>JAUDYN010000002.1:2915722-4373583 GCA_030407005.1 Desarmillaria ectypa | reverse complement strand
AACCCTAACCCTAACCCTAACCCTAACCCTAACCCTAACCCTAACCCTAACCCTAACCCTAACCCTAACCCTAACCCTAACCCTAACCCTAACCCTAACCCTACCCTAACCCTAACCCTAACCCTAACCCTAACCCTAACCCTAACCCTAACCCTAACCCTAACCCTAACCTAAAACTCCAAACCACAGTGCCTATCAAGATATGCTTTACGGGAGATAAATGGGTATATTTAGAAAATATATCTGACAAAGTATTAGGGCCATACTACTACTTGATAATTTACGATACGGGAAAAGATCGACATGATAAGGCTAAATCAGACATTATGAGAATCTCCGACATATTACCCCCCTAAACCCCTCATCCTTTCGTGTATTGAATTGGTTTCGAAAGGACCGTTTACCTTTTAACCTTTTCACGGCATCTCTCCCTAAATTGTTGGGATTAGCCTTAAATGTAAAAAGAAAGCTTACCTTTGAATCACGTAACGACGCACTGAGCCATGTTAAATGTATAGGGCTCGCGATAACCGTCTTTTTCAAGTCCCGAATAGGAAAATCTGCTGAAGCCGCGTGAAGATAAGCCTCGCATGTGGGGCATATGAAGAATTGGAAAACACTGTGCGGCCTTATCTTTTTTATGGCCCCTTGGATGCATATGTGCGCGAATTAGAAAGTAAATATTTGTCGAGAGGCGGGTTCGACTCGCGGGAGAGAATACTAGTACCTCGTGGAGTGCAGGGCATGACTGCAATCTTTGAAATATGTTCACGCGAATGTATCGAATCACTCTTCTTATCGCAACATTTGACGCTCATACAGCATTTACTGATGTCTCGCATCAGAAAAAGCAGTCGTGTCTCGTGTGGATATCTAAATCAGTAAGAATTCAACGGTGTGGTAAAGGAAGGCGTGACTTTGGCAGCAGACGACGTCATAAGTAAAAACCAATGCGGAGGTCAATAAACGGGATAATGAAAGCGTCATGGAATAACAGACGTCACAATTCCAAGAAGCAGGATTCGTTCAGTTAAAGAGAAAGACCCCGCAGTGCGGAGGAGAAAAGAAGAGACGAAACGTCAATGAGACTAAGCATGGAGACATTATCACCCTAGATTTTGATTGAACGTCATAATTGAGAGTGGCGTCCCGATGCAAGCCAGGCAGGCAGTCCAGGTTAGACACCGCACGGAAGATGATCGATGTCGCGGACGCTTGGAGAATATCATGATTGAGAGCGGGCACGGCATTGATAAAGAGAAAGGGATGCAAGTCAAGACTGAGGTCTCTGATGGAGGAGGGAACCATCCGGGTTTACGTTTGAGCCAAGCAAACCGTAAGCTTTCACACATCTGGCAGCGATAGACAACCTATCAGACGCAGAGCTGCAAGTGCTACGGGCACTGGAAATTTTGCGTGGTCACCTGCGTGGTGCCACGCTTGCGTGCCACGCGACCACGCAGCCATGCAAGTTCAACCTTTAGTTGAAGTGACTTATGAGTTGACTTCACTTTATATGTTTCTTAATTGTAATAGAGCATATCCTCCACAGTGTACAAGTCGCGATTAGGGTGATTTCCGATATTTATCAAAAATGATGTTAAATGTTAGTGTGCTTCGTGACAGTCAATTCAAAGCTTCAAGGTTTGGGTTTATGTTTCCAAGGTATGTTTGTATCGTACACTTACATGTCTATGATTAAGAGAAGGTAATATTGTCAAAGACGCCTAATTTTCCATCTTGATCTCTCAAAGTTCTTTAAATAACACTAGTACACCACTATAGACATAATCCCGACATAAAATCCGCATGAACCTCCAGAAAACCGATGGAACTACCCGGTCTAAACATACGAACACTACGCTTTCTTGGACCACGCAAGTGACCACGCAGACCAACCACGCCGCCACGCACGCCACGCAGGCACCACGCGGGTGTGCATATCATTGTTTTATGAGAGTATATCGTTATTATACTCTTCTGATAGTTATGATAGTATCTCCTACATCAATTGCGCTTTAAAAACTTTTAAATCCAGAAATAATTCAAAATATTGACTCTAGACTTTGAACAATTTAGATAATTTAAGTCTAAAGTAGCTAAAGACGAGTCTGATAAATTGTAATAAAGTTCCAATGTAATGGTAAGACTGAGTTATTAGATTTTCCGACGCGGTTTCTTAAGGATTGGTCGAGGCATTGGTTTGGAACAATCCTTAGGGTCCTCAGTAGCAGAGCATTTTGGGGGTCTTTCATTTGATACTCGTGAATAGTCCCATCCTCATACGCATAGTGCCTCTGTGATTTGTCAACCGTGCTGACGACCACGCAGATATTTGGCAACTGCGATGACAACCATGCAGATAACCACGCAGCCACGCAGGCTACCACGCAGAATTCTTCTTGCCCAAGTGCTACCGAAGGTTAACTATCTGGCAAGCCTAGAGGAATGCATGGATCATGTCGTCGAGATCTTCATTCGACGGAGCCAAAAGTGATGATTGAAATTGGTACCATGAACGGCAAAATATCCAATCTCAGAGACGGGGAGCAAGGACCGAGGACATGAGTACAAATTCCTCCACTGGTGGCGATGGCAGTCAAGGAGACGGGCTGAAATATCGCAAGGAGTCCGAAATCACGGGATTTTCAGAGTCCCAGTGGGGCGGGAGAAAGGCGTCTTGCAATGAGTGAGAAAAATTGAAAATAACACTGGAGGAAGAGGACCGGGAAAAAAACTTGAACCGTTAGTCCCGAGTGGTGGTGTTTATTTACCAAAAGCGCCCATTCGGGCCGTGATCGATTGATTGCCTAAAAAAGGATCCTCTATTCCTTCCGAAGAATGAGGAAACGGGTGTACCTGTCTTGAGGACCGCCAAATCTTCTGGACAGGCCTATACTCTGGGTCGGCTTAGGTAATTTAGGGTAACTGGCAAGCAAACGGTACGCTACGGCTTCACGGCAGCATCTATGCCGCTGTGGCTGAACATGATGTCTTCCTATTGGTTAGCACACTGTACGGTACGTAGTATGTAATATTTTCTTGGTCGAGACCTACCATGCAGGGGCAAATGAAGAGCATATATCACTCTGAGATTTAGATTGTACAAAATGCGAGCCGGCGGCGCAGGTACATTTCCACAGCTGATCAAGTTGTATCTTATTTAATTCTTCTTGAATGAGCATTTACCCAAACCCACAGAGTCAACAGAACACATACAGTTCAGATACAGCCCACTATTTCTTCGTATACAACGAAAGAATCGGGGACTGGCAACTACTGCAACTGAATGAGGATAAACTTGGTTCGTGTGATCTCTCCAATCTGCCCCGGTCTCTGTCTCCATTGCGTTTCCTCCACAGCCGTCTCCTCGGGAGGGTTGACGGGATCAGAGGTTAGTGACATATTGCTATCTGTTCAATCATCAACCTGTCTTTTCAGATAGATAGTTGATCTGCGAGGGCGTTAACATGCTAACGGGTGATTAATGGCTTTGAACGACCCCCGATTGCAGATCTGTGTGTCGACCTAGATGCCCTTCTTACACCGAGACACGACGTTTTAGCGTATTAGTCGCGCCACCCCCGGCGGCTGTTCAAACCCTGCACGGGTATCCATTAGACAGTGGCGACCCTGGCTTCATCAGTATGCGCGACTTGCTTAGTAATGGGTATCTTTCCTTTTCATGGCTCGACGCTCCCACAATCCCTGTGACTAACTAGCCTGTTTCAGTCCTCCTGGAACATTCGAACCCTGGAGAATTAGACCCTCTCGTAAATAAAAGCGGTTAGACAACCTCCATCATATACGTCAGCATGTATCGAACCCT
Organism: Desarmillaria ectypa; assembly: GCA_030407005.1. NCBI lineage: Eukaryota > Fungi > Basidiomycota > Agaricomycetes > Agaricales > Physalacriaceae > Desarmillaria > Desarmillaria ectypa. The sequence goes on along the minus strand of JAUDYN010000002.1, from coordinate 4,369,754 downwards.
TCGTGGATATAGAATACGCTCGAGGAGGATTTTTTTCCTGTTATGGGCTAAAAAAACACACGGCTCGGATGCAGTGTGATCTACCACTGGGATTTACACTACATTGGGAATTTGTAGGTCAGTGTCGTCTCCTGTAATGTCATGCACCCCTGCCTCTCCTCGTCCCTTCCGCCGACGCCTCAGGCTGCCCTCGACGTCGTATCCTTTCGGTACTGACCCTGTTTATCAAGTTACGCGGGTAGCAAGCTCTTGCCACCTCGGTATCACGTTGCACTGGCCATAGTAAGGGTCCCCCTCTCCGACTTCACGTAAAATAATAACCCCCCCCCCCTCTAATGTCAGGTTATTCTGTCGTTTTTGCTTCGAAAATGCTGATTCATTCATGGGGGACATTCAATCTTTGGTTTTATTTTTGCCTGTGTACGAACGATTCCAGCTGCCCACACGCTCACACGCTTTTTATATGTATGTATTTACGGCGAACGAAATAGGGGTGACTGCATCCGAATCGTGGGTCTATCTACACGGCAGACTTCTTCAAAGGCTGATTATCACGTCCAGACTTTATCGTTACGCATGAGCCCCCACCAGCGCTCGATACCTCCAACAATGCCCCCGAGCCCCCTGCCTTCTCCCCGATGCCACATACCCCGTTCCTCTAACCCTGTATGAAGAAGAATTAAACGTTGTCGTAAAAAAATAATTAAACGACCACCATCATACGTTATTGCGCAGTCCTTTATGAGAAGACCGTGTATGTTTTTGGATGGCAGGCTTATTGGAGTTCGGGAGTCTGCCTACACCATACCGACTTGTCGAATATGCAAATAAATAAATAAAAAAGGAAAGACGCCCCTAATTCTCCCCAAGTTGACCGTCGCTCCCAAAACATTGGCATCCCACCGTCCCTCCAAAGAATACCGAATCTTTCTCCCCAGCCCAGCGTAGCCCTTCCCCCTGGCCCTTTCACGGGTCGCGTGCCTTCTCCACTCTCCGTTACTCTTTTATTTCGTTTAGTTTGTTCCTTTCACGTCTCTTCGCTTCGCTGTACTTACTTGCTCCCGTCACAATTCATATACATGTACATAGGCCCTTTTGTTCTTACTTTCCTTTCTTTGCCTTTGTGTATTTCGACTCGGGCTTTGGAGTTCACATCCCCCCCTGATCTTGGCAACCCACGCTCACGCCAGTTAAGGTTTCCCCAAGTTCTGCCTTTTCTTCCTTTTACCCGGACTTGTGATCATGATTATTCTATCAGATCAGAGTCTATTCTTAGGTGGCCCATGAATGAGCGTCGTTCCTCCTGTACGCCCGGTGAGTTTTTTTTTTCGGTGCGTCAGGCTGGTGGGTTTCCTGCGTCGTGTGTCTTTTTCCTTGTGCGCTTGTCATCATCTTTCGCTCAGATTATGGATATATGGATAAGGGAGCGTCCCTTCCTGCTGTGCTCTTCGAGCCTGGGTTTGTCTTCTTTCCTGCTTCACGTTCTTGCTCGTCCTGTATTCTTCGATATAGTCCTTTCATCGTTTTAAACCAGATCCGTATACGGGTCCTTCCTTACCGCGGCCGTGGCCGTTGGGTCTGTGCGTTTGGAACCATCATTCCAAGTCCCGCATTTCGACAGTTGCCATCATCAGTCTCAGAAATGAATTCAATACGCCATTTATTTACCCCTCGCTCCTCGTCCGTGATTGTGGTGTGGGGTCCGTGAGTTCGCTGCAATGGGAATGTAGCGGTATGAGTAATTTGCCATATCAAATGAGATTGTGGGTCCGTGCGCTCGCGTTTCACGTATCGATAATATATAGGTGAATAATGCAGATGCAAAGAGTAATGTGTTCATCATGCACGGCCGGAACCCGTCCCATTATTTAGTTTCTCAGGTAGGTAAATGATGGGAAGATTTTCGGCGTAGGTGCTTTTGTTCGCGCATCATTCCGGCTTCCGGGTAGGGGGAAGGACCAGAATCGAGACGCACCGGTTCGGGCGTCATTCGTTGAGCTCCCACGGCAAATGGCGTTGGAAGATACGAAATTTCCTTTTTTTTAAAAAAAAAAAAAAAAAAAGAGGTATTTCATTGTACTATTAGTCTAGCGTATTCCTCGGAAGGTGGGACGGAGGTAAGGCAGATATGCAGTCTAGAAAGGGTTTATTGCATCGTCAGCCGTGATGAATATGCAGCTTGCCACAGTGGCTCCAATCAACATGTTGGAGAACGATGGGAAAGACTGACACGAGAAATGTAGAGGTGGACATATAAGGGTATGAAGTTCTGCGGTGGCCCGTGACGTCCTCTTCGAATCTCATCAATTTCTAAAATAAGCTGGGCTGGTTCACGGGGCAGAAGAAAAAAAAGAATTCAATACAAGGCGCTAGGACATCTATTGGTGAAAGATACGAATATACTTTGAACAATTCGCTGAGGAAATAAATGGTACTCAAAGCCATTGCTTAAAATAGGAAGACATCTGCATAAATGATTCAATTATTGAAGGTCTGGAATGCTTCTGAGAACGTCCAGCTACGAACAGAGCGTATCAAAAGGAGCACCCGTCATTGACCGGATCATCCAAGTCTTCAGATCACAAAGATTGGAAAGATTGCGGGATCCGTAGCGAATCGAATCTGATTGAAGCAACCGTCAGATCAGTGATAAATTTCTTTTATTAAGGAGTCAATGGCGTATGTGGGTAAGTTATTAGGACTTTGAGAAAAGCTGGAATACTCTTAAGGGATTCAGGAATACTGGTAGTGAATTGAATGAATGGCCGAAAGCATTAAAGGAGAAATAAGTTGGCAAGGAACTCGTTGTTTTTAAGACTTTTCAAACATGTTTCTCCCTCATTTCGAGATGAAGCGAATTGAGTGCTGTCAAGAGGACCGCTCATGATTTGAACTTTTATGCACTAGGTGTAGTGGAAAAGGTTAGGGTTATGCGCTGCTGTTAGACCTGTGTTAATGCTTTTGAATACATCAAGTAAAAACGATACTGTATCTCCTGCTTCTCTGCGAGCACCCTTCAACGAATGACACTGCATACATCAACGGCCAGGCCCCCAAGTTCAGGTGGTAATGGGTATGGTAACCTGGAGGGGTATCCATAAACGAAGACCGTAAAGGCAGATATCGCCTCCGAGTGTACGCCTGTAGGCGCCAGTGCCCTCGGCCCGCAGGATGTTTGCTTCCCAATCGCGGACCGGTAATTTCCAAATAAACAAGAGTCGTCCTTGTTTTTCCTGCCGGCCTCCATCGCCGTTGGGTGGGATCCGTGTGAGAGGGTATCTTGTAAGTTGTTCATTCTAGATCTCATAGGCCTATCCCCAGGCAGGCATTCGATATTCAATTATGGCCCCTTGCCCCTCGGTGCCGTACACATACTGCACCCTGACCGACCATTGTACAAGTGCTCTCGTAAAAGAATTGCAATGGGCCCGACGTTGGGATTTCATTTTTCTCCTAGTATTATGAATTCAGTTGGCTCTAACCAGGACGTTTGATGCTTCACGCGAGTTGGAAATTGGGAATTACATCAAGGAAACCCGCCTCCTCTCTCTGGCGTGTATCCTCTCGCAGCCGTCGTCCCGCACCTTAGTGTATCTCCCCGAGCCCCTGTTCCTATCATTTCTGCGGTTTTTCCTCGCATCACCCAAACCCACGGGAAATCATCCCATTTGGAGGGTCGTACGCAATGATCCCACCATCCTCTGGCCCTCGTCTTGGCGCTTTCCCTCCTATCCGAAAAGACGCACTCTTCCTTTTTTACCCTGGCCCGCTAGCAATAAGCAGGTAAAGTTTCTCAGAGTTTTTCCATCCGACGCTTATAATGCAGTCCGTCAGCTTTCATGTTTTTATCTCCGTTTGTTTCTCTACTATTTTTGGGGCGTTTTGTTCTGCATTGTCATTCGTGCACAAGACTCTATTCTTGTATCCCCCCCCCCGGATTTTCTCGCCTCGCTTCACTCTCAAGCTTCCTCATGATCCTCGTAAGCTCTTCTTTGCGACTCGCAAGGATTCGAGTGTCTATTATGTTTTACGTTCGGCGTACCGAGTAGCTTTTCATGCTAGGCCGCCGCCTTGCAAAATCTGAGGTGGTTCATCACTCGCGATTTGATAACCCATCTGTAGAGCGTTACAGCACAAAAATGGGTACGGAGTTTGCGCTCCAAGCTATCCGAGTGAGCGGGAACGCTAGGGTAGCAAGTTGCGCACTAGTTTCTCCGGAGCCTTTGAAAAGATTCACGCTCAGACGGTAGAGTATGGTTGGTGAGAGACACTCGACTGGGGGTAACTAATCGGTAGTGCCATTTCCTGTTTGATAGAGGTACTCACCTTTGAGCGACGTATATCATCCTAGGCGTTGGTTGGATCGGAGGATTCCAGTTACCGATCCGGATCTACATCGAGCCGACTTTGTTTCAGGTCACGAGTGGTCCCGGGGCCACGACTTTGTTTGATCAACGTCGTGGCTTATAATTATGTTTGGGTGACCGGTGAGGGTTACAAGAGTAGTAACGGAGGTTCAAAAGACGGTACCAATCACAGTAGTGACTAGGACATAGTAACCCGCGATGCCTACCCTGTATAATCTCGCAGTATATGCCATTGCGTATAAACCGGAAATGAAAAGGACGGTCAAGATATCGTATTTCCTTTGCTGTTCAAAACACGAATGAATCGTCCCCCGGGCATCAAAAGTGCGATGACAAAGTCAACCGAATTTTGAACGCACGATTCGCTTGAGCCCGTGATAATCATAAACCGAAGAACCGGTTACTGTCAACCGGAATGATTTCGCATTCAATAAATACGGATTGGATCCCAATCCATACACATTATCTACTTTCTTCAACCAAATAAAAAAAACAGCCAACGATATAAAGAAAAAAACAAAAAAAAAAAGAGCGTAAGGCGGGCTTCGAGTCCGAAAGAATGGTCATGAGATTATACAACAGAGCAGGGGGGGGGGGGATGGGATTCTACATATTTTGTAGGTAGGATAGAGAGAGTATAACACACCTAGACCATCATAGCAAAGGCGGCAGCACCAGGAGCCCCCCCACCACCGACGATCATCCCCTCATACGCATCATAACCTCCGCTCCTCGGCCTATGATAGCCTTCAAACGCATTCGGCGCAAACCGCTTCTCTTCAAAGAACGGCGGTGGTGGAGCAGTAGTAGTAGGAGCACCTGCATAATAAGCAGCACCAGGTGCCACCATCTGCGTATAACCCTCATACCCCATCTGCGGGTTCTCGAAATTCATACTAGTAGGACTGGCGATGACTGGAGAACGGCCGTGTGGATGATACATCGGTGTGGGAACAGAAGAAGGCGGAGCATCATCGTAGCCACCCACGACGCCGTCTTCGTCCCCGTAGTCTTCTTCCTCGCCAGTAACACCTAGCACTTCGAGCTCGCCAGAGATGATCATCCCAAAGCCTTCGCCACGGACGGGTTCCTCAACACGAGGTACACCCGAGCGGTCACGCCACTCGTTGAGCTCGCGCCTGAGAGCGTCGGCTTCCATTTTCATAGCGCGGAGCTCCCGAGCTGCGAGGAGGCGGTGTCGGCGGGAAGCATGGACGTGAGCGATAGAGGAATTGACGATACTGGATTTAGAGGGACGGCGAATCTGGGATAAATTAGGAAGGAGGGCGGCGAGATCTAGGAATCGGCCGTTGAGGGTTTCACGGCGCTGGCGCTCTACGGCGTTATGGGTAGCTCGGCGTTCGGCAGTGTTGGCACGGCGGGATGGTTTACGTTTACTCGGGGCGACGGTGGGTTGTTGATTATCGGGGATTAACTGAAGAGATGGGCTAGTAGGCGTACGAGGATTGGACGAGTCCGAGTTGTCAGAAGCGGGTGAATTCGGGTTAGACATGGCCATCAAAGTCGCGAGCAGGGCTCAAGCGTACTCAAGTTTGTTATCGTTCGTTCGTTCGTTGGGCGGAAAGTGTGGAGCCGGCAAGGGTCGCGAGATCTGCTCTTCTCATGTCAAAACGTCCAACCATTTTATCTACCAACTTTTGAACACTCACTCCAGGCGTTATCCTTAACCGACGAGGTTCAGCGGGAGAGAGGGAAGGGAAGGGAAGGGAAGGGGAGCAAGGTAAAAAAAACGAGCGAAGCGATAGGGGGAAGATGAGGATCAGTCGAAACCGGGGGATGCGTCCTTTTACTTTCCCTCCACCTAGTTATCTGCCACGAGACATACACATACAAATAATACAAACATGTACAAATTCGAACCAGTTTGCTTCGGCCCTAGATCGGGTGCGCGGATCTTCCGGTCCTAGTGGCGCTTTTTGCGCAATCTTGCCCAAAAAGTTGACTCTTCTTCTTCTTCTTCTCATCTGTATCATCAACGTTAATCATGGATGGTTACTTCAAGTCAACACTAAGCACCCGATGCCCGACATTCCAACCCTCTACCCTCCCGACAATATCCCGTCGGGCCCGTCGTACCCCCCTCCCTCCCCCTCTCCGATTACGTTCCCCGACTCCGTTTAATTCCCTTTTTTTTCGGAAGAATACTCCGGCCCGCTCTCCCTTCCCGCTTACATTCCAATTCTGATCACCCGAAAGTTTACGCGGCGGTTACTCACCTTTCGCTCAACCTCAACAGCCTACTCAGACGCAGGACCGATCACCCTCGGATAAACTTACCCGAAGGCCAGTCTGACCAGTTACTACCTCCCGTTCTAGACTACCTCCATCTCACGAACACTAGAATCACGTACCTCTCTCTTTCTCCGTAACCCGGCGGGTCCCCATCTTCCCCTAGCGCACCTGAAACGCCAGCGCACGGACCCACAATGTCATCATCATTACTCATACCGTGGAGTGGACATTTAATACTGGCGGGACTTGCTCCACCCAAGGTTATTCGTTCGGGGACACGCTTTCGGACAGACAGTCATCTTCGAGCTGCACATTCCAACTCTTCATACAAAGGAATACGTGCCATCGGGGGGGTCTAGAGGTTGAACTCTCCAACTCGGATGCCATCACCTGAACAAACCAGCAGTTTCGAAGCAAAAACGACAGCCCAACCCGACATCAGAGGTCGGAGGAGAGGACCTTTACTGTCGTGATACCGAGATGGCAAGAACGTGTTACCCGCGTAACGTTCTAAACAGGGTCAGTGCCGTATGGATAACGACGTCGAGGGCGTCGGCGGAAGGGAACGAGCAGAGGGGAGGATCCACAATTTCCCAATATAGTGTAAATCCCATAGCAGGAAATTAAAAAATAAAAAACCTCCGCGAAGGGCTCGATACATGCTAACGTATATAATAGTTACGACAGCGTCCAATCCTCCAGAGCGTAAGACTGAAACACGCTTGTTGCTCACAGTGAATCTGGGAGCGTCCAGCTCCGAAAAGGAAAGACACCCGTTACTAAGCAAGTCGCGCATACTGACGAAGCCAGGGTCGGGCACTGTATAAATGGATACCCGTCAGGGTCTGCACAGCCGCCGGGGGTGGCGCGACTAATACGCTGAGACGTCGTCTAACACTCGATCGCTCAAAGCCAGCAGATCAACCATCCATCTAAAAAAGACAGATTGAATGTCCTTACACACCAAACGCAAGAAACCCGGGAGAGATTGGAACCGGGCGAGTCCATTTGGGAAATCCCGGTCCGAATGGACGCTTTTGGTAAATAAACACTCCGTCTCGTTGAATAAAGATCACTAATCCTGAATTTTCCTTCTGGTCAGTCTTGGCTCCTACCCGCTCTCAGTGACGGATAGCTGCCACCCTCAATCAAGACACTCAACGTCTACCCATTGTCTTCTTTTCTCTCCCGCACTCTTCACCTACATCTCGGAATGATGACGTCTACGCCTGCTGTCAAACTTGATATGGGTATCACGCCTCTACGAGGTACTAGTATTTCATGAGTCGAACCCGTCTCTCGTTCTCATTAAGCAAGGCTTATCTTCACGCCGCCCTACACATTCTTTCTTTTTACATTCAAGGCTAATCCCAACCATTTATGGAGAGATGCCGTGAAAAGGCTAAAAGGTAAAGAAACCAATTCAATATACGAAAGGATGAGGGGTTTAGGGGGGTAATATGTCGGAGATTCTCCTAATGCCTGATTTAGCATGTCGATCTTTTCTCGTATCGCAAATTATCTCCCGTAAAGAATATCTTGATTTATATTATATTCCAAAATGAGGTACTTGAAAAATGTCCGACATTGTACAGATCCCTAAATACGACAAACGAGACATGGAGAGAGAGGCTGAATGTCTCGCACTAGATTTGGATGGTTCCATAAATCCAGATCGGGAATCGGTATCGCCACTCCTCCGATGCAATGTCTACGTCGCAGAAGGGGAGATCCTAGCTAGGAATTAGCTCTTTCTTCTCTCACTCCTGTCTTTGTCATACAGCTAACCGTTCGTCTTCGTTCTCGGATCATCCGGAGCGCGTACCCCTCTTAGGCTGTTCCCGCACCGGAATCCAGTCTAGGAATCCATTGTACTCATCCTTATTCCGTTCCAGTCTGAATTACAATTGGTCCTGCGATACCCACTCTCAAACAGGGACCAAACGATTTGATATGAGAATCTCAAAGATGATCGCCGTCGTTGCATTTCGTTTCTAAATTCAAGGGAATGCACTACGTCTTTTCTCCTTCGCTACCGTTCCCAGTGGCGACTACACCTTGGTACAGATCCCATATCGGTGTGCAAAGGGTTCTCTTTTCGGAGCAGAGGTCGTACAGCCTTGCTTAGCCAACTACCATACACCTCCTTCTCTCATTCTGTAAAGAACTGACCCTGGGTATCGTCTATCATACTTAATATGAAATCGCGAATGATGAACGCCCCTGGGCATGCCGGTGGAGCGTTCCGGCACATCCACGTGATATTTTGGAGCAAAGATAATGCTGTTTTGGGTGGCTATGCGCATACCGCATATCCTCCTACAAGTACCAACACAGCTCTTCGGCGTAACAGGTAAATGGCGATGGGCTAGGCGATTTTGTTATAAACTTTCCGAGGAAAGGAGAGCGGAGAATAGTCTTGTACCCTTACCTGGCAATAAATGGGCGGAGTAGTAGAGGCAACAAACGGATATCCACAACCCAATGAATCAATACCTGAAGGAGGACAAGCAACAAGTATCCAGTCCCCGAAAGGAGACGCCCCCAGGGAAACACACAGAGACATAAGAATGGAGAAAGGAACAAAAACATTTCAAGCCCCGGACTGATAAACACGTATCGATTATTCGACTGAGGGGGAAGGGAAACCTCCGAGAAACTTTATCTGGCGTGAGATGATACCTGTAGGTTCGAGCCAAGCGTTTATTGCTAGCGGGGTCAGCTGCTTGATGCTCGTAGGCACTGTATATTCTGGGCCGGCACACCCGGGGAGCGTGCTCTCGGATCTCTCAGAAGCGAGTGAGCATGCCAAGACTAGGGTTGGAGCATGGAGAGATGGAAGTTCGTTATTAGTCGAGGATCAGAAACCTGATTTTCTGCAGGGGGGAATCAAGTCGAGGTCCCATCATCCGAATGCCAATGGATATTGATACGCACGGATTGACATGTTGATGATGATAGGCAGAACTGATGAATGGATAATAAGTAAAGAAACGACTCGGAAACCGAACGCGAACTTGTCCTGTATGGATGTTTGGAAACGACGGGAAAGGCGGGAGCCGGGCCGTAGAAAGAATCAGGCGCATCTGATGACATTAACAATGGATGTGATTCCCGACTCGGGTATACTGGCGACGCATCACCGGTGTTTTCTTTCCCGTGTCGGTCTGGGAAAAACGACAGAGCCAAGCCAAGTTCCATCTTTTCCTTTTCTAGAACGAAAACACCCCGAGTCAATATTCTGACATCAAAATCTGCGTTTGATGGGAGGTTCATTTTTTTTTTACGAGAACGTTTATTCTTCTTTGCACGTACAGGGTTCTGTACGGCACCGAAGGGGGGAAGGTATCAAGTGACAAAGTGACATCAATAATTAAGGGTGATCATAAATCGAGCTGAGGTTCGCGGGGCGTTATGGATACGGATGGTATGGTATCATATATCAGCCCTCCTAGCTACGCTGGGCATGAACAAGTCCCGGGCACGAAACATGCGCCTACCGCCAGACTATGATCTCCGTTCACGGCTCGTAATTTCGTTCCTAGAGTTGAGTCAATAGTTACCGTGGAAGCACAAAGAGGGTCGGATCGCGAACCGGTCCGTCCGTTTGGAAACACCGGCAGGAGTGGAAGCTTTTGGTAAACTAACAATACTCGGGCCGAGGTGCTGTACGCCCAGAGCCGCTGTGGATCTACGCATATCCAAAGTCGCGCAGGATTGCAAGGTTTTGCTTCCACTCCCATCTGCCTGCTACAGTTCGAATATCGACTCGGAGGATTTCTAATCTAATGCTCCTTCGAACATCTCGGAGATATGAATCATTTTGCTCTTGGTACGCTTTGCTATCTTTTTCACACAGAGTTGTCAGATAACGAACCTTCGTTTGTCCAACTATCAAAGTCTATTATCATCGGATATTCACATAACACATAACATGGCACAGTGAAGATGGTATATTTTGTATCAATAAATACACTTTTTGGGAGTCAGAAATCGGGAATTTTGCACTACCGCACATTTTAATATTTGTGGTGAGGTGCACAGGGATATCTGCCTCCAAGATCATTCCCATTCGTCGCCCTCGTACCAGGTCGATCGCTTCATCTTGCAGCCACGCTTACTTACCAGAGGCATCTCCAGTTCCAGCTCTGGGGCATCTTGATGTCGTTCTATGATTCATCTTTTTGCACTTTTTGCATTTCATATTTGACTCGGTTTGGATGTATCTAATTTGATACATTGCAAGTAATACATGCTAACAAAACGAAGATCTACTTTGACCGTAACCAGCTCGTGAAGATCTGTCCCAGTGAATATGTGCATAACGCGTAACATGGTCGTAATAGTAATCGATCACTTGCACTGTATTACTTAACCCGGGACTGCAAAATACAAAAAAAATATATATAAAGTTTCTTTTTGGTATTTTTTTGCAGAGAACACGATCAACATATTTGGAAATTCTCACTTTATTTCAAAACATTTGCATAAACAATAAAGAATAACAAATATTTTCAGTATTTTGTTTTACGAAGACACATATTCACCAGAAAAAAATATCGTGATTTTTGTCCAGTGTGCGTGAGTATGATATTACACCATGTTTAATGATACTTAGCAAAGCGTAGCTTTATTGTAAGTGACATCCCCCGATAGGAAGCGGTAAATCATATTTTCCTTGCTCTCAATCTCAGGTATGAATGACCGACGTTTGAAAGGCAGCCAGAGCGCGTATCATGTCCTTCACCCAACTACAGTCCGTTTATCGTACCGTCCAGCATTTGACATTTTAACGAACTTGGTCTATTTCGCAGTGGAGACTTTTGAGAATCGAGGTCGGCGAGAGACGTTGTGAAATTGCAAAGTAACTTCTTCACAGGCTACGAGATAGTCAATGTGCTATATGTGGTAACAAGTCCTACCGCCTTCAAGTTCACGGGACGCCCTATTACGGGAAAAGATAATACCACCAACTTCATTTTAATCTCTTGGCAATTATCAGGTATAATGAAGTACTATTCTATCAAGGGACGCGAGACGCCTGGGCATATAGCCTGTTACGCAGGTATCTCCATGATGCTCCAGTACCACCCTCACCTTTTTACGATCCTCATCTGTAGACGTTTCTGACCATTGATGCGCGGGGATCAGGATGGCGCCATCGCCAGCAAGGTATTCGACTACATTAAAGAACCCTCTTCCATTTCGACTCTTAAAAGTGCTTCGCAGAGCCACTACACAGCCAACGGGGTAAAAGACGCCACCGTCTCTCCCATCGTAGAAGACATCCCCAGCGCCACAGTTGCTCGGGCAAAGTTTGACCTGTATGTTACGAATATGTGGCATAGTGATGTCCGGGCTAAGACAAAGAGAGAGATAAACATCGAGGAGAAGAAGCTTTTTCTTATCGATGTTACTGTTGATGCTGCACTTCTTTATGTGGCACCCCTCCATTCCCTTTCGCTGGTTGTTTTGGTCCACACAGTGGGGATGGAGCTCGAAGATGCCTCATCTAGACCAAGCGGCATTGGCAAGCGCCTTTTTTTGCACGACTATTCAGAGATTGAGATACTTGCCTTTTCCGTCTACGGTCTCAACCAGTTGCAAGAGTCGGCCGACGTTTTCGTTGTCCGATACCAAAGAATACCTACCCCAGAAGCAATTCAAAGATATCATGTATTCAAGGAGTTGTAGGACGCTGAAGACCATCCCATTCGCCAGTATCTGGTGAAACAAGAAAAGCTTAACAGTGCCACCTACCTGGCTTTGTGACACTGTACGTGCTGCCGCCAACAGTATTGATGTCCCCCAAAGCGAAAACTATGGCTGGAGCTACAATGCAGGCTAAAACTCGAATGACTCTCTCATTCAGTAAGCTGCGTTGAAAATCGTGTTCGACTTATCAGACTGATTTAATTCTCCTTCGAGGCTTTGGACCGATTGGCCAGTCAATCAATTCATTACAAGTATTCCTAAATCCCTTCAGCAAACAGGCAGTCCGCCTCGGCTATTCAGGCTTCTCTCGAAGTACTGATACCATACCTACGTACATCGCCGACTCTTTAATAGAAGGAAGTCATCACGGATCTGATGGTGGTTCAGTCAGATTCGATTCGCTACGGATCCCACAATCTGTCCAATCTTCATGATCTGAAGCCTGCGATGCAAACTGGATGATTTGGTTAATGATGGTGACACTGGGCATGCTCTAGTAGCGTCTAGGCGTCCTCAAAGTGCTCCGGACCATCGATGATCTGAAGCATCTATGCAGAGACGTTTTCCTCGAAGAGAATGGCCGTTATTTTAAGAATCACACAGCAGCTTCAAGCACCATCAGTTTCACTTGCAACTGGTCTGAAGCATGTTCATATCCTTCGTTGATAGATACGCTAACTCCTTATATCGGATGGTCTACCTTTGCCCTGCGAACCAACCTAGCTTATTCTGGTTATTGATCAGGATCCGAGGTTCAAAGAAGACGTCACGGGCCGCCGCAAGACCTCATACCCTTATACGTCCACCTCTACATTTCCTATGTCAGTCTTGTCCGTCGTACTTTAACATATTGAACATATGTTGATTGGGGCAACTGTTACAAGGTGCATATTAATCACAGCGGTTGGCGATACAATAAAAGAACAAAGTTGAACGCTTGTAGCTGTGCTATTCGCTATCGCCTTAACTCCCATTAACTGTATCAGGACGAGCGTCTCAAGAAAATTTTAGTCTTCTAGTCTTCAGTCCACAAAGCGCCATAATTATTCATGGACTGGGAAGCGATTCGCTTGATAGCAGTGCTTTGGTCAACAAAATAAAGGCTGATCGTTTCTTTAAGTAGTTCTATCGTACACAAAGCAGTCCGTTCAACGGACACAAACAGTTCTTTAAACTTCTATACGGACCCACTAGCCGAGATAGGTTACACACGCCATGGTTGACTTCTAGGTGTCATATTCTTGTTTCGTCTTCTATACAACTCGCGAAGGACGAGGATTACAAGCGCTCCAGCTAGGAGGAACGCGCCATTGGTGTAGTGACCGGTGGGGTAACCAGGCGCCTCACTCGCTTTGTAAATATATACACCTATAAACATACTCAGCGAGTTCCATCAATGATACAGCCTGAGGATGCGAATTCACCCGTAATCTGCCCCGCAGTCCCGATAGTCACCATCAAAGGTATAGCGAGCGTCGTTGCATTTGTATTTCGAAGATTGACGGTTAGCCATGTTATAAGAGACGGATTACAGATGTTGGAGAACGTCGTGCTCAGACACAGCATCGCATAGCGTGTCTTGAATGCCCTAGGTGGAAGTGCGCCTATATGTCACACTGTCAGTCTCTCAAATTGAGAAGGGGATAACTCGAAACTAAACGCACCCTGAACCAGAAAGATAATGCCCGAAATAACCATAGGAATCCATGCAAATGTAGACCACATTTCATATCGATCTGCAAACACCGAACAAGTGATTGTCGCGACAAATGCTATGGCGAAGGGTGGCACAGTGAACAGCTGAGCACGTAGTCCTACGTATCCGAGTCCATTCACGATAGTCGGTGCGAAATACGAGAGACTCGAAAAGGGGACGCAGACAGCGATGAAGGCGAGATAGTGGAGGTACAGTCTCCAGTCCGTTAGCGCATCCTTGGTCTGCACCCATGTAATTTTTGCATGGCCCAGGGATGCCTCGCCTCTGAGACGCTTGACGGCGAGCTCTCGTTCCTTCGCAGATAGCCACGTCGCTGTCTCTGGGTATGCTGGAAAGAAGAAGAACGTCGCCACCGCCAGAGCACATGACGGTGCGCCCTCGATGATGAATAACCACCGCCACGCTTCCAAGCCTTTGGAGCCGTTGATGAGACCAACACCGTAAGCGATACTCCCTCCGAAGGCGCCAGCGAGTGATGTACAGGCAGCGATGAGAGAGAGACGCAGAGCCCGCTCTTGGGGTCTGTACCAGCTGTTCAAACGGCAGATCAGCAGAGAACGGTGTACGAAAATAGAACTGACAATGTAAGGAAATAGATTATTCCCGGATAGAACCCTGTGATAGTTCTTAGACATCTCCGTACCAGTGCATAGTCCTATGTGACATACCGGCTTCAAATGCTCCCAGCAGAAAGCGAAGTCCCGTCAGCGCGCTATAGTTCTTGACGCATGAGATGATCATATCCGTTCCGCCCCACCCTACCATGAGGAAGGCGAACCAGTGCGGAGGAGAGAAATGCTTGAGCATGTAATTCGACGGTGTCTCAAACAGCGCATAAGATATGAGAAATACTGTCAACACAGTGGAGAACTGCTCGCTTGTCATGTCGAGGACCTGCAACAATGAGTCACCGCTGTCGGCATTGAGGATTTTCGCATTTCCCTGACAGATAATTTAATGAAGAGAACGATCAAGTAGTCATCAGATGGACGTACGATATTAGCGCGCGCGAGGAAATTGAGGGTGTAAATGAACATGCAACTAGGCACGATCCTGAGATCCAGCTGTCGGAGCAGTCTGGCAGTGAAGTGAACCAGTATCAGCTCGTTGTCCTATTTCGATAGGAATGGCAAACATACCTCTTCTCAGCGACACGGTCAACGACGAACGGTTCTTCGGGTGATGATATCTCCTCATCACTTTGTGGACCCTTCTCGAAGTCGTTGTCACCTGATGAGAAGGGAGAAGTACCCGACTCTTCCATTTCGGAAGGGTTTTCAGGTTTTGGATTGCTGACGTTCATGGATACTTCTGGTTGGCAAGGTGAAGACACGTTCCACTCTTAACGCGGGATGGGAGACGGGGAGGTGGATTGGAAAATGTAGCTATTTTCAGCGCTAAGAAGGGTGATGTTTACGACATGCGAAGCCCGGTAGAAGCCGGCGCAGGCTGGTAATGAGGCTGTAACGTTACGATCGGTGTAAGAGCTTATGAAAAGGAGTTCCGCCTCACCTTTTCCTTGCACCAGTGCTTTGCAACCGCAGATATCGAGCAGCATATACATCACCGTAGCTACATTAACTTGCAATGTATGAAGACGCGAAAGAGATGAATCACGAGGCGTCTCAGCGCTTCACCCCGCGCGCCACACATCAAATGATGTCCGAAGATCGTTGTTCGGCTCTTATACGGTGTGCTTGATTCCCGGTGCTCTTGGTTTTGATCAACGTCCTTCCGCTCACAAAGATATCTTGTTTATGTAGTAGTGTGATCCAGAGCGGGATGCCGTTCCACTAGTGTGACTATTATTATAGCTCAGGGCTCAACGTCTTCGAGGTCATGCTTTGATCATTTTAGCGGGTGTACACTGAAAGAGGAAGGCGTTGAGATTCAGATCCTACTTGAGTTATAGCGCACAATATTCTGATGGTTTGAGGTTGTCGCTATCACTATATGTTATATCCTCTCTGCCTCTTTCTTTAAGGCTTCATGAGCAAACGGCCATTGAAGGAGACCGACTCTTACCAAGACAAGCTACGGCATGTACTGTAGCTTGCACAGCTGAAGATAAACACCTATGTGTCAAAAGTGTGCTATCAACCACGGTTTGAGGAACAGAGGACGAATAGTATGTCCAACCACGCAGAGTTTTTGCTAATGATGACCATGAACTTTCCGCATGGCTTGCGGCTTGAAAGTTCAATCGACATGAATCAATGGACACGATTTGGGGGGATGGAGGAACGACATGTCAAGGCTTAGTCCTTGACTTTCTCGATAATGTCGACGACCATACCTTGAGGAAGCGGGTCAGACATAAACACCGGATGCAACTCCAAGTCAGAAACATAAGTGCACAGTTGGGAACTAAACAGATTCTACAAAATCGATTCCAAGGACGGGGTAAGAGGAGGAGAAAATTCAAATGAGGGAGAGGCTCCAGCCTCAAAGAATGATATAGAAGTGGAGTAATGGATCTAAAGCAAATCCCGGCCCAGGGCCCTGATTGGAATTCGAGCCGACGGTAACCTGGACCCAAGATGAATAGTAGTAATAACAAACAATAAACCCCCAGATCCAAAAGAACTGAACAGACGTTCAAGACAGGTCAGATATAACCGCCGTGTATGCTGCCTTTGGCTGGTAGCTACTATCGAACAACAGAGGCGTAGTGCTGGCGCGCCAAGAGTTCTGGAAAAGAAATAATTGAGTAAAGCTATGGAAAACCGAAAGGGGGTAATCTTACAACGTCACTGACTCCCCAACTGGTGATTGAGACACATGCAGAGTTGGCGAGGCAGGCTTTAACAACGGCATTATAGTCATCGGCGCTTGCACCGGCGATATCCAGCTCGGTAATAGCAACATCTGTACCCGCTCCTGCCAGTGCCGTCAGAGCGGCCGCTACACCGCTTGAGCCGCCGGCCTACGTATGGTCAACAATAGATCAATGTCTGAGTGTGCACCGACGTACCGATAAATGCGTCTGTGTACCGATACCGTCGATTAAATGTTCATTGGCATTGATCCGTTTAACAAGATCAACCATTCCTAAATGACAAGATGGAAAAAACCGACAAAAGGAAAAGCGATAGCGACTAACCTTGGACCTTGGCGTTATTGGAGTCGAGATTGTAGTCGTTGATATATAATCTATACCGCTCGAGTGTCAGGGAGAAATAAGAGGAAAGGATTTCGACCAACTTTGCTTTAGGATCCGCTGCTTTGGCAGCTTTGAATGCGATGGTAATGAATGACTTGAACAATGGGTAGTTAGTAGCCCAACACTGATTAAAATGGGATAAAAGTGTACCTCGCCGAGAACGTTATAGAATACACTCGACCGCAGAGTACCGTCTTCGTTCAGAACCTCACTATCAATTATCAGAACGCAGAAATGTCGTCGTAAGAGACGACTTACTTGCAGACATCCCACTGGTTGTTCATCGGTAAGTCAATTCTGGAGAATACTTGCCGAAGATTGGAGGAACACGTACAGCTATTCACGAAGCACGTCAGATAAGAAACAACAAACGGTAACGAGCACGAGCTTACCATAGAGTTTCCCGGAGTACTGTCCAGCTACCTTTGCGATGTGTGTTTGAATGACGGACGTCTTTGAAATGATCTCTTATTGTATTGCATTATTGACATATGGCTCCGACTCACCAGTGTATTCGCGTCCGTTATGGAAGAGACCCATGAAGGGAGCTGCGAGTGCCACACTAAGGAGGCGCATATCAGGTCACCGGACTCGAAATAAGCGCTAAAGCCAAACCCAAGGTATGTCCACGGATTTTTTTCCCGTTCGAGACCGCCCAGTTGACTAGATAGTCCGACCCGGTGAAGGTGAAGGTTCCTTGAGTACTTTCGGTAGCATCCCACTAGTACGCAAAGATATTTGAGCATGATACTTATGGGTTGAACAAAGTGGCCGACCTTCATGGAATTCTCCGGAGTAACCTACGGTTTAGCTGTCGTCAAGCAGAGGTAAAGCGTCACATGAAACGAAACATACGGCCCCGAATTCGGATTTCAAAATAGCTTCGTTCTCTGCAAGGGATTGTCAATCAGCATGTGATTTTGTATTATGATAGTAATAGACCGGAAATTGATATGGTATCTTGGTCGGCCGAAGAACCCTACAGCAAGTGTTTAGCATAAACAAAAAGGCGAGTCGTCAAGAACGAACCCAGAAGACTTTTCCCTTGGCGGTGAACTTGGTATTGAGGCCACTCAGCGCTGCGGAAGACGAAGTGGACAACGAAGCAGCGCTGATGCACTGCAGAATGCCAGCAAGAGAAATGATAGAGAAAAGCATGAGGATCAAGAGGAATGTTTTTTTGCGGCCAGAACAGAAGACCTTAAATATATGTCGTTTTGCGAAATCATTTATCCGGGCTACGAGCTAAGTTATGGAAACAGGTCCCAGGGGAGCGAACGGAAAAATACTGTCAAATGAGTTGCCCATTGCAACCAGCAATGCGAGCCCATCAATTGTCCGATGTTTTACCTTCGGCGAAAGTAACATTTCAGATATGAATTGGTGCACCAAGGAAGAACCCCGAAGAGCACGAAGCGTTTCATGATTGACCCCAGAAAAAGCGGTCCAAGGGCAGAACCTGAGGCGCTAAGGTCTATG
Organism: Desarmillaria ectypa; assembly: GCA_030407005.1. Taxonomy (NCBI): domain Eukaryota; kingdom Fungi; phylum Basidiomycota; class Agaricomycetes; order Agaricales; family Physalacriaceae; genus Desarmillaria; species Desarmillaria ectypa. The sequence goes on along the minus strand of JAUDYN010000002.1, from coordinate 4,351,060 downwards.
CATCAAGCGGAATGGAGCGGAGAATTATAGAGGTGCAAAAACGCTTGGTCCATGCGACCATGAGAAATGCAAAAAGAACGGTAGACAAGTCATTGAAGATCGGGCGGATGCACGGAATCGCAAACTACAGGCCGTCACCTGGGTTAGGGTTATAACTGTCACGATTAGCCGTTTGGTATTGTCACATACTGGCAGCTACGTCCACTTGCGCAAGGAGAAACGAGGATAACCAAGTCTAGTATCCATCTGGTAGATTTTTGCTGCTGAAAGTATCATGGGAGGTGATGGAGTCAATATACATGAAGGAGATGACGAAACATTATGTAGAGCGACATAGCCATGCATTCCACCGCTACGTGTTACGTTTGTGTGGCGACGACGATGCCAATCAACACTGTCTTTGTTTTTGTGCATTACCCGGAATGATGGTAACGTAGGTAGGTGATACGAGCGATGAGTTCCTCAGATAGTGGCCAACGTACATGTCTCTTGACCAGTTTCTAAGTACAACTCTCATCCCCGTCGGATCTTGGTCTTCTGCTACCTTCTTCAAAGATATCAACTCGGCACGACTCGGACCTGCTGCTTCTTCATGTTGTAGCACTAGCTGGAAATTTTTTGCGCTCAACCCATTCCTGCGGAGAGCCGAGGCTTGGCAGCGAGTCTGGAGGTTAGGGTCACTCGATGAGGTATTTCTCAAGATTGAAGAAAGCTTTCCTCAGAGTAACATGTACTGTATGAGTGGCGGATGTACGAGGCTGGTAGTATCATAAATGACTGACCACGTCTGATATCTGTTGTTACGAATACTAGCTGATTACAGGGTACGTAGCTAGGTATTCGCAATATAGTTGGGTTCCTTTACCAAGGAAGGGAGTCGAGTAGGAAAGTGGGTTGAGTCTCGACGAGCGCTAAGCGTAGTCGATAAGATGACCAATCAGTCCAGTAAGCACCAAGCGTAACTAGGGAGGATCAGAGTCAGAAAGCGCTAAGCGTAGCTGTCTCGGAGTCTCAGTTGTACACAAGGTAAATTGATAAGTCAAGAAAGATGTTCGTATTCGTAGCTAGTACAAGGATTTATGCATCTTGGGACAGGTACTCGGAATTTTCTAGTAGTACAGGTTCCAGAAATGTTTTACTGCTTTCTGGTAAGTAAAGGAGAATGAAGGAACATTGTAAAACTTGGAAGAAACTTCTAATAACGAGTTTAGGTACTGGGGACTGATTAGACTATAGAAAAGAGATATCCATAACATCTGTAGTGCTGTAGGTTCGTGGCTTTGTTGCCGGTGAGAATATAGTATGTCCAGGGTGAAGAAGAATACACTTTGTCTGATTTTCCGATGTTCGAGAGTACAGAAAGAGCTTGGTCCCGCATCAATGTCATCCATGACAACAAACCAAATAATGTGTATTCTTGATAGTAATATAAAAGCTGAAGCATCATGTGAACAGCAGCATAGCAGCAAAAGTCTGGTGGAATCATTGACAAGTACAAGATGCAATTTGTTGGCAAGAGATCATGGCGATCGACACAAATTTGTACTTCAACCTTGCCAAACTATTTAAGACCTCAAGCAAAGCAATCGGAAATGGTATGAGAAGCTTACTGGAGCTCTCGGATCCCTCAGATTTTCACCACTCAAGAAGGATCATGGTGTATTCTGACTGGAAACACAGGAGAATTACTTATCCTCGCCATACACGTTGATGACTGCACCATCACTGGCAGTTCTGCATCAGTGATTAAGGTAATTCAGGTTCACATCTCCGAAGTGTTCAAGGTTACCTTGCTGGGACATATCAACTAGTTGCTAGGCATGAAGATCATTCGTAATCGTGCTGAAAGGACTATTTCACTCAGTCAAGAGTCGTGCATTGATATGGTGTTGCAGAGATTCAATGTGATGGATTCTAAACCTGCTGCAACACCCATGGACTCGAATGGTACAGCTTTCTCGGGACCAATATCCTATAGATGGATCCATTCAAAATCGCAGAAATGCATCGCATACCTTACAGGGAACTTGTCGGATCAGAAATTTGGATTGCAACAGGCACACGACCAGATATAGCCTACCCTGCGACAATCCTATCCCGTTTCTGTGATAATCCTGGAAGACCGCACTGGGAAGCTACCAAAGGGTTTTTGTGATATCTCAAGGCTACTAAATCGCGGAAACTTGCCTTTGGTGCTGTTGGAAAGAACAGAGGCATAGCGAGATTTGTAGATGCAGATGGCATGTCTTTGGAGAAGAGAAAAGCCATTTCAGGCTACGTCTTTCTCATTGATGGAGGGGCTATTTCTTGCAGCCCAAAAATAGCAAGAAATTATCGCACTTTCGACTACAGAGGCAGAATATATTGCGCTCACCTATGCTGCCAAGGAAGCACCATGGCTCCGATAATTCATTTTGGAGTTATTCCAACCCACAGAGGAATCAATCAGCATTGGTACTTGCTTATGCTGAACTCGGGCAGTTCCACGTGCGAAGGATGCACATTGATATCCGGTATCATTTCATCCGATACGCGATCCAAAATGGACGAATTAAATGGATCTATTCTCCTACGGAAGACATGATTGCCGATATTCTAATCAAGGGTTTACCGTCCTCGAAGGGAAAGCATTTTTCTACTTGTCTTGGACTTCTCCTAGCTTGAAGGTGAGTGTTGGAATACAAGCTGGAAGCCAGCACGAAACTGACTTGACGGATTGATCAATTGATGTCCCATCATAGTAACTAGTAGGTTCAACCAGCCTCGTATTTACTCGTACTCTCGAGTACAGCACTATTTGGTTCTATCGTAATTATTCCTTGGAAACTTATGTTTCTATGGTACTTAGCTAAGACGACGCAGTTTTATTTAAACAGGACTGTAATTTCTTACATTCAATAACAATTTCATTCATCATACTTGCGCTCAAGTGCACCCTATACCAATGATTTCCATATTGTTATAAGTCATGTAATCTCTTCTAATTTCCTCCCATGGCTATCCCTAATTGAGAGTCAATCAATTCCTGCGCTTGCATGGAGCGCGCTTTGAATGAGCACTTCAACGACAACGGAAAGCTAAGCAACAAGTATGTCAGGTCAGGGTTAAAGTCACAGATGACTTATATACCTCACAAGGCCGTCAGAATACGTGTTGCTAGGTTCAATGAACTGGCCATCAGATCCTACGGCCTTTGTAATGGACAATGTCGATGCAATGTAGGCAATGGCAATCCAGGCGGTATTTAGCGCGAGATAACGACCAGGGCAGATGCTATAGAGTTCGCCACATGAAATTGGTATCAAATATGTTTTGAATCTACAGCACGAACCGTCTTCCAAATCCAAATGCAGCCATTGGATCGGGGGGTAGTTCCTTGCCCTCCTGTTTAATGAAACGTTCAGGAATGAATTTCAGAGCGTCTGGGTAGTCTTTCTCATTGTGGAGGATCCCCCTGTAATTCGGTTAAACTTCAGGAATTTTTTCATGGAAGGACTTGCCAAGTATTCGCGATGACAGTCGCACCTAAGAAATGCGTAGGTTATCCCAATGCTTCGCGAATCTGTAACGTACCACCAGGAATGCTATAGCCTTTGTATACATCATCTTTAATACTACGATGGGGAAGATCTGTACAATAAATCTCAGCAGCATTTCGCTTCGTCGATCAAAGAACTCACTGAGGGGGACAACAGGATTCCATCTCAACGCTTCATAAAGAATAGCTTCGATGTAGGGAAGCTGGGGACGATCATCAAGGTTTGGAAACCGCGACTCGCCTACCACGGCGTCCAACTCTGCTTGAGCTTTGGCCAGAACTTCAGGATAAAGCAGAAAGGCCAGAATTGCTGAAAGAACAGTCGAAACGGTCTATAACATGCGAGTATTAGAATGGTAGAGGTGACTAGTAATCTTCAAGACTTACAGTATCAGCGCCCGCTAACGACAATGACAGGCCTTGTCAAAACTTGATAACAAAAAATAAAAAGGAAAACCGACCACCGAAGGCCACTCCAGCCGCGCCCTTGATGATTTCCATCTCTGTTAAGGAGTCAGAGGCTCTGGTCCCTTCCAACCTTTTGAGGTTCTCAGAGACGAACGAAGGTGATGCAGTGCCATTAGCCTTGAATACGTGAGAGCCAAATCCTAACTCGAATCCGCACTAGCCAATACTTACAAGTGACTCAGAAGCATATTTGAACGGTTCCTCCTTCATGTCTTCAACGTCCTTGCTCCACATCTGTGCAAGTCTCTTGAATTTCGCTCCAGGAATCCAGTCTGTAAAGTCATACTTCGTGAGACATTATTTAGCACCGCGAGAAGTGAGACTTTCCAGGTACGTATTTCAGAAAGGGGAGATAATCAACGAGAAAGGTTCCTTCGTTCCCACCGACACGAAGGCTTGTAACAGCTTGATCTGCCAAGTGCACAAATCGGTCACCGTTAGGTTCAACATCGTAACCATATACGGTCTTCATGATAACCGAGCCTGCATGGCTTGGAGATGGTTGGAGAAGATTCAAATCAATGATGCTCTATATGTTAAACTCACTGACGAACATGATGAAAGCATTCATCCGGAGACTTCAGAAGCTGTTGCAACAAGATTAAGGTAGCTTTGGTTTGCACTGCATAGTAAGCTGGAATTGCGCGAGGCTGGAAGTATTGATGAAACATCCTCCTATGTGCCCTACAGAGGAATTATATCGATGCGGATAACAATACTTCAAAAACACTAACCTCCACCTATCTGAATACCTCATCAAAGCAAAGTTGAAACTCCATCCCGTAAGATTCATCATGTTAAAACCTACGATGCGGTAAGTCTAGGATAAAAGCCAATTGGCAGAGCGCATATAGGAGGCATACCTGGTCTATCTGAGTAATTTGCAGAGCGTTTTTCGAGTAGTTCCGTGGCCGCCTCTAACGAGTTGAGGATGATTGTTTTGTTTCCGGGACTGCTCAAGAATAAGATGTCGCCATATGTAGCCGCCCATCGAGAGTAGGTAAGCCATTGATATTTAGTGGGAATATCCAAAAGATTTCCGATGAGAGGAAGACCCTTCGGACCAGGAGGAAACGGGAGTAACCCTGGACCAAAAGAACGACGCAAACGACGGTAGAAAAAGAACACCACGAACGCAAGAGCCGTTACTAGAGGAATTGAATGCACGTGAAACATAGTAGCTGGTGAAAGCAGAAAGGCTATCTCTCGTTTTATAGCTTGAGGCGGGCCGTTCAAAGTGGTCACAAGAGCTTCGAAGAATAGGTCTTAGAATCACCAGTACATCTGACATAGAGCCAAGACTCCCCAGTCCGATACCTGTTCATGCAAACACCGTACTAAAAGCACATGCGCCTAAACATTTTAGCGTCCTAATCTAACCGGTTCTCTGGTCGGTGATGCCCGGGATAACCTGTCGAGAACTAGCAACTTACGACGATAAGTTTTGCAGCTGTTCTTAGGTTCTAGGGGCTTAACAAACTGACAAGTTCTCATGGCATAAAGTCTATGACGCCAAAATTGCTCATGGGCTTGGTCTGAACATGTGGGTTGCTTACCATTCCAACCTCCCAGAGTAGACATCATGAGCAACGTCTCCAAGTCATATTACCATGACCCTCATTCAAAGAAGACGTAGGAGATTTTCGGGGATCAAATTACCAACGTTCTAGCGGTCCTCCTCATCGTGGAGAATAATATTATCAATCGCAATTGACTATAGTTTTCATGCCAAGCGCACTTTGTACTGTTTTCGATCCCACAGATCCCGAAGAATCCGGGAGGAGCCACAAAGACTGTGGCATAGAGAGGGCTCTGAGGCAAACCTATGGAGAAAGACAAGGAATAGACCCCAATAAGAAACGGTGGAACCTCCATCGGCCCCGTTGCTAGAGAATGACACAAAGATGTGCAGTCACTGCTGCGTAAGCAGTACCAAAGAACCAAATGGTGGAACACCTCCGGCCTGTTGCTAAGGGATGACGTGAAATGCCGTGACTAAAATATAAGCAATTACACACGATAAAGAAGCGCGCACATACATGAATGAAGCTGGAGTCATCACAGGTCGCTGGACTAAGAGTCGTTCCTGACGCACATGTTCATCGTAGTACCCGGTGATACCGCGCGTGGAATCACAAGCAAGTCTAAGTTTGAACTCCCATGCCCGTCCTTTCCTTCCTACCACCACCACCTCTCCTCTTCACATCGCGTTTCTTTTTCCTGCCTTCCTAATGTCACGTTGTCATCCGTGTCGTGCCATGCTGCATCATCTGTGGCTTCTATTGCCATTGGCCACCAATAACGCTTTTCTCATAAGTTCAGAACCGTTGAGAATGGTATATTGCCCATCCTGTTTTTATTACTCTAATCATTCTGATTACCTTGTTCAGAACGATCTTCAGAGTCTTGTACAGCGAAGCAAATCACTTATTTTGTGCCATGGTCGGCGCATATATACAGGTATACGGAACGGCGAAGAATGAATCAATTTGACGCGTCTCAGGTAAGTACTCTTTTTTTTCGTTTCTTGTGCATTCTCTCACCATTTCTTTCCTACTATATCAATGATTCGTGTTGAATGTTCCTGCGTTTATACATTTCGCCTTAATTACCATCTACGCCATTGATGGTGCAATTTCGGCCTTCTGCCCGTGGACTTTCCCTCTTGGGCTGCATGATTCTGCTACGGTATGCTAAAATTCATAATCTCTGATTCCCAACGCTGATTATATCCCATCATCAGGCTACCGGCGCATACCCTACTGGCTCACTCTGCACGGGATGGACCCTATTCCGCTGTACAATGGCCAGATTAGAGCGATGCAGCAGTGGAATATTACCGTGGAGGACTGCGATGGTGGACTTGGACATGTGTATTATAATATATCATTATATGTATACTGTAGTATTCAAAATGCATCAGCATATATCCATCGATAAATCTGTGGGTACCTGTCAGTAACTAAAAATGGCCCATTCAATGTTTGCTTCATAGGTAGCCATGGATATCTGTGGACAGCCATATATTCATATTGATGAGTACCTATAGATACCTATACATCCTACTGCTAACAATACTAATGCATATATACATATCCCTGCATATAGTCCCACCTGTTCAGATGCCTTATTGCCATCCTGCCCCTATCATTCTAATCCTACACCATTCAATGACTCTAGTGTAAGACTCTGACAGTACTCAGCATGAAGTCCAAAGGAGGGAATATAGATAGTGTACCTTCTTCAGTGCCCTGACCTGCAGCGATGGTCATAGTACAGGTTGAATGCATGAAAGTCCTCTTTTGTGCTTTCAAAATTCTCTAGGTGTGTGAACATTCCCAAGAAAAACTGTGAGCCAAGCTGGGAAATATTAATGCAGGGAGAAGACCAGGGGATATTATAACCTTGTGGTATGTATGGCACCAGCACCAAAGGTTTTGAACATGATAGGCTGTGATAAAAAGTAAGAAGATATCAAGGTGAAGGCTACTGGTCACCTGGTGAACTCACCTTTGCCAGAGACAAAGACAACATCCACTACACTAGCTCATCATTACTTCTTATGAACAATAAATCTATATGCAGTCTCATTGGCATTCTTCCAAGTCTGTGGTACTATTTGAATGAGCTGAATGTGTTTTTAGGCTTTCATATGGAATTACTAGGTTGGGATAAATAAACAGAAGAATCTCTGTATTCAAAGCCATTGTTGGGAGGCATTAAAGAGAGAAAAATAGTTGGGAGTCAGTTTTCCATAATTGAGTGCAAGTGGAATAAGGATTCTGAAATAATATCATTATTTCAGTCATAAAGTACACTTGAGATAATCTACTTGTCAGATGTTTGAACTAGAAGTGACTAGGCAAACTTTAATGCAATAAATTGGTGGGATTATGCAAAACCATTGGCTGTAAATGAGGTACACATGAGATGAACTCTGCAATGGTTGAAACACAATATTCCTCTCTATAGTTCTGCTTAGTTAAATAAAGAGGTATTATATAAATTAGATTAGAATCCTGTCTTACCTATATCCATCTAGCATGTCTTTCCTTCAAGCACAGGTGATTCTTTGACCTTGAGATATAATGCTTTTGAAGGCACTGATGGGCTGCCCTTACTGGAACAGACAGAGGTACTATTCCACAATGTCATTATCAGCAACATAAATGGTGGAGCATTGTCAAATAAACTGCATGCAGCTCCCATTGAACTACTGCATGGTTTTATGTCTGTTGAAGAATTCTATTATCCAGCTTTATTTCCTATGATGTATTCTTATTCTTTTCTCATATAAAGTAGGCAGAATGGAGGATAGAACTTGAGTTAGACTCATATCTCTGAAGACCTGTGTTAAGCATTATTTTAGTCTTAATGATACTTGATTTCAGAATCACCATTCATTTCCATTCTCTGCTTTTAATATACTGCAGCAATATAATATGCTGTTCCATACTAGTTTGAAGACAAAGCAATTGTCATTTCCATCCATTTATCAGATTTTTTCATAAGTCTTGGTGGATATAATTCATATAGTTGTCAAAAAAGTGTCATAATGTGCTGCACCACATATATGTGTGCATCAAATTTTGGCTTCTACCAAGCTAATATTTGCCACAGGACTAACAACACCCACCTGCTTAGTTAATAGAAATACAGAACTAGGATCCACTAAAAATGAAGGTCAGGGGACAACAGACTGACATCCACACTACTATCCACCATCAGTAAACCGCTTTTCTGCCAGGCTAGGAACCACATCAGGCATAATGAATGGCTGTCTGCCAGTGGTAGGCCATGCCTCTGTCTTAATATCATTAAGGAAGGTGATCCTATATAGTTACATTCAATGTTTCTGACTTGAGCTTATCACAAGCTGTTATATGTAATGAGATAAGAGGTTTGATGATGGATAAGGGGCATCCTAGCTTTTACATCATAATAAATCCCACTATTATCTATAGTCCAGTGGTAAAGTTTCTGAGTGTAGAGGATATCCATATAAACAGCTTGTTATCAGTGGATGTTCCAAAGTATCATGACCAGAGTATACTGGTCTTAAAAAATCCAGCCATGGCTGCACAGTTCAATCTTTATATAAAGGTATTTATCAAATGTATGTTGGGATATACTGGAGATGATCTCAGTTTGAATAAATAGGTGTTAGGCATTACAAAAGCTTACTATGAGTATGTATAAGCTCAAGAATATGAAACACTTTATTGCCATATATTAGTATGGCTACACAATACTTTGGATCCAAATCAGATAAAGCAGTGTGTGATGGCTAATGGAGACAAGGCATTCAGAGATAGACTGTTGTCTTTTCTTGATGATGCATTGAATAATTACATTCTTGATGTGCCTATATGTCATAAAAACAGAGGACCACTTTGCTCTCAGTTAGTATATGCACAGTATCAGGCTAATAGTATTGTACTTCACTGAGCTCTGCAAACATGTGCAGATATACACTACTGTACCTACTTATAGGATCAGGGCTGTACAGAGACCTTGTCCTTTCTTTCTTCTCTACTCTTATCATTGCTATATATCATAGTCTCTGTTATGGCTCTGTCTAACACATGATCCTCAGATCAGGCACTACTCTTGGGCTGTCTCATGTTCAGACAATCACCCATGGTAAGAGAGTGGTAAGATCTTGGGATGTGTGTAGAAGATGGTATATAGATGGAATTTAGTCAAAAGATAGAGAGTATGTACAACAACTACTCTACTTATATATGAAAAGCATCAAGCTAATAATAGGTGAAACAATGGTATACATGCATGAAACTATAGGAGTCATGTGATGAAGGCCCAATCACAGTGTGGCTATTAGGAATAGATGAGATGTGAAAGGTTTCTTAGGACCAAATGTCAGCATTTTTGGGCAATACATTGATGTATAAGCAATATGACATGAAACAAGATAAGATAATGGAAAAATCATAACAGTCTCAAAGTCAATAGATGGATTTAAATAGCAAATTTGACAGCTACTGCTAGTGAAATGGTACCACTCCTATACATTAAAAATACTGCTAGTTATTAGCAATGCTTCTGGAGGGGATAGATGTGTATGCTCTTCATCACTGCTGTATCTCATGTCATCAAATAAAAATATTAGAAAGTTAAAAAAAAACAAACAATATTGGGATGACTATGTGCATTGTGAAAGAAACTATTGAAGTGCACAGGATTACTAGTGCAACATATTTCAATTATGTATACACAGAATTTCAGATATGAGCAATTATGTGCTTATTATTGAGCCTCCTCTGACAGACTCATGTAGCTATCTGGAGAATTTATTTGACAAGCTGAATGCCACACAGTGTAACTTAGAGAACAAACAGTTAAAACATTTTCTGAAGACAAAGGAGCTGGCAGATATTATTGATGGGTACAAGCAACAAATGAACAACATCAAAGCAGATTATATTGTAAGCATTATATCTTGTACTCACATAGACATATCTGACTCTGAAGCCCTCTGAAGGTTCATATTGTTACTGACTCATGGCTTGAGATGCCTAAAATATGAGATGCTTTGGGCACCAGAATTACTGAGGCTATAGAGACATTATGGTTATACATCACATCAACTATAGATTCATGATCTGATCATATTATAGGTGAGATACATAATTTGTGAGAGATTCAAAGGGAACAGACAATCCAGATTTGTGCAAAACTTCAGGATAGAATGGGATACTACAAAGGAGATGTAAGCTATCATTTTATTCTGCATGAAGCATAGTTACATCTCTCATTGGCAGTTCTGGGACCTCACTGTAGAGGATATCCACCTAACCAAAAAGATCTCTTATGGTTGCCAATACTACTACTGCACTGTCAAGAACAGTAATACAACCAAGATGATTTGTATATATGAGCTATCTGTTAATAATGAAAAGGATATATTGAAAGTGTGTATAACTTATGCTATGATTTCAGCAACATCCATATGCATTTGTTTCTCACAACTTTATCACAACACTAATCTCTTTATCAAGCCCAAGTTCAGGTTTCTGTGTCTGCATAGTTGACTGAAGGCTCATCTTTTGACTGTCTATATAGGCACCCAAACATTGCTCAAATCTTTAGTGTATGTAGATCACTGAATCTTTCCATAACTATATTTCATAGTGAGTGTCCTTGTCTTTATTCCTGTCTTTTATCTGCTACAACTTATGCATGTGGGTATGCACAATGGAAGGAAAGTCCCTGCTGGCCAGTATCTGAATAACATGCCTGCAGAGAAGCTCACACCATTTTATATTGAATTTGTAATGGGTGTCCTCTACTTATATCCTGAGTAATGTACCTAAACTACTACTATATGCAGACTTGTGATACAGAGATATCTCTCACTAAACACCTGAAAGCTAAGACTAAATTACTATCTCTGAAGTCAATCAAAGATCATTTGACAAAGTGTTACCTACCTTACTAACTAGGAAGTGTTGTGAATGTAAGTGAATTTATGTTCATCTTTCTCTGCATACTTATTCATCCAAGGAAGCTGACACCTACATCAATGAGGAAGGTAGACTTGTAATAGTGATAATATCTGAACAATACTCCATGGGGTTCAAAGTTGATATTAGCTACAGTGCTTGGTCATGAAAGACTTTTGAGCTACTTTTCTCTGGCTTTGGCCTATATCTTTCATACCTCACACATTTAAAATCAGAGTATATACAGGCTGCTTATAGGACCATCCAGTCTTATCTTGGAAATAAACAGCTTACAGCTGGATTCCCTTATCAGCAAGATTATTCTTATACATCTGGTAGCATATTAACTGCATGCAGACATACTTTGGTTGGGTGAGTCCATGGTCTGCTAGATGAATGGACCATTACTTTGCAACAACAATGGGATGACAAGGGTATCCATATAGTATATGTAGCTATACTATTACCTTCAATATTTAGGTTTGTCATCTTGTTCACCTTTTCTCTGATTTAGCTAATCATTGACTATCAGTAAACTGATCATGCTGGGTGCTTTAAATGAGGAAGTTAACTTCATATCTTTAGTATACATTAGAATACAGACTTACTATATTGAAATCTTTCCACATTCCAGAGATGACATTGTGAGGTTGTAGATAGCACAGCCATCCTGCTCACTTATATTCTTTTCTTCCCTCTAAAGATCATATAGATAATGATGATGACCTATATCTGATAGATGGGCTTCTGGTAATCTTAAACTGACTACCAATTGATGTACATACCTAGATGAGAACTTTGTCTTTGACATCAAGCTGAAGAATCAATACAGTTACTTCTATCTTTTCAACACATTCATGGCAGAAGACTCTGATCAGCTCTGGTTATTTATACACTGCCCTCCTATTGTAAATTATTAGATTAATAAGATATCCTGGCCTATCCTATCTTGGTTCAATAATATAAGATCAGAAATATTATTAGAGGAGGTGGAGAAAGTTTTTTTTTGCTTCAAGCTGGTTATTTAGTGGCAACCACAGTTAGTGCCAAACATGTCAGAGCTCACAGCTATATCTGAGCTGAATTTCCACTATGGATTCGATTCTGTCCATAAAGGTACCTATATATATAAGTATTATGGATGGCCAATCCTTGAGATCTTTGAGATCTCTTAGTCTATAAAAGATAGGTAGATTTGAATAAATGACTATTATTACTAGTAAATATGCAATAGAATCAATAATAAGCAGTGCCATATATAAAACCTTGGAGCTTATATCAATCATATTGGATGGTACATGGCATGAAGAAATCAACTCTCCACAGAGAAATAACATAGACACAACCATGTGGAGAATTAAACAAGTGTATGGTGACAAGGCATCAACCAAGGTGGAGATCATCAATTTCTGGCTGCATGATATGCAATTCAGATGTTCAGAGTTACTCATCATGATCATTACTGCTATCAGCACTCTTCTGCTGACTTTGATTGTTCAGGCCTACTTAAAATAGATGCATATATAAAACATCTCAATACTTTATTTATATTGTTTATAACAAAAAATCAAATCTGCCATTAGCAATGAAATTGACATATACAGGGCTGATCATTATTTTTAACTGATGGTGATGTGGTTGTGGTACAGTAGACAGCAAACTATGGGCATGTGTAACTTAGAAACCAGTATCATACCTTCCTTTTCCCCTCTTTTTTCTAGTTCAATTCTTCAGTTTGAGGGCTTTCTATGATATTTGGTTATTATTTTGAAGGTTAAATTAGATAGAGCTAATAGCCTTTACTCACTGCTGAGCATTAGTATTATTGTCAGGGATGAATAATAAGACAACACTTGAATGATGCACAAATATAGTATATAAATAATGTGGAAACATTCTCAGAATACCCATAGTTCATGAAGGTTAAACCAACTCAACATTAGCATGAGCATGTCCAATTTCATCATCCTATATTTGCAAGATGTAATAGATACCTGGTACATAGTCATGTTTCATAGTTGAGGCTTTTTCATTTATCAGGTTTATACATAGTGATATTGAGAGGGCTGAAAAAAAAAATCTTTGCTGAGCTGTGGGATGGGAGGGAAGAGGATCATTTGATGTGATTGCCAGCCTTGAAGTGAGGCAAATGATGGGTGAAGAAGCTGGTGAAGACCACCAATATCTTTGTTAACCAGTATGGTATGTGGAGTTTAGCATTCTTGTTTCAATCTTGTCTTCATAGTAGACTGGGGTAAGAAGAGGAACATCTTCAAGTGCTTTCTTGGACCTGCCAACACAGTTTCTGTGTGTAGAGAATTCTAATATATTCCATCACTGTGATTACTGTGTCATTCCTGTCAGTGGCCTATTGAAAGTTGCCCTGTCTTTCATGCTGGACATGAATATGCAAAGCAGCAAGATCTTGTATTGGTGTAGAAGAGTGGAGACACTTAATAATGCTGAAGTGGTGTAGAAACCTGCAGAGAGTAGAAAACACCAATCTCATGAGAGATAGCAAATATGGTGAATGATGTGTATTGAGGAGGAGAAAGATAGACATCTAGGTGGAGATAAGGAGGAAAGAAGGAAGAACCCTGGATCTATCAATGAGGGCAAGTATATGACATATATGAGCAGTGGCAAATGCAGAATGAAAAACCAGTAACAGAAACTAGTCCAATTGTGTCTACATAAGTATGTGCATTGTCAGTAAGTGTTATGATTTTTCCATTATCTAATCATTTTCACATCAGAATGCTTACACATTCCATCCATATTCAAATCATTCACACCCACTCATTCCTATCAAACCTCTCCTATCTGATGTATTCCAAATCTTTACCATATGGTTGGTCCACGGTCACCTGACTCTCAACATTGCATGCATGAACTCTCACATTTCATCTATTAATAAACACCATACTTTCATATATAAGTAGCCAGACTTTGTACTTAGTCTCTATCTTCTGACTAAATTGCATCTATACACCATCTTCTACACACATCTAAAGACTGTAGCTGCAACTTATACTGGGTGATTGTTCAAATGCATAACAGCCCAAAAGTTGTGCTAGTCTCAAGATCACATGTTAGATTGGGCTGTAACATTAGTCAGAAGATAGACCAAATCTGCTCCTTATATGCTAGCTGTAAAAGCAGCAAAAAACCCTATATTCCTGAAGAAAATGAAAAGCAATAAACAATAACTCTTAGCACCACAATCGGCAGTGCCACCCTTCTAATCCTTTTCACTGCTTTATTCATATTAACCTACAAAGAAAAGCTATGAACAATTCTCCACCAAAGGCATCCCTGCTATCCCCAACCACCACCCCAACACCCTCTCCATGGCCTTTCCAGGAGGCCCTCCCCCATCAGACTGGGACCTCGAGAGGAGGAGACAATCCCTCACCCCTGAGTCCACTTCACAAACCCCTCCTCTGAGGAGTTCACAATACACAGAGAGCCTGCAACAAACAACTGGGTGGAATGACCCCCTACCCCTGCCCAAGAATATGCAAGGAATGTACAGGCTACATTCAAGGATCTCCTGCCTACATATGCCCCTCTCCAACATTCCTGCCCCTGCTCCCCAACCCTGATGATCCAGGGTTGGACCAAAACCACCCCTATGGACCCTGGGGCAGAGAACAGTGGGCACAAGGAGGAATGGAATCCTCCTCATCACTCCCCATCATTAAACTCTCCAATGACTCTGACAGGGAGCTCGACCCTATGACCCCGACCACTCCCTTCCCCCCTGACAGCCCATTTAACCCTGATGGGCCTGACTACAATTGGCCCGATCTCACCAATGTTGATCGGGACCTATTCAGCCCCTTTAGGGCCACTGTCTGGAACCTTTGACATGCTGATGTCGAGGCCTTCATGGACTGGCCCAAGGCCAGACCAGACATGAATGAGTGGCTTGCACTCAACTGAGGAGACTCCATATGGGGATCAAATCTGGGTGCCACCATTTGCACCTACATACATGCCAACAGGCATCAAAACCTTTTCCCCCCTCTACAGGACACTTGGTACCCAGGCTACAGCCCCAGACATTGGAGGAATGATGGGAGCTGGATTGTGCCCTTCAATGCCTATGACAATTAGAGGTTGACCAAGAGGATCAGGAGGGGTGCAGCACCCAGCTTTAGTATGTTTATCTATGATACAGGTTGCTATGGTGGACTTGGCCATCCCCAGTCCCAATACATGAATATACCCAACTACCCCCCTGACACCCTGGCTCAACAGCCACAACCATTGCCTGATTCACCACCACATCATCAGGCATGTCAACAAGGCTATCACCCCTATCAGAGTAGTAGCCTTCTATTTGCAGGAGCAGGAGAAAGTCCTGAATAAAGCATGGCTCCTGCAGGGTTATCCTCTGCCATGACAGAGGAACTTCAGCAGCAAACCAAAGCTATGCTTGCCAAGAAAGAGCAATGCATCAAGAAGATGCATGAGGAACTTGCAAAGGAGGAGGCTATTTGAAAGGAAATGACCAACTACCTAAATGAGAATGACAAGGGAAAGGAACCTGAATGTGGAAGGCCAACAGAGCCTCCCTGAGGATACCCCACTGATATGCCGTCTACGCATTCACACCTAGATTTTGCGATTTTGTAACAATACTATTGCACATCTATCCTATACTAGTGATACATAGAGGACTATAGCTGAGGCTTTGAGCTGATAGTTAAAAGCAGTAAGCAACTGGTAGAGCCAGGACTTAGATGCAACACCATTAGTGGGTTAAATCTACCAGCCAGCCAGACTAGTAACTCAAATGCTAGCAGGACTAAGTGAAATACAGCCACTAGCAAATGAAGGATGCTACTAGCACACCAAAACCAGGAGCAGAGTACACAGATCTCATGAAGTTCTGTCACTAGCAGCCCAGACTGGGCATAAACACCTAAGTCAGGATAACTAGTCACATGGCAATCTTGAAACAGGACTTAGAAATAAATTAGGAATGGATTAACCTTGAGCCCAGATCCGACTATTTTGATATAGATCTCTTATGATCGATGCTAGTGGAGCCGGACTGCACCCTCGATCATGATCGGATAGCTGTTACAGGCACCAATATCCAGGTATTCATATAACTGTGTTACTAGGGCATGTAGTTGGGTGAAGGGTGCGGAAAGACTGACTGTGGAGTCTCTAGACCGAATATTTGAAAAGAGAACAGACTAGACCGACTATTGTGTGATTATTCACCATTATTTGTGACTAGCCAAGAAATCCTTACCAATATACCCTATACCCAGATGATATTTATAGTTTTCCCTCAGTAGTATATAAGTAGTGGGATGGGTGCTCATGCAAAGCAGGCAAGCCATCCCCGCAGTTGAGCCCTCACTGGTAGTAACTGGTGTCCCCAATTAAAGGCTTTTGTGCTTAACCTCGATGAAGTGATTAATAGTCACCAAGTCACCCATAGTATTGCATTGAATTGAAGTCCATTAGAGTCACTGTTGTGTCCTGCAAAGGTACAGAGTGTTTTGAAGTTAGTTCAAGCAAAGTTCTCAGAGTTGTAGTTTCTTCTTAGGCCAAGAGTGCCACTAGTTAGCCAAGAGTGCGACTAGTCAAGTGTTTATCACTTGTAGGAAGCAGTATAGGGCGAAGAGAGCCACTAGTTCGAAGCAGTTTCAGTCAGAATAAGTGCAGTAGCTCAAACCAAGTCACTCTTATCCAATTGTGTCTTACCCACCCCACTAGTACAAGTAGTACTTTGTATAACTCACTAGTAATGAATAAAACATCTTTAAGACAACTGTACTTAATTATTGAAGTCTGCAGAGTGCTTCCATCATACTCGAAACCACCCGAATTCAATATTGGTGATTAAGTGTAGAGTAGTAAGAGGTTTAGTGTGATTGGTGTTCATTGCCATTCCCTAATTCTTTTGTCACTCACTGTTACCAAGCACATCATCATATCAAAAAAAAAACAGTGCATCATCATTAAAGAATGCAGGACTCTGGACAATGAGAGTCGGGCAGAAGACAGTCGGCCCAATTACCCAGTTGCAGCCTCTTTGCTTCCTACTACCATCATGGACGTGACTCCTCTCCTTCACCTACCCTCTTCTTTCCACAATAAACCAATATTTTGGCATATAACCATGTCTACTGTCAATATTTATATATCAGGTCCTTGGAGAGCCTTGCAAAATCTTCTTTTGGATTTTAGGTATCAGGTGTATTCCTTCATAGGGCATGCATACTGTAAAGGTTGACCATTCTCTTCCACAGAGATTTCTTGGATATTTTTGCTAGCAAGATAGCTTTTCTGTGCTCCAGACTGCCTATCACTGTGCTGCACCACACATATGTGTGCACCAAATATTGGCTTCTGCCAAGCCACAGGACTAAGGATCTACTAGAAATAAAGGAAATGAAGGTCAGGGGACAACAGACTGCCATCCACATGACTATCCATTGTCAGTAACTTGCTTTTCCAATGGACTGCTATCTGCACTACCATCTGCTGTCAGTAACCTGCTTTTTCACCAGAGCATAAAGGATGGCCATCAGCCAGTGGAAGCCTGTGCCTCTGCCTTAATATCATCAAGAATGGTGATCCCATATGGTTTTTCTTTAGGAGAATCATTTAGGAGTGTAAAAAGAGAGTGGACACAATGGAGCAGGTTGCTACTTGGCAAGTTGTCAGAGCAGATAGGTATAGGTGTAAGAAGTTGGAGAAGTATAAAAGCACCAATGTAACCAGAGAATAATCAATACAGCTCATAGCACACTAAAGGAATAAGTTCTTTATCCAAGCCTCCAGCTTAGCATACTTTAGCAGCCTTGTGCCTAGTATTGCTAGTGGACAGCATGGAAGCTTGTTGCTATTGCTTAGAAACTGCTCTCACAACCCAAATCTCTTGAAAGGATGCTGAGTCCCACTCTTTCACTCTTATCCACTATCAGAAGCAGATCCTAACTGATATAAAGCAGGTGGTTCTTGCACCTCCTCATATACTTACTGTATACAAAAGGGCTTGCAAAAGCAAACTGTAATTCTCTCACCAGAGACTTTGCCAGCCTTACAAGTGGAGCCTACTGTGAGGGGGAATTGAACCACAATTGCAGGAGAAAGAAGAACCCTTTGTCCAACTCTATAATGCTTAGAAGTGGAAGCATTCAGAGCTACCCTACAAGCCACTGCAGGTGATAGGATATCTAACAAGAAGGATCTATTTGACTTGGTACCAGATAATGAGTCAAGACACTTTCATTATGACACAACCTTCACATCCACATATGAAGAAGTAAGGGCTATCCTAGAGTCCTCATCATTGGAATAATCACATTCAGAGGGTGTATCCATAGAGTTACCCATCCACCAATGCTCAAATTCAGACCCAGAGCCTACCAGCTCACACCAAAATAACCCAGCATTACACCATACCTGATCCCTAGAGCCAGAAGAACCAAGCCCACCTCCTTCATCAAGTTTCCTACCACCAGACAGAACATATTGTTGGGCTAGGATTAGAAGGATTCATTTACATTTTAATATGATACAACAACCACAACTACCCATTAGAGGCTCTGACAGAGCTCCAAGCTAGGGATAGAAAGAAGATCAAGACTCAATAATCCTACCCATCTACTTTGATGAGATAGAGCAGACATGTAAAGCAGTTGGACAGCAAACAGATTGGGATTTTATCCAGGCAGCAATCCTATATGTGGATCTGATCTAGGCAAACCTATGAGAAAAGTTGTCTGAAGCTATGCCAGCTAATGTGGCTGCAGCAAATTGGGCAGCTTTTAAATCCCACATGTATGAGTTCTATCTGAAGTCTAATGAGACCTGCTGCTACATGCTCACTCACCTGGAAGAAGTGGCTAGGATGTTAAGGGTCTCACATATAGCATCATTGGATGAATTTGGCCACTTTGACAGATATATTCAAAGCATTGGATTAGACCTTACTACAGAAACCAACCTGCTGATGTCAGCACATGAATACACTAGGGCAGAGATATCTGCTATTCATCCAGGATTGAGGATGTTGGTTGACCAGCAGCTGGCCATGCAATTCCCTAACCAGGATCCAGCACAACTCTTCCCTGTAGAAGAAGTCTGGAAGACTGCCAAGTATGTGCTGGAAAGCTATAGGTTTTCTTATGTCAATCCCACTCTAGTATACATGCCATATACACCTCAAGCAATGCTACCACCTTATCCTATGCAAGGTCAGCAAGTAGCATCTGCTCTAGCTTATGGGCAATCTCCAGTAGCAACTGGGGGAAGCATAGCAGAAATGATAGATGCCTTACAACAGGCATCTGTTATGAGTCTGCCACTTACCTTTTATAATCCATATGGGTATTCACCCTATGGGCAGCCAATTCCAGAAATGCCAGGCCAAGCAGCTGCATCAACTGCTCTACAACAAGTGGCTCTCTCTGTTAAAACAGAATCCATGGAAGAAAAGTTACTGGCTGCTATCCAGAAACTTGCAGACAAAGAAGGATCCAGCAGCAATAACAGGAAGTGTGGATATGATGGATGCAACACAGGTTATAGGGATTGCACTGCCAGGAAAGCAGATACTGATAGTGGTCTCATCAAGTGTGACTACAATAAGTAGAGGCTAACTTTGCCAGATGGTTCTGACCTATTCAAGGGGTCATAATTACTGAAGGCATAAATTGACAAATAGCACAAAGAGCACAAGATATCTGCTTCCATCAATATGATATTCACACAAGCTATGGGAACCACTGAAATTGTATATCCATGAATTATTCAACAATTATACCTTCTCAGATAATAAGCTTGTATAAGAAGCATGAAAAATTCAAGCCACTCAACTTATGGCATATGTTACAATTTTTCCATTTTCCTTATCTTATCACAACATCTTATCACTATTCTCACTCCATGTTGATCTCCCATTGATAAACACCATTGATCCACTCATGCTGTCACCTGCATACCACCCTCATACCACTATCTGACCACAATGAACACACAGTTCATGAATGACATATACATAGACAAACACTATAATTAATCTCAGTTTTCAGTATATAAGTAATGTACTATTTGTGTATATTCTCCATCTTCCAACTAAACTTAATTCATATACTCTTTACATGCATCCAAAGATTTAAGCCACACTCTGATAATGGGCAATTGTCCAAATGCAAGACAGCCTAAGAGTTGTGCCTGATCCCAAGATCATGGGCGAATGAGGTCCTAACATTAGTTGGAAGATTCCTCAACCATCTCATCACCACTAGACATGACAAAGCACCAACCTATGCCAGAAGAATGTGAAAACTGACAAAGCATTACACTTGGTACCACCATTGGCAGTGATGTGCTTGGTAACAGTGAGTGACAAAAGAATTAGGGAATGGCAATGAACACCAATCACACTAAACCTCTTACTACTCTACACTTAATCACCAATATTGAATTCGGGTGGTTTCGAGTATGATGGAAGCACTCTGCAGACTTCAATAATTAAGTACAGTTGTCTTAAAGATGTTTTATTCATTACTAGTGAGTTATACAAAGTACTACTTGTACTAGTGGGGTGGGTAAGACACAATTGGATAAGAGTGACTTGGTTTGAGCTACTGCACTTATTCTGACTGAAACTGCTTCGAACTAGTGGCTCTCTTCGCCCTATACTGCTTCCTACAAGTGATAAACACTTGACTAGTCGCACTCTTGGCTAACTAGTGGCACTCTTGGCCTAAGAAGAAACTACAACTCTGAGAACTTTGCTTGAACTAACTTCAAAACACTCTGTACCTTTGCAGGACACAACAGTGACTCTAATGGACTTCAATTCAATGCAATACTATGGGTGACTTGGTGACTATTAATCACTTCATCGAGGTTAAGCACAAAAGCCTTTAATTGGGGACACCAGTTACTACCAGTGAGGGCTCAACTGCGGGGATGGCTTGCCTGCTTTGCATGAGCACCCATCCCACTACTTATATACTACTGAGGGAAAACTATAAATATCATCTGGGTATAGGGTATATTGGTAAGGATTTCTTGGCTAGTCACAAATAATGGTGAATAATCACACAATAGTCGGTCTAGTCTGTTCTCTTTTCAAATATTCGGTCTAGAGACTCCACAGTCAGTCTTTCCGCACCCTTCACCCAACTACATGCCCTAGTAACACAGTTATATGAATACCTGGATATTGGTGCCTGTAACAGCTATCCGATCATGATCGAGGGTGCAGTCCGGCTCCACTAGCATCGATCATAAGAGATCTATATCAAAATAGTCGGATCTGGGCTCAAGGTTAATCCATTCCTAATTTATTTCTAAGTCCTGTTTCAAGATTGCCATGTGACTAGTTATCCTGACTTAGGTGTTTATGCCCAGTCTGGGCTGCTAGTGACAGAACTTCATGAGATCTGTGTACTCTGCTCCTGGTTTTGGTGTGCTAGTAGCATCCTTCATTTGCTAGTGGCTGTATTTCACTTAGTCCTGCTAGCATTTGAGTTACTAGTCTGGCTGGCTGGTAGATTTAACCCACTAATGGTGTTGCATCTAAGTCCTGGCTCTACCAGTTGCTTACTGCTTTTAACTATCAGCTCAAAGCCTCAGCTATAGTCCTCTATGTATCACTAGTATAGGATAGATATGCAATAGTATTATTACAAAATTGCAAAATCTAGGTGTGAACACATAGAC
This sequence comes from Desarmillaria ectypa, assembly GCA_030407005.1. Classification (NCBI taxonomy): domain Eukaryota; kingdom Fungi; phylum Basidiomycota; class Agaricomycetes; order Agaricales; family Physalacriaceae; genus Desarmillaria; species Desarmillaria ectypa. The sequence continues at coordinate 4,328,884 of JAUDYN010000002.1, read as the reverse complement.
AGCATATCACTGAGTAGGGTCCTGTCGATCTCAGTGAGCTCAGGCCAATTATAGTTGGCCCCATCAGCATTGAAGGGGCTGTTGTGAAAAGACTGACTGTGGAGTCTCTAGACTGATCATTTGAAAAGAAAACTGACTAGACTGACTATTGCATAATTATTCACCATTATTCATGACTAGCCAAGAAATCCTTACCAATATACCCTATACCCAGATGATATTTATAGTTTTCCCTCAGTAGTATATAAGTAGTGGGATGGGCGCTCATGCAAAGCAGGCAAGCCATCCCCGCAGTTGAGCCCTCACTGGTAGTAACTGGTGTCCCCAATTAAAGGCTTTTGTGCTTACCCTTGACAAAGTGATTAATAGTCGCCAAGTCACCCATAGTATTGCATTGAATTGAAGTCCATTAGAGTCACTGTTGTGTCCTGCAAAGGTCCAGAGTGTTTTGAAGTTAGTTCAAGCAAAGTTATCAGAGTTGTAGTTTATTCTTAGGCCAAGAGTGTGACTGGTCAAGTGTTTATCACTTGCAGGAAGCAGTATAGGGCCAACAGTGCGACCATTCTGAAACAGTTTCAGTCAGAACAAGTGCAGTAGTCACTCTTTATCTAATTGTGTCTTATCCACCCCACTAGTATGAGTAGTAATTTGTATAACTCACTAGTAATGAGTAAAACATCTTTAAGACAACTGTACTTAATTATTGAAGTCTGTAGAGTGCCTCCATCATACTTGAAACCACCTGAATTCAATATTGGTGATTAAGTGTAGAGTAGTGAGAGGTTTAGTGTGTTGGTGCTCATTGCCATTCTCTAATTTTTTTGTCACTCTCCATTACCAAGCACATCAATGGCCAAGTATCAGGAGGGTGTGCTCTAATTCCTGCTGTTCATCAGCTGTCCTTGTTCATAGTCCTGATAGTCTATCCTCTGCCAATGGGGGGTATAGACTGCGGCCCTGGTTGGCATGTATCTGAGTGTGTATAGTGGTGCTAGCATAAGGATCCCAAATGGGATCTCCTTAGTTGAGGGCCAGGTATTCATCCATATCAGGATGGATTCCTGGCCAAGATGTCCCAGCTTTGACATCCTATCTTCAGAGTTCTCAGGCTTTGGTTTAAAAGGGGCCAAGAATTCCCCAATCACTGTCAGTGAGCTTTGGCCACTCATAATTGGGGCCTCAGGGATTGAGGGGATCATCCTCAGCTTAGAGGGCAGGTGTGGACAGGGCATCATCTGATAGCTTGATGAAGCAGAGTGAAGAGCTGGAGTTGCTGCTCTCCTCATTGGTGGGCCAGGGTTGGGGTGGGGGAAGTCAACCCTGGGGCTAGTTGGGAATCTTGATATGGTCCTGAGTGGCCCATAGAGGTTATTGGGATGGGGTAACACCATCCTGGTGTTGTTATGGTATTATACCCTTGCATGAGTGGGGTGGGCTGGCACATAGGGTGGGGGTGAGTTGCTTGGGGTTCTGAACCTAGTCCATAAGTCTCTACCATATTCCTCAGCAGTGGAGAGTTGTTCCATCATAGCTGCATGGTTGGAGCCAGGGATTGGTGATTGAATGGATTCCTCCTGACATGGTGGAAATTCATTGGAGGATTGGTAGAGGAAAAAGATGTGGTGGTTTGTGAGGTTCTCCTCTAGAGAGAATGCCAAACCTGTGGCATTCATTCTTGAGGTGGTGGTGTTTCAGTGAGGGAGAACATAGTGATAGGGGAGGGGGGGTGGTGGTTGGGGATAAAGGATGCATGTATGATATAGGTAGTTTCTGATTTGTTCTTCTCACATAAGGAAGATAAGAGTGGTAAAGAAAAAGATTAGGATAGCACCCTCTATGGTGGTGCTAATGGTGATCATTTGTTCATTGTTCAAGTTTAGAGTCATTCATATAGTATCTTCACAGCTGGCAGTGAAGAAACCATGGGAAAGCTTCAAGATAATTGTTAGACTTGAACTCCACATGATCTGCAGACATACACTATTTCCCCAGACTGTCTCACATTTGGACAGTCACCCAGAGTAATGCAGCTATGATCTTCAGACCTGATGAAGAAGGACTAAGTCTTAGCTGAGTTCTAGAAGTGAAGGATTGGTATGAATAAACTTTAGCTGGAGGCTGGGGTTTTATAGAGAGAGCTATCCTACTTATATACTAAAACTAGGAGTCCAAATGCGGATATAGTAGTCATGCAGTCTATGCATGAATCAATAAGAAAGGTTCATTCAGTGAGTGACCATCATGAGCCACAGTACAATTGCTGAAGTGATCTGAGGTAGGCAAGATGATGGTGATAGCTATGGGAGATAGTGATAATGGGACAGTGACAATGGTAAGATAAGTGGAAAAATCATAACAAGCATGTACAATGTCATGTCAAGGAGTGCCCATGTCATTGATGGGGTTAAAATTTGTGCCACTGGTGCTGGGAAACCTGGTAATTCAGGATGATTGTGATGATTGCTGGATGGCATAGAGTTGAGGGGATCTGGATGAATGCTGGTGAAGACTCTCATCCAACAAGGAGCATTTGAGAGTGCTTGGTGAGCATTTATTCATAGCATTGGCCTTCCAAAAGATATCAATCAGAGCTTAGAACAGTTTCATATCAGTAAAAAAATGCACTGATGCAGCCCACCAACACCAATGTTCACACATACAGTCAGTGCACAGACTAGCATTGATGAAGGCTACATTGTCAGAATAGAGGATGACCCTCCACTTGTGGTTTTCTTTGCTTTTGCTTTTTTAAGTACTCCTGCAAACCATTGTTTGACCCATGTCCTCAAGTTAAACAAAGAGAACCTGCTAGACAGCAGTAGGCAGTCTGGAGCACAGAGAAGCTATCTTGCTAGCAAAAATATCCAAGAAATCTCTGTGGAAGAGAATGGTCAACCTTTACAGTATGCATGCCCTATGAAGGAATGCACCTGATACCCAAAATCCAAAAGAAGATTTTGCAATGCTCTCCAAGGACCTGATATATAAATATTGACAGTAGACATGGTTATATGCCAAAATATTGGTTTATTGTGGAAAGAAGAGGGTAGGTGAAGGAGAGGAGTCACGTCCATGATGGTAGTAGGAAGCAAAGAGGCCGCAACTGGGTAATTGGGCCGACTGTCTTCTGCCCGACTCTCATTGTCCGGAGTCCTGCATTCTTTAATGATGACGCACTGTTTTTTTTTCGATGTGAATGCTAGACTCTTCTGAAATTCGATGCTGAATACAATGAACTGCAATACAAATGCACTGCTTGGGTGACTAAAGACGGTGACAGTGAGGCGTCATTTCCACTCCACCATTTGTTTACAAGCTTCCGTGTGTTACTATAACTCTCTATATGTTCATGCCCCAAAGAGGCTTATTACGATTTCAGTTTCGTCCCATATGCCCCTGACCGGGCTCGCTATCAAGCGGTTTCAGTGCCATGGACATAGATTTTGAACGTTTTGCATGGAGTGAAAGATGGTATCTTTTGAGCTGCCGTACGCGAAGTATGTAATGGGACTTGAAGGTCTGTCTCTTCTCCCGGTATCGCTGAAGAGTCATGTTGATGATGCTGCAGCTCCGTGGGTGACTAAGGCCTTCATGGCAAACTGAGCAGAGTAGAGGCGAGTTTATGTTATTAATTTGTAGGCAGAGTCCGGGCTGATGTTTGCGACCATAGGAATGCTGATATTCCTGGGTTTGGGACACTTGTCTAATTTGCCCTGGTAACAACACGTAATATAGTGGTCTACCGTAACTGGCCTAAGGAAATATACGCGACTTCCTCAAATAACTTAGTCTTTCCACACAAGCTGGGTTTTTTACGCTATCGCAAATCAATGTAGCTCGGAGAAATGAACATCTATTGCCTGGATGGTCTTCGTTTATCGTCCGATGCAGAGTACTTCGAAAGGAAAGTTAGCATTCTTCAAAGAACTCTTCTTCTTAGGCCCAATTCATTGGCACCAACGGTCAACCAATGCCGCGGCCAAGCAATACAGAACAAGACAGTCTGATAGGTAGTTTCAGAGAAGATAGGAATGTACAAGGAAGGGCACAGGATTGATGCGACGACGGGGACCATTACCCCGATGACAGATAGACCCAAGAGGATCGAATGAAAAACGCGCGGTATTTGGGCCAGTTTTATACAGGTACTCAATATGGTCTTCACCCAAGGAAGACATCGAGAGACCCATAAATATTACGGCAGGTTTTTGGTGAGTTATACCGGTCTTTGGTGTCCCTTCCTTTGTTTTTTCCCTCAGATTTTTCTGCTCAAAAGACTCACCACAAACCTGCCATAAGATTGGAGTCTTTCGACATGTCTTTCTTGGGCGAAGACCAGATCGAAGATCTGTATAAAACCTGTCCAAAGACCGCGCGTTTTTCATTCGCTCTTCTTGGCTAAAATACAGATACGAAAAATAGGTACAAACCGCACTATATTTGTCAAGACCTTTTGGTACCTAAACCTTCAAGCCAAAGACCGGCCCAAAACGGCACCGGTTTTTCAGTCCTGATTTTTGGGCAAAAAGACCCACACATAACAGTATTGCAACCTCAGAAGTGTTTCTGCGCTGATTCACATACGAATCCTGGCTCGAGAGTGGCCGGTCCCCTCCGAATGAGACCAACCCTGTCGAACATGTCTCATGGCAGCTTGGGTGGTACTGCAAGTAATTGTTCTTGTCCATTACTGGCTTGCGAGTATGTGGCGACACCAGCGTGAAAAAATTTACGATAGTGTGGCACGTGCCATTTGGTGGTTTTCTGTCGGCGTATCTCGTGATAGCCTCTGACATCGCTTCAGAAACAACACCATGGTTCGGTGCCGAAGCTAATATCGGCATCGTTGCAGATTGGCAAGCAACAGAAATAAGCGAGGACTTGTGCCGATACAAACACCAACACCAGCACCATCCACACGAACTTATGATCAGAAAGCCGTGTCATTATGAATGGATTGTTGGCGTGTAAGTGTTAAATATGGTAAATACGCTTGCTCGCTTCTTATTCTCACATAATGACCTCAATAGTCTATCAGAGACGCGGTACACAATTGTACACAATTGTACACACGGTAACATATGGAACCCGCATCATTTATTTCGCTTATTTTGTCTTTTAAGCCGTTCCCCTCATTTGAAAGGTGAAGAAAATCACCTAAAGGGCAATTATCCTTGGTAATCGTCAACTGGAGCACGGGCGGCACGTCATCATCACCATCATTACAAGGCCCGGTACCACTTACGCCGGACGCAGTATACAAGATGTGGAAGTACAGAGTCCCTCCACTCATCCTCGTTGCCCCTTTTTAGTCAGAGGTGAAAACTGTCGTCTATAAATAGCAACATTTTTTTATTTCTCCGAGGAACGGTTCTTCGCGTCGGACTCGCATTGCTACAGGGATGGTCTGGATGATTCTCGAAGAAGAGATGCTACCTAATCCGGTCTGGAGAGGTTATGTAGCATTCATCATTTGAAGTACAGATGCGTCGAAGTGATCCTGTGATGTAGGGACAATGAGGGTTAGTTTGATTACTCTGATATTTGTTCGAATCTCATCTCCAAAGATAGACACGGTCGGATTGATGGGAAGGCCCTGAAGCATAGACATAGTGCCATTTATGCTTACAATGCCTATGAGGATACACGAAACATACCGGCAAAAGGATTCCATTCTATCAGCCACATGCAACGAATTAGAGATAGCGGACAAAGCAATGGACACGGACGTGATCCATAAAAATTCCGGTCCTTAGCAGAGCCCAAATTTCGGGTGAGTTTTTATACTCAAGACTAGCATTTGGCTCATTTAATTGTGAATATTAGTATCAGAGAGGATTTCCATGGTCCAACTAAAATCAGGCCGGACTCCCTGATTTGGGCAAGTTCACAAGGGTGGCGACCGGGAATTCTCCAGAGCATTTTATCCGCGCAAATCAATGGCTCGACGACCTTGCCATCATCTTACTACCAATATCATACTAATAAACCTCCGTGGTTCATCCAGCGCTGTAGTATTTAATGCATGCTCTTCTGGCAGAGTAACCAGCATCCTTTGCTTCTCTTCACATCTCTGCCAAATGTTCGGACACGCATTCTACCAATTTATCTTAACTACTACCGTGCTCGCGCTCGTGTCGGCTCTGCCAGCAAAGGACCTTGAAGCGCGTGCGGGCTGCGTTGTTGACTCCGTTGCCGCCGCTTCCTCGATATCGAGCTGCTCGTCGGTCACCATCAATTCGTTCACTGTCCCGAGTGGAAGTAAGCTGGATGACATCTTCTCTTTCGAGTGTCTTCTTGCTGACATGCGTATTTCATAGGCACCTTGATACTCTCAGTAATATCCCGTACTTTTTGGTGTTTGACGCACTCGCTCATATATACCTTCAACAGCCCCAAGCCGGCGCAACTGTCACTATGACTGGCGATATCACGTTCGCCAACACCTCCAGTGCGTATACTTTATGAGTAAGCCAGTTGAATGCTCAACGCATCTTTCCTTCATAGCGTCTGGTCCCCTGTTCACTATCGACGGAGACAATGTCACGTTCAAGGGTGCAGGACATAAGTTTGACGTAAGTCGAGCTAGTGGTCACGCCTTCTCTTGTAAAATATTTTGCTCAGGGAAACGGTGCCTCCTACTGGGACGGAAAAGGCTCGAACGGTGGGGTCACTAAACCCCATCCCTTATTGAAGTGGGCTCTTTCATTACATATTATGTTCAAATGTTCTAACATTGATCTAGGTTTAAGGGCTCCGGCACGTACTCTCAATTCACGGTAAGGCTTCCTTTCCCCTCTTTGTAGATAAGGCTAACACTAGCGATAGGTCTTGAACAGCCCCGCACAAGCCGTCTCTATTGGTAATAGCAACGGACTCACCTTCGACACCATTACCGTACAACGCCGTGGTTCTATGTTTGTATCTTGGTGGACTCATCTGCTGTCTCTAGGTCGACAATAGTGCTGGTGACACCAACAGCCTTGGTCACAATACCGACGTAAATGTGAACCTTGATTCTAATAATTGAGCAGGGCTTATGGATCTGCAGGGTTTCGACGTTTCTGCTGACACTGTTACGATCCAAAACTGCATCGTCAAGAACCAAGATGATTGTATTGCCATAAACTCAGGCTCTAACATCATGTAAGTGTTTGTAACCGCCTTCGAGTCCGTGAGAGGTCTCACTCAAGTACACTGTTTAGTTTCAAAAACAACCAGTGCTCTGGAGGCCATGGGATTTCTGTTGGTTCCATTGCTACTGGCGAAACAGTCACCGGCGTGACCATCTCTGGAAACACTGTTACGAACTCTATGTATGGACTCAGGTATGACCACACTTTTTTCCCCTTCGCTTGATGTTCTGATGTCGCGTGAATTGCAGAATAAAGGTCCAAGCGGCAGCCACAGGCGCTGGGGTGTCAGGCGTCACGTACGATGGGTGAATACTACCTCGTCTTCTTCTAAGACACTATACTAACCCATTCTTTACAGCAACACTATCAGCGGTGTCACCGCATACGGCGTCTTGATCTCACAGTCATACCCCAATGACGATGGTACTCCTGGGACTGGCGGTCCTATTTCGTGAGTAGCCTTTGCGTGCATGAAATAATTTGGTCGGATGATCCATTCCTTTACAGAGGCGTGAACTTCACTGGCAGCGCTACTACAGTCAAGTAAGCTGTGGCTCTCATTGACCTCTGCTCTTTGACTCTGTACTCATGCACTTGTAGGGTCACAGACGGGGCGAAGCGAGTCACTGTTAACTGCGGCAACTGCTCAGGGTAAATCAACTTTCTGCAATGATATTGGAATGGTGTTAAACGCGGCCCTTCGCAGGAAGTGGGATTTCTCTGAGCTTACAGTTACTGGTGGTTCAGCTGGAACGATCACTCCTGATGCGGCCATTGTATGTCTTCTTCCTTCCTTCACTTCCGAAACGTCTCCCTGACATAGGTTATAGATCTCTGGGGGAACGTACTAGGTCTTGAAGCCATTGGGCTTACACTCTGAATCAAGTGGAGTGAATATGTAACAGTTTTATATTGGTCGCAAAAGTCGTTCCTTGTATGATTCGATAATGACAATGTTTTACCCTCTTTGTGTGCTTTATGAGAGACGTACCATACTATTATGATTCGCACATTCACATAACGTGTAACAGCAACCTCGTCAAGAAAGCCGCCGTCTGAAAAAAAAGCGAATGGTGTAGGCGAGTTCGACCATTCGCGCTGCTTTCATGATGTTATCCTTCCCAAGCTTGGCCGTCAAGATTTTGAATGATTCAATGGCAGCCAAAAACGCAGTAATATTCACCCCATACCATCATGGCACGGACTAACACCGACAAAGATTGCGTCGTTAGGATAGAGAGCGGCGCCCAGCCAACAGGTTCCTTCAGAGTCTCCTTTTTGCTCTCGTATGTCACAGCACTCTCCAATTGAACGAAGGGGACTTCGAGGGTAGTACATCATATCAAGCACATAGAAGCATTATCTAAGAAATTGCTGCAAAATAAAATAGTCAGCTTTCACGATATGTCCGTCGTACTAAGAACGTACCTGAATCCTGATACCCCAAAAATCAGATCTTCTTCATCCGACATGAGATACAGTCTGGCCAGTAGAAGTATGTGATAAAGAGCCATATTAATTTACTACTGAAAGAAGAGGGTAGACAGAGGAAAAATTTCCCAGAAAAGAGGGAGGTGTCGCGTCCATGATGGTGGTAGGAAGTCAAATTAACCGGTTAGTCGGGCCCGACGCGTCTCTCTTCGACCACCACCATCGTCGAATTCGTTTATTCGATATCTCCCCTTTTCAAGCTTCATTCGCACGGTCTAACATGGGCGTTCACGCGTCCTTAGAAGAATTATCCCACCACGAAGGAGGTGGATGTATATAGACAGGATATAGGCCTGCAGACACAACAGAGTTGGACATGCTCACGTTGGGGTCAACGGGAATACGGTTGGTTGTGTATGATGTAGCTTCTGAGTACTGAATCCTGAGGTTCCTTCACGTCTGAAAGCTTGTGAGTTTCCGCTCTGCCTTTGCTTGTAGCACGGTTTTTTTTTATCGTTTTTAACTCGCCTTCCTTTGCAGGGGACACGTACTGGGTACTAGCCAGAGAAATTGTCCGTTGGTCAGCAGTGCCTCTTCCACACAGTGACGTACACTGACAACGAGCAGCGATATGGTATTTATGCGGATGCACAGCCGACCGCTACAGAGGGCCGCGAAATGAAGAATGGAAGGTAAATCCAAACATTTGGCCATAATCTGTTCTTGTGTCGCTGATCGTTTATTCTCAGCACAACAGAGACCGTTCATATCCAGCCTTTCATCCGTTCCCAGAAGTTCTGCACTGGAGCTGACATCTCATTATATCGCTACATGATCCAGGAGACGACATTTCAACACACACCCGAACTGTCAAGCTCTCAAGGTGATCAGATTCTTCACAGCTACTGCTTGTGGATAAAACTTGTGCAAAGGTAGTGACAGGAAACTGTGAGGAGCAAGGAAGAAGAGATGTCATGCAGTGTAATAGTGCGTCTCGCCTACCCATTTCATTGGCTCATGCTGATGATGTTTTTCAGAAATCTGTAACACTGCAGTAACGCATACCCACAGCCAATTCAGAAATATATTAAGCTATAGTGTTTGTGTGCGGCTTCGACGTCTTTGGCATCCTTTCAAAATCGGCGTTCTTTCTATGGCGACCATTGAATTATCTTCCTTGCTGGAAGCATGGCCCATGCAGTCATGACGAAGAATCTCTCAACCGAGCTTTCAAAGCAGCTCATTGACGAGAAGGCCAAGGATGCACTATCAGGAGAAGGAAGGTGGGATCTTATGAGTTTCTCCGTAGGGTTTGTCCTTTCTACATCTTGATGCCTTTGATTTACACTTTGCAGTCAAAGCCCACAATTCTTTGGATCCAAAAGCTCAGCTCAAACTAGACGAGCTCCTGGCTGAAGTCAAGTGAGCACCATGATATGTTTTGCTGGACTAGCTGGGGTAGTGTTATCATTTTTACTGGTCACACATGTAGAACTGCGGTTTGCAAGTGATTCCTATATTCATATGGTCCTCTATTTGAATTTGCTGTAGGAGCGACAGGTGATTGCCATCCGGATAGTACTCAAGTGGAAAATGAGCATGGCTGGAGTCCTAGGGGCAGGCCAAGGTTTGTTCTGAATGTTTACTTGTCATTGGTCAGGTTCTCATGTTGTCATACTCACCACAGATCTCCAGTACATGACATGGAACTCGATTTCTTAAAATTGAGTGGTACAACATGAGTCGAATGCTGTGAATCAAGTTAATCTTTGCACTTCAAAACACCCATTGTTTTTCCTTCATCTTGACATTTGCTTTCTCCTGTTTGCTTTTCACTCAAATCTGCCTGCACTGCTGGTGCTAGATAATCACTTTTCCTACACCTGCTCTCCTATTCCACCAGTAATCCCCAAGAAAAGAATTGCAGTGTAAACTCCTCCCTCCTCTATGTGCACTTACTGTTACGGCCCGATCTAACATGTGATCTTGGGACCAGCATGACTTTTGGGCTGTTACACATTCGAACAATCACCCAGTATAAGTTGTGGCTGCGGTCTTTAGATGTGTGTAGAAGATGGTGTATAGATGCAATTTAGTCAGAAGATAGAGACTAAGTACAAAGTCTGGCTACTTATATATGAAAGTATGGTGTTTATTAATAGATGAAATGTGAGAGTTCATGCATGCAATGTTGAGAGTCAGGTGACCGTGGACCAACCATATGGTAAAGATTTGGAATACATCAGATAGGAGAGGTTTGATAGGAATGAGTGGGTGTGAATGATTTGAATATGGATGGAATGTGTAAGCATTCTGATGTGAAAATGATTAGATAATGGAAAAATCGTAACATTACCCCCTTGTTAAAGCAGTCATCCCGACTGCTATGGTTCTTCTTCAGGGGATTCAAGTTGCGATTTTGCTTGATTAACCCAGTATTGGTCAATTAGCAATTTCCATACATTTTCATCTGGGTTGATGATCCATTTCTGGAGTCCATCCTTGCATTTGGCCAGGTAAGCAACATCTCCATTGTCTGAGTATTCATGATCGACTAAACAAGTTATGGTTTTGTCCTTTGTTATGATTTTGGTGGTGTGTAGAGTGTGGTTAACATTAGCTTCATACTCTAGAATTGCATCTTTTGCATTTGTCATTTCTGTTTCTCAGACCCATGAGTTGTGTTCCCTGGTCCATCCTTTCCATTTGACTAGATAGTTGGTAACTGTCTTGGATGGTTGTCCTCTTTTTGCTTGTACTTGACATGTGTGAGAGTCCAAGGTTTCTTTAATTTTGTATTCCTCCTGTCCATCGACAAGGTCAGGAGGGGGAGGCAGTGGTTGTTGTTGGTTTGGAAATGAAGGTGCGACATATGGGGTTAGCAGTTTTTCATTGAATCAGGGGTGTATCTTCCAGTGTGGTGGCAGTTTTAGTTTGTATGCTGCTGCTCCAGTTTTTTTGATGATTTTGAATGGACCTGTTTGCTTGTTATCCAGTTTTTTCTTGGGTCATGGAAGGTGGAGATTGGTTGTATCAAGCCAGACCTGATCACCCATTTGATATTCCCATGGTGGCTGTTTCATTTTGTTGTATTGTGCCTTCATTTGTGTCACTGCTTTTTCCAAAGCATCATGAACCTCTTTGTGGACTTGGGCCATTGTTTCTGCGAATTCCACTGTGGAGGAGTTTGCGAATTGCATTTTTTGCATGGAGTCAGGGATGAGTTGGGGATTTCTTCCATATAGGGCCATGAATGGACTTTTCCCTGTTGCTGAGCACACTTGGTTATTATGTGCAAATTCTGCGAGTGGTAACTTTTCTACCCAGTCAGTTTGTTGGTGGTTGACAAAAATCCTGAGATATTTTTCAATCTCCTGATTCACTCATTCAGTCTGTCCATCAGTTTGAGGATGGTATGCAGTGGATGCATTCTGCATTATATCCAACATTCTGTAGAGTTCCTTCATGAATGTGGATATGAACTGGGGACCTCAGTCCAAAATGATGACTTGGGGCATTCCATATTTAGTGTAAATGTGACTTCACAATATATGTGCCCATCCTTTGGTGGAGAGTTCTTCATGACAAGGGACAGGAATGACGTTCTTGGAGAATCAGTTGACAATAACAAGTAAAGCATCATAGCCTTCCAATTCTGGTAGTCTGGTGATCATATCGATGGAAATGTGAGTCCAGGGAGCTTCTGGAATAATGTTTGGATATAATGGGGCAGCTTTTGCCTGATTATGGCTCTTGGTTCTTTGGCATACTTCACATCCTTTGATGTAGGTTTCTACATCTCATTTTGCCTTGGGCCACCAATAATCTCATAGAATTAATTCAGTAGTTTTGGCAATTCTGGGATGTCCAACAGTTATGTGATCATGGTGTTGGGCAATAATTTCCCCTTGAAGACTTTCATCCTTTGGAATATAGATGTGTCCATCATACCAAAGTAGTTCATCCTTTTTGGTTATTCCTCATTTGTGATTAAGGGATTTTTTAATCCCTGAATCCCACTGTTCCCATGTTATGATTTTCCATTATCTTATCTTGTCCTGTCATATCCATGACACCAACACATCTTATCACAGTCAGTATCAACAGATTCACTGACAACCACCCCAGTTTCATTGATTCCTACCCTATTTCACTCTTATTCATCTATGATCCATCCAACTCACACACTGTTTCCTCCTGGATGATACCATTTCATTTATTAATAAACACTGTATTTCTAATATATAAGTAGAGTAGTTTACACTGTTGTACTCTACCTTTTGACTAAATTAGATTCATATACCTTCTACTGCACCACACCAAAGACTAAAGTCTACCTCTCATTCACAGGTGATTGTCTGAATGCGAGACAGCCCAGAGAGACACTTATGTCCCAAGTCACATGTATAGACAGGGTCCTAACATCCCACTGTCATGGAATGTCTTTGATTCATGTGATTTGCTCATTATAGCTAGGTAACATGAGTGTCCAGAAGTGTTTTGGTGATAAAATGACTATGTCTTGGTTGTCTTCCTTTCCTTGATTGTGGTCATCACATTGACTGAGGAGGTCAGCCTTCTTCTTCACTGTTCCTGCCTTGTGTTGGAGAATGAAATGGTATTCAGCTAGTTCAGTGACCCATCAGGCTTGTCGATGGTTCAACTTCTGTGGTTTGTGGAAATATTAGAGATTCTGATGGTCTGTCCAGATCTCAATTTCCTCCTTGGCACCCATCAAATAGTGTTGCCATTTGTCTAGCGCTAGCATGATGGCTAGTAGCTCTTTGTCATATATTTCATAGTTTTGTTTGATTGTAGTCAAGGCTTTTGACATGAATGCAACTGGTCTCTATTTGCCACTTTGTTCTTGGGAGAGAACAGTGCCAATTGCTCCGTCACTGGAGTCTGCTTCTACTCTGAATTGTCCTTCATCTGAAGGAATTGTTAGAACAACATTGGTAGTCATCAGGGTTTTGATTTGAGTGAATGCCTGTTCTTGTTCAGATCCCCATGTCCAGTCGACTTTGCCAGTTAACTGGATTAAGGGTCTGACTATTTTAGAATAGTCATGAATGAATTTTTGATAGAAGTTGGTGAACCCTAAAAAGGATTGGAGTTCCTTTTTCTTCATAGGGGTTAGCCATTCTGCAATTCCAGCTACTTTGATGGAATCCATATGGATCGCATCTTTGCTGATGATCACTCCTAAGTACTTGGTCTCAAGTACTTTGAATTCACATTTCTCGGCCTTGAGAAATAGCTTGTTCTCGCAGAGTCATTGGAGGACTTGTTGTATGATAGTTCTATGCTCTGAAAGGGATTTTGTGAAGATGAGAATGTCATCAAGATAGATGGTGACCTTTCCTCCTGCAATAAGGTCTTTGAAGATATCATTCATCATCCACTGGAATGTGGCTGGTGAATTAGTGAGACCAAAGAACATGACCGTAGGCTCAAAGAGCCCTTGGTTAGTTCAGAATGCTGCTTTTTCTTCATCTCCATCATGGATGCATACATTGTTATATCCCCATCTAACATCCAGTTTTGAGAAATACTTGGCTTCTTGTAGCTTGTTGATGAGTTCTGAGATTAGGGGAAGGCAATACTGATTCTTGATTGTCATTTCATTCAATTTTTGATAATCTTGAACCAGATGTAGAGAACCATCTTTCTTTTTGATGAAAAAGAAGGGGGAAGTGAATGGGGATTTTGAGGGATGAATTTGCCCAGAGTTGAGATTTTTATCTAGGAATTTATCCAATTGTTCTTGCTCATTGTGGTGATGTGCTTGGTTACGGTGAGTGACAAAAGAATTAGGGAATGGCAATGAACACCAATCACACTAAACCTCTTACTACTCTACACTTAATCACCAATATTGAATTCAGGCGGTTTCGAGTACGATGGAAGCACTCTGCAGACTTCAATAATCAAGTACAATTGTCTTTAAGACGTTTTATTCATTACTAGTGAGTTTATACAAAGTACTACTTGTACTAGTGGGGTGGGTAAGACACAATTGGATAAGAGTGACTTGGTTTGAGCTACTGCACTCGTTCTGACTGAAACTGCTTCAGACTGGTGGCGCTCTTGGCCTAAGAATAAACTATAACTCCGAGAACTTTGCTTGAACTAACTTCAAAACACTCCGGACCTTTGCAGGACACAACAGTGACTCTAATGGACTTCAATTCAATGCAATTCTATTGGTGACTTAGCGACTATTAATCACTGCATCGAGGTTAAGCACAAAAGCCTTTAATTGAGGACACCAGTTACTACCAGTGAGAGCTCAACTGCAGGGATGGCTTGCCTGCTTTGCACGAGCGCCCATCCCACTACTTATATACTACTGAGGCAGAACTATAAATATCATCTGGGTATAGGGTATATTGGTAAGGATTTCTTGGCTAGTCACAAATAATGGTGAATAATCACACAATAGTCGGTCTAGTCTGTTCTCTTTTCAAATATTCGGTCTAGAGACTCCACAGTCAGTCTTTCCGCACCCTTCACCCAACTACATGCCCTAGTAACACAGTTATATGAATACCTGGATATTGGTGCCTGTAACAGCTATCCGATCATGATCGAGGGTGCAGTCCGGCTCCACTAGCATCGATCATAAGAGATCTATATCAAAATAGTCGGATCTGGGCTCAAGGTTAATCCATTCCTAATTTATTTCTAAGTCCTGTTTCAAGATTGCCATGTGACTAGTTATCCTGACTTAGGTGTTTATGCCCAGTCTGGGCTGCTAGTGACAGAACTTCACGAGATCTGTGTACTCTGCTCCTGGTTTTGGTGTGCTAGTAGCATCCTTCATTTGCTAGTGGCTGTATTTCACTTAGTCCTGCTAGCATTTGAGTTACTAGTCTGGCCGGCTGGTAGATTTAACCCACTAATGGTGTTGCATCTAAGTCCTGGCTCTACCAGTTGCTTACTGCTTTTAACTATCAGCTCGAAGCCTCAGCTATAGTCCTCTATGTATCACTAGTATAGGATAGATGTGCAATAGTATTGTTACAAAATCGCAAAATCTAGGTGTGAATGTGTAGATGGCATATCATTGGTGCATTGTGATAAAGTTCCAGATTGCTCTATCATATGCGATGACTCACTCATGCATCAACACATCATAGACTGAGAAAAGGTCATTGATGTACTTGTAGCAAGTGTGGAGTTCTGCCTCTCTTCCCCTGAATATATAAGCAACTGCTTTCTTGAACAGGTTCCACACTTGGATCCACTGACCATAGTTCTTGACCTTGGTGGCTGGCTTGGTGGATGGTAATTGAAGGATGAGTGCAGTTGTGAGCATGTGGGAAGATGTGCTGGTAATTTCAGTGGAGTGGAAATTGCTGAGTATCTTGTCAAAGTTGATGGCAGTGCTAGCCAGGATTGACTTGTAGCCAGTGTCTATGAATGTAGGTCTGTTGAACATGTTGAAGAGGATGCAGAAGGCTTCTCTGGGATTTTAAGAATAGTTTTTGAGTCACTTCTGAACATATCTGTGTTCCTCAGAAAGTGTAGCATTGGTGAGGATATGTTTGACTTCCCAGCTGAGCAAGCTATGGTCAAGTTCTGGGTGTTTGTTGGTGCAATCTTCATCCTGTCCATCAGAGTTCTCTTCAGAGCTGGACAAGCTCTGAGTGTGGGAATGAGGGGTCCAACCTCATCACCTCCCATTCTTATGATACCTTTGGTCTCAACTAGGGGAGAATGACTGTCTCCTTCTCTGATGTGAGTGCTCCCTACTGCTTTGCTGTCCATTGTGATGGCCATCTTGTCTGTGAGCCTCTCCTGCAAGGTCCTCACTCTCACTGTCAGATCCTTGGATATGATGACCCCAAGCTACTGCATCAGTGACTTGCCTCTCATGGGAGTCAAGTTGTACAGGGTCATCCAGGAATCTGTGGCAGGTACAGACTTGGTGAAGGTGCAGGGTGATTTGGGCTGCAGCCACATCCTTGCTGATAGTCCCATCAATGAACTGTTGGATGTATTGCTGTAGCTCTCATTGGGCATTGGCTTGAATCTCTGCATGAGGGTCTTCCCTCCTGTTCTCCTCCCATGGCCTCCATGGCTGTCTATTGGTCTGTTGAGCAGTTTGTCCATCTGCTAGGGGGCTATGAGACATGTGAAATTGAGTCTTTTAAATATGGGATATAACCAATATTCAAGTAAAGACATAAACTACCAAGGCAATGAGAACTAAGCAACAGAGAGAGAATATTAGATCATACCTGGTGAGATGGTGGGGCTGCAATGGAGAGAGGCTGGTCTCTCCGTTTTCCCCTGCTCATCAGGTGTCTTCACTAAATCAAATATGCTCTGACTCTGCTTGCAATCTGTCTGGTGGGAGTTACTGAGTGCTGTCAAGATAAGAGCAGGAGTTTGACTCACTTATATTCTCCTCACTTGCAGCCTCAGAAGTGGAGAGAATATAGACTCACTTGCAACCTGAGTTAGATGGAGAGTGAGGGGGATGTGGGAAGCATTGGTATAGCAATGATTCATGCACATCATCCTTCTCACTTGTGGCCTTGCTAATGTGAAAGGCAGAGAGGATTTGTGTCTTGCTTTCAGCCTGAGAGGAAGAGACACATGAGGGGAGAGGGTGAGCATTGGTATGTGGGTACTCACTCAATGATTACCCTTGTGTAAACTACTTCTAAACCTGATTATTCACTATTATTCATGACTAGCCAAGAAATCCTTACCAATATACCCTATACTCAGATGATATTTATAGTTCTGTCTCAGTAGTATATAAGTAGGAGGATGGGCACTCATGCAAAGCAGGCAAGCCATCCCCACAGTTGAGCCCTCACTGGTAGTAACTGGTGTCCCCAACTAAAGGCTTTTGTGCTTACCCTTGACAAAGTGATTAATAGTCGCCAAGTCACCCATAGTATTGCATTGAATTGAAGTCTCTTAGAATCACTATTGTGTCCTGCAAAGGTCCAGAGTGTTTTGAAGTTAGTTCAAGCAAAGTTCTTGGATTTATAGTATTATTCTTAGGCCAAGAGTGCCACTAGTGCAGCTAGTCAAGTGTTTATCACTTGTAGGAAGCAGTATAGGGCCAAGAGTGCCACCAGTCTGAAGCAGTTTCAGTCAGAATGAGTGCAGTAGCTCAAACCAAGTCACTCTTTATGCAATTGTGTCTTACCAACCCTGCTAGTATGAGTAGTACTTTGTATAACTCACTAGTAAAGAATAAAACATCTTTAAGACAACTGTACTTGATTATTGAAGTCTGCAGAGTGCTTCCATCATACTCAAAACCACCTGAATTCAATATTGGTGATTAAGTGTAGAGTAGTAAGAGGTTTAGTGTGATTGGTGTTCATTGCCATTCCCTAATTCTTTTGTCACTCGCCATTACCAAGCACATCAGCAGACAGCATGCAATCTTGTTGCTATCACTCAGAACTTGCTCTCAAAGTACATATCTCTTGAAAGGATGTTGAGTCCCACTCTTTCACTCTTCTCCACTATCAGAAGTGGATCCATACCAATCTGATGCTGGTGGTTCTTGTACCTCCTTGTATACTTACTGTATACAAAAGATCTTGTGAAAGCAAACTGTAATTCTCTCACCAGAGAGTTTTCCAGCCTTACACCATTCCACATTATCTTATCATGTTGCACAGACTTAGAGGTCTCTTGTTTCATCCAGCAAATAGTGAGAGTGCAATTGTCATTGGAGATCCATGCCACATTCTTGGGGCATCATATACTATAGCTTGCACAGCTGAAGATAAACATTTATGTCAAAGTGCGCTATCAGCCACAGTTTGTGGAATAGATGAACAGCTTCTCCAGTTATGTACAGAGTTTTTGCTAATGATCGCCATGATCTTTCTGCATGGCTTGTGGCTTGAAAGTTCAGTCAACATGAATCAATGGACATGGTTTGGGGGGATGGAGGAACGACACGTCAAGGCTTAATCCTTGACTTCATCGATAATGGCGCCGACCATACCTTGAGGACGCGAGTCGGACATAAACGGCCGATGCAGCTCCAAATCAGAAACATGAGTGCACGGTTGAGAATGAAACAGATCTTACAAAATCGATTCCAAGGACTTGATAAGGAGGATAAAAGTCAAATGAAGGAAATGATCCAGCATCAGAGAAAGATATAGCAGTGGAGGAATGGATCGAAAGCAAATCCCGGCCCAGGACCCTGATTGGAATTCCGGCCGACAGTAACCTGGACTCGCGATGGATAGTAGTAATAACAAACAATAAACTGTCATAGATCTAAAAGAATTGGGCAAGTGTTCAAGACAGGTCAGATATAACCGCCGTGTATGCCGCTTTCGGCTGGTAGCTACTATCGAACAACAGAGGCGTAGCGCTGGCGCGCCAAGAGTTCTGGAAAAGAAACAACTCAGTAAAATTGTGGGAAACGGAAAGGGGGCAGCCTTACAGCGTCACTGACTCCCCAACTAGTGATTGAGACACATGCAGAGTTGGCGAGGCAGGCTTTAACAACGGCACTATAGTCATTGGCGCTTGCACCGGCGATATCCAGCTCGGTGATAGCAACATCTGTACCCGCACCTGCCAGTGCCGTCAGAGCTGCCGCTGCCCCGCTCGAGCCGCCGGCCTACGTATGGTCAACTATAGATCAATGTCTGAGTATGAACCAACGTACCGATAAATGCATCTGTGTACCGATACCGTCGATTAAATGTTCATTGGCATTGATCCGTTTAACAAGTTTAACCATTCCTGAATGGCAAGATGGAAGACATCGACAGAAGGAAAAACGATAGCGACTAACCTTGGGTCTTGGCGTTGTTGGAGTCGAGATTGTAATCGTTGATATATAATCTATACCGCTCGAGTGTCAGGGAGAAATGAGAGGAAACAATTTCGACCAACTTTGCCGTCGGATCCGCAGCTTTGGCGGCTTTGAATGCGATTGAAATGAATGACTTGAACAATGGGTAGTTAGTAGCCCAACACTGATTAAAATGGGATAAAAGTGTACCTCGCCGAGAACGTTATAGAATACACTCGACCGCAGAGTACCGTCTTCGTTCAGAACCTCACTATCAATTATCAGAACGCAGAAATGTCGTCGTAAGAGACGACTTACTTGCAGACATCCCACTGGTTGTTCATCGGTAAGTCAATTCTGGAGAATACTTGCCGAAGATTGGAGGAACACGTACAGCTATTCACGAAGCACGTCAGATAAGGAACAACAAACGGTAACGAGCACGAGCTTACCATAGAGTTTCCCGGCGTACCGTCCAGCTACCTTTGCGATGTGTGTTTGAATGATGGACGTCTATGAAATGATCTCTTATTGTATTGCATTATTGACATATGGCTCCGACTCACCAGTGTATTCGCGTCCGTTATGGAAGAGACCCATGAAGGGAGCTGCGAGTGCCACACTAAGGAGGCGCATATCAGGTCACCGGACTCGAAATAAGCGCTAAAGCCAAACCCAAGGTATGTCCACGGATTTTTTTCCCGTTCGAGACCGCCCAGTTGACTAGATAGTCCGACCCGGTGAAGGTGAAGGTTCCTTGAGTACTTTCGGTAGCATCCCACTAGTACGCAAAGATATTTGAGCATGATACTTATGGGTTGAACAAAGTTGCCAACCTTCATGGAATTCTCCGGAGTAACCTGTGGTTTAGATATCGTCAATTAGAGGTAAAGCGTCACATGAAACGAAACATACGGCCCCGAATTCGGATTTCAAAATAGCTTCATTCTCTGCAAGGGATTTATTTGCCAATCAGCATGTGAATTTGTATTATAATCGTAACAGACTGGAAATAGATATCGTATTTTGGTCGGCCGCAGAACCCTAGAACACGTATTTAGCATAAACAAAATGGCGAGTCGTCAAGAACGAACCCAGAAGACTTTTCCCTTGGCGGTGAACTTGGTATTGAGGCCACTCAGCGCTGCGGAAGACGAAGTGGACAACGAAGCAGCGCTGATGCACTGCAGAATGCCAGCAAGAGGAATGATAGAGAAAAGCATGAGGATCAAGAGGAATGTTTTTTTGCGGCCAGAACAGAAGACCTTAAATATATATCGGTTTCCGAACTCGTTTATCCGGGCTACGAGCTAAGTTAAGGAAACAAGTCCGAGAGCTAACGGAAAATATTGTCAAGTGGGTTGCCCATCGCAACGAACAATGCGAGCCCATTAAATGTCCGGTATTTTACCTTCGGCGAAAATAACATTTCAGATACGAATTGGTGCATCAAGGCTAAACCCCGAAGCGCACAAAGAGTTGAATGATTGACACCAGAAAAAGCGGTCCGAGGACGGAACCTGAGGCGCTAAGGTCTATGCATCAAACGGAGAATGATGGGGCGGAGAAATATAGGCGCGCAAAAACGTCGGTCCATGCGACCATGAGAAATGCAAAAAAAAAAACGGTAAAAAAGTCGTTGACGATCGGGTCAACATGAAGCCAATCGACAGTCTCTATTTTTGTGTATGGTCCGGAATGATGGTAACGTAGATAGGTAGCAGGACCATCCTTCTTTGGCATATTCTATGGAAGGCCGGATACGACCGATGAGATTCTCAGATAAAGTGGCTAACGTACACGTCCTCTGACCAGTTTCCAAGTATGACTCTCATCCCCGTCGAATCTTGGTTTCTCGCTATCTTCTCCAAACTACATCAGCGTCTACTCAACGCACCCTGAACTGCTGTTTCTTCCTGTCATAACACCACCTAGGAAGAATTTTGCAATCAACCCATTTCTACGGAGAGCTGAGGTTTGGCAACGAGTCTGGAGGTTAGGGTTACTGGATGAGGTGTTTCTCAAGATGGACAAAAGCTTGCCTCAGAGTACCATGAACCATTGTATGAATGGTGGATGCACAAGGCTGGTAGCGTCACAAATAACTATGATCACGCCTTATCTAGGTAGTGCTGTAGCTTGGTGCCTTTGTTGTCAGTGAGAATATAGTATGTCCAGGGAGAAGTAGAATGCACTTTGTCTGATTTTCCAATGTTCGAGAGTATAGCAAGGGTTTGGTCTTGATGTAAGCTTGGTCCCCCATCGTACTCTTTGGAGTCGTCCCCGACGCCAAGTCAAATGATGTGTATTCTTGGTAGCGATATAAAAGCCGAAACATCGTGTAAACCGCAGCATAGCAGCAAAATTCTGGCAGGTGATTCTAGAAAGGTGCTATATTTCTAGAACTAAAAAACGGATCATTTTCGCTCGGTCATAACACTGCCTACTTCCTCACTTAATCCTCGCCTCCTTCCCAGTGAACATATAATTATTCTGCCTGCGTAATGCAAACAAATGATCATCCATCGTGAAGAGAGATAGAAAATATAACATACCTTGTGCATATATGTGTGTTGGCAGGATTCTAAGATGGTGTGTGTGTGTGTGTTGTGACTGTGACTTCGATATTCGACGTACCAGTTTGGGATAGGGCGCGCTGACTCAGCATGCATGCTCTTAGTTTCAACATTCAAGCTCAAATTTCGTCTGATTATTCCAAGTATCATGAGCAACTTCGGACTGAATAATAATAATAATAATTTATATACCTCAGATCATATCAGACCAGACTGGGTTTTATCAAGTACGAACCATCGTATCCGGAGCAAATCCGCCAAAAATCTGCTGGAACTTAGCTGAAACAGTAACTCAAAGTTGTAGACGTTTCTATTTTTTATTCCTTCTGATTTTTGTATTTCTGAAAGTTTCCTTATATATATCATCAAATATCGTGTGCCAGGTTCCCAACAGCGCCGGAAGTCAAATTTATTTTTGTCCGGGCCGCCGATTTCTCTTTTGTTTACAGACACGATATGTAGCAACGACTGTCTAGAGTATATTCATACTATAGTACAGCAGGACATAATAACTGCTTAAAGAAACATGCTACTCTCCAAATTTCTTGCTCAACAAATAAACTGATGGTTCTTTCTCAGAATATCATCACCTCTCTCCGGTTGCTACTTCTTGCCACTCAGATGGTCAAAGCACCACCACATAATTACTCAAAATGGCTAATCTCAACAATTGGTAAACGATTGACTACGACCAATAGCCATAAAAGCCACATCCTGTCAAGCATTGTCCAGCCCATATACCCAACGAGCAAGTCTGTCCATAAAAGTCAATATCCCGACAACCAATTCCCCCTACCTCGAAAACTAATATAAGGCGGGGTGTCCCAGCATGTTTTGCTCCATCCCTCTCAGCTTCCCTTCGCTCTCACATTCTACTAGTCCGTCCCTCCCTCACCCTACCCATTCTTGAACAACATGCCTCGGACTCCCTCCAAGAAATCTAAAGTGGGTACATTTCCCTTCTATATTAAGCCCGAGTGGCACCCGATTGTTCTGACACTGATATAATCTTCTCTCTTGTTCAGAAGAACGTACAATGCCAAGTTTGCCTCAAGGTATATGCCGATGCGACTGGCCTCAGCCGCCACTCGAAGACCCACCTCCCAGATGGCGAGAGGTACGTATTTTTCCCCCTCATTCGAAGTTCCTTTAATGTATCTATCCGTTTCTCAGCCACAAACATCAATGCCCTTACTGTCCCGTGCGCATGTGGCAGAAACCCAATCTTGACTCTCACATCCGCGCCAAACAGTTAGTTTCCTCTGTGATATTTCTATGTATCCCACTGACCGTAAGCCTTCTTCAGCAAATGCCACAAACATCGTTCTCTTAATACTGTCATGCATACAGTATTCCAACCGAAACAGCTCCTTCCCGCTGTTGACACTGGTTTTCAACTGGAAGGTTTCATCCCCTTCGCGGTGTCTCCCCAGCCGGCTCTCGAGGCTTGGTTCCCCAAACAACTCATTTCACTGTCAGATGCTTCCCAGGACCCTTACTCCCCTGACACCCACCCTACCTCACCTATGTTCGCTGAAAATCAAAGCAATCCTCAAAGTATTGTCTCGAGCGTAGAGAGCCTCGACCTCGATGAGATGGAGCAATGGCTATATTCTATGAGCTCCGACCTTGGTGCTATTAATCCATTTCCCTTCAACTCCTCTTTCCATGCAGCATCACCTGCATCCTCAGATGATTCAGTCTCATCGAGATTGACATCGTTCGTTGAGGAACAACAGCTTTCGGCTTTTGATTTCAGCCATTTGTTGACATCGAACCTCTCCTTGGATGATATGTCATCCACCTACCCCGGTCAGCCGGCACTTGACACCACGGATATCGCCCTCGACCCCCTTTTCCCCACACCAATTGACTATTCATTGACTGGGGATTTCTCCCTCTTGTCCTTGTCGAGGACCGAGCCACTGCCAAGCCCACTTCTCTTTGATTCCGGCCTGTCACCATGCCCTCTTTCGTCCTTCGATCAGTCATTACTCGAATTCAACTTCCAGCAAAACATACACGCTACTGAATCATTTCCTTTGTCTTAAATCTCTCTGCTTCCGGACATCCAATGCTTAGCCTTTTTTATTGTCTCTGTGCATCATTTGAATGATACCATCCAATGTATCATATACCACACTATTTTTTATTCTCATTTGAAACTCCATTTTTACAATAAATAAACAAGTCTGATAGAATACTAGGAAGGTCACACGAAGTTTACAAAATATCATAAAAGTAATCCTCACATGTTCTCATATCGACCTTCGCCCGACTTCGCTTAACGAATAAAGCCTTCGTGTTCCTCGTCCATTTATCGGCCGCACTCCCATCCTCCTGGTGCATAACCCAAAACGTACTGATTTTTCCACCGACTGGGAGATCTCTAGAAGGAGTCTCGCACACTCCTGCTGGAAGGAAAAAGACTGGCTCGATCTTGAGCGCATTCAACGACACATGTAGGCCGATAAACTGGACAAATGCTTCAGAAGAGGATAAAAGGCATAGATATAGAAAAAGTCGTGTAATGGCGTGAAAGGATAAGTGACTGCCTAGAGATATATCGGCCGAGCTCAGCTCGAGGTTGCGCACACCAGGTAGGTACTTCATTAGAGTGTCCCCGTCCTCGTGACGCTCGGTTTCTATCCTGAGATATCGGATCGAATATTTGGTTTTCGAGTCTTGGTGGAAGAGAAGATCCGTAATCCCCATATCAAGAAGCTAAGTGAGAATCAACTTGAGAGTGATGGTTCGAAACAGATGGTACTGGGAGTGCAAGAGCCAGGACCTGAAAACGAGACTGCATCGTCCCAAGTCGACTCGCCTTGGGCGAATAAGTGTTTGTGAAGTTCGGGGGGTAAACTTGTTGGATGATAAAGAATCCGAGGGCGTGTCGGCGTCACGGGCGATCTCGTCAATTATTTCCTCCCAAAGTTTAATAAAGAGTCTGGGACAAAGTTGGTATCTAATATTTTCTAGCATGGCTATGACGGGATATCGCTGCTAAGTATGATGGAAGGTGGTTGACAAGAATTAGAAGTGTCGTGGGGGTTTCAACGCACATGACGCCTTGGTATCGTCAAAACTTTAAATGAGTCGAAATCTTGTCCTGGCACGGACTCAGAACCCAATTCGCTTTGGAAATTTTGATGTAAGATGATGAACGAAAGTAGCAGTTTATTCTCGAGGACTGCGGAGTGCTGCCTCCTTGGTCGCGTTACTGAAGAATCTCCGTGACCCTCTGAACGATGAGGATTGTTTGGCAATGGCATGAACTTGACCAAACAAACCATGTTAACGGATAGGATTTTACCACTCCGAAGTCCGACCATGTCCCGACCCCAAGCGGATCATCCTGTCCTGACTGCGCCGCTACCGTTACCTACTGTCTCGACCTCCCCTATGCATATTAATCAGCAAGGTGCACAGGAAGAATAACGATTCACTAGAATTCGGCCGCTGTTTGAACTTGATTCTAGGCTCGTTTAACACCGGTGCGTAATCCCTAGTTCTTGCTGTTAATACTGTCACTTCTATGTAATACTTAACAGGGCCATGAAAGATTCTCAATGGATGGCCTCGCTATGACGCCGGGGTTTGATGACCCTCAGGTTGTCATAACCTTGAAATTGCCATTGTTGATGCGAATTCACTTCGCTGTCACCATATCTTCGCTCGATGCTTATGTCGGGCACTCCGCTTTCTTTTATGCTTATTTCTAGGTTCTGACTATCTTCTGGGAATATAAAAAGGCACTATAACGACAGCTTTCACATCCTACGCTCACTTTCCCAGTACTAACTCGTTCACCGCAAAGCAAGAACGATGTCATTTTTTTCTGATCCATTACATAAGGGATACTGCAATTGCATTCGGCATTCGGCGACTAGTCCTAGACTGCAAGAAAATGTTCCTCGGGAGCACTAGAGTGAAATGTTGAAGCTTCTTTCCTACGAGTCAATGCAGCCTCCTGCTCTTACTATCCGTAGCTCTTCTATCGATTTCCTTCGTTCCGCTTCCACGTGCAGTACATTCCAAGCCGAAGTCAACGACCCTACCGTTATGGCATCTATTTTCTCTTTCAGATTCCACAACCGAAGTCATCAATTTCATTGCACTTCTCTACACACATGTGTTGATGGCCGAACGATTTTTTCCGTAGTGCCACCGCCTCTGACAACGTTATGCTTCCATTTTTCCTCAAGGAAACACCCCACGGCCTTTTAGATAAGCAAAAAAGGTCTTCTCCGAGTCTCCCTTATGATGAATCATCGAATCCGCGTCAGAGATAACACGACCGCAGCAAGGGATGGATGGGAGCCGCGTGAAATATCTCCCGAAATATCATCGACAGGAACAATTCAACCCCATGATGTACTTCATATGCAGCTGTCAAAATGACGCGTCGTTCAAGTATCCTCGAGATAAGGCATCGTGGAGCATTCATCAAGAAAGGAGTCATGGGCCTCATCCTCTCTTCCTCCATTGGTTAGACCTACAATTCCTATGACGATAAATTATCTGTTCTGTGATTTTCAGACACAAGCTCATCAGAATACCGGCTCCGAGCCATATAGCCTAGAGTGATAAGTCTGGGTAAGATGTAAATATGTTGAGAAGTCCTTCGGAAGACGTAAGAATTATTCAATAACAGAGATAGAAGGGACTAATTGTATGTAAGTGAAGATACGCGCTGAGTGGTCTTCAGTCGTGGAAAAAATGGACGGACGAAGGAAGGGACAGCAATGCGGACGCTATCGCGCCTACCGATGAGCCTCAGCCCGCTACGATTAATCACTTTGAGAAGAACTTTACGCCCCGCCGAGTGTAATTAATGTACATAGATCTGAGGATGCAAATCATGGCCTTACATAAAATAGACCATATCATAAGCCAGGATAGGACATCTAAAATAATAGTATTCTAGTTTTCCAGATTCGAAATCCATCTTTAAGATAGTTCCATGAACCAGTTCATTACTCCAAATCATCAAGCTGCTATGTTGTGATTTTATCACAGGACAGTGAAAGATGTGTTTAATCAGAAGCGACCCGGAGTCGGATTGAATCCGACTGATAAACAATCCATCTGAATTAAGCGGTCCCAAGCTTTAAGGGAGAACAGAGAGCTGTCATAATTGAATTCACATCTAGAGAAGACAATTTTACAGAATAGAAGCTCGTGAAGAGTGTCTCCTATGTTAAGATAAGGTCGACCCTGAGGGCCTGGACGGGATGGTATTAGACCCTATGATCATCTCTATAAAGCAGAAGGCCATCAGATACCACTCGGTCGACTCGACAACCTTCGAGGACGAGTTTGTGATATTGCCATTGAAGGTCATCTCCCTTACACCGGGACATCTTGCCCTCTCTCTTCTCTTGAACTGCGTCCCAATCTATTTGAGCAATGTAAGGCTAGATTCTATTGAATGCTCAACACCATTATCGCAACAAAAGTATACAAATCAACGTCCCATGTCCTCTGATTCGCCGACATGTACATGCTCATTTGGCGTCACTGAATAAACCAGGCCGATCAGAAGCGCTTCCCAAATCTGCGCCAGATAAATTGGCCGAAGCACTAGCGTCCAGCTCGACATTTCTTTGAAGCATCTTTACAGTAGCCTCAGACGCGATCCGATGAGCTAAACGTATCGAACAAATCAGCATCGCAGACATTATTAGAGTAATGGAGACTGACCTTCAAGGCTCTCCGCAACTATCGCCTTCAGTTGGTTGTCAAGGTCCTCCTCGGAGTCGGTCTTGGCATCTTTGGGCGATATATATTGGGGTGGCACGAAGGTGGAAGTATTTTCAGTTTGTACTTCGGAAGTCGTTCCACCAAGTTGAGGTGTCGGAGTGGTAGGGATTGTATTAGCGGTAGCAGTCGTAGCAGCAGAGTCAGTCATGGTGTTCAGTAGGTGAGCATAGGAATTAAGAACAACGATTATATAGTGGCTGCAAACGGTTTCGAACAAAGAAAAGGCCCGGATAAAGGACAATAATGATGTGGCGCGTCAGTGGCATCGAGAAGCGACTTTGCGACAAAGAAACAATATACAGATTAGGAATATCCTTTGTGAGATCGAACATTGTATCGAAGAGCAAGTGAGAATGCGAGCGAACTGTTGAAGGCGGTGGTATCTCCAGCTATCCGCAGTTCTCCGTTTGCTCGTAGCTACAACCGCGACTATCACTTGGTGCCTTATCGAGACGGTATTCAGACTGAACGATGAAACCTGTGAATTCAGTATTTCCGGTACTCGGCCGTCCAATCCCATGAGCAGTATACGATTATTGAATGAGTCTACTCCGCTGTAATAGTGTGCTGTCCTTCAAAAATGATAATACCTGCTGTAAGTTTCCTATCCACCCCATAACACCATTAAGAATAATGAATACGACGACATTTTCCTCGTCCTCTATTGCTTGACCTTTCCCAAAATCATCTCCCTCTTAATCCCAATTTCCTCCCTGAGCATTGAGATACGACTATCCAACCTTGACGACAAATCTGTAGAATTCGGTGCCAATGCCATGGCCTTATCCAGCTTCGCTTCAGCGCCTTCCAGGACGTCCATCCAACCATCCCCCTCCTTCCCTCCTGCCTCCTTCTCTTTTAAATCGACAACTGCCAACTCAAACATCGCTACACCACTAATCCACGTACTAACGCGAATGTCTCCATGCTTGCCAATCGCGTCCTGGAAAAATGCTCTGGAAGATTGGAAATCTTCCGTTACACGATGGACGATGCCGAGCAGTAGTGACCGTAAAGCAAGCTCGTCAGGTGTATCCAGATCCAATGGTACCTCTGTAGGAGAAGGAGGCAGATCCAGAGTCTCCATATACGTGCTGTATATGCTGGGCCGCGGTGTAAGAGACGTCCAATCTCGAATGTGAGCCTCAGCAATGGACTTTGAGATTCGCTCGTGAGTATTCCAGACTAAATCGATGTAAGCTCTATTTCATTTGTTGGCAGATAATACTTACATATCGCCATCTCTAGAATAGCAGTCAGAGAGACGCCTAGGCTCAATAAAGAACCGACATACCTTCGGCTGGACTGATCTTCATGCACTGAACGAGGTTCTTCTCGTCTCCGCCACGCCGTCTCTGTTTCTCCTTGTAGAACTCGACTGTGGATAGTCGTCAGTAAGGTCAAACACTCGAAAGGTGAAGAAACCGACTTTTCTTCTTGATTAAAACCTCCATCGGCAAATCCTTACCGCCCAGCTTTCGCTTATCAATCATCCCAGGAACTGCATCGAACAATTCCTGTGCCTTGTCCAGGTTGCCGATGATGATGTAGCATCCTAGCACAAAGGATATCAGGACAAGGAGACCAGAGAGGAAGAATCTTACCAGTGGCAATGAAATAGTAGGTGGCAGGGCTCCAGTTGTTCAGCTCCGTCATCCTGATGAATTCGATGGCGGCCTCCTCATATCTTCTCTCGGCCAGCAGCGTCCAGGCCAGCTCAAACACAAGCAGCGTATCAGCCTGTTTGAATGACGCCTCTCTGTCAGGCTTCAGGCCATCTCTCAGAACTGTAATTGCCCCTTGGGCATCGTATGACATGCGCTTGATCTTGGCCTTGGAATAACACGTCAGCAGGAAAAGCAGGCTTTGACAATATGCAGACCTGATTCAATGTCCACAATGAGCCAGTCGGGTAGCGCTCACTGACACTGGTCACCATTGCACCGTATTGCTTGAGGATATGCGCCTCATCTGCCTGATAGCCGGAAAGAAGAAGAACGACGCCGTGGTATGTCATCAGCACTAGGGCAGCAAAAACAGAATGCACGTCGGTTTTAGCAGCGGAGACTGCAAGAGCCTGCAGAGCGAGCCTGCGATCATGTTTAAAACCAAAAAAACCAACGACGCCCCTGAGAAAGATGAGTAGACGACGTGAAAAGCGGAACAAGACTCACTGTATACGTTTAGGCAATAGAGAGAAGACGAGGTTAAATAGTCCAAAGCCAAAAGCCGTCCCTGATATTATAAGCTCGTCGACGGGACCTTCAGGGATAAGAGGTTGCGGCACTGTCAGCGTGGACCCGCCAGACCATTTGCTGAAGAAACTTGTCTTCGTGGCATTGGTGGAGACGGAGCGGATGCTGGGATTGGAAGGCTTTCGAGATACAGATGGAGATGCGGCTGGTGTTCGGTACCCGTCCAGACCATTGGGGAACACGGTCTTGAATAGTCTGCGAAAAAAAATTGTGAGATAAGAATTATTATATCAACAACTTCGGAGCTACTTGGTAAATTTAGAATGGGCGCTAAAACCAGGGTATCTATCAGCTGTTTGATTTCGGTTGGAAGGAACATGCTTGCCTGTTGAGAGAGTATCTGTCAACGGATAAGAACACAAACAGGAGGAGAAACGACTGTATTACATGCACTGAAGGTATCCCATATATGATTCGCTGGATGCAGGCCAGTTAGCAATCATCAAATTATCAAATAATTCGCTACGCGTACCCTAGCGCATGCGTTATCCCCAACAGCACGACGGAATCAGCATTCACGATCTCCCATTCAATTCCTGGCGGTAGCCGCGAGTTCGTCTTGCTTTTGGCTGCCTTAATCTGCTTTCTAGATCCAGCCTCGGACTGGGCCAGCGATTTCGCGGCTTCCTCCATCTTTGCCGACTAAGAAGCAATGAGAATGTGAATACGTTGTTGGACACGCGTTGATACATACCTCCATTCCCATGGCGGCCTCCAAAAACACGCAAACGCCAGCGCCCAAGGAGTGAAATGGTGAATCATCGGTCGCGAACTCCATTTGGGCGTCAGCAGTGGCATTCGAGAAGAGAAAATCGAAGCCCTTGCTGGCAGACCGTAGCTGTTCCGTCGTCTTGTCGGGCGAGGTCATGGTGGTTGGGAACAGAGAGACCGTAGCTCCTACGTACGAAATTTAATGGCTGATGACGTATGTCTTCTGCCGGCATTGCCGATTCTAATTTGGTGTCAAAATTGTCCCGAAACGGATTAACCAATAACAGCCGCGTTAATATATATGCAAAAGTTTAGTCTTTCGTAGACAGACGCTACATACACGACCAATGGGTGCATTTACACTACTGGCCTCGAACATGAAGCCTGTAACGTCTTCATTATTGCTGTGAACAAATAAGAGGAGCTGCCGGTCTTATCACCACGATCGTTGCCGACTTCGAGACAGGCTTGAGTTTGAGTCCATGCGGCCTTGGGATATAAGCAAACAATTATTATGATTGCTTCATTTCCCCTCCTAACTACCACCTACCCCTGACTGTCAGTGAGAATTGTGAGAAATAACTCAGTTGTGCTCCAGCTTAGGTTACTCCCGCGCCATCGTCGGTGTTCAGAAGGGGGAATTACGGTTTATTGTGGGGGAAATATAAGATAAATACTGACCTACGTATAATTACTTTTGAAGTAGCCAAGGATAACGGTACGATGGTATAAGGGGAAGATGAACGGCCCAGCCCATAATCAAGCCTAGCAACCAGCGCTCAATACTTCTTTCTCCTGTTGATGCTCATTTCCTCGTCCTGCTGGAACTCCAGGAACAAGTAGATGGACCTGCCTCTCCTAAGGCGGGCGAGTCTGACAACTCAGAGTCCGAGTCCGAGTCACCGTAGAAAGTTTCGTCCACAACTTCCTCCCCGAACGACATAGGCGGTTTTATTCCAAACTTGGTATACGCGCGCTTCGATGCATTTGTCTTGATCAGCGCCTGGAAATTTGCGTGCGTTATTCCAACTTTAGACTGAAGAGTTCTTTCTTCCCTGAGGTAGTGCAAATACGTAGCGTACAACGCTTGAAACACTCCCGTACCGTTGTCGATGTGATCAATGAGGAAGTCATCTGATTCAGGGTAAACGCATTTGAACGCTGCCTGTCCCCCCATGCGATACAACGGATTAGGCTCTTCCGGCATATTCAAGAGCCTATATGGTGAAGGCGCTAAGTGATGAAAACATAACGAAAGTAAAGACGTGACGCGTACGCGTAAGTGCATTTTGGACAAACGTTCCATCTACCCTCTTTAATCTCGATGGGTCCTGAACAAACTTCACATTCAGGCATCTACAGGAAGACTTCAGTAATGGCGAAACTACGGCCTAAACGTGACTTACGCCGCATACTTCTTTCCTAGCAACGTTCTTATGGGTAGCTCGGGACTTCGCCTTCCCTGAACGATGCCTACCCGCAGCGGGAGTTTCCATGTCGGGAACGTCCATGTGAATCAGACCATTGGGTAGATCTGGAGGCAACATTTGTCCCGACATGTCTGATAGCCCACGAAAGTCCCTGCCGCCCATGACGGATGGTGGCAACATCGGACTGGGTGAGAACAGCGATGGATGGGAGATGTTGTCTTTCGACTCCTTTTCGACTTCTCCAGGAATGGAGGAGATATTGTTGCCCAAGGAGTGGTATAAGTTCGACCACAGAGCGGGGTCAATTGACTGGGACGACTGATGCTGGTTATCCCAAAGCAGAGGATCAACGACACTATATGGAGGGGGGATATGGGCCTGAGGCAAGAAGTCCATGACAGAAGCGAGGAGAAGGAGAAAGAATTCTAAAAAATAGAAGAAAAAATAGAAAAAAAATGTATGAAGCGAACG
Organism: Desarmillaria ectypa; assembly: GCA_030407005.1. Classification (NCBI taxonomy): domain Eukaryota; kingdom Fungi; phylum Basidiomycota; class Agaricomycetes; order Agaricales; family Physalacriaceae; genus Desarmillaria; species Desarmillaria ectypa. The sequence continues at coordinate 4,296,313 of JAUDYN010000002.1, read as the reverse complement.
AGGAAAACAATGTTATGAAAGGATATTCATGTCAAGCAGTTTATATAGGCGTTCTTCTAGGTGGCAATTGCCATGCTTTCGTAATTCAGCACCGAGACTTTTTAGAATATTTGTGATTACTGGTGAGCGAACAGAACGAACAAACACTTGGTAGAGACAAAGGCAAGGAGTCTGACTATTGTCTTCATGGAGCACCCTTTATTGTGTCATCAAATGCCACGCCGAGTCGGCCAAAGAAGACTTAGGATATTCTAGGGATCCAAATGGATTGCATCTAGGTGTTCAAGGGTAGAAGGTATGCCATTGATAATCCAGTCCTGACGGGTTGATATCGGCAAAGGGTTTTAAGGTCCCAGGAGGAATTATATTTGTGTTTCCAAGAATCTACTTGATACATAAATATGCTATTCATCAGTGGAAAAGGTCAATATGGCGTAAAATCATTCATTTGAAGAGCAATTACAGTCTATTTTTTCCTGGTTGTTCGTAGTTGAGAGCTTAGACACTTGACGTGTCGAGTGCATATTGTACCATCGTCGGTGACAACCTTGAAACTTACTGCAGGAGAGACATAAGGACCGTGACGGAAGCAGCAATCGAGAGATATCAGTTTGACGCACATATATCAAACTGTAGCGTCTCATCTCTCCTCATGCTAGTAACGTATACAGTCCCTGAACCTAAACATAGTGTGTCAGAATGTGATGACGCATTCCTCTCTGCCATCGTAACGTTATTTCCCTCGATCCTAAAGCTAAGATCAATATAGCCCAGGGGAATATCAAGCTAGACGGCAAACACAAATTAGCCCGACAATTTTCCCGTAAACAGTACCCACGACACACTGATTCATAAATCCTAGGTTGTCCATCGAGGCACCACTAAGTTTCAGGCAGAATACCATCACCAAGAGTCATCTTCACGTGAGTATTATTTAGAAGCACATACATAAGTTCCTACATAATCGAGCTAGACGATTTCTTCCGATTCATAATGTACATCCAGAACAGAGACTATGCGGATACATCAGCGATACCATACCACATGCTACAGCAGCCGACCAGTGTTTCTACAGCAACTGGTCACTACCATGAAAGAGCGGGTATGAAAAATAATACCCCATGTTAATCAGCGGTCATGCTTCTTTTATTTCTGGCAATTATCTCTTCCTCAAGAGATAACGTCGGGGACGCGCAATATCGGAAAACGTCGTGACACGGGGTGGTTGCCTCAGAGGTGGCGGAGCGTTTATTTGGTATCCAAATGTCCTACTCGGATGGAAATACCATCGTAGTTGCCGAGCATGTTTGCCTAGCTATATGCATCTCAGCGATAGAATAGAATAGGAAGAAGGATGCAGCTGGAAGATCCAGCAGGGCTTGCATCTAGCGTTTGGTCCCGATCCGAATGTATCCGTGACAGCATGTGGGTCCATATAGGCGCATCACTTATATCGGAAATTATTGCGCAACCCGCTGCAAGCACATTTTGTGATCATATGGTACACGGGGAGGGGGGGTTTACACACGATACTTTCTTTCCTCGATCAACGGGTGACTATTGTTCATTGAAGTTGATGCTTTTTCGTTGAACTTGAGGTCAACTTGAGGCAAATACTCTGCAGTACACCATCGATACATGTGCGGTCAAATGAATTCCAGATCGAGTGGATGGAGGCCCACTAATTCAACAGTACCAATTAATTCAGCTGGTCTGAGTTCTAATGCCTGTAACACTTATTTCGGCTGAAATAGCCGGCTGCAGATGTGGGCGTTGAATTAAGGCGTTTGTGGATCAACTGTCAGATCGTCACATAAATTGGTGTCAGTAAAGGGGCCAATCATATTTCGACGGTCCCGGTGTGATAAACCATGCATAATTCGATGATATCTTCTTGTTAAGAAATTGTCTAAGGACCCCAGGGGTGAAGAGATTGCGTAGATGCATCATAAATATGGATCTCCCTCATACTGCTTCCGTTCTATTTTGGGGGTATATTTGTATATTCGATGCAACTGAACACCCCCCTGGCGGGGATAATTGCAAAGATATTGAGAGAAATGAACCTGCTACGGCAAGGCGCATGGTTCCACTTAAATTCGAACAGACACTGGAAAAAGTCAAAGTGACCAAGAGATATCTAGTCTTCGGCCCGCGACGTCATCCATACTATTCGTCGGCGATTTCCATCTAAGAGCAGAATGGTCAACCATTAAGCGGTCCCGTGAGATCTTCGATCCATGTCACATTTGAAAGATCCAAGGCGTGTTGTAAAGATAAGGCCCAGGTCTAATGTGGAGACTTTGCCGTTTTGAATTTGAACTAGAAGCCCGATTGTGGAACCGGATTACCAGACGACATAAAGGGTCCATCGTGCGCTGAGTGCCAATTGGAGTGAGTCGACCTGTGGGATCATCGGAGCTGTAAAAGTAACAGCACGATGCCACGGTGCATATATTTACGGGAGAACATTTATCAAGACTTGGCAGAGCAAGATATTCAGTTTCATTGACAGAGGACTGATGATGTAGCGCATGGATATCATTACATTGAGAATTCAATTAATTTTGTAAAATAGTAAGTCCAACGATAAAGATAAGGGCTTCAGAGATCCGGAAACATCATATATCTGGGCGCTTATCGGTAGGCCTCTGCTTGTGCGTTATACATCTGAGCATACTCTCCTTCCATAGCCATTAGGTCAACGTGAGTTCCTTGCTCTACGATCTTCCCTTCACTCAAGCACCTGCGACACATCATCAACTTCCCGTTATCAAAGATCTCATCGATTGAATACTCACAAAACCCGATCAGCGCGCTTAACGAGATGTGCAAACCTGTGCGTGACAAAGATCATGGTCATGCCTTTACCATGTTCCAAGAAACCGTTCAACAAAGCACGTTCAGCGACAGGATCCATTGCCGAAGTTGCTTCGTCCGCTATTAGGAGTTTGGTGCCTCCATTCAATAGCTTCATATACGCTCGAGACCTAACACAAATTCATCAAAACTCCGGACAGGAATTATGGGAGAGGAAACTTACGCAAGGACTCGCTGAGTCTCACCTCCTGACAGTTTCGTAGGCTTCCGTACGGGATGTTCCTGTTCCTGCACTTGTATCGCTGACGTCGAGGGAAACTTGTGCCCGCAGCCCGAGACAGAAGCGTGAAATGAGAGTTCAAATGCTTCGCTATTTGGAGTGTAAAGAGAATCAAATCTTGCTTTCTGTTCATGAATAATTCCCAATGATCCACCCATAGTGGCTGCCTTTTCAAGCATCTCGGTAGGAATTTTTCCATCGAGAAAGGGGGTAGAGTTTCCGAGAGTCATGAGAAAGTTATCGCCATAGGATAGTGGATAAATAACGTCTTCCTGTGAAAGAACAGTGATGGAGGATCGGAGAGAAGCCAGGTCGTAGTCTTGTATACGCCTCCCGTCAATGACTATGTCCCCGGTGGTAGGATTTCTCAAACGAGACAACAAGTTCAAAAGACTAGACTTTCCACTGCCGTTGACGCCGACAATAACAATAAGTTGCCCAGGATAAATATTGAAAGAAACGTTGTTGAGGGCTTGCTTATTGCCAGGGTACGTAAATGAAACATTCCTGGATGTTGAAATGACTAAGATTCAAGAAATAATGATGGCTTTCGACTTACTGGAAAGAGATGTTCATGCCTTCATTGGAAGACTTCTCACTATCAGGATATTCGCAATTTCCAGCGGCCACAGTCGAAGTGATATGCAGATCTCGGTAGCATAGCATCGCTTTCTGCAGTACAGTAACAAAGGAACTGGATTGGCATAGCAGCATGAAGTCGACACTCTTCTTCAGGTTGATCAAAGTCATCTGAAGAAGCACGCTTTCAGACAAGAGAGACGGCGTCAGAGGAGTCCAAAACAGCGCAACAGAACACAATGCCTACGAAATGATTCACTTCAGCGTTTCTTTCTAGGAGAGTATGGGGCAGCATACCGGAAAGCAGTCAACAAGTAGTGTGCTTGAAAACTCCCAGTACCATGGAGGGAGAACACTTGTCGTCGAGGCGAAGTCAGCTTCACTGTATTTCTGTACACCCAAGGTTTCGATCTCTTTCTTGTATTCTGTTAAGGTATCACTCATTTGGAACAAGGTCGGCCGTGTGGGAGACAACGCTGACCTTGATATATATAGCCTTCTGGTACGGTCTTCAACATAGAATCACGATAGACCCAAGGATTAAAGATCATTTGATGGAGCCCTATCAAACGATCGTAGTGACGATTCTTAGTCCAGTATGCGTATCCTGAAACATGGGTATAATAAGCTCCACCGTTATTCTCCTATAAAGTTTATTTACCTGCGCCTCCAAAGTTATTGATGGGTTTGAGCAAAAAGATAGCCAGAACGCAGGAACCGAGCGTCATGGCTATCAACAAAGGCAAGGGTCTATTGAGGAGGATAATCAAGACCCCCACTTGAAGGGAAATACTGACAAAAGCCCGTAGCTGAAGAATAATGGTCTTCATGGTCGCCCACGCCTTACAATACGCTCGGTGAAATTCGCTGGGGTCAGGAAAGCCATTACCACCTATAAATCATTAAATTATGAGTACCGAAGTCTGTAGTTTGAGAGCGGGTCATACCAGTTGCAGTATCCAGATCTAGATCCAAGCTCGCTATGATAACGTAGTAAGAATTAGTACGAACAAATGGCATGGCGAACTGAGGACTGACTTTTAGCAAATTGAGGATAAAGAAGCAACTTCATCGCCGAGTCCAGTGTGCGGTCATTTCCTATGCTGCGATATTGTGACGACAAAGAATTATGTTCAACGGCGAGGCCTCACATGAAGCGCGCAGCTACGACCGACACTGAAGCAGACGCCAACCAATACAGTACAGCGTATTTGAAGTCTTCTACCGTAGCCTCTGAGCTGGAAAACCCAGAGGTCATCCACGTCTCAACCTAAGTAGTCGCATGAACCACGGAGAATATGCTGAACAGCTGGCGCCTTACGGTGTTGAGTCCCACCTTGACAAGACAAATCGAAATAGCCGAAGAGATACTCAACCATAAATTTGCGGTGAGGTAGAGTAGGAATGTCATCGGCGCGGCGGAGAAGACATCCTTGAAGAGGCGAAGGGCAAAAGTACCGTGTTCTGAGATGCTGTCCACCACCGATATGACAGCTTCGTGAGAGGGTAAGAAAGACTCCTCTTTCTCGTACGCAATCTCGAAGATACCCAGGCGGTCCCGTTTGATACGACCTCGGGTGCTATCGTCTGTCGGCGTGCAGGTGACAGTCTTGCCGGAGAAGTTTGAGTTGTCAGACATTGTTAAGGTGAGCGAGGGTTCTGAGATGTTTGGTTGGAATATTTTCTGCTTATATATGACACGTTTGGGCTCCGGTTATCCCTAACTAGTTGTTTCAGTACACCAGAGCCAATAGTCAAAATTTTGTTTACCTGATCCGGGACATGAATTGTCATAGTAAACATCGGTCTTGTCGCAGGTACGACACCCGCTTTCGCCACACTCATTTCGAGAATGGTTGAGATCGAGCAGGGGTTAAAATTCCACACCCGAAAGGAGAACAAAATTGGACGATATGACGATAAATCGCATTTGTTTGCTTTTAATGTTTATTATTCTAAAAAATCAAGGAGAAACATTCGACGTTTCCAAGCTGATAGTTATGGTAGCGGTGTGGGTGAGAAGTCGAGTCAGAGGGCGACGTATTCCCTTCCGATCTTTGGTTTTGATACGCACTCTGCCAGGACGACATATAAGTGACGAGAAGCAAGGACACGTATCTTACCGACTGATAGCTTCACGGGTGTTTAATGCCATAATAATTCCTTTGTTAAAAACGTAATTCACAATCTTCGACGGAGATCTATTGTGAAACAGCTTTGCGCAAACGCTCTACCCTCACATGTAATATGCAAGAAGCTCGCCACAAGTGCCACCCCGATGACATGCCATTAGCGGCTGTGGGAACAGGATTCAGTCACACCCCACGAGTCAAGGTTCTTTCGAAAGGTCATAGTGATACAGCCTCTGGTAGTGATCATGGTGGATAAAGATGCTGTTTGCGGAGCCAGAATGTTGCCTCGACCGCAGTTCAGTGAGAAATTTCAAAATTTACCATTATTTGATGGCGCTGACGCACGTCGCTTAAGATGCGCTTCGGTGGCGGTAGCTAATCGTTCCCAAGAATGGAAACCATCGTCATGATACCATGTGCATGAAGCAATGCTCTCACTCGGTATCTTTGTCTGGGATTCACAGGCAAGGGAAATGGGGGAGGTGTAATCACAGAATATAAAACTCTGGAGATTCATTTACACACCATATTAGCGAGTAGGTTTTATACGACTGCTATGGGTGGTGTGTGGGGTATAGCGAAACTGCTATCGTTGTGCGGTGTCGGGAAATAGGTCGAAGCTTTAATACAAATGAGTATATATGGGGATACCTTCGAAAAAATGCAGTTATTGGGCTTTGATGATCTATTGAAGGCACGAATACCTCGGTAAGTGCACGACAGGAACCACACAACCCAATATTTCGGCACTTCAACGGAGAGCGGAACTGCAAGGTTGTGAAGAGTACAAAGAATGAAATGAAATTAGACCTCAATCAAACGGGATACAACGTGAACGGAGGTACACACTTCCTCGGTATAGATGAAACTTCCTCGTGTATCAACTCTAGTGGGTCGCAACGGAAGCAATAAATGCTGATTCCGATCTCCAGCAAGCCTTGATAGGAACAGCGAAGAATTTCGTCGCAGCTAAATGGGGTAGGATCTCGTTGGACACCGGTTGCCGAGGCCAGCGCCCGGCCTGACATTCGATGGGATTAGTGCGTGACAGGTGAAAGTTAATTTCGTCCGAATGTACTGTTGATATACAGTTGAATCCGTCGTAACCTATAGGTGTTGAGTTCCACCAACTCCGTTTTCAGGTAAATGGGTACCATAACTAATACCTCGCCTATAACCCATACCTTATAATGAGAATCTCCTCTCTGGTAACCCAGAGATTGCATAAGTCAAACTCGATTTTCAACTACATGCTGTCAATTTCTGTCAATTTTGGGAAGCTGTAACATCGGGGAATATTTTATATGACTTTTCTGAGACACGTCTACCCCGTATAAGAAGAAATGAGCAAACAATGAGGCCAAAATCATTTTAGAGACTTGCCGGTGATTGCCGTCCCCAGTCAACTTCCCTGCCGCACCCAAGTTGACCGAAAATGAGTGACCTAATGCGGCCTTTCTCGGTGACCTAATGCAGCCTGTTATGACCGAAAGAATTGGAGAAAAAAATCTCCATTGCACGTGATATCTTCGCATCCCATACTCCCGTATAACCCATAGCTCTGACGTTCCACTGAACGCTATAGGTAAGAGTGAGTTTACTGTACTTGCTACTAAAAACAAAGAAACGGACGGAAACTCTTCAAAAAAAACGACGATAAGATAAAGGGAAGATAAGATTTACTCCGGCAAATGCCGGTCTGGCTTTTCCGTGCGCAGGTCCAGCTCTGTTTTGGACAAATGCCCAGCCAAAAGGGCTCGAAAACTAAAGACCAACGACGAAAAAACTTTTGCATGCTAAGGTTACAATTAGCAGAGATATAGCATCTATAATCCGTCCTTGACATCTTGGTGTCAACGTCTCTGTCGCTGGTGGTATTGAGAATGCAATACTGAACGCGGCGTCTATAGGGTGTGCTACTACAGCCCATACCGCGACCTTTCTCATGCTATATTTCATGTAGAACCGATGCTTTCCCATTCATTGTTCGTCAAATCACCAAAGAAATGGACGTCTGATAGTCTCAAAGATTTAAGTATCGAAAAGGAATAGCACTAGGGACCCAGAGATGTTCCACCACATGGAAGCTATCTTATCTATCTCAGTAATCCAGACCCGTCAGTTCTCTCCCGTTCTCCAACGTAATATTTAAGACGCATATTTTTGTAGGAAAAAGAGGAAAAGGTCTTACGAATGCTTTGTTGATGACTTGAACCGTTGCGAGCAGGTCAGTTTGGAGGTCTACAACTTTCAGTCAGCGATGTAGTTCCCGGCACCCAATATTGGTTGACAACATGTAGTCCAGGCTCATCTGTGGGTGCGACAAAGACTGCGGAAACAATAGGTATTATCGCGGAGTGCGTCAATCGGGCTTATAAGGCTACCGCATTTGTAGTACCCGTAGTTCAGAACATGGCAAAACAATGAGGTAGTCACTCTGACCATTTCTAATGCATACCTTACAGGCCTGTAGTGGTTATATTATCGGCTCTGATTTCTCTCATCTTGCCGATATCATAGCAGCAATAGAAGACAAGTCACGCGTTGTAGTCTTTTTAGATATATGTATGTCTTGCTTCGCATATCTGTCTTCGACGTTGACGCCATTTCTAGGTCATATGTTTGCAGCCGTGAGTTACGAATCATATCGCAATGCTCCTTTCTCGAATGGCAACAGGGATACGACATCCGAACTAAGGAAGGGTAGGAGTGAGTCTTATTCCTCTCGCACTGGTCTTCGATTGAGCTTGATATGAAAATAGAGACACAAGCACCACCGCTTCTCTTGCATTTTCTAAATGATTGCTGATGCCTAAAAACCAGTAACAAAGTTTGATCAACAAGTTGCCCTGTCATACTTGCGCGGAATGCACCTAAACGACTCCAAGACAGATTTTCGCGTCGAACCGTGATCGCCATGAAAACATCGGAATGTTCGTTTCATCATCTCTATTTACATTCCCCCACGCTCACCCTGCGTAGGGGCCATATTGGCTTGGAGCTATTCTACCATATCCTGACTGATGGTAGAGTTCAAGGTATACCTCTGATTCTAGAGACTCCGGAGTCGAAGACATGGGCTACGGAGACAGAAGTATTGAATGAACTCTCAGTCTGTACCAAAGTCGATCGTAAGAAGAAGGTGCACCTCCTTACAAGACCGGCACAAAGCAAAAAAAAAAACAACGCGCAAAAGGAACTGATGATGATGAGGAGGAATGCGATCATTGACTTTTCAGCGTATGTTTCCAATACAGTGAAATTCGTAACTTCTCTTGATGTACCGTCACTTATGCAAATTTAGAGAGGCAGCGAGACGCGATCCAGCAGCGATATCCTTAACATTGAGATCTGTCTATATATATATTTGCCTCTTCAATTTTTGCCAAATGTACTCTCCGTTAGAATAACAGTCGCAGGAGCACAAGGTGGACGTACAAGTCAATGTCCTCAATCCCAAAGTCCCCATTACTGTCCAAGCCCACAGGAAAAGGGTATCTGGATGATTCTTCTGGCATCGCTGGCAGAGGCATCAAAGGCGGCTCGGCAAGTCTGACAAGCCCAATGCTATGAGTGGTGTTGTTTTCAGCATGTTGGTGTCAGCGTTGATGGTTCTTGAAAATGAGGACAGCTACGGATATGAAGCCAGCAAGGGCACCAAGTATGGCCAGACCAACAGCAAGGTTGGGTATGTTGTTGGCAGTATCGTCCTTTCCACTGGAATGGGAAGGGTCTCAGTATATTAATAATAGGGCCAGACATGAAAAATGTCGACGCGACGTGATGGCAGGGTGGGAAAGAGAAGAAGTGAATTCAAGAAGAAGGTTGATGAATGAACAGATGAATTAACACAGAACAAAAAATCAAGGAGAGGGGGGAAAGAAAAGGGAGGATGGGACAGAGTTGGACACGATCGGCCGTGCCCAACGAACGCGACAATCATCTCCACGAGGACGGGATGGAGGCAGTCGAGGGCAAAGCCAAACACGAGAGACGGTTTGGGGAACCGTCTCTCACTCACGCGCGAGACATTGATTTCGGGCCGTTGCCGCGTGATGGGACCGTCATTGCCCGAGAGAAGTCAAAATTTACTCCGGTGAGTCATGGCAATGACTCAGGCTCAGCATGGCTTCACTTGGCTCTGACTCAGCTTCCGAGTCGAGTTGTGGCAACTATTATGATTTCAGATTTATCTTATCTTATCTGGGTGCCTATCTACTTATGTAAGTGCCTGACTCATCCTCATTACTATAGCACCATGCCTAACACAGACAGTATATAATATGAGTGGACTATGGCACATGAACACCTTATGCTTTTCATGGTTTCACACATGGATAACATATGTATAGTACTATTATCAGATACATTATAACTGTATATAAGAGTCCTCGCTAATGGCCTTAAGCCTTCAGACTAAAAACTAATCCTAACTTATTCTCTATGCTCAATCTCTCACTTCACTAAAGCCTTAGAGCTTAGCCCGATTCTAAAACACTGCCTACATTCAAGTGATTGTCCGAACGCGAGACAGCTTGTTTGTTTGATCTTGTTTGGGTAGGTTGATGCCTAGGTTCAACCAGCCTCGTACTTGCTCATACTCTCGAGTACAGCACTATTTGGTTCTATCGTAATTATTCCTTGGATACTTATGTTTCTATAATACTTAGCTAAGATGACGCGTCTTTACTTAAATGGGACTGTAATTTTTTACATTCAATAACAGTTTCATTCATCATACTTGTGTTCAAGTGCCGCTATACTAATGATTTCCATATTGTTATAAGTCAAATAATCGCATCTAATTTCCTCCCATGGCTATCCCTGATTGAGCGTCAATCAATTCCTGAGCTTGCATGGAGCGCGCTTTGAATGAGCACTTGAACGACAACGGAAAGCTAAGCAATGAGTACGTCAGGTCAGGGTCACAGTCACACATGACCTATGTACCTCACAAGGCCGCCAGAATACGTGTCGCTAGGTTCAAGGATTCGGCCATCAGATCCTACGGCCTTTCCAATGGACAATGTCGATGCCATGTACGCAATGGCAATCCAGGCGGTATTTAGCGCGAGATAACGACCAGGGCAGATACTATAGAGTTCGCCACATGAAATTGGTATCAAAGATGTTTTGAATCTACAGCACGAACCGTCTTCCAAATCCAAATGCAGCCATTGGATCGGGGGGTAGTTCCTTACCCTCCTGTTTAATGAACCGTTCAGGAATGAATTTCAGAGCGTCTGGGTAGTCTTTCTCGTTGTGGAGGATCCCCCTGTAATTTGGTTAGACTTCACAGGCAAATTGTTCATGGAAGAACTTGCCAATTGTTCGCGATGACAGTCGCACCTAAGAAATGCGTGAGTTATCCCAATGCTTCGTGAGTATGTAACGTACCAGCAGGAATGCAATAGCCTTTGTATACATCATCTTTAATACTACGATGGGGAAGATCTGTACAATAAATCTCAGCGGCATTTCGCTTCGTCGATCAAAGAACTCACTGATAGGAACAACAGGATTCCATCTCAACGCTTCATAAAGAACAGCTTCGATGTAGGGAAGCTGGGGACGATCATCAAGATTTGGAAACCGCGACTCGCCTACCACGGCGTCCAACTCTGCTTGAGCTTTGGCCAGAACTTCAGGATAAATCACAAATGCCAGAATTGCTGAAAGAACAGTCGAAACCGTCTATAACATGCGAGTATTAGAATGGTAGAGGTTACTAGTAATCTTCAAGACTTACAGTATCAGCACCCGCTAACGACAATGACAGGCCTTGTCAAATCTTGATAAAAGAAATAAAAAGGAAAACCGACCACCGAAGGCCACTCCAGCCGCGTCCTTGATCATTTCCATTTCTGTCAAGGAGTCAGAGTCCCTGGTCCCTTCCAACCTTTTGAGGTTCTCAGAGACGAACGAAGGTGATGCAGTGCCATTAGCCTTGAATACGTGAGAGCCAAATCCTAACTCGAACCCGCACCAGACAATACTTACAAGTGACTCGGAAGCATATTTGAAAGGTTCCTCTTTCATGGCTTCGACGTCCTTTCTCCACATCTGTGCAAGCCTCTTGAATTTCGCTCCAGGAAGCCAGTCTGTAAAGTCATACTTCGTGAGACAATATTTAGCACCGCGAGAAGTGAGACTTTCCAGGTACGTATTTCAGAAAGGGGAGATAATCAACGAGAAAGGTTCCTTCGTTCCCACCGACACGAAGGCTTTCCGCAGCTTGATCGGCCAAGTGCACAAATCGGTCACCGTTAGGTTCAACATTGTAATCATATACAGTCTTCATGATAACTGAGCCCGAATAGCTTAGACATGGTTGGATAAGATTCGATTCAATGATGCCCTATATGTTAAACTCACTGACGAACATGATGAAAGCATTCCTCCGGAGACTTTAGTAGCTGTTGCAACAAGATTGAAGCAGCTTTAGTTTGCACTGTATAATAAGCTGGAAGTGCGCGCGGCTGGAAGTATTGATGAAACATCCTCCTATGTGCCCTACAGAGGAATTATATCGATGCGGATAACAATACTTCGAAAATACTGACCTCCACCTATCTGAATACCTCATGAAACCAAAGTTGAAGCTCCATCCCGTCATGTTCATCATGTTAAAACCTAGGATGTGGTAAGTCTAGGATGAAAGCCGATTCGCAGATCGCATATCGGAGGCGTACCTGGTCTATCTGAGTAGTTTGCAGAGCGTTTTTCAAGTAGTTCCGTGGCCGCCTCTAACGAGTTGAGGATGATTGTTTTGTTTCCGGGACTGCTCAAGAATAAGACGTCGCCATATGTAGCCGCCCATCGGGAGTAGGTAAGCCAGTGATATGTAGTGGGAATATCCAAAAGATTTCCGATGAGAGGAAGACCCTTTGGACCAGGAGGAAACGGAAGTAACCCTGGACCAAAAGAGGAACGCAAACGACGGTAGAAAAAGAACACCACGAACGCAAGAGCCGTTACTAGAGGAATTGAATACGTGTGAAACATAGTAGCTGTTGAAAGTAGAAATGGTTATCTCTTGTTTTATAGCTTGATGCGGGCCGTTCAATTAGAAAGGCTTCGAAGAACGGGCCTTAGAATCACGAGTGCAATGACATACAGCCGAGACTCCCCAGACGGATACCTGTTCGTGAGAACACCGGACCACACGCCGCCTGAACATTGTAGCGCTCAAATCTAACCGGTTCTCTTTACGGCGATGCCCTGGCTAGCCTGTCAAGAACTAGCAACTTAAGAAGATAAGTTTTGAAGCTGTTCGGAGGTTCGAGGGGCTTAGCAAACCGACAGGTCCTCATTGCATAAATTCTACGACGCCAAAATTGCCTGTTACTCATACATAACATGGGTTTTGTCTGAACATGTAGGTTACTTACCATTCCAACCTCCTGGAGAAACATCATGAGCAACACATCCTACGTCATACTACTGTGATTCTCATTCAAAGAAGACGGAGAAGATCTTCCGGGATCAATTTCCTAACGCTATAGCGGCCCTCCTCATTGTGGAGAATGATATTATCAATCGTAATTGACTGTAGTTTTGATGCCCAGGGCACAGGCTTTTCCTTTTGTACACTATTTGCGCCGACAGATCCTGAAGGAGAACACGGGAGAAGCACAAATGCTGTGACATAGAGAGGGCTCTGAGGCAAACCTACGGAGAAAGACAAGGAATCCACCCGAATAAGAAATGGTGCAACCTCTTCGGCCCCGTCGCTAGAGAGCGACACAAAGACGTGCACTCACTGTGGCGTAAGCAGGATCAGAGAACCAAATGGTGGAATAACATCCGGCCCCGTTGCCTAAAGGATGACGTGTGTTGGAATTTGAGAGTGATGGCAATCCGGCATCATGCCGAACTTGCTGATTAAGAGAGAAATATTAGGAAACTTGTAGAAGATTCTAGTACATTAGCATTTAGTATATAAGTAGGTACAGTAGTGTACATCTGCATGCGTTTGCAGAGCTCAGCCAAGCGCAATACTATTGGCCTGACACCGCGCATGTACTAACTGGGAATGAACTGATCTATTCATCCCCCGTTTTTCACAACAGGTAGTTCAATAAATAACTATGGACCATTCATACACAGGAGATATTATGAATGTATAGACCAATCATGAACACCAAGAACTGGGTCATATCATCATCAATTGTCCTTGTCCTGTTGTCAAAATACGGTCTCCATGTATTATCAGATATCCTACTTCATGATTTATGGGAGCATCAAGTCAGGAGTACCGTCCAGCATATATTCCCCTAAAGTACACTTATCCTCCCGGGAACCTGTCAGTCTACAACATTTGTTCACTTCCAAGGACTCGTACACCGTCACTATATCCTGATGGAGTCATCATATCATCTCGGACGAGAATCGGTTGGGCATACCCTCAGTTGGTGCAAGTTTGGGGGCACAGATTGCATCATCCAGCATGTTTGTTAACGGTACGGATCCTACAAAAGATACTCCTATCCTTTTGACTCTAGTCAGTATCGAGGCGACAGGTGATTGGTAGAACAGGCTATCAGGCCTCGGAGATTGTCACAATGAACATCCTCAGCCATTCACCAAGCTACCTCTTTGGAAGCGGTCAAAGTGAAAAACGAGCTCGGTTCCTTTATGCGTTTTCGTGCACCAATTACGGCACTCTGTTATGTCCGTATTGAACAATAGCCGAGTTCTCCCAAGGCTACTCGGATGATTCGCCAGCCTTCTGTTTACTTTTTTTCTCTGTCCTTACTTTGAACTGTCCAGATGGATGCGTGCAAGGCAGCAATACAATCGACGCCTTGCATACCTGACGTGCAAGCGAGCTGGATTTACGCGTTCTGTTAGAACCCTGTTTAACACTTGGGTGAACGACTGTCGAATGTAATCGAGTTTCTACCCACTGATGACAGAAAGAGATACCACTTGCATTTCACAAGAATCAACAATGATGAATCTGTACGGGTTCTGGGTTTCTCTTACCTCTTGAGTCGCGCTGATCGGAACTTGCATCGACACCCTTTTGACGAAGAATATGAGTCCCTTGACCTGGCTTCGTGCGCCAACGGATGTCGCCAATGAGTCCGACGCGACTGTTATGGATATCGAGTATCCGTAAACTCGGTGCATGAGTCAACGCATGCCTACACTCAACCTTCTCGGTCCTAGCAGTGACTCACACATAATTTTCTCTTAATTTCTCTATTCTTCTTGCTCATACTAGAATATAATAGAAAATTGTAGAATATCCATGACTCGAGCCCTTTAGTATATAAATACCATCTGTAACATTGTAAAAAGAAAGCAATCAACTCATCTTCAACTCCACTTCATTGTGTGAACTAAGCATCTGATTGGTAACACCTAGCGCTTTCCAATCTCCTCGCTTCCTGACTACGCCTAGCGCTTGCTGAAAAACTCGTTGGATGTGTGAAGCGCTTTCCGATACCAATCCGAAGACTACGCCTAGCGCTTGTCTTCACTTACAGCCCGTAATAGCTCCGCGCTTACCGGCTGCTTCCTACAGTAATTGCTTCGCACTTACAGACCCCTTTACCTCGCAAACCGGACCTCTCAGGTCTCCTCACGAACCCTTGCCGGAATCCATTCTATTCCCTAACGACATACATCTTTATAACATATCCTACCTCGCTTCGATCATCCCTTCTCGCCCCTCACTCTCATATCCCGATTTCGGTAGATTCCTGACAGTGACCACGTCGGAGGGCCGGGGCCCCCTCAAGAGCGAATTAGGCTACCTCAACGGCACCCTCTAGATAAATGCGACGTCCCCACTTCGCCCTAGTTGAACTATCTCCTCACCGTAACACCAACTTGAAAGCCACCAAGTTACTACAACCGACAGAGTCGACCGAATCCATGACTAAGGCACGTCTGTATCTTTATGCGCTTTACACTGTTCGTTCTCTTTGACGTCACCATCTACTTTCGTCAGCACGTCCCATAACGCTTTCGACATAAATGATGTCTGTAGATCTGGATACAGTATCTCGAGCACTATGTTCAATGAGGATGATATGATCTCAAAAGTTGCTGCCGGCATGGCTGGCGTTTCAGTGACGACCCCCCTACGGTCGAGGACTTTTTGAACTACTGATGATATAAACACCGTATATATGCTGTGTTACGTAGTAGATGATTACTATTCTGGTGAGCTGCAGTGATCAATTTAATTGGTCGTTCTTTTCTACATTTTCGGAGAGTTAGAAAGTGAAAGCAGCTTCGCCCTTGCTCGCCTTTAGAGCGACGCGAACACTCCCCCACTACCGGTGAACCGGATACAGAGCCGGATATCCTTGTATATCAAAGTGAATTGGGCATGGGACCACTGGGCGCCTATCGAAGCATATATCATGTTTACCAGCACCTCAAGGCCGAACCGTCCCACCATGTCAACTCCCTATACCACCTCGCAGAAAGATTTACAGACCGACCAGGGCGTCAATGACATTGGCGAAGGATATATGCATCCAATCATAGTCGCCATCGAGCAATCAGGGTTTCCCGAACTGAAATATCTGAATCGCCTCAGAACCCTGGTGTGTACGCCATTCTCTTTGCCTTGTCTACGATACTAAACTTGATTTAGGGACACGACAGTGCAGTTATGGAACGTCATTACAACAGACAACGACACACTGCTGATACCGCCGACGAAAATACGACTCGGGCGTGGTACTTCCGGATGAGGCAGATCATGCAGGAGATTGACCGATTTTGTCCTGTATGTGGCAGCAAGGACAGAGATTTCAGATTTTTGGATCTGGGGTGAGCCAGGGATCTCATATTTACACCTTCATCGACCATTTTCTAAAGGTTGGTCTTTGATCCACAGTTGCTGCCCTGGCGGTTTTTCCTCGTACATTCTTGATAAGAATACACTAGCACGTGGCTTTGGCATATCCCTATCTCCTCAGGAAGGCGGTCACAATTTTCTGATGGATAGCAGTCTACTGAATCGGTACTCCATTGTGTTCGCAAACATGGCAAAGTTCGAATTAGGCCCCAACTCGGACCCAGAATTGCTTCCCATCCCTGACAGAACATTTGACCTCGTCGTTCTGGATGCCCACCATCTTCGCAATCAACCGCAGAGGGCGTCTTACAAGGTCTATATATCTCAGCTGATCCTAGGACTCAAAGCCGTGAAAGTGGGGGGCTCGATTGTTCTTAAGCTTCACCGTCCAGAGTCGGATTACTCAGCGCGCCTGCTTTACCTCCTCGATAAGGTGTGTTGGAGAATCAAGACGTTTAAACCAATGTCCATGCACAAGGATCGTGGTTCATTCTATGTTATCGCCCGCGGTGTTGGTTTGGATGTGCATCGTCGTCCCTCAATCGAACGGCAGACTCTGTTGTTGCACGCGGTGGAATCGCTTCAGATTCTTTGGGTAGATTTGGGGGAAGAAGGAAGAGAAAGGGACTTGGTTTCGGAGGACCTGAATTTCATCATCACAGTGGACGAACTGGTGAAGGAGTATACAGATCGTTTGGGATGGCTCGGTCGGAAAGTCTGGGAGATCCAGGCCCGGGCATTGGAGTGGCTGTTCAAGAAGGAAGGGGTTGACATCGATTAGTCCTATGATTTATCAGCGATAGGTGAGTTTTACACGTGTGAGCATTTCAATGTAATTGATGGGCTTTGAGGCATGATTCTCGCCTCTTCGCTATGAACTTACACAACACCGGCACAGTTGTACCGGATACCCTGTTTATTCTCCATTTGGGCGAGCGGGTTACGAGGACTAGCAAAATAACAGGATGACTGCTATATTTAAGCACCCTCTGGTATGCAACAATCGTCTGGCATTCTTCATTCACTCTGTAGTATATCACTCTTACCGTATCAAGGTTATGGTACACAGTCCTCATACATTTTGGTACGGTACGACAAAGAATTCGGGATAAGAGAAAGTAATAGAAGATATTGACATGATATCATCCACGACTATTACACTAGATAATAAGGAAGAATAACTCGGCCTTGGCAGATCTTCATATCACTTTGGTCTGGACCCAAAGAACGACCTAGAAGCTTTCTTCCGAGACTCGCACAAGTTTAATACAACAAAACCAGCGAATCTACCAAGAATACTCACGCGCAAATTCATAGTGCTCCGTCGAAGCATAGTCGTCTGATACACCATCCGATTTTAACATTGTTTGTGTCTGGGCGGGCGGGACCACTGTCAGCGCCGTCTCACCCATAAGGTCAACCAGTAACACCACCAACTTCGCCGCTGCCTCACCCCACCTCAGCGGATCTTCCGCGACCCCGACGTCCGGATCGAAGCCTCGGACGAGGTGATGCACTTCGACACACGCTTGGTGCACGACGTGGTGTGCCGTCTTCTTCGCCTCCCCTTGCAGCCCAAAGAGAACACCCAGATATTCATGCACTCGTCTCGGGGTTTCCATCCCTGATATTGGGAACCACACTCGCATCCTCTCATATATCGCACCACTTAGCTTGATGAAATAGGCCACTGTGGTACGAAAATCTGCGAAATCGACCTGGGAATAGCCGTGCTTGTCGACTTGGTGGGCGTGGAAGAGACACAGAATAACACAGACTCCACGGTAGTACTCGATAGAGGTCGGGCAACCACTACTATAGATGAGGCTGGACAGTCCTAGAGCGATATATGTCAGTAATTTTCAATTCGCTGTAGATTTTTTGTGACGCACCGATAGCAAGGATTCCCTTCTTCATGCATCGCGCCCTGGGTGACCGTAAGCGTTTGAATAGTGTGGTCACCGCTGGCACCTCGGAACGATGATGCGACCGTGACCATATTTTTTCGAACAACATCTCGTTGTGCTAGTGGTAGATGAGAGCGTCCTCGCCAAGGAGCATGGCGATGATATCAGCACCCTGGATGCGTTATATGAATTGACCGTTGTGGTGGTAGCAAGACGACCCGTGTGCCGCTCTGCCGGCCGAAATGTGACTTATTCACGTGATTGTGACACTTCATCGGGAAATCCCGAACACAAGCATGTACGACACGCGACACGGTCGACAGTGACCAAGCCTTCCCTTATTGCAGCTGCGCTGCACAATACCTTCAGATACTCAAGCATGTCGAGAGAGAGAGAAAAAGAGAGAAATCCAAAGAAAACAATTGTCCTGAACCTCAGCTCCGAGCTCTGTTTACCTAACTGAACAACGAGAATAATAGTACCTCGAAATTTGGAGGAACTCTTTCGTGGCCACTGACCTGGGACAAATGCAATATGTTCACCTGATTATCCTCATTTTTCTCTTTGTAGGGATTCTAGGATCAAAACTTATGTGTTTGGCTATTACTATTCGACACAGAATCAAAGCTCCGCAGGGCAACTGCGTTCAGCGACCTCACTGGAACTACCTCGTGTTGGAATTTGACCCACGACTCGACTGCGTTATTCGGATCGAAAGAACGTTCATCTGGTACGGCTTCTCTCATAACCCCAGATTGCAGCCCATCATGAGTATCCTCATCTCAGTCATAATCTTTTCGCTGATATCCTTCAAAACAGTTTCAAGCTCCTTGCACAAACATAACCTACAGTCTATGGTAAAATCCTATATAATGTAGGAACGTGCGAAACGTTTTTGTTTACGCGGACTTGACCAATCCGGCTTCGATGACGGCATCCCGCCTCTGCTGAACCGCCTAGAACACAGTGTCAATAGTTAACACAATTGACAATATCTCTAGGAACCAACCTCGTTCAATTGATTGAGCATCACCACCGTTGATTTCCAGCTGATGCACGCATCAGTAATGCTGACGCCGTACTTCAGCTCTCCTGGACCCCCCTCTGGTACGTCCTGTCGACCTTCATTGATATGCGACTCGATCATAACTCCAGTAATGTGTCGGCTTCCAGAGCGAAGCTGCTCGCAGATGTCTTTGACGACCAGCGGTTGGTTATTGTGATTTTTCTGCGAGTTTCCATCTGTTCCAGAGTACTTCAGTAGCGCAACGAGACTGTATGGCCCAAAATAGACCTACGAGAGCAGTCAATCATGATGCTAGGCCACTTCCGGCTTGAGCCCATCTGTTTGACGGCAGCCTGTACGTGCTCGCTTGAGTAATTTGGACCTGTTACAGATCTAATTCATTTCTGCGCAGAATTCAGTGCGCTCTGGGCACGTACCTTTATTCCCACCCCTCAAAATAATATGGACATCCCGATTCCCGCTCTAAAGTTGGTAAGCTGGATACTTCTATAACAAGAAGACGAGCGCTTACGGTTTTAACTATAGAAGCCAGGCCTTGCTCCGTTACTCCCATGAATGCTACATACTTTGGTGAGTGTCGTCTACACGCATCACCGATAGTACTCCTTACCGTGAGGATTAGAAGCCGACTTCATGGCATCCACAGCTATCGTAACACTTCAGTAATTTGGGAAATGAGTCGACTGTTAACAGAAACCCGCTCAGGCACATACCATCCATTAGTACCGTTTTTGAATCCAATTGGGAAAGAAACACCGCTTGCCAATTCGCGATGTAACTGGCTCTCCGTTGTCCGAGCTGAAGGCAATACGTCAACAAAAGGAACGGTGACAGTAAAAGATATTCTCTGACCTCCGATAGTGCCCCATGCCAACACTGTTGAGCACATGTAAGTGATCTATATTTGCGACGTACGGAATAACATACTGTCTCCAATGTACTGCAGCGAAATAGTGTCGAGCAGCTCAGTTGCGACCGGTACACCCATATTCGTAATATCACACAAAAGCTGCCGCGCGATGCGCAAGCCTTTATTGATCCTGAAAGAGCCATCCAGGTCGGGGTCGTTGATGAGCCCTTTCCATCCCACAGTGGTACGAGGTTTCTGCAAAATGTAAAATGTAAACTCAAGTTCCCCCCAAAGAGCTTCACTCCGATCACCTCGCTATAAATATAGTCAGTATCTCTCATATGGGACTTTTAGGAACAGGAAGGGCGTACAAATATGCTCTCATGACAATGAGAAGGTTCGGCCAATTCGGAATATGTTCCTTGAGGAGGCGCGCGTAGTCGATGGCCTGTTCGGGGCAATGAATCGAGCAGGGACCCACGACTATCAGAAGATGGTCTGAGTGCCCGCCGATGATTCTAATGAAAAGTAAGCGCTCGCTCATGCTGGGTGAAGAGTTATACTCGCTGTGCTGCAGCATGTCGCGTCGAAGCTATCGTCTTTCGAGATGAGGACGAGGCAACTATCTCATGTCTCAACAATGCTGGTTGGACTAGAGGATCATACTTTATTTTTGGAGGTGAGTAGCTGAATAGTTATCGTTGAACGGGCCACTTACTCCAATAACGTGTCTATCTTGTATGTACCGGTCGACGTTCTCTGGGTCCTCAAAATCTGGCATCGGAGTCGGTAGCGTGACTGGGGAAGGAGTGTTGTATGTACGGCCGTTCATGTTCAATGGAGTTGTGAGTGGTAGTTGAAAGGAAGCAGGGATCAGCTGCAAGTGAAGGACTTTAAAAACTTGGTGGGTCGCAAAGACTCTCATTTCTTTATATTCCAATCGTCATCATCAGCATAATTTTGTGAAACTTATGAAATCTATTCGGCTCATTGGGGTTGGCATCTGAAACCGTGGTAGAGATCTCTAAACAGAGGGACCGGACACCGACGAGGCAAAATCGCGTGGCTCTAGGATTGCCTCGACGCTCTTCTAGATGACCGAAATGGCAGCAAGTAATTTTAGCATGGCCCCTAGTATCCAGGGCTGAGATAGTGGGACCATACTTGTTCCATTTTGCCGACGAGATCCCCGCCAACCACTGACTGTTACCCAAGCTACAAGTGTGGAGGCCCATGCCTTTCTCATGCGATAGATCAATACCTGGTGAAATGTTCATCGGCGGAACACAAGAGACAGAGGCACCATAGTGAACATGTGTATCGCTATCCCCACTCGATGCGGAGAGCAAGGAAATGACACATTTGTCGCGTTTTACAACCCGTTGTCACTGGGACTCCTTCATTCAATCCGAGGGCACTTGAAGGGTCGCTATGCGTCTCGCCCATAGCTCCATTTTGCGGTAATCGGGTTCATAAGTAAAAGAAATTGTCCCTAGCTTTCATCCACCCATCTTGGCGAAGTGAAGGGCGGACTCGCGCCAAAAACTTTCGAGGCATTGTTTCCGGAGTGAACCGAAGTAGCGCGCAGGGTAGGGTTGAGCAAAAAACTACCAATTTTGATTTTTACAAAAAATGTTTTTCACCGTAATTTACCTCTTTTTTTTTTACACGGGCCGATGAAGGGGCTGTCCAGCGCATGTAAAATGCATTGTCACGTGATCATTGTAATATAAGAATTCCATGATTGGCAATTATATCGGCCTCCGAAAAAATTCCACAGCAGAATCGAAAACCAGACCACAATGGACGACCAAAATTTTCCCATCATTAAAAAATGCTATCCAATTCCAGCACCATTTGCATCACTGTTGTTCCCGGCTGGTCCCACTGTAAAGCATATAATCAATTTTGATGCACTTCCACTGCTGAGCAACCACGACATGCCGGTCATACTCGGCAAACGCACCTCAATTATTACGGGAATGAGGACGGTGACGATGACAAAGACATTAAAGGAAACAACGTCTGGTTGCCGTGAAAAGAATCGGCCCTGTTGACTAGAACTACGAGCTCTCTTTTGACTGAATAACCGGTGGGATTTTTGGTACTCGAGCAGCTGCAAAACACGCTATTTTGGGTGACGTGATAATGTGCTTTACATTTATTTAACGTTTAAGAAAGTCAGCTGTTGATTACCCTGTAACTTACCTGCAAGAAACCCTCGACGGGTTTTTTTTGCACAGCCCTAGCTCAGGGCCGACCAGTGCGCATGATTGGATGATTTCGAATGTTCAGGTGTGATATACACTGGTGTACCATCAACACTCTTGAAGGCATCAATCAAAGTCTAAATAAAGTCCTGGTTGACTTGGGACGTATTACCATCCAATCTTCTCGAGATTGAAGAGCTAAGGTGTAAGTGCCAGGGAACGGATTACCCCACTCGATGAGGAGGCACGGGGTGAATTGCGCCGTGTATGAGTCGCTGGGTGGAAATTACAAACAACGTTGCATAGCGTTCTATATGGTACGTGGCCTGGAAAGGTGAGAGATAAATGGAACGTGAACAGGAGAGATATTTGAGGGTAGGTAATGACGTAAGCTACGAAGACTATGAGAACTAAGCAAGAGAGAGAGAGTATTATTAATCATACTTGGCGAGACGGTGAGAGCGCAATAGAGAGAGGCGGGTCTCTCCGTTTTTCCCCGCTCGCCAGGTGTCTTCACTGAAATCAAATATGCTCTGACTCCGCGAGACGTTGTTGAGAATATGGGTATTTGGGCTAATACACGAGTTGAAGAGTACTCGAAGTAAAACCCGAGTCATAAGCGAGGATGTCCAAAAGCTGAGTTCCAACCACCAAGAGGGATCCGTAAGGGTGCTAACAAGCGCTAGGCGTAACTGACGAGGTTTCTGACAAACGCTAGGCGTAACCGATCAGATGCTTAGTTCACACAATGAAGTGGAGTTGAAGATGAGTAGATTGATTGATTGATTCTAATATAATGGTTTATATACTATATTGAGTCATTATTGTTCTACAAGGTTCCGTGGTATTCTAGTACCAGTGAGAAGAATAGAGAAATTAAGAGAAAGTACTAGTAACCCGAGGTCAAGACCCAGAAGACCGAGAGCAGGCATGTGTTGACTTATGTACAATCTGGCGAAGACCCGATATCCATAACGGACCTGTCTGGTGGGAGTTATCGAGCGCTGTCAGCTCGACTCACTTATATTCTACTCACTTGCGACCTGAACCAGGTGGGAAGTAAGAAGGATGTGGGAAGCGTTGGTATAGCAACGAGTCCCACAGGTTGTCCTTCTTGGTTGCGGTCTTTCTAATACGAAGGCGGAGAGAATTTTTGTCTCGCTTGAGGCCTGAGGCCTGAGGGGCGGAGACACATGAGTGAGGGGAGTGAGCATCGGCACACAGGTACTCACTCAATGATTACCCTTATGTAAACCACATCCAAACCCGATTAGAGTATCCGCTGCTTTGGTGCATGAGTCAACACATGCCTGTGCTCGGCCTTCTTGGTCCTAGTAGTGACTTGCGCGTACTTTCTCTTACTTTCTCTATTTTTCTTGCCAATACTAGCATACAATGGAACATTGTAGAATAATTACTCGAACCTTTCCTCAGTATATAAGTATGTCCGTATCATTGTATTAAAGAATATTTAGCCAATCTACTCTTTTCATAGTACAATTTCACTGCGTGAACCCTCAGCTATGCCTAGCGCCTTTTGAACGACTCGTTAAATACGGAAAGCGCTTTCCGACACCAATCCGAAGACTACGCTTAACCTATCTTCACCTAAGGCCCGTGATTGCTCCGCGCCTACAGGCATTATATATCGGTTATAGCCTCGCACTTACCGGATATTTCCTACAGTAATTGCTTCGCGCTTACTGGCCCATTTACCCCTCAAACCGGACCCCTCAGGTCTCCTCATGACCCCTCTCCGGGATCCATTATATTCCTTAACAGCATATATCCTTATAATACATCCCACCTCGCTTCGATCGTCCCCTCTCGCCTCGCACACTCATATGATTTCAGCATATTCCTAACAGGATGGATGGTGCCTTTCATATGGATGTATTCTATGATGCCGTTTTTTATCTGTTTGAGAAGTATCCTGAGACGACGTGTGTGAGGTTGATACGCTAAGGTGGTAGAATGGGTAAGGTTTCATCCTGGTATCAAACATGGCTGATATTAACTCTACTCGGAAGAATATCCATCCAGCTGATAGGTCCGTTCAAACTGTTGCTGATGCTCGGGAAGTGAGCGCTAAAGCTCGTGCTGCTGCTGCGATCCTTGCTGAAAATAATCGTGCTGAAGAAATTGGTGAAGCATAATGTTTGGTGCTTCTATGTGACCATTGTTCTCTTACGCAGGAACACGAGAGACGTTCTGATATAGTCTTCTAGGTATACTACTACTTACGATGACTCTTTTACGTGTGACTGTTCTGGACTTCTTCGACAAATTCTCATGCTTTGCTGCGTACACTGTACGTTGCTTTCGGACTTGCTTTGGACGGTCTGATATTATTTGCAGCGCCCAATGGCCATGTACTACTTATGCTTACTATTTAGATAACTTCTATTCCAATGATTATGCATTTTTTAACGTATTCGTGATCATTATGAGTGTAGTGACTCGTGGCAAATCAAGTAATACACTGCACAAGAGGTAATTCCTTATGGATTGTCTGACTATGCACATAGTTGCAGGAGCAAGATAATTGCATAGGTGTTTTCGTAAACTCCCAAAATCTATATATGGGAGCTAATTATTTGTACAGTTCCAAATAGATTTTAGTGAATTACCAGAATTATGATCTCGCCATATTGCCTTTTGTCCAAAGTGACCTTTCATGAAGTGGCCGCCTAATGTATGGTAATTCTTAGATGTATTATAAGACTTTAGCTACATTATACCTGTTTTTGTTCTCTTAATTCGCTGTATATTACATGCTGAGGTGTACACAATTTTTGTAATGAGATAGAGAATCGAGATCGACGAATGGAGGAAAATGATGCAGTTAAATACCTCAGGGCCGCTGAAGCGGTGCTGGACAACATCTCAGAGCATATTCAAGGGGCAAAATCTGTGCCACCCAATCTTCCCTGGGTATCGTTTTCGGTGTTTTTGGATCTCATGGAATATTTGATTAGGTCATCAGGCCATGTTTGACAGAGCGGGTATCCTTCACTGCAATATAAGTATCGGGTCTATCATAACCATCCCGAAGAACAAAGGTTATCTCATGGACTGGGACCACTGTACTGTTCGTAGTACCATGGTGCTAACCAATCACATGGGTGGAACGGTACGCTTTCATAATCAACAAATATTGCACGGATATTGCATTCATATCATCGCTATCCAGGAAAACTTAAATGGATAAAAAACAATAAGAAAGGTGAAACAGAGGATATCTGGTACAAGGGAGGCTTAGACAAAGGGCAATGCGACCAGGTTCTGCTCCGAACTCGAAAACGACGAGTCGAATGTGAACGATGATAGTGATGGCGATGGCTCAGCTTTGAACAACAGCGGTATGGAGAACTGCTCGAAGGGAGGGGGAGAGAAACCCTCCGTCGACAAATCAAATGACAACGAAGATGATAGCCTTTCATTTTTGAAAGATGTTGATGAGAATAGAGAAACAGGGAAGGAAAGCGACTCTGTGACATCAATGTCTAATGGGCTTGAGAACGTTGACAACAAGTTGTTCCAGGAGAGGCCAGAAGTCAACGGTTGATGGAAATCAAGGGTTAAGGGGCACGAAAGCCGCTCGTCCTTGACTAAGGATGTCGACGAACTCGACGAGCTGAAATACGACAATGTAGGCGAGGCTGCAGGGAGTGAGGAATCAAAGAAGAATGGATCGGTGTTGCTATTCGCGCTGGGTTGAATGAAAAAGAAGTTGTCCTTGGCAGAGGTTGAGGCGACCATTTCAGTGAGATGCAAATGGTTTGTATGCGGAGAGATTGGCGAGGGACCTAGCATATTTTGGAGGTTGGAGCTAAGGTCAGATTGTGAGAAGGTTGATGACATGAGTTCCTCCGGATACCAAGCCTTGAGGTCCGGTTGTGGGGGCGTCAGGAATGTGACGATCTCTTCGAGTGGCATGCCAACATCGACGGCGGGCAGGAGCTGTTTGGGTGGCAATGGTTGCTGAATGAATTGGGGAGGAGCGTGAAGCTTCGTGCACTTGATTCGGTGGCGGTGGAGGCATCCAGAACTGGCTGAAACGTAGGAGCAGTCTGCAGCAGGGCATTTAAAGGGTCTCTCGCTTGTACTAAAGGAAGGACAAGGTGAGAAATCGAAGGGAAATGGAAATGTAGAATACTTACTGTTTCGCACGGATATGAGCGTCGAGGTTGGCTTTTTGCCACATGCGCATAGGACAGTGAGGGCATTTGTGTTTGTGGCTGAGAAACGGATAGATACATTAAAGGAACTTCGAATGAGGGGGAAAAATACGTACCTCTCGCCATCTGGGAGGTGGGTCTTCGAGTGGCGGCTGAGGCCAGTCGCATCGGCATATACCTTGAGGCAAACTTGGCATTGTACGTTCTTCTGAACAAGAGAGAAGATTATATCAGTGTCAGAACAATCGGGTGCCACTCGGGCTTAATATAGAAGGGAAATGTACCCACTTTAGATTTCTTGGAGGGAGTCCGAGGCATGTTGTTCAAGAATGGGTAGGGTGAGGGAGGGACGGACTAGTAGAATGTGAGAGCGAAGGGAAGCTGAGAGGGATGGAGCAAAACATGCTGGGACACCCCGCCTTATATTAGTTTTCGAGGTAGGGGGAATTGGTTGTCGGGATATTGACTTTTATGGACAGACTTGCTCGTTGGGTATATGGGCTGGACAATGCTTGACAGGATGTGGCTTTTATGGCTATTGGTCGTAGTCAATCGTTTACCAATTGTTGAGATTAGCCATTTTGAGTAATTATGTGGTGGTGCTTTGACCATCTGAGTGGCAAGAAGTAGCAACCGGAGAGAGGTGATGATATTCTGAGAAAGAACCATCAGTTTATTTGTTGAGCAAGAAATTTGGAGAGTAGCATGTTTCTTTAAGCAGTTATTATGTCCTGCTGTACTATAGTATGAATATACTCTAGACAGTCGTTGCTACATATCGTGTCTGTAAACAAAAGAGAAATCGGCGGCCCGGACAAAAATAAATTTGACTTCCGGCGCTGTTGGGAACCTGGCACACGATATTTGATGATATATATAAGGAAACTTTCAGAAATAAAAAAATCAGAAGGAAGAAAAAATAGAAACGTCTACAACTTTGAGTTACTGTTTCAGCTAAGTTCCAGCAGATTTTTGGCGGATTTGCTCCGGATACGATGGTTCATACTTGATAAAACCCAGTCTGGTCTGATATGATCTGAGGTATATGAATTATTATTATTATTCAGTCCGAAGTTGCTCATGATACTTGGAATAATCAGACGAAATTTGAGCTTGAATGTTGAAACTAAGAGCATGTATGCTGAGTCAGCGCGCCCTATCCCAAACTGGTACGTCGAATATCGAAGTCACAGTCACAACACACACACCCCATCTTAGAATCCTGCCAACACGCATATATGCACAAGGTATGTTATATTTTCTATCTCTCTTCACGATGGATGATCATTTGTTTGCATTACGCAGGCAGAATAATTATATGTTCACTGGGAAGGAGGCGAGGATTAAGTGAGGAAGTAGGCAGTGTTATGACCGAGCGAAAATGATCCGTTTTTTAGTTCTAGAAATATAGCACCTTTCTAGAATCATCTGCCAGAATTTTGCTGCTATGCTGCGGTTTACACGATGTTTCGGCTTTTATATCGCTACCAAGAATACACATCATTTGACTTGGCGTCGGGGACGACTCCAAAGAGTACGATGGGGGACCAAGCTTACATCAAGACCAAACCCTTGCTATACTCTCGAACATTGGAAAATCAGACAAAGTGCATTCTACTTCTCCCTGGACATACTATATTCTCACTGACAACAAAAGCACCAAGCTACAGCACTACCTAGATAAGACATGATCATAGTTATTTGTGATGCTACCAGCCTTGTGCATCCACCATTCATACAATGGTTCATGGTACTCTGAGGCAAGCTTTTGTCCATCTTGAGAAACACCTCATCCAGTAACCCTAACCTCCAGACTCGTTGCCAAACCTCAGCTCTCCGTAGAAATGGGTTAATTGCAAAATCTTCCTAGGTGGTGTTATAACAGGAAGAAGCAGCAGTTCAGGCTGCGTTGAGTAGACACTGATGTAGTTTGGAGAAGATAGCGAGAAACCAAGATTCGACGGTGATGTGCTTGGTTACGGCGAGTGACAAAAGAATTAGGGAATGGCAATGAACACCAATCACACTAAACCTCTTACTACTCTACACTTAATCACCAATATTGAATTCGGGCGGTTTTGAGTACGATGGAAGCACCCTGCAGACTTCAATAATCAAGTACAATTGTCTTTAAGACGTTTTATTCATTACTAGTGAGTTTATACAAAGTACTACTCGTACTAGTGGGGTGGGTAAGACACAATTGGATAAGAGTGACTTGGTTTGAGCTACTGCGCTTGTTCTGACTGAAACTGCTTCAGACTGGTGGCGCTCTTGGCCCTATACTGTTTCCTACAAGTGATAAGCACTTGACCAGTCGCACTCTTGGCTGACTAGTGGCGCTCTTGGCCTAAGAATAAACTGATGGCACTCTTGGCCCTATACTGCTTCCTACAAGTGATAAACACTTGACTAGCCGCACTCTTGGCCTAAGAATAAACTATAACTCCGAGAACTTTGCTTGAACTAACTTCAAAACACTCCGGACCTTTGCAGGCCACAACAGTGACTCTAATGGACTTCAATTCAATGCAATTCTATGGGTGACTTAGCGACTATTAATCACTTCATCGAGGTTAAGCACAAAAGCCTTTAATTGGGGACACCAGTTACTACCAGTGAGGGCTCAACTGCGGGGATGGCTTGCCTGCTTTGCACGAGCGCCCATCCCACTACTTATATACTACTGAGGCAAAACTATAAATATCATCTGGGTATAGGGTATATTGGTAAGGATTTCTTGGCTAGTCACGAATAATGGTGAATAATCACACAATAGTCGGTCTAGTCTGTTTTCTTTTCAAATATTCGGTCTAGAGACTCCACAGTTGGTCTTTCTGCACCCTTGGCACAACTACATGCCCTAGTAACGCGGTTATATGGATATCCGGATATTGGTGCCTGTAACAGCTATCCGATCACGATCGAGGGTGCAGTCTGGCTCCACTAGCATCGATCATAAGAGATCTATATCATGGTAAGGATTTCTTGGCTAGTCACGAATAATGGTGAATAATCATACAATAGTCGGTCTAGTCTGTTTTCTTTTCAAATATTCGGTCTAGAGACTCCACAGTTGGTCTTTCTGCACCCTTGGCACAACTACATGCCCTAGTAATGCGGTTATATGAATATCCGGATATTGGTACCTGTAACAGCTATCCAATCATGATCAAGGGTGCAGTCTGGCTCCACTAGCATTGATCATAAGAGATCTATATCAAAATAGTCGGATCTGGGCTCAAGGTTAATCCATTCCTAATTTATTTCTAAGTCCTGTTTCAAGATTGCCATGTGACTAGTTATCCTGACTTAGGCATTTATGCCCAGTCTAGGCTGCTAGTGACAGAACTTCATGAGATCTGTGTACTCTGCTCCTGGTTTTTGTGTGCTAGTAGCATCCTTCATTTGCTAGTGGCTGTATTTCACTTAGTCCTGCTAGCATTCGAGTTACTAGTCTGGCCAGCTGGTATATTTAACCCACTAATGGTGTTGCATCTAAGTCCTGGCTCTACCAGTTGCTTACTGCTTTTAACTATCAGCTCGAAGCCTCAGCTATAGTCCTCTATGTATCACTAGTATAGGATAGATGTGCAATAGTATTGTTACAAAATCGCAAAATCTAGGTGTGAATGCGTAGATGGCATATCACCATGCTCCCAATGGGCTGGACCAATTCAATGCAAGTACTTCAGAGAGACACAACCTACATGCTACAAGATGAAATCCCAGATGTAACAATTTCTTTTGTCAACAATACTGGGATCAAAAGACCAGAAAGCCACTATGAGACAGTGGATGGTAGATACAAAACAATCCCAGAGAATCCTGGCATCCACCATTTTGTATGGGAACATTTCCAAAATCTCAACTGGGTTGAACAGCAGATGAAGTATGTTGGTTGTACTTGGTCAGGAAAGAAGGTCTATCTTTGCATTCCTGAAGCAATCATAGTCAGACACAAGTGTACCTATGAAGGGAGAGTACCTGAGGATGGAAAGATCAACGAAATCAAGAATTGGAGGCCATGTCAGGACTTGATGGATATCTGCTCATTCCTTGGAACTGCTTGAATCCTATGGATTTATATCTGTGACTATAGTTTGCTTGCATGACCACTAGTCAACCTCACCCACAAAGGGATTGAGTTCTACTGGGGCCCTGATCAAGATGCTGCTCAAGATGCCTTGGAAAATGCAATCATTGAGTCATCCACTCTTCATCCTATTGACTACAAATTGGACACTCCTGCCATCCTAGCAGTTGATACAAGCTCTTAAACAGTTGGATACACTATTTTCCAATAGGACCCACAAAATGTAAAATGAAGATACCCCTCCTGCTTTGGTTCAATACTATTCAATAACACAGAGTCCAAATATAGCCAGCCTAAGCTCAAACTCTATAGCCTATACAGGGCATTGAAAGAGGCTGCTATATGGTTAATTGGGGTCAAGACCTTGGTAGTTGAAGTTGATGCTACAGCCATCAAGGGAATGATCAATCATCCAGACATGAATCCAAGTGCAGTGATCAACCAGTGGGTAGCAGAGATACTTCTTTTCAATTTCAAGCTTGTGCACATTCCTGAGATAAAACATGATATAGATAGTTTATCCAGATGCTGTCTGCAACCTGAGGATAAGCCTGCAGAAGAGGATGATCCAGAATGGATGGATAACATGTATGGGTTCATCCACATCATCAACTCACTCATGGAGGAGCATGCATTCAGTCAGAAGATACTATCTCCAATGTGGATATTGGCTACAAGGCAAGAAGATGGGAAGCAACAAACCATCTATCTGCTGGCAGCGGATCTCTTTTTAGAAAATATGGAGGTAGAAATTTCAAGGAGTGCAAAGGCTAAATCAAATAATGTAAGAATTGACCTAGTCCAAGCATTCCTAGTGGATTTTCAAGTATCTGCTTCAATGATGGAGGATCAGAAGTGGACATTCATCAACTACACATCAGGATTTTTCTTATTGAATGAGAAAAGGAACATGCTGCTTAAATCATTGACTGGGCATTTCAACCAGGTTCACTTGTCCTTGTATGAAACACAAGGATTGAGTATGAACTCAGTAGGAAATTCAAGCCTAGGTACCTAGGACCACTAGTATACATTGTAAAGAACAGGGGCAGAGCATATATTCTCTGTGACCTGAATGGAACAGTACTAGCATATCCAGTAGCTGCTTTTTACTGCATAATTTACCACCCACATGACCATATTCTAATACCTGATATAGCAGATTTTATTGACCAACTGCTTGTGCAGATAGAAGCATTAAGGAACACTACAATGTCTTACAAGGATGACTTGGAACTAGGTTAAGTGGACAATAGGCTACGGTTTTTCATCCATTTATATGCTTGCATACTTTGCATAACCTACTCAACTTATTACTCTATATTTTCATATGCACATTCAAGATATCTAACCATGCATAAGCTTGCTTGATGGGTTGCTTTTACTTACTCTTATAATCTTTTTTTTTTCTATACACAACATGTATACAGCATATAAAAATCAACTGTGATGATTTACTGAGGCAATATTACTCATTTTTTTCACACTTCATATTCTGGTAAACTAAGTCATTCATATTTTTTTTAAATGCTCAAGAAGGATTAAATTATCGAAACCTAAGATATACAAAACACAAAAACTATTCATCAAGTAGGTGCAAGAAACCATGCTCTATAAGCACATTCATATCCTCCTTCTTCAACTTCACTGGCTCCCCTTAGTCCAAGATGTGTAATGCTATCCAAGTGCTATACCCACTAAGAAAGTCAGCCCATATTGGATCTCCACCTTGCCTGTTCAGATAAACTGCTAACAGTGCTCATTTGGATAGGTTGACAACTGGGCTGGGAATCCACTCACCTGAGGGGCATGCTCAAGCTCAGCCATTTCCCTATTTATCCTGTCTATTTGGCAGGTAGAAGCTTTTGGGAAAGCAGGTCACCAATAAGCAGATGATCTCTGACTTGAAGAAAGGCCCATAGTTGTTGAGCTTGTATGACAGAGCTTGATGGGTGGATATAAACTGCTCACTTAGAGCAAGTATGTGATTCCATGTGATGTTGCAGGAATGGGAGCAGATACCTCCCAAACAATCCATGAGCCTAAATACAAAATCTGTGATAGTATCTATAAGGAGGGGTTAATTGAAAGGACTTGCATGGGACAGAAAATATAGACTTACCATTCCCAACTGGTGGGTGAGAAACCCTAGGTATGTTATGATATGCATTGTAATCTGATTGAACACCTGCAATTATTGGCATAGATAAGGGACCTATGGCTGGGACATGATGTGGAAGCTGGTATTGCTCCCTGAGAGCCTGCTGCAGCTGCTCTCTGTTTATCCTTGTCCAAGCAGGTTGAGTGAGTGGGTCAGATGGTGAGAGGTTGGTATTGTTGGATACCTGATTGAAGCAGCTGTGGCTGCTAATTAGACACTCAGCACAAGCTGTGTGCCTGTTGTTGGAATCAGCAGGAATATGGCACAAATAGCCATCTGCTCCTTGGCAGTTCTTGCATTTGCTTGCCACAACCTTCAGCAAGTTGATGAGTATTCTAAAATGGAGAGAAAATGAATGGAAGCTTACAGCAACAAGATCTTCCTCCTCCAATACTGCCAGATTTTGATGCATTATAGGCTGCATTTTGCCCTGCTAGAACTGCTGATTGAGGTTGAGTGGCCAACCTGTTTTTGTATAACCTTTATCTGTGAAGCTTATATTGGTATAGCCACAAATAAAGGGGGGGAAATGCTTACTAGCTGCTTGATGCTGCTCTTCAACTGCTTCATCAATATTCATGGGGCTAGCACCCCTGGACAATGCCTGCTCCTTCCCATTCTCCCAGTCACTTTCTTCATCTTCATACTCAGTATCTGCCTCATCATCTTGCCCATCTGCTTCAGATATTGTTTCTCCATTGTCTGCCTCTCTCTCCTCTTCCTCTTCCTCTTCCTCATCTGACTCTTTGTCCACTGTTTCATCATCAGATAAGGGCATATCCAATAAGCCTTTTCATTCTAAATAGTTGTAATGAGTTGAAGAAGCAGATTAAAGAAATAAAAAAGAACTGACTAACATTAATCATTTCAAAAAGTTCCTTGTGGAACCTAAGACTCTATCTTGCAAAATGTTGAAGGCTCATAGTTCCACCATGAGTGAAGAGTGGGCACAATCAATTGATGATGCTGACCCACTGGATATAGAGGACTGGGTATAATACACCTGTTATCCTGGAGATATGACATATCTTGTCCTATGGGAGAAATGAGAAAGGATAAGGATAAAGTAGATGGAAAGGCTTATGCAAAACCAAATTGCTTTGGTGATCCAATGGACATGGGTGGGTCTCCAACCAGCAGCTTTGTAGACCTTGTCTGCTTTTAGTGTGTCATATATGGCAGCCATATAGATGGCTGTCCATGTCATTGGTATGTCCTTAGTGGGTTTGAATGTGAAGTGGGTGATTTCTTGATGTGCAGACATGCTGCAGGAGATGAGGTTGGAAAAGGAGCAGAAAAGAAATGCAGATCCTGTCTTCAAGAATGTGTCTGCTTTATAGGATCCCAAGCCATGCATATGACAGTAAGTGGAATGTTCACAGAAGTGGATCTGTTGTTGGTTGTCATATCCTATCTGACATTTTGCTTTCTGAAATTTTTCTGATAGTTACATACTCTGTGCCTATTATCACTCTGTGACCATGATTTTACCATTTATAGGAGACAAAATGCCTGATGGATTATGTTATTTTTCATTGTCCTCAACTCTGGTGTTCTGGCATTCTTTCTTGGTTCAAACCAGTTTTATGAATTGCAAAAGTGGACACAGAACACCCCAAGTCCTATTTTCTTTGGTTTTACCCTTAGTCCTGGTGTTCTGGGGTTCTTTTATGGTTCAGGGCAGTTGTATGGACTTTGATAATGGTTTTGAATGGGGTTCTGCATGTTCTGATCATCCAGGGGTGACTAAACCATGAACCTTGCATCTGCACCTGAATATGCATGCATGCACATATGCCTACTATACACAAATGCAGATGCATCTTGGGCACTCCATACATGTTTAATTGGCTCCATCCAATGATATATATCTCACCAAGATGGAAAATCTGTATCATGCTCAGTGGAGAGCATATCTTGGACACTCACTTCCACATTAACAATGTGTAGGGTCCATGTTAATGACTCACTCTTGTCTTTTGACCACACTAGTGGCTACACTCATGAGTATAGGCTCCCCCTGAGGCAGACATTTATAAACTTGCTCAGAAATTTTCAGGACCATTCAAGAGAGATGTCTTGGCTGTGGCTATCATGCCCATAGCCTGCTGTACATATTCTAAAATGAAGGATACTCTAATTCACCAAGATTGGGACTATAGAAATTGTGACCTGCTTCCAGATCCTCATTCACTATATCCTCATTTCCTTCTTCATCATATTCACTATCCCATCTACTTGCCTATACCTATCTATAGGTGGATTCAACCTCCCAATCTGCTAGGATTTGGCCATTAGAGGACATCCTTAGGACAGATATAAGGGCAGCTTCATATACATTGCCTAGCATTGAGACACCCACTTCTGCTGCATATGCTTTTTCAAAAGCTTGTACTTTCTTTGTATTGTGGTCATCTTGAATGTGATAGTATTTATGGCACATAAGGGTTGTCATCCACCCAAATCAATATGGGCTCAGAAAAAGAGCTACTTGTTTGATAAAGGTCAGGTTGGGGATATCCACATCAAAGAACTGATAGACAACAATATCAGTGCCTTGCCTATAGGTTTAGCACACCTCATACATCAGCTGTAAGTCAAATGAGTGCAGAGTCTGAAGGAAAGAATAGCAAGGGCACTCACATTGTATGTTAGATAGTTGTTCAGCCAGTCTGCTATTCACTCTCCAGTGATCCATGTTGGGAAGCACACAGTGAGTATTTCAGTTGGTGTAGAAGAAATAGTAGACTGCAAGTTGATGAATCTTCTCTATGAAAGCATTTGCTTCTTGACTTTTCTGGGCATCCATACACACCCTGAGGTGTGCAAGGGTGGATTCAACATTTGTAAAGTCAACATGACTGGAAAGGAATTGAGCTTAGGGAATATACATGGCAGTATATTCTTTTAGGATGGGATTCTACCTTTTATCCTGGCCTGTTATACTTCTATGCCATCAACTGAATGCTGCCATGATTGTGTCCATGATCAGGTGGGTGAGCAGAGATGCTCACAATATCTCCTCCCTCTGGTTGTGCTGCACCATATATACATGTGCACTAAATTTTAGCTTCTGCAAAGCCACAGGACTAACAACACCCACCTACTCAGTTAATGGAAATACAGGACTAGAATCTGCTAGAAATAAAGGAAATATGGACTGCTATCCATACTGCTATCTATTGTCAGTAACTCACTTTTCCATCAGACCAGGAACCAGCAGCCAATGGACTGCCATTCACACTACTATCTGCCATCAGTAACCTGCTTTTCCATCAGAGCATAATAGATGGCTGTCTGCCAGTGGAAGCCTGTGTCTCTGCCTTAATATCATCAAGGATGGTGATCCCATATGGTTTCCCCTTAGGAGAATCATTTAGGAGTGTAAAAAGGGGGTGGACATGACAGAGCAGCTCACTACTTGGCAAGATTATCAGAGTGGATAGGTATAGGGGTAAGAAGTTTGACAAGTATAAAAGCACCAATGTAACTAGAGAAAAAAAACAATCAAGCTCATAGCATACCAAAGAAATAAATTTCTTATTCAAGCCTCCAGCTTAGCATACTTTAGCAGCCTCATGCCCAGTATTGCTAGTGGACAGCATGGAAGCTCATTGCTATCACACAGAAATTGCTCTCAAAGCCCATATCTCTTGAAAGGACATTGAGTCCCACTCTTTCACTCTTCTCTGCTATCAGAAGCAGGTCCTTACCAATCTGAAGCAGGTGGTTCTTGCACCTCCTCATATACTTACCATATACAAAAGATCTTGCAAAAGCAAACTGTAATTCTCTCACCAGAGAGTTTTCCAGCCTTACATCAGGTTCACAGATTATGAGGTAGGAATGTATGTCTGGCTACAGGAATCACAAATGGATGACATCAAAGGAGGAAAAAGGTGTGTGGACATATTCTGGACTGTATATCATTCATGAAAAGCAAAATCATGACTCTTTTGTCTTGTGAGAGCTCAGCAGAGCAATTATTAAAGGTCATGTTAATATTCATTGCTTGAGACTCTTCTACTTTCATCCTGACAACCAGACCTTGCATACAAGCTTGCAACCATGAGCATGACAGACCAAACTTGCAGAATATGACTACTGCCTTGACACTGCATAGGCACTGATTTCTGCCTGCACAAAAGAGGCTGAATATGAGTTCTATATATTCTGAGTCCTCCTAATTCTTATCATGATTTATGACAATGTTTTGACTCCTTTCTGTGATCAAAAATATGAAAAACATGGTTTCCCCCTTTCAATTTCTTTCTTCCTTTTTTCCCCCACCATGCCTCCCACTATGTATGATGATTGTGACCTTCAGTGCCCTATTCACCTTAATCCTTCTCCATTTGACTCCTCTCCTCACTTCACAGACTCTACCTTCAATGTGTGCCACCTCTATAACAATCCAGTCTGTGGTTTTCACCCCAAGCACAAGATGGATGCTGGCAACCCTTCTAGTGGCAAGTATCTGATTCTGAGACACTATGGGGATTGTATTCCATGCATGAGCCTTGTGGATGACATCAAGTATTGCTCTTTCTATCAAGGTGATCTTTCTTTGTGTTATTTCTATGATGATTCTGCAGAGTGTTTGTTGGGTGATGAGTTCTTCACCTTGCCCTTTGTGGTACAAGTTTTTCATTGGGATCATGCACTAGCTTGGCATGAAATCTGGAAGGCTCTTTGCAAGCCTAACTCTCTTCCTCCAGCATGATATGATTTTATTAAGGTTCAAGATGCAAAGATGGGACAAGGACCATGTACTGCACCCTGGTTCAAGCATATGATGCATAATTTTACCTTGGATTCTGATAATTGTATCATGGAGATAGGCTCTGGCCTGTGAGTTTGCATTGACTCTACAGAATTTGAGTTCAAGAGCATCATCATGTATGATCCCAAGACTATTATCCAACTAACTCCTACACAACTTGTCAACATGGTTCAGACTAATACCCAGCACTGGCATATTGATGCTCTTCGACATGCTGAGGCCATTCTTCATGACCTTCAAGCTTCTTACAGTGGTGCACTAGTGTCTTTGATTCTGAAGAAGCTAGGTGGCTCACATTTGGTCATTGACTTGTGCCACTAGATTTATTTCTTCTTTCTGGATTTTGAGAGAAAAATCAGGAGTATTTCTCTCTGTGGTAGTATGAGTTGCCTTGCTCATAGACTTAACGTCTCAGGCTGGCTGACTCGTACTTCCTTTTTAGGTTTGCTACATCTCTTTCCTCTTTTCCACTACCCTCTACTTCAAATTACTGCTATTTCTTCTCTACAGGTACTCCCTCTCTCTACCTGTGACAATGCATAGCTTCAGGATTGAGGAGCATGCATACCAACATTTCTGTCTTAGCACAACAAGGCTGAACATCTCAATACCAATATTGAGGTAGCTCACCTCACCAACAATTGAGCTATCTCAAGCAATGGTGGAAGGATTGGTATGGGTCATATGGATGTTGCTTGCTAATACCAGTTCATTACTTTTTTCTAAATTCACTTATTTCTCTCTCTAGTTTTGTTCCATCACCATTCCCCTCCCTACCCTATCTGATGCAAATACCAATGCCAATGGTGGATGACACCTTCTCAGAACATGCTTGGGGTTGAGATATGACAGCTTGTGCCACCATTTGTATGCTGAGTGGGGCAGTGAGCTCTCCCTATGCCATATTTGCACATATCTTGGTTGGTTAAGTCTTGCTTGAGGCTGAGGTAATTGAGCTATAGTATTCTACTTCATTTGAAATGTTTAAATTTTAGATACTTTTATTTATCTTTCCCTGTTATCTATGGGCTCTGGTGATGTGAGAGTATGCAGTGCAGCTACCCCTTTTTTTTTGCCATTTGTATCTGATTGATAAGACAATTTGATGGGGACCTTCTTTTCCTTTTCTCTATGAGCACCGAGCCATTGAGCGAGCCAGAGCACATTCTCATTGAGCCCACATAAGTGATTCCCATTGCCCTCTATACTGATTTATCTCTAGATATATCCCATATCAATCACCAACCAAAATATCGCCCACACCCAGCTGATCTGCTAATGACTCATGTCCTCACAAAATTGTCTACATCTGCATCGATGTATACTGCTGACAACGAGTTAAGTTAAGGAAACAAGTCCGAGAGTGAATGGAAAAATATGGTCAAATGGGTTGCCCATTACAATGAACAGTGTGAGCCCATTGAATGTCCGGTATTTTACCTTAGGCGAAAATAACATTTCAGATACAAATTGGTGCATCAAGGGTAAACCCCGAAGTGCACAAAGAGTTGAATGGTTGACACCAGAAAAAGCGGTCTGAGGACGGAACCTGAGGCGCTGAGGTCTATGCATCAAACAGAGAATGATGGGACAGAGAAATATAGGTGTGCAAAAACGTCGGTCCATACGACCATGAGAAATGCAAAAAAAAAAAAAATGGTAAAAAAGTTGTGGACAATCGGGTCAACATGAAGCCAATTGACAGTCTCTATTTTTGTGTATGGCCTGGAATGATGGTAACATAGATAGGTAGCAGGACCATCCTTCTTTGGCATATTCTATGGAAGGCCGGATACAAGTGATGAGATTCTCAGATAAAGTGGCTAATGTACACGTCCTCTGACCAGTTTCCAAGTATGACTCTCATCCCTGTTGATATGCTGTCTACGCATTCACACCTAGATTTTGCGATTTTGTAACAATACTATTGCACATCTATCCTATACTAGTGATACATAGAGGACTATAGCTGAGGCTTCGAGCTGATAGTTAAAAGCAGTAAGCAACTGGTAGAGCCAGGACTTAGATGCAACACCATTAGTGGGTTAAATATACCAGCTGGCCAGACTAGTAACTCGA
This sequence comes from Desarmillaria ectypa, assembly GCA_030407005.1. Taxonomy (NCBI): domain Eukaryota; kingdom Fungi; phylum Basidiomycota; class Agaricomycetes; order Agaricales; family Physalacriaceae; genus Desarmillaria; species Desarmillaria ectypa. The sequence goes on along the minus strand of JAUDYN010000002.1, from coordinate 4,256,386 downwards.
ATGCTAGCAGGACTAAGTGAAATACAGCCACTAGCAAATGAAGGATGCTACTAGCACACAAAAACCAGGAGCAGAGTACACAGATCTCGTCAAGTTCTGTCACTAGCAGCCCAGACTGGGCATAAACGCCTAAGTCAGGATAACTAGTCACATGGCAATCTTGAAACAGGACTTAGAAATAAATTAGGAATGGATTAACCTTGAGCCCAGATCCGACTATTTTGATATAGATCTCTTATGATCAATGCTAGTGGAGCCAGACTGCACCCTTGATCATGATTGGATAGCTGTTACAGGTACCAATATCCGGATATTCATATAACCGCATTACTAGGGCATGTAGTTGTGCCAAGGGTGCAGAAAGACCAACTGTGGAGTCTCTAGACCGAATATTTGAAAAGAAAACAGACTAGACCGACTATTGTATGATTATTCACCATTATTCGTGACTAGCCAAGAAATCCTTACCATGATATAGATCTCTTATGATCGATGCTAGTGGAGCCAGACTGCACCCTCGATCGTGATTGGATAGCTGTTACAGGCACCAATATCCGGATATCCATATAACCGCGTTACTAGGGCATGTAGTTGTGCCAAGGGTGCAGAAAGACCAACTGTGGAGTCTCTAGACCGAATATTTGAAAAGAAAACAGACTAGACCGACTATTGTGTGATTATTCACCATTATTCGTGACTAGCCAAGAAATCCTTACCAATATACCCTATACCCAGATGATATTTATAGTTTTGCCTCAGTAGTATATAAGTAGTGGGATGGGCGCTCGTGCAAAGCAGGCAAGCCATCCCCGCAGTTGAGCCCTCACTGGTAGTAACTGGTGTCCCCAATTAAAGGCTTTTGTGCTTAACCTCGATGAAGTGATTAATAGTCGCTAAGTCACCCATAGAATTGCATTGAATTGAAGTCCATTAGAGTCACTGTTGTGGCCTGCAAAGGTCCGGAGTGTTTTGAAGTTAGTTCAAGCAAAGTTCTCGGAGTTATAGTTTATTCTTAGGCCAAGAGTGCGGCTAGTCAAGTGTTTATCACTTGTAGGAAGCAGTATAGGGCCAAGAGTGCCATCAGTTTATTCTTAGGCCAAGAGCGCCACTAGTCAGCCAAGAGTGCGACTGGTCAAGTGCTTATCACTTGTAGGAAACAGTATAGGGCCAAGAGCGCCACCAGTCTGAAGCAGTTTCAGTCAGAACAAGCGCAGTAGCTCAAACCAAGTCACTCTTATCCAATTGTGTCTTACCCACCCCACTAGTACGAGTAGTACTTTGTATAAACTCACTAGTAATGAATAAAACGTCTTAAAGACAATTGTACTTGATTATTGAAGTCTGCAGGGTGCTTCCATCGTACTCAAAACCGCCCGAATTCAATATTGGTGATTAAGTGTAGAGTAGTAAGAGGTTTAGTGTGATTGGTGTTCATTGCCATTCCCTAATTCTTTTGTCACTCGCCGTTACCAAGCACATCAATGGTTAGATGAAAGGTGCTGAGTGGTGTCTGAAAAGTAGTTAGGTCTTGACTCTTAACAGAAAGTTATTATGATTCCTATCATTTTTCATGCTTATCTTATCTTTTATCTAGGTACTGGCTTATCATATCTAATCTCAGCACCTAATACTATGACTCACAACAGTCATTTGGTTATACCATTGTTTCAATTGTTTCATGTATGGATACTGCATTCATATCTCTATTATTAAAACCTGTATTTTAGTATATAAGTAGCATAGCTCTTGCTGTATATTCTCCAGCTTTGAGCTAAGTTTAATCATACCAAACTTTTCTTGTTGACTCCTCCTCTTGCCTAAAGCCAGTCTTTAGTCTTGACTCATAGTTGACAATGTTCTTGGACTCATTGGATGACTGTATGAATGTGATACAGCCTAGTGTTTACCATTGCTGTCCAATGGAGTTTGAGTCTAACAATTAGCTCAAAGCTTCTCCTTTCTCCTTTCTTCAGCAACCACTAATGCTGTTGAAAACTGAATGCAAATCACCAATGACATATCCACCCAAACCCTTCTCATCCTCATAACAACCATCATAGCTGTAGCAGGAACCTTCACCCTTTTTCTTATATTTATTTACTATTACCATAAAATATACAGGTGGATAATATGTGTATTCTACATCAACCAATGAATCTGCACCCTTCAGCCTCATATCTATTTACCCTATCATTATATTGCTATCTAGCCCCATGGAAGCATCTTCATGATAATCAGGCTCATATCTGAAACTCAGTAAAACATGACTGATCCTGGAAACCCTGAAGATGACATCACTGAAGAAGGGCAATGGCTTCTCATTGAAAACAGCTCTAAAACCCCAACTATCATATGAAGTGAGTCTGAAGGCAGCAATATCCCAAGCAAATTTGGATTGAGCCTCAAGACCAGAGATTCAATCCTTTCCCCATTCATCAATACATCCCACCCACACATGCCCAGCACTAATGATGATGACCCATACAATCCTAACTCCTCCACAGAATCAACCTATGCAGCCTACTTAGCCCAAGACTGAGTATATGCATCTGATAGCCACTCTGATTCTCCAACACTCAGCTACACTGAGCAAGAAGAGTGAGACTGGGCCATCCAGAAGTATACTCAACTAGCATACTCATAGATCCCCACTGAGCTAGAAGTCATCCCCACCATCTCTACTACCATGAACTATTTATTCCCTTGCTCCCAAGTGTTGTGACCAAATCATCACAGTCCTCAACCAGCTTGGCATCCACACTTGAGAGATATGGAACAAATATCATTAAGAGCATATACTCACTCTTGACTCCTGCTACACATTTAGTGGCCAATTACTAGGGGACCATGATGAAATCTATCACCAAAGATGATACTAGAATGCTATCTGGAATGTCCTGAAAGAGCAAGCAAGAGCCTTTAAGGAGGAGGCTCTCACCAACCATGGGAATGAGTGGTCCAAGTGGCCATGTTACCATTACTGACCAATGACTGTCTATGCCTCACCCCTGCTCACCAAGCAGGAGCAGATACACTATGGAGAGGACTTCTCTGCAGAGTATAATAGAACCAGAGCAGAGGCACTCCAATGAGGAGTGAGGGACATCCCCCTCCTTGAGCATCTTGTTGAGCATCAGCAACACACCACTGACAGATCAAGAGATCCAGCAAGTGTTGGATCAAGAAGTCATGGAGATCTAGGGTGCAAGATATATGGTGCATACCTTGGACCTCACCTGGAAGCTGATGGAGATGGAGAGGATGTACTCAGAAGCAGAGAATGAAGAGGAGCAAGAAGAAATCCTTAAGCACAGCACAATGAAATAGGCTGTGCTTATATTTAATAAACAATATCCTTTTTACCCCTATAAGATGCTGCCCCAGTTCTGACTTCCCACTGATCCATTCTCTGACTTCTTGCCACCCAATATCAGGATGCTGGAAAGCTGATTTACCAGTGCCAGCCAAATAATGGCTGGCATGGGACCTTTCATGGCCTTAGACTCTAGCAAATCCACACCAGTCTGGATCCCAGACACTGGACCCATCCACAGAGACCCTCTAATAGACCCTGATGATTCAAGGTACTTGCTAGATACCAAGGATCCAGAATGATGGTTCCTATCTCAGGGACCACCCAAATGGAAATATAAACTGCTCCCACTACAACTCAGTGGGGATATGGCTGATGAGACACCTTGGACTAGATGCTAACTAGAACTAGTTCACAAACCAGAGGTCTTCAAAGGCAACTCAGATGACATAGATTGATTCATGATAAACTGCAAGGTGTACTTCCAGATACACAGTGCCCATATGTTTCCAGACCCTTATGAGGTCACCTTTTCCCAGTCCTACTTTGATGGATGAGCAAAGAACTGGTAGATGATGGAGATGGCTGAGCTAAGAAGCTTGAGTAGGAGAAAATTTAGATTTTACACATAGAACACATTCATCAAGATGATCATCAACAAATTCAGAGATGTAGCAGTGGAGGAAGTACACAAGAAGAAAATGTATGACCTCCATATGGGTGACAAGACTGCCCAGGAATATTTTCAGGAACTGGAAAAACAGGCCAAGCTAGCTGGACTCTGAAACAACATTGGTCCTTGCAGACATATGGTCAAAGCACTCCAGCAAGGAGTGCCCAAGTCCTATACCCTCACTGTTATAAGGCTGGCAAACTCTCTGGTGAGGGAATTACAGTTTGCTTTTGCAAGGTCTTTTGTATACAGTAAGTATATGAGGAGGTGCAAGAACCACCTGCTTCAGATTGGTAAGGACCTGCTTCTGATAGCAGAGAAGAGTGAAAGAGTGGGACTCAATATTCTTTCAAGAGCTTTGGGTTTTGAGAGCAATTTCTGTGTGATAACAATGAGCTTCCATGCTGTCTGCTAGTGATACTAGGCACAAGGCTGCTAAAGTATGCTAAGCTGGAGGCTTGGATAAGAAATTTATTCCTTTAGTATGCTATGAGCTTGATTGATTTTTTCTCTAGTTACATTGGTGCTTTTATACTTCTCCAACTTCTTACCCCTATACTTATTGGCTCTGACAATATTGTCAAGTAGTGAGCTGCTCTGTCATGTCCACTCTCTTTTTATACTCCTAAATGATTCTCCTAGAGAGAAACCATATGGGATCATCATCCTTGATGATATTAAGATGGAGGTGTGGGCTTCCACTGGCAGACAGCTATGCTCTGGTGGAAAAGTGGGTTACTGATGGAGAGATGATAGTGTGGATGGCAGTCTGTTTGCCCCTGGTTCCTGGTCTGGTGGAAAAGTGGGTTATTGACAATGGATAGCCATGCAGATGGCAGTCTGTTGTCCCCTGACCTTTATTTCCTTTATTTCCTTTATTTCTAGTGGATCATTAGTTCTGTATTCCCATTCACTGAGCAGTTTGTTGTTGTTAGTCTTGTGCAGATTGGTGCACACATATATGTGGTGCAGAACACCATCTCAAATCTAGGAATCTTTATTCCTGTTGGCTATAAGGAATGGAAGGAGTGCATCATTATGATGAACCAGGAGCAACAACATCAGCAGGTTATGGATTCAACCCACAGCATTTATCCTATCGACAAAAAATCCAACAATGACAACAATGCTGAAACTTCAAAAGGAAGTTCTGGCATAACAAGTGGGACACTGGAGAAGAAGACCAGCATGGGCAGCACCTATAGTGGTCAAGGCCTGCCAATGGACATTGATGCCCTCAAAGTGGAAGGCAAGTGCTTCTGTTGCAAAAAGAATGGACACTGTTCCAAGGATTGCCTAGAGCAATCATGGAACAAGAAGAAGAAAGAGGTCAGAGCCTCAATGACCAAGCCTGCCATGGACTCCAAGATCAAAGAGGTAAAAGACACTGCTGGGAAGTGAGTGATTCCACTTGCTCAGCAAAAGGACAGTCTGGTGCACAATCAGAACTCACTAGTCAGACTTATAGTATTTCTGTAGTTATATCTGTTATCACCTCTTGCATCCAGACAAAGAAAGAATCACACAACCAATATGCCATCCTGGCTAAAGACCAGGAAGACATACCAACAACAACAGTGTTAGAACCCAGTTCACATGTGATCTTGGGACCAAATGCTAGTTTCTGGGCTATCTCATGTTCAGACAATCACCCTATATGGGAGAGCAGTAGAGGTCTTTAGAAGAGTGTAGAATGGTATATGTATTAAGTTTAGTTGGAAGATACAGAATATACATGAAAAGTATACTACTTATATACTGAAAACTGAAGTGCTAATAATAGAGGGGTTCATGTGTACTTCATGTGTAAACCTTCTGAAGACCATGTGTTTGTGGTCAGGTGGTTATAAATACAGTGACAGTGTGAGGAAATTGATGGAGTTATTGATGGACAAGTGATGTGGAATGATAAATTGTGATATGATGTTGGATTAGATAAGAAAAATGGAAAAATCATAATATTACCCCCTTGACAAAGCAGTTGTCCTGACTGCTAAGGCTCTTCTTGTGGGGTTTCAAGTTGTGAAGAGACTTGACTCATCCAATATTGGTTGATTAGCATTTTCCACTGGTTTTGGTCTGGATGAATGATCCATTTCTGGAGTCCATCCTTTTGTTGGGCGAGGTATGTGACATCACTATTATCAGAGTACTTGTGGTCGAGTATCTTGACCACTGTCTTTTCTTGGGTTACAATTTTGGTGGAATATAGAGTTCAGTTAACGTTTTTCTTATATTCTGTGATCGCTTTCTGGGTGTTGCCCATCTTGGTGTCACAGACCCAAGAATTGTGTTCTTGAGTCCATCCTTTCCACTTAATGAAGTAGTCTATAACTTTCTTTGATGGTTGTCCTTTTTTCCCTCATACTCAAGGGGTTCGAGAATCCAATACTTCTTTGATTTCATACTCTTCTTGTCCATCGACAAGGTCTGGAGGTGGGGTGGCAGCTGTTGTTGATTGGGGAACACAGGTGGAATGTATGGTGTCAGCAATTTCTCATTGAACTGAGGATAGATTTTCCAATGGTGTGGTAATTTCAGCTTGTATGCTGAAGTGCTGGCCTTTTTGAGGATTTCAAATGGTCCTGTTTGTTTATCATTGAGCTTTTTCTTGGGCTGAGGGAGATGAAGATTGGCTGCATCAAGCCAAACCTGGTCACCCACTTGGTATTCTCATGCCACTTGCTTTCCTTTGTCATATTGATGCTTCATTTGCATCACTGCTTTTTCTAGTGCATCATGCACTTTCTTATGCACTTGTGCCATGGTTTTTATGAATTCCATGGCAGCTGGGTTTATGAACATAGTTATTTGGATTGAATTGGGAATGAGTTGGGGATTTTGGCTGTATATGGTCATGAAAGGGCTTTTGCCTGTGGCAGAATGAACTCAATTATTATGAGCAAATTCAGCCAATGGTAACCATTTGTTCCAGTCAGTTTGACAGTGATTAATGAATATCTAGAGATATTTTTCAATCTCTTGATTAACCCATTTGGTTTGTCCATCAGTCTGGGGGTGATAGGCTGTGGATGTGTTTTGAGTGATATTTAGCATCTGGTATAATTCTTTTATAAAAATGGAGATAAATTGAGGTCCCTGGTCTGAAATGATGACTTGAGGCATTCCATGCTTTGCATACACATGGTTGCAGAGAATCCAAGCCCATCCTTCTGCCAACAGTTCTTCATGACAGGTGACAGGAATGATTGCCTTTGAGAACCAGTCTATGATGACCAGTAATACATCATAGCCATCAGACTCTGGGAGTCCAGTGACTATATTGACAGAGATATGTGTTCAGGGAGAAGTGGGAATAGCATTAGGATGGAGTAGGGAAGCTTTAGCCTGTGTATTGCTCCTCACTTGTTGACAGGTCTCACAGCCTTTGATGTATACTTTGATGTCTTTTCACAGTTTCGGCCACCAATATTCCCTGAGTATCAACTCAGCAGTTTTTGCTATCCCTGGATGTCCTGCAGTGATGTGGTCATGGTATTGGGTGATGATTTCTCCCCAAAGGTCCTTGTCTCGAGGGATATATATGCATCCATTGTAATATAGGATGCCATCTTTCTGTGTGATCCCTCTTTCATAGTTGAGGGACTTGGCTATTCCCTGATCCCATTGTTCTTTATGTTGGGTGACATCTCTTATATGCCTGACTTGTTCATCTGTTGTGGGGAGAATGAGGGCATGAAAATATTCTGGGGTGAGGATGGTTACATTGTGATTGTCTTGTTTTCCCTGATCATGATTGTCTCATCAACTGAGTAGATTGGCTTTTTTGTTTGTGACTCCTGCTTTGTGTTGTAGAGTGAAATGATACTTGGCCAGTTCAGTGACCTATTGTGCTTGGTGACAGTTCAGTTTCTGTGGTTTGTGGAAGTATTGGAGATTCTGGTAGTCTATCCAGATCTTGACTTCTTCCTTTGCACCCATCAGATAATGGTGCCACTCTTCTAATGCAAGCATGATTGCTAACAATTCTTTGTTGTAAATTTCATAGTTGTGTTCTGTAGTGGTCAATGCCTTGGACATGAAGGCAACTGGCCTCCATTTCTTATTTTGTTCTTGACTCAGGATGGTGCCTATGGCTCCATCACTTGAGTTGGCCTCTACTCAGAATTTCCCTTCATCTGAGGGGATTGTCAAAATGATGTTCATTGTCATTTGTAACTTGAGTTGGGTGAATGCCTGTTCTTGTTCTATTCCCCAACTCCATTTGGCTTTGCCAGTCAACTGCATGAGAGATCTGATGATTTTGAAATAGTCACATATGAATTTGTGATAGAAATTCATGAATCCCAAGAACAATTGTAATTCTTTTTTCTTTGTGGGAGTTGGCCATTCCACAATTCCTGCTACCTTGATCAGATCCATGCAGATGGCATCTTTGCTGATGATTACTCCTAAGTACTCAGTCTCGAGTACTTCAAATTTGTATTTCTCTGCTTTGAGAAATAGCTTATTCTCCCATAGGCATTGAAGGACTTGTCATACCACATTTCTATGTTCTTCCAGTCCTTTGGTGAAGATGAGGATATCATTGAGGTAAATGGTTACTTTTCCTCTAGTGATTAGGTCCTTGAATATATTATTCATCATCCACTGGAAGGTGGCTGGTGAGTTGGTAAGGCCAAAGAACATTACTGTGGGCTCAAAGAGCCCCCAGTTAGTTCTGAATGCAGCCTTTTCTTCATCTCCATCTCAGATTCATACATTATTGTATCCCCATTGAACATCCAGCTTGGAGAAGTACTTTGCTTCATGTAACTTGTCAATGAGTTTAGAAATCAATGGGAGGGGATATCGATTCTTGATTGTCATTTCATTCAATTTTCTGTAATCTTGAACAGGTCATAAAGAACCATCTTTTTTCTTGACAAAGAAGAATGGAGAGGTGAAAGGGGATCTTGAGAGACAGATTTGTCCCAAGTCTAGGTTCTCATCCAAGAACCTGTCAAGTTGTTCTTGCTCATTTTGATTGATCAGGTAGATCTTGCAGTCTAGGGTAGGTTTTGCATTAGGGACCAATTCGATGGTGTGGTCCTAAGGTTTTCATTCCAGAAGTTCATCAAAGCTTTCTTTAGAGAATAGATCCCTAAAGCTTTGATATTGAGGAGGTACTAGTTCCTCAAAGGTTTTCTTCAGTTTCTTGGCATTAGCAGCAGCTGCTAATTCATTTGCATGATGTACAGCTCAGATGATGAGCTCCTCCTGCATGTTAACCACAAGTATGGTTTCACCATCCTCCAGTTCTTCATCCCACTGGCCTTCATCATCAGAATCAGGGAGCAGGAAGAAATTCCTGATGCATTGATAGTGTCCAAAGATCATTATCCTGGTTTTCCAATTGATTACTGGGTTATGGCATTTAAGCCAGTCATAGCCTAAATAAATGGTCTTGGAACCCAGGTCAGTGACTGCTAGGTCAATTTGTTTGGTATGACCACCAATAGTCATTCTGAGTTTGATGAACTCCATGATATCACCTGCCTTGTTGTGGGTTCCATCAGCATTGTAGATGGGGATGGGGGCAGTAGCTTTTCAGGTGTCTAACTGATGTTGGAGGACATACATTCAGTTGATAGAGCTACCTGTGCAGCTGCTATCCAGTAGAGCTCTTGTGATAAGAGCCTTCTTTCCCATACATGGGGCAAGTTGGATGTCTACCATAAAGTCTCTTCCTGGACTTTTGGTTCCTTGGATGTATCAAATGGGTTCACAGAGTTCATAGAGCTGCTCTTAAGCTTGGCTCCCTCCAGTTTTTAAGCTTGTTGCAAGCTTGTTGGTGATCCCTCCAAGTTACTTGGGATGAACCCAGATGGAGAGAGTGGCTTTAGTGATGGCTAAGTTCTTGGCAGTACAAATGGTGTGTAGAGTCCAGTCAACTCCAAAAGGCTTGTATCACACATGATCTTCTACCCTCTTGTTAGGTGGGATTTCAGGATTAGGTGTCAGTGATCTCGGTTTGGATTGTTGCACCTTCCAGATTAGGAAAGCTGTGTCATCCTCTTCATCAAGTACTTTGATGATGGTGGCTCTGTGAAACTGCCCCTTTTCTACTGTCTGGGTGCTAGCAGGTCCTCCTTGTTCTTCAGCTGTCACCACCTTTGATGAGGTTAGAGTCACACCACCATCCTCTTTGGAGGTGTCAACATTGTCATCAGGGTCAGATCCTGTTGCAGTCATGGATTCCATTGATGCCAACATTTCAACTGACCCCTTCCCTTGGGCTGAGTCTAGCAGTGTGTGGCTTTTCCTCCAGTCAGTGTGCCCTATACTACTCAGGTATAGTGGCCCATTCTCAGATCCTCAGATATCTTGAGGGTCTTATAGGTTGGCTGACCTTGTTCCTTTCAGTCTTTGGGCTTGGTGGGCCTCTCCTTCCCCCAATGGCCCTGGCAAAGTGTGACTTGGCTCTCTAAATGGGGGTGCAAGAGTGTTCAGCTTCAGAGGTCTGAAGACATCCTGTCTACTGACCCCAGTCCATGGTTTTACCTGCATATCCAGTGCACTCTGCATAGTGAGTCCATTGGACTTTGTTGCAGTGTCAGCACCACCTGACACTATGGCCACTTTGTTGGGGGCTCAGGAGTTACTATAGATAATCATATCAGCATCTTTTAGGAGGATGATGTACCTGTTTTTCAATTCTTTAGGTGTTTTTGGCTTTGGGTTCTGTAACAAAGTCATGTTTTTATTCATATTTAAATGTCTATGTGCATGTATATCAGTCTGACCTGTGGAAGCTGAGGACTCACCAATCAAGGCTTTGGTTGAGCAAGGGGAATTGAACCCTTGTCAACCTAATCTTTTGCCTCTTCAATCTTGGCCATGGGTGGTTCCCACTATGTTAGTGGGCCCCACTGACTGAATGTCTTTATACTCCCTTCTCTTGGGGCAATCCTTCACCATGTGTCCTTTTTCATTACATCTGAAGCAGCAACCTTCCACCTTTTGTTGGTCAACTTCCATTGGCTGTCCTGCCCCTCCATGTGATGTCCATTGGCCCATCAAATTATCCCAGTTGGGAACACTTTGGGCTGTCAGCTTAGGGGCCAAGGAACTTGTTGCCCCAGCAGTGGCTTTACCACTGGGTTGATGTGGTGGGGGGCAGGAGTCCTTCTTCTGTCCCTCCTGATGGATCCTGGTGGTCTGATCAAAGACCCACTTGTGCTGTCATTCTTTGTACATGTGCATGATCTGCTCCTTCCATTCTGGGTAGGTGCAGGGAATATTGATGCCCATGTTGGAAATGAACACTGTGTATGATGAGGGGACCCCCAATCATACAGCCTTGACCATGACGCTGATATGCTGTCTATGTGTTCCCACCTAGATTTTGCGATTTTGTAACAATACTATTGCACATCTATCCTATACTAGTGATACATAGAGGACTATAGCTGAGGCTTTGAGCTGATAGTTAAAAGCAGTAAGCAACTGGTAGAGCCAGGACTTAGATGCAACACCATTAGTGGGTTAAATATACCAGCCGGCCAGACTAGTAACTCAAATGCTAGCAGGCCTAAGTGAAATACAGCCACTAGTAAATGAAGGATGCTACTAGCACACAAAAACCAGGAGCAGAGTACACAGATCTCATGAAGTTCTGTCACTAGCAGCCCAGACTGGGCATAAATGCCTAAGTTAGGATAACTAGTCACATGGCAATCTTGAAACAGGACTTATAAATAAATTAGGAATGGATTAACCTTGAGCCCAGATCCGACTATTTTGATATAGATCTCTTATGATCAATGCTAGTGGAGCCAGACTGCACCCTTGATCATGATCGGATAGCTGTTACAGGCACCAATATCTGGATATCCATATAACCGCGTTACTAGGGCATGTAGTTGTGCCAAGGGTGCAGAAAGACCAACTGTGGAGTCTCTAGACCGAATATTTGAAAAGAAAACAGACTAGACCAACTATTGTGTGATTATTCACCATTATTCGTGACTAGCCAAGAAATCCTTACCAATATACCCTATACCCAGATGATATTTATAGTTCTGCCTCAGTAGTATATAAGTAGTGGGATGGGCACTCATACAAGGCAGGCAAGTCATCCCCACAGTTGAGCCCTCACTGGTAGTAACTGGTGTCCCCAATTAAAGGCTTTTGTGCTTAACCTCGATGAAGTGATGGATAGTCGCCAAGTCACCCATAGTATTGCATTGAATTGAAGTCTCTTAGAGTCACTGTTGTGTCCTGCAAAGGTCCGGAGTGTTTTGAAGTTAGTTCAAGCAAAGTTCTCAGAGTTATAGTTTATTCTTAGGCCAAGAGCGCCACCAGTCTGAAGCAGTTTCAGTCAGAACAAGCGCAGTAGCTCAAACCAAGTCACTCTTATCCAATTGTGTCTTACCCACCCCACTAGTACAAGTAGTACTTTGTATAAACTCACTAGTAACGAATAAAACATCTTTAAGACAATTGTACTTGATTATTGAAGTCAGCAGAGTGCTTCCATCATACTCGAAACTGCCCGAATTCAATATTGGTGATTAAGTGTAGAGTAGTAAGAGGTTTAGTGTGATTGGTGTTCATTGCCATTCCCTAATTCTTTTGTCACTCGCCGTTATCAAGCACATCACCGATGAGCTCATCCAGAGCTTGAACACCAAAGAGGGTCTTGCACATGAGCAACTCTACAAACTTTATGAACTGATCTGGTATATCCATGGAACCAAGAGCTCTGGTTGAGACCTTGGTGGATATCCAACTGACTCCCTGCACAGGGAAAAAGACCTTGACAACCCATGCATTGTTGGATAGCAGCTGCACTGGCAGCTCTATCAACTGATCTTATGTTCAACAACACCAGTTGCACACCCAAAAAGCCACCTCCACCATACCAGTATACAATGCAGATGGAACCTGTAACAAGGCTGGTGATGTAACTGAATTTGTGGAACTCCAAATGACCATTGGAGACCATGCCAAATGAATTGACCTCGCAGTCACAGACTTGGGCTATGACTGGCTTAAATGCCATAATCCCCTCATCAACTGGAAATCAGGAATCATGACATTCAGACAATGTCATTGCACAAAAACCCATTTCACTCTTCCCAATTCCAATGAAGAAGACAGATGGGATAAAGAACTCAAAGAATGCAAAACAATTTTTGTGGTAAACATGCAAGAAGAAATCATTCTTCGAGCAGTACACCACACAAATGAATTGGCAGCAGCCACAAATGCAGAAAAACCAAAGAAGACATTTGAGGAGCTTGTACCTCCTCAGTATCAAAGCTTTAGAGATTTATTCTCCAAAGAAAGCTTCAATGAATTACCCAATTGTAAACCCTGGGACCATGCTATTGAGCTAACTCCCAATGCCAAATCCATATTAGACTGCAAAGTCTATCTGCTCAATTGAAATGAACAGGAACAACTCAACAAGTTCCTTGATGAAAACCTCAACTCAGGAAGGATCTGACCTTCCAAATCACCCTTTGCCTCTCCTTTCTTCTTTATTAAGAAAAAGGATGGCTCTCTATGTCTGGTTCAGGACTACCAAAAACTGAATGAAATGATGATTAAAAATCATTATCCACTCCCTCTGATCTCTGAACTCATTGACAAGCTATGGGGAGCAAAATACTTCTCCAAGCTAGACATCCGATGGGGATACAACAACATATGAATCCAAGACGGAGATGAAGAAAAAGCTGCATTTAGAACTAACTGAGGTCTCTTTGAGCCTATGGTCATGTTCTTTGGCCTCACCAATTCACCAGCCACATTCCAGTGGATGATGAATGACATTTTCAAAGATTTAATCACCAGAGGAAAAGTTACCATCTACCTCAACAATATTCTTATCTCTACCAAATCCTTGTCTGAACACTGAATCATCATTCAACAAGTCCTACAATGCCTATGAGAAAACAAACTGTTCCTCAAGGCAGAAAAATGCGAATTCGAGGTACTTGAGACTGAGTATCTTGGAGTTATCATCAGCAAAGATGCAATCTGCATGGATCCAGTCAAGGTCACCAGAATAGCAGAATGGTCTACCCCTACAAAAAAGAAGGAACTCCAATCCTTCTTAGGATTCACAAACTTTTACCACAAGTTCATCTGCAATTACTCAAAGATTGTATGACCTCTTACTCAGCTAACTGGCAAGGTTGACTGGATTTGGGGATTAGAACAGGAACAAGTGTTTTCACAACTCAAGAAGTTGATGACTATGAACATAATTCTAACAATCCCCTCCAATGATGGGAAATTCCGAGTAGAGGCCAATGCCAGCAATGGAGCCATTGGTGCCATTCTAAGCCAAGAACAGAATGGTAAATGGAGGCCTGTCGCCTTCATGTCTAAAGCATTAACAGTCACAGAATGCAACTATGAAATCTATGACAAGGAGTTGCTGGCCATCATGCTAGCCCTAGAAGAATGGTGACACTACCTGATGGGTGCCAAAGAAACCATCGAAATCTGGACAGACCACCAAAACCTCCAGTATTTCCAGAAACCCCAGAAGCTGAACTGCCGACAAGCTCAGTGGGTCACTGAATTAGCCAAATACCACTTTATCCTTCAACATAAAGCTGGGATCGCTAATAAAAAGGCAGATCTTCTCAGTCGATGAGACAATCATGATCAAGGAAAGGAAGACAATCAAGATGTAGTTGTCCTTTCCTCTGAACACTTCCAGGCATTAATACTGCCCACAACCAAAGAACGAATTACATGTATAAGAGACACAACCTGACAAAAGAATCAATGGGATCAAGGGATGGAGAAATCCCTTAATCATGAATGAGGAATTACATAGGAAAACAAAATCCTGTGGTACAATGGACAAATCTATGTTCCCCAGGATCTTTCACTTCATGGTGATATTATCACTCAACACCACAATCATGTCACTGCTGGACATCCAGGTATCACCAAAACCAAAGAACTCATCCTATGAGAATATTGGTGGCTAAAAATGAAGAAAGATGTTGAGGCCTATATCAAGGGATGCAAAACATGTCAAAGGACAAAGAGTGACATGCAGGCAAAGGTGGCCCCTCTTCATCCAAATGTAATCCCTGACACTCCATGGACTCATATTTCTGTCGATATGATCACTGGTCTGCTGGAATCAGAAGGCTTTGATGCCTTACTCATTATCATGGATTGATTCTCTAAGAACATAATTCTCATTCCATGCAATGAAGAATTATCTGCCAAAGGATGGGCTTTAATGCTCTGCAACCATATGTATGCAAAACATGGAATGCCACAAGTGGTCATTTCAGACCAAGGACCCTAGTTCATATCAGTATTCATGAAAGAACTCTATTAAATGCTGAATATCATGCAAAATGCATCCACAGCATATCACCCTCAGACCGATGGACAGACAGAGAGAATCAATCAGGAGGTTGAAAAATACCTTTGAATCTTTGTCAACCACTGACAAACCAACTGGGCTGCATGATTACCACTGGCAGAGTTCACACACAACAATCGAATCCATTCCACCACTGGAAAAAGCCCCTTCATGGTCTTATATGGATGAAATCCTCGACTCATCCCTGAGTCAATCCAAAAAACCAACTTTGCCAATCCCACAGCCATCAACTTCACTGAAACCATGGTCAAAGTCCACAAGGAAGTCCATGATGCTCTGGAAAAAGCAGCAGCACAAATAAAGGTGCAATATGACAAGAAGAAACTGTCTCCTCAAGAATATCAAATCAGCGACAAGGTATGGCTTGACACCACCAACCTCCATCTTTCATGACCAAAAAAGAAACTCAATGACAAATGAATGGGACTGTTCAAAATCATTGAAAAATCTGGGATAGCAGCTTACAAACTAAAGCTGCCACCTCACTGGAAGATACACCCCCGATTCAATGAGAAGTTGTTAACTCCATATACAGCACCTTCATTCCCAAATCAACAACAACCACTGCCTTCTCTGCCAGACCTCATCAATGGACAAGAAGAATACAAGATTGAAGAAGTTTTGGATTCATGCACTTGAAAAGTACACTCTAAAAGAGGACAACCATCCAGGGAAGTCATGGACTACCTGGTCAAATGGAAGGGCTGGACTAGAGAACACAACTTGTGGGTCTGGGAAACAGAGATGTCAAATGCCATGGAAGTGATCAAAGAATACAAGGCTAGCATAAACCATGCCTTATACATTCAAAAAATCATAACCAAGGATAAGATAGTGGTTGAGATCTTAGACCATGAGTACTCTGAAAATGGCAACATTGCATACCTTGCTCAACACAAAGATGGATACAAAAAATGGATTGTCAACCCAGACAAAGACATATGGAAAAACCTGATTAACCAGTACTGGGTCAGCCAAGCCAAATCACAACTAGACACCCCTGAAGAACCTTAGCAGTCGGTGATATGCCGTCTACGCATTCACACCTAGATTTTGCGATTTTGTAACAATACTATTGCACATCTATCCTATACTAGTGATACATAGAGGACTATAGCTGAGGCTTTGAGCTGATAGTTAAAAGCAGTAAGCAACTGGTAGAGCCAGGACTTAGATGCAACACCATTAGTGGGTTAAATATACCAGCCGGCCAGACTAGTAACTCAAATGCTAGCAGGACTAAGTGAAATACAGCCACTAGCAAACGAAGGATGCTACTAGCACATCAAAATCAGGAGCAGAGTACACAGATCTCGTCAAGTTCTGTCACTAGCAGCCCAGACTGGGCATAAATGCCTAAGTTAGGATAACTAGTCACATGGCAATCTTGAAACAGGACTTAGAAATAAATCAGGAATGGATTAACCTTGAGCCCAGATCTGACTATTGCAATATAGATCTCTTATGATCGATACTAGTGGAGCCAGACTGCACCCTTGATCATGATTGGATAGCTGTTACAGGCACCAATAGGGCCAAGAGTGTCACTAGTTCGAAGCAGTTTCAGTCAGAACGAGTGCAGTAGCTCAAACCAAGTCACTCTTTACCCAATTGTGTCTTACCAACCCCACTAGTGTGAGTAGTACTTTGTATAACTCACTAGTAATGAATAAAATGTCTTTAAGACAACTGTACTTGATTATTGAAGTCTGCAGAGTGCTTCCATTGTACTCAAAACCACCTGAATTTAATATTGGTGATTAAGTGTAGAGTAGTAAGAGGTTTAGTGTGATTCAGTGTTCATTGCCATTCCCTAATTCTTTTGTCACTCACCATTACCAAGCACATCACTGCTCTACCTCATCAAAGTAGATGGGTAGAATTATTGAGTCTTGATCTCCTTTCCACCCCCAGCTTGGGGCTCTGCCAGAGCCTCTAATAGGTAGTTGTGGTTATTGCATCATGTTGAAATGTACATAGATCCTTCTATTTCTAGCCCAACAATATGTTCTGTCTGGTGGTAGGAAACTTGGTGAAGGAAGCAGGCTTGGTTCTTCTGGCTCTAGGGACTGGATGCAGTATAATACTGGGTTATTTTGATGTGAGCTGGTAGACTCTGGGTCTGAATTCAACCATTGGTGGATGGGTAACTCTGTGAATACACCCTCTGAATGTGATTGATCTGATGATGAGGACTCTAGGATAGCCCTTAGTTCTTGTTCATATGTGGATGTGAAGGTTGTGTCATAATAAAAGTATCTTGACTCATTATCTGGTACCAAGTCAAATAGATCCTCCTCATTGAATATCTTATCATCTGCAGTAGCTTGTAGAGTGGCTCTGAGTGCTTCCACTTCTAAGCATCACAGAGTCAGACAAAGGGTCCTTCTTTCTCCTGCAATTGTGGTTCAATCCCCCCTCATGGTGGGTTCAACTTGTAAGGCTGGAAAACTCTCTGGTGAGAGAATTACAGTTTGCTTTTGCAAGATCTTTTGTATATGGTAAGTATATGAGGAGATGCAAGAACCACCTGCTTCAGATTGGCAAGGATCCACTTCTGATAGCAGAGAAGAGTGAAAGAGTGGGAATCAATGTCTTTTTAAGAGATTTAGGTTTTGAGAGCAATTTCTGAGTGATAACAATGAGCTTCCATGCTGTCCACTAGCAATACTAGGCACAAGGCTGCTAAAGTATGCTAAGCTGGAGGCTTGGATAAGAAATTTATTCCTTTAGTATGCTATGAGCTTGATTGATTTTTTCTCTAGTTACATTGGTGTTTTTATATTTCTCTAACTTCTTACCCTTATACCTGTCCACTCTGACAATCTTGCCTAGTGACCTACTCTATCATGTCCACCCCTTTTTATACTCCTAAATGATTCTCTTAAGAGGAAATCATATGGGATCACCATTCTTGATGATATTAAGGTGGAGGCATGGGCTTCCACTGGCAGATGGTAGTGCAGATGGTGGTCTGTTATCCCCTGACCTTCATTTCCTTCATTTCTAGTGGATCCTAGTTCTGTATTCCCATTAACTGAGCAAGTGGTTGTTGTTAGTCTTGTGGCTTGGCAGAAGCCAAAATTTGGTGCACACATATATGTGGTGCAGCACAATGGAGCAAGATCATAATGGCAGTCAGAATGTCTGCTTTAATGAGGGGGTATTATGATTTCATCCATTTTTCATAGTTATCTTATCTTATCTTGAGTGCTAATCTTATCATATCTAATCTCAGTGCCAATCACAGATCATGGTTATCAAGCAATAACAAGCCATTGCACTACTGCTCATGACAGTTGCTCACTAGTACTCTTGTATTTATTGTTTCATGCATGGTTACCTTACTTTCACTTCTATTATCAAGACTAGGATTTTAGTATATAAGTAGCATAGCTCTTGCTATATATTCTCCAGCTTCAAGCTAAAGTTTATCCATACTGAACTTTCTCAAGACTCACTCCTCTCACTCAGACTAAGCATTGTACTCTTTGCCCTTGGTGTTCAAACACTAAGTGACTCATTGGGTGACTGTATGAACATAATACAGCCCTTTGTTTATGCTTGCTTGTTATACTGGAGTCTGGATCTAATGGATGGTCCTTTTGAGATCATTTGGAAAATCAGTCTGGTTACTTATCAGCTCAGATTAACAGTGTCTTATGGAATCCATCTGATCCTAAACATCACACATTTGGAAAATACTCTGCATCTCCTCCAGAATTCAGAATTCATCCAATCAAGAATATGGCTTGCACAGACTTTGAAGAACTACCAGAGGTTGAAGTTGAGAAGATAGTCAGGGAGAAAATGTTCAAGATGCCAGGAAAGCACTGATGAGTCAAGAAATATCATGTTCAATGGGTGGGATTGCTAGAAAACAAGGATGAATGGAAGACAAAGGAGGAGTTAAGGAATCCACCACACATTCTAGAAATTTGGCTGAAATCTCAAATCAGCACCAGTAATGAGAGGTAATTACCTCATGATGAATCCTCTATTATATGCATTCAAATACCATTTACCCCATCTTACTGGCATTCTTTGAGAATATTCTCAAGAATCACTTTGTCTTCTTGGACATCCTCGACAAGCACATTGTCAACATTGCTGCATAGTTGCACTTTCCCTATGATCCCACTACTCAGGCATGGACTTTTTCAACAGCCTTCCTTGTTTGATCACCAATTTCTCTCAGGAAGATGATGCTTCCTCCACTGTTGGATCCCCATCATCATCGATCCTTATGTCTCCAACAATATGAATAATGACTATGATTTTGACTTCAACATGAAGGACAAGGATGGATATTACCTACATGATGGACAATCTATCCCTTACCAATTAAATATATTCACGCTTTACTGTCTTCTTTCTACTTACAAAATCCCATTCTCTCTAGGCAAGTGTAGACTGGGGGGGCTTTGTTATGGATATTTACTGGTTTCTATATTTAGTCTTCATTTTCCTTACCTTTCTTTTCATTTCAACATAGCCTAGGAAATTTTTCGATGTTTCTTCTCTAAATTTCCTGTAGTAAGTTCTAGAATAATGCCATAGTACTTAACCTGTATGAAATGCCTGAAAGGGTATCTGAAATCTACCTTGTAAAACTCCACTACTTCGTGTGAACCTTGAGTGATTGAGTTCGACTATGTCTAGCACTGGTTGGACATTTCTAGCTATGCCTAGCGCTTGCTAGACCTATTCGGGTTCCTTCGTAGGTAATCGAACTTACAGCTCTCTTCGCTATTCTTCATATCATAAACTATATTTGAGTTGTACTTAGCTCGTACATTGTCTATACTACACTTATTCTCAACACTTAGCTAAGACGACGCACTTTTATTCAAATGGGACTGTAATTTTTTTACACTCCATAACAATTTCATTCATCATACCTGTGCTCAAGTGTCCGCTATGCTAAGGATTTCAATACTACTATAAGTCATGTAACCGCGTCTAATTGCCTCCCATGGTTATCCTTGACTGAGAGTCAATCAATTCCTGCGCTTGCATGGAGCGCGCTTTGAATGAGCACTTGAGCGACAACGGAAAGCTAAGCAATGGGTATGTCAGGTTAGGGTCACAGTCACACATGACCTATGTACCTCACAAGGCCACCAGAATACGTGTCGCTAGGTTCAATGAACTGGCCATCAGATCCTACGGCCTTTCCAATGGACAATGTCGATGCCATGTACGCAATGGCAATCCAGGCGGTATTTAGCGCGAGATGACGACCAGGGCAGATGCTATAGAGTTCGCCACATGAGATTGGCATCAAGGATGTTTTGAATCCACAGCACGAACCGTCTTCCAAATCCAAATGCAGCCATTGGATCGGGGGGTAGTTCCTTACCCTCCTGTTTAATGAACCGTTCAGGAATGAATTTCAGAGCGTCCGGGTAGTCTTTCTCGTTGTGGAGGATCCCCCTGTAATTCGGTTAGACTCCATAGGCAAATTGTTCATGGAAGAACTTGCCAATTGTTTGCGATGATACTCGCACCTAAGAAATGCGTAGGTTATCCCAATGCTTCGTGAGTATGTAACGTACCAGCAGGAATGAAATAGCCTTTGTATACATCATCTTTAATACTACGATGGGGAATATCTGTACAATAAATCTCAGCAGCATTCGCTTCGTCGATTAAAGAACTCACTGAGGGGGACAACAGGATTTCATCTCAACGCTTCATAAAGAATAGCTTCGATGTAGGGAAGCTGGGGACGATCATCAAGGTTTGGAAACCGCGACTCGCCTACCACAGCGTCCAACTCTGCTTGAGCTTTGGCCAGAACTTCAGGATAAAGCACAAATGCCAGAATTGCTGAAAGAACAGTCGAAACCGTCTATAACATGTGAGTATCAGAAGGGTAGAGGTGACGAGTAATCTTCAAGACTTACAGTATCAGCGCCCGCTGACGACAATGACAGGCCTTGTCAAATCTTGATAATCAAAAAGAAAAAGGAAAACCGACCACCGAAGGCCACTCCAGCCGCGTCCTTGATGATTTCCATTTGTCCCTCGGAGTCGGAGTCTCTGGTCCCTTCCAACCTTTTGAGGTTCTCAGAGACGAACGAAGGTGATGCAGTGCCATTAGCCTTGAATACGTGAGAGCCAAATCCTAACTCGAACCCGCACCAGACAATACTTACAAGTGACTCGGAAGCATATTTGAAAGGTTCCTCTTTCATGGCTTCGACGTCCTTTCTCCACATCTGTGCAAGCCTCTTGAATTTCGCTCCAGGAAGCCAGTCTGTAAAGTCATACTTCGTGAGACATGATTTCGCAACGCGAAAAGTGGGACTTTCCAGGTACGTATTTCAGAAAAGGGAGATAATCGACGAGAAATGTTCCTTCGGTTCCACCGTCACGAAGGCTTGACACAGCTTGATCGGCCAAGTGCACAAATCGGTCACCGTTAGGTTCAACATCGTAACCATATACGGTCTTCATGATAGCCGAGCCTGCATAGCTTGGAGATGATTGCATAAGATTCGACCCAATGACGCCCTATATGTTAAACTCACTGACGAACATGATGAAAGCATTCATCCGGAGACTTTAGTAGCTGTTGCAACAAGATTGAAGCAGCTTTAGTTTGCACTGTATAATAAGCTGGAATTGCGCGAGGCTGGAAGTATTGATGAAATATCCTCCTATGTGTCCTACAGAGGAATTAGATAGATGCTGAGAACAATACTTCGAAAATACTGACCTCCACCTATCTGAATACCTCATGAAACCAAAGTTGAAGCTCCATCCCGTCATGTTCATCATGTTAAAACCTAGGATGTGGTAAGTCTAGGATGAAAGCCGATTCGCAGATCGCATATCGGAGGCGTACCTGGTCTATCTGAGTAGTTTGCAGAGCGTTTTTCAAGTAGTTCCGTGGCCGCCTCTAACGAGTTGAGGATGATTGTTTTGTTTCCGGGACTGCTCAAGAATAAGACGTCGCCATATGTAGCCGCCCATCGGGAGTAGGTAAGCCAGTGATATGTAGTGGGAATATCCAAAAGATTTCCGATGAGAGGAAGACCCTTTGGACCAGGAGGAAACGGAAGTAACCCTGGACCAAAAGAGGAACGCAAACGACGGTAGAAAAAGAACACCACGAACGCAAGAGCCGTTACTAGAGGAATTGAATACGTGTGAAACATAGTAGCTGTTGAAAGTAGAAATGGTTATCTCTTGTTTTATAGCTTGATGCGGGCCGTTCAATTAGAAAGGCTTCGAAGAACGGGCCTTAGAATCACGAGTGCAATGACATACAGCCGAGACTCCCCAGACGGATACCTGTCCGTGAGAACACCGGACCACACGCCGCCTGAACATTGTAGCGCTCAAATCTAACCGGTTCTCTTTACGGAGATGCCCTGGCTAGCCTGTCAAGAACTAGCAACTTAAGAAGATAAGTTTTGAAGCTGTTCGGAGGTTCGAGGGGCTTAGCAAACCGACAGGTCCTCATTGCATAAATTCTACGACGCCAAAATTGCCTGTTACTCATACATAACATGGGTTTTGTCTGAACATGTAGGTTACTTACCATTCCAACCTCCTGGAGAAACATCATGAGCAACACATCCTACGTCATACTACTGTGATTCTCATTCAAAGAAGACGGAGAAGATCTTCCGGGATCAATTTCCTAACGCTATAGCGGCCCTCCTCATTGTGGAGAATGATATTATCAATCGTAATTGACTGTAGTTTTGATGCCCAGGGCACAGGCTTTTCCTTTTGTACACTATTTGCGCCGACAGATCCTGAAGGAGAACACGGGAGAAGCACAAATGCTGTGACATAGAGAGGACCCTGAGGCAAACCTACGTAGAAAGACAAGTAATCCACCCTAATAAGAAATGGTGCAACCCCTTCGGCCCCGTCGCTAGAGAGCGACACAAAGACGTGCACTCACTGTGACGTAAGCGGGATCAGAGAACCAAATGGTGGAACACATCCGGCCCCGTTGCCTAAAGGATGACGTGATGTGGTGTGACTACAATATAAGCAATAACTAAGTAAGGCCTGCTACCTTGTGGCACATCAGACCAAATATCGGAATGATTCGGGAAGTATTCGCGTTTGATTTACAACGTAGGGTAGTTCAATAAATAAACATAGACCGTTCATACACAGGAAATATTATGAATGTATAGACCAATCATGAACACCAAGAACTGGGTCATATCATCATCGATTGTCCTTGTCCTGTTGTCGAAATACGGTCTTCATGTATTATCAGACATCCTACTTCATGATTTATGGGAGCATCAAGTCAGGAGTACCGTCCAGCATATATTCCCCTAACGTACACTTATCCTCCCGGGAACCTGTCAGTCTACAACATTTGTTCACTTCCAAGGACTCGCAAACCAACATGTCCGATACGTATGGACTCGTATACCGTCACTATATCCTGATGGAGTCATCATATCATCTCAGACGAGAATCGGTTGGGCATACCCTCAGTTGGTGCAAGTTTGGGGGCACAGATTGCATCATCCAGCATGTTTGTTAACGGCACGGATCCTACAAAGGATACTCCTATCCTTTTGACTCTAGCCGGTATCAAGGCGACAGGTGATTGGTAGAACAGGCTATCAGGCCTCGGAGATTGTCATAATGAACATCCTCAGCCATTCACCAAGCTCAAATGGTTGATTCATTTTAAGTCGCCCGCTAACACGATCTTCATGAAAGATTGGGAGACTAGTATTGCCACGTTGGAATGGTTGCAAGAACAGATCTCCGTAGGCGAGGCAAATGTTCTACCGATTTTCAAGATGAAAAGATTAATCGATATCCGTACCACCAAGAAGATGTTTATTGCAGAGGTGCGTGTATATTCAGCTTTGTACACCCCTCTTATCATCGAACAGAATATATCCTCGGCCCCCAACCAAGCTACTCGGCAATCTGCCGTTCCAGCTAGTCATGTAGCAGAGTACGAAGAGGTAACTAGGACTTATTCGCTCGATCCCATCAATATGGGACCTAATACAACGAAGCTTATTGTTAGCTCTCTTGTTATGGATCTCGCGTATCCGTAAACTTGGTGCATGAGTCAACGCATGCCTACACTCGGCCTTCTCGGTCCTAGCAGTGACTCACACATAATTTTCTCTTACTTTCTCTATTCTTCTTGCTCATACTAGAATATAATAGAACATTGTAGAATATTCATGACTCGAACCTTTTAGTATATAAATACCGTCTGTAACATTGTAAAAATAGAAGCAATCCACTCATCTTCAAGTCCACTTCATTGTGTGAACTAAGCATCTGATCAGTTACGCCTAGCGCTTGCTGAACAACTCGTTGGATACGCCAAGCGCTTTCCGACACCAATCCGAAGACTACGCCTAGCGCTTGTCTTCACCTACAGCCCGTAATAGCTCCGCGCTCACCGGCTGCTTCCTACAGTAACTGCTTCGCCCTTACTGACCCCTTTACCTCGCAAACCGGACCTCTCAGGTCTCCTCACGAACCCTTGCCGGAATCCATTCTATTCTCTAACGACATACTTCTTTATAACATATCCTACCTCGCTTCGATCATCACTTGTTGCCCCTCACTCTCATATCCTGATTTCGGCAGATTCTTAACATCTCTCTACTTAATAAAAATCGAGGTGGGTAGCGATACACAGGAATTGAATTTTATTGAAAACATATCAGATTACACATTATTCTATCGAGACAGCTCGTAGGGTATCATTCCGCGCTATCTTGCACCATATCAAAGTCTTGGTGCCTGCACTGAGTTCGCGAGCACTGAAATCACTGAACATGTTTGCAGGATTTGTTCTACATGGTGAGTAGAGGGGCATTGGAAATTTTGCGTGGTACCACACAGCCATGCAAGTTCAACCCTTAATTAAAGTGACTTATTAGTTGACTTTACTTTACATGTTTCTTAATGATAATTGAGCATATCCTGCTCATCATTAACATGTCTTCCACAGTGCACAGGTCACAATTAGGGTGAGTTCCGATATTTGTCAAAAATGATGTTAAACTTTAGTGTGCTTCGTGACAGTCAATTAAAAGCTTTCGAGCTTTGGGTTTATGTTTCCAAAGTATGTTTGTATCGTACACTTACATGTCTATAATTAAGAGAAGGCAATATTGTCAAAGACGGCTAATTTTCCATTTTGATCGCTCAAAGTTCTTTAACTCACACTAGTACACCGCTATAGACATAATCTTGACATAAAATCCCCCAAACCGCCGAAAACCGATGGAACTATCTAGTCTAAACATATGAACACTACACTTTCTTATGTAGATATAAACCTTGGACTACGCTGGCGTACCACGCCGCCACGCTGGCTTAGCACGCAGACTATGCTGACAAACAACGCCACTACGCAGGCACCATGCAGGCACCGCACGGGTGTACATATCATTGCTTTGTGAGAGTACATCATTATTATACTCTTCTGATAGTTATAATATGATCTCTTATGTCAATTATACTTTGAAAGCTTTGTAATCCAGAAATAATTCCATAATGTTGACTCTATACTTCGAAGAATTTGGATAATATAAGTCTAAAGCAGCAAGATTTCTACCATGAAGATACTTGAAATTGAATGATATACCTAAATACGAGTCTGATAAATTGCAAGCCAGTTCCAATATAATGGTAAAACTGAGTTATTAGATTTGCCGACGCCGTTTCTTAAGGATTGGTTGAGACCTTGGTTTGGAGTAATCCTTAGGGTCCTCATTAGCAGAGCATTTTGGGGGATCTTTCATTCAATGCTTGTGAATAGTCCCATCCTCATACACATAGTGCGGTCCATGCTACACTTTTGGGATCAGAGTCTTCCCATTGTTAATCACAGAACAGCATCCTACCTCTACTTCAGAGTCTGTTCCAACTCTATAATCGACATCATAATCTGACATGTATGGATACCATTTATCTTGATGGCATCCTACATTAAGACTCCATTGCTGGTTACCCGCTACATCTGTCTCTTCGCTTTTGCTGAATAATTGGAACTCCAAAATTTCAAGTGCTTCAAGATCAATGTCAATGACAGTGAAATTGGTACCCAGATGCTCATTCATATACTTCCATGTCTTCTGTAAGAGAATCAGGAATTGGGATATCCTGGCTGTGAAAGCATTTTCTGAGGTGATAGATGATTGAGATTGTCCACAAAATGAACATGCAATTTTTTTGAATTTGCATAATGAAGTTCTTGCCATGTATCTGGAGGGTGGCTATGGTTTTTCTTGTGGTGGGAGACTTCGAAAGCTTCCATTTGACTGTCACTAAGTGCACTAACATTTAACATCATTTTTGACAAATATCGGAACTCACCCTAATTGTGACCTGTGCACTGTGGAGGACATGTTAATGATGAGCAGGATATGCTTTATTATCATTAAGAAACATGTAAAGTAAAGTCAACTAATAAGTCACTTCAATTAAGGGTTGAACTTGCGTGGTTGCGTGGTACCACGCAGGTGACCACGCAAAATTTCTGGTGCCCTTCCCTCATCCGTGTGTATGATCTACGGAACACGTGTGAGTCGTAGTACCCTATAATATCTCGCGTATTTAGTCGCTTAAAGCGTGTGAATAAATTCTGAAGATCAATTATTGATGTCAAAACGGCCTGACCAAATGTTCCAGTAATGATATAGTGTTTTCGACTCTGATCATTAGCACCTCTCATCGCACTCGAGAAATCTTAATCCTTATTTTGCGTTATGCAGTAAAGTCATGAAATACGTTTGAAGAAACATTAAGAGGGGAGGAAAGTACAGGCGGAATTTTGGTTCTTTGATCATTAATGGCAAGCTCCGTCCGTGTACACGGCAGACTGCCTGGTCACTTACGATATTTCGGTGACTCCATAGACGTGTCGGTCTTTAGTGGGCCACCCAGCAACATGCGGGTCGCATGCGTTAGAGAACTCCTCCCACAGAGATAAGCCCACACGAATTCGATCAAAATGTGCAATCGCTTACCTCCTTGAATAACGATGAGTATGATACATGTTGAAACCCTGGCTAAGCTTAAGTTGAAACAGGTGTCGAGAGACTTAGATATATGATGGCGGCCAGTTCGTTGATGGCGAGTGTTCAACTAACAGGGCCGCTCAGACAGAATGACTGGATCATGGGAAATTGGAATAGAAAGCGATCAAAGATGCTCTTGGATATCTGTAGGAATCTTGGTCATTTCGAATCTCGATTTGGTAGTCTTGTGCCGGGCCCGTGGCTTGTCACACTTCCAAGGGAACGTGAGATCTGATAAGTCGCAAATCTTCCGTAGGGAGATCATTTTGATGTTTTCCGTCAATAGTGGACTCGGCCATGTATGATTGCGACATAGGTAGTACTTTGCCATCATTCCAATTCTGTCACCGACCTTTGCCGGCAGATATCACTCACTGTCTGGAACGCATCTGAATTCAATTTCGACAATCGGTGCCTTCGTAAAACCAGACTGTAAAGAGACATAGGAATACTTGGTTATCCCGCATTGAAGCTGTATTGCAGCGCGAGGTTCCGCTTGAGGGATGCAATTTCTGTAGAGAACTTTTTAGTGTACCCCACTGACTCAAACGGGGACATGAATTGTGAAAAAAAGTATTTTACACGTTATTCGTGGAGCTAACGACGCTGTCGTCGTACACTGACATACTAGCCTGCGTAGGATCTAGGTAAGGAAGTAGGGCACGAGTATCACTAGACGCGCAATGTGGTACCACCACGGAAAGAGGGACAGAAGAGTAATATCTATCATCATCTCCAGATCCATTGTCTGAGCCTAGCCACGAGAAATCCATATATTCCCCGCTGGAGATCGAGGACGGCCAATGAGGGTACGGATCGAGATGACCGTCAATTGATATAAATACTCCTTGACCAAGATCAGAGACCCCGAGGTCAGGAGTAATGGGCGTGATGTAAAATGTAGGCGACAAAGCGTCCTCTGAGGTCGGGGAGGGAGTGGAAGAAATGGATGAACCATAAACAGACTCTGTGGTGCTTTGATGGTGGTCTGCTCTGGACGACATACTACATTCCTTAGCATTACGCCTTTTCTCCCGGGAAACAGCAGGGTTATTAAGGAAGATGCATGTTTCGTGGCGTGAAACGCATCTCGAGCATGGGTACTCGAGGTCACATTTAACTTTGGAGGAGGCGCATGCCTATAAAACCGTTAACTTGTGTAACAGCGAGCCGTGTATTCGGTAACGAACCTGACAGGACTTTTGTCTCGAGCGGCTGGACAGCATACTTTTGTGCACAGTCAGAGTTCGTGTATTCGACAAAGAGGACCATACTACTCACGGATCTCTGCAAGTTTTCTTATGGCGCGAGAGGACATCGCTCCTCGTAAATTTGGCGCCGCACAGCTGCAATGATAATAAGCGTCAGTACAATAAGAAATTGTTGAGGTAGTTTTGCCTACATTGCATCGATGACTGCGCTCGTTCGTATCTACCGACATGAGATGAGTCTACGTCGCAAGGAGGTGAAACGACTCTCACGGGATCGAAGATGCCGCTGCAAATGGGTCGCCCTGGTGAACTTCGCCGGACAGAACTGGCAGTAGTTTGTCTGTGGCAGCGTCGGCGTGTTCCCTTTGTGGAGTCTCTTTCGGTCGCTGACTGGGAATTGGTACATGATTAGATGAAAAACATGGAAAGACAGAAGCTGAAGTTAAGGGAATTTAAGTCCGGTGACCAAGGAGTCGTGACGATCTAGGATCAAGATTTGCATTGAATCGCCGGACGACTTCGAACCGCGTGAGCCATTACACATGGAGATATTTTTTGCTCGATTTCGTCCCCTAGACGACATGCCCCCCGGTGCGAGCTGATTGAAATGCAGTCCTCGGTTCCGGAATACGCGTTGAAAACCATGCTGAAGAAACCTGCCAGACTGAGAAGCAGTCTACCATCCAAATAATGAAAACTTGATTACTGAATGAATTGGCTATTCAATTAGAGGGGAGAATACAATTCAATAGGAGAAAATTGAAGAGACAGTGATGATAGAACAACCGTATCTGATGCTGGGTACGGTAGATGTGAGAGCTCAGGGGAGATCGACAGCTTCGAGCACCTAAGGTCCGGTTAGCCCTGTCCCGTGTCCACATTAGCCGTCGGCATGTTACTTTGTTGAAACCCAGGTTAATAGTAGAGGTGACCTCTAGAAAAGCATACGGTATGCGGTATAGCAATATGCCGTGTTTAGCGCAACATGTAACAACAGCGCCGAAAGACGACAGTATTTATGCTAGTGCTTTTTCATGAGCGAGGGTATAGGTGGCACGAGATTGAGACGAAGACGTAAACCCATAGTTCCCACAGACGACTGGCATCTAAGAAGAAGAAGAAGAAGAATAAAAAGAAGGCCTAGAATCCTAGAGCAACAAGAACGAAAACCGGAAAAACATCCTGCCGAGACCACACCATGGCAAAGCTTCGTAAACCTGGTACTGTAGAGATGACATAGCTAAAGGGTGTTCCCTATAGACCTCCAACTTATACGTCGGAAACCTGTCAGATGTATATTAATCAATCGGCGAAAGGAATAGTAGGTACGCAGTCAAGCGCATGAAAAACAGCGCCGGGGCTGGGCGCTTGCACCTTCAAAGCGTGACGATGCATCGATACATAAACTTACGCCATGTGTAGAGAGGGGTGTTCTCCTAACTAAGAAGCTCCTTCCACGACTTGATGATACGTTTATATGGACGTCAGAAATGTTACTTGTGCCAGTGAAAATTGATCGAACTCACGAGAAGGGAGGAAGATGTTTGTTGGGGAACTTTGAACATCATGTTTTGCAAATTTATGGAAATGAATTCCATCTAGGACGACTGACGTTTCGATCAGAAGATTTTGTGGCAAGGCACCGAGGTGACGGAGGTATATTTATTCTGGTTATCATGTCCCTGAGAAGGAACCGAGACTCTCACCATAACTCCATCTAATGTGATCAAATAGGGATTCGCCGCCATAGGAGACGTCATAGGCATTCCCATCTACAAGATTAGAAGGTGACCCAAACATAGAATTCGAGCTGTGGTGTACTAGATTATGGAACGTGGGTGAATATCAATAACGGCTCGTCCACATAGATCAATATAATCGTGACGGGTAACGATTTCATAGGAAGATGTTTAACCAGCTATCTTCCGAGATGTTGAAAAAAAAACCTTTGACAGAGTCTATTTATTCATCAACAAAATCGCGAAACTTCCCATGAAATTTCCTAGACAAAAATGCTAGAGCGTACTATATAGATAATCCGTTTCAGCAATAGCGAAGGGGTGAAAAAGAGTGCTAACATTGAAAGCTCAACCGATATGCGGCATGGTTTTGAAAGTTAAATTCACCCTAATTCAGAAGTCGTGGAGAGTGCAATGGCCAGAACACATGTTATTCTATAATGGGTGACAATTTTTAGATAGAGGTGATTTCGCAACGGCAGGAGACGAAGTAAAGGCACAAACGTTTCGTTGGAATAGCTGCGTCGCGGAATTTGAATATGCGGGCCGAACTCCGATGCAGACACCGTAGCCGCTCAGGCTAGCTTCAGACTTTACATCCATCTCCTACAGGCTTCGGTTAGCAGACAGAAAATATCCATATTCGCAGTGATACTATATCTCTTTTTTACACAGAACGAATGCTGACTGAAAGCGCGGATCTGACCAAGATTCAATGGCCGCGCCGAAGCATCGAACTTTGTACTTGAAGCCCTTCAGTTTCTCATACAGGCGCAGAATGATCTTTATTCTTAGGAGAAATGGCGCGTGCATAGAAACTAACTAGATTTCCAGACCGAACTGAATGAATCGCGGCATGCCTTCCCCCACCTATCCGCGAGGTTGTTACAACGCCATCCAATAAGGCTGGTCCCTTTGTTTCGTCATACACATAGGATCTCGACATAAGGATACATAAGACCGTTCCTTCCTCGTGTATTTCTGGAAGTATTTGAACGGCTCGAATTCTCCTAGAGGACAATAGTGACGTATATGTGCATATAAATAACGGGGAGAAGTTGAAGATAGGGCGTTCAACATATGATTCTTGATCATCTTCAGCACATAAATAAAAGGGCGAAGCTGGAGATAGGGTTTCAATATACTATTCTTGATTATCTTCACCGACCATAAGCATCCAGTTGCTTCTCGAATATTTCTGTCAGAAAGATCTTAGAATCCCTGGTTAAGCCTCGGAACCAGATCGCTCCTCATGAAGAGTAATAAATGACCCCAGAGCATTCTTCTACATGATAAAGGAAGGGCCTGAAAGACGCCCTCGGTATGAATTGTCGCCTGGTGAGTAAATGCTTCCTCTCGGAAGGTGACTTAAGAATCTCGAGAAGTCTGAACTCGACCAAGTAACGACAGCTCGCTAAATCCGAACGCAAATCTACAGCCATTTATTCACTTCTTCCCCGAGCTTATCCAATCTATCCCGCCAAATGTGGTTGGCTCCATCGACAACAACGACCTCAAAGGTTCCCTGTTCAGCGCGCCTCTTGCTCTTCAGCACCTTCATCCACATGCTATACGCAATCCGCACCGGCGATAGTAGACTTCCGAGCTCGTCTTTTCCCATCAGGATGAGCACGTCAGCTCGTGCTTCGTGTCGACAATCTTCCCATGAACCTCCAACAAGACCTTCTAGCGCACGGAAGTACCACCCAGTTCTGAAGAGACCGAGGACTGGAGAAATGGCGATTGGGTAAGATATTAGGATGTACCGAATAGGGTTGAATACATTTGAACATCGATCAGCGAGGTCTTTTGGCATACGAATGGTGGTGGCGTAGATGGCTCCACAGGAGTACCCCTAATCCAAAAATCAGAATAAGGTACGATACGAGAAGAAAGGCCACTCACGCAAACAAACAGATCGCAGTCAGAGGCAGAAGGGAATTCGTCCATAAATCGTACGACTTCCTCCCGGAAAATATCCTGTTACTGGAGACTTATAGGGGATGTCATTGGTTGAAGTTAACGGCACACCTTGTAATCCGAGCAGTTATCCTCGCCTACCCACGCCGGCAAACTAGACCATTCCGACCGACCGCTACTCTGACCTATCCCACGAGCATTCCATCTAACAACTCGGGTGCCCCACGATTTTTGGAGAGTTTCGGCAAGGGCAGATGTGACTGGAGAATCCATTGTTCCACCCAGTCTGCCATGAGCGATAAAAGCTAGCGCAGACGGTCTCTTATTCGGCGGTTCAAGGATAACTTTCTCGATGTTGATCATAACGCTTGACGACGTTAGGGCCTAGAAGGTATGAAAGGCTCTCCTGATGGAGAGCAGGAAGAGCCTCTTAGGCTGTGCAGTGGAAAAGAGCAAAGACCTATCATTGCTCGTATCAACGAACATGCATCTGATGGAACCCTGCACACGTGCCATGTCAACAGCAGTGACCCCTTCGGCGTTCGGCCACGGTGAATGGAAGGTCAAGACTGCCGAATCGAGATCACTGGTGCAGAAGCTCGAGTGGCATACCTGCTGTTGGGTTTCTTCGCACAGGTTCAGGTTGTAGACCAAAGGAACAGCCCTTTCCAGATTGTTATATGTATATGCCGCCCGGAAAAGGTTGACAGTGACATTCGGCACAAGGCACTGTCGAGCCTATTAATTGTGAGACCGGTGAGCTGTCGTTCATACAGAAAAATACAAAGGAACGCACCCACGGGCTACCGCGACCTACTGTGTTCATGATCTTTCGCCGGAATGACATACAGCGCTCGTTCAAGGATTGATCTTCCGTCGGCATAGTCCATGTTTGAACCTGCATCCATCTGATCCACTAAATTAATTTTCAGACCAGTGCTTTCTCCTCGGGACAATGCGGATCGAAGCTGGGTAGCTTGATAGACAGTCCTTGATACTCGGGATTATTATATAAAGCATAAACAGGGAGATATGACGTGGTTCCCCACAATGTTAGGATACAGGTCAGCGAAAAAGCAGTGCCGGAGAAGTCAAGAGAAAGCAGCCATGAAAATTTTGCGGAAGAGATGAGCTGAATACGTATCAGAGATTTGAAAAAAAAAAAAGCATCCACATCATCTGTGGTCAGTCTCCTGAAGATAGACTAAAAAAAAAAATGGAAGAAGGAACGAACATTACAGCAAGTCGTCAGTCGACTTACGTACAACTCATCTTCTTAGACTCCTGTGAAGTAATTGCGGGACTGGGAAAGAATTTGTGACGCTGGCATTTTATTTTCCAGTGCCTCGAGAAATTGAATTGGGACAGAGTCAAAGTCGTTCGCAAAGTTTGCTTAAAGTGGCACAGCGGCTCGGAACAAGCTCACTAGCTCGCGCCATCTCCCAAAAGAAACAATATCGGAGACGCAGGGCCGTGATAGTTGCAATATTTTTCCTTAATTTTGCCTATACAGTCAAGTTAAGTAGTAGTAACTGTCAGAACTCTTCCTATAGCTACCGAAGAACATATCTCGCTGAATTTGGAATTTATATCTTTTCTGTGTCGTTCTTTTTCACCGTTTCATCCCCGGTATCACGCCTTGGTCACGCCGAGGACAAGTCACAATTTACGAAATGGTGTTCAGTGTTTTGCTGATTCTTGGTTCCATTTCCTCTTTTACGAAGTACGTAATTAACCCAGAAACCAAGGTTCTTAAGCAACCAACGCTGCTTCACCTCCGATTTACCAAGGGTATGTTCGACCATGTCGATGTCATTCGTTAATATTTAATCGGTAGAGCTCTGATCCTACCCAGCATTCTAGGTATTGTAGTGTCCGCGTACAAATGGAAGGTACAAAGTCCATGGCACGAATCCTCTGTGTACGCTATAATACCCATAGATTCTGCCCAATTTGTAGTCCTTTATTCCTCTGCTTGTAAATCGTCGTAGCAGCTGGGTACAGGCTGCACAAAAAAACCTCATAGCTCCATTCGTGTAATGACCCGTTGGATACCCTGGCGCTTCACTCGGCCTGTATAGAACCACTCCTGGCAAACATGGGCTG
This sequence comes from Desarmillaria ectypa, assembly GCA_030407005.1. NCBI lineage: Eukaryota > Fungi > Basidiomycota > Agaricomycetes > Agaricales > Physalacriaceae > Desarmillaria > Desarmillaria ectypa. The sequence continues at coordinate 4,222,009 of JAUDYN010000002.1, read as the reverse complement.
GCGCGCGAGAAAGAATTGACGAACTACTGGCCCATTACCTGGCCCCCTATCGCAAACGTTGAACTAAACGCAATAGCCAATGTTGTTGCATTCGTGTCTCTTAGATTTCTAGTAAACCAAGCCGTCTTAGCCCCCGTATTTGCGAAGGCGAACATAGCTCATAAGCAGTGCACATAGCATGCTCTGAAAGCCGTGGCGGTAGGGTACCTAGAATCCCAGCTAGGTTAACTTGACTCAAATAATAGCAGTGCACACATTGACCACGTCTGATACCTGTCCGCCACTACTGACAGTCCTACAACATCTATAACCGTGGCCGCAAAGAGTGGGAGGCGAACAGCTGTGTATCAAGCCCTTGGTATCCCAGTCCGTTGATAATTGTCGGGGAAAAGAGTCCTACGCTGGCGTACGGGACGAGTGAAAGAGCATCTAATAAGTAGTGCAAATATAGCCGCCCATCTTTCAACGTCGATTTGCCACCGTCCCGCGTTATCTTGTCATGCCCCAAAGACTTGGACGACTCTTTTGTCATCCGGCGGACGGCGAGAGCGCGATCGTCATCGGAGAGCCATGTCTCATTCTCGGGGTAAGCAGGTAAGAAGAGAAATACGGGCATTGCGAGCAAGCACGATGGCGTGCCTTCAATGAGGAATAGCCATCGCCAACCTTCCAGACCTCGAACACCATTCAACCCCCCGACTCCGTATGCAATGCTTCCACCGAATACGGCTCCGAGAGATTTAGATGCATACATCAATGAAATACGACGGGAACTATCTTGAAGGCTATACTAGCTAAAGCAAGAACGAATTGAGAAGAAGAAAGAGGGACAAGAAAGGACGAACGTACAAAGTGGAGAAGTATATCATCCCAGGTATAAGCCCTCATACGTATTCGCGAGTGATATGTTCCTGATAGGCTACTGGTAGCGTACCTGCTTCGAACGCTCCCAGTAGAAGACGTAGAAGGAGTATCGTGATGTAATTCTGGGAAGCAGTCATGATCATAAGGGTCGCTCCCTACCCCAGAATGAGAAAGGCTAGACAATACGGCGGTGAGAAATATTTCAGCATGTAATTTGACGGAACTTGGAAGAGTGTATTTGTAAGGAACGAAGCAGCGGCGTAAAACTTGTGGGTGGTCATATTCAATATCTGCAGGAGAGTCCCCAGTATCGGTATTGAGGATTATAGCATTGCCCTGGAATGAAATAGCTTTCTTAGTTGATAATTCGACGCCTGAGAGGGTGGATTCGCACAAGGCTTCCAGCCAAACCAGTGATAATGCACATGAAAAAGAAACCAGGAATGATTCGAAGGTCGAGACGGCTAGCAACCTGATACCGCATGGATATAACCTGAGCCTCAGCTGTAAATATATGCCTCGTACCTCTTCTCTGCAACAGTATCTATAACATTGTCGTCATCAACAACGATTCCAGCTTTACCACCTTCTTTGTTAGCTACTACGGCCGGTGTAGCGGACAAATGAGAAACGCCACCGGGAGGAATACCAAAGGGTGTCATCGTGAGAGCAGAGAAAGGGAGAAAGCGACCCCGTCGCGAACATTGACTGGCCTTTATATCCATGGAATTGTTGCTTGCAACTGTTTGTGTACTGGACGTTGACAGTCCGGAGATCGAGGGATCGTCGAATGATGACGCAAATGACGCGCCTCGTCATAAACGGCCACGAACTCGCGAAGCTACTTCTCTGACAAATTCACTTCACTCTGTTCGCCGGCGAGCACACAGCCCGGTTCATGTCGGCCGACTCTGGATTGCCGAGTTCTACGCAGACAAATTAGTAATTCGCGACCTTTCAGTACAACGGACAATCACTGCAGATAATGGAATATTTTGATATGCTTACAGTAGAAACACGACGCATGAATAGTGTTGACGAGTGAAGCTTCCCACAGTCCATCATATATGCTGTAATCAACAACGATCACTTTCAAGACATTCTTCTCCTATAGACCCGGCTTTCGTTAGAACTGCCTCGACGAACATTCCCGGAGCCGACCGCATCTTTTGTATGGGGCAAATGCCGGCCCTTCATTCATCGATAAAAGAGCTAGGAACGACCTCAGCGAAGACAGCAGCCGTGCAACTTTTCTCATTTGCTCTGACATTTGGTATCAGTGTTGTTTCCTTTCATCATACACTGACTAGGGACGCACCAATTTCCGCAGTGATGCATATCTGTGAGCAACTACATCGCTGCTACGCCCGTAGGTGCTACAAACATCTGGACACGAATACAGTGACGGCACGGTACGTCAAAGTTAGGCTCTATAAACAACGCAGAGGGCTCTCAAGCGCCCACTGGTCGTATTCAGGATTCTTTTTTTATGTTCACCAGTAATCGAAATTTGCGAATCGAATAGTATCGCCGTTCGAATAATATTGTCTACAGCGTGAACGAGGGTAAGCAATAGCGTGGATACACTCCCCAAGAAGATTGCGGATGCTCTGCTACCAGCTCATTTTGACGGTGGCGCCAAAAGCCCTTCTCCAAGGTGACGATGTACTGCGGGCCGTTGCTTTTGATCCCTGCTCAGGTCTGTAACACACCGGGGCCACCTGAACCCGCGACGCGTCAACTCAACGTTGACGCGTACAGACACGTATAAAGGCAAGGTAGAGGCGTTCAAATTCTTCATCAAGCCTAGAGCTTCATCCTCTGTATTGGCCGGCCCATTACAGATTCAACGCTTTCCTCATTTTTTTCCCCCAGCAACTCGGCCCAGCCTACTCCCCATTCATCTTGCGCATTTCCACCGTTCACGTCGTCCTCACCACGACGCTTTCTGCATACGCTCTACCAGCGGTAAGCAAACATTTCATCGACACGTTCTTCCACGCTCATTTGGCACCAGATATCACTGGGAACTTGTCAAGGAGATGTACAGGGAGGTGGGAATAACCTTCCATCAGGCGACGGCAGACAAAGATTTGGCGGTAGTGGCGGTCCAAGACAAGGACCACCGGATAATAATCATGGCAGTCACCAGCCCGGTCAGAACGGTCCAGAAAACGGTCCTCCTGAGATGAACGGGGATCAGAGTGGCCACGATGCTCAACATGGAGGACGACAAACCGGACATGTTCCTTAAAACGGACAACCACAACCCCAGAACGGGCAGAACGGCGCCCTTGGTGGCAACGGCGATCCCGGTGGAAATGTACTCAATGTACCACCCAGCGGTGACCACCAGCCCCGGAGTAGATATAGTGGACCTGGGCAGGAGGATGAAGGTGAATGGCAGAACGGTCAAGGCGGTCCACCAGGTTAGAATGGTAGCGTACATCGACGCAGTGATTAGTACCAGCGGTTTTGCTTTGTCTTCGCCTGCAGTAGATTGAATGTCTGCGATGTTGCACTCTTGATCCCTGTTCGCAGGCTGGAGTCTGACTCCAGTTCTCAGGTTGCCCGTGCCGAGAAAGGAGTTAGACGATAGATGATGGATCGTGCGGGATGAAATGCGTGCGAGGGGACGAACCAAGGAAGGAATAAAAGCTCTGGGGCGTCAGGCATAGCGTGCTAATAACCAACAGGCCGTTGGCAACTGAGCATCGATGAATGGGATCATCGACATACCAATGGGATTCTTCACGACTGATGACGTTCAAATGATCTTTCCAGGCATCGGCGCTGATGCTTGGAAGTATATCATGATCAATCATATCGTGGTTCTCGATTTGACTCGCCGCCAAAACGCTGACTACCCCGTAACTCTCGCCGCCATCAACTCGGGCTTGATTACCAATGAGAGAACAGGCGTGGAGTGCGAACTCGACAGGTTCGTTGTCTTGAGCGTCGAGTGACGGGCGAGTATGGAAGTGGGCGCTACCCTCCCATTAGGGACCATGGGACAATTATTCTTCGTCTTCGTCGACTTCGCTGGAACATCGTATATTGATCGATTACGGCGAGAATAGACTTAGCATCGACATCGTAGGACATGTCTCGAGAAACAATTAGCAAAGCATTTAGGCAGTAAAGAAGGTAACGTACTTGGTCATGGTGAAGGAAGACTGGGGCTCCAAAATTCGAACCGAGAGAAGTCCCGAACATACTGCTTGGTCGGTGAAAAGGCGGTACGGCGTTGAGACGTCCAGCTGCCGGTAATGATGAAGCAAATCCTTAGGTTCGGGTCATTCTAACCCCTCCCGCAGTCAGATGCAGCTAGATTGCAGCTTCTTGTTACCAGAATGGTGCTTCTTGGAAAAGGAATTGATGACTACAATGCCTCCTCCTCCTTTCTCTACGTCGCCAGAAATGCGGCTTCGATGCCCGAAGGTGTCGTAAACTCTGTATGTGTTGACCAGACCCTGGCGCTACCACATATTAGATGGACAGTCAGCATTGACTGTAAAGTAGCCTCTATGTGAGTGGCAAAGCAGCCTAATGCAGCAAACAACGTACCTTTTGTATAAAATTTCCGTCACCCAACGCAATGCGATGAGGAGACGCAACAAGCTATATTTTCCCAATCAATCCAGGTCATTTCCGAATGAACAACGAAATTTGTCAAGACGAAGTGGCCGGAATCAGATGAAAAGTAGCTCCTCTTAATGGACAAGGCCCCTCTACGTTGACTCGACTGCATGCCGGCTCCTGTAGTTCCAATAATAGGGCGCGTGAAGTTGAGGCCCCTTTGCCATGCGATATCGAAACGTGACAGTGCTGATCCCTACCCCCACAGTGAAAAAAGAAACACATTAAATACACAAAGACGTACCTTCATCATACTCCGCTCTGATCAACAACTTGTAAAGATAGTTAATTGCATCCCGGCTCTCTCGCAGCCACTGTCATTCGTCCGCTACCTTCTTGCGTGAAGTCTTGAACTGTAGTGTTATGTGTTCGTCGCGGATGGTGATGCTATGGCCAGATAATAGTACCCGCGGAGTTCGCAGTGATTCGGGTCATGAACAAAGTTTCTGTCGGGTAAAATATTGTGCATTAGAAACAAATATTCGTGAGAAGCCGTAATACACACGATCCGACAATGGAAACGTCCAGGGAGCACCCACGATAGAGCCACCAGCCCAATCTAGCCTTATTCCTGAGTCCATAACAACATCAGCACATTTGGGTAGGGAATGGCGCATGAGGAACCAGGTCCCAGAAATGTGGGAAAGTGTACCATCTCTTCCAATAATTTCAGTGCTGCAGCAGCCACAATCGAGGATAGCTAATACCAATGTCATGTTGGTTCAACAGCCGCAATTGTGACTGTCACAGTGACATCACGTCGGCCCGTAGCGTCCCGCTGACTCATCCGGCGCTGACTGTTGGGTGACTGACAAATATTCAACATTGTACAACATACCATCAGGCCTTTTCTGTATGATTATTCCTTGTAGCTCATTTATTGCTACATAGATCTCCGTACCGGGAAGTTGCTCGAAAGACGAACTTCTCGTGAACTTCCATCTAACACTTGTTTTTCGAAGTTAAAGCTGCAACAGGAACCAGGGGTGTTTTTTGTCTCTTGCAGATATATCTTTCTCTGATGCTCAGCAGCATCCTTTAGATCCTTTCCAAGAATAAGTCGAACTGGGTATTGAAACTAGAACTACTGATTTCTGAATATCACCGACGCTCCTCTAGACATTTTAGGCATTTATGGGGGCTCAAATCCTAGACCTACACTGAAAGGACTCTTTTCTGCGCATTCGTAGTATCCGACTTCTGCGAATATTTGATACGATTGTCTTCGTTTTTTCTGGTAACCCTCCAACCTTCACCTTGCATCACCAGAACTGCGCATGCTTTGAAGTACGTCCTGCGCCATTTTTCTGGAAGGTAGAACTTATATGCAGTCTCTCAGGTAGGTATTCTTGGTTTGTCGTTTGAAGAATAAAATAATGGAAATCGCGGCAACGTGCAAGTTCGGGCTATGAGACCACACAGTCTGCAACTAGCTTGAAGTCAATCGCTGGGAAGATTTCCTCTAATTGTTACATTGTTGGTTGGGCCATGCGTCGCGGCTTATAGCAAATCGAGGTCAATATTCTTCATGTGCAGGTAAGATGACATTTGTGATATCCTACATTAGATCCACGGAAGAAAAGGTGTTTAAGTAGCAAAATTTCCCTTCATGTCGAAATCATTGGGCCCGAGCACAAATGAGGACGGCGTTGATGGCTGAGAGTCTTCGATATTGTAGGAATATAAGGAAAGCGACAATCCCTTAGGGCGGGTGGATGACGAAGTTGATACACTGGCTTCGCCGTTCCCACTTGATGATGGGTCCTGAAGACTGGGCGTGCCCCAAAACTTCGTGGGGTCAACATCGAAGTCCAGCAGCGAAGTTTTGGAGCTTTCTCCCGGAACAATCGGCCAAGACCAGGTTGGCACGAATTCCATCATATGGCCTGCGTCGACGGCAGGTTCGAGCTGTTTAGCGGAGTACACGGGAGAATAAGGATCCTCGATGTAATTATCCCAATAGTCCGGTGGGAAAAGATTGTCCAACGAGGAGTCCCAGTCTAGGGAGGGGGCGCCGGCGGATTGAGATTGCTGGTCGACCGTGTCATCTTCATACAGAGAGGAGAAGATGTTCCAGCTGGCCTCGTCACTATTGACAGGAATGTTGGCTTCATGTTCTGTTGATTGTCCTGCTATGCGCTCATTGCTATGATGGGTTTGTTCGTGGAAGTCGCAGTTTTCGATGCGGACGTAGTTTTCGTCACAGAAGCTACATTGTAGACGCTAGAATATAAATATTGTATTGGAGATAGAACAATCGGGAATGGTGCCACTATAGGTCACCCTGATATGATGACACTCACGTTTTCTCTGGGGTTTGATTCCATGACTACTGACATGGATGATGGAGAAGACCAAGGGCGAGTAAAACGAAGGATATAGGCTACGCAGGCAGTTGGGGAGAGAGCTAGCGTCTGAGTAGCCTTCTTTATAAAGGCTGGCGAGGGGTCAGGAATTTGGGTGTTAGGATCTTGACTTCTATGGACACAGCTGGATACTTATGCGGGCGGGTAAAAGCCTGACAAAAGCTGCATTTTATCTTCAAGATCAGCAATCGGGAACCAAGACATTTACGCTTTCTATTCTGAGACGACTTTGCCCCCGTGCTAGGACGGTTCGGAGCACAATGGACATACTTAGGGGAAGGATGTCATCAAATCAGTGGAGGCACAAAGAATACAATGGTCTTACTGACCTCAGAGAACCCACATTTCAATTCGTACAATGCGAGCGCGCAGAAAGAAAGCCCAAATCAAGCGAAGCATAATGTCTGGAAAAGCAGGAATGTCTGTTGTCTAGGCAACTCGAATAATTCCTTGACTGTACGATGGCTGAAGCATCTCACTCGGGGAGCCTGTGACCAAACAATGTCATTCTGCAGTATAAACGTATTTCAAGTATTAGATAATAGATCCATTGGCAACCGATTAAACATTCCAAAGACGGGTAACTCAGTCGATTGGAAGGAGGGAAGGAAATAGTTTTTAGTGGTCGCCGGTGCTCCTGAACAGAAACGTACTGATGTCTGTACTACACTACAGGTAGCTATCTAAGAAGTGTACTGATATTGAAATGAAGAGATTTAGACAGGACGAAAGTAATGCCACACTTCCCCAATATCGAAGTCGTCGTCAATTCCTTGACACTGACGGACGCAAAAACAATCGTTCACAACTTCATATGACGCCACATCGCAGTATATCACACAGCATAGGGCCTCTGGCCCCAGTACTAGGGTTTTCTTCTGAAAATTTGGAAATTTAAGAAAAATATATGCCATGGCTGTTCCACCGGTAAAAGATATGTACCGACGACGAGGATCGAACTCGCAACCTTCGCCTCCGGTGAGGACAGAAAGTATAGGAAAGCGACGCGCTACCATTGCGCTACGACGGCCCAAATTATTATTCTTGTTGAAGGGTTAGAGTAGGCTCCTTTAGCCAACTTACCCGAGACTATAGCTGTGGCTGAGGGCAGGATTTCGTACGAATTTAGGAGTCAGGATACAAATATGCTCAGAACTTGAGGTAATCAGGAGTACATGTTACTATCCTGATGAAAGGCATGTCCTACACTATCTGCTCATTTCAGGCCACAAGCACCCCTACCTCGAGATTGACGGACTGCAATGTTTGAAAACCTTGTGCCTCCGGACGTGGACTTCTAAGATATACTTGACAAACTACAACGGCTTGAATATCGCCTGAACGCAGCTTCCCTTGATGAAATATTGTCGCCGAAGACTCTCAGCCCGACTCTCGACTAGGGTAGAATCACATAGGCCGAACCGACTTCGTTTTCCTCATCGTAGAAGTAAAAGGAAGGACCTTGAAAGCGGTACTGGGGTAGACTAGATTGACTTCGAAGTGGTTCATAATGCGCTGATTGCTTCAGTTGATCACGGTGGAAATTAGCGCTCTGGAAATTGAAGGTGAACCATCATTGATATTCGATAATTGACCAAGACGGTGTTATTGACTCATTCTTACTATGCCCCTAAATTTTGCTAAATTTGGACGTTCTCCGTTTTGAATTTCATGGTAAATACAGTAGTAGCGATTGACAATATATCATCTTCAATTCTTACGGTTTCCATGGAGTAATATGTGGGGAGGGTCTTTCTCCATCGATGTCCTTACGTGAAAGTGAAGACTTGAAGACAGCTTCTTGTTACAGAATTCAATTGCGCATACGCCTACGTTGGCTCACCAATGTCTTTCTGCCCTTCTACAGGCGTATCCCCAGCATAGAATTCTTTGACGGGAGCAGGGAATATAAAAGCTAGCACACATCGAAAAGCTTTTCCCCCAAGGATTTTCTACGCAACATATCGACACAGACAAGATGCAGATGTTTGTTTCCCACTCCATTGAATGTCAACAGCTTAGCTTTTGTCCGACTAACACGCATACCACTCTCTGGTCCCATCTTTCGACCCAAAACCATTGGTTTTCAACTGGGTCACCTTGGTCGTCGAGAATGAAGGTAGCATAGCAACTGTCATTGAACACACTTCCACATTTTGAGCCACTTGCTTATTTGAAACAGACCACGACATCCACTTCCTTACACGAGAAATCCAACACGTGTGTTCGGGGAGTAGTAAAGCGCCTGTTGATCAGGACCGTGGAATTGGAAGCACCGGCGGACAGCGAGGGTTATCACTAATTAAGGTGTTGATATTTCTTGCACATCTATAATCTACTAGTTCTTTTGAGGGATTAGTACTATACACAGTAGTTTGTCGCTCGTCCATCAATAGGAAGCATCTCAATACCTGGGCTACCAGTAGAAGCTACTCGGACCACATCATCTGAAAATTCCAAGTTCATTCTAAGGTTTGTGAAACAAAAATGGCACTAGGAAAAGAGCACGGAGCTTCTGAAACAGGCTAGTTTCAATCGACATCTACGAGCGTTATGTAGCCGGAGCGGAGCTTACTCGATATCTTCGATTCGCACCCGCCGGAGTGGTATAGCGGTATTAATCGATTGCGAAACGACCCTATTAGAACCCTCATACCTTCCAGATTCATCAACGTCCGGCAGGTTCCTGACACATTTAGGTCGCCGTGTCTTCTTGATCGAAAGCGCGCTGAGAATTCGACGATCCGGTTATCATTATCCAGTCGGCAATAAGAATTATCATAACCCTTGCAAATCATTTCGGTGCCGTTTAATGCTTTAATGTAGACGGTACTGTGATGGAGCGAAGCAGGATCATGATAAAGTCCAAGTGTTACCTTCTATTATGTGCTACGAAAAATGAAAGATACATATACAACAACAATGGCACGAATATTACTACTTACATGATCAACAGATTGTCAAATACACAGAGCGCTGCATGTCAGGAAAACTATACGTACAGTAATAATATCGATCGTAGAAGAAAGTCACGCCACGGCGACAGAAACTGCAAGCAAATAATAAAAGAGAAGACGCTCGCCCGTCGTAAAGACAATCTTGTGTCAGGTATGCCGGTGAGATGGGGTCTAAGAAAAAGAAAATACAAAGGTCCAAAGTGAAGCTTGAGAGTCTGTAATCCCAAAACATGTAGACGTCTTCATATAGCAAAATTCACATCATGCCCCAGGGTCGGTGCGCGCCTCCTCGTGGGACGCTTATGCTGCCCACGTCTGGACTCCGCAGGGTACTCGCACTTGAGCTGTCTTCTAGCGCACTGACTACAAATAAAATGTCAATCAGTAGACATTGAGGCGTAGCATCTTCGATACCCACTTGCACGTCATATCCGCACTGCCCTCCATGGGCCTCCCGCAGGCGATCTTGCGCCCTCTGCAAAAGAAACAAGCCAAGTTGCTGGACTTGTTCTGCGGACCACTGTTACTTCCCGTACTTTCCCTCCTGCCGAGATTCAGCACTGGAGGGGACGGAGAGTCACCGTTCGTATTGGGTGACCACCCCATGGGACCAGACATCCGCTCGATTTGGCCAGAGTAAGACTGGCCTGCCATATCCTGCGCGTCGGTATTGAAAAAGCCGTGCGTGGACGCCGGAAAGGATGGGATAGGTGAGGCGATCGCTTCAGCGAAGGATTCGGTGTAGTTAAAGTGCAGATGATTCGGAACCGTATGGAGCTGGTGCTGCTGGGGAGAGTTGATGTACTAATTTCACATCAGCTCGAGGAGATGCGAAAGGAGACTCATGACTTACTTGGGACGACCGGCCAGTTGGATCCGCAAGGCCAAAGGTACTCGAAACCCCATAAGAAGTGTACTCATCGAGGAGGGTCGGTGCCGGTATGATATTGCGGTTCTGCCACGATCCGCGTTCGCTGTCGTCACGAAGAGAAACGTAATTTCCGCCCATGGGGTACTCTGTATGCGATGAAAAACCCGAAACCCCGGCCGCAGCTGTTGCAGTCAAGGGAATATGGGAGTAAAACTGAGAGTCCTATGGAAGTGTTAGGGAAAACAGTTCATATTGAGGGACCGAAAAGCGTACTGTTCTCTGCTGCAAGGGTCTCCGCGTAAACAGGGTCGTACTGGAGTCGAAATTCTGACTGAACGGAGACGACGCGCCAGTATACGCACTTTGGTGGGCGGAGGTCGCGCCTGCAGCCCCGCCTTGTATCGAGAAAGGTTCTAAATCACAGTCGAGCCCGTAGCCTCCCTGTGTGATATCTGCTGGTGGTGGAAGCCAATGTGATGATCCATCATCGAGAAAAATGGGTAAGGGCGAGAGGGACTCGCTTTCTTGGCGTGTAGGTGAGCACGAGTGTACGCCAGACTCAGTCGTCAGCGGGACGGTCGTATGCAGTGCCATGAGACGGAAAAGGTGCTCGAGATGGAGAAGGTGGTGGTAGGAAGGAGAGAAAAAACAGCGAAGCAACGAGGGCTCTTGAGTCGGATTTGGACATAATATTGAAAAGACGAGAGAGGCTACGACCCGGCTTCGTTGTGCTTCTGTTGACAGCCTCAAGGTAGGCACTGCCACGTGGTTCAAAGGTAATTCAATGTACCGAGCTGATCCAGGACCAATGACGGTAAACAAGCAATGGTCGCCGTCACTGAGCCATCGTTTCCCCCCTACTACCTTGTATTTTCTGGCGAGAACAGACAACCAACGCGATGAAAGAAAATGTTTGATATTTGAATAGTCGATAAAGTTGGTATCCAAGTATCACTGAGTATGATGGGATGAACCTCGTACCATCAATGTCACTGAGAACTGAGGCCGAGAGGATACCGGATGCAGATAAAAAATGAAATGCAGGGAAACGCAATGCTTCATTGGCCTGTCTTCCTTGAGAGATCTTCAAGAAAGGTAAAATAAAAACACTTCTCTTTGTCCTAACGCAACGATCAAAGCGTCAGGGTTAAAAATCAGGACGTCGGCTCCTCAAGGAAATACATAACCTACTGCGTGATTTTGCTTGAACTATTCGATTAAGCACAACGTAAGAGTCATCGCACGTACCGCACTTGGATCTCTGCCGTTTGAATTCAGGATATCGATGGTAGAAAGCCGGTTAGTGAGTGATCTACTCCCAATCTGATCTTGATGGGCGTCCCAATTTCTCCACGCCGACCCCGAAGAAACCCCTTCGGCCACGTAAAAGCTGTGGTCACGTTTCAAGGTTCTTTGAGTTCCCAATGTGATTCCTCTGCTTCATTCTACGTAGGTCCGTTTTTATCCCCAGAGGAAAGCTCAAAGCCTGATCTCGAGCCGCCCGAAGAGAACGACAACTAAAAAAGAGGGAAGGAATCATTCGTCCAGGTTTCGCGCCAGTCTAAGTGGAGGAAACGTCGATGTCAGGCCGTAGGTAATCAGGAAGCTCGGCTGAAGAATTTGAATGTTGAATGGCAAGAACTATCTTGGCGCCGTTATCGGCCTCGGTCTTATCGGCTTTTCAATATCACGTGTACTCCAAGCGTACACGCGTCGGTCGTCCTGGTCTGGTCCGTTGTGTTGGAGTTTAGGTGATGACCATTTGGGAAGGAATCTTGTTCAACTCAAAAGTGAGGTATATTCCGACGTACGTCGTAGGAACAGTGGGGGTTGGAGTCAAGCCACGATAGGTACGAAATGACAAAGGTAAAGTAGTTGGTAAATGGTAAATATGTATAACTAGATTGTAGCGCTGAAGCCGTGAAATCGAGCCGTCGATATATCGAGGCATTATGAGTAGCACTATGGTAAGCAAACGGTAAGAGGAACATGTGAGGATACCGACTCTTGTAATATGCTGGTATTTTACTCATGGAAATGGACGGTCTATTTCCATTGTTAAACATCTATGGTCTGCAACTGAAAGGGGCCTGAAGAAGCACTCTCCAGGATTCATCCGTTAAAACCTTGATTTTCTGCCTCAAATATGAGAAGCTTGGAGCCTAAGATATGCTAATTCGGACAAAGCTCCAGCCGGGTCCGTACGTGCCAGACAGAGCTGTGGGCCAAATTCCGGTCATCGTTGCTCAAAACGACCTTTTCTGACTGAAATGTGTCACTTTCTCTCTCTTCCACTAGATCTCAATAAGCCTTCCCCTGAAATTCTATGCGCTTTGCCAATGACAGAGATGCCACCAGGAGCCATCATCCCAGAGGTTCTAAAATATGCTAACCGCGGACAAGGGTTGGAAAATTTGGTAAGAAATATGCTATCTACGGACAAATATTTCACTTTTTGTGGTCCTTAAATTTGCTTATTTCCAGACAAGCCTTGGCGGGAGCTTCCCGGGACCTCTGCAAAACGAAACATCCATGTTCTGAAACGACATGACTTCGACCCTCTTCGTGCCGTCTAAAAATCAAGGATAGCCTCCTGGTATATATTTTACCAAAGATGAATAACCAGATGGTATATCAGGACGGAAACCAGCACTCCGGATCGGAAATAGCAACAGATAACCAAACGCTATGATAGTATCCGTCACCGCACATACCCAAACATTTGAATCTGTATTGAATTCACATTAATCCAAACTACATTTCACAAGAAACCAGGTCGATGATTCAATACTACATCCCTTGAGAATAAATAATGATACGGCTCTGAGCTACAGAACCTTCGGGGGGGGGGGGGAATGGCGCGCCCCTGCCCAGTATCTATTCGGAACTTCACAGCAGTTAAACGATGGCATAGAAATATACCCGCTGAACCGGAAAATCAGCTAGGGCAGTCAGGCTCCCTGCGTCTGCTGTATTGTTGGTGCCATCCTCATCATTGACTGTATATCTTTTAACATCGTTAGTTCAAAACACGATAACGGAAAAGAAAACAACTCACATGAACTCATCTAGAAAAATACACTGTCCTGCAGCAACCATCGACACGACAACCTCGTGTGTCTTATTATCCAGCCCAGTCCTCGACCAGTGAACGGTGCACCGCTTCGATTCCGATCCCCCATCTGTGCGCCTTGCCTCAGGGCCTGTGCTATTCACGAATGTGCTATCTTTACCGTTGAGGATGACAGTCAATTTGACCAAGTACGATCATCGGGAGAGAGGAAGTGCACCACAATACCTGATGGAAGAATTGTGGTGTCAGAAAAAAAATTCCTTGTAGCGCAGAGCACGATAAATTACCGGTAAAGATGAGCGTGGATGTTGCAAAACGATCGCTTCTCAGTGCGTGGCTACCGTTGAAGTCCAACGCGGAGATGTGGCTGCTGCTCGCATCCTAGTTGCCAGTGTATACAATCATAGGATCCGTGTCATTGACAGTGATGTTACGTGGCACTCCATAGGATCTGAGAACGAACGATGACATGGCGATGAACAACGATACAAGATACATGAGAACGCAGAACAAGGGAGCGGAGGAGGCAACAAATGATAAGACGATGTTGATCTTTGAAGGTATAGGCAGCCTGCAGACCCATTTAGCATTGATTGGCTCCCATCCCCCAATTTTGTCGGCACAAATGAAATTTGATAGAAATGGCTCGCGGAACTGAAACAGCTTCCTAATACACGTTTCCGTCTGCTAGAAGTCAGATTTCGGCGGGGAGAATCCCGCTTCCGATCGGACGGAAACTGTATAAGGCAGTTTTTTTCAGCGCCCTTCGTGCAGAAAATCATGCATGACAGGAGTGAATCTGTGGGTCCAGAAGAATAGCATTGATGGGCATAGTGGCGATCCTTGTATTCTATGAGAGCGACAAGACAGGACACTTGATGTTATTATTTGACTTAGGATCCGGAAATTTGTCTTCGTCAGAAGAAGAATAAAGGCTGAGGCTTAAGCGCTGGAGCTGGAAACGAGATGTCCAGGTCCAATCAGTGTCGGGTATAGGCTTTGATCATGATAGTAACTTAGCATATGATCATAACTTCTCATAGCTCTTAACCGCACGAATGAAGAAGCATTCCTCAGAACAATGCGAATCTAGCTCAACGTTTACAAAAGAAGGTAAAGTAGTCAGCAAAGGCAGATAGATTTGTCGCATGCGCTATCGCCGCTACACCTCCACAACCGTCATCCGATATTGCGGTCAATCATTTGCATAAGAATCATCAACGAATGGGATCGCTCTCACACAACCTTGTGATGAAAGTTAGCTGCCAAGTCGTGAGGGAACAATATGGGATACCTTTGCAAGTTGCGTCTTGTCCAGAAATGAAGGCTGAGTAAAATCATTGTTTTTCCATAACGATGACATTTCGGGCGCTGACTTGGAGAGACGATGCCTCATTGATAGCTAAGAGGATCTTGCTGTGGGCTTGATGCGATCGAAAGGACCAAGAGCGAACCTTGAAGGAACCAACACCTGAGAACAATCCGTACATTTCGTACGGGGAGTGATCATTTTCATGGCCTTGCCAATTTAGAAGACACCAGGAGGAGCGTGGCAAAGATGCGCCGCAAAATCTGCTTCGATGTGCTAGTTGGAGCCAAAAAGTCAACGGCTTTTGGACTTTCATGTCGTGATTGAGTTGGAATGCATAGTGTACGCCACGAGCTAAAATAATGTCTGTCGACAACCTAAATGTATTCCAAGAGTGCCACAATTATGCACATAGAGTAGGAAATTCGATTCACACAACAGTTACAACAGTGACAAAGCAGGAGCGACTCATCTTCAACAGCATCCTTCACCAATGAGGCCGAGCGCTGGAACACAAAAGGTTCCGAATATCGTAGAGTAAGCGCCTGGTATCCTTGAACGCCTCGTCATTCCCCAACTTGGACGAGGCCCGAGTGTAAACGAAGCCTGAGAATTTGAAACCTTAGCAACAGCCGCAAATCAGAAGACTTGAAGGAGGATCACCAATCTGAGTTCTGCAAGGAAAGCTATAAAGCAGGAAGAACAGAGCGCCCTATGCTGAAGATCGCTTTTCAGTGCGGACATCGCTCCCATGGCCCACTGGTCCCATCATTCCTTGACGCCAAGGGTTCAAAGGTCACATATGTGTGAGCTGGCAGTTGGCATTGTCCATTATTACGGATCAACAGAGAATGTGTGTTTAACGGTCGAATGACCATGCACCATGATCAAATAATAAGAGCTGTGTTATCGCTCATTTGCTTGGGAAGTGTACCGAATAGTGTCACATTGTAATTGACGCGGAGCAATCTGGACTTGAAATCCAGTAGCGGCATTTGCCGGTCTACGATTCTTTCCTTTTGTACGGCTCATTCAAGAAGAATTAAGTAAAATACACCTCGATCAGAAAAGTACTTAGTGTTGCAAAAATCTCGCTCCGCAGCTTTGCCTCCAACTTGCATTTTGCACAATCTAGATCTCAGAGTGATATATGCTCTTCATTTGAACTGCTTGCCCCTGCATATGTGCATTAGGTCTCGAACAAGAAAATATTACGTACTATGTACTGTACAGTGTTTGCCGACCAATTGAGAGACATCGGGATTGAAGCATGCTCGGCCACAGGCGGCATCGACACTACCGTGAAGCCGTTGCGTGCCGCACGATCACCAATCACTCCACATTATATCAGAAGGCCCCGAGCATAGCCCCTCTGTCATTTCCCCCATTCTTCGGAAGGAATCTGGAGGTAAAAAGTATTTGGAATTGGTTTATTGAAATAATATAACATTTGGATATAACGCGCTAGGGTATGCCGTCGTAGCGCAATGGTAGCGCGTCGCTTTCCTATTTAGCGAGCTTAAATAGAACAACAGGCGAAGGTTGCGAGTTCGATCCTCGTCGTCGGTAATTGGAAATGGTTGTATGTCCTGCGGGTTATTGTTTTCGACCACTTGCTCAGTTGATGAACTTAGAAGGATCTTAGGATTTTTTTACCGCTTACGCGGGGCGAATGTCCCCAACCGCTAACACGAATACAAGTGCAATACTGTGAGCGGCAACTGCTGCTCTGGCGACGTCCCACGGTCCTGCATTTAGTTGAACGCATTCAAAGTTCCTTTCGTAAGCCGAAGTTGAACTGAATCATGATTAATAACTGGTATACGTTCTTGCCATGATATGGTTTGTTTTTGAAGTATTTTTTGTAGGTTATTGAGGAAATTCCCTCTTGAGTCTTCAAGGCTTCCCGAACAAAAAGTTAAGGGTTTACGTCGTTACAGCGATGTCTTTGTGGTAAACATCCGGTGTCTTTGCCACATTTCTTGGTTCGTTGTTCTTTGAACCTTGAATTGGAAGTCTTCTTTTCATCCCGAAAATTACAGATTCTACAAAAGCTGGACATGCCAATCGACTGCAGTTCTCTGGAGAACGACCGATGACATAGAAAAGGTCCAGGTCGTCATTGACAATGAGCCACCACCAGCCTGAGCCACTTTCCCCCCGAACAGTCACAGTATGCGACAGGAATTTCCCAGAATAGCAATCCCAATGACTTCGCTCTCGATTGTCTTTTGGCTTTAGCCGTAAAGACATGTCCCGTCGAGCTTTGACCAGGATCTATGACCAAGGAGCAACTGTGTCAAGAAAATTCAATATGCCAACAATCAATTCCCTACCTTTCGCCCGCTGTTATAAGAGGCCTGCAAGAACTTTGACCCCTTCCTCCACCGCCCGCTCATAGCGTCTTCTTCCATAATTCTTCCCATCGCCGCTGTCCCTCGCTATGTCGCACCAAACAACGTCAGAGTTGACTAACAATAGCACTGTTGTGAGTCTCACTATGATCACCTTGGTGGCATTCCCCCTACTGACGCATCGCTGATACAATTCGCGTAGCGGGTGGAATGCCGTTTCTGCGACAAGAACTACTCCTATAATGAAGGCCGCAACCGACATGAACGTACTTTTCATAGTGTCGAGTACGTGATTCAGTTTTAATTTCATGCATTCAGCCATTGATTTACTGTAGACTTGCCAATGTTCAAGTACACACTCATCCACGGTGAGCCTTCCATTCCCTAAGTTGTGATCATTCTCATTCTGACTTGCTTTACGATCCCGATCAGCACCGGGGTTAAATACTTCAAATGTACTATGCCAGGCTGTTCCTTCATGGCCAGAAAACTTGGTGCCGTCTGCAATCATCGCGAGACCTGTCATCAGATCCAGAATGATGAACAACCGGAAGAAATTCCAACCCAAGCCGAAACCGCTACTATCGATGACGACCTGGCCTTGGGCAGGAAAATCTTCTCCTTCCTGTACGACGAACAGGCCGTTTCATCTCAATCAACCAACGTCCCCTCCGTAGGATGGAACTCTTCGTTGGACGATCTTCCCCTGCCAAACTCATGGCAAAAATACACCCCAATTCGACTCGCTGAATACTTGAGATACGCCCCCAAGTCCGAGCAGCCACCATTTGATTCTTCGTTGAATACAGAAAGGGCGAGTATGGAAGAAATGCTGCTCGCCCTTAGTCACGTTGAAGACAGCGCCGTCCCTCTTGACCTCAAGGACCAGGGTGGAGATTCAGGCGCGAACGGCGGAGTCAATATGACCCCCTCATCGTCCTCGGAGTTTTCATTCTCCTTCGCTTCCTTTGACATCGAGGAACCACATTCGTCAATACCAATTAGTGAGAACCCTTGCAGGAACCGACAATACTGATATGGAAGCCTGAAGGGGGTTTCGCATCTTAACACTTTTTCCTACAGCATTTATTTCTTGATTTCACCATCCGGGATAGACTTTCATATTTGTTAGTAATGTAACTCGCAATAACACGTTATCATGGCCCGTACCTCTTATTCAAGTTATAAAGCGTGATAACATTCCAATTGAGGAGGAAAGGAGTCTCGTGAACTTGAGGTATGTTGCGTCATTCGTCGGTTTGCTCCCCGAACCAGACCGCACGTGAATAATCAACGATGGGCAAATCTGACCAATTAGTAATAGTACATTAGTACACGAGTAACGTCAAACAAGGAGTTCCCTGGGAATCACTTGCGCAGTGCTTTGGGAGATATCTACCGATGCCACCATTTGAAAGTTCTACAGTTCTTCAAAATATCCCGCGTTTGGAGTCGTCAACTCCGAAAAGAACGTTGAAAGTGACCACAATGATGGCTAAACGTCGATGGAGCGAACCACGATACAAATACCATGGACTGGAGGAGAAACTATGGTGACGAGCGATGCCAGGTTACAAAGGCCAATCTCGAGCTTCAAAGAGAATGGCGGCATCACGGCATCGGAGACCCGCCAGTTCGAGAACAAGTCTTCTGCAGGGCTGCTTATTCATTCCAAGGCGGAGTGGGGCACCCACCTCGAGATCGGACTCGATGTGAAGTGGGAGGAAAGGATACGTTGTAGGGTCCTTTGCAATACAAATAGAGCTCGAGTAGGGATGCGTACCGACTCATGATTGGAGGTCAGGAGTCAAGCAAGATGGAGATATAATTCGAGATAGAGCATGATAGACTGTTGAGAGATGGATATAGATAAAACTGGTAGAGTAATGCTAGGTGCATCACCGCGCACGGAGGGAGCCACAGGTTGGGTGAACGCCCTTTCATCGGCGCTAGTGCCTCTGGAACGAGGACGTCACCGGGTGCGGCGCCGAAAAAATCGATCACGTACCTCCTATTCTACTTTTTTTGTTAATATAAGTCACTGAGACACAATTTTTGGAAGGTGGTGCCCGCGTGCGTACCCAAATTTTGTCACTGTTGATCTAGGGTTGTCATATTGAGCCTTTGAGACGGAATTATCGCTTGACCCATATAATTCTGGACTGTGCACCTCCACTAAGACAGGGAGATAGACTCAAGACTCAAGACTCAAGACAGAATTTGAGGCATTTCCGGTTGAAATGAGGAAAAAAACTAACGCGTTCTATCACGTGCTATTTAGGGGCGGCTTGCTCTGCAATGTCAATCCCATTTGTTCACTCCCGTCCACACCAACAGTGCGAGTTAACTTGCAGATCAGCAGGGAAACTGGAAAAATAAGCGTGGCCACTCTCGTGCTCTTTTCGAATGGTCGTCCCCAACCGCTACTTGGCAACTATAAACATACCAAAAAGCTTTTCTCAACCTTTCCTGTCTTTTTCTACACTCGTATGATACCTCATGACTTTGTTCATACAAACTAATGCGTCGTAGCTGTTCTAAGAGAGCCTATTCAACTCCCAGTCTTTATTGCAGACCTGCTACGCTAGTGTTTGTTCGCTTTCTAGTCTAGCATCTATCTCAAATTCTTCCTGACACTCCTGTCGTGTCTGATTTTCCCCATGATGGAAATACATAGTGGTACTGAAAAAAAAAATCATTATACAGTTTCCGTCCGGTCACAAACAGAATTCTCTCCGCCAAAGTCTGATTTCCAACAGAAGGAAACATGTCTAAAGAATCATTTTCAGCTCTGCGATATTTCTAACAGCCATCTGGACGATATAGAGACCTAAGCAAGACATCAAAGGACTGATTCTAGGCTTTGGAATCCACGGATGACCAGTAATGCTAATAATTTCCTTGAGCAGTGTCATTAATACTTCGTATGAGCGCAGAGCGAAGATCCGTTCAAGGAAGACGTGCTTGTCCTATGATAACTTTTTTTGACGCTGAGTCACATACCAGGTCCCAGGACTTAAAGGCGCAGCCGCCCTTCCAATGTACTTGAAGCCATCTGCGTATATAATAGTATGGGTCGAATCTCTGAACACGCGAAATATCAGACCCCACCATGAGATTGTCTCGTTTACAGCCTGCTTCTGCGCACGATCCTTCTGATGTGTCTTCGCCTCTTTTAGATGTCGAGCAGCAAGGGGAGTCTGGAGTTGCTATAGATGGTGAAAATTGAGAAAAAGTATGCCCTCAATATTTGCCCAGAATTTTGAATGATTCGATGTGCTGCGGCTTGTGGGATTTCTCGGGCCGCTTGACCTTCGTATCACGTCTACGTTAATACTGATGTGCCTTCTCGGCTAATTTGCTCGATCGACTACTGTACGCGGATTCATTATGAATTCGACCAAGGTAGATACTCATGCTGATCATAGGGAAACGCCAAAATCTTGAACATCAATATAGGTTTATAAGCTCGTCAAGGTTCTGTATATGACATATCACCAGTTATTTATGGTGCTAACGGTCTTTGTTATACCATTTGTACTATTCGAAACCCCATCGAACTATTTGTTCAAATATTTTCACCTACTGCATTGGCTTGCGTTTATCATTCTAGGTTGGGGAACGAAGGATATGATCATGACCACACCTCAGAACTACAGCATATTGCTTGGTTTGCGGATCTCGCTTGGCACATTCGAGGTAGGTCCATTGAACTTCTTGTAGCTTCAAATAGTTGCTGATAGACTTACACTGGCCTCTCCCCCCATAATGGTCGATTTCGTTGGGTTGTATGTCATTAATTCTTCTCTTACCTGGTATCCTGATTGCCATCTTATCTTTTATAGCTAGTACATACTTCAAGAACGTGCCCTTCGGTTATCGTTCATAATAGTGACTGTACCTCTCGGGCGCATTCAGTGGGAGTATAGCGTATGGCGTCGGACTTATTAATGGCACTCGATGTTTGGAAGTCTGGCAGTGATTGTTCATTATTGAAGGTGCACCGTCAAGCTGCCTCTCAGTGATCGTATAAATTTCCCCCTCTTACCTGGAACGGGAAACACGGCTGTCCTCCAACGATCGAACGATCGCTATTTCTAGGACTCGCAGGAGGCGTTTAAGTCGATGAAAAATTAAAGAAACCACCGACCTCCTTTAAAGCGTGCCATGTAATGCTATGCTTAAAAACAGCATTCATCTTTGCGTGTACTCTATCACTCATTGCATAGTTTACCGGAAACTTAGGAGATGCCAACGCGGCAACTTTGGCTATTCCGATAAACGTGGCTATCGGCGCGCTAGATCAGATAGTTGGTATGCTGCCCTTCTCTCTCCTTTTTGGATTATGTGCACCTCTTACGGGTTTCTTCATATACAAGTCTAAGGAACCCCCCGGATACCCAACTGGGCATTTCAAAAACGAGGCGTTACTTTTAGCAGGCGCGTCAGGTGTAGGAATGCTGAGAGTTATTTACCGAGGAGAAACAGGGGATACGGTGTGTTGTATTTCGGACTGTATCCTAGTACGTTGCTTGTAAGACCTTTAGTCTTTGGGTTACAAACTCGTGAGGAGTTTGCCCATTTACTTCGCATATTTATACTATTTTCTACCTATTCTAGTAGTTTCTATCCAATCAATTTCTTACTCAGCATGCCGGAATGCCAGATTGCTCGAACTTTCTCGCATATTCCGACACGGCGTCGGGCAGAGTATTTGGAAGGTCTAAACTGTATAAAGATTAGCGCAAATTTAAACTTTCCTGTCCTATCTGCAGCCGTTCCGATATCTGATTAACGTACTTTCGGAATAATTTTGAATTACAAGCACTGCAATTAGACGCGTCGAGTCACCTCACGTGGTGTGACGTTCAGCTTTTCTCATAGAGGGACCGCGTCTCAGGTCTAATTGTCAACAAACCGTCCAAGCGTTGGCCATTTGCTGTCTCAGATTTTTACTCCAAGAATTCCCCATTTACTTTCCCCCAATCTAACTGCTTCCCTGTGTTCACTTCCTCTGAGGCGTGCGTTCTGAACGGTAGATGAGCATTGGTATGAGCTTGAGCAAGCAAGTCGTGCAGTTTCAAAATTTTCCTCCCATGATTGACACAACGGCTTGCCAGTGGTGGACCCATAGCTAAACGTGAGTACAGAAGATGCATATTAACAGAGACTACCAAGTCATCTCGGCATGCGTTTGTTGGGCATTCCCTCAGTGCTTCAGAGGACCCACAGCATCATCTCCCGACAACCCGGGCCGTGTTCACCGAGGGCAGCGGGCATAATGTGTCGTAGAAGGTATTTCTCGCTCTGCGGTTTGTTCTCCTCATGAAGAGTGCCTTCCTTCTTCCAACACACGCCGCCTGAAAGTCTTCTGACCGTATGTGAACAGATGGACGGTTTTATTATTCTCCGCAAAGCTCAATAGTCAGACCATCGAGGCCCTTGATATTGCCGAGTCGATATGATTGACACCTTCCCAGATGTCCTGCGTATGCTCCAGTCCAAAGCCAGCCTTTTCTCGCAAAGGATTTATACCGCGTTAGTTCTTTGTCTTCTTTCTTTACCCCATGTGGTTGAAGGCTGTTGAAATTCCACGTCTAGAGTGCGCGATTATTACAACAAATAAGATAGAAGTCGAGGCTAGATTTGCCTCGCCACTTGAGCAGGTCTAGTCGTCTACTAGATTTCTTTATATTACATTTAACACTGCTTTCCTTTGTCGGCGTGACAGGACGTGCAATTACACTATCCAAGGACTTTGTCCGACGCCTAGCTCTCGATTCTTCCTTCTGTAGATGACTCTCAAGATTCCGACACCTACGGCACCTACCAACAATACTGCTCCCATTGTAAAGTGTCCAGTTGGGTACCCGGGAGCTTCACTTGACTTGTATATGAATATTCCTGCAAACAATGCATTCAGCCATGTGGGCAAAACACAAAACCCGACTGACCTATCATCTGCCCCGACGCGCCAAAAGCCACATTCACCGGAATTGCCAGTGTCGTCGCGTTGGTATCCCGCAGATTGCCTGTAAGCCATGCTAACAGCGAGGGGTTGCCAGAATAGGAGAACATCGTTCCTAGGCAGAGCATCGCATACCGCGCCTTGAATGACGTTGGTGATAGTGAACCTGCAGATACATATCCCTCAGCACGATCTAGAGCTGCTATGATAAGAGACATACCATGAATGATAAAAGTCGTCCCTGCAAGTACCATCGACACCATCGTACACATCGACCAGGTCCCATACCGATCCGCTGCCCAGGACATCGCCACAGTAGCCGCGAACGCTACTGCAAAGGGCGGTACCGTAAATAGCTGTGCATCAAGCCCTCTGTACCCTAGTCCATTAACAATGGTGGGCGTAAATAGTGATATGCTCGAGAACGGCCCCGACACAGAGATAAACACCATGTAATGCAGGTACAATCGCCAGTCTTTCGCCGTAGATTTGGCCCCGGCCCACGTGATCCTGGCATGCCCTAGAGACTTGGACGTTTCTTGGTTCAGCCTACGGACGGCGAGAACACGATCGCTTGATGATAGCCAGGCTGCTCTCTCGGGATAGGAGGGAAAGAAGAAGTACACGAGTATTGCGAGGAAACACGATGGTGCGCCTTCGATGATAAACAGCCATCGCCAAGCCTGTAGGCCCCGAACACCATTCATAAACCCTACTCCGTATGCGATGCTACCGCCGAATGCACCTCCGAGTGGCGCACCTGCGATGACATATGATAAGCGAAGCGCGCGCTCTTGAAGTCGATACCAGCTGCAAGAAAATGGAGTCAAGTTGAGTAGAAGGGGGAGGGAGGTCGAAGGACATACAATGTGAGGAAGTATATCATTCCAGGGAAGAAACCTAGAAAAAGATATCAGAGAGGGCTTGGTGTGGAAGGAATATCATCGAACCTGCCTCGAACGTGCCCAGCAAGAACCGTAGACCAATCAATGTGCTGTAGTTCCGAGATGCGGCTATAATCATATTGATCGCCCCCCACCCGAGCAAGAGAAGGGCGAACCAATGTGGCGCCGAGAAATATTTGAGCATATAGTTCGATGGGGTCTCAAACAGTGCAAATGGGACGATGAACATTGCCAACACCGCGAGAAATTGTTGATCTGTCATATGTAGAACCTGAATGAGGGAGTCACCGCTATTAGCGTTCAGGATCCTGGCGTTCCCCTATAGTGAAGCATGAGGCTTTGGTCGTGGTTCAGAGTAAAGTACGTACGACGTTAGCTCGAGATAAGAAGTTGAGTAGAGACATTAATATGAACGTTGGTATTATACGAAGATCAAGTCGCTTGAGTAATCTAGTAACAGCAATTTAACGGACATTCCTTTCAGGTGAGGATGAACGAACATACTTTCTCTCCGCGGCGCAATCAACGATGTAATCATCGTCTATAATTATGTCACTATCATCGTCGTACTTGTTGACCGCGCGGACTGGGAAAGTAGAGGTCTCGAAAGCAGGACGAGGTGGCAAGCGGATGCTTTCCATAGCAGGCGCTAATATTCTGAGTGTCGGAAGCTGAAACAGATATGCGGTCCTTATATGACTTCGTTAACGGCATATGGAGCAAAGTGTTTCGTACTGAGGCTGAAGGAGGATAGCGGAAACAACGGCACATTAAGGCTGTCTGATCGCTACCGCTTAAGGTACTGGCCACACAATACGATCACATCATGTCGACGTCCTTTGGAAAGGGTACAGACACTGGGAGACAGCTCATCTCCTGTTAGTAGACTCGTTACCCTGGGTGCCATCTCGTACGCCAACAATTATGATCTGTCCATATCGGCCGCTGCTCCCAACCACATGGGAGGGGTAGGTTATAGTAGAGGCGATAATACAGGACGCTGTAAACCTGTATTTCCGCGGGTCGTACGGTAACTCTGGTGCGTATAGATGAGCGATAAAGCGGGTACATCGGGTGACGGATATGCAGCGATGTAGAATTGGTCCATCAAAGCGCAGGCAATTGAGCGCAAAGGACCAATATGAGCAAGTATGTTGAAAGGAGATAGTATCTTTAGTCTATGCCGTTACAGGATTAGTCAAATTTCTTGGACACGGATATGCTGCAAACATACTCGCTATAGAGGCGTTGACATCATTTGATGACGCTTGGCACTCCCATATCTATCCTTGTACGAGGCGTATGCATCCGCGAATTGGTGGAGAAAGTATGGATGGCACGTTCTCGACAAATTGTGTATTGGAACTGAGCGCTGAGCGGAGACTGGTCTATTCCAAGGACAGGTGCAGGGGTACCTGATCTTGTACATCGCCCACCCAATGGGTAAGAGGAAATGAGAGAAAAGGAAAACACACGGAGGAGAATCCTGTCGCTCTCTTCCTTCAAGCGAACATTTCGTATCCATTCTGAGCTGAGGAAATCCCCCAAGGACTGAATACCGAATGCTTGGAAGATATTTCGTCTTTAAGAGTGAAGCATAGGCACATGGCGACGCCGCATCCGTCTTTCAGATTGGCAGCCTTCCGAGGTTTCCAAGGTGTGGTAATGTCACGTGAGAAAAAAGCATACGTAGTCCCCCATGGTTCATGTTCACTGTCGCCGCGATTTTTCCTGGTTATATCTAGTCAGAGAACTGCATAGTATTGGGATTGAGACGGTGATGAGGATACATACTCGTTTGCTCGTCCCCGGAGCTTGGAGAAAAATCGGTTTGTTCTGAAGCTGGATATAATGCCATGCCCACAACGTCACCCGCCACGTTGAATATCCAGCGTGCCCACTACCGATAGCGAGCATTTAAACGAAATCTATGGACACTGAGCTGGAAGGTGAACGCTTCACTGTTGCTGGCAGGCTCCGTAGCTATATGACATGTGAGCCTGCAGAATTGCTGCCAGCATCATAGACGCACCTCTTTCGCCGAAACTGCAGCTGACGACGGCCTTCTTGACGATAGGATGATAAAAAAACGTAACAGGACAAAACCAAGGTTCTATCCGAATTTCAAGGCAGTTCGTTTCAGAGAAGAGATATTTCAAATTCGAACTTATGCCAATAGATTTTTAAATAGCTATTTATTTATTTGATCTATTCTTTCCGAAGAAAGAGGACGGCACGCGGCTTCACCCGATTCTCCCTATCGACCACAAATCAAGGCAAAATATGATCATGAGCTTTTTGCAATGTTATTTTTCCACATTTTATCTGACTACAATATTTTCCCAATGCCACTGTACTAGGAGCCATCAGGTCGAGTACAAAGGGAACGAATCGGAGATGCGGCAACTGCCGTACCACTCTTCACACGTGCTTCTTTTTGGGACAGCAGATCACCGCGTAGCGTTCCTCTCAGATTTCTTTGATATTTGTGTAAATGTTGGGGCTAAGTCGGCGCGAAGTGCTGTTACTAATGTTTTGTGCATGTTTGGGTCGACGAGTAGTTTGTCAATGCTGTAGGTATGTAAAAGATGTCCAATCATTCAAAGATGCTTTAATTATTTATTCATAGAATTGTATGAAAGCTTAGACTGATATGATGCTAATGGAGCTACTCGCAGCAGGATGGTCTCTCATCGAAATGAAGATCACTGGCAGTATATTCCATTTTATATTCCAGAGCGCGCATGCCACATAATGCATGAAACACGTATCATATCTTCCACATCTGAACGTGTTCGAAGACACGCCTACCAACGCAGAGGATACTGAATTATATTAGTAAGAGATATTGAGGCAGATTCGTTCACGCTCGGAGTGCCGTCACTTACCGCGAAAAGTGCTCCTTCATAGTCTGTTACCTCCCGCGATGCTTCTACATCGAATCCAACTCTCTCGAATGACAAGAAAGACAGTGAAGCTGGGATTGTCAATGCGGAAGACTCCATCGCCTCAGCTGCTGAGAAGAGGTATCTCTTGTATCTTTGTTATTTACTGATGTCAACTGAACTGGTCTTCGCCAGGTTACTCAGGCCCCTCGACCTTCGAATCATCCCAGATTTTGTGTTGATGTACATGCTTAGCTTCCTTGCTGTAGCCAATATTGTATGTACTCGTCGTAACATATATGAATAAAGAAATCTTCATTATCTTCATAAAGAAACGTCAGAATTCTCAATGCCGACAGCGGCGATTCGCTGCTCCGGGTCCCCAAAAATTATATGCTGAAATACTTCTCTCCCCTACATTGGCTTCCGTTTATCATGTTCGGGTGGGGAGCGACTGAAATGATCGTGGCTGCGTCTCGGAACTACGACACAATGCTAGGTCTACGATTCCTATTGGGTGCGTTCGAGGCAGGTGTGTACCCAACATTCGTTGTAAGTAACGTTTCATGGACTCGGCATAAGTCTCGTCCCCGGCATGGTATATACTTTCACAATGTACGTTTCCTGCTTCCGCTCTTGTACGAAATCGTGATTCAATTCTTCCGCAGCCGGTATCGACTTCGAGAACCTACGACTATCATTGATCATGGCAGCTGGACCCCTTAGCGGAGCGTTGGGCGGATGCATCGCCTATGCTGTAGGATCCTTGGACAAAATCTGGGGCCTCGAAGCTTCGCGCTGACTATTCATAATCGAAGGCGCACCATCATGCTTACTCGCGATAGTCGTTTATCTCTACTTACCCTCCTACCCGGAGAAAGTAGCCTCGTTATCTGCAGACGATCGTGCTTTGGCTATTCAGCGGATGAGGCAGGAGACATCTAAGTCGCTGGGACACGCCGTTTTGACATGGGACGGAGCCAAATCCACCTTGAGAGACTGGAGACATTATTTTAATCGCCTAGTCTGTATACTGGTGTTTGTGCCGACGACAAGTATAGTCGTGTTTTCGCCGACGATTGCTGATGGGAGGCATACGAGGGACAGGATGCGCAGCTGTTCACTGTCCCGCCATTTTCCCTGGCATTTTTAGTGTCCGTGACAACGTCGTGGGTCGTAGATAGGTATCGAATGTGGTCGATGTGGTCGATGGTGTCGATAGCGTTGGCAGGCGTGACGTTTATTGTTCAAGGTGCATTCATACTTCTCCCGGTCTCTTTACTTCGATGACGATATCATTTTTAGGTGCTCTGCCGCCGACATCCTTCAAGACGCGCTATTACATGCTTTATTTGGAAACAACGTTCATCTATGCGTCCTGCCCGTCATTTCCGATATGGTTGACCGGCATTCTGAGGGATGCGAATGCGACCACGCTGGCCATTCCAATGAACATAGCTTCTAGGACGTTTGGGAACGTGACTGGCGTGCTACTTGATCCATTTGTTGGGCTAGCCGTTCATGTTTATACAAGTCGGTTGAAGCTCCGGGGTACCCGACTAGACACGTTACGAATGGTGCAGTACTTTTGGTAGGTGCGAATTGTATAGGAGCGGTGAGGGTGATTTATAAGAAGAGGAATAATGAGCTGGCAATTGGAGAATGTCCTTCGATAATTTGAAATGTATATGCGATGTTCTCTAACATTTGCAGTATTTATCTCATGAAACAACTGCTCCTTGCTGATTTAAATGCTCCAATTGGATCTGCGATGGACTCGTTTCTGTCTGCTATCCCACTCATATCTAATGATCGAATGTAATTAGAGTGTAGTTGTAATTGTTGCTGAATCCTTTGTCCCGTCTTCATTGTCTGCGCATTGCGACTGAAAATTACCGGTTAAACCTGGGTATAACGAGTAGCGATGAGACCGTAACGGCTTGTGAAAGATATTATGACGGAAATCATGGCTGCCCTGTTAATTCGGCAACAAGAAGTCTAATCACTTAGTGTATGAACGGAACAAAGGTGATTTCGGGGTTGAACGAGGCATAGCTTCACCTTCTACTATTGGAATTTAAAAGGCGGCACGAATGAGACAGCTGATAGACAAGACCGTGTTGCGCAGATGAATAAGATGGTAAAATGACAACCTTCCGAGATAGGGCTAATCTGAGTGGGGGACTCGAAGACAGGAGGCTGACTAGCGTGGCCTTAACTGACAGCGCAAACACAGGTTACAATAGAGAGCGTTAGTGACAGTTGGCCAGGATTCGACGGCTATTTCGGCGATGATTGAATTGCTTGTGTGCGACCGTAGTATATGTAAATGATAAGAATGCTATACATATTCTCACATAAAGACGATGTAGTCATACACATTCAGTAGCCACAAAGCTAGTGCAGTGGGTATATTAATTAGAATGACAGAAGAAACATCCTCAGCGCGGTTCCGAAAACGAGGATGATGGAACAAGAGAAAGAAAAACACTATACAAAAACGAAATGCTTTGTTATCTTTGCTATGCCCTGTACTGCCAGGACGTGTTCTCCGCCGACTGATTCTCGGGCTTTGAATAGCTCTGATCTGAGAACACCGAATGCTCCACCGTAACGTGCAGTGCGGTTCGCGTGTGAAGCTCATACGACGAATCCAAACTTTCCGTCTTCACTTTAGCGCCCAGCCCCAGCCCCACACGGAAGATGATCAACGCCGGAGCGATTGCCTACCGAGATGAAGGTCATTGAAATTCAAGACAGCAATAAAAAATAGGCATACGCTAATCTGTCCGAGCGAATCCCCTAAAATAATGCTAATCTGCGGCTTGAGATTGAAGAATACGAGGAAGAGCGTAGACGTGAACGCCGATATTGCGCCAGACTCCACGATCATCCAGATAACGTCCATGTAAGGCTGAGACTTTTGACTTAGTTGCCAGGATCCTGTTCTTCGCGTCATCCACCAGATGCGCGCCACTATCAGAGCTGTGACACAAATTTGCGTCGCGAGGGACAACGACCAGGAAGCTTGGAGCCATCGAAATAGGGCGTGCACTGATTCGGGATTGAAGGCGATGAGGCTGGATAAATGATATATAGTAATGTATCCACAGACTGAAAGTCGCGGGAGTGAGAGAAGTTCGAAGCGAAAGAAGAGGAAGGAGTCGTACCACCGAAGGCCAGAACCATGAGAGCCTGGAAATACAATTAGCCTCGCCCCACGAGGCAAATATATGTGCGAAAATATCACATACGGGAAAGAGAGACACAATCAAGCTCTTATCCCAAATCACATATAATCGCCAAAGCAGCACCACGTCGCCGACGATACACTAAACCGGCGATAACAGTCAGGATAACAAGCTCGGACATTAATTCGGAGACGACGCACATTCGTGATGGTAGCTGATTCTTGAAGGACATTGACGAACCGAGTCTGATTATTCCAGTACTCTGTGGAACCGTTGGGGTCTTTAAGCCAGATAAAAGCTTCTATCAGGGAACGCAGGCCCGCCGCAATGTGGACGGTTGAGACGACAAACTGAATAGTCGCGCTCCCGAGTAAGATCCTAGAGGCGGATAAATTCGGTAAGGGAAGCTCTCCAGAAACAATGAAAATGAGGGAACGTACCACCTGCGCCTGGCAAGCAGGCTAACGCAGCTTAGATATAGAACCAGGCTGAGGTGTGGTTGAAATTATGGCCTCGCTGGTATCTAAAGTAAATTGGAGGACTCACTGTATACCTGGGGGAGTGAATGGTAAGCATCGTTCTACCCTGAGGGATAACAACGAACCGTATAGGACCGATGTACACCAAAGACCTACGAGAGACGCAAGATCCACAGGGAGGTCTTGCATTGTGCTTCACTCTTCTACACTTTAGAGTGGGGCTTGTCGTTATATAGAGCCTCCGAGCCCGGTCCCGTGCTGTTCTGGAACTCCCAGGGAGGGTTTTGAGTTCATCAACGGAGGGAGCATAGCACTTCGGAACACGGTGAACGATAGTCATGAAAGTGAAAGGAGACGACAGTTCCTGAATAGAAGTCTGTATATTTCTGGCGATTGCCTGAGAAGTGACGACTTGAACGGAAAATCAGAACGCAGTTGTGGAATGACCCGGGAGGCGTGTGTGCAGGATCAATGATGAATCGTGTTGACTCCTCCGACGTGGATAAAAGGTGAAAAGGGTTCCTGAACGTTAGACAGCGGCAAGAGTACTATGATTGGAACGGAGAGTATATCACGGCACAGGAGACTGAAGCCTCCCGATTTGATTGAGAAGTCTATTTTTTTTTGGTACGGAGCAGCAAAGCGAATTGCGATAGTCGGTTGTACCTTGTTGGTCCTCTACGTTCCTGGAATCCAGCACTACCGCCACTTGCGGGTAAATATATTTACAGATGAAAAATAAGTTTTTACCCACAAGCTTGTGGTTCGAACAATGATTGATTAATGTCGAGTGTCCTGGTTTCAGCCTGGAAGAATGAGTCGGGTTGGCCGTGCGTTAAGCTGACGGACGGAAATTTCCCGGTGGATGGTCCAGTGAGGATCAGAAATGGAATGGGGCACGAAATGACTCACGGCATTCGCAAGGTCGATCATCGCCGGTATGATTCGAGATGCGGCCTCGATGATTGATTTTCGAGATACACGTGGCAGCCAGCTGAAATGAGGTTCGGGTCTTTCCAAAATTTGCTCTGATAAATGTTTTATATACCTTCATCCCGCTTCTCTAGGTTCGTGTCCACGAGATAATTTTTAAGTTTTCGGTCGAAGCGCCCCCCAAAAGTTTTACTCCGGACAGGACACAGCTGCTTCACCAGCGGATAGAGCCAGGACTCAAGAAATTCCCATAGTATTGGAATCGGTACCGTTTTGACGGGCGGTCTAAGCACGACATCCAGAATCCAAGAAAATCAGGAGATATATTTAATGAACACTGAACGCCCAATGAGGGACGAAACGAGGGATTCGGTTCCATGATTGCTACCCAGCCTAAGGGTGTTCCGGCAAGTATAGTCAGGCAAGAGTGCAACCGGCAATCAAATCACGAGCTCACGCCGCTCAGTCTAAGATTGGAATTATGCGCTACAAAAGCTTGATCATTGGAAATATCCGTTAAAACTTACAAAGACAATGCTTATGCGGGTACGTCCAGAGAAGTAGTAATTGCACTAGCCAGTGATTAAGGTACGAGGACCTGGCCAGCAACAGGGTTGACTCATGAAAGGAAGAAATACCGTGTCCATAAGAGAAATACTGCATAGAACACCCACGACGAGAACAATAATGGCGGAGGATAACCTGGTTTGGAGTGAACAAGGAAGCACAGGGTCACGTTACGTGCCATTCGGTGGCCGTGACAATAGCGACAGATCGAGTCCTAATTTAGTCATCACCGCTCTCGACTCAAACTACCACATCTTTCTCAAGGTGTGCGTCCTCTATAGTATCGCCGTACTGACTGCACACCTAGTTCACATTCCTGGAATACACATACAGCCAACCCTCGTGCAAAGATTTCACTCGGTACCGTCGACCGCCTTTGGCATACTGCTTCCTAAACGCAACCTAAGATTTCATAGTATGCGAAAGTAATTCTCACGTAACTGCATTCATTCATCTGACAGATAGTGTCATAGCTCATATTCGGTGCCGCGTTCAAGTGTCTCGTCATCCTTTCTTTTATCTCATCAAAAGCCGTACATCCGAGCTGCCGCCTTTATCATCACCACCCTGCTTGGAATCTGTCATAAACAAGATCATTCGAACATCGTCTGATTTTTGTTTCCGGCTCATGCGATAGCCGGCCCTCATGATGAAAGCCGGAGCGGGGTAGCCGCGGCCTTGCTCTTCCTCACCTTCCCCACCATGTCAAGACCCCGTTATACGCTGGATGAAGGTATTCCATATCGAATTTTTTTTGCTGTTCAAATCTCTCATCATGCATCACGTCCCATATGCAGCTGACAAAATTCTCACTGCGCCAGGAAGCCTGCTTGAAGTCGAAACACGCGTAAATGAGTCTAATTTCTATCATCGATTGCCATTCCCTGATGTAGCATTTTTAGGTTGTCGAAGATCGTCTTCTACGTGTGTTCAAAAATCTGTGGCCGTCCGTGCGAGCGTTGTGGCTTCATGCGACCAAAGAGCACGCGGACAAGATTTATGTTGTGTACGAGAATGAGAGGTATACATTCCGAGAGATGTTCGAAAGGTCGGTGCGTTGTGCTGCGGTCTTTAGAGAAGTTTATGGTGTCAAAAAGGGTGAGTATTACTGCCATAGCAAAAGGATTTTTATGTACCACCACCACCCACAGGCGACCGAGTTGTCATCTGCTCGAGAAATTTCCCTACCTATTACGTCGCATTCTGGGCCTGCCGTACGATTTCTGTCTTTCGGTATCTTCTATTTATAATAACCACATAGATCTATTGGGCGCGGTTACTGCCCTCGTAAATGCGTACGCCTTCTCTTCTCCTCCCTGGGTAAAGTCTAATTTTCGACCTTCGGTATAGATGGCTTCCACTTGAACCCCTCCAACACTGCATCGCGTTGACAAAATGCAGGCTCATTCTTCTTGACCCTGAACGAGCTAACGTCATCGAGCCCGTCATCGATCACCTCAAAGATATCACAGGTGCATCAGGTTGCATCGTCATGGAGGAACACGAAGGCAAAGGCCTCTGGACTAGCATGGAGAATTTCGGGACTATTTTCTCTCGCTCATTGGAAAATACAGAGTCCGTCCTTGACGATCCTCAAATAACTCCAGAGGACGACGCCACTATTATTTTCACATCCGGGACCACTGGTCTTCCGAGTAAAGCATCGGCCCTTTTTCACTAGTCCATCTGCTAATTTTATCTTCGTAGAGGGTGTACTAAGCTCCCAGAGAGCTTGCTTGACTATCCTTTTCACGGTAGGTCTTGTTCTAACCACGTTGTTTGCCTGCGTTTATGAATATAAATCAGAGCGCGTTCATCTCCGGTCGAGATGCTGTTCGGCGAGGAGAGCCCTTCCCGCCACCATCTGATGTGGGACCTCAGAAAGGTGCTCTACTATCAACCCCGCTCTTCCATGTTACGGCTACAGCTGTAACGGTGAGGAGGTGTGCTTCATTGGACAACCGTATATTCAACGTGTTCCCAGCTAAACGCAACAATGTACGGTTATAAACTTGTCCTGCTGAGAAAATGGGACGTACCAGAAGGCATGTTTTTCATTCTCACCTGCATGCTCGGACTCTGACCTTGTCTTTAAAGCGGCAAGGTAGACTGCAGATTCATTATATCTTCATCCTAATTGATATAAGCCGTGCCATTAGGTTTTGTAGAGAAGAGAACGTCAAGTCCCTCGGCGGGTTTGATCGATTTATTGTCTTCCGTCGTCTCTTTTTGATTGTTGTCTTCTAGCATCCCATTCATGATAACCGATTTAGAGCATCATTTGGCCGGATTCCCCATGGAGAGTATCACCCTAGGCGGGGCGCCTGTGGCAGGGTCTCTTGTTATCAGATCGAAGGAAACATTTCCTTCTGCTGTCATGTAGGTTCATGTCAGCGTTCTGGTCGTATAGGTGTCCTGATACAATATTAGATCAAATGCTTATGGACTCACTGAAACCAATTCGACAGCTATAGGTCTTGGTGAGTGCTGTGTAAGTATGCTGCTCTTTATTGCTCAATTGAATGCACTTGCAGCTGGGGAAGACTATTTGGCTCGGCCAGAAAGCAGGCTCGTCTTTGTATTTTTCGCTGTCGGGTATGTCTTGATATAATTTCGATCAGTGGATTACCGCCTCCTGTCACGGATCTCATTATAATGAAGAAAGATATCGAGGCTGCACCGGGCGAAGTCGGGGAGGTATGGATTCATGGTCCTGGAGTCATGAAGGGATATTTTGGCGATCGAGGTGTGTATTGTTTCTTTATTTCTACGGCTAATAATGACAACCTCGGTAGCGGCGACCGATAAGGTGAAGATTTACGTTTCAGCTGTGATTGTAGTACAGACAATTGGATTTAGGCACTGACACAGGATGGCTGGCTCATGACAGGCGATTTAGGATATCGAGATGCCGAGGGATTTTTGTTTATCAAGGGGAGAATCAAAGATATTATCATCCGCGGTGGAGAGAACGTGGTAAAGCATATTTTCCCCTTAATTTTCATCGACGTTACCAAAGAGATACTGCAGGACTGTGTCTCGGTTGTCAGCGCATTACACAATGAACCAGGTGTATTAGAAGCAGCAGCAGTCGGCGTACCCGATAGGCGACTGGGAGAACTAGTGGCCGCTATTGTTACAGTTAAACCATCGTGGCGCGGAAAGGTGAAGGAAGAGAAGCTTTTGTCTATTGCGAGGAAGCTGTAGGCTCTCTATTATGATTCATCGTCGAAGGCAATAACATGGTATTTATCTCCAGGTTACCCAAATTTGCCGTTCCCATCATGGTAATGGTCCAGGATGGCGAGTTTGGTGAACTTTTGATTTTTCTTGTATCGCCAGGCATGTGCTGATTGGAGCACTGCTATCACAGTGCACACGCCTTCAGGGAAAATAGTGAAAACCACTCTTCGAATTGCGGCACAGAAGGAATGGGAGCGTCGGATGAAAAACTGTGATATGGCAAAGCACAAGCTTTAATGTTTATAAAGGCTGATAGTCAAACAATGGTAGATACTCCGGCGGGAAAGATGCATACGGTAGGTTGTGCTACGTACTGTACCCTGAACTAGCACCTGAGACTTTGCTATGAAAGATAGAGGGGATAGTTTACTCTGAGATGTTCTAGTAGCGCATTCGCTGTAGGATCCCTCTCTGCGCTGCAATATGTTCCTACCACTCGTCCCCAGAGGCCCCACAACTTCATAAGGAATAAATGCCGTTTGCAAGAGCTGTCGTAGAGTAAAACATCAGACCAGAAACGTACAGTATTGTATAAAGATACAAGCCACTTGAGCACATTCGACTTGTGGCTTGAGCGGCAGGGGAATATACATCTTTTCGCTCATTCGGTATATAATGGGTCCAGATGATTATAATTATGCGGCGACTGTAAGAGCATTATGCCCCCCAAAACGAGAACATCTGCCGCAGCGGTCGGAATCCTAACAGAAAAAGAAAATATCTCTCCAGGAAACCCGAGTTATACTACACACATCCACTACAACGGGACTAGTTTCAGCGGTCAATGCAGAAGAATTCCAAGAACTCGCGACAATGGCAGGAATTGAAATTATTTGAAAGGCGTCACGTGTCACGGTTTCAAAAATAGCAATTTGCAGGATGCCCCTGAGGGCCTTCCTACGTCCTACCACCATGATACATAGCCATCCCAGCGGGCTTTATGTCTTGCTTTCCCCCCAATGGCGACGAAGAATAGTGGAATATTTTGCTTGTTTAGACACCTGCAAATGATGTGTTGACATCGGTGCGTCCGACGTCGTCGTCCTGATTTTTTGGCCAGGATAGATTGACGATACGCCCGTGGTGCGTATACATATACTGGCTTTCCTTGAGGGACAAACAAGTTTTTAAACATCAAACAGACATCCTCTTACTGTCTGACAATATCGAGTGGGGAGAACTCCAATGTTGTACTACGCATGCTCGATCTCCTGGCTCGCTCAGATGCCCTGCGAGCTGTAAACTGTATTTCGATTTCCAGCTACTGTGCGGTTGTTTTTTCAACTTATTTTGTGGTATAGGAGGCGCATATACTTGCATAGGCGATTATCACACGTAGTTTCCATTTACGAGGACGAGCCTGTCGTATCCTGCTTTCCAGTTCGACGTTCCCCATCCAACGCCGTAGAGTCGCCATTCATCCTGCAGATGACCGTGGAATAAGGGCTTGTTAGGACCAAGGAGCGTGTTGGAGGGAGTCAACTTGGTACGTTTTCCCTTCCTCCGCTGTGCTTAGCAGACATTTATCCGTACAGAAAGATATATGCGTTCTTGCTCCTGATAGAAGCGGCCATGAAGATTGCCTATATGCGCATTTTTACATCCGAAACCCTCGTAATGTCTCGACACGATCTCAGAGATGAGTCCAGGACACGTACGATTGGTCAAGGCTCGAGAAGCATTCTCAAGGCGGCCAGGTCCTACACAGCCACCGTTGCTAGGATTGATTTTGGGCAAAGACGACAAAACTTCATTCAGACGAACTGGCAGGAAAACCACGAGGGACGAGGTAGAAGAGATGTAATAGTATGTCTGGTCTCCTTGTATCGGGGACTTGTGTGCTAATATATTGCGTGTAGCGAACTCTTCAAGCTTTGTAAGGCAACGTCAACGCGTCAACGTAGATCTGACCAGGTATTGAGAGGGCCAATGCTCGAAGAGAAGCTGATAATGGGTTACGCGAACCTGTTGTTCAGAATCGTGGACATAGCACCAGTTCTGGTTTAGGACGAACTATGTGTAATTATGGTGGATAATCGCGTATAGATATGCGACTGTACTGCTCAAGGCTCACCACTGTATCGTCCACTACGCGCCGCCTCCCGCATTACGTAACTTCGTATGACAGCTCTACTGGCATCCGTTCCGGTATCTACCAGCGGAGGATCCACAGAACAATACAGGAGGCAGCAGTGATGTGAAGCTGTCGTCACGGGACTGAAGGCACGATGTCAAATATATGATCTGGCATCTTTGATTTGGCACTAGTACGAGACATCTTCGATAGGATAGGAGGTAACTACAAGCCTAGTTTTTGTTTCGTATTTTGTCACTGAAAATGGTTTATTCAGTACATCAGTTAATTTCCCCAGAGCTGGAACCCTTACTGTTGGCAAACCGTCTGGTCACTCCTGGCTATCGGGTAGGCTATCCATCAAGCTCGGTGAAGTGAAGGGTGAAGACATGTTCAAGGCAAAGTCGCAGATGTTCAGCCTGTTTGTTCAGGCTCAAAATGCTCACAATCATTGTCGGCCTGCTATATTTGACATATTTAGGAACTATATCGTGTACATGATGATGTCTTCTCTTCGCATGCATTATCAGGCGTCTGAAATGATACTCACATGAAGTAGGTCTACACCGGGGATAAAGACGGTCGACGTCACAGGCGTCACACGGGTGACGGAGAGTGGCAGGGACAGCCACCGGCCAGCCTCGGCTCGCTCGCGTCAAGGGATCTGGTCCCGCGGAAGGGGACTGAATGAATGGGGAACCGACGCGTTTACGCGCGCGAGAAGGAAGGGAAAGAAGGAAAGGGACAGTGTGATGGTGGGCTGTGTGTGTGTGTAGGGTAGAATAATGTTTATAATACAGTAGTCTTGTACTAGTAGAAGATGGTAGAAAAAGAAAAAGGACAAGACAGACTCACAAGGTCATTCCCCTTGCTGGAAGGAAGAATAAAAAGGTGGGCACCATATCTTGATTTGTTGTGTAAAAAGAGGAAGAAAAATAATAATGCAGGAGAGGGGGAACAGAATCTTTTGAGCTGAGCCATTGTAGCATTCATCCTTGTCACCATTGTAGGCATTTGCACCTCATGCCATACATGCTGCCAGACCTGCCAGGCCTGACTTGAACATCTTTTCAGTCCATATCCTGACTATCTTTTTTCAAACTTCAGCATGCTTCAAATACACTTTCTGCCCTGCCAAAAATCTTTAGAAGCTGACTAGAGCCTGAAAAATGATGTTTGGCTCAATTCTCATGAGACAGTCAGTGCCCTGTTACATGCTGATTGTCCTTTGGTCAGATTTGGTTGAGATAGCATGCAGTGACTGGGTCTATTGCTGCTAGTTTATGCATGCTTCCTGTATGCACAAGAAACTATGACAGTATTCATATTATCAGTACAGTATAAAATGATGCATTTTAATCCTAACAACTTGAATGAAGATGAAACTACAGCAGTGAGAAGGGTTCAGTGCAGCCTAAGTGGTTATAGCATCTTTGTGCTATAGACATACTGCACCACCAGGGCTTTTTCAATGTGTCATGCACTGTCCATTTCTATTGCGACTATCTCCACTTCATACACTGTCATAAATACTCACATCATATCACCAAGTCCCACTGAGTCTCCCTTTATCTGATGAATATGATTTGAAGATATTGATGGTAGATGTTGCAGACTTCTTCCAACATGGGAAACATAAAGTGTAATAATATTATATGGAAAGGATAATAAGATGCCAAAAATCAAGCTAAATCACAGTGATTCTTCTGCATCTAAATAGATGCCTGACTGTGTTATTGTCACCTAGTGTTGATGATCAGGAACATACACATCTGAAGTCTTATGTGATAACTGGCAAGAAAGCACAGGTGCACATCCAAAGTACAGGAAGAAAGTATCTGCATAGTATGAAGCAATCAATTTTTTGAGGGCCAGGAATTCCTTCTCTATCTATCCAGCAGGCTTGACAGTGTCCAAGGATGCTGGATGCCCTTGCCATGTTCACATAGCTCTTTTCATTGCAAAGATGCACAGTGCACACTCTAGCCACAAATAATATGCACATCCAATATCAATTTGTCCAGATAAATGTTGACCATCTGAAAAGCACCAGCTTATGTCTAATGCTTCTGTTATTAGTCCT
This sequence comes from Desarmillaria ectypa, assembly GCA_030407005.1. NCBI lineage: Eukaryota > Fungi > Basidiomycota > Agaricomycetes > Agaricales > Physalacriaceae > Desarmillaria > Desarmillaria ectypa. Next base: position 4,182,248 of record JAUDYN010000002.1, on the reverse strand, counting down.
GAACTTGCAGTCACTTGGTGATGCAGTGCCCTAAACTCACAATGAAAATTGACTTTGGTGAGCTCAGCAAATTTCATGATGTTCCTCAGTTGTGAGTGACCTATATGCTTTTCCTTTCCAGAAAGCTGTGGATGCATTATTATCCACATGTAGAGGGAAGTCATTGAGATAGCCATCTATCATTCTACTGACCTCTTGGTGTTGTTTTGCAGCTTTTGTTGTCTGTTGGCCTAGCTTACTTGCCAAACAAAGGAATCCTAATGCTAAGACTGTGCACCACTCCTGATGATAAAGATTTAGTGGAACACATTCAGTCACAGTGAGATGAGCATATAATGGTGTGTGCAGGCAAAGTCATTAGATGAGAAATGAGTCCACCTTCTCTTCAGTATTCAAGGTTGCAAGATGTCTGGTTGGGGAAAGGTATATTGATTCTTCCACAGATTGGCCAAGTGATTGGAGGGAGCTAGACAAGCATAGGAGTGGCAGTGCACAGGATTCACATCAACAGCTAGAAGTGCAGCATGCCATGGTTCTACCAACAGAGAAAGAAGTGAGTGTTGAGGGTCTAATAGGCAGTTAGATTAAAGTCAAGCATCTTTATTATTATCTTAAATGTAATTCAGACTCTGCATCTTCAGAATAAGAGTATGAATATATACAAGGACAATATCATGAAGAAGATGATTTAGCCACAGCTAAGGGAATATCACTGTGACTGAGTACAATTGGGAATGAGAGAGCAAAGGGGTCTACCTATTTTAGAGAGTGCATTATAAATTCTTATATCTTGAGGTACTTCCTGGGGTCTCTCAAAGAGCCAACAAACACAGAAGGGAGCTTTAGACAACAGGGTTTCTCTGTGATTGGCAATGTCATAAACAGGGACAACACATCAACCCAAGTATCACTAAGATCCTTCATGAGGACAATATGCCAAACAGGAATGCCAGCTTTGAAAAACCATTATACAATAGTTGCATCATTACAGAATATGCCAATTAGATCCTTATCGATAGGTAGAGATGGTGCATCACTTTCTGGAGTATTCATAAGTGGTTTGAAGATAGTCATATACTTGATGAAAACTTGCAACTCCAGGGCAATGTGCTGCATCTCTACAAACATTAGGCAGACATGCAAAAATAAGGTAGGGAGAGTATAAAGTTGCTCAAGAAGATACTCAATCATACTTAGATGCTCATGCATACTGCACATCATGCTATTGCTTGTGTTAATAGTGTTCACAGACTTGATAATGATCTGGCATGCTTTCTGCAGCTTCAGTAATGTTGACCTGCACAGGTGACCTACTCCCTCCATGATGGCTGATGAATCATATTTGACAAAGTTATAATTGGTGAGACTATAGTAAAGTGGGTGAAGAGTGTTGCTAGACTCTGGCAGTATCCAACAAATGCAGATGAGATGTGGAAATTGCTCTATATAAGCTTGCAGCCATTATAATAGGTTATTGCAACTATACCAATAGTTAGATTGCATGTAAATTTCCTGGTTGGTTCACAGAGGAGGCATGCAAATCATATTTGCATTGGGAGTAATGATAAAGTAGTTGATATTATTAAAGATTATATCTCATTTACTATTAAAAGATCCTAGAGCTAGAGGATATGGGGACTTAAGCAAATGGAAGGGAGAATGGTGGTCAAAGTTATATGTGTTTTCCACACTATTATGCAATAGAATATCCAGGTCTGAATGAATTTTTGAGAGTGTCAGGTTGGAAGACAGTATCAAAAATATCTGCAGAAGTTTAGAGCTTATCTTAAGTGCAAGAGTTATAACAGAATATGATAGTAGAATATGCTAGAATATGTACATATAGTTGCCAAGGCTGGAGAGAAAGATGAAATGCATAAACTGGAGTTAGAATAATTGTGGCACACTTTCAGACACTAGCAAATAGAAGAAATTCTTGCTGACAAAAGACATTAAGCAAGGATGATAATATAATTATGTCAACCAAAGGAGATGGCAGAGGTTGTGATGAGACATATAGTGGTGGTGGTGAACATTCTGAGAGTGCATGGGACTTAGCACTCATTTTGGATGCTGACTAAGCATATCTCATCAATTAAATTATTAGTCCTCTGCCTACCTTCTACTATGTTTTTTGCTAGTTGGCTTGACCCTAATGGGTTGGCTATTCTGCTTGACATCTTTTATTGGCAGACAACTTGTTATGATTTTTCCATTATCTAATCTTATCTGAGTCATATCCATGACTCATCCATCTAATCAACCATCGATTCCAACTTGTATCCAACCACTCGCCGACCGTTACCCTCATTCCCACCAATTGTCACCCCAGATGTTCACTATTGGACCATGATCCTTCTGGACCATTCTACTTCGACACCGTTCCAGCATGGACACTATCATTTCATCTATATATAACACTGTAAAAACAGTATATAAGTAGAGTAAACTTCACAGTTATACTCCATCTTTTGACTAAATTAGAATCATATACTTCTTACTCTCACACACTGAAGACCAAGCCTAATCCTCTAACTGGGTGACTGTTCGAACGTGTAACAGCCCAAAGAGGACAGCTGACATCCCAAGTCACATGACTAAGACAGTCCCTAACACAACTGGACTTGATGAGATATGTCAGTCATAGTTCTTGGCATCTTTTGCTGAGCCCATCCTCTATTTACCTTCTTGGATGGAGTCTTTCATCTTTTTTATTGACTCACTTCTATTCTCACAACAATTCTCTGATGATATCAGAATCTTAGGTATTTTGGATAGCTCCTGAACTGTAAATGCAATTAATATACTTTTCAATCAAACTCAGTGCATACAAGCTTCTTGATCTAGTCAATGTATACTGATATCTTGTTTTAAGCCTATCTGAGTGTCAGTTCTAGAGAACCAAACAGGAGTGAACAGCATAGCATAGAGGATGAGCTGTGAAGAGGCATAAATAAGATGAACTTGACAATATTATAGTACATATGTGAACACTCTCACAGATGACCCATCATCTTTCAGATTCAAAGGGACAAAATTAATGAATGCACCTTCTGATATAGCTGCTAGGTTCTCTAGGTTCTCAACTCCCATCACCACAGAACAGTCCTAAGAAGAAGAGAGGAATGAATGCTGAACAAGTGAAATATACCCATGATCTGTGCATGACCAGCCATAGCTATCATTAAGCTTCTGGGTTTTATTCTTATACTACCATCTATTTTTGAGATCTTCACAGGTACATTGTTCATGCTTTTTATGATAGCAAGATACTCAAGGCTGCCAATATAGACCCAGAGCTGTATTCTGTGCTGATAAGTGTCTTGGTGATATTACTTAGTAAAGAGCTTTCTATGCAATATACACACAAAATGTGTGTGCTAGCTATCTGATTCATTAAAGTCCAGCAACTTGCTGCAGAGGTTCTTGAGCCTGCTGTGGATCAAATTGCATATACACTCTCACATGCAGAGTTAGGAAAAGAAGGTAAAAAAGGTTCAGCAAATGATAGGTTAAAGATGCATTTCTGTTTTGATTGGCTTACAGTTGTCTGAATGCTCCTGCTATGCCATCTATGACCTATCCCTGCACCAGCCCTTAATATTTATATCTGCATTTGTGAATATTATTCTGTCAGTCTTCACAAACTTACTTGGCCCAAGCATTGTTCTACATATGCAAGTGTACCATAGCCTTAGAGGTCTTTTCATACCTAGCTTGATCCTTTCCCCATTAGAAATGCACTCAGAATTTTCAGAAAGTGTCACAACATTCCTTACAACTATTCCTCCTAAACTTTCACTATCCAAAAGTAAAGGCTCTTCTGCCCATGCTAAAGCTCTCATCATTCAAACATTATGAACAACACTTAGTGTCACAGATTCTCTACATGTTGCTCATGGATCAGTTTGGGGCCTTCACATCCTTGCAAGCTTTCTAGCCCTTTGTTCTCAGACCTACAATGATCAAGTAGTATTTTATATCATTTCCACTCTCTTTCAGGACTTAATATACAGTCACATATTGATGACTTTCTTTGCTATTTAGCAAAAATGCATTGTGTACTCAGTCCATATGACAAAGAGATAGTAGTGAGATGCTCAATCTCTCTTATTTTCAAGAAGATACTAATTTATGGATAGTCTGAAATCACACTGAATTGGAAGTATCTTCTCAATGCCCATTTGATCACATATAAAGGTATGTATATATGCATATTTTTGCTCATTCTGACACTGAAACATCACTTTAGACTCTAGGCCATATTGTTATGATTTTTCCATTTTCAATCCTATCTTTTCTCTAATCAACCAGTCTCAATGCAATTGCCCATCTTATCAATTATCTGATCCCTCTCTCTGTTCCAATTATAACAGCCTCATTTCAAACATACATCAGACATGTTCTTGTTGCTTCACTTACACATGATCTTTGCATGGATATATCTATACTTAACCTCCCATTCACATATATAAGTAGTATAGCTAATACTGTATATTCCCTATCTTTTAACTAAAGTTTATTTTATACCACATACTCTCCACAATGATATACAGACCATAGCTGTACCCAAAGGTGATTGCCTGAATGTGAAGCAGCCTATGGAAATATGCATATCAGAAGATCATATGGACCAGGGGTTTAACAATTAGTTGAAATATTTACCTCCACTTCTTCACTGCCAACCATGAAGAAGCAACCTGTATGACTGACAAACCTCAACAAAAAAGAACCATCACCCTCAGCACTGCCATTGGTGGCATCTTTTTGCTAGTATTCTTCACTGCACTCATATTTCTGACATGGGGAGAAGAAATCTGAATGTATCTATGCTGATGATAGGTTCTACAACCACAGCCTCCACCACCCTTTCCCCTTCATTATGTCTTACCCTGGCAACCAGCCCCCACAAGGGTGGATCCCTCAAGTTTGGCATCTTCTCAGGAGGAAGGCCTCCCCCACCACTGCATTACATTCATCCCCTAATCCTCCAACAAATTCCCAATGTGCTGGGAGATTACTCAACACTCCCAGTGCAGGCTGGAATGACCCTCCACCACAGAGAAATACATGCAGAACCTACAGGTTAGGTTCTGAACCCCCAGTGAGTCACCTCCCCCTACATGCCTGCTCATCCAGTTAGTGCATGAGTATGACATGCAGACAATGCTGGGATGGGCATTGTTATGACCCTGTCTAACACATGACTTGGGATGTAAGCTTGGTTCTCTCTGAGCTGCCTTGCATTCAGTGATGTGCTTGGTAATGGCAAGTGACAAAAGAATTAGGGAATGGAAATGAACACCAATCACACTAAACCTCTTACTACTCTACACTTAATCACCAATATTGAATTCGGGTGGTTTTGAGTATGATGGAAGCACCCTGCAGACTTCAATAATCAAGTACAGTTGTCTTAAAGATATTTTATTCATTACTAGTGAGTTATACAAAGTACTACTCATACTAGTGGGGTGGGTAAGACACAATTGGATAAGAGTGACTTGGTTTGAGCTACTGTGCTTGTTCTGACTGAAACTGCTTCAGACTGGTGGCGCTCTTGGCCCTATAGTGCTTCCTACAAGTGATAAACACTTGACTAGTCGCACTCTTGGCTAACTAGTGGCACTCTTGGCCTAAGAATAAACTATAACTCTGAGAACTTTGCTTGAACTAACTTCAAAACACTCTGGACCTTTGCAGGAAACAACAGTGACTATAAGGGACTTCAATTTAATGCAATACTATAAGTGACTTAGCGACTATTAATCACTTCATTGAGGTTAAGCATAAAAGCCTTTAGTTGGGGACACCAGTTATTACCAGTGAGGGCTCAACTGCAGGGATGGCTTGCCTGCTTTGCACAAGCACCCATCCCACTACTTATATACTACTGAGGCAGAACTATAAATATCATCTGGGTATAGGGTATATTGGTAAGGATTTCTTGGCTAGTCATGAATAATGGTGAATAATCACACAATAGTTGGTCTAGTCTGTTTTCTTTTCAAATATTCGGTCTAGAGACTCCACAGTTGGTCTTTCCGCACCCTTGGCCCAACTACATGCCCTAGTAATGCGGTTATATAGATATCTGGATATTGGTGCCTGTAACAGCTATCTGATCATGATCAAGGGTGCAGCCCAGCTGCACTAGTATCAATCATAAGAGATCTATATCACAATAGTCAGATCTGGGCTCAAGGTTAATCCATTCCTAATTTATTTCTAAGTCCTGTTTCAAGATTGCCATGTGACTAGTTATCCTGACTTAGGTGTTTATGCCCAGTCTGAGCTGCTAGTGACAGAACTTCATAAGATCTGTGTACTCTGCTCCTGGTTTTTGTGTGCTAGTAGCATCCTTCATTTGCTAGTGGCTGTATTTCACTTAGTCCTGCTAGCATTTGAGTTACTAGTCTGGCTGGCTGGTAGATTTAACCCACTTATGGTGTCACATCTAAGTCCTGGCTCTACCAGTTGCTTACTGCATTTAACTATCAGCTCAAAGCCTCAGCTATAGTCCTCTATGTATCACTAGTATAGGATAGATGTGGAATAGTATTGTTACAAAATCGCAAAATCTAGATGTGAATGCATAGATGGCATATCACCATTCATGACTCTATATGGATGAAATCCATGAATACTCCCAGACTCCAGTCGAATGACCCCATTCTCCAACCCTGCAGCCATGGAGTTTACTGAAACAATGGCCAACATACACAAGGAAGTGGACAATGCATTAGAAAAAGCAGCAACACAAATAAAACACCAGTATGATACAAGAAAACAAATGACATGAGAATACCAAGTCAGCAATAAAGTTTGGCTCAACACCACCAACCTTAATCTTCCACATCCAAAGAAGAAACTTGATGATAAATGAATAGGACCATTCATAATCCTAGAAAAAGCCAGTGTTTCAGCCTATAAGCTGAAACTACCACCGCATTGGAAAATCCATCCCCAATTTAATGAGAAACTGTTGATCCCATATGTTTCCCCCACATTTCCAAATCAACAACAACCACCACCACCACCTTCAGACCTGGTGAAAGGACAGGAAGAATATGAGATTGAAGAAGTATTAGACTCCTGAACCTGCTGTATATGAGGAAAAAGAGGACAACCATCAAAGGAAGTCATTGACTACTTCATAAAGTGGAAAGGATTGACTCGAGAACACAATTCTTGGGTCTGAGACACCAAGATGGGTAACACCCAGGAAGCAATCACAGAGTACAAAAAGAATGTTAATTGAACTTTACACTCTACCAAAATCATAACCAATGAAAAGATGGTGACCAACATACTCAACCACAAGTATTCTGATAATGGTGATGTCGCATATCTTGCCCAATGAAAGGATGGACTCAGAAAATGGATCATTAACCCAGACCAAAGTCAATGGAAAATGATGATTGACCAATACTGGATCAATCAAATCAAAACACAACTTGAAACCCCACAAGAAGAGCCTTAGTAGTCGGGACACCTGCTTTAACAAGGGGGTAATATTATAATTTTTCCATTTTCCTTATCTAATCCAGAATCTTATTGTCCTTTCTCATTCTACATTGCTCATCCATTGATTCACTCATGCTGTCACCCTTTACAACCCTCATTCTACTGTGAAGCAACCCTCTTTCCATCATCTGACCTAAACACATGGATAACACACAAACATACACATGCACCATATTTCAGTATATAAGTAATATAGTTTTTGTGTATGTTCTGCAACTTCCAACTAAACTTAATATATATACCATTATACACTCTTCTAAAGACCTACACCACTATCCCAATCAGAGTGATTGTCCAAACATGAGACAGCCTGGAAATTAGCATCTGGTCCCAAAAACATGTGATAATTGGGTCTTAACACCATTCCTCCACTAGGCCAGGAGCCCTGCTTCTGGGTTGTGATGGCCCAGGGGCCATATGAATGGTTTTGGGGATGTGGAGGGGTATAGGGAGGTGGCAGGGGTTTGTTGGGGATTCTGAACATAACCCATATGTCCCTTGCATATTCCTGGGCAGGGGTGGGTCATTCACCTGGTCATTGGAGGAGGGCCCTGAGGTTGAGATCCTCCTGTGTCAAGGAAACTCCTCAGAGGAGTCTGTGAAGCAGACCCAGAGGCAAGGGTCCCTTTCTGTTTCCCTGGGTGCAAAACCTGTGGTTGCCAGTCTGGCAGGGGCTGGTCTTGCAAGTGAGACATGCTGAGGATGTTTTGGGGGTCATGGGGGAAGTTGAGGGTGATGGGGTCATCATTCCTGGTGTAGGAACATGTGGATTTCTTCTTCATATGCTAATACAAAGAGGGCAGTGAATATGACAAGTAGGGCATCACTGCTGATAGCAGTACTGAGTGCAATGGTCCATTTTTGTTCTGGTCTTTCTGGCATGAGGGGTGCTACTTCATAGCTAGCATTGAAGGAGTGGGTGGTGAATCTTTTGACTAATGTTAGAACCCAGTCTCCACATGATCTTGGGATCAGACACTTACTCCTGGGCTGTCTCATGTTTGGACAATCACCTGTAATAGGAGAGTGGTTTAGATCTTTGGATGAGTGTGAGAATGGTATATGAATTAAGTTTAGTTGAAAGATAGAGAGTATACATAAAAACTACTCTACTTATATACTGAAACTGAGAACTAATAATAGCTTTGTTCATGTGTATGTTGTACATGAAATGTGTAGAACCATGTGTCAGCAGGGCAACCATGGTCAGCAGGGCAAAGGCAAGGCAGCAGTGTGCAGTAATCAATGGTGACTATTGATGAATGAGCAATATAGATGAGGGATAGAGATTAGATGCTGGATAAGATAAGGAAAATGAAAAAATCATAACAGATAGAACCATCATTTGCCCAAGAGAAGTGGCGTTATACTTGGTGTTAGTGACCAACTTGCCAAATAAGAGTAAACTCTGTCTCATGACTCATGTTCAGCCAATTGAAAACAAAGTTTCTTGAATAGTCTGTTTAGAAGCATTCAAGTAGTCTTTGATAGATAGAGCTGAATGTTGGGTGATTAAACCTTAGTTTAAGACTGAAGCATAAGGCTACCAGTTGAGCTGTTTAAATACAAGTCTGAATGTCTATAAATAAGTGTCCATGCTTGTTCATGCCTGTTATCAGGCTGTTGCTTGTAGGTGAAGATTGTGAAATTATAATAGTTGGAGTATATTTCTCTGTGATCCATGGGGATGATGGTGAGGGAGTAACTAACTTTTATCCAAATCTATCTCTTTACTCATTGTACAAATGCAAGATGTGATATCAGCCTATCAATGATGATATTTACAAACAGAAGAGTGATTGGTGTGCTGCACCACATATATGTGTGCACCAAATTTTGACTTCTGTCAAGCCACAGGACTAACAACAACCACCTGCTCAGTTAACAGGAATACAGGACTAGGATCCAGTAGAAATAAAGGAAATGAAGGTCAGGGGACAATGGACTACCATCCACATGACTATCCATTGTCAGTAACCCACTTTTCCATCAGACCAGAAACTAGGGGCCAATGGATGGCCATCCACACTACCATCTGCCATCAGTAACCTGATTTTCCACTAGAGCATAATGAATAGCCATCTACCAGTGGAAGCCCATGCCTCCACTTTAATATCATCAAGAATAGTGATCCCATATGATCTTCTTTAGGAGAATCATTTAGGAGTGTAAAAAGAGGTGGACTCAATGGAGCAGGTTGCTACTTAGCAAGATTATGAGAGCAGATAGGTATAGGAGTAAGAAGTTGGAGAGGTATAAAAGCATCAATGTGACTAGAGAAAAATCAATCAAGCTCATAGCACACTAAAGGAATAAATTCCTTATCCAAGCCTCCAGCTTAGCATACTTTAGCAGCCTCACATCTAGTATTACTAATGGACAGCACAGAAGCTCATTGCTATCACTCAGAAATTGCTCTCAAAGATGTTGAGTCTCACTCTTTCACTCTTCTCTGCTATCAGAAGCAGATCCTTATGAATCTAAAGTGGGTGGTTCTTGCACCTCCTTATATACTTACTGTATACAAAAGATCTTGCAAAAGCAAACTGTATTTCTCTCACCAGAGAGTTTGCCAACCTTACAGCATACCACTTCATTATAATAAAATCCCTTTAGAACCATGGACACACATTTCTGTTGATATGGTAACCAGACTTCCTCTCTCCAATGGCCATGATACCATACTGGTCATTGTTGATAGATTTTCCAAGAAAATCATTCCAATTGCCTGTAGTACTGAGCTTTCATCTAAAGGATGGACTTGAATATTATGCAATAAAGTATATACCAAACACAGCATGCCCATAACCATTATATCTGATCAAGGATCTCAATTCATGTCTAAGTTCTTAAAAGACTTATATAATATGTTACAGATCAAAAAAAATACCTTGACAGTATTTTATCCCCAAACTAAAAGACAAACAGAGTACATCAACCAAGAAATAGAGAAGTATCTATGGATATTTATCAATCATTGACAGAATGACTACCATTAGCAGCCTTCCAACATAATAATTACATACACTCTGCCATGGGCAAAAGCCCATTCCAAGTAAACTATGGCTGAAATCTGTGAATCACCTCTGACTCACACACTTATTCTCCTCTCTACACTCCAGCATTGGAATCTTTCACAAACATAATAAAATGCATCCATGGGAAAACCTAAACTGCTCTATAAAAAGCAGCAGAGCAGATGAAAATTCAATATGATAAGAAGAAGAGGACAGCAGTTGAATATCAAATTCATTAAAAGGTTTGGCTCAACACTACCAATTTACATCTGTCATGACCAAAAAAAAAACTCAATGATAAATGAATTAGGCCCTTTGCAATACTAAAAAAAATAAGGTCTTTCTGCTTACAAGCTGAAACTTCCTCCTCTGTGGAAGATATACCTAGTCTTCAATAAAACCCTTCTTATAGTGTACATTCCTCCTGCCTTCTTTAATCAGGAACAACCACCACCACCACTGCCAGATATCATTCACAGTAAAGAAGAATACAAGATCAAGACTATTCTTAACAACAGACTCTAAAAAGTCCATGGAAGAAAAGGCTAACCAGCAAGAATGGTTGCTGACTATTTGGTCAAGTGAAAGGGATATGGAGCAGAAGAAAACCAGTGGGTTGCAGAAAAGAATTTAGGCAATACAAAAGGAGTGATTGTCAAATATCTTCAAACAAAAGATGCAGTGAAAGTCCAAGCAGTCATGGTTACTCCTGCCAAAGCCACAGTAATTATTGATGTAAAGAAGACTGGAGACAGATAGCAATATTTAGTCAAAAAATATCCATGCATCAAATACTGGTACTATAAGGAAGAGATTTCAGAGTTAGAAACACTCATCAATGACCACTGGAGAGCAAACAACTAGGATGATGATGAATGAAATGCTAGAGGAACTCATTTGGAAGGACCAGTAGTTAGATTATAATGACAGTCAGGTCATCTGTCTTAATGAGGGGGTATTGTTATAATTTCTACTATTTTTCATGCTTATCTTATCTTTTATCTAGATGCTGGCTTATCATATCTAATCTCAGCATCTAATACTACAACTCATGACAAATAGCTCAACTATACCATTGTTTCTATTGTTTCATATATGGATACCACACTATAGCTCTATTATTAGAACCCATACTTTAGTATATAAGTAGCATAGCTCTCACGGTATATTCTCCAGCTTTGAGCTAAGTTTAATTATACCAAACTTTTCTTATTGACTCTTCCTCTCACTTAAAGCTAGTCTTTAGTCTTAACTCTTAGTCAACAATGTTCTTGGACTCATTGGGTGACTGTATGAACATGATACAACCCAGTGTTTACCATTGTTATCCAATGGAGTTTGGGTCTAATACCAATCCTGCTAGTATGAGTAATACTTTGTATAACTCACTAGTAACAAATAAATGTCTTTAAGACAACTGTACTTAATTACTAAAGTCTGCAGAGTGCTTCCATCATACTTGAAACTACTCAAATTCAATATTGGTGATTAAGTGTAGAGTAGTAAGAGGTTTAGTATTATTAGTGTTCATTGCCATTCTCTAATTCTTTTGTCACTTGCTATTACCAAGCACATCACTAGAGCTGAAACTCATCATTGAGGCCTACTGGAGAGCTAACAGTCTTATCTTATCTAGATGCTGATCTTATCATATCTAATATCAGTGCCAATGACAGATCACAGACTGACCACCTTATTATTATCAAGTGATAATGGGCCATTATGCTATGGCTCATGATGGTCATTCACCCATCCCATTGTCTCCATTGTTTCACACATAACTCCATGGCCATTTTCTCTATTATTAGGACTAGGACTTTAGTATATAAATAGTATAGCTCTTGCTGTATATTCTCCAGCTTCAAGCTAAAGTTTAATCACACTAAAATTTCTTATCAACTCACTTCTCTCATCCAAGGCCAAGACCTTAGTCTTGCATCTTTGTTGATAATGTTCAGGGACTCAGTGGGTGATGCTATGAATATGATACAGCTCATTGTTTACCCTTGTTGTCTGGCAGAGTTTGGGTCTAACAGTAGAATTATTGAGTCTTGGTCTCCTTTCTACCCCCAGCTTGGGCCTATGCCAGAGCCTCTGATAGGTAATTGTGGTTGATGTACCATATTGAAATGTAGATGGATTCTTCTATTTCTAGCCCAATGATATATTCTGTCTGGTGGTAGGAAACTTGGTGAAGGAGGCAGACTAGGTTCTTCTGGCTCTAAGGACTAGGTATGGTGTAGTACTGGATTAATGAATATAAGCTGGTAGGCTCTGGGACTGAATTTGAGTGTCAGTGGATGGGTAACTCTATAGGTGCACCCTCCAATTATGATTGTTCTGATAATGAGGGCTCTAAGATAGCCCACAGTTCTTGTTTGTACCTAGAAGGATATGTTATAATGGAAGTGTCTCAACTTGTTATCTAGTATCAAGTCAAATAAATCCTCCTCATCAGATATTCTATCACTCATGGTGGCTTGGAGAGTAGCTCTAGGTGCTTCTGCTTCAAAGTGTTATGGAGTCAGACATTGTAGATGCTCTTTCAGGTCATTATGCTACTGACCCTCACCACTAAACCTATCCACTCTTCATTTCTTCTCAAGTGATGGAAGTCCAAGTTGCTATTGATTCTTTCTGAGAAGTGTCTTAGACCTTCCACTGAAGATAGCAGAAACTGAACTGATAAACAATTATAGGCTTATTTTTTCAGAGATGTTCATCTGTTTGTGCCACCACCTTCTGTTTGGCAATGAACACTGACTAAAACATTCTTGCAGAGGTATATGTTTATATTCATCCTACCACCAAGGATTATGTTTCACAAAACTTTAGTCAAAGCAGGATATTCAAATTTCAGCAGCCTGCAATGGTTGGCATATATTATAACCTCCTTCAGCATTAGATGCTACAATAAATCTTTAGCCCTGAACTCATCAAGGTATCCTCTCCAACATCACAACTAAACATGGATCTCATCTATACTATCACTAAACAATAAATTTGCCTATATTCTCCAGGAATGACAGTCTGATAAAGTGACCTGCAGTTTATTTCTAGGTACAGTATGTTATCCAACAGGTGTGCACAACCCAATACTCTCCCATCACTGCCTTCAACTTTGATATATCAGTTTCTCTCCATTTATATAGTTTCACATCTTATCTTGCTCCCATAGAAGTTGCTTTCTTTGCCTCACAAATGGAAACTCTTCCTGTTTTCAAGACAACTAATAAGTGCCATCCAGACTGTGGAAGAGCCAATTGAAGGAAATATGGATCTGCCAACCAGGCTGCTGGATCACTGAGATATTGTGCTATTGATCTCTTAGCCAAGTTTTTGCTATATACTAAATCCAATAATGGCAGCTCTAGTTGGGCTGAAATTTCATGAAATTGCAGCTACTTAGCAGGGAGGAAACAAGTTCCTTAAACATTCATTCTCTGTTAGAATATGTTCTAGTATATACATCTATATATACCTTTGGACTCCAACAGGCACTGCTGTTATTAAGGGCCATTATTTGTGTATAGAGAAGGAGTACTAAAAAGCTGGGATGAAATTTAATATCCTGTTGGCACTACTACTAGTGAGGTCTGTTCAATATATGCTCCACCAGGATTGGGTGAGGTGACAGATACAACACTACTATATGCAGTGCCTTTGCTGATGGTATTGCTACTGCCAGTGTTCTATATATCAATGCTGGCTTGGATATGATCTGTGTACTAGTGGGCCAACATAATAAAGCATAAAGCTACATTTTAGAAAGCACTGACTGGTGATAGCAGTGCTGATTTCATCCAATGATTTGATTGAATACAGACCAAAATAATCATGTATGTTCTCCCCACTATGAGTGGGATCAAATCCACACATGACATTCAATTCTTGTGTACTCAAAAGATGATATCTATGTTAGGATACTATCTATAAATGACAGTCATCTTGATTTTAACCTCAAACAAACCCTCTGCTTCTTTGGAAGATATGCAAATGCTATTAGCAAAGAAACTGAAAGGCCACAAGTTTCATGTATAGATGGTAGGTATGCTAATTGACAGCAGAAAACACTGTTATGGATATCAGTCTGGTAATATTAGTCAACAGTCACTGACCACTTACTGTACCAATCATTATGAATATTACAGAATTTTTCTTAATTTTCTTTTTCTTTCTTCTACCTTCTTTGATACTCTTCTAGAATATTCATTTAAGTACAATATATATTCAAGTATCAGAGTATGCCTGAGGGGCATCTAATTTTTACTTATTGAACTCTACAACCTAGTGTGAACCTAAGTGAAAGAGATTGGTTATGCCAAGCACTTTTCAGATCTCTGTAGCTATGCCTAGCACTTGCTAAACTCTCAGTCAGAGCCTTCTTGGTAAAATTGAACTTGATATTCTATATTTGCTCTCAGCATAGTTCTTGACCTAGTACTACAGGATCATACTTAGTCAAATTAGCCAGATTCCTAACAAACACCCTTTCTTTGGTGAAGCACCCACTCTAGGATGTATTTCAAGATAGAAATTCATGTCTAGATATCATATGTCAGTGACTGAAATTCTCATAATACAGTATACTTATTGACTTGTCCATATATCTCAATCAGGTTTCAGACCAAAAGCTTGAGCAAAGTATGAGAATACAAGCCACAGACAATTTTTATAGCCAATGCATCTACTGGGGAATACATGAAAAGAGTAACCTCGATCTCTGGATAATGAATACCAAATGACCACTGAGCCATGGTGAACAAATGTTAACTGAGAAATTGCAGCAAAGCATAAACAAACCATAGTTTCACTTTCTGTAAAGCATTCCTGGCCTACTGCACAACCCATTCATCCAAATCAATAGCTATTCTCCATGTTTCAAAGCAACCTGGGTAATAATCACATGGCATGGGATAGTGCACTTCAAACTGCATAGTGTCCCAAAAACCAATAGAGGCTTTTGTATATCTCCCAGAGATACTGCTTATGTAAACTCAAAGGATGTGCAAGCAGATGCATCAACCAGGTGGGAAGATGCTGACAATATAGATTCCACTATTCAGATTGATCATCATCATGCATGAGCACAATAGGATGCTTTGGATATAGACATAGACAAAGAGACCATGCCAAGTATGCACCAGAAGTGAAATCTGTAAAGATGACCCAGTGTTCTTCATTGAGAAAAGCATCCTCATAATCTTTGACCTATGAAGTCTTCATAAAGTTCTCCATAGACCATAAGCACTTAACTCACATCTGTCATATCCATTTTCTGAAACCACTCTTGTTGACCTAGATAATCTGCTAGTGACTTGAACCCTCAATATATGTTTATTACCTAGTTGAATGCCTTTACCTTTAGATCATGGTACTGGACAAGGTATTAAACAGAGCAGAGGCAAATGAATGGGCAATCAAAAACTTACAATTTGGATACTGAAGAGCAGAGACTCTTTCACAGTTGACAAGTTGCAATAATGATCAAATGCCCATTGTCACTCAGCAGTGCTACCTGACAACAAATAGACTGTATCATGCTGGGCCTATAATCAGGAGATTTCTCACCATGAAAGATGAGAGCTGGACAGCTTGGTGTAGTGCATACCCTGAAAAGCTGTACAAAATTGGGGTGTCTGAAATTGTTGTGAGAGTAAGCATAGCCACAGTTGAACATTCATAGCACCTTAAATAAAGCCTCTGATCCATGTCTCCATAAAATCTCTGCAAATATTCAGAAAGGGTGTGAGAGGAGAAAAGTGATGAAATGTACTTGCATTATCCGTTCTTCCTGACCAGCCCGAAGTCGATAGACATGAACAATCTTGAGATGGCCGTAGTTTTCAATACTGGCATCATATTCATTGAATCTGGGTCATGAAAAGAATGGATGTTTGGGATTTTGATATATTCCTTGAGATTGATGTTTCCCCAAAGGATCTCCCGCACCTGCACATGTCTAAATATGAAGGCTGAATCACCCATCCTGAAGAATTGCTCACAGTCTCCTTATAAATATGTCATTCCTTTGAGGCCTGGAATCTGGAAAAATGCCTATCCACTTTCTGGCTTTGCGAAACTCCCCAGGAATGTATCTCTTCATGCATGATATCGGATTGATTGTTAACAGTATCTGTGATGTTCTTCTGTGACTCTTCTACAGCACAGGTTAAAGCGATGATGCCAGTATTGACTTTATCCTGAATGTCTGAGAGACCTAGTCGTGTGCTGGTGGCTGCACATATCTGAAAGACGCTCCAGAGTGAACTAGTCATCACGGTGTGAGGGCAAAGGCAACGTACTAAGAAGTCTCTTTTCGCTGCTTCTATTCGCTGTTGGTAAGTACTGGTTTCATCAGCGATTTTCCTGGCTTTTAAGAATCGCCGAATCCTAGCACACGACCGACGCTCGCTGTTTAACTGCGACAATAAGTCACTCATGTACCTGAACGATGATAGCATGAAGAACCATAAAGAACTGATACGACACTGCTCACATCTGAAATTCCAGACAGATATTTTGAAAATGCAAGGCACTAGTTGGGCCGTGTTCGATAACGGTGTCCCTTACTGCGACCAACGTATTCACAATACTCTCTGTCAAATCCTGTAGATCGCTCTTATTCTTTGCGGCTCGCTGAAAGTGTCATCATTGTAGAAGATGGAAGAAGAAGTCAAGGACATACATCAATCATCTCTAGCACTACTACTACACACTGAGCAATGCCTTTGATGAAAGGGAATGGGGCCATCCCACTCGCAGCGGCAGTGAGCTTTGCGGTTTGGACGCATGCACCAATGTTGGGATAACAAGGCATGTGGGTGGAAGGAGGAAGAGTGGGGACAAGAGCTGCACCGCCTGATCCCAGGTATCTCAGCGCTTATTTTAACCAGGGTCACGAGCTGTAGACTCTCGTAAGAACTGTCGTAGTCTTCTTCAACAGCTTCATACACAGGAGAATGATACGCTACCCACATTAGGACAAGGAGGATGCTCATTACAAGCAGTTTTTCCTGGGCTGAATGAGTGGGAGCAAGTGCGATCACCCATGTTCTTATTAGCTCGAATATTTTACTAAGCAAGCATTCGCCGTTTAGCCATATACGTTCCTTTTCCCACTCTGACGACTGGACTCACGATGTCCCCCAATCACTGGTCCTTCCAGTCAGGTTGGTCCTTACCATTCTAGCACTGATTAACATTTTCTTGAATTGTAGACTTTGATTCGCACCTAGGGTTACAAACTGCTGTTTGGAATCAAGCGCGTACTTCTTTGGAAGGAGCCGCACGAGTCTAATACTAAGATGGTTATATATATCTTTACGATTATCTTCAGGGATGGGATGGGAAGCAATAGAGTGATCAGACAGTGATAACGCCGTCTGTGCAGTGCCTATGTCAGTTATTATAGCAACCAAGATTCTGCCTGGAAAGGATACGGAAACAAAACGCAATCCTTTGCGGCGGAATGAATAGCAGTATTCGCCTCTAGAAATGCTCTATCCAGTGTTCATCACCAAAGAGAAGGTGGTGGCAACAAACAGTTGAACGGCCCTGGACAAATGAACCATAATTCCCTATCGGCTCTGTTCCCTATGCCTTCAGCAGAGGCTGTGATAATGCGTCGCAAAAAGAATCAACTTCAACTCATATCTCCATCGTGCGATCACGACAAATAATGCTTATCTTATAGACAACACCGGCTTTTGGGGCCATACTGCTGGAAGAAAGAATCGCCCGAGCTAAATGGGATGGTTTCTGGATGTGATGCATCAGTACCAGCGAGGATTCACATTCGAGGCTTGAGATATGAGTGAATGACTCTTGAACATTTGAACAACGGAGGGCACTTGAGTGTTCATACTCGCGTTCAGCACAGTATGATACTAGTCGTCCTAGAGATATCAGTCAAAACAGGAAATGTTTCCATAGCAGTGCAAAATACACCAGGTGGAACCCAAAAAGCGCCAACATTCACCGCATACAGTTCATGCATGGACCATTGCTGATGGTATGCTATGCTCAAAGGCTATGCTGTTAGGACATCTGATATAACCGTGCGGAGGTAAAGCACGCTTCCTGATGAGTCTCCTAACGCCAAATGGGAACTGTCAGAAGTCAGGTCCACCTCCCAACAATCGAAAAAGCCGCGCTGTAGAACATCGCAGAATATAAATCGTATTGGCCCTGTAACTGTGAAAAGCTATTGTATTTAACCTATTGGAGATCCCACTCCCCCGTATAGTTTTCCTCGCCGTCCGCCAACCTAGGAATCACCAACTTCTCGTTCTGGCCGCAATTGAAGAAGGATTGGTGCCGCTTGCTGTTCCGTGATAGCGGGGTAGCGGCTAGCCTTCCTATATGTCGGATACCTCTTACCATCTTCAAGACGTCTGGCAAATACCGATCAGACAACATTCCAAGAGTCCAAAATTTGATGTTGGAAAAAGTGACGACGAAGATGTGACCAGGGATAGGGTTATGGACCGCTAGTAAATGCCATAGAATTTAGGCTCATATAATGAACCTTAGGTGTGCTATATGCTCTACACCTCTTGGCTGACCCTGACGCCTCTTCTAGTGCTTCTGAGCTGAACCCCAGTCGATAAATTGATAGAAACCCGTACCTAGCTGAAATAGAGCATCCCGTGAGTTTGCGATCGCTACCCATGGATGTCCTTCGATGCTCATAGACTATTATTGATACCATTAGCAAGGGGCGTACGAGATGAGCGATCAAGTTGTCACAACAGAACTGAACGCCCTTTGAAAAACCGGCTTCAATCCAACTACAGAGGGCGTCGAGGGAAAATAAACCTTGAGAATATGTGCCAGATAGTCGAATATCTTGTCCATGTTGTAGAATCATGGGATACATTCGCTGAGGGAGAGCAGAGGGAAAACGACGAATCTGAGTCCATTAATTTTGAGCTCGTTTAAAGGAGGAAGTGCGTAGAAATCTCTACGAAAGGCAAAGGCTGTGAGTTCTACGGACAGACGTTGAATGTTGTATAGTGCTCATCACCCGACGTGTCACCATCAATACTCATTGGACAGATGCGAACATCCTGATTGGGAACTGTAAGAGAGGGGCAAGGGATGTTGTTCTGAAAACTTGGTGAGGAGTAGAAAGACGGAAGGTGAAATAGATGGTATGTACTATGTGGCCAAAGTTCGGTCTGTAAATGTCGATGCAGGGTTCGCATTGATAACGAGTCACGAAGGTGTAACCGTTAGGTCAGCGAGGTTCTTCACTCTGTGGAAAAAAGATCTAGTTGGTGTTGATACTCATCTCCCAAGCCACATCCATTCATAGTTATTGACAAGGCATAAACAAGTGCCTGAAAGAAATTTTGAAGTGACTCACGTTTCCATAGGTTGCATAGCCAACTACCTTCGGGATTTCCAGCATCTGTCACACCATTCATGTGGGGGAACATTGATGTTGAAATAGTGCGAATGGCCGAACCCGCCTCACCCCATTCACCTTTGTCTACATTGTGCGGTTTGCTTCACGAGGGTGCTGTTATGCGTTATGTGAATGTACGATCATAATAGCACGGTACATCGTCTCATGAAGCGCACGGAAAGGGAAAAACATTGTTATTATCGAATCATGCACGGACGACTTTTGCGACCAATATAAAACTGTTACATATTTACTCCACTTGATTCGGAGTGTAAGCCCAATGGCATCAAGACCTAGTATGTTCCGCCAGAGATCTATAACCTATGTCAGGGAGTCGTGTCTGAAGCGAAGGAAGGAAGAAGACATACAATGGCCGCATCAGGAGTCAACTTTCCAGCTGAGCCACCAGTAACTGTAAGCTTAGAGAAATCCCATTTCCTACGAAGGGCCCGTTTAACACCATTCCAATATCATTGCAGAAAGTAGATTTACTCTGAGCAGCTGCCACAGTTAACAGCGACTCGCTGCGCCTTGTCTCCGACCCTATAAGTGCATGAGTACAGAGTTAAAGAGCAGAGGTCAGTGAGAGCCACAGCTTACTTTACTGTGGTATCTCTGCCAGTGAAATTGACGCCTCTGTAAAAGAACAGATTCGACGACTGACTTACTTCATGCACACAAAAGTTACTCACGAAATAGGTCCGCCAGTCCCAGCTTTACCAACGTCATCGGGGTATGACTGTGAGATCAAGACACCGTATTTGGTGATACCGCTGATGGTGTTGCTGTAAAAAATGGGTTAGTATATTGTCTTAGAAGAAGACAAGGTAGTATTCACCCATCGTACGTGATCCCCGATACCTTAGCGCCTGTGGCTGCCGCTTGGACCTTGATTCTGTAAGTCACGCGAGATCAGAACATCAAGCGAAGGGGAAAAAAAGTGTAGTCATACCTGAGTCCATACATAGAGTTCGTAACAGTGTTTCCAGAGATGGTCACACCGGTGACTGTTTCGCCAGTAGCAATGGAACCAACAGAAATCCCATGGCCTTTATCACACTGGTTGTCTTTGAAACTAAACAGCATACTTGAGTGAGACCTCTCGCCGATTAGAAGGTGGTTACAAACACTTACACGATGTTAGAACCTGAGTTTATGGCGATACAATCATCTTGGTTCTGGACGATGGAGTTTTGGATCGTGACATTGTCAGCAGAAACGTCGAATCCCTGAAGATCCATAAGCCTTCCTCACTCATTATATGAACGTTCACACTTACGTCGGTATTGTGACCAAGGTTGTTGGTGTCACCAGCACTATTGTCGACCTAGAGACAGCAGATGAGCTCACTGAGACGCAAACATAGAGCCACGGCGTCGTACGGTGATTCTGTCAAAGGTGAGTCCGTTGCTGTTACCGATAGAGACGGCTTGTGCGGGGCTGTTCAAGACCTATCGCTAGTATTAGTCTTATCTACGAAGAGGGGAAGAGAAGTATCACCGTGAATTGAGCGTACGTGCCAGAGCCCTTAAACCTAGAACAAGGTTAGAACGTTTGGACATAAACATGTAATGAAAGATCCTACTTCAATAAGGGATGGGGTTTATGGGCACTACCAGGGTTCGTGCCTTTGCCATCCCAATATAAAGCGCCGTTTCCCTGTACAAAATGTTATACAAGAGAAGGCGTGACAACTAGTTCAACTTACGTCAAACTTATGTCCTGCACCCTTGAATATGATATTTGATCCATCGATAGTGAACAGGGGACCCTCGACTATGAAGGAAAGATGCGTCGAACGTTTGACTGGCTTACTCAAGAAGCATACGCACTTGGGGTCTTCGCGAACGTGATATCACCTGCCATAGTCACAGTCGCGCCAGCTTTGGGCTGTTGAAGCGGTATATGAGCGAGTGCGTCAGACACCAAAAATTACCGGATCTTACTGAGAGTGTCAAGGCGCCTATGAAATACGCATGTCAGCAAGAAGACACTCGGAAGAGAATATGTCATCTAGCTTACTTCCACTCGGGACAGTGAACGAATTGATGGTGACCGACGAGCAGCTCGATATCGAGGTAGCGGCGGCAACGGAGTCAACAACACAGTCCGCGCGAGCTTCAAGGTACTCTGCTGGCAGAGCCGACACGAGCGCGAGCACAGTAGCGGTGAAGATGAACTGGTAGAATGTATGTCCGAACATTTAGCAGAGATGGGAAGAGAAGCAAAGGATGCTGGTTACTCTGCCATTAGGAGATGCATTAAATACCGCAGCGCTGGATGAACCACGGAGGTTTATTAGCATCAACTTGGTAATAAGAGGACGCCAAGGTCATCGAGCCGTTGATTTCCGCGGAGGATAAGCTGTGGTAAATTTCCGGTCGCCACACTATTGAACTTTCCCAAGCCAAGGGTCCGGCCTGATTTGAGTTGGACCATAATTTCTGATACTAATATTCACAATAAAATTAGCCAAATACTAGTCTTAAATGTCTAAGCTCACCCGCAATTCGAGCTCTGCTTAGGACCGGAATTTTTATGAATCAAGTCGGTGTCCATTGATTTATCCGCTATCTCTAATTCGTTGTATGTAGCTCATCGAATGGAAACATTTTGCCAGTGCATTTCATGTATCCTCGTGTGCATTGTAAGTATCAACAGCATTAAGTCTATGCTTCAGGAGCTCCGCAGAAATTCGACCATGTCTATCTTTGGAGATGAGATTCGAACAAATATCAGAGTAATATTACTAACCCTAATTGTCCCCAGATCCCAGGGTCACTTCGACGGATCTGTACTTCGAATGATGAATGTTACATGACCTCTCCAGGCCGGAATAGATAGCACCTCCTCTTCCAGAATCATCCAGACCATGCCTATAGCAATGTGAGTCACACGCGAAAGATTGTTTCTCGAAGAAGAAAGAAATTGTTACTATTCATAGACGACTATTTTTACCTCAGACTACAAGGGGCAACGAGGATCAGTAAAAAAATGTTGTAGTACCACATCTTGTATGTTACGTCCAGCGTAAGTGGTACCGAGCCGTGTAATGACAGTGATGATGACCTGCGGCCCGTGCTCCAGTTGCCGATTGCCAAGGAGAATTTAGGTGAATTTGTTTATTTTTCAAATAAGGCGAACAGCTGAAAAGGTAAAATAAGCGAAATAAATGATTCGGGTTCCATATGTTACTGTGTGTATCCTTGTGTACCGCGTCTCTGATAGACCATCAGAGGCTTTATGTGAGAATAAGAAGCGAGCAGGCGTATTTACAATATTTAACGCTTATACGCCAACCATACATCCATAATGACTTTTTTGATCATAAGTGCGTGTAGATGTTACTGGCGCTGATCTTTGTACCGGCACAAGTTCGCGCTTAATTCTGTTGCCAATCTACAACGACGCCGACATTAATTTCGGCACCGAACTAATATGTTATTTCTGAAGCGATGTCAGAGGCTATCACGAGATACGCCGACAGAAAGCCACCTCGCCCAAATGACACACGCCACACTATCGTGAAATTTTCCACGCTGGTATCGCCGCATACTCGCAAGCCAGTAATGGGTAAGAACATTACTTGCAGTACTATCTGAGCTGCCATGAGACATTTTGGACAGGGTTGGTCTCATTCGAAGGGGCCCGGCCACTCTCGAGCCAGGATCGGTCTGTGAATCACGTTGACAGCGCAGAAACACTTCTGAGGTTGCAACGCTGTGATGCGTCGGTCTTTTGGCCCAAAAGTCAGCACTGAAAAACCGGTGCCATTTTGGGCTGGTGTTATGGATGTCAGTCAGTAACATTAGTCAACAGTCACCGACCACTTACTGTACCAATTATCACGAATAATTATATAATTTTCGTTATTTCTCCTTTCTTTCTTTTTCTTTCTTTTTCCTTCTTCTTCTACCTTCTTCGATACTCTTCCAGTATATTCTTGTGACTATCATCTTCCAGAACCTTCACTCAAGTACAATATATATATTCGAGTATCGTAGTATGCAAAAGGATATCTAATTTTTACTTCTTGAACTCCACGACCTAGTGTGAACCTAAGTGAAAGAGGTCGGTTACGCCAAGCGCTTGCCGAACATCTCGCTTACCGACTACGCCAAGCGCTTTTCGGATCTTCTTAGCTACGCCTAGCGCTTGCTAAACTCTCGGTCGGAGCCTTCTTGGTAAAACTGGACCCATTATTCTACATTCGCTTTCGGCATAGTTCTTGAACTAGTACTACAGGATCGTACTTAGTCAAATTAGCCGGATTCCTAACAGCTGGTCTTTGGCTTGAAGGTTTTGTACGGACAAATATAGTGCGGTTTGTACCTATTTTTTCGTATCTGTATTTTAGCTAAGAGCGAATGAAAAATGCGCGGTCTTTGGGCAGGTTTTATACAGATATTCGATATGATCTTTACCCAAGAAAAACATTGAGAGACCTACAAATCTTATGGAAGGTTTTTGGTGAGGTCTTTTGAGCAGAAAAACCTGAGGGAAAGAACAAGGTAAAGACCGGCAGGACTCACCAACAACCTGTCGTAATATCGGGGTCTTTCGACATGTCTTTCTTGAGCAAAGACCAGATGGAAGATCTGGATAAAACTGGCCCAAAGACCGCGCGTTTTTCATTCGATCCTCTTGGCTGTACCTGTCAGTGGGGTAATGGAGCCCGTCGTCGCATCAATCCCGTGCCCTTCTTTGTTCATTCCTATTCTCTCTGAAACTACGCATCAGACTGTCTTGGTCTATATTCCTTGGCTGGGGCCTTGGACGACCGTTAGTGCCAATGAATTGGGCCTAAGGAGAAGAGTTCTTTGAAGAATACCAACTTTCCTTTCGAAGTACTCTGCATCGGCCGATAAACGGAGGTGATAACAGGCAGGCAATAGATGTTCGTTTCTCCGAGCTACATTGATCTGGGCCAGCGTACAAAACCTAGCTCGTGTGGAACGACTAAG
The DNA here is from genome assembly GCA_030407005.1 of Desarmillaria ectypa. Lineage (NCBI taxonomy): Eukaryota > Fungi > Basidiomycota > Agaricomycetes > Agaricales > Physalacriaceae > Desarmillaria > Desarmillaria ectypa. The sequence goes on along the minus strand of JAUDYN010000002.1, from coordinate 4,157,328 downwards.
TTATTTGAGCAAGTCACATATATTTCCTTAGGCCAGTTACGGTACACGGCTGCATTACGTACTGTTACTAGGGCAAATTATGCAAGTGTCCCAATCTCAAGCGTATCAGCATTCCTGCGATCGCAAACATCAGCCCAGAGTCTGCCTACAAATTAATAACATAGACTCACCTCTGCTCTGCCCAATTCGCCGTGAAGGCCTTGGTCACCCACGGAGCTGCAGCTTCATCAACACGACTCTTCAGCGATACCGGGAGAAGAGACGGACCTTCGAGTCCTATTACATACTTGGCGTACGGCAGCTCAAAAGATACAATCTTTCACTCCATGCGAAACATTCGAAATCTCTGTCCATGGCCCATCCACTAAAACTGCTTAAGAGCGAGACCAGTCGGGCCGTATGGGACGTTATTATCACCTATATTATATTGCGCAATCCGACCTGCAGTCGCAGCTTGAATAATATCCTACGTTGATGACTATATGAGCGATAATGCAACATCCTGGGAACAAGGAAGCCTAATAACCGTCGATAGAGAACATGACGTATCAAGGCTGTGGCTCGTTCTTGAGAGTATATCGGGGATGATGATTGTTCAACTGGTGGGCTATGTGGCCGTGGGTCCAGTAGACGATGAACCATGAGCAGGTGCAGCTTAGAAATGCCTTCGCATTTCGGTCCTTCCACCTTCCGGATAATATTTGCTAGTCGTCTAGAAGACGGTAAGAGTTGATGTTTGGGAGGCACACCAAGCTTCCGATGACAAGGGGAAAACTGCGGCTCGCTTCCTCAGGCTGTCGTCAGTCATTCCTAAAGGATAATTCACTGCATAGTAAAAGTACGAATTATATCCATGTTTAGTTGCGATGTGGGAGAGTGTACCTTGATGAGTGCAAGGCTAGGTATTTATTGCCTGGTGCTGAAGGGATAGATATTGGCCGTCGCAGGCCGTTGAATTTCCTACTTCGACCATAGTTTCGATTGGAGAGTACAACATGCCTAAACTGAAATCATACTAAACCTCTTTGGGCCATGAACATACAGAGAGCTATAGTAACACACGGAAGCTTGTAAACAACGGTGGAGTGGAAATGACGCCTCACTGTCACCATCTTCAGTGACCCAAGCGGTGCGTTTGTATCGCAGTTCATCGTATTCGGCATTGAATTTCAGAAAGATCTAGCCTTGGCATCGAAAAAATATTGCTTCGTCATTAAAGAATGTAGGACTCCGGACGATGAGAGTAGTGCTGGAGACGTGTCGGCCCGACTACCCGGTTGCAGCCTCTTTGCTTCCTACTACCATCATGGACGTGACTCATCTCCTCCGCCTACCCTCTTCTTTCCACAATAAACCAATATTTTGGCGTATAAGCGTGTCTACTGTCAATATTTATATCTTAGGTCCTTGGAGAGCATCGCAAAAATATCGTTTGGATTTTGGGTATCAGGTGCGTTCCTTCGTAGGACATGCATATCGTAAAGGTTGACCATTCTCTTCCGCACAGATTTCTTTGATGTCTTCGCTAGCAAGATAGCTTCTCTGTGCTCAAGACCGCCTACCGCTATCTAGCAGGTTCTCTTTGTTCAACTCGAGGACATGGGTCGAACAACAGTTTGCGGGAGTACTTAAGAAAGCAAACCGCAAGCGGAGGGCCGTCCTCTATCCTGACAACGTAGCCTTCATCGATGCTGGTCGGTGCGCTGACTGTATGCATGAACGTTAGTGTTAGTGGGCCGCGTCGGGAACTTTGCCTTACCTCCGGGAAGCCATATCAGGTGGAGCTGCGACCTCAGATGGCAGCATTGTAATCAACACCTGGACTTGTCTCGGGATATGGATCATACCTGCTGGGTATCTCAAATATCGTGTGAACAGTAAGAAAATCAGCCATAATTATAGAAAATTACTAATAAATTTTCGCTCTAGGTATGACCATGAAGCATCACTCTGATGATAGGGCTTCCGCGCGCATGCACTGATAATCAGCACGCCAGCCGGCACCGATATCGCTACTGCCAAGGACCTACTTCATGGGTCAAAACACTCTCCCACCTAAACGCCGCCCTTTGATACTTCCGGAATTCCTCTCTCGGCGTCAATGCTTTCGAGTGGCCAGGCTTCCTCCAAGTCGGATGCACGGGGTTTCATGATGAAGGATCTATGCCCGGAGTATCTATAAGAGTGGAAAGTCGGATAAAACGTAAGTTATGACGTGCAGAAATTACTAGCAAAACCCGATGCGGCTTGTAGAAGCATCTGGATTAGGGTTTCGTGCATATTTGGGTGGAGATGAGAATGCGGCATACTTCTGAGCCTCGAGCTGTTAGGGATTTGAGCTGACATGCGTTTGTCAATGTCGTCCCAATATAACGACTTTATAGTCATATATATCTGGTGAAAAGACGCTAGACACTGCAGACGTAAGACATGAAACTCTGTGCATCTAGAGTAGCATCCTAATACAGATATAGGTAGTACCGTAACTGGCGTTGCATAACGAGAGTGTATTATCCTCATTCGGGATCTCAGAAGATAGTGTACGTCCATCGCAAGTGGGTTGGACGACAACATCATGGTCCAATATCAAATCCTAGAAAAGTAGGTGGTCCATGATTGGACCAACCCTTACACATGTTTTAATACAACCGCGACGTCTTTATATTCTCCGGCTATCTTGATCGCAGTCTCTACGAGCAGGGACCATACGCAATTGTTAAAAATGTCGGGCACTCTTTTTATAGCAACTCCTGCTGTGCCCTCTACTTTGGTCCAGCACATTACATAAATTTCAACGGAATTTAGGCTGTAACAAGGCTCACTTTGGGAAAAATGGAAAAGAAACACCATGGGTTGGCAGTGTACAGAACTTCAATTCTGTTTTGGATCAGCTTTCGGTTGTGCTTCCTTACATCAAGTCGTCGAATCGTGAGGCTCAATATACTCTGTGCCTATTTCCATGCCTCTCTGAGATTATTTATGATACAGTTCTGCTTTTCTGTGCTGGAAGTAAGTTGTATATTTTTACATGCTGTCCTTCTTGCCAGTCATTCATTCATCCATCGAAGCAAGACAATCCATTTGCCATTTTCCAATATGCTAGGATGCGTATACTAATTATATGAAGCTCCTTATCCATTTTCACCAGCAAATTGTGATATCAGCTATGGTATGACAGTGAATAGGCTCTTTGATCCCTTCTTTGACTAATTTATACCTGGATGTATCAGTTTAATATCTATGTGTATAGTTAATCCTTAACCAATATAACAAATCCAATCTCACACTGCCTCAAGAAACAAGGTTTGTCACTCCTCTACAGCATGAACATGATATTGAATAGATACTGAGAATTCATAGCAGGCATAGCTGTGGCATTAGTGCTGTTATGGATATTTACCAGTTTCTATATTTAGCCTTCACTTTCCTTACCCTTCTTTTCATTTCAATGTAGTGTAGGAAATTTCTCAATGTTTCTTCTCTAAATTTCCTCTGGTAAGTTCTAGAATAATGCTATAGTACTTAAACTGTACGAAACTGCCTGAAAGGACATCAAAATCTACTTGCTAAACTCCACTACTTCATATGAACCTTGAGTGATTAAGTTCAACTATGCCTAGTGCTTGTTGGACATTTCTAGCTATGCCTAGCACTTGCTAGACTTACCCGGGTTCCTTTGTAGGTAATTGAACTTACAACTCTCTTTGCTATCCTTCATATTATAGACTATATTTGAGTTGTACTTAGCTCATACATTGTATATACTACACTTATTCTCAACAAGTGCTGGGCTGTATAGGGAGAGCATATGGTATATAGTACATGAAATTTGAAAGACTAGAGAAAGATGATTGAGTTATGTGTGTATAAACCCGGAAAAACACAAAATATCTTGTTGACAACTTTGTGAGTGAGAGTCCAGATGACCAGGCTGAGCTGAGAGTCCACAACTTCCATTGACATTGAATGCTGCTGTTTCCCCTCTCTCATGTCCATGGTCAGGCCTTTGTACATGTCACTTTTTATTGTAACACCTGAATTCCTTCTTGTTGGGATAGCAATCCTGAGCAAGTACTAGAATGTACTCAATGTTATGATTTTTCCATTATCTAATCTTATCCAAGTCATATCCATGACTCATCCATCTTATCTATCAACAATTCCGACTCATATCCAGCTACTCACCAGCTACTACCCTCATTCTCACCGTCTGTCATCCCAGACACTTTCTATTGGACCAATGATCCTTCTGGACCATCCAACTTCGACACCATTCCAGCATGGACTGAACCATTTCACCTAAATATATCACCATAGAAAGAGTATATAAACAGAGTAAACTACACCATTGTACTCTATCTTTCAACTAAACTTAATTCATATACTTCTTACTTGCACTACACTAAAGGCCCAGCCTAAATCTCTCAACTGGGTAACTATTCGAATGCATAACAGCCCAGAGGGATCAGCTGACGCCCCAAGTCACATGCCTAAGACAGGCCCTAACACTCAAAGGATTGGTTTACTCAGCAGGATCAACTTTGGACTGTAAAAGTGGACATACATAGTATTTTGTAGTAAGTTCTAGAAGTAGCACAACATGTATTTAAGTAGGACACCTCTTGCTCAAGAGGCAGTATTTTACCATCATTTCTATGTTCTCCTCACTCTCATTACAACAGGTTATGGGCCCCAGCCCTAACTGAACTACTTACATCATCACCAACTTTGCACTCTCATACTTTACATACACATATAGAACCAAATGGATAGCCAGTCCATGTATAGGATTAAACCCCTTAAGGGCCCAGAAAACTGCCCAACATGGAAAGTCAAGATGATCAATATACTAACCAATTTAGGTCTAATTGACTATGCCAATGGAAGCTCTGTGGCCCTGGCAGAAGCAGCACTGGTGGCAGATTGGAAAAAGAGCAATAGGAAGGCTTTTTCAACAATAAGGCTGTGGGCTTCAGATGGCCCGCTGGTGTATATTGCTGGTTCTAAGACTTTGGCAGAAGCCTGGAAAGCTCTGAAGAACATGTATGAGTCAAAGGGACCCATGAGAATTGTCCTTGTTAGAAGGAAATTCTTTAGAGCTCAGTGTGAAGAAGGAGGAAATATAGAGGAGTATATTAGAACTATGAGGTCTTATCAGGAGGAGCTGGCATCCCTTAAGCAGACTGTTGAGGAGGAGGACTTCTCAATCACACTACTTACATCACTTCCAGAATTATGGAATTCATTCATTTCATCAGTGGACACTGCAGACTTGAAGGATTTATACCAGTTGATCTCCTGAATTCTCCAAGAAGATATCTAAGTCAGATTCCAATGAAGAAGATTATGCATTTTAGGCAAAAGACATCATAGCCACTGCACTTGTAGCATCATCATGGATCAGAGACTCAGGCACTACCAAGCATATAGTCAAGAATAGATTGCATTTTTTCTGACTATGTTAAGACCCCAGGACATGAAGTTATTAGTGTAGGAAAGTCAAAAGGCTTGGGAAGAGAGATAGTTAAGATTAAAATGGTTGAGGGGAGCAAGATTACTGTAGTCACTCTAAAGGACTGTATTCATTGCCCCAAAGCACCATTCAATCTTATATCATTAGGGTGCATCACAGATGCTGGGTTTGAACTCAAATTCAAAGAATCTCAGATGGATATTATCTCATCACATGGCAAAAGAATTGGCCATGGAGATAAAGTATCAAGGCTGTATAGCCTAGGTATTATTGTATCAGAAACAACCCAGGCCTGTGTGACAAAACCTGCCTGATCATGGCAGAAATGGCATCAGGTAATGGGCCACTTAAACATGGGATCAGTAAAGAGACTATTTAGGAAGAAAATGGTCAAGGGAATGGATGTGGATGAGTTGGTGGTGTCCCAGAGGGATTGCAACACCTGCATACAGGCCAAGCATCATGCTGAGCCATTTCAACAAGAAGCTGAAAGAAATTATACTAAAATAGGTGAAATGACATTTTTGGACTTATGAGGGCTAGCCCAAACTCAGGGTATCCATGGAGAAAGATATTACATAAGCTTCACAGATGGGAAATCCCAGAGAACAATGTTGTATTTTCTGAAGTTGAAACAGGGTACAAAAATCCAAATGAAGATTCAGCAGTATCAAAAATACATCAAAGTCCACACTGGAAGGGGTCTGAAGTTTATGAGGATTGATAATAGCAAGGAATATCTCCAGAGCAATGGCATCCAGTTGGAACTGACTTTTATATATTCTCCATCCTAAAATGGAGTCACCAAGAGAGTCAATTGAACTCTTGTGGAGCATGCTCATGCTATGCTAGAAGAACATCACCTGCTGAAATTTTTATGGCCCAAGGCAGTGGCATATGCCACATATTTGAAGAACTGATCATTAACCAGGGTCATCAGAAATGATCTAACTCCAGAAGAAGTGTTTTATAGAACAAAACCAGACATTTCAACCCTTCAGGAATTTAGAACAAAGTGCTGAGTGTTGCAACAGGATAACAAAAGGTTAAAACTTGACCTAAAATCAAGGGAATTTATTTTTACAGGTCTTACAGATGAATCAAGAGCCTGGAGATACTACAATTCACAGACCAGGCAGATGCAGACCTCAAGAAATGTTATATTCCCTGAAGACAGCTTTCTAAATGCTAACAATAATAAATATATTGTGTCCTATCTTCCACTGCTCAAGGAGGAGTCAGTGAGCAAAGTTGAGCAAATTCTGGATAGAAATGATGATATTTCAGGCAAATCCACAGGTGCTGGGAAGGGGAAATGCCCCTTGATACCCTAGCAACCAAATCAAAGTTACCTGTATAGTATGGGAAGATGATTCAGCCATGTAACAAATTGGTCCAGATTGCATCAGTAGCCCCACCAAGTTACCGGTTCCTTAACAATCCAGCCTCATGAGGCATGAAATTGCCAGAGAAGCAGCATGAAGTAACAAAGGAACCACTGAAGACTGCAAATATTGCAGTAGAATATGCATGTATGAGAGAGACTACAAATAACCTCAGTGATGAGCCATTAAGCCTTGAAGAAGCCAAAACAAGACCAGATTGGCATCATTGGAAGAAAGCAATGGATGAAGAATATAATCTATTGACTTCTCTAGGCACATGGCAGCTGGAAGAATTACCTTAGGATAGGTTACTTGTTGGACCTACAGGCTGAAAAGAGATGGTGATGAGAAAATCACCAGGCACAAAGCCAGACTTGTTGCAAAAGGATTTTCACAGAAACCTGGAATTGATTTCTTTGAGACATATGCACCTGTAGTTAGGCTGGAAACATTCTGCCTACTTATAGCTATTGCCACACAAAGAAACCTGATTATTCATGGAATGGATGTCATTAGAGCCTACTGAAATGGAAAGCTCAATGAATCTATTTATATGGCACAGCCACCTGAATATTCCAATGGGAGTGGCAAGGCAGCACACCTCAAATTGACATTATATGGACTCAAGCAATCTGGCTGAGTTTGGAATGAGAAATTAAATGCTACCTTTTTGGGACTAAGATACACAAGATTGATCAGTGATCAATGTGTGTATATCAGACAGATGGATTCTGGTCCTATAATTGTAGTTGTGCATGTAGACGACATGACACTGCTTGCCCCAGATGATGAAACCATGTCTATTATGAAAGAAGAGCTTAAGAAGAAGCTAAATGTTACAGACATAGGGGAGATTCAATACATATTGGGCATGAAGATAGACAGGAATTGGGAGAAGGGTACCATTACCTTATCACAGAAGGCATATATTTTGAAGGTACTTGAGCGAATGGGCATGAAAGACTGCAAACCAGTCAAAATGCCTATGGACCCAAATGTATGGCTAGAGAAAATCCCCGAAGATGATCCCTGGAGCACTGACACAGCCACCAGGCAATATTACCATACTGGTGTCAGATCTCTGATGTATGCAGCCAATGGATCTTGGCCTGACATTGCACATGCTGTCATGGAATTAAGCAAATATGTACAAAATCTGGCCACTGAGCATGTCACAGCTCTGAAATGAGTTTGCCATTACTTGAAGGGGACTCTGGATTTTGGAACCACATATGGAGGAACTACAGATGAACTGATACCCTACTCAGATTCAGACTGGGGAGAAGACAGGACAGATAGAAGATCAACATCTGGTTATGTCTGTACCTATGCAGGGGGAGCTGTTACTTGGAGTTCAAAGAAACAGCCCACTGTAGCTCTATCCACTATAGAGGCAGAATATATGGCCCTTTCGCAAACAACCCAAGAAGTAATATGGTTGTGGGCAATTTTAACTGAATTAGGATTGCCACCTGATGGTGCAACCACTATTTTCATCGACAATCAGTCAGCGATTAAATTCGCTGAGAATGCCGTATTCCACGCGCGATCGAAGCACATAGACATACGGCACCACTTCATTCGTGAGCGCATGGCTTCAAATGAAGTCAAAGTTCAGCACTGCACATCAGAGGAGAACTTAGCAGATATATTCACTAAAGAGCTACCAAGACCATTACATGAATATCTATCTGCAGGTATTCTAGGAGCTCTGAATTGAGGGGGAGTGTTGGGATAGCAATCCCGAGCAAGTACTAGAATGTACTCAAAGGATTGGCTTACTCAGCAGGATCAACTTTGGACCATAAAAGTGGAAATACATAGTATCTCGTAGTAAGTTCTAGAAGTAGTACAACATGTATTTAAGTAGGACACCTCTTGCTCGAGAGGCAGTATTTTTTACCATCCTTTCTATGTTCTCCTCACTCTCATTACAATATATGTGTGTATGTAAAGTATGAGAGTGCAAAGTTGGTGATGATGTAAGTAGTTCAGTTAGGGCCGGGGCCCATAACCTGTTGTAACAAGAGTGAGGAGAACATAGAAAGGATGGTAAAAATACTGCCTCTCAAGCAAGAGATGTCCTACTTAAATACATGATGTACTACTTCTAGAACTTACTATGGAATACCATGTATGTCCACTTTTACAGTCCAAAGTTGATCCTGCTGAGTAAGCCAATCCTTCGAGTATATTCTAGTACTTGCTCGGGATTGCTATCACAACACCGTCCCTACCACATACTTCGCATACGGCAACTCAAAGATACCATCTTTCACTCCACGCGAAGCATTTGAAATCTTGGTCCATGGCCCGTTCACCAAAACTGCTTGACAACGAGCCCAGCTGGGGTCATATCGTCTCCCATATTATACCGAGCCATGTATTCATACTCTACATTCATCAGAACGCGTCGAGAGGGGATAAACGGAGATACCTTTCAGTCATATTCCACACCTCTGAGAAGCCTTGATTTTCAATTATCTGTACTACAACCATCAGCGAACTGATGTCGGGAATTATGCACGAAATGACTTCACCTTGACCATACTCGCCAACCATGCCGTTCCTATGGCCCTGGTCGCGTCCCGACTCGATGTTTTGGCCAGTTTCAGGATGGAATAGAAAGGGAAAGCCTACACAGGGATCATTCTGTATCCTGTCCATTGCACTTCGAAGAAGCATCAGCAAGGACGAAGTAATCGATCTTGATCAGCATACCTGTTCCACTACACGATATGATCGTCAGCAACCGTAGTTTTGCATGACCAAATCAAGAGACATATCATCGTAACATCGTGCAAAGCTACTGCAAATGATGTCAGTGTTTGTATGGATGAGCTCAGTCTATCTATCTCCGGCAAAGGAAAAATGTACCGGCAACACCGTAGTTCGCCTATCCGACTGGAACCAAAGCCGGTGCGACAGCTCTGAAGAACATTGACGTGACTGCAGCGTATTCCATTGTATCCATAGGTCCAAGGTATCGCAAAATCTCGGCCGCTTACATTCAAGTCAGCCAATTTAAATGACGGTGAGTGCGATGAGCACATACATTGACGAAAAGCTGTCCCTGAAGACCAGCAGCGAGTTGAGAATCCGAGACATATTTCTTGATACGAGTAAAGTCCTCTGGTAAGAGTAAACGTCAGCGTCAGTCATCAGACGCACAAGAAATATGAGAATGGCGTACCCGCCCTGTGGAGCAGTCCTCGATGTACGAAGTCCCTCGGACTATGGAAAGAGTGAGCCTCGGATGAGCCTATATTGGCCAGTTGTTATCAAGGAGATCATTAATACGCACCGAAATCTCCGCGATGACTTTCCCAGAGATGATCACATGAAGACGAGAGATTGCTCTTCTCTTTACTCCACCCACCATGTCGGAACCAGTTCGCCTCGGATGTATAGGCCTATCTGCTAAAGGATGGGCATCTACACATCTCATACCTCCCCTTCTCGCTCCGCCTCTCTCGTCACATTACAAGCTTCTAGCCGTATCCACGACGAATCCCACATCTGCCAAGGCAATTGCAGCAAAGTATTCCACCGTCGACACAACAGTGAAGGCATATCACACTCCTGAATCCATTGCATCCGATCCTGACCTCGATATAATCGCCGTGTCAGTGAAGACACCCAATCACGTAGAGAACGCCACAAAGGTGATCGAGGCAGGGAAGGATCTCTTCATCGAGTGGCCAGCCGGGAGAGGATTGAAGGAGACGACGCTCCTTGCTGACCTGGTGAAGCAGAAGGGAATCCGGACAATCGTGGGCTTGCAGGCGAGGCAGAGTGCGCTGTTTCGCAAGGTGAAAAAAATAGTCGAGTCAGGGGAGATTGGCGACATTTGGTCCACAAGTATGGTGTGTAGACTTTCGTAATCTCGTATAGCTTCATTCTCATAGTTAGCAGACGGCGCGCACATTCGGTCCACATGCACCATGGGGACCAACGGTATATCAAGGAGCCGAATATCTCTTGAAAAAAGATAATGGGGCAACACTTCTTGATATCCCTGGAGGCCATTTTTTCGAGGCTTTCACATACATTCTGGGACCGGTTGATACTTTATCCGCGACCACAGTTACCCAGCACTCTTCGTCCCAAGTAGTCGATCCCGATGGCACACCCACTGGTGATGTCGTCTCCATCGACGGTCCGTCGCAGATAGCTGTATCTGGTACGCTCAAGAATGGTGCAGTAATGAGCTTACACTGGCGTGCAGGGATGGAGACACCTGCTAACGTGAAAGCGGCGACACCATTTCTGTGGGTTATTGACGGTACGAAAGGGAGTGTAAGGATTGAAAGCGACCATCCTTTGGCGGCTCTCGTGGAGATGTATGAACCGACGCATCTTTGGGTGAACGGGGAAGAGGTGAAGGTCGAGTACGATGGCAAGACGAATGAGGGTAGAGCATGGGAGGAATTTTTGAAGGGCGAAGACGCTGGAGATTATCCCGACTTGCAGCATGCGGTTCAGATCAAGAGTATCATTGACGCTATTTGGAGGAGTGCTGAGGGAGGCGTAAGGATTATCCTGTAAGCATTGAAAGGACATATGACGCACCAATATCCACAAATGTACGATATATGCAGACGAAGTCAAACTTCCTAACTTTGTCTTCCAATTAGCCCGCGTCTAGTGACACCTAATATTGTTTAGCGAGAAGCTTTGGTACAAGTCAAGAATATATGCACCTTGAAAATTGGCACTGCTCTGGTTTCGACTATATCGTCCCGCTCTTTCTCACTACGTCGATTCTTCTACTTTGCGGAATGTTCTGGATATGTCGGACGATTGTGTAGTTTTAGCGGTACTGCCTAGATGTGTAGGGTCGAAGCAAAAGCATACCTCCAAGTGCAAGACTTGGTTCGGAGTCGTCTATCGACGGTAGTGGTTCCATTGTAGCCTCGGCAGGTGGTAGCATCCCTACTTTAGCGTATGGGAAGGCCGGTGGGTGATTAGTACATGTAGAGCAGTGGCGTAGTAGATGAATGGTGGTGCCAGTTTGAGTGGTAGTGGAGGGAACATGTCAGTGCTAGAATCAACGGGTACGATCACGCCGTAGGTCGTCACCGTAGGACTGGAGCAGTCTTGGGCGGCGGAGGTCGAGGATTCTTTGGTGGCTGTTCGTGTTCTTTCTTGAGAGGAACCTTGTCAAAATAGACTATGGAGCAATGCAAGATACCGTCCATTTGGTCGGCATCCTCAAATCCGGCCAGCGTGTCAAAACGACGGGGGTCATCTTTGTTATGAAATTTCATAAGCTCTTTAACCAGAATCTGAACGCATCCAATAAGATCATTGGCTGAGTGCTGATCGGAGTCCCAGGGCAAGAGCGTCAGTCTTGACCTCATCATCTGTGACCAATAGAGCAGCAGTTTATTCGTAAACTGGATTAAGGTCTCCAAGGTCAATACGGATCGAATATAAGGGTTTGCCAAACTTGGCATAAGTCAGAGCGTTATGCGGGTTTGAACGACCATTCCCATCTTGAGCTAAGGCCTTCGCCGTGGTGAATGATGATCAAAAAAAGCCTTTGGCTCGGGTGTCTCAGATAGCAGCTCCATTGAGCATTCCCTGCATGTTTAATGTCATACTTTTTGGCGCTACAAATTCAGCCGTCCCAGCTGCTATCGCCATTGTCACGAAGTGCAACACCAATGGCAGGTCGAGGACATTAGGGAGATCTTTAGCCGTAGGGATCGTTGAGACTTCTACAGCGAGAACGCCCCTGAAGGTAAAGATGATATTCCTCACAAATGGCGCCTCGGAAATGAATTGTATGCGCAGCCGGACAGTGCCTACAATGCCTTCAACTTGAATCCAAATTGGAGCAGGGATGTATAACCAATCATATATACCGACAAAGAACTCAACTACCAAATGTATGCTTTTTGAATGTAACTTGGAGCCCCGGCCCGGAAGTGTTTGGTATGCGAATGCGACCTCGTAGTTGACATAGTCGCCCGACTGATCAGCATCAAGGCCTTTGACTATGTCGCCTTCTGCCTGTTCCAAGGTCGATCCACCCCTCCCGAGGATATTCGGAATCGGTTGGTCGTTCTGGAAGTGAGCCCATGGAAATCATGCGGAAGGGGTTGTCGTTCTGGCCGATGTCGCTGATACAAACAACATCAACAAAACCGGGCAGAGTTTGTTGCATCACATCTTTGACCATGTCCGGATTGACGAGACCCCAAATCGTTCAGACGAATGCATTCGGCCACTCTGCTGACTCTGGAGTCGGGGGGCATGTACTCCTTACCACGAGCACGATGCATTTCGACCCACACACATTCCACTTCCTTTTCCAACTTTCATTGTACGATGCTGACGGCGCAAACACAATGGCAGCTATGAAGGTGCTGCGAACGACAAAGTAGAATCATCGCCAGGTGAATGGGATATACCAACGGACTTTTGGAAAGCCGAAGAAGAACCAGATGAGAGTGAAAGCTGCTGTCAACCCTAGTTGGAGGTAGTCGAACATGGCCAGATGCAGGGAAAGTGATACCGTGGGTGCAGGTAAATATGGTTGCAAGGTCATATTTCCTGGACGGGCGGCATTGGGCGCTGTCTGTGTAGGCAACACTGAACCGCCCACAGGTGCTTCTGCAATTCCAATGTGTCCATCTGGATGAAGAAAATCTGGTAATAAGGTGAATAAACTGGCCACAAAGACTACGCGAAAGCACACATTTGAAATCAGCATTTTTAATGGTAACATCCAAACCGGTCATTGGCTCCTTGACAGTCCTCTCGCCCTTGCGATTCTTGACTTTCTCCATTGGCTTTTCCTTGGGTCCAGTCATCCTGTTCATCATCTCTGTCTTCTCATTCGCTGGCTGATCGCTGGCAGATGTGCAATCTGTCTTCGATGTCGAACTAGTCGGCGGTGAAACTGGCGGGCATTCATCCTCTTCCTCGTGAGCTTGTTTTTCATCGTTGTATGCCCGAATTGTAGGCACAAGGTGTCGCTCGCTGTTCCATTCCTTGAGTAAATGCGTGCTAACCGACGCAACAGACTCACCTGTATCATGGACCATCCATGGTATTGGTCTAACATATATTTCCCCCCCGTTGCCTTTATATCTTGACAGGATCCCACTGACGTCGTGTTGACGTAGGTGGATTTATGCCATTACACAACCACGCGACATGGAATATTTTTCGAGTAGCTTGGTGTAATAGTGAATTCTAAAGATTTAATTCTTGGTTCGGCTGGAGAGATGATTTGGAAAGAAAATATGGAAATGGTGGTAGGTGGTGAAAGTCGGAAAAGGAGGGGTCAGGTCACCCGTAGCACAGCCACATCTTCTCCCTTCTTCACCCGGACCGTCACTTGACCGTGACCATCACGTTACCGTTTATGCGACCGTGTTCCTTGGATATTCTCATTTAAATTGACATCCATTTTCACATACATCTTACACAGCTTTCAGCGAAGAAAACCACTTAAAATGGCTTGATATATCGATTTCAACCAATGAAGGCGTCCCCAGGAGTCAGCAGGGCAGGAACCAAGTACCGACTTATGTGTTCAGAGGGTACAAGCCTGGGGGACACGCCCTTAGAGATATGTTTTCAAGTCAATACACTCACCATAAAAGACCAGATACTTACTGATATATGGATCAACCATTCAGATGTTTTCCTATCTTCATCCCTAGGATCTGCTTATGGGCGACGAAGGGCTTTCATTTGGTGACCAAGTCCTCGTTGGCTGTATGGATATCTGCATGAAAGCATAAATTGCCTCTGCCAACGCTTGGATTCTCCCAGCCCGGAGCTTGGATCGGCTTGCTGTACGACATGGTCTGTACCGTAGGTAGGGTTTATGGTATTCTTTTTAATGCACGTTTTTCTCATTGTATACGAATTTTTAGCTTCTTTTACAAGAGTACGTCTCATACAGTTGATTTTTTACTTGGTTTTCTCATTTGCTCAAAATGTTATCAGGATGGGTAAGCGCTTGCATATTGCACCTACTCGCACGTGCTTATCTATCCCAGTTCCAGTGTCATGGTTCTATATAATATTTTCCATGACGGCAGCACACAGAATCATTGCCACCTCGTCCTCAGATGTCAGGCTTGTCATCCCCAAAAGAGCCTACAATCAACCGCACTTCCGAATGGGATTCAGATGAGGAAGTCATAAAGATCACTGAAAGAAGGTGGGCTTTACAAATCTTGCCTCATTCTTACATAACTGAACCAGGACACTAGGTCGAAGGGATTAAGACACTTGAGAAGTTGATGAAGGCACATGCTTCGGGGTACTGGCACAGGGCGACATATTGTGAACGGTTTATATCATCTTTCTCTGAGGAGTACATGTTGGTTCTGCCACGGGCCTTCTTTTTTTCCATTGTGTTTAATCATAACGAAAGTAATATGAAGCAGTAAATCAGTTCCCTCGCCTTCAGAAACTCTTCCAGATGACTTTTAAGTACTTTGCCACGACAACGAGAATTTTCTTGAGAAGGCTGCAGTCGAGAGCCGGTTGGATGATAGCTATTGAGCTGAGACAGCCAAACAGAGCGCCTCTCTGTCTTGGTGTTGCAGCATGATTTACGATAGCCCATGCGTTGATTGTATACCAGCGGTGATTCTTGGGGCCTCAACGGAAACCATTAAAGATCTGACTGCCACCTGTACAGAGGATGAGCCGTTTCGCAATCAAATCACAGACGGGCCTCCTCATCATGACCGCTAAAGGAGGATTTACAGAATGTATGTAACACTCAACTATATCTTTTGGCTATACATCATCAGCACAGTCAACCTTATGCATGGAGTAGCATATTTGCCTCATGCGGAAAGACTTTAGCTGAGTGGCCAGGCCAGGTTGTATCGCATGGTTCGGGGTGCACCTTTACATTACTATCACCATGGGTAAGTATCCGACAACTTCGAAGAAGGGGCTCCCTCAAATATAGTCCAATGTGGTAAACACACAATATGACGTCTCGATAATCAACTCGTATATAATCGTACAAATTGGCCTAACGCTACCCAGTTCCATATGCCCCGGCTCTGAACATCGCATTATTGACAAGGCCTATTGGAATCAGAAACACATTTTTTGAGGGTTTTAAAAATTTAAGGAGAAGGAAAATGGAAAGAAGATAGGCAGTTGTCAGCGCAATTACTGATCGTCCTCCGGGGGACCATCGTTTTCAGCAGGGAAAGCATGCTGAAGCACAGTCCTACCCTTAGGGCCGATAAGAGTGTCAGTGGTAGGCTTGAGAAGTTTGATAACAGAGCTTGAAGCTCTCTGAGAGCCGTCATTACGGATAATCTGGTGAGAGTAGCTGCTGCTCTGGCTCAGCCCGTCGAATGCGATGGTGCCTGAAGGGGAATTGAGGTAATAATTCGCCGAGAATCCCTATATGTGACAGGTTAAGCGTAATGGTTCCTCGGAAATGGGAAAAACTCACCCAATAGTAGTGGCCGTTGTAGCTGTTAAAATGTTTAGCTCGAACACAAGTTTAGTAACTAGTGGCGATTACAGACCTTTTACCCTTGGCTACAAACCCGAAGCATGTCAATTGGATATACGGAATGTGGTCCAGTGTCACTCACTAGCAATGAGCCCCCCATCGTTGAGACCATACCTCTGAGGGGAGAATTTCAGCAAGAGAGCGAGTCTGAAGGTGTTATTAACACAAACCAAGTTGTAAACCGATTTTCCGCTGGTAGTTAACTGAGTTCTCAGAATCGTGAGCGTCTCGCCCGCGCCAACACTGCACATGTATCGATTACGTCTATAAAGGACAAGATACGGTGAAGACGTACGTGATTTCCCACACATTTTCCAAGGTGTGCGTCGATTCTTTCGTCTGGGTCTTGGAGGTCTCGTTGGTAGCGCTGAAGCTGAAACTGGAACCAGCAACGGACCCAATAGTGACCGACCACTCGAGACTGATGGTCGCTGAAGATAGAAATACGTCGTCAGCTGACCCCCAGGAAATACGTAGAAAACTGACAGCTACGAGTGACAGAGAGAGACGCTGTCTCAGTCGTGGACCACGATTCGGTCCAGGTGGTGGTGTATGGTTTCGAATTGTGGGTATTGTCATAAGACCAGACTGTCGTCGACTTTGTGGCGGTGTCGACAGAGTGACCGACCTCGTACGGATCGCCTTTGGTCACATTGTAGCAGTACCAACTGCAGGAGGACCGATCAGCTTCCAGGGGGAAGATAGACACTATCTACGTACCTCCAGTCTAAGGCGAAACCCTCGTTGAGTGCCATGTCGCCGAGCCCTTGCATGGTGTTTCCACGCTGAGCATTGAGCGTGTTATAAACCTGCTGCTTATACCAGCCGAGGTTCGACAGGTCTTCCCAAGAGGTTCTGGGTCCAGCCATGATATATGATATGCGAGATGCTGTAGAATTGGATAGTGTTGGTGAAGTTGATAGTGACCGAGGAAATGCAGGACGCTTTTATAGATTGGAGGATACCCTTCCGGGTACTTTATCGATACGTAGTTCAAAGTACAGGATGAATGGAAGCTGTCGTTATTACCACAGGTAACAAACACGTAGGGCACATGATCGCGCATCTGACGGCCGCCGAATGTTCAGTGCTCACGCCAGTTGTGGGTTGGCATTCAGTCATAATCATCTGGTCCTCGCTTGCGCCATTTGGGGGTCCAGAGCCAAGAAACGTATTCCCCTCAGCCAGCGAGTGTGCTCGCTCGCACGTTGACCAAAACGCTTCCCAAAATGCAGCCCCTCTGCTATAAAGGTTGACCTTGAATTCACTTCGGAGGGCGTCGTCTTGCGCCTGGAGACTCTGGTAGCGCTCGTAAAATGGTTTTAGGACAGTGATGCCGAGTATTCATAACCCGGAAGTTTTGATGATTGAGAGCGACGGGCTTTTCGAGCAACGGTGGCGCTGTTCAAGATCTCGGACGGTGGAAACGCCTGAGGCAAAGTCCCAAGGGTTGAATTCATCTCCTTCGACGAATCGAAATCCTTGTAGAAACTTCGTGCCTGGGAACACAGCGATCTCCTCGATTGTCGGCTGTCGAGCGGAGTATAGTTGGCGGAAACATGACCGAGTCGGAATCGGAGCGTCCTGAACCAAGGGATCGTGCACATACTCAGTCGTTCCATGAAGCAGGAGCCACATAGGTAACACTGAAAACAGGGCAGTTAGCAGCAGTTCCTCGCCGATCTTTTTCCAATGTTTCGTACAATATTGAGCAGTTCATGACGAGAACTACGGAAGTTTATTAAGGATGACGTCATCATAGGTGTGTCGTGGGGCGCACGTTTACGAGTTCCTCGTCCTTTAGCACTCGAGTTGAATGGGAGCACGGGTCAGCTCATCTCTCCATTTCTGCGGCCACCAACAGTGACCAGCCCTTCTCATCCATATCGCACGCCACCGTCAACAGCATCCTGTTCTGTAAGCCGCCACCAGCGGCCCACTGCAGCCACCATCTCCCCGACGATGTCTGCATAGCAGCAAACTCGCTGTTGAGGCCATGCACTAGCAGGACTTGTCGTGACTGGCCGCAGGCAAATTTCTAAGTAGCGACTTCCGAGCCAGCTCACCCCAAAATTCCCTTCTTCTTGGATGTCATGGACCAGGAACGCGAAATGGAACTCGAAGGTCTCAACGATGAACGTTAACGCCGAGAGAAAAATATATTGAAAGCTCAAGCTCAAGCCTTCAAAAGCCGCCAAGTTATTCAAACTTTCGTACTTTGCCCATTTAGGAATGGTCACTCCGCCGTCGCATTGTTGAATGTGACGTTAACACGGATGCAAAATACGAGAGATTCCGGGAGCATAGCGTCAATGTCTTTGGCCTTGTGACGCAAGATGAGAGAAAGTTGGCTGAACATCAAGGAATATCGAAGCATTTTGATTTTGTTTCATGTAGCCCCATTTGGCCACGAACCAATCGACTCTGCACGTCAAGGTAAGATGAGCAACAGCAATACAATTTGAGTTGGAGCTCACCTTTTCAAGCCGGAGAGTATCCCTCGATCTCAGGACACGTTATCTGCGACTGCATTCGTCGCGACATTTCTATGGACGGGCCATCCCAGATAGCAGCATCTGAGGGAATGAAGTGCCGTACTTGCGTTGGCATACAGACACCGATCGCAAAGCGGTTGTGTTGGTAGTAGTTGGAAAGTAATGTAAGGTTTCAGGGCAATTAGACTCCAGCGGCTTTCTTGCAAATGAAATAGCTGAAACGGTTTTGGGCGGACGGCAAGGGGACGGGGGTCAGGAATGATGGCGAAACAAACGAGGCGCTTGTGATATACTCTAAGGACGAAGACTGAAAGAAATGTAAGGATTCGGCTACGAACACCGATGAAGGCTGGAACTATTCATGGCATAACGAAAGCAAATCCACTCCGCTTCTTCTATATTAAAAGCGCGTCCTATTAGCTGACAATCATGAAGACGATGGGCGCGGAACCTCTATATCCATAGCACTACAACCAAATTACCGTTATCTATTGTCTCAGGAAAAGACACAGCAACACGTACTTCGCACCTATACCATTGTGATCCTCTGTTGAGCTGTAACGGCCGAGCATTTTGCTGTACGGGGTACCGGTTAGCGTCAAGTGGTCAACTAGTACGGTTCCACGATCTGGGCATTTTGCTTCTCTGGCTGACCTCCACGCCTTCCCGCGACGCATTACTGATGGACTAAGTATCCAGGAAGAATGAATGGAGCGGTCTTGAACGACAGTGAAGAATAAAAACGAGTCATGCTGGCAGTTGCCCTTGAGCGACCTTCTCTTCAACGACGACCGCCGCCAACTGAGTCGTCCTTTGCGCCTAATATCTCCCACATTAAGGACATCCCATTCACTGATGCCTAGTCTCACACTTGTACAGCCAACTTCAATCAGACCTTCTTCGTCCGGGCGTTTTTCCAATGTTTGCAGCCGTTCTGGCCATCGAGCCAGACTCTGAGTGAAAGCGACAAGTGGATGGATGAGAAGGAACAGTCGAAGTTTTCGTTATGAAAGGATGGTCTGACCCTTCCCGAAGAGCCATCATGAAGAGAGGTACATCCTCATTCAAGGTTATCCATAGGTCCTCAGCGAGCTGGCAAATCCAGAGAATGGTATTCAGTGCATCCAAGCCTCTGCATTCCATTGCGTAAAGTTAACTACACACTGGGTGTCTTGAGGGCAGGACGACTGAGTACCGCTAAGAAAGAGGATACTTTTCATTCAGAATCCATGCGGCCGTAAGCTGCATGTTACGTTAGTGGCAGAGGGGCCTTGAGCGCAATTGCTCGAAGCAGCGAGAAAAAATCGTCCATTTTCGAACCTAAAAACAGCATATATTCAGCACCATAGCTTGCACAAAGAGAAGCAAAACGCACCCGTCATCTCCAGCCTCCCTGTTTCCAGAACTATACGTGCACGTCTCGTATTTCTATGTCTGTTCGTTAAGCTAGGTTTCGATCTGCTGATCGAGGATACTGTTATCGGACTAGACTGTCGAAGCCAGATTTTCTAGCGTACAACGGCAAGAATCAGCGAGAACCTGTCGGGCAGTTCATAAGGCGAAGAAAGCAGAGAGAACATGTGGCTGTGCTACGGGTGACCTGACCCCTCCTTTTCCGACTTTCACCACCTACCACCATTTCCATATTTTCTTTCCAAATCATCTCTCCAGCCGAACCAAGAATTAAATCTTTAGAATTCACTATTACACCAAGCTACTCGAAAAATATTCCATGTCGCGTGGTTGTGTAATGGCATAAATCCACCTACGTCAACACGACGTCAGTGGGATCCTGTCAAGATATAAAGGCAACGGGGGGGAAATATATGTTAGACCAATACCATGGATGGTCCATGATACAGGTGAGTCTGTTGCGTCGGTTAGCACGCATTTACTCAAGGAATGGAACAGCGAGCGACACCTTGTGCCTACAATTCGGGCATACAACGATGAAAAACAAGCTCACGAGGAAGAGGATGAATGCCCGCCAGTTTCACCGCCGACTAGTTCGACATCGAAGACAGATTGCACATCTGCCAGCGATCAGCCAGCGAATGAGAAGACAGAGATGATGAACAGGATGACTGGACCCAAGGAAAAGCCAATGGAGAAAGTCAAGAATCGCAAGGGCGAGAGGACTGTCAAGGAGCCAATGACCGGTTTGGATGTTACCATTAAAAATGCTGATTTCAAATGTGTGCTTTCGCGTAGTCTTTGTGGCCAGTTTATTCACCTTATTACCAGATTTTCTTCATCCAGATGGACACATTGGAATTGCAGAAGCACCTGTGGGCGGTTCAGTGTTGCCTACACAGACAGCGCCCAATGCCGCCCGTCCAGGAAATATGACCTTGCAACCATATTTACCTGCACCCACGGTATCACTTTCCCTGCATCTGGCCATGTTCGACTACCTCCAACTAGGGTTGACAGCAGCTTTCACTCTCATCTGGTTCTTCTTCGGCTTTCCAAAAGTCCGTTGGTATATCCCATTCACCTGGCGATGATTCTACTTTGTCGTTCGCAGCACCTTCATAGCTGCCATTGTGTTTGCGCCGTCAGCATCGTACAATGAAAGTTGGAAAAGGAAGTGGAATGTGTGTGGGTCGAAATGCATCGTGCTCGTGGTAAGGAGTACATGCCCCCCGACTCCAGAGTCAGCAGAGTGGCCGAATGCATTCGTCTGAACGATTTGGGGTCTCGTCAATCCGGACATGGTCAAAGATGTGATGCAACAAACTCTGCCCGGTTTTGTTGATGTTGTTTGTATCAGCGACATCGGCCAGAACGACAACCCCTTCCGCATGATTTCCATGGGCTCACTTCCAGAACGACCAACCGATTCCGAATATCCTCGGGAGGGGTGGATCGACCTTGGAACAGGCAGAAGGCGACATAGTCAAAGGCCTTGATGCTGATCAGTCGGGCGACTATGTCAACTACGAGGTCGCATTCGCATACCAAACACTTCCGGGCCGGGGCTCCAAGTTACATTCAAAAAGCATACATTTGGTAGTTGAGTTCTTTGTCGGTATATATGATTGGTTATACATCCCTGCTCCAATTTGGATTCAAGTTGAAGGCATTGTAGGCACTGTCCGGCTGCGCATACAATTCATTTCCGAGGCGCCATTTGTGAGGAATATCATCTTTACCTTCAGGGGCGTTCTCGCTGTAGAAGTCTCAACGATCCCTACGGCTAAAGATCTCCCTAATGTCCTCGACCTGCCATTGGTGTTGCACTTCGTGACAATGGCGATAGCAGCTGGGACGGCTGAATTTGTAGCGCCAAAAAGTATGACATTAAACATGCAGGGAATGCTCAATGGAGCTGCTATCTGAGACACCCGAGCCAAAGGCTTTTTTTGATCATCATTCACCACGGCGAAGGCCTTAGCTCAAGATGGGAATGGTCGTTCAAACCCGCATAACGCTCTGACTTATGCCAAGTTTGGCAAACCCTTATATTCGATCCGTATTGACCTTGGAGACCTTAATCCAGTTTACGAATAAACTGCTGCTCTATTGGTCACAGATGATGAGGTCAAGACTGACGCTCTTGCCCTGGGACTCCGATCAGCACTCAGCCAATGATCTTATTGGATGCGTTCAGATTCTGGTTAAAGAGCTTATGAAATTTCATAACAAAGATGACCCCCGTCGTTTTGACACGCTGGCCGGATTTGAGGATGCCGACCAAATGGACGGTATCTTGCATTGCTCCATAGTCTATTTTGACAAGGTTCCTCTCAAGAAAGAACACGAACAGCCACCAAAGAATCCTCGACCTCCGCCGCCCAAGACTGCTCCAGTCCTACGGTGACGACCTACGGCGTGATCGTACCCGTTGATTCTAGCACTGACATGTTCCCTCCACTACCACTCAAACTGGCACCACCATTCATCTACTACGCCACTGCTCTACATGTACTAATCACCCACCGGCCTTCCCATACGCTAAAGTAGGGATGCTACCACCTGCCGAGGCTACAATGGAACCACTACCGTCGATAGACGACTCCGAACCAAGTCTTGCACTTGGAGGTATGCTTTTGCTTCGACCCTACACATCTAGGCAGTACCGCTAAAACTACACAATCGTCCGACATATCCAGAACATTCCGCAAAGTAGAAGAATCGACGTAGTGAGAAAGAGCGGGACGATATAGTCGAAACCAGAGCAGTGCCAATTTTCAAGGTGCATATATTCTTGACTTGTACCAAAGCTTCTCGCTAAACAATATTAGGTGTCACTAGACGCGGGCTAATTGGAAGACAAAGTTAGGAAGTTTGACTTCGTCTGCATATATCGTACATTTGTGGATATTGGTGCGTCATATGTCCTTTCAATGCTTACAGGATAATCCTTACGCCTCCCTCAGCACTCCTCCAAATAGCGTCAATGATACTCTTGATCTGAACCGCATGCTGCAAGTCGGGATAATCTCCAGCGTCTTCGCCCTTCAAAAATTCCTCCCATGCTCTACCCTCATTCGTCTTGCCATCGTACTCGACCTTCACCTCTTCCCCGTTCACCCAAAGATGCGTCGGTTCATACATCTCCACGAGAGCCGCCAAAGGATGGTCGCTTTCAATCCTTACACTCCCTTTCGTACCGTCAATAACCCACAGAAATGGTGTCGCCGCTTTCACGTTAGCAGGTGTCTCCATCCCTGCACGCCAGTGTAAGCTCATTACTGCACCATTCTTGAGCGTACCAGATACAGCTATCTGCGACGGACCGTCGATGGAGACGACATCACCAGTGGGTGTGCCATCGGGATCGACTACTTGGGACGAAGAGTGCTGGGTAACTGTGGTCGCGGATAAAGTATCAACCGGTCCCAGAATGTATGTGAAAGCCTCGAAAAAATGGCCTCCAGGGATATCAAGAAGTGTTGCCCCATTATCTTTTTTCAAGAGATATTCGGCTCCTTGATATACCGTTGGTCCCCATGGTGCATGTGGACCGAATGTGCGCGCCGTCTGCTAACTATGAGAATGAAGCTATACGAGATTACGAAAGTCTACACACCATACTTGTGGACCAAATGTCGCCAATCTCCCCTGACTCGACTATTTTTTTCACCTTGCGAAACAGCGCACTCTGCCTCGCCTGCAAGCCCACGATTGTCCGGATTCCCTTCTGCTTCACCAGGTCAGCAAGGAGCGTCGTCTCCTTCAATCCTCTCCCGGCTGGCCACTCGATGAAGAGATCCTTCCCTGCCTCGATCACCTTTGTGGCGTTCTCTACGTGATTGGGTGTCTTCACTGACACGGCGATTATATCGAGGTCAGGATCGGATGCAATGGATTCAGGAGTGTGATATGCCTTCACTGTTGTGTCGACGGTGGAATACTTTGCTGCAATTGCCTTGGCAGATGTGGGATTCGTCGTGGATACGGCTAGAAGCTTGTAATGTGACGAGAGAGGCGGAGCGAGAAGGGGAGGTATGAGATGTGTAGATGCCCATCCTTTAGCAGATAGGCCTATACATCCGAGGCGAACTGGTTCCGACATGGTGGGTGGAGTAAAGAGAAGAGCAATCTCTCGTCTTCATGTGATCATCTCTGGGAAAGTCATCGCGGAGATTTCGGTGCGTATTAATGATCTCCTTGATAACAACTGGCCAATATAGGCTCATCCGAGGCTCACTCTTTCCATAGTCCGAGGGACTTCGTACATCGAGGACTGCTCCACAGGGCGGGTACGCCATTCTCATATTTCTTGTGCGTCTGATGACTGACGCTGACGTTTACTCTTACCAGAGGACTTTACTCGTATCAAGAAATATGTCTCGGATTCTCAACTCGCTGCTGGTCTTCAGGGACAGCTTTTCGTCAATGTATGTGCTCATCGCACTCACCGTCATTTAAATTGGCTGACTTGAATGTAAGCGGCCGAGATTTTGCGATACCTTGGACCTATGGATACAATGGAATACGCTGCAGTCACGTCAATGTTCTTCAGAGCTGTCGCACCGGCTTTGGTTCCAGTCGGATAGGCGAACTACGGTGTTGCCGGTACATTTTTCCTTTGCCGGAGATAGATAGACTGAGCTCATCCATACAAACACTGACATCATTTGCAGTAGCTTTGCACGATGTTACGATGATATGTCTCTTGATTTGGTCATGCAAAACTACGGTTGCTGACGATCATATCGTGTAGTGGAACAGGTATGCTGATCAAGATCGATTACTTCGTCCTTGCTGATGCTTCTTCGAAGTGCAATGGACAGGATACAGAATGATCCCTGTGTAGGCTTTCCCTTTCTATTCCATCCTGAAACTGGCCAAAACATCGAGTCGGGACGCGACCAGGGCCATAGGAACGGCATGGTTGGCGAGTATGGTCAAGGTGAAGTCATTTCGTGCATAATTCCCGACATCAGTTCGCTGATGGTTGTAGTACAGATAATTGAAAATCAAGGCTTCCCAGAGGTGTGGAATATGACTGAAAGGTATCTCCGTTTATCCCCTCTCGACGCGTTCTGATGAATGTAGGGTATGAATACATGGCTCGGTATAATATGGGAGACGATATGACCCCAGCTGGGCTCGTTGTCAAGCAGTTTTGGTGAACGGGCCATGGACCAAGATTTCAAATGCTTCGCGTGAAGTGAAAGATGGTATCTTTGAGTTGCCGTATGCGAAGTATGTGGTAGAGACGGCTTTTTCTCCTGATATCGTGACAGAATTGTGCTGATGACGCTATAGCTCCATGGGTGACTAAGGCTGTGATGGCAAGTCGACCAGAGCAGGGGTAAGTTTCTGTTTTTTAGGCTGATGTTTGCAACCACAGGAGCGCTGATACGCCTGGGCTTGGGACACTCTTGTATAAATTTCTTCCGAGTAACAGTACGTAATTAGTCGGAGGAATTATACATTACTTCCTCAAATGATGTCGTCTTCACAACAAACCAGTTTTCCATTTCGCTGTGAATAGCTTAGAGCAATGCAGCTAACAGAAATAGACATCCATTGTCAGACCATCATTGCCTCCATTCATCAGCCGATACAGGAGACTTTGAAAGCAAAGTTAGTGGTATGCAAAGAACATTTCTTCATCGGTCAAGGGATATCTAGAACATTGAGGAACATTTTATGCCTAGGACACCACATTCGCAAATGGTAGAGGAACAACACGTTTCGCTGACAACTTTGCCTGCTTTTCTGCTTCAGTTTTCGGAGGCTGTGGTGTACTGAATAATGTTTCTGGCATATAAACTATCGAAGACTTTTATTGCTTAGAGTATTTACATACTATTGCAGCAACAGCGATGACGGCATACGGAAGTTCTCTGGCATGCTTCAACGGTTGGATTTGTTGGACTAGAGCTGGTGATGTTGATTAATCGATCTACACGAGCAACAACTGTTGGCAAGGTGAAGAATCCGTGCATTCTAAGGAATTTTCCAGGTCCTTACGCATCAGGTAACACATTCGATGATCAGTGGAACGGGATAGAGCACAGAAAGGCGACCTGTTAGAGGTGGAGAATGAAGACGGCACCATTGTGTCAAGGTCTCCAGTCTGTGAGTGACTACCTTCTCCCATCGTGCTGTTTTTTCTTACCGATGTAATCTGACAGGTCGTGGTTTCACTATTATTTTGAATTATACGCCGCCTACTGCGACCTGAATGGATGCTTCTGGAAAACCTTCAAGTTATAACTGGAAATTGTTCCCCCAATGGCTATGCAGCCCTCGAATCGTGAATTTCTGACCGCGATATTCCTGCATCACATATCAGGTGTCAATTTATATGTGCTAGCAAGCGGTACTCACTTCCCTTGATAGCATCAGTCTCGAGTATATATGCTCCATCGCCCGTCAGTCTCAATCATAGAGCAACTACTTCCTTGCTCATCATCTTTCAGTACTTTGAAAAGCTTCAAGCTTCAGGTATCATCGGCATCTGTGAGGTCTCAAAGGTCGTTGGCAGACACTGCATGCGAATGAAGGTGTTGAGCGAGAAGATGTATTGAGAGATGTCGAAAAGGCAGATATGATACTCAACAGAAGCTATTGGATCGTCCATGGCTTATAACGCGTCGATGGTACCATCGATACTGTTGGTCAAATCATGACAACAGCCTCTTTGCGGGCTTCCTCACACAACTACACGTTTTAATCCACCGCATCCAACGATGTTGACAACAACTCGAGAGCCGGCTGGGTAGTGTGTTGTGAAAAACGGGGGATGAGTAGATCAGTTCATTCCCAGTTAGTACATGTGTGGTGTCAGGCCAATAGTATTGCGCTTGGCTGAGCTCTGCAAACGCATGCAGATGTACACTACTGTACCTACTCATATACTAAATACTAATGTACTAGAATGTTCTACAAGTTTCCTAATATTTCTCTCTTAATCAGCAATTTCGGCATGATGCCAGATTGCCATCATCTTGGCTCAACTCTCAAATTCCAACATAGTGGATTTCATATCTCCCTCTTTCAAGCTTCATGTACACGCTCCAATATGGCTGTTCATGCATCCTTAAACGAATTATCCCACTACAAAGGATTCAGGTGTATGTCAATGGGATACAGGCCTGATGAACAGACCAGCTTATGAAGCACAATGGAGTCAGACATGCTCACATTGAGGCTAACACTGGAATATAGTTAGTTGTGTGCAATAGAGTTCCTGAATATTTGAGTCCTGGGATTCATTCATGTCCAAAAGTTTGTGAGTTTTTGCTTCCCTTTTGCTGGAATCAGGGTTTCTTAACAATTTTAGTTCATCTGCCTTCCCAGGTGACATGTATACTGGGTACTAGTCGTAAAAAATGACCTTTGGTCAGCAAAGTCTCTTCTGTGCAGGGATGTGTACTGACCATGCATGGTCATATGTCATTTGGGAGAGTGCAAGGCCAAATACTACAAATGACTATAAAATGAAGAAGGGGAGGTAAATTAAAACATTTAACTAAAATTTGTTCTTGTGTCACTGATTGTTTATTCTCAACACAACAAATACAATTTATATCCAACCTTTTGTTCACACCTGAAAGTCCTGCACTAGAGCCGACATCTCATTGTATCACGATATGATCACATACAGATCAGTCACTGGTCAAGTTGTTCAAAGCAGCTCATCATAGGGAAGCACAAGGATGTGCTGTCGAGAAAAGAGAACCAGGACCTAATGAGTTTTCTCAGTACGTTTAGCTTACTTGATACTCTTACAGCCTCTGGTCGACATTTTATGGTTAAAGACCATGGTTCTTCATATCCGAAAGTTAAACTGAAACTGAATGAGCTCCTGGCTGAAATCAAGTGAGTACTTGTTGTAATGAGAGTGAGGAGAATGTAGAAAAGATGGAAAAATTGCTGCCTCTTGAGCAAGAGGCATCCTACTTAAATACATGTTGTACTACTTCTAGAACTTACTACGAAATACCATGTATGTCCACTTTTATGGTCCAAAGTTAATCCTGCTGAGTAAGCCAATCCTTCGAGTACATTCCAGTACTTGCTCGGAATTGCTATCCCAACAGTACTGCAACATGTTTTACTGGCCTAGCTTGTTGTGAAAAATGGGGGATGAATAGATCAGTTCATTCCCAGTTAGTTAGTATATGCATGGTGTCAGGCCAATAGTATTGCACCTGGCTGAGCTCTGCAAATGCATGCAGATGTACACTACTGTACCTACTTATATACTAAATACTAATTTACTAGAATCTTCTACAAGTTTCCTAATACTTCTCTCTTAATCAGCAAGTTTAGCATGATGCCAGATTTCCATCCTCTTGGCTCAACTCTCAAATCCCAACACAGCTAATGTTGGCCTCATTCTAGTGTCATCATTCCTGCTAGCCACAAAACCACATCCAACATGATTTCCTCTGTGCTGACTAAGCTCTTCAAAAATCTAGAGATAACAGGGACACATGGCACACCGAGATATGTTCAGCCAAGAAATGGTCACACAAGCTGGGTGAGGCAAGATCTGGTCTTGTGGATTTCGATTCTATGCCCTATATGTTGGTGCTTAAAGGTAGCTTGGAATGTCTGACTCTTTTTATTTTGACTGGTTCACCCTCCATCTTGTGTATGGTGCCAAAGCTGATCAGGTTATCCATCCTGGGGAACAACAGGGTACTTGAAATGAGTCTCATTACCTCCAAGCCTCACCCAAGAGCTTGATGATCCAGAGATGCTATGAGAGTTGCAGATTTACAATTTGTCTGGTCTAATAATGTGGATGGTGATGCAGTCACAGATATGCTTGAGAACTGAGCTATCAAGTCCATTGTAATAGGTATTCAGATGGGAGACAAGCCCAAACTGGACACCATGTCTGGAGATGACACTGTTCAAAAATGCAGGACAATAGTAGCACTATGGTATGGAAGAGCTCATATGAGCTAATGTATTATAATTCATATGTTAATGAACATGCATTCTTCGAGTTGCAGTATACCAGCATACTGCATCACTGTAATTACTGCATCATCTCTTCAACTTCACTTTATTGTATGAACTAAGCATCTGATCAGTTATGCCTAGTGCTTGCCAATCTCCTTGCTTCCTGACTATGCCTAGTGCTTATCAGAAACCTCATCAATTATGCCTAGCACTTACTGACATCCTCTCAACTACCCCTAGCACTTGTTAGCACCTTTATGGATCCCTCTTGGTGGTTGGAACTTGGCTGTCAGACATCCTCACTTATGACTCAGGTTTTACTTTGAGTACTCTTTCAACTCATGTATTAGCCCAAATACCCATATTCTTAACAACAGGTCTGTGCCATCAGTACATTAGAGCATGAACCAAGGATATATAAACCTTAAGAATGCACATTGACCTGTCCTCAGGCCTATGTTATTCTTAGTACTGTCCTTCCAAAAGATAGAAATCACAGGTTAGAACTGTTTCATGGTGGTTAAAAAATGTAAAATCAACTTGTCTTGTCAATCAGATACAAATGGCAAAAAAAGGGGTAGCTGCACACATACTCTCACATTGCCAGAGCCCATAGGTAACAGGGAAAGATAAATAAAAGTATTTAAAATTTAAACATGTCAGATGAAGTAGAATATCATAGCTCATGCAAATATGGCATAGGGAGAGCTCACTGCCCCACTCAGCATACAAACAGTGGCACAATCCATCATATCTCAACACCAAGCACATTCTGAGAAGGTGTCATCCACCATTGGCATTGGTCTTTGCATTAGATAGGTGTTAGACCTGAACTTCATGTGATCTTCTAAGTGCATTAGATCTCAAGGCTGTCTCATGTTCAAACAATTGCCTTCAATATCAACAGCTAATGCTCTTTGGACCCAATGAAGAAGGACTAAGGACTTTAGTCAAGTTCTGAGAGTGAAGTACTGGTATAGATAGACTTTAGCTCAAATCTGAGGAATATACAGTGAGAGCTATCCTACTGATATACAAAAACTGTGTAGCTAATAATAAGTTTGTCAATGAGTAGTCTATGCATGGAACAATAAGAAATGTCTGTTGAGCAAGCAACTATTGCAAGCTATAATACAAAGGCAAGAGTCATTCAATAAGGGTATGGCAATGGTGGTGTGATAATATTGCAATTGATAAGATATGTGATAGGCACCTGAGATAAGATGAAGTAAGTGGGAAAAATCATAACATTACCCCCTCATTAAGACAGTCATCCTAACTGCCCTATACTTCATCCAAGTAATCAGGTTCCTTCTTTAAAAAGTCATATTAATTGACCCAATACTCATCAAGTATAGCCTGCCAATGGGTTTCATCAGGATTCTTGACCCACTTTTGGATCCTGTCTTTGAATTGTGTGAGGTATCAGACATCTCCATTATCCTGGTAGTCATGGTCAAGGATCATGGAGACTGCTCTTGGGTTCATTACAATTTTGGTGACTTTGAGTCATCCTGCTTGCTGCATTTTTTCCTTGTAGTCTCTGATCACTTCTTGTGCACTCCCCATCTCTGTTTCCCTTACCCAAGAATTGTGCTCCCACATCCAACCCTTTCACTTGATGAGGTAGTCAGTTACAGCTTTGGAACATTGGCCCTTCTTGGTATGTACCTGTCTTGTTCTAGAATCTAGTACTTTTTTAACTTCAAAATACTCTCACCTGTCAATTAAGTCAGGGGGAGAAGGTGGTGATTGTTGTTGGTTGGAGAACACTGGCATGATGTATGGCATCAGTAGTTTCTCATTGAAATATGGGTGGATCATCCAGTGTGGGGGAAGTTTGGGCTTATAGGCAGAGGACCTGGCCTTTTTGAGGATTTTAAAAGGGCCTATTTGCTTGTTGTTGAGTTTCTTCTTGGGTTGTGGAAGGTGCAAGTTGGAGGTGTCCAACCAGATCCTGTCACTGATGTGATAATCAATTGCCACTCTCTTGCCCTTATCATACTGGGCCTTCATTTGGTTTGCTGCTTCATTTAGAGCAGTATGCATCTCCTTGTGTACTTTGGCCATGGTTTCAGAGAACTCTCTGGCAGCAGGGATAGCAAACAGCAAGGATTGTTTGGCATTGGGAAGGAGTTGGGATTTCATCTGTAGAGAGTCATAAAGGGGCTTTTTTCTGAAGCAGAGTGCATGCAATTGTTGTGTGCAAATTCAGCAAGTGATAGTCAGTTGCTCCAATTGGTCTGTCAGTGATTGACAAAGATTTGTAGGTATTTTTTGATTTCTTGGTTGACCCATTCTATTTGTCCATCCATCTGGGGATGATAGGCTATAGATGCATTCTGGGTATTGTTGAGCATCTGATATAGGTCTTTCATGAATTGAGAAACAAATTAGGGATCCTGGTCAGATATGATGACTTGGGGCATGCCATGCTTGGAGTAGACATGATCACAAAGGATTTTAGCCCATCCTTCCACTGAGAGCTCCTCATTGTATGTGATTGGGATGATTGTTTTTGAGAATCAATTGACAATTACCAACATGGCATCATAGCTGTTAGACTCTGGGAGAATGGTTATCATGTCAATGGAAATGTGCATCCATAGTACAGTTAGTATAGTATTTGGGTGTAATGAGGCTGCCTTGGCTTGCATACTGCTCTTCATTCATTGACAAGTTTCACAACCTTTCACATAGGTCTCTATGTCCTTTTTCATCTTTAGCCACTAATATTCCCAGAGTACAAGTTCTTACATCTTTGCTATACTGGAGTGACCTTCCATGATGTGGTTGTGACTCTGAGCAATGATTTTGCCTCAGAGTGCCATTTTCTTTGGTATGTAGATTCACCCATAGTATAATATTCCACTATTCTGGGTGATATCACATTCATGGTCAAGGGAGTCAGCAATTCCTTGATTCTATAGTTCTCATTGTCTAGTTGGGTTTTGGATCTTAGAATGAGTTTCAGTGGTAGTGGGCATGATAAGTGTACAGAAGTGCTGAGGGAAGAGAATGACAATATTATAGTTATCTTTCTTGCCTTGGTCATAGTCATCATATCAACTGAGCAAGTTGGCCTTCTTGTTAGCCATCCTAGGCTTGTGTTTGAGTATAAAGTGATACTTGGCTAATTCAGTGACCCATTGGGCCTGTCAATAATTTAATTTCTGGGGCTTTCTAAAATACTGGAAGTTTTGATGGTCCATCCAGATTTCAATGTCTTCAGCAGCACCCATCAGATAGTGGCACCATTCTTCCAAGGTGAGTATGATGGTGAGTAGTTCTTTATCATAAATTTCATAGTTCTGTTCAGTTGCCATCAGGGTCTTGGACATGAAGGCAACTGGTCACCATCTCCCTTCTTGTTGTTGGCTGAGAACAGCACCAATGGCTCTGTTGCTTGAGTCTGCTTCCACCATAAATTTCCCAGTCTCCATTAGAATGGTGAGGACAACATCTTCTCTCATCTGCTTCTTCAATCACTGGAACACTTGCTTTTGCACCCCTTCTCATCTCCACTCAGCATTACCAGTTAACTGGGTAAGAGGTCAAACAGTTTTGGAATAGTCATAAATGAATTTATAATAAAAGTTTGTAAACCCTAGAAATGACTGGAGTTCCTTCTTCTTGATCAGCATTGGCCATTCAGCAATGCTGGCTATCTTGACTGGGTCCATTCATACAGAGTCCTGGCTGATGATAATGCCAAGGTATTCTGTCTTGAGCACTTCAAACTCACACTTCTCAGCTTTGAGGAAGAGCTTGTTCTCTTGTAGGCATTGCAGTATGCATTATACTCTGCATCAATGCTCTTCTAAGCCCTTTGTAAAGATGAGGATGTCATTGAGGTCATGGGAGATGTCATTCATCATCCACTAGAATGTGGCAGGGAAATTGGTGAGGCTGAAAAACATGACAGTGGGCTCAAATAGTCCATGGTTCATCCAGAAGGCAGCTTTCTCCTCATCCCCTTCACATATTCTGATGTTGTTGTACTCCCAATAAACATCCAACTTGCTGAAGTACTTTGCTCTCTGCAGTTTGTTGATGAGCTCAGAGATGAGGGGAAGTGAGTAACAATTCTTGATTGTCATCTCATTGAGTTTGTGATAGTCCTGAATAGGATGCAGTGAGCCATTCTTTTTTTTGACAAAGAAGAAGGGAGAGGTGAATGGGGACTTCAAGGGACAGATGCATCCTGAGCTAATATTCTCATCTAGGAACTGGTCAAGCTGTTCCTATTTGTTTTGGTTAAGCAGATAGACTTTGCAATCTAGCATTGATTTGGCATTGGGTATTAGCTCAATTGCATGGTCCCAGGGCTTCCATTTAGGGAGCTCATTGAAACTTTCTTTAGAGAATAGGTCTTTGAAACTGCAATATTGCAGAGAGACCATCTTCTCAAACACTTTCTTTGGTTTCTCCATGTTGATGGCTGCAGCAAGGTCATTGGCATGATGCATAGCATGAATTATGAGTTCCTCTTGCATGTTGACAGCTAAAATGACTTCACTGTCTTCAAGCTCTTCATCCCACTTGTCATCTGGGTCTGAGTTGGGGAGGAAAGGGGTTTTTGATGCATTGACAGTATCTAAAAATCATCATCTTCCAGTTGATGACAGCATTGTGGTGTTTGAGCCAATTGTGACCTAGATTCAATCCTTGGAGCCAAAGTCAGTGACCATGAGATTGATTCATTTGCTGTAAGCCCCAATCATCATTTGGAGTTCAACAAATTTGGTGATATTCTCTGCCTTGTTGTGGGTTTTATTGGTGTTATACATGAGAATGGGGGCTGCAGTCTTGTGGGTGTCAAGGTTATATTTCTCAATAATGGTCCAGTTGATTGAGCTACCAGTGCAACTGCTGTTGAGCAGCCCCTTCATAAGGAGAGTCTGTGTTTTAGTACAGGGTTGTAGCTGGATCTCAATAAGGAAATCTCATCCCATACTCTTCATGCCCTGCATATAGCAGATCAGTTCACAGAGTTCATAGAGTCACTCTCTGGCAGACTCTCCTTTAGCTTGATTATGAGATTATCAGTGATTTTGGGGGTTTGGTCTTGGTGGACCCAGAGAGATAGGGTAGCTCTTGTGACTGACCCTGTCTTTGTGTCACAGATTGCTTGCAGAGTCTAATCTACCTCAAAGGGCTTATACCAGATATTTATAGCTACTCTCTCATTAGGGTGGTCATCCATGGGTTCATTGTGACTCTTCTGTTTCTCCTCCCAGATTTGGAAGGTGGTGTCATCTTCCTCATCAGGTACCTCTATCATAGAAACCCTATGCCCCCTCTTTGCTGCCTGGACACTAGTGTGTTGTTTCTGTCTCTGGTCAGATGGGCTTCTTGCAGTAGTCTCCTCTGAGGAAGTTGCTTAATCAGAAAGGGAGTTTGCACTCTATTGTCCTACTTTCTCTGCTTGAGGCATTACAAGGAATGTCAATATGGTGGGCAACTTTTCATTTGATGCTTTCACTTGTGATGAGCTGCTTGTCAAATATTTAACCCTTCTATTATCAGGAATGATGGGTTCTTGCAAGAGGCTCTCTGCCTCTAGTTCAGCCTTCTTGATTCTTGTAGACAGTTGAGGGAGTGTGGCATGAGTATTGTGGTGTTCCTCTGCTGTGGTGAGTTCCTCCCTCAGCTCATCTATCCATCATTGCTGCTGCTTGGCTTTCTCTTGGGCTTATTGGTGTATTTCCTCAATATTCAGCAGTGACACTGCTGAGCTGCTGCCAAGGTCTTCACTGGCTCTGGCAAAGGGTCAGCTTGCCTGCAGATTCAGATAATAGCTATATTGCCAGATTCAGCTTATACAGGGCATAGGGGGAGAATCAGGAAGTTGCATTGAGTAGTGGACTTCATAGCAGATATTGAATATATTGAGGCCAAGTTGTTCAGCCCTCCAAAACATGTTGTAGTTGTATGTAAAGCTATCAAAATTATTAAAATATGCCCCTGCCAGCTCAGGCAGGCATGTTTTCCTCTCTTCTAATGAGAGTCTGAAGAGCACATTTAAGCTCACACTGCTCCTAGCTGGTTCTTGGGCATAGCCTGGTACTCTATCATCTGCTGAGAGGCCATATAGAGTCCAGTCCTGGTTTGCAAGTATCCTGACCCATATAACCTCATTCCTTCCTTATCATGGGAGAGAGTCTCCTCAGTTGGTAGTGAGGTAGAAGTCCATATCAGGACAGTTGCTAATGCCTGGCCAAGCTAGGCTCATTCCTCAATGTTGAGTCATTGAAGTTTTCAGGCTGTGGCTTAGAATTCTCTGCAAATTTGTCTATCATAGGGGGCAAGGATCAGCCACTTGAGATTGGGGCTATTAGTGTTGAAGAGGTCATTGTTCTATCACTGGAAGATGGGCTCAGGGGCAATGGGGAGCAAGGATAAGGAGTTGCTATCCTTATCATTGGATGGGAATTGCCCAACTGGTGTTGGAAGTCAGGGATGGGCTGGTACTTCTGAAAATTGGTGGATAAAGGATCTATAGGGCCAGTTGGGATGGGGTAGTTCCATTCTGAAATTAGTGTAGTGTTGTACCCTGATACATTCAGGGTGAGCAGGAGTGTAGGGAGAAGGTGCAGGGCTTGGGATTCTGAATCAAGTCTGTAGGTCCCTCCCATATTTCTCAGCAGTGGTGGATCATTCTAGCTGATAGGAGAGAGGACAAGGTCAGGAGAGACCTGATGTTGTGTTCCTAGAGGGTACCTCCCAATATGGGAAGGACTTGTCAGAGGAGAGTGTGGGGTAGGAGATTCTTGTATGAGTGTGATCATTGTTTTCTGTTGGGGTCTCCAGACCACTGACTTGGTTGATCTGTAGGGTAGGACATAGTGTGTGGGAAATGGGGCAGGTTGGATGGGAACTAAAAGGTGTTGCTGACATAGGAAATTTTTGAATTATTCTCCCCATGTCAGGCAGATGAAGGAAGTGAAGAGGCAGGCAAGAATTATATCCCCAAGTGCAGTGCTGATGGCAATGGTTTGTTGATTCAAAAGATTGGGAGTCTGTTACATAAAGAGAGTTTTCTTTATGGCTGATGGTGAAGAGAACATAAGAAGCTTTAAGCTAATTGTTAGACTCAAACTTCACATGATTTTCTGAGTGTGTTAGATCTCAAGGCTGTCTCATGTTCAAACAATTGCCTTCAATATCAACAGCTAATGCTCTTTGGACCTAATGAAGAAGGACTAAGGACTTTAGTCAAGTTCTGAGAGTGAAGTACTGGTATAGATAGACTTTAGCTCAAATCTGAGGAATATACAGTGAGAGCTATCCTACTGATATACAAAAACTGTGTAGCTAATAATAAGTTTGTCAATGAGTAGTCTATGCATGGAACAATAAGAAATGTCTGTTGAGCAAGCAACTATTGCAAGCTATAATATAAAGGTGAGAGTCATTCAATAAAGGTGTAGCAATGGTGGTGTGATAACATTACAATTGATAAGATATGCAATAGGTACCTGAGATAAGATAAGATAAGTGGGAAAAATCATAACAATAGGGTAGAGAGGGGAATGGTGATAGAATAAAACTAGAGAGAGAAATAAGTAAATTTAGAAAAAAATAATGAATTGGTATTAGCAAGCAACACTCATATGACCTGTACCAATCCTTCCACCATTACTTGAGATAGCTCAATTGTCAGTGAGATGAGCTATCTCAATATTAGTATTAAGATGTTCAGCCTGATTGTGCTAAGACAGAAATATTGGTATGCATGCTCCTTGATCTTGGAGCTATGCATTGTCATAGGTAGAGAGAGGATGTACCTGTAGAGAAGAAATAGCAGTAATTTAAAGTAGAGAGTAGTGGAAAAGAGAAAAGAGATATAGCAAACCTAAAAAGAAAGTATGAGTCAGCCAGCCTGAGATGTTAAGTCTATGAGTAAGGCAACTCATACTATCACATTGGGTTGCATATAACCATCCAAATTACCCATGGCATCTCCATTCTTCTTCATCAAAAAGATGGATGGAAAACTTCATCCTGTCCAGGACTACTGCAAGCTCAATGAAATGATGATCAAGAATCATTACTCATTCCCCCTCATTTCTAAACTCATGGACAAACTAGGAAGTGCCAAGTACTTCACTAAACTTGATGTATGATGAGGGTACAACAATGTATGTGTTATGATTTTTCCATTTTCCATCCTTATCTCTTATCTAATCAACTGACATCACTATTGATCATCTTATCCACCATTCATCCATGAGAACACCATGCTTCACACTAATTATAACCACCTCACTAGGACTGCATGGTTATCATAACTCTTTCTCTTCATTTACATGTGGACTACTTATGGACAGTTCTATAGTTAACCTTTCCCTTTGCATATATAAGTAGCATAGCTTTCACTGTACATTCCCCATCTTTCAACTAAAGTTTACTTTCATACCACATAATCTCCACACAAAGATCAGAAGACCATAGGCATACCTAAGGATGATTGTCCAAATGTGAGACAGCCCAAAGGATTATACATGTCTGTAGATCACATAGACTATGAGTGTAACAATTAGTTGAAAGATTCACCACTATCTCTTCACTGCTAGCCACAAAGAGACAAACTGTATAATCAATGAACCTCAACAAAAATGAACCATCACTCTCAGCACCATCATTGGTGATGCCTTCCTACTTGTGTTTTTCACTGTGCTCATATTTCTGATATGGGAAGAACAAATCTGTGATTATCTACACCAATGACAGGTCTTGCAACCACAACCCCCACCTCCATTCCCACTTTATTATGTCATACCCAGAAGGCCAACCCCTGCAAGGGTGGATCCCTCAAATTTGGCATCCTCTCAGGAAGATGACCTCCCCTGCCACCATATCACCTTCATTCCCCAGTCCTCAGATGAGTTCCCAATGTGCTGGAAGATCAGAACTGGCCAGCCCTCTCAGCACAATAGGCTGGAATGACCCTCACCATGGAGGAATATGCAAGGGACCTATGGGTTAGGTTCTGAACCCCTGATGAGTCACCTCCCCCCTACATGCCTGCCCATCCAGCTAGTGCATAGGTACAACACTCAAACAACACCAGGATGGGTATACCTCATCCCAATCACCCATACAGCCCCTGGGCCACCACCCAGGAGCAAGTACCCTGCCCAACAGATGAGGACAGTGACTCCTCATCCTCCCTCCCTCTCATTAAGCTCCCCAGCAACTCCCTGAAACATCAATGACCCCCTCAACACTGAGGAGCCCGACTTTGAGTGGCCTGAGCTCTCAAACACTGACTGAGCCCTCCTTGGTCCATTCTGAAGTGAAGCCTGGAAGCTTTGATGAAATGACATTGAGATCAGAACAGCCTGGCCAAGAATTCATCCAGACATGGATGAGTATCTCACTCTCAATCAAGAGAAACCAGTCTGAGGTCCCAGGCCTGGTGCCACTATTTTCAACAGAATATATGCAAACTGAAACTGTGAGTTATATTCCTCAGCTACAGGGGACTGAGTACCAGGGCTATGCCCCAGAACAGATGATGAACAGAGGGAGCTGGAATGCTCCCTATGGATATTGGCAAGGAGAGAAGGAGACTGGCCAGACCTCAATGAGAGAGAGGCCAGATTTTCATAATTTTACCTGTAACACCAGATTTTATGCAGGGCTGGAATTGTTCCAGCCCCAATATATGTCATATTCGAATTACTCCCCCAATATGCCAACAAACCAACCCTGGACCCTCCCCAATTCTCCACTGACAAGCCAAATTAGGCAATCAAACTTCTATCCCCAACAATGAAGAAGTCTTCTCTTCACAGGCACTGGGGAAGACCCCAGCACCAGCTTGGGTTCCACAGAAATGTCACAACCAACTGTGGAAGAATGAATACAGGCCACCAAGGAACAGTTAGCAAAAAAGGAGCAGAGAATAGAAGAGCTTTGACAAGAACTCAAAGAAGCAGAAACACAACAAAATGCCCATGCTGAATTCTGGCAATTTCCATACAAGGGAAAACAGCCAGAATGGGGATGACCATGGGAACCTCTGAAAAAACCAATCCCCAGGCCAGACTGATATTCTATTTCATGCCCACCTCTAGGACAGGCATCATTAGACCTATACTCTAATTCCATAGGAGTTGCCCCTGGTGAAGCACCCTATTTAGATATCAAGCCCACCCTTGTGCAATCCCTGAAGCCATTCAAAGGGGAACATGATGATATCAAGAGGTTTATAGGTGATTGCATTGCCTATTTCAAGGTGTTCCAGCACTACTTCCAGCTGCTGTCACACCTCATTCTCTTTGTGACCTCCCATTTTGAAGGAGCAGCAAAAGACTGGTTGGTCTACAAATGACCTGAGTATTAGGTCATCAATGACTTCACAGGAACCACCACCTGCTTCTAGTATCCAAGCTGGGAAGAGTTTGTTGAGCTGGTCATGCAGTGTTACAATTTTTCTATTATCTTATCTTATCTGAGTCATATCCATGACTCATCCATCTAATCTAGTCAAGAAACCGACTCGTATCCAGCTATTTGCCAGCTACAACCCTTGTTCTCACCATTTGTCACCCCAGACATTCTCTATTGGTTCTATGATCCTCCCGGATTGTCCTACTTCAACACCATTTGTGCATGGACTGTAGCGTTTCATCTAATTATAACACTGTAGAAATACTATATAAACAGAGTAAACTAGACAGTTGTACTCCATCTCTTGTTTAAATTACAATCATATACCTCTTGTCTACACCACACAGAAGGTCTTAAGCTTCTATCTCTCACCTTGGGTGATCGTTCAAATGCGTAATGGCCCAGAGAGATCAGCTGATGACCCCAAGTCACATGTCCAAGTCAGTACCTAACATTAAACAAGAGATACTCTTGCTTCTCCAATGCTAGTGGTAGAGAAGAACTTCTTCATGCCTGAAGAAGAGAACCGACAAACCGAACCCTGAACTGTTTCCCTTGGCATCGCCATCAGCGGTGCCATCTTGTTGACATTTTTTATGGTCCTTGCCATCTTAATCTATGAGGAAGAAATTCAGGCACTGCTTCAGCAAAGGCATGTCTGATGACCTGTTCCACCCCCCCAACCTCCCCGACATCCAGACCATGTCATTCCCAGGGAGCTACCCCATGCAAGACTGGGAGAATGAGAGGCAGTACCACTCGTCCACCCCCATGCCTGATTCCAGATTGCCTCCTCCTCTGAGGGGAGTACAGATTCGAGGCCCCCGACTCCCGGGCCCTCCTCCACCCATGCACATAATGCACGAGCAGTTCTTCTCTGGTACCAGATGGAACGACCCTCTGCCGCCTACACAGTGGCCCAGGAATATGCGCGGGACATTCGGCTTATGCTCGATGACCCCCTGCCCACTTACCCTGGCCCCCCCCCCTCATCCACCAACCCCCACCCTCCATCAGCAGCACTGGAGGGTATGATCACGATCCCCGTCACCTGACAGTGACAATGACAATGGGTCCTTTCACAGACCCCAAAACCCCGACGATCCTGCCATGGATCGAAACCACCCCTATGGCCCTTGGGGCCATGAAGCCTGGCCTGAGGAAGGAGAGTCCATCTCTCTCCTCCCCCCCCCCCCCCCCCCCCTTGCATTCTAATATCGGGTGTTGGGTAATTGTGCCCCGAATTTGCATAATGTGAGCAAGGTTAGTCTACAGTTCTGTTCAGCTCATTAAATCAGTTATAGTTTATTGTGCATATGTTGATGACAATAAATCTCCAATGATGAGTCCGATGACAATATTGTCGGAGACAACACCCCAATCCCAGCCCCTCCCCATGCCACCGACGATCCCTTCAATCCGCACGGGGAAGACTTCATCTGGCCCAACCTCTCTGAGGTCGATAGAAGACTTTTCGGTCCCTTCCGGACCACTGCCTGGGAAGTTTGACGTCAAGACGTTGAAGCAAGAGACCTCTGGGAAGAGCCCAGAATCGAAATGGATGAGTGGTTGGCACTCAACTGAGGAGACCCCATATGGGTTTCAATCAATGGCCCCAGCAGGGCCAATATCGTCACTGCTGATATGCCATCTATGCATTCACACCTAGATTTTGCGATTTTGTAACAATACTATTGCACATCTATCCTATACTAGTGATACATAGAGGACTATAGCTGAGGCTTCAAGCTGATAGTTAAAAGCAGTAAGCAACTGGTAGAGCCAGGACTTAGATGCAACACCATTAGTGGGTTAAATCTACCAGCCAGCCAGACTAGTAACTCAAATGCTAGCAGGACTAAGTGAAATACAGCCACTAGCAAACGAAGGATGCTACTAGTACACCAAAACCAGAAGCAGAGTACACATATCTCATGAAGTTCTGTCATTAGCAAACTGGACTGGACATAAATGCCTAAGTCAGGATACCTAGTCACATGGCAATCTTGAAACAGGACTTGGAAATAAATTAGGAATGGATTAACCTTGAGCCCAGATCTGACTATTTCAATATAGATCTCTTATGATCAATGCTAGTGGAGCCAGACTGCACCCTCAATCATGATCGGATAGCTGTTACAGGTACCAATATCCGGATATCCATATAACCGCATTACTAGGGCATGTAGTTGTGCCAAGGGTGCGGAAAGACCAACTGTGGAGTCTCTAGACCAAATATTTGAAAAGAAAACAGACTAGACCGACTATT
Organism: Desarmillaria ectypa; assembly: GCA_030407005.1. Taxonomy (NCBI): domain Eukaryota; kingdom Fungi; phylum Basidiomycota; class Agaricomycetes; order Agaricales; family Physalacriaceae; genus Desarmillaria; species Desarmillaria ectypa. The sequence continues at coordinate 4,115,411 of JAUDYN010000002.1, read as the reverse complement.
GTGTGATTATTCACCATTATTCATGACTAGCCAAGAAATCCTTACCAATATACCCTATACCCAGATGATATTTATAGTTTTGCCTCAGTAGTATATAAGTAGTGGGATGGGCACTCGTGCAAAGCAGGCAAGCCATCCCTGCAGTTGAGCCCTCACTGGTAGTAACTGGTGTCCCCAATTAAAGGCTTTTGTGCTTAACCTTGACAAAGTGATTAATAGTCGCTAAGTCACCCATAGAATTGCATTGAATTGAAGTCCATTAGAGTCACTGTTGTGTCCTGCAAAGGTCCGGAGTGTTTTGAAGTTAGTTCAAGCAAAGTTCTCGGAGTTGTAGTTTATTCTTAGGCCAAGAGTGCCACTAGTTAGCCAAGAGTGCGGCTAGTCAAGTGTTTATCACTTGTAGGAAGCAGTATAGGGCCAAGAGTGCCATCAGTTTATTCTTAGGCCAAGAGCGCCACTAGTCAGCCAAGAGTGCGACTGGTCAAGTGTTTATCACTTGTAGGAAGCAGTATAGGGCCAAGAGCGCCACCAGTCTGAAGCAGTTTCAGTCAGAATGAGCGCAGTAGCTCAAACCAAGTCACTCTTATCCAATTGTGTCTTACCCACCCCACTAGTACGACTAGTACTTTGTATAAACTGACTAGTAATGAATAAAACATCTTTAAGACAATTGTACTTCATTATTGAAGTCTGCAGAGTGCTTCCATCGTACTCGAAACCGCCCGAATTCAATATTGGTGATTAAGTGTAGAGTAGTAAGAGGTTTAGTGTGATTGGTGTTCATTGCCATTCCCTAATTCTTTTGTCACTCGCCGTTACCAAGCACATCAGCGTTCCTTCCACTCTGGATATGAGCATGGAATGTTCATGCCCATGTTAGATATGAAGGTCATATAAGAACTAGGAACTCCTAGTTGTACTGCCTTCACCATTGTGCTGCATTCGGCTTCATCGGTCCTTTAGCCTGCTAGCTTGGCTTCTTCCTCAAGCTTATGGAAATAATGGGAGGTGGGCTGTGCTCCCATGCGCAAATCGAACATGCACTTTTCATGGATCTCCTCGATCGTGGGATCCCAAAATTGTCATGTGACTAGGTTGATGAAGTCGGCCCAGTCGGGGTATCGGAAGTGGGCGGCAGTGCTGTCAAAGGCATCACCAACCCAGTATTTGGGTCTCTTGTAGACCCACCAGTCCTTGGCAGTGCCCTCGAAGTGGGACGTCGTGAATAGTACCAGGTGTGATGGCACCTGGAAATAGTGACGGAACACTTCGAAATAGGCGATGCAATCGCCTATGAAGTGTTTGATGTCATCATGGTCCCCTTTGAATGGAGTGGGAACCTTGATGAGGGTTGGCTTGATGCCCAGGTAAGGGGCATCAATGGCAGCATTCCTGACAGGATTTGGGATAGGGTCAGGAGGACCCTGGCCGGCGGGCAGTCTTGGGATCGAATATCGATCTGGCCTGTAACTCAGGTGGCCTCTTGGCGGCTCACCCGATGGTCTTCCCCTCTCCAGCTCCTTCCCCTTTTCTTGATCCTGGAGATAGTCCGTCATCATCTTGCGGGCAGACTCCTCCTTGTCCAGTTCTTCGCGCATCTCTGCAATGCACCTCTCCTTTTCCATCAGTGTGGTTTTCATCTGCTGATGGATTTCCTCTGCTGTGGCAGGAGTTCTTGATGCCCCTGCAAAGAGAAGACTACCACCCTGATAAGGGTGGTATCCTTGGTGATGTGCCCAATGATGCGGGGGCGAGTTGGGAAGTGGTCATGGGATTGTGACCGGGGTATCTGGTGGATGATCTGGATAAATTTTGTATTGGGGCTGGTGATAGTCCAGCCTGCCATAATAACCTGTATTGTAGGTTAATGTATCGTACAGGGCCTTTTGCCCCCAATTACTCCTCTCTTGCCACCTCCAGCCTCCATAAGTGCTGGAGGGTCCTCTCCATTTCCTGCTGCTCATCTGGATCTTGGGGCCGAAGCCGTGGAAAGAAATCCCCTGCGGAGGGGCAGAAAATACTTTGGTCATGATTGGCACGTATCCGGGTGGTGATGTGCTTGGTAACGGCGAGTGACAAAAGAATTAGGGAATGGCAATGAACACCAATCACACTAAACCTCTTACTACTCTACACTTAATCACCAATATTGAATTCGGGCGGTTTCGAGTACGATGGAAGCACTCTGCAGACTTCAATAATGAAGTACAATTGTCTTTAAGACATTTTATTCATTACTAGTCAGTTTATACAAAGTACTGCTTGTACCAGTGGGGTGGGTAAGACACAATTGGATAAGAGTGACTTGGTTTGAGCTACTGCGCTCGTTCTGACTGAAACTGCTTCAGACTGTTGGCGCTCTTGGCCCTATACTGCTTCCTACAAGTGATAAACACTTGACCAGTCGCACTCTTGGCTGACTAGTGGCACTCTTGGCCTAAGAATAAACTATAACTCTGAGAACTTTGCTTGAACTAACTTCAAAACACTCCGGACCTTTGCAGGACACAACAGTGACTCTAATGGACTTCAATTCAATGCAATTCTATGGGTGACTTAGCGACTATTAATCACTTTGTCAAGGTTAAGCACAAAAGCCTTTAATTGGGGACACCAGTTACTACCAGTGAGGGCTCAACTGCAGGGATGGCTTGCCTGCTTTGCACGAGTGCCCATCCCACTACTTATATACTACTGAGGCAAAACTATAAATATCATCTGGGTATAGGGTATATTGGTAAGGATTTCTTGGCTAGTCATGAATAATGGTGAATAATCACACAATAGTCGGTCTAGTCTGTTTTCTTTTCAAATATTTGGTCTAGAGACTCCACAGTTGGTCTTTCCGCACCCTTGGCACAACTACATGCCCTAGTAATGCGGTTATATGGATATCCGGATATTGGTACCTGTAACAGCTATCCGATCATGATTGAGGGTGCAGTCTGGCTCCACTAGCATTGATCATAAGAGATCTATATTGAAATAGTCAGATCTGGGCTCAAGGTTAATCCATTCCTAATTTATTTCCAAGTCCTGTTTCAAGATTGCCATGTGACTAGGTATCCTGACTTAGGCATTTATGTCCAGTCCAGTTTGCTAATGACAGAACTTCATGAGATATGTGTACTCTGCTCCTGGTTTTGGTGTGCTAGTAGCATCCTTCATTTGCTAGTGGCTGTATTTCACTTAGTCCTGCTAGCATTTGAGTTACTAGTCTGGCTGGCTGGTAGATTTAACCCACTAATGGTGTTGCATCTAAGTCCTGGCTCTACCAGTTGCTTACTGCTTTTAACTATCAGCTCGAGGCGTCAGCTATAGTCCTCTATGTATCACTAGTATAGGATAGATGTGCAATAGTATTGTTACAGAATCGCAAAATCTAGGTGTGAATGCGTAGACGGCATATCAATGCATTCTCTGGATGTATGAAGAGAGACAGCGGAAGTGGGTCTTTGACCAGACCACCAGTATGCCTCGGGATGGCCAGAAGCAGGGCCTGCATCCCCAACAACAGCAGCCCAGCAGAAAGAACACTGCTGGGGCAACAAGTTCCTTGGCCCCAAAGCTGACTGCTGGGAGCAGAGGAACCAGTCACGATGCTGGAACTGGTAAGTGGACAATGTATGGAGGGGCAGGGAAGCCCATGGACTTGGACCAGCAATGAGCTGAGGGGCGCTGTTTCAGATATGACCAAAAGAGTCACCTGAGCAGGGATTGCCCTATGAGAAAAGAGAAGAACATTGTGAGATATGTGGGGCCCACTGATGCAGTGGTGCCAAGCACCTCCAAGGTTGAGGAGGTAAAAGAGTAGGGCGTCAAGGGTTTGATTCCCCTTGCTCGCCCAAGTCTCAAGGTGTGTCCTCAGTTTCCACGGGTCGGACTGACTATTATGAAAACAGACTATTACATATGAAAAAGAATATATCGATGACTTCACAGAAACTGAAGACCGAACAAGAATCAACAAGAACAAACAGGTACATCATCCTCCTAGAAGATGCTGACACAAGTATCTGTAGTGACAATTCCCGAACCTCCGACGGACTGGAGCAGGACTTGCCAGATGGTGCTGGTGCTGTGACAAAGTCCAACAAGCTGAGCTCACCAGATATGCTGCTGAGTGCTCAGTGATGTGCAGGGACCAGTAGGCGGGACTCCTTCAGGCCTCCCAGAAGTCTGACCATCCCAGTACCCTCCTCAAGCAGAGGGGCAAGCCCACCAGTGCCGCCAGGATTGGCAGAGGACCAGGACAGTGCCTCTAACCAAGGCCAGAACCGACGCCCCAGACAAACTGGTCCGGGGAGTAGAAAACCTGATGAGGCTGAGTATCAAACTGGACCAGTGAGTCCTAGGATCAAAGCCGACAGGAAGGAAGTTGCTAGCACCCAGGTGATAAAAAGGGGGCAGATTTACCCAAACTGGAATCGTGCGGGATGCGAATGTGCGAAGGTCACCTTAGGCACTAACTGGGAGTCAATGACCAAGGAAATTCAAACTCCATTGAGAGTGGTGCTGGCCGAAGAACACAGGGACATTGACCAGGGATATGAAGGCAAGCTGGCTGACAAATTCCCATCAGCAGCTGTGTCCTGATGGGAGGAAGCCGCTAGCACCCAGGCAGTAAAGAGGGGGCATTGCAGCAGAACAACCATCATCAAAGTACCCAACGAAGAAGACGATACTGCCTTTCGGATGTGGCAAGCCAGCCAATCCAAAGCCAGTACCCCGATATCCAGAACACCGGAAAAACAAAACATCGATCTTCCGAATGCACGGGGAAGTATTGAACTTAACACCTATCCTAACAAGGGGGTATCAGATGCTTCTAAATGTATGGGGAAGCAAGATAATTTCCAGTGGTTCAGACCATTTGGAATCGATTGGACATTATGCACAGTTTGTAACTCCAAGGAACTGGCAGTCACCAGAGCGGTTCTCTCCATTTGGGTACACCCCAAATCACTTGGAGAAATCAATGATGAGCTTATCCAAAGCTTAAAGACAGGAGGGAGTATAGCCTGAGAACAGTTCTATGAACTACATGAACTGATCTGTTATATCCACAGTACCAGAAGCTCAGGACGAGACTTCTTGGTGGATATCCAGATTTCCCCATGCACCGGGAAACAGACATTGACAACCTGAGCATTGTTGGATAGTGGCTGCATGGGCAGCTCTATCAATCGAACTTATGTCCAACAACACCGGTTGGATACCAGGAAGGCCGCAGCCCCTATACCAGTCTATAATGCTGATGGAATGCGCAATAAGGCAGGGGATGTAACGGAATTTGTGGAACTTCAAATGACTATCAGAGACCATAGTGAATGAATTGACCTCGCAGTCACAGACCTAGGTTCCAAAACTGTGTATTTGGGCCATGACTGGCTTAAATGCCACAACCCTTTTGTCAACTGGAAGGCGGGAACCCTGACATTTGGGTGATGTCATTGCGTTCAGAACCATTTCACATTGCCTGATGCAGATGAAGAAGATCAATGGGATGAAGAGCTCAAGGAAGGAGGAAGTATTCTTGCCATCAATATGCAAGAAGAAATCATCCTTCATGCCGTCCATCATGCGAACAAGTTGGCCACAGCCACCGACATGGAAAAACCAAAACAAACATTTGAGGAGCTCGTACCTCCTCAATATCAGAGCTTTAGAGATTTATTCTCAAAAGAAAGCTTTGATGAACTACCCGAAAGAAGACCCTGGGACCATGCAGTCGAATTGGTCCCCAATGCGAAATCGACTCTAGACTGCAAGGTCTATCTGCTCAACAGAAATGAGCAAGAACAACTGGACAAGTTCTTAGATGAGAACTTAGACTCGGGATGCATCCATCCCTCAAAATCCCCCTTTGCCTCCCCTTTTTTCTTCATCAAGAAAAAGGATGGCTCTCTATGACCAGTTCAGGATTACCAAAAGCTGAACAAAATGACGATTAAAAATTGTTATCCCCTTCCCTTGATCTCCAAACTTATTGACAAGTTGCATGGAGCCAAGTACTTCTCCAAATTGGATGTTCGGTGGGGATACAACAATGTCCATATATGAGATGGAGACAAAGAAAAAGCTGCTTTCAGAACTAACTGAGGACTCTTTGAGCCAATGGTCATGTTCTTCAGACTCACAAATTCACCAGCCACATTCCAGTGAATGATGAATGATATATTCAAGGACCTGATCACTGGAGGAAAAGTCACCATTTACCTCAATGACATTCTGATCTTCACAAAATCCTTGTCTGAACACAGGAGCATAGTACGACAAGTGCTCCAACGTTTCTGGGAAAACAAGTTCTTTCTCAAAGCTGAGAAATGCGAGTTCGAAGTACTTGAAACCAAATACCTAGGGGTTATCATCAGCAAAGACGCAATTCACATGGACCCAGTCAAGATTGCAGGCATAGCAGAATGGCCTACTCCCATGAAGAAGAAGGAACTACAGTCCTTCTTAGGATTCACAAACTTCTATCAGAAGTTTATCAAGGACTACTCCAAGATAGTATGTCCCCTTACCCAGTTAACTGGAAAAGTAGACTGGATGTGGGGACCCAATCAAGAACAAGCATTTAGACAACTCAAGCAGTTGATGACAACAAACGTAGTCCTCACAATTCCTTTGGATGATGGAAGGTTCTGAGTAGAAGCAGATGCTAGTGATGGAGCCATTGGTGCTGTACTAAGCCAAGAAAAGGATGGCAAATGGAGGCCAGTGGCTTTCATGTCAAAAGCACTCACCATCACCAAGCGCAACTATGAGATTTATGACAAGGAACTCCTAGCAATCATGCTAGCCCTCGAAGAATGGCGCCATTATCTCATGGGCGCTAAGGATACTATAGAGATCTGGACAGATCACCAGAATCTCCAATACTTCCAGAAACCCCAGAAGTTGAACTGCCAACAAGCTCGGTGGGTTACTGAATTAGCAGAATACCACTTTGTTCTTCAACACAAAGCTGGAACCATGAATCAAAAAGCCGATCTTCTCAGTCAATGAGATGATCATGATCAGGGAAAGAAAGACAATCAGGATGTGATTGTCCTTTCTCCCAAACATTTCCGGGCATTGGTATTGCCCACAACCAAGGAACGACTTGCACGTATAAGAGACACAACACGACAGAAGGAACAATGGGACCACAGGATTGAGAAATCCCTTAACCATGAATGAGGAATTACCCAGGAAAACAAACTCCTGTGGTACGATGGACGGGTCTATATTCCCAATGACCCTATTCTACATGGTGAGATCATCTCACAATTCCATGATCATATCACTGCCGGACACCCAGGAATCGCCAAGACCAAGGAACTCGTCCTTCATGAATATTGGTGGCCAAAGATGAAAAAAGACATCGAATCCTATATCAAGGGATGCGAGACTTGTCAATGAATGAAGAGTAACACACAAGCCAAGGCGGCCCCTCTCCACCCAAATGTGATACCTGACACTCCATGGACCCATATCTCAGTCGACATGGTCACCAGACTCCCAGAATTAGAAGGATGCAATGCACTACTGGTCATTGTAGACCACTTTTCAAAGAACATCCTTTTGATTCCATGCAATGAGGAGTTATCAGCTGAAGGATGGGCATTGATACTTCGCAACCATGTATACGCAAAACATGGAATGCCACAAGTGGTCATATCAGACTGAGGACCACAGTTCATTTCAGCATTCATGAAGGAACTCTACTGAATGCTAAACATCATGCAAAATGTGTCAATGGCATACCATCCTCAGATGGATGGACAGACAGAGAGAGTCAACCAGGAGGTTGAAAAATACCTTCGGATCTTTGTCAACCATTGACAGACAGACTGGGTAACATGGTTACCCCTCGCTGAATTCGCCCACAACAACCGAATTCACTCAGCAACAGGCAAAAGCCCCTTCATGGTCCTATACAGATGCAATCCCAGACTCATTCTGGAGTCAATTCAGAAAACCAGCTTCATGAATCCCACAGCTGTAGATTTCACTGAGACCATGGCCAAGGTCCATAAAGAGGTTATGATGCCTTGGAAAAGGCAGCAGTGCAAATGAAGGTGCAATACGACAAAAGAAAACAGACTCCATGGGAGTATCGAATTGGAGACAAGGTATGGCTTGATACCGCCAACCTTCATCTTCCCAGACCAAAGAAGAAGCTCAATGACAAGCGAACAGGACCGTTCAAGATCGTTGAAAAGTCGGGAGCAGCAGCATACAAGTTAAAACTGCTGCCCCATTGGAAGATTCATCCCTGGTTCAAGGAGAAACTGTTAACTCCTTACATTGAACCCTCATTCCCAAACCAACAGTTGCCACCGCCTCCTCCTCTGGACCTTGTCGACGGTCAAGAAGAGTATGAAATCAAAGAAGTCTTGGACTCATGCACCAGAAAGGTATGATCCAAGAGAGGACAACCATCTAGGGAAGTCATGGACTACCTAGTCAAGTGGAAAGGATGGACCCGTGAACACAACTCATGGGTTCGAGAGAATGAGATGATGAACACCTTGGAAGTGATCCAAGAGTATCAGGCCAGTGTAAACCATGCTGTATACACTCCAAAAATCGCAACCAAGAACAAGATAGTGGTCAAGATAGTGGACCATGAATATTTGGAACATGGCAACATAGCCTACCTTGCCAAAAGAAAAGATGGATACATGAAATGGATCATCAATCCAGATGAGAACGTATGGAAGAACCTGATTGATCAGTACTGGATCAGTCAAATCGCAACACAATTCAACACCCCTTTAGAAGAGCCTTAGCAGTTGGGATGACTGCTTTAACAAGGGGGTAATGTTATGATTTTTCCATTATCTTATCTTATCCGAGTCATATCCATGACTCATCCATCTAATCTAGTCAAGAAACCGACTCATATCCAGCTATTCGCTGGCTACAACCCTTGTTCTCACCATTTGTCACCCCAGACATTCTCTATTGGTTCTATGATCCTTCCAGATCATCCTACTTCAACACCATTTGTGCATGGACTGTAGCGTTTCATCTAATTATAACACCATAGAAATACTATATAAACAGAGTAAACTAGACAGTTGTACTCCATCTCTTGTTTAAATTACAACCATATACCTCTTGTCTACACCACACAGAAGGTCTTAAGCTTCTATCTCTCACCTTGGGTGATCGTTCGAATGCATAATGGCCCAGAGAGATCAGCTGACGACCCCAAGTCATGTGTCCAAGTCGGTACCTAACATGCAGCAGTTCCATGACCCTATGATTGAGAAGGTACATGAAAAGCAAATGTTCAATCTTCAAATGGGGACTCAACCAGCAAGTCACTACTTCCAGAAGTTGGAAGAAGAAGCCAAGTGTTAAGACCCAGTTCTCATGTGATTGTGGGACCAAACACTAACTCCTGGGCTGTCTCATGTTTGGACAATCACCCTATGTAGGAGAGTGGTATAGGTCTTCTGATGAGTGGAGAATAGTATATGAGATTAAGTTTAGTCAGAAGATGGAGAATATACATGAAAGTACACTACTTATATACTGAAAGCTTGTGTTAATAATAGAGGAGTTCCATACATAAATCTTCTGAAGACCATGTGTTTGTAAGACATTCATGGTCAGGTGGTTGTAAGTACAGTGACAGCATGAGGAAGTTGATGGGGTTATTGATGGACAAGCAATGTGGAATGAGAATAGTGATAAGATGTTTGGATTAGATAAGGAAAATGGAAAAATCATAACATTACCCCCTTGTTAAAGCAGTCATCCCAACTGCTAAGGCTCTTCTTGTGGGGTTTTGAGTTGCAAAGTAACTTGATTGATCCAATATTGGTTGATTAGTGCTTTCTATTGGTTTTGGTCCAGATTAATGATCCATTTCCAGAGCCCATCCTTTCATTGGGCAAGGTATGCAAAATCACCATTGTCAGAGTATTCATGGTTGAGTATCTTGACCACCATTTTTTCATTAGTTATGATTTTGGCAGAGTGTAGGGTTCAGTTAATGTTCTTCTCATATTTGGCAATTACTTCCTGGGCATTGCCCATCTCAGTGTCTCAGACCCAGGAATTGTGTTCCCAGGTCCATCCTTTCCACTTGATGAAGTAGTCTATAACTTCCTTTGATGGTTGTCCTCTTTTTCCTCATACTCAATGGGTTCAAGAATCCAATACTTCTTCTATTTCATACTCTTCTTGTCCATCAACAAGGTCTGGAGGCAGGGGTGGCAGTTGTTGTTGATTGGGGAATGCAGGTGGAATATATGGTGTCAACAATTTCTCATTGAACTGAGGATGGATTTTCCAGTGTGTTGGTAATTTCAGCTTGTATGCTGAAGCGCCAATCTTCTTGAGGATTTCAAATGGTCCTGTTTGTTTATCATCAAGCTTTTTCTTGGGTCAGGGAAGATGGAGATTGGCTGTATCAAGCTAGACTTTATCACTGAGTTGGTATTCTCTTGTTGTTTGTTTTCCTTTATCATATTGTTTTTTCATTTGCATCGCTGCTTTTTCTAGTGCCTCATGCACTTCCTTGTGGACTTGTGCCATAGCTTCAGTACATTCCATGGCAGCTGGGTTTGTGAATGGAGTTGTTCGACTAGAGTCAGGGAAAATTTGTGGGTTTTATCCATATAAAGTCATAAAAGAACTTTTGCCTGTGGCTGAGTGGATTCGATTGTTATGAGTGAATTCAGCTAAGGGTAACCACTCATTCCAATCCATTTGTTGATGATTGATGAAGATCTGAAGGTACTTTTCAATCTCCTGGTTGATGCATTCAGTTTGTCCATCCATCTGTGGATGATAGGTGGTAGATGTATTTTGGGAAATGTTGAGCATCTAGTATAATTCCTTCATAAAGATTGAGACAAATTGAGGTTCTCGATCTGAGATAATGTTCTGCAGCATTCTATGCTTTACATATATGTGATCACAGAGTATTCATGCCCATTCTTCCATGGATAGCTCTTCATGACAGGCTACTGGGATGATTGCTTTGGAGAATTGATCTACAATTACCAATAGGGCATCATAGCTGTCCAATTCTGGGAGTCTGGTGACCATATCGACCAAGATATGGGTCCATGGAGATGTGGGGATGGCATTTGGATGAAGTGGGGATGCTTTTGCCTGTGTATCACTCTTTGTTCATTGACAAGTTTCACATCCTTTGATGTACTTTTCTATGTCTTTTTTCAACTTCAGCCACCAATATTCTTGAAGTACCAGTTCAGCCATTTTGGCTATTCCTGGGTGTCTGGCCATGATATGATCATGACATCAGGAAATGATCTCTCCTTGTAGAATGTCATCTCATGAAATATAGATGCATCCATCATAGTATAGGACTCCATTTTCTTGTGTAATTCCCCTTTTGTGATTGAGGGACTTAGCAATTCCTTTGTCCCACTGTTCCTTGTGTCATGTAACATCTTTGATATGCTTGATCTGCTTGTCTGTTGTGGGTAGGATGAGTGCACAGAAATGTTCAGGGGTAAGGATGACCACATTGATGTGCTTGGTAATGGTGAGTGACAAAAGAATTAGGGAATGGCAATGAACACCAATCACACTAAACCTCTTACTACTCTACACTTAATCACCAATATTGAATTCGGGCGGTTTCGAGTATGATGGAAGCACTCTGTAGACTTCAATAATCAAGTACAATTGTCTTAAAGACGTTTTATTCATTACTAGTGAGCTTATACAAAGTACTACTCATACTAGTGGGGTGGGTAAGACACAATTGGGTAAAAAGTGACTTGGTTTGAGCTACTGCGCTCGTTCTGACTGAAACTGCTTCAGACTAGTGGCACTCTTGGCTCTATACTGCTTTGTACAAGTGATAAACACTTGACCAGTCGCACTCTTGGATGACTAGTGGCGCTCTTGGCCTAAGAATAATCCTATAACTCTGAGAACTTTGCTTGAACTAACTTCAAAACACTCTGGACCTTTGCAGGATGCAACAGTGTACTCTAAGGAAATTCAATTTAATATAATACTATGGGTGACTTAGCAACTATTATCACTTTGTTGAGGTTAAGCACAAAATCCTTTAGCTGGGGACACTAGCTGCTACTAGTGAGGGCTCAACTGCAGGGATGGCTTGCCTGGTTTGCACAAGCATCCATCCCCCTACTTATATACTTCTGGGAAAGGTAAGAAAAACTATAAATATCTGTTATAGATATTTACTGGTTTCTGTATTTAGCCTTTCCTCACCCTTCTTTTCATTTCGACGTAGCATAGGAAATTTCTCAATGTTTCTTCTCTAAATTTCCTCTAGTAAATTCTAGAATAATGCAATAGTACTTAAACTGTATGACACTGCCTGAAAGGATATTGAACTCTACTTGTTAAACTCCACTACTTCATGTGAACCTGGAGTGATTGAGTTTGACTATGCCTCGCACTTGTTGGACATTTCTAGCTATGCCTAGCGCTTGCTAGACCTACCCGGTGATATGCTGTCTATGCATTCACACCTAGATTTTGCGATTCTGTAACAATACTATTGCACATCTATCCTATACTAGTGATACATAGAGGACTATAGCTGACGCCTCGAGCTGATAGTTAAAAGCAGTAAGCAACTGGTAGAGCCAGGACTTAGATGCAACACCATTAGTGGGTTAAATCTACCAGCCAGCCAGACTAGTAACTCAAATGCTAGCAGGACTAAGTGAAATACAGCCACTAGCAAACGAAGGATGCTACTAGCACACCAAAACCAGGAGCAGAGTACACAGATCCCATGAAGTTCTGTCATTAGCAAACCAGACTGAGCATAAACACCTAAGTCAGGATAACTAGTCACATGGCAATCTTGAAACAGGACTTGGAAATAAATTAGGAATGGATTAACCTTGAGCCCAGATCTGACTATTTCGATATAGATCTCTTATGATCGATGCTAGTGGAGCCAGACTGCACCCTCAATCATGATCGGATAGCTGTTACAGGCACCAATATCCGGATATCCATATAACCGCGTTACTAGAGCATGTAGTTGGGCCAAGGGTGTGGAAAGACTGACTGTGGAGTCTCTAGACTGGTCATTTGAAAAGAAAACTGACTAGACTGACTATTGCATGATTATTCACCATTATTTGTGACTAGCCAAGAAATCCTTACTAATATACCCTATACTCAGATGATATTTATAGTTCTGTTTGAGTAGTATATAAGTAGGTGGATGAATGCTCGTGCAAAGCAGGCAAGCCATCCCTGCAGTTGAGCCCTCACTGGTAGTAACTGGTGTCCCCAATTAAAGGCTTTTGTGCTTAACCTTGATGAAGTGATTAATAGTCACTAAGTCACCGATAGAATTGCGTTGAATTGAAGTCCATTAGAGTCACTGTTGTGTCCTGCAAAGGTCCGGAGTGTTTTGAAGTTAGTTCAAGCAAAGTTCTCGGAGTTATAGTTTATTCTTAGGCCAAGAGCGCCACTAGTTAGCCAAGAGTGCGGCTAGTCAAGTGTTTATCACTTGTAGGAAGCAGTATAGGGCCAAGAGTGCCACTAGTTCAAAGCAGTTTCAGTCAAAATGAGTGCAGTAGCTCAAACCAAGTCACTCTTTACCCAATTGTGTTTTACCAACCCCACTAGTGCAGGTAGTACTTTGTATAACTCACTAGTAACGAATAAAATGTCTTTAAGACAATTGTACTTGATTATTGAAGTCTGCAGAGTGCTTCCATCATACCCGAAACCGCCTGAATTCAATGTTGGTGATTAAGTGTAGAGTAGTAAGAGATTTATTGTGATTGGTGTCTATTTCCATTCCCTAATTCTTTTGTCACTCGCTGTTACCAAGCACATCATCTGGAGCCCACCGCGAGGGGGTTTTCAGACTTGATAATCTTGTTGAATAAAAGATGCTTATTTGACACTGGTCTTGTTAAATAAACTACTGTTCAAACCTAGTAACTTGTACGCAATCGGTCTAACCAAGCCTCAGTGAAAGCGAAGGGCAAAGCTAGAACTACAGAGCCTGCACGAGCATCGTCTTCAAGGCTAGCACCTAATAGTGCCACCTCGAGACCAAAAGGAAGATCAACAGCCAATTCACAAGCTGCTGGTGTTGGATCTCCGTCTAACTATGACTTGTTAAAGCAGAAATGAAGTGCAACTGCACTGCCCAATAGCTCACAATCTAGGATAGTGCAGTGAATCAACATGAACTTAACAGTTCACCAGACTAGATCCATTGCATTACCCCTAATGCCACAAACTTCCTTCCCTAGTGAAGATAAAATATCACTAGTACCTGGACAAACGAACTCACAGTCCATTCAAACTGTTAGTAGACCATCCATGTCGACTAACAACCAAAAGATGCCTAGACCAACGTCTAGGGACGCGCCCAAGTTTGATAGTGAAGAACCAGAGAACTTGCGTCGTTTCCTTGGGCAAATGGAGGATTTATTCTCCGACTACAGCATCACTGATGATGATGAGAAGAAGAAGAAGCTAGTAAGGTATACGGATGCACATACCGAAGAAGAATGGCAAGCCCTAGAGGAGTATGATAGTGGCACCTTCAATGAATTCAAGGAAGCTATCTTGAAAAACTATCCAGAGGCGGCGGACACAGAGACAGGCACTTGGGAGAGGCTCACACGTATATCGCGAAAGTTCTCAAACCTTGGGGCTGACAAGTGCGAGTCGTATCTGAAGTTCAAGTGTAGATTCTTGACCGAAGCTAAGAAGCTGCAGAAACCTCTGGCGCTAGTCACGAATCGAGAACTAGTGGAGAAATTCACTGAGTCATTGTCTCCCACGTTTAGAGAAAACATCGCATTGCGATTGAGTATCAAGCATGGATTCAAAAGCATGACAAGTGCACCTGCTGTTGCTGCTGGTGTTAGTAGTTCTGCTGCACCTGTTGCTGCAAGACCCATGAAAAGATGGGAAGATATGCACACCCTCAATGAGGTTGTTGCTGAAGCTGATGATATCACTCTCAATAGCTCCACTAGTTATCTTCTGTCGGTGACTAGTGGAAGTATATCATCTACCGGAGCCACTAGTGGTTCTGGATTCAAGGCAGAATTTGAAGAAGTAAAGCAGCAAGTAGCTACTTTACTTGATCGCATTGACGTGAGTGAGAAACAGGCAAAGGAGCACCAAGAACAAATATTGAAAGCCTTTCAACAAGGTGGAAATAATAGCTCCTTGCCAAGGAAATCATGACCACAGAATAAACACCTGGTAGCAGGCCCTTCTGACAACTGCTGGTATGACTGGAAACCTGGGCACTACATAAGAGATTGCCAGAATGTCCAGAAGCACTTAGCAGAAGGATTGTTGAAGTTTGTCGACTGCAAGTTCATGATGGCTGATGGTAATCCAATCCCATGTGAACCAGTGCACCTCTGTCCAATGGATTGAATGCTAGCAATGTTGAATAAGAAGCAAGAACAGATGTTCTGGGAGGATGTCAGTGGGCTGGCTGGAATATTTAATGTCAGCCTACCTGATAACACTTCTTTGTATGCCAATAGGCGATGAGATGCTAGGGATGAAGTGATCAATAGACTTTGTCAAGACCTGCAGTATTGGCAGACTAGCACTCATGTTTCAATGCCTGTTCAATCTACTGTTCAGCCTCAGTTGTTACAAACACCTGTTCCATCTACTAGTCAAACATTGAATCAATCATTTGATCCTAATGTTTTCTTGAATCAAATGAAGTCGCTATTCAACCAGGCCAGTAGCCAGACTGCAGCTAGTGACCAAAATTTTGATAGTCAGTATGTTGCCATGCATGCTAGCAGTGGTGAGTCATCCCAACAGGGTTTCAAAAGGGTCTGATGAAGGCTACAGGGAAGAATACATCAATCCCTATGACTATTCCCCATAAACAGCTGGAGGACCATTTTAAAAACAGACCCAAGGGAACTGAACTGAAGAAATATGCAAAGAAAGTGGTTGAACCAGTGTCTGATGAATCTGATGAATATGAGAAAGAAGAACCTGCACCACGAGTACACACTAGTAAGATGGTTGTAGTGGAAATACCTACTATTAAACCCACTAGTAAGAAACCGGTAATAGTAGAAGATGCTAGCAGTGAGGAGGATGAGGCCCCACATTGAGAACTGCCATTTAGAAAAGTTCTGAGTGTAAGTTTTGCACCCCTCCCATCAGATAGCACAAACAAAAAGAAAAACCAAGTGAGATTCAAGGAATCCAAGACACCAGCATATAAACATATGGCACCCATCCATAAGGAGGGTAGAGTGCAGGATGTCGCATCTAAAGTATTGAAAACACCTATAGTCTTGAATGCTGAAGAGCTTATGGACCTGTCTGAGCCTCTAAGAAAAGAAATTGCCAAATTAATGGCTAAAAAACGAATTTCGGCTCAGCCAGTAACAGAACAGATGTATAGTGTGGGGGAGACTGAACCCAAGTCTGACCCATTGCCATTTGACAAGTCTATTGATGAAGAAAACGCAGCTAATGAGGCCTTGTCCTTGAAAGCAGATGCGATCGACATTTCCGACTTGCCATCTGTGATGTTCATGGCAGCGCAATTCAGTATGGGTTTGATTCCTGCTGGATCCTTGATTATGACCGACCCATACCTACAGTATCTCGATTCACTAGCACCAGGAGAAAAGCCTAAGCAGGTAATAGTTGCCAAAGACTCAGCTAGTCTGCGAGCTGTATATCCTTTAATTAATGATGCAGGCAAAGAAGAAAGTGTAGTTGATGGTGGCTCACAGATAGTATCGATGGCTAGTATCATTGTGACCAGGCTAGGAATAGCATGGGATCCTGACATAACTATTCATATGCAGAGTGCGAATGGTCAGCTTGAGAAAACCTTAGGACTAGCAAGGGATGTCCCATTCTTCTTTAATGATATAACAGTGTACTTGCAAGTACATATCCTCACTATTCCAGCATATAAAGTGTTACTAGGCTGACCATTTGATGTTCTCACAAAAAGTGTTATTAGGAATCAAGCAGATGGTGGTCAGATTATTACCATCACTGATCTGAACACTAGTAGAAGGTGCACTATTCCAACCTTCTTGAGAGGGGCTCCTCCTAGATTAGCTAAAATGGCACCAAAAGCAGCTGAAGAGGGTTTTCAATTGAACTCAATGAATTGATGAACAATCAAGGAGAGTTAGCCCTGCAAATCATACAGACTAGTGATGGTAACTTGGAAATCGAAGCATATATGAAACCAAAAGAAGGTGCTAGTTTCTCTATGTGACAACTTTCTTATGGCTTTGATGAGTAGTGAAGAAAAATTATTCCAAGATGAACAAGCCAAGGGACTATTAAACTCCTACTTCCAAGGAAAGGTAGTCCTTGAGGGCTACAAAGCACAATATCATGTGTATGAGCACATTAGCGATGGCTCTCAATTACAAGAAGATAATGAAATCCCAATTTATAATATACTAGTTGATAACTTGCATGCGAGGTCAAAGACTAGTAAGTCTAAGAAGAAAAAGATGACACTAGTCCCTGGTTTTGAACACCTTGGTGCACGCATGAAGAGCCCAGACTTTAAACCAGTCGCAGTGCTTGCTAGTAAGAAGTATAAACCTGTAGCATTGAAGGTAAAGCCACTACTGGGTGTCCTGCCAGACAAATTCCGAATAGTGAGAGACATTAAGGGTGATCCCCTCAAAGACATCCCACTATTGAGTACTAGTCCACCAGAATATGTACCTACAGCATGCTATACCTCAGAGAGAAAAGCTAAGATTGACAAGAATCACCCAGAAGGATTTCTATGGCCAGAAGAGCGCAAACTAATGCACCATTTCATGACTATCCAAGAACAGGCATTCACTTGGGATGATACTGAACAGGGGCATTTCTGAGAATATTTCTTCCCACCAATAGATATTCCTGTAGTACCACACACTCCATGGGTATTGAAGAACATTCCCATTCCACCTGGAATCTAAGAAGAAGTCTGTAGGATTATTAAATCCAAGATCGAAGCTGGTGTATATGAACCATCTAATTCTTCATATAGATCAAGGTGGTTCTGTGTTATTAAGAAAGATGGTAAAAGCCTTTGACTAGTACATAGTTTGGAGCCTCTCAATGCAGTAACTATTGCGCATTCAGGAATTCCACCAGCCACAGATGAACTCTCAGAGCACTTTGCTGGACAAGCCTGTGGAGAATGTTTGGACTTGTATGTTGGATACGA
The DNA here is from genome assembly GCA_030407005.1 of Desarmillaria ectypa. Classification (NCBI taxonomy): domain Eukaryota; kingdom Fungi; phylum Basidiomycota; class Agaricomycetes; order Agaricales; family Physalacriaceae; genus Desarmillaria; species Desarmillaria ectypa. Next base: position 4,097,227 of record JAUDYN010000002.1, on the reverse strand, counting down.
CGAGCACGACATAGCAGTTGGGTCTCGGGACTATACTACCTTCCAGATGCCATTTGGTTCTATGTGACCAGTAAAGTTACCAATGGGTTGGACGAATTCTGTCCCAATATTCCATGAAGATGTGATGCATATCCTGAGAGAAGAAATCCCACATGTCACTCGTCCCTATATTGATGATGTACCTGTATAAGGACCAAAGACTCGCTATGAAATAGGGGAGGGGAATTTTGAGACTATTCCAGAGAACCCAGGGATTCGTCATTTTGTATGGGAACATATGCAGAACATGAATTGAGTGGTCCAACAGATGAAATATTGTGGTGGAACTTTTTCTGGACCTAAAACGTTCTTGTGTGTTGAAGAAATGATGGTGGTCAGTCATTTGTGTACATATGAAGGTAGAAAAATTGAACTTGATAGGGCTGGAGTCATCAGTCATTGGGGCCCTTGCAAGCATCTCACAGATGTACAAGCCTTCTTAGGCACTTGTGGAGTCTGTCGAAAGTTTATAAAAGACTATTCGAAGATAGCAGAGCCACTAGTCAAGTTGACTCGGCTCAATGTACCCTTTGAATGGGAGGATGAACAGCAATTAGCCATGGATAAGTTAAAAGAGGCAGTGGTGAATAGTCTAGCTATTCGACCAATTGACCTCACTAGTGAAGCAGAAGTGGGCCTATGCATTGATACCTCATACAAGGCTGTTGGGTTCTACATCTATCAAGTTGATGAAAAAGATCCTACCAAGCACTACTATGTTTGCTTTGGTTCGATCACAATGAATGAAAGAGAAGCATGGTTTTCACAGCCCAAACGCGAACTGTATGGACTATTGCGAGCATTAAAAGCTTGTCAGTATTGGCTCATTGGGATTCGCAACTTAGTAGTTGAAACTGATGCACAATATATTAAGGGTATGCTAAGCAACCCTGAAATGTGACCAAATGCCACTATCAACCATTGGATAGAGGACATATTGATGTTTCATTTCACCCTTCGGCATGTGAAAGGTAGTACTTTCCCTGCAGATGGACTATCAAGGCATGACTCCCAACCAGGAGATGAAGTCCATCCTGACTTGGAGGACTATGAGCTTGAAGACCATGGCCCTTTAAAATTCAAAGTAGCAGAAGGGACTAGTACATGGCCAAAGGAACTTGAAGAATTTAAGAATGAAATTGATAGTTGAGGTGGCTATATGTATATGCTAGCCACGAGTATTGACAATTTTACTGTAGAATTGGATGATGCATGCTCACACAAGCTAGAATTAAGAAATCTGTACTTTGCATAAGAGAAAACCGATGAAACTGTAGGCCAGTTCTTGAAGGCTACTCCACTAATTCCAGGTCTCGAACATACGTTTGACCCTAACAAAAAGGAGGACTATCCAGAGAGGCAATGGACTAATAGTGGACTGGCACAAGATGAATGCTTACCGCATGTCAGAACCTGGTTGAGAAACCTCAGGTACCATCCAGAGGGACTTAACAACAAACAGTATTTGAATTTTAAGCAGTACTATCATAACTTCTTCCTAGACAAAGGGGGATGACTGTACAGGCATAGTATTGAAGGGAACCATCGACTAGTGGTCGATAAAAGCCATCGAATGTATATGATGAGATCAGCACATGACTCATTAGGACATCGAAGTTTTTATGCAACTAAGTCACTATTGGAGCAGTGGTTTTGGTGGCCAGAGTTGGAACAAGATGTCAGTTGGTATGTCAAATCTTGTCATTTATGCCAAGTCAGACAGAACACTATGCTCTGTATCCCACCTTCTGTCACTGAGACACCGTCATTATTCCAAAAAGTACACTGCGACACAATGGTTATGTCTCCAGCATTGAATAAGTGCAAATATATAGTACATGCACATGACTCACTATTGTCATGGCCAGAGGCGAGGGCTTTACAACATGAGAATGCTAAAGCTATTGCGATCTGGTTCTTTGAGGATGTGATATGCAGGTGGGGCTGTCTGTATGAAATAGTAACTGATAATGGCGGACCATGGGTTGCTGTTATACAATGGCTAGCAGACAAGCACATCACTGGGTTCCTTCATAGGTAATTGAACTTACAACTCTCTTCACTATCCTTCAGTTGTACTTAGCTCATATACTACACATATTCTCAACAATATCATCTGGGTATAGGTATATTGGTAAGGATTTCTTGGCTAGTCACGAATAATGGTGAATAATCATGCAATAGTCAGTCCAGTCTGTTTTCTTTTCAAATGATCAGTCTAGAGACTCCACAATTGGTCTTTCCACACCCTTGGCCCAACTACATGCCCTAGTAACACGGTTATATGGATATATGGATATTGGTGCCTGTAACAGCTATCTGATCATGATCGAGGGTGCAGTCCGGCTACACTAGTATCGATCATAAGAGATCTATATCACAATAGTCAGATCTGGGCTCAAGGTTAATCCATTCCTAATTTATTTCTAAGTCCTGTTTCAGGATTTCCATGTGACTAGTCAGCCGCATGGCCAGTACAGCCGTTTCCAAGCTCAGCCCAGAAATCTGTATTGAATCAAAACCTAACTCCGACTTCTATAAAATGTTCCTGCTTTCACCCTTTTGGCTGACTATTCCACCTCTTGCTTTTCTAGTCACTTGTCTGCGCAACTATGAAGCTCGAAGATTTCACTGCAGGGGTTAATCAACTCCGTCACCTCCTGAATCCTGACAAGCGTGGCCAGTACAGGCCGAAGGAAATTTCCCGGTACCTGAAGGATAGCACACCATTTCTGGTATGTGGCTGTTTAGTAGTTTAACGTTCTCTGCTAACCACTTCCTTTCTTTACTTCAGCAAAAGATCCTGAAACTTTCTCGGGATGACAAAACACATCCCGCCGCATCATTTGCTCGTGACCTGCTATACACCTGTGATAGCATCGCTGCCGAACTCCCTCCAAACTTGCAGCTTCCTATTTTTGATAGTTGGGAGCTCTGGATGAGGGAACGGTCCAGCGTACGTATTCTTTTCTCCTTTGGTTTTTTTTTCTTCTGCTAACTTATTCTTTCTAGTGTGTTAAACTTGAAGAAGATACACCGCTTCCTGCCGCATTCCTGCCAGTCCTATCTAAGCCAAGAGGCCGCAAACGGCAGGCTCCACCTGTTGAAGATTCAGGGAATGACAATGCTCCAGGGAACAACAATGAAGAAGGCAAGGCCACTAGTGACAAGGAGGAAAGTGGCGGAAACGACGGGGACGAGGATAACGATGGGGGAGAAGCTGACGAATCTGAGAGGGAAACCCTCCCCAAGGTCAGAAGCTATTCCCCCTTTTGCGTTTCGACTTCCTTATTCATTTGTAGCATACTGGGGGCAAAATTAAAGCCAAAACCCATCGTTCTGGCCAGACCCCTGTCCTTCCAAACAATCGCTCCTCGACTAGTGGTGTTCTATCTCTCGTAAGACTTCTGCTATTCCCTTTTTCATTAGGTGACACTTTGTCTTCATGGTAGGCTAAAGATCCAAAGTCGCAGCAGCAGACCCGGTCGCGGACCAAGGACAAGTTTGCTGCGCCAACGGAGCCCATAGCCGCTCCTTCGGTTACAGTGCGAATTGGTCCTCCTAGGAAAGCCTTGAAGACTCAACCTGGGTCTGTGAAAGATGAGCCTACCCCTAGTAGGTTTTCTCTTGTTTTCCTCTGTTTAATGACTCTTTTCTGACTGGGTAGCCAGTCGCTAGTGGGTCTCGCAAGTCCCGGGCCTCGAAGCGTTTCCCAACCGGAGAGGAAGAGAAGCCTTTGGCTTCTTCATCGAAGGTAAAGGCCCCTGCCATGGTGACGGTCAAGAACAAGCAGTACTTGGCCCTCAGCAGTAAGTTCTGTCTGTATTGCACTTTTCTTTTCCATTGTTGACTAGTGGGTATTTAGCACATAAGTATGGCAGAGCCGCTCCTATCCCTGTCAAGGATGCAGAAGTCGACGCCATTACTCAAGCGTCAACTGTGGTGAGTACCTTTCCTGGTTACTATACACCTAGTCCTTTTCTTTCATTCGTTTTACTAGCCTCAGTATGGGTGTGCCCAGTGTTCCTCTAGCGTTCAAAACCAATCCTGCATCTTCTTGGGATGGGGCAACCGCTGCAACAACTGTGAGGCCGCCACCAAGAGCCTTTGCTCCTTCCGAGCCGAGCCTCTCCAGCGCTATTTCGCCCGTAGAGAGTTAGCGAAGTTTGTCGAGGCCACGCCTGACAGTCCGTTTCTTTCTGTTTGTCAACTGTACTACTGACTTATTCTGTTGATTGCAGATGTTCGCACTTCAATTGGCCGAGCTGCTATTGCCCTTCAAGTCTTCGAAACTTGTGCCAACGCTGCTGCTCTTGCTGCTCAACAGTACCGCACTTCCCTTGAGGAAGCACTCAGGATTTGCCAGGATGCTGCTACTAGCGAGGGGAGGGATGCCCTTCAAGGAATTGTTTTTGAGAGCGTGGATTTTGAGGAACAGCTTCGCGCCGCCCTCCTCAAGATGGACATGTCGTCCCCTGCCCTGTTGACTAGTATGTCTGCTATGTCTCTTTGTTTGTCATGACTGATATTGTTTTCTTCAGCCAGTGAGACGGATTCTCTTCCAAGCACAGTGGCCCCGACTGTTAGCCGTACTCTTTTAGAGAGTGAATCCCCTTCTCGTCCCCTCATTGGGAGTTCAGGGGTTCCCACTATTCCAGTTCGGTCTCGGGAGGGTGGTATGGCTCCAAAGGTGGATTCAAGCGACCAAGTCGGTGCTCTCGTGGATCAGCTCGCCAGCTCCCCAGTGCATCATCTTTCTCCTGAGTCGCCAGAGGCTGCTTGAGCTGCTTGATATGGACTTTTTCTTCGTACATTTGATCGTATGTCTCTGTACTGGCGCCTTTAGGGCAAAATCTCTTTATATAGTGCCACTAGTGTGAATAGGCACTTCAATACTATCACTCTTATCCTTGTGTTCTTGTATTCTTCAAAGGATACTCCAAATTCTCCTCCTTGAGTCATGATAGTGAGCAAAATCGGCTTTTAGCCAACTTGCAAGTCCACTAGTGACTTATAGGATTTTTGACTAGTGTCTGATCACGATTCGCTATTAGTGATCGATCAGATCTTAAGGTCAATTTCTCCATCACTAGTTATTTCAATTCATCTTGGGTATTCATTTGACAGATGGATATTGCATGATTAGTGATTGTGGTCTGGGTTTCAGTAATTATATCCTTTGAATTTTTTTAAAAATTTTCGTGAAATGTTTTTGGCTAATCCCAAGCACACGGTCCTCCCCCACACTATAAATTCAACGTTCTTGTTGACTAGTCACTTCATTGTCTCACTAGTGGACTTCTTTTCGTGGCTATAGTCAAGCTGCATCACTATTCAAAACATTCTTCTTGAACTCTCTTCTACCGTCATCTCTAGTTATGTCTACCACCGTCGATGTTCCTACCCTTGTCACTCGAGCTCATGAAGCGCTGAAGCTCGCTGATTCTTTATTCGAGCTAGGTGTTCCAGTTGAGATGCAAGTCAAGCATTGCAAGCTCGTTTGTGCTATCGGGGTACGTAAATGACTAGTGGGCTGTTTCTGATTTCAACACTGATTGGTGACTATTAGGCCGAGTTGACCTTAGCGCCAAACGTTGTTACTGGGAATCAGCGGTTCGAGGATCTTATATTCCGTATTAAACAGGTTTTCGAGCGTATTCAAAAGGCCAATCCCGTCGTCCCAACGTTTCATGATTATCACACCGTCCGGTCATTTACTGGGACCATTCACAATGACCGGGAGCGTCGTGCGGCGCTAGCCGCGGCTGTGTTAGCTGGTAGTACGACTCCCACTGAGGGTACCACAGAGAAGGCCGCTAATGTGAAGCTTAAGCCTTCGAAGACAGTGAATGTTTTTACTAGTCATTGTTATTTCATTTTCTGACCGACTTATTGGGTTACTAGCCTGCCAAATGAAGTCGTCGCCTCGCTAAGTCGAAGGCTGTCATTGAGGACTCATCTGATGAAGAGGCTCGTGTCATCGCAGCTACTGAGGAGGACACAGTCATGGGTAACCCTGATGCTTCAAGTGCACTGCCAGAAGCTGACTCGGTACTGTTTCCCATAGCTACTGTCCGTCGCAAAGCTGACAGTATCATTAAATGCTTTGAACAGATGGCTATCGACGAGGATGTCGAGATCATTGTCAACCGTGATCCGGCTGCTGGCAACGTCGTTGAAGGGCACAAGGTGCCGCTTCCAAGTTCCTCAAGAACAAGAAGGCTGCTCAGGCTGCTCAGGTTCGCTACTAGTCGGTTTTTCTTCCTTAATCTAATGCTTTTCTTCTGTAGAGGGAGAAAAGGAAATCAGAGTGTCATGCAGAGGTGATTCTACTTCCTTACGCACTAGTGCCAGGCATGGACTCATCTTCACACATTTACCAGGTCGCTGAGGTGACTATTGCAAAATGGAAGGTAATGAGGCCTCCATTCAAACCAGGAAACGTCCCCGTGCCTCTACTGACCACGCTTTCAAGGAATCCTCATTTAATATTGCTGGTAGGTGCTTACTAGTAAAGTACGGTCGACTATCAATTTTTACTTTTCTTACTAGCAGCTGACTTGGTTATTCACAACGAAGCTAGTCAGAGTACCATCGATGCAGCCACTGCCCTGGTCAGTGCTGGAGACCATATCAATCCTTCCGAGGGCATCCTTCGCTCTCGGGAGTCTGATCTTCGCAATGATATCATTGCCACTGTTCACAAAATCGAGTACTTCCTCCAGTACCGTGAGTTTGTGGTTGCTCACCATGGCCAAGTTGTCAAGCAGCTTGAGAGCCGCCTTTCAGCACCTATGGAGACACCATACAGTTTCTTGCCCAAGGGCCGATAGTGGTATTCAGTTGGGATGGACTCGTCACTATCCACCAACTCTTTAAGAGTTTGAGGACTTACATCAATTAAATCATGAATTTTCTTTGGTAAGCTGATACTATGCCTCGCACGGTATGGGATTATCCTAAACTGAGCGACCGTGCCACCCACAAGTCATCTATCCAATTCTGCGAAGAGATAGGAACCACCTTTGGTCCTTCTTATGATGACTAGTGGCCCCAAGTACCTTGACTCCATCTTGCTATCCAGACTATCTTCAATGCATGTGTTTCGCATAAGCACTAGTCGACCCGGTTTGAAGTCATAGTCCACAATAGTGGCCTGGTGCTCGCATTTATAGCATAGTATGGTATCGAGCTTATTCTTACTGACTCTCTGTCTCATGGCCATTACATGTTGAGCATGCTTGGCTAGCGCTTTCGCACAGAGACCAATTAGGTCTGCAGTGCTCAAAATTCCACTGGGGGGTTTTACTAGCCAGGTAGCTTCAACTATATCAAGTGGTACTATTGGATGTGCACCTAGTGCCATAAAATATGGTGATCAACCCATCCCACATTTAATAGTGATGTGGTCAGCCCACAATACATGTGGTAGGAAGTAAAACCACTTCCTTGCATTGCTACTAGTTGCCTTAAAGAGTGATTGACGAATATCCCAATGGCCTCTTTCTATCTTTCCATTCACTTGCGAATTGTAAGGAGAGATATTTATTCCAGTAATGCTGTACTTGTCTGCTAGCCATTGTATAACAGCAACCCATGGTCCGCCATTATCAGTTACTATTTCATACAGACAGCCCCACCTGCATATCACATCCTCAAAGAACCAGATCGCAATAGCTTTAGCATTCTCATGTTGTAAAGCCCTCGCCTCTGGCCATGACAATAGTGAGTCATGTGCATGTACTATATATTTGCACTTATTCAATGCTGGAGACATAACCATTGTGTCGCAGTGTACTTTTTGGAATAATGACGGTGTCTCAGTGACAGAAGGTGGGATACAGAGCATAGTGTTCTGTCTGACTTGGCATAAATGACAAGATTTGACATACCAACTGACATCTTGTTCCAACTCTGGCCACCAAAACCACTGCTCCAATAGTGACTTAGTTGCATAAAAACTTCGATGTCCTAATGAGTCATGTGCTGATCTCATCATATACATTCGATGGCTTTTATCGACCACTAGTCGATGGTTCCCTTCAATACTATGCCTGTACAGTCATCCCCCTTTGTCTAGGAAGAAGTTATGATAGTACTGCTTAAAATTCAAATACTGTTTGTTGTTAAGTCCCTCTGGATGGTACCTGAGGTTTCTCAACCAGGTTCTGACATGCGGTAAGCATTCATCTTGTGCCAGTCCACTATTAGTCCATTGCCTCTCTGGATAGTCCTCCTTTTTGTTAGGGTCAAACGTATGTTCGAGACCTGGAATTAGTGGAGTAGCCTTCAAGAACTGGCCTACAGTTTCATCGGTTTTCTCTTATGCAAAGTACAGATTTCTTAATTCTAGCTTGTGTGAGCATGCATCATCCAATTCTACAGTAAAATTGTCAATACTCGTGGCTAGCATATACATATAGCCACCTCAACTATCAATTTCATTCTTAAATTCTTCAAGTTCCTTTGGCCATGTACTAGTCCCTTCTGCTACTTTGAATTTTAAAGGGCCATGGTCTTCAAGCTCATAGTCCTCCAAGTCAGGATGGACTTCATCTCCTGGTTGGGAGTCATGCCTTGATAGTCCATCTGCAGGGAAAGTACTACCTTTCACATGCCGAAGGGTGAAATGAAACATCAATATGTCCTCTATCCAATGGTTGATAGTGGCATTTGGTCACATTTCAGGGTTGCTTAGCATACCCTTAATATATTGTGCATCAGTTTCAACTACTAAGTTGCGAATCCCAATGAGCCAATACTGACAAGCTTTTAATGCTCGCAATAGTCCATACAGTTCGCGTTTGGGCTGTGAAAACCATGCTTCTCTTTCATTCATTGTGATCGAACCAAAGCAAACATAGTAGTGCTTGGTAGGATCTTTTTCATCAACTTGATAGATGTAGAACCCAACAGCCTTGTATGAGGTATCAATGCATAGGCCCACTTCTGCTTCACTAGTGAGGTCAATTGGTCGAATAGCTAGACTATTCACCACTGCCTCTTTTAACTTATCCATGGCTAATTGCTGTTCATCCTCCCATTCAAAGGGTACATTGAGCCGAGTCAACTTGACTAGTGGCTCTGCTATCTTCGAATAGTCTTTTATAAACTTTCGACAGACTCCACAAGTGCCTAAGAAGGCTTGTACATCTGTGAGATGCTTGCAAGGGCCCCAATGACTGATGACTCCAGCCCTATCAAGTTCAATTTTTCTACCTTCATATGTACACAAATGACTGACCACCATCATTTCTTCAACACACAAGAACGTTTTAGGTCCAGAAAAAGTTCCACCACAATATTTCATCTGTTGGACCACTCAATTCATGTTCTGCATATGTTCCCATACAAAATGACGAATCCCTGGGTTCTCTGGAATAGTCTCAAAATTCCCCTCCCCTATTTCATAGCGAGTCTTTGGTCCTTATACAGGTACATCATCAATATAGGGACGAGTGACATGTGGGATTTCTTCTCTCAGGATATGCATCACATCTTCATGGAATATTGGGACAGAATTCGTCCAACCCATTGGTAACTTTACTGGTCACATAGAACCAAATGGCATCTGGAAGGTAGTATAGTCCCGAGACCCAACTGCTATGTCGTGCTCGTCGTATCCAACATACAAGTCCAAACATTCTCCACAGGCTTGTCCAGCAAAGTGCTCTGAGAGTTCATCTGTGGCTGGTGGAATTCCTGAATGCGCAATAGTTACTGCATTGAGAGGCTCCAAACTATGTACTAGTCAAAGGCTTTTACCATCTTTCTTAATAACACAGAACCACCTTGATCTATATGAAGAATTAGATGGTTCATATACACCAGCTTCGATCTTGGATTTAATAATCCTACAGACTTCTTCTTAGATTCCAGGTGGAATGGGAATGTTCTTCAATACCCATGGAGTGTGTGGTACTACAGGAATATCTATTGGTGGGAAGAAATATTCTCAGAAATGCCCCTGTTCAGTATCATCCCAAGTGAATGCCTGTTCTTGGATAGTCATGAAATGGTGCATTAGTTTGCGCTCTTCTGGCCATAGAAATCCTTCTGGGTGATTCTTGTCAATCTTAGCTTTTCTCTCTGAGGTATAGCATGCTGTAGGTACATATTCTGGTGGACTAGTACTCAATAGTGGGATGTCTTTGAGGGGATCACCCTTAATGTCTCTCACTATTCGGAATTTGTCTGGCAGGACACCCAGTAGTGGCTTTACCTTCAATGCTACAGGTTTATACTTCTTACTAGCAAGCACTGCGACTGGTTTAAAGTCTGGGCTCTTCATGCGTGCACCAAGGTGTTCAAAACCAGGGACTAGTGTCATCTTTTTCTTCTTAGACTTACTAGTCTTTGACCTCGCATGCAAGTTATCAACTAGTATATTATAAATTGGGATTTCATTATCTTCTTGTAATTGAGAGCCATCGCTAATGTGCTCATACACATGATATTGTGCTTTGTAGCCCTCAAGGACTACCTTTCCTTGGAAGTAGGAGTTTAATAGTCCCTTGGCTTGTTCATCTTGGAATAATTTTTCTTCACTACTCATCAAAGCCATAAGAAAGTTGTCACATAGAGAAACTAGCACCTTCTTTTGGTTTCATATATGCTTCGATTTCCAAGTTACCATCACTAGTCTGTATGATTTGCAGGGCTAACTCTCCTTGATTGTTCATCAATTCATTGAGTTCAATTGAAAACCCTCTTCAGCTGCTTTTGGTGCCATTTTAGCTAATCTAGGAGGAGCCCCTCTCAAGAAGGTTGGAATAGTGCACCTTCTACTAGTGTTCAGATCAGTGATGGTAATAATCTGACCACCATCTGCTTGATTCCTAATAACACTTTTTGTGAGAACATCAAATGGTCAGCCTAGTAACACTTTATATGCTGGAATAGTGAGGATATGTACTTGCAAGTACACTGTTATATCATTAAAGAAGAATGGGACATCCCTTGCTAGTCCTAAGGTTTTCTCAAGCTGACCATTCGCACTCTGCATATGAATAGTTATGTCAGGATCCCATGCTATTCCTAGCCTGGTCACAATGATACTAGCCATCGATACTATCTGTGAGCCACCATCAACTACACTTTCTTCTTTGCCTGCATCATTAATTAAAGGATATACAGCTCGCAGACTAGCTGAGTCTTTGGCAACTATTACCTGCTTAGGCTTTTCTCCTGGTGCTAGTGAATCGAGATACTGTAGGTATGGGTCGGTCATAATCAAGGATCCAGCAGGAATCAAACCCATACTGAATTGCGCTGCCATGAACATCACAGATGGCAAGTCGGAAATGTCGATCGCATCTGCTTTCAAGGACAAGGCCTCATTAGCTGCGTTTTCTTCATCAATAGACTTGTCAAATGGCAATGGGTCAGACTTGGGTTCAGTCTCCCCCACACTATACATCTGTTCTGTTACTGGCTGAGCCGAAATTCGTTTTTTAGCCATTAATTTGGCAATTTCTTTTCTTAGAGGCTCAGACAGGTCCATAAGCTCTTCAGCATTCAAGACTATAGGTGTTTTCAATACTTTAGATGCGACATCCTGCACTCTACCCTCCTTATGGATGGGTGCCATATGTTTATATGCTGGTGTCTTGGATTCCTTGAATCTCACTTGGTTTTTCTTTTTGTTTGTGCTATCTGATGGGAGGGGTGCAAAACTTACACTCAGAACTTTTCTAAATGGCAGTTCTCAATGTGGGGCCTCATCCTCCTCACTGCTAGCATCTTCTACTATTACCGGTTTCTTACTAGTGGGTTTAATAGTAGGTATTTCCACTACAACCATCTTACTAGTGTGTACTCGTGGTGCAGGTTCTTCTTTCTCATATTCATCAGATTCATCAGACACTGGTTCAACCACTTTCTTTGCATATTTCTTCAGTTCAGTTCCCTTGGGTCTGTTTTTAAAATGGTCCTCCAGCTGTTTATGGGGAATAGTCATAGGGATCCTACAAGTGATAAACACTTGACTAGCCGCACTCTTGGCTAACTAGTGGCGCTCTTGGCCTAAGAATAAACTATAACTCCGAGAACTTTGCTTGAACTAACTTCAAAACACTCCGGACCTTTGCAGGACACAACAGTGACTCTAATGGACTTCAATTCAACGCAATTCTATCGGTGACTTAGTGACTATTAATCACTTCATCAAGGTTAAGCACAAAAGCCTTTAATTGGGGACACCAGTTACTACCAGTGAGGGCTCAACTGCAGGGATGGCTTGCCTGCTTTGCACGAGCATTCATCCACCTACTTATATACTACTCAAACAGAACTATAAATATCATCTGAGTATAGGGTATATTAGTAAGGATTTCTTGGCTAGTCACAAATAATGGTGAATAATCATGCAATAGTCAGTCTAGTCAGTTTTCTTTTCAAATGACCAGTCTAGAGACTCCACAGTCAGTCTTTCCACACCCTTGGCCCAACTACATGCTCTAGTAACGCGGTTATATGGATATCCGGATATTGGTGCCTGTAACAGCTATCCGATCATGATTGAGGGTGCAGTCTGGCTCCACTAGCATCGATCATAAGAGATCTATATCGAAATAGTCAGATCTGGGCTCAAGGTTAATCCATTCCTAATTTATTTCCAAGTCCTGTTTCAATATTGCCATGTGACTAGTTATCCTGACTTAGGTGTTTATGCTCAGTCTGGTTTGCTAATGACAGAACTTCATGGGATCTGTGTACTCTGCTCCTGGTTTTGGTGTGCTAGTAGCATCCTTCGTTTGCTAGTGGCTGTATTTCACTTAGTCCTGCTAGCATTTGAGTTACTAGTCTGGCTGGCTGGTAGATTTAACCCACTAATTGTTAAACCCAAACTCCATTAGACAACAATAATAAACACTGGGCTGTATCACATTTGTACAGTCACCCAATGAGTCCACAAATGTTGTTGACTAAGAGTCAAGACTAAGAGCTAGCCTTAGGCAAGAGGAGGAGTTGACAAGAAAAGTTTGCTATGATTAAACTTAGCTTGAAGCTGGAGATTATACAGTGAGAGCTATGCTACTTATATACTAAAATACAGGTTCTAATAATAGAGGTGTTCATGCATGAAACAATAGTATAGTGGTGTGACTATTGCAAGCCATAGTATAATAGCTGGTTGTCATTTGGTACCTATGAGTCTGTAATTGGCACTGAGATTAGATATGATAAGATCAGCAGTTAGATATATGAAAAATAGGTGAAATTGTAACAATACCCCCTCATTAAGACAGGCATCCTGACTGTCATTATGATCTGACTACTAGTCCTTCTAAAGGCACTCCACATGCATTTCATGCATCATCATCTCCATTCCATTGGCCTTCTCCTCCATCATCATCCTGATTGTTCACCCTCCAGTAATCATTGATGAGTGAGGATAAATCTGAAATTTCATCCTCATAGTATCAGTATTCAAAGCATGGATATTTCTTGACTAAATATTGCCATTTGTCTCCAGTTTTCTTTGCATCAATGATGACCATGGCTTTGGCAGGAGTTACTACAACTGCTTGGACTTCTACTGCTTCCTTCATTTTGAGGTACTTGGCAATCACTCCTTTTGCATTGCCTAAGTTCTTTTCTGCAACCCACTGATTCTCCTCTATTCCATATCCCTTCCACTTGACAAGATAGTCAGTGAATGTTCTTGATGGGTGTCCTTTTCTTCCATGGACTTTGTGAGGTCTGTCATTGAGAATTGTCTTAATCTCATATTCTTTCTCTCCATGTATGATGTCCAGCAGGGGAGGTGGTGGTTGTTCCTGGTTAGGGAAGGCTGGAGGAATATACACCATGAGAAGGGTTTCATTGAAGACCAGGTATATCTTCCACAAAGGATGAAGTTTCAGTTTATAGGCTGAAAGGCCACATTTTTTGAGAATTGTGAAGGGCCTGACTCTTTTGTCATCAAGCTTTTTCTTCAGTTGAGGCAAGTGGAGATTGGTAGTATTGAGCCAAACCTTTTGACCAATTTGGTACTTGACTGCTGTCCTCTTCTTCTTGTCATATTGTGCTTTTATTTGTTCAGCAGCTTTTTGTAGAGCATTTTAGGTTTCTTGGTGAATGCATTTCATCCTGTCTGTGAATGATTCTGATGCAGGAGTTCAGAGGGGAGAATGAGTATGTGAGACAGAGACAACTGGCAGGTTTCGACCATAATTGACTTGAAATGGGCTTTTGCCTATGGCAGAATGTATCTGGTTGTTGTGTTGGAAGGCTGCCAGTGGTAACCATTCAGCCCAACCATCTTGTCAATGATTGATAAATATCCATAGATATTTCTCTATTTCCTGATTGACATGCTCTGTTTGTCCATCAGTTTGGGGATGGAATGTCACTGAGGCATTTCCTTTGACTTGTAGCATGTCATATAAGTCTTTTAGGAATTTAGACACAAATTGAGGTCCTTGGTCAGATATGATGGTTACAGGCATGCCATGTCTGGCATATACTTCATCTCATAGAATTTGAGCCCATCCTTTGGATGAAAGCTTGGTGCTACAGGCAATTAGGATGATTTCTTTAAAAAATTGATCAACAATGACCAGAATGGCATCATAACCATTGGAGAGTGGTAATCCAGTAACCATATCTACTGAGATATGTGTCCATGGCTCCAAGGGTATTTCATTTGGATGCAGTGGTGCTCACTTGGCTTTTGTATCTGTCTTGGTTGTGGTGCAAGTCTTGCATGCCTGGACATAGGTTTTGATGTCCTTCTTTATCTTGGGCCACCAATAGTCCCTTAGGACTAACTCCTTCATCTTTTCTACTCCAGGGTATCCCACTGTGATATGGTCATGGCAACAGTGATATGCTGTCTATGTATTCACACCTAGATTTTGCGATTCTGTAACAATACTATTGCATATCTATTCTATATTAGTGATATATAGAGGACTATAGCTGAGGCTTTGAGCTGATACTTAAATGCAGTAAGCAACTGGTAGAGCCAGGACTTAGATGCAACACCATTAGTGGGTTAAATCTACCAGCCAGCCAGACTAGTAACTTGAATGCTAGCAGGACCCTGTGAAATACAGCCACTAGCAAATGAAGGATGTTATGAGCACACCAAAACCAGGAGCAGAGTACACAGATCTCATGAAGTTCTGTCATTAGCAAACCAGACTGAGCATAAACACCTAAGTCAGGATAACTAGTCACATGGCAATCTTGAAATAGGACTTAGAAATAAATTAACCTTGAGCCCAGATCCAACTATTGTGATATAGATCTCTTATGATTAATACTAGTGTAGCGAGACTGCATCCTTGATCATGATTAGATAGCTGTTACAGGCATTAATATCCAGTGATTCATATAAACATGTTACTACGGCATGTAGTTGGGCCAAGGGTGTGGAAAGACTGACTGTGGAGTCTCTAGACTGGTCATTTGAAAAGAAAATTGACTAGACTGACTATTGCATGATTATTCACCATTATTTGTGACTAGCCAAGAAATCCTTACTAATATACCCTATACTCAGATGATATTTATAGTTCTGTTTGAGTAGTATATAAGTAGGTGGATGAATGCTCGTGCAAGCCAGGCAAGCCATCCCTGCAGTTGAGCCCTCACTGATAGTAACTGATGTCCCCAACTAAAGGCTTTTGTGCTTAACCTCAACAAAGTGATTAATAGTTGCTAAGTCACCCATAGTATTGCATTGAATTGAATTTCCTTAGAGTACACTGTAGCATCCTGCAAAGGTCTAGAGTGTTTTGAAGTTAGTTCAAGCAAAGTTCTCAAAGTTTATAGTATTATTCTTAGGCCAAGTGTGCCACTAGTTTGCCAAGAGTGTGACTAGTCAAGTGCTTATCACTTGTAAGAATGAGTATAGGGCTAAAAGAGCCACTAGTTCAAAGCAGTTTCAGTCAAAATGAGTGCAGTAGCTCAAACCAAGTCACTCTTTATCCAATTGTGTTTTACCAACCCCACTAGTGCAGGTAGTACTTTGTATAACTCACTAGTAAAGAATACAACATCTTTAAAACAAATTTACCTGATTATTGAAGTCTGCAGAGTGATTCCATCATACTCAAAACCACCCAAATTCTGTTATGATTTTTCTGTTATCTTATCTTATCCAAGTCATATCCATGACTCATCCATCTAAATCTTATCCAGAAACCGACTCATATCCAGCTATTCACCAGCTACAACCCTTGTTCTCACTGTCTGTCACCCCAGACGCTCTCCATTGGTTCTATGATCCTTCTGGATCGTCCTGCTTTGACACCATTTGTGCATGGACCGTAGTGTTTCACCTAAATATAATGCTGTAGAAATACTATATAAACAGAGTAAACTAGACAGTTGTACTCTATCTCTTGTTTAAATTAACACTATATACTTCTTGTCTACACAACACAGAAGGCTATTGGCTTCTATTTCTCACCTTGGGTGATCGTTCGAATGCGTAACGGCCCAGAGAGATCAGCTGACTGCCCCAAGTCACGTGTCCAAGTCGGTACCTAACATTAAACAAGAGATATCCTTCCCCACTTCTATTACGCTAGCCATATAGAAGAACTTCTTCATGCCAGGAGAAGAAAGAAACCCCCATGAACCCTGAACCATTTCTCTCGGCATCATAATCGGCGGCGCCATACTTTTATCATTTTTTACGGTCCTTGCTGTATTAATCTATGAGGAAGAAATCCGGGCACTGCTCAGACAGAGGCAGCCCCAACGACTCAGCCCATCACCCCGCCCTGCCCCAGCAATCACCCATGTCGTTCCCAGGGGGATACCCCCCGCAAGACTGGGAGAATGAGAGGCAATTCCACTCATTTGTCCCCGGGCTCGATTCACCATTGCCCCCTCCTCCTCCAAGGGGAGTACGGACTCAAGGCCCCCAACTCCAGGGCCCTCAACAATTTGGACCCCGGTTACTGGGCCCACCTCTGCTCACACACACAATGTGAGAGCCGTCCTCCTCTGTTACCAGATGGAACAATCCAATGTCACATTGGAGTGACCAACAGCCACCTACATGGCAGCCCAAGAATACGCGAGGGACATTTGGCTTGCGCTGGATGAACCCCCGCCCCCTTACCCTGGTCCCCCCCTCGTCCAAGAACCCCTGCCCTCCGCATATCCCAGCGGAGATCAGATTCCCCGTCACCCGACAGTGATGACAGTAGAAGGTCTGACTACTTCAGACCCCAACACCCCGATGATCCCAACATGGATCAAAACCACCCTTATGGCCCCTGGAGCCATGAGCAGTGACCAGAGGAAGGAGAGTCCATCTCTCTCTCCTCTCTCCCCATCATCGAAATCTCTGATGATGAGTCCGATGACGACATCGTCGGAGACAACACCCCAGTCCTGGCCCCTCCCCATGCCACCGATGACCCCTTCAACCCGCATGGGGAAGACTTCATCTGGCCTGACCTCTCTGAGGTTGACCGAAGGCTCTTTGGTCCATTCCGGACTGCAGCATGGGAAGTTCAACAAAGGGACGTCGAAGCCCGCAATCTCTGGGAAGAACCCAGGATTGACATGGATGAGTGGCTGGCCCTTAACAGGGGCAACCCCATCTGAATTCCCTTCAATGGGCCCAGCTCTGCCAGGGCCGACATTGTCAACCTCCAGATACATGCCAATCACAATCGGGCAAATTTCCGCCCCTCCGCAGGGGATCTATTTCCAGGGCTTCAGCCCAGGGATCCAGAGGAGCAGCGGGAATTGGAGAGAACCCTCCAACACCTATGCAGGTTGGAGGTGGCAAGAGAGGAATGATTGGGGGCAAAGGCCCCAGTACGATACGTTAACCTATGATACAGGTTACTATGGTGGAATGGAATACCACCATCCCCAATACGAAATATATCCGGATCATCCACCAGATACCCCAGTCGCAATCCCACGACCACTTCCTGACTTGCCCCCACACCATAGGGCACATCACCAAGGATACCACCCTTATCAGGGTGGCAGTCTTCTCTTTGCAGGGGCAGGAGAAGAAATGGAAGCTGAAGAAGCCCCTGCAGGAAACGCCACTGCAGGGGCATCAAGAACTCCTGCCACGGCTGCAGAAGCCCGTCAACAGATGAAAGACGAGTTGACGGAAAAGGAACGGCACATCGCAGAGATGCGCAAAGAACTCAACAGAGAGGACACCGCTGATATGCCGTCTACGCATTCACACCTAGATTTTGCGATTTTGTAACAATACTATTGCACATCTATCCTATACTAGTGATACATAGAGGACTATAGCTGAGGCTTCGAGCTGATAGTTAAAAGCAGTAAGCAACTGGTAGAGCCAGGACTTAGATGCAACACCATTAGTGGGTTAAATCTACCAGCCGGCCAGACTAGTAACTTGAATGCTAGCAGGACTAAGTGAAATACAGCCACTAGCAAACGAAGGATGCTACTAGCACACCAAAACCAGGAGCAGAGTACACAGATCTCGTCAAGTTCTGTCACTAGCAGCCCAGACTGGGCATAAACGCCTAAGTCAGGATAACTAGTCACATGGCAATCTTGAAACAGGACTTGGAAATAAATTAGGAATGGATTAACCTTGAGCCCAGATCCGACTATTTCGATATAGATCTCTTATGATCGATGCTAGTGGAGCCAGACTGCACCCTCAATCATGATCGGATAGCTGTTACAGGTACCAATATCCGGATATCCATATAACCGCATTACTAGGGCCTGTAGTTGTGCCAAGGGTGCGGAAAGACCAACTGTGGAGTCTCTAGACCGAATATTTGAAAAGAAAACAGACTAGACCGACTATTGTGTGATTATTCACCATTATTCGTGACTAGCCAAGAAATCCTTACCAATATACCCTATACCCAGATGATATTTATAGTTTTGCCTCAGTAGTATATAAGTAGTGGGATGGGCGCTCATGCAAAGCAGGCAAGCCATCCCTGCAGTTGAGCCCTCACTGGTAGTAACTGGTGTCCCCAATTAAAGGCTTTTGTGCTTAACTTCGACGAAGTGATTAATAGTCGCTAAGTCGCCCATAGAATTGCATTGAATTGAAGTCCATTAGAGTCACTGTTGTGTCCTGCAAAGGTCCGGAGTGTTTTGAAGTTAGTTCAAGCAAAGTTCTCGGAGTTGTAGTTTATTCTTAGGCCAAGAGTGCCACTAGTTAGCCAAGAGTGCGGCTAGTCAAGTGTTTATCACTTGTAGGAAGCAGTATAGGGCCAAGAGTGCCATCAGTTTATTCTTAGGCCAAGAGCGCCACTAGTCAGCCAAGAGTGCGACTGGTCAAGTGTTTATCACTTGTAGGAAGCAGTATAGGGCCAAGAGCGCCACCAGCCTGAAGCCGTTTCAGTCAGAACGAGCGCAGTAGCTCAAACCAAGTCACTCTTATCTAATTGTGTCTTACCCACCCCACTAGTACGAGTAGTACTTTGTATAAACTCACTAGTAACGAATAAAATGTCTTAAAGACAATTGTACTTGATTATTGAAGTCTGCAGAGTGCTTCCATCGTACTCGAAACCGCCCGAATTCAATATTGGTGATTAAGTGTAGAGTAGTAAGAGGTTTAGTGTGATTGGTGTTCATTGCCATTCCCTAATTCTTTTTATCCGGATATTGGTGCCTGTAACAGCTATCCGATCATGATCGAGGGTGCAGTCTGGCTCCACTAGCATCGATCATAAGAGATCTATATCATGGTAAGGATTTCTTGGCTAGTCACGAATAATGGTGAATAATCATACAATAGTCGGTCTAGTCTGTTTTCTTTTCAAATATTCGGTCTAGAGACTCCACAGTTGGTCTTTCCGCACCCTTGGCACAACTACAGGCCCTAGTAATGCGGTTATATGGATATCCGGATATTGGTACCTGTAACAGCTATCCGATCATGATCGAGGGTGCAGTCCTGGCTCCACTAGCATCGATCATAAGAGATCTATATCGAAATAGTCGGATCTGGGCTCAAGGTTAATCTATTCCTAATTTATTTCCATGTCCTGTTTCAAGATTGCCATGTGACTAGTTATCCTGACTTAGGCGTTTATGCCCAGTCTGGGCTGCTAGTGACAGAACTTGACGAGATCTGTGTACTCTGCTCCTGGTTTTGGTGTGCTAGTAGCATCCTTCGTTTGCTAGTGGCTGTATTTCACTTAGTCCTGCTAGCATTCGAGTTACTAGTCTGGCCGGCTGGTAGATTTAACCCACTAATGGTGTTGCATCTAAGTCCTGGCTCTACCAGTTGCTTACTGCTTTTAACTATCAGCTCGAAGCCTCAGCTATAGTCCTCTATGTATCACTAGTATAGGATAGATGTGCAATAGTATTGTTACAAAATCGCAAAATCTAGGTGTGAATGCGTAGACGGCATATCACCGCTCGCAAAAACTTAGCGGAATACCTCAAGGATCAAGAGAGGGAGAAAGAACCCGAGAGGGGAAGACTGATGGGACCACCAAGAGGGTTCCCGGGTCCTAGGCCAGATCGATACTCGATCCCAAGACCACCCCCCAGGCAAGGACCTCCCGATCCAATCCCGAATCCTGTCGTGAATGCCGCCATTGATGCCCCCTATCTGGGCATCAAACCAACTCTTGTCAAGGTCCCCACTCCATTCAAGGGGGATCATGATGATATCGAACACTTCATAGGCGATTGCATCACCTATTTCGAAGTGTTTTGACATTATTTCCAGGTACCATCACACCTGGTATTATTCGTGACGTCCCATTTCGAGGGCACCACCAAAGACTGGTGGGTCTACAAGAGACCCAAATACTGGGTAGGCGATGCCTTTGATGGCACCACCACCCATTTCCGATACTCCGACTGGGCCGACTTCGTCGACCTAGTCACACGACAATTCCGAGATCCTGCAATCGAGGAAATCCATGAAAAGCACATGTTCAACTTGCGCATGGGAGCTCAGCCCACCTCCCACTACTTCCAAAGATTGGAAGAAGAAGCCAAGTTAGCAGGCCAAAGATCCGATGAGGCCAAATGCGGCGCAATGGTGAAGGCAGTGCAACTAGGAGTACCTAGTTCATACACAACCTTCATATCAAACATGGGCGTGAGCATCCCACAATCATATCTGGAGTGGAAGGAACGCATCCTCCAGATGTATGAAGAGAGACAGCGGAAATGGGTCTTTGATCGGACCACTAGTACGCCTCGGGACAGCCAGAAGCAGGGCCCACATCCCCAACAACAGCAGCCCAGCGGCAAGAACACCACTGGGGCGACAAGTTCGTCAACTCCAAAGCCGACTGCTGGGAGCGGAGGAACCAGTCACAATGCTGGAACCAGTAAGTGGATGACGTACGGAGGGGCGGGGAAGCCCATGGACTTGGACCGGCAATGAGCCAAGGGGCGCTGCTTCAGGTGTGATCAAAAGGGTCACCTGAGCAGGGATTGCCCTATGAGAAAAGAGAAGAACGTTGTGAGATACGTGGGGCCCACTGATGCAGTGGTGCCAAGCACCTCCAAGATCGAGGAGGTAAAAGAGTAGGGTGTCAAGGGTTTGATTCCCCTTGCACGCCCAAGTCTCAAGGTGTGTCCTCAGTTTCTGTGGGTCAGACTGATTATTATGAAAACAGACAATTACATACAAAAAATATATCTATGACTTCACCGAAGCCAAAGACCAAGAAAGAATCAGCAAGAACAAACAGGTACGTCATCCTCCTAGAAGACACTGACACAAGTATCTGTAGTGACAAATTGTTATGTACCGACTTGGGGCAGTCAGCTGATCCCTCTGGGCCATTACGCATTCGAATGATCACCCAAATGAGAGAAAGGAGCTGATAGCCTTCTGTGTTATGCAAACAAGAAGTATATGGGTTTTAATTTAAACAAGAGATAGAGTACAACTGTCTAGTTTACTCTGCTTATATAGTATTTCTACGGTGTTATAATTAGATGAAACGCTATGGTCCATGCACAAATGGTGTCGAAGTTGGACGATTCGGGAGGATCATAGAACCAATGGAAAACGTCTAGGGTGACAGGTGGTGAGAATGAGGGTAGTAGCCGGCAAATAGCTGGATACGAGTTGGTTTCTGGGCTAGATTAGATGGATGAGTCATGGATATGACTCGGATAAGATAAGATAACGGAAAAATCATAACATTACCCCCTTGTTAAAGCAGTCATCCTGACTGCTAAGGCTCTTCCAAAGGGGTGTCAAATTGTGTTGCGATTTGACTGATTCAGTACTGATCAATCAAGTTCTTCCATACTTCTTCGTCTGGATTGATAATCCATTTGATGTGTCCATCCTTTCTTTTGGCAAGATAGGCTACGTCGCCGTGTTCCAAGTATTTGTGGTCCAGTATTTTGACCACTATTTTCTTGGTTGCAATTTTTGGAGTGTATATGGCATGGTTTATGCTAGCCTGGTACTCTTGGATTGCTTCCAAAGCATTCATCATCTCATTCTCTTGGACCCATGAGTTGTGCTCATGAGTCCAACCTTTCCATTTGACTAAGTAGTCTGTGACTTCCCTAGATGGCTGTCCTCGCTTGGATCGTACCTTTCTGGTGCACGAATCCAAGACTTCTTTGATTTTGTACTCTTCTTGACCATCGACGAGGTCCAGAGGAGGAGGCGGTGGTTGTTCTTGGTTCATAAATGAAGGTGCGACGTATGGAGTTAGTAGTTTCTCATTGAACCGGGGGTGGATCTTCCAATGTGGTGGCAGCTTTAACTTGTATGCTGCTGCTCCTGACTTTTCAAGAATTTCGAATGGTCCCGTTCATTTATCATCGAGCTTTTTCTTTGGTCGTGGAAGGTGAAGGTTGGCAGTGTCAAGCCATACCTTATTCCCAACCCGGTACTCTCTTTGAGTCTGTTTCTTTTTGTCATACTGTGCCTTCATCTGTGCTGCAGCCTTTTCTAATGCTTCATGAACCTCCTTATGGACCTTGGCCATAGTTTCCGTGAAGTCAACAGCTGCAGGATTTGCGAAGCTGGTTTTCTGTATTGACTCAGGAATGAGTCGAGGATTTCGTCCATATAGGACCATGAAAGGACTTTTGCCCATGGCCGAGTGGACTCAGTTGTTGTGGGCGAATTCGGCGAGTGGTAGCCATGCTACCCAGTCAGTCTGTCGATGGTTGACAAAGATGCGGAGGTATTTTTCTACCTCCTGGTTGACTCTCTCTGTCTGTCCATCTGTCTGCGGATGATATGCCATAGACGCATTCTGGGTGATATTCAGCATTCAGTATAGTTCTTTCATGAATGCTGAAACGAATTGAGGTCCTCTGTCGGAGATGACCACTTGCGGCATTCCATGCTTCGCGTATATGTGATTGCGAAGTATTAATGCCCATCCTTCTGTGGATAATTCCTCATTGCACGGAATCAGGAGAATGTTCTTGGAAAACTGATGTACGATGACTAGTAGAGTGTCGAATCCATCTGACTCAGGGAGTCCCATAACCATGTCGACTGAGATGTGTGTCCACGGCGTATCGGGGATTACGTTGGGGTGAAGAGGTGCAGCCTTGGCCTGCGTATCGCTCTTTGTCCTTTGACAAGTCTCACATCCTTTGATGTATGACTCTACATCCTTCTTCATTTTCGGCCACCAATACTCATGAAGTATGAGTTCTTTGGTTTTGGCAATTCCCAGGTGTCCAGCAGTAATGTGATCATGGAATTGGGCAATGATCTCACCGCGTAACATCGAGTCATTGGGAATATAGACTCATCCGTCATACCACAGAATTTTGTCTTCCTGCGTGATTCCTCTTTCATGGTTAAGGGACTTCTCGATTCCCTGGTCCCACTGCTCTTTCTGCTTTGTTGCGTCTCTTATACGCATGATTCTTTCTTCCGTTGTTGGTAGTACCAAGGCTCAGAAATGTTCTGGGGATAAGACGACAACATCTTGGTTGTCTTCTTTTCCCTGATCGTGATCGTCTCGTCTGCTGAGAAGATCGGCCTTCTGATTAGCGGTTCCAGCTTTATGTTGAAGGATAAAGTGGTATTCTGCTAGTTCGGTGACCCACTGAGCTTGTCAGCGATTCAACTTCTGGGGTTTTCAGAAGTATTGGAGATTCTGATGGTCAGTCCAGATCTCAACAGTTTCTTTGGTGCCCATGAGATAATGGTGCCACTCCTCTAAGGCTAGCATGATTGCGAGCAATTCCTTGTCATAGATCTTGTAGTTGTGCTCAGTGGCGGTGAGCACTTTTGACATGAAGGCGACTGGCCTCCATTTGCCTTCCTTTTCTTGGCTTAGGATGGCACCGATGGCTCCATCACTGGCATCGGCTTCGACTCAGAACTTTCCATCATCTGAGGGAATCGTAAGGATTACGTTCGTTGTCATCAGCTTCTTGAGCTGAGTAAACGCTTCTTCTTGTTCGGATCCCCACGTCCAGTCTACCTTTCCGGTTAGCTGGGTAAGAGGATGCACTATCTTGGAGTAGTCCTTGATGAACTTCCTGTAGAAGTTTGTGAATCCTAGGAATGACTGTAGCTCCTTTTTCTTTGTCGGTGTTGGCCATTCTGCTATCCCTGCTATCTTGACTGGGTCCATATGAATGGCATTTTCACTGATGATAACTCCTAGGTGTTCAGTTTCGAGTACCTCAAACTCGCATTTCTCTGCTTTGAGGAACAGCTTGTTCTCTCGAAGTCTTTGGAGTACTTGTCGTACTATGTTCCGATGTTCTGATAAGGATTTGGTGAAAATGAGTATGTCATTGAGGTAAATGGTGACTTTTCCTCTGGCGATCAAATCCTTAAATATGTCGTTCATCATCCACTGGAATGTGGCTGGTGAGTTCGTGAGTCCAAAGAACATAACCGTAGGCTCGAAGAGTCCTTGGTTAGTTCTGAATGCTGCTTTTTCTTCGTCTCCATCTCAGATATGGACATTGTTATATCCCCATCATACGTCTAGCTTGGAGAAGTACTTGGCTCCTCGTAATTTGTCGATTAGCTCAGAGATGAGCAGAAGGGGATAATGATTCTTAATCGTCATTTCATTCAGTTTCCAGTAATCCTGGACTGGTTGTAGAGAGCCATCTTTCTTTTTAACGAAGAAGAAGGGAGAGGTGAAGGGGGATTTTGAAGGATGGATGCGCCCTGAGTCTAAGTTCTCATCCAAGAACTTATCCAATTGTTCTTGCTCATTTCGATTGAGCGGATATACCTTGCAGTCCAAGGTTGACTTTGCATTGGGGACCAACTCGATGGCATGGTCCCAGGGTCTTCTTTCTGGTAACTTGTCAAAGCTTTCTTTTGAGAATAAATCCCTAAAGCTTTGATACTGAGGAGGCACAAGCTCCTCAAATGTCTGTTTCGGCTTTTCAGCATTGGCTGCTGCAGCCAACTCATTCACATGATGGACGGCACAAAGTATAATTTCTTCTTGCATATTGATGGCAAGAATACTTTCTCCTTCCTCGAGCTCTTCATCCCATCAGTCTTCTTCGTCTGCATCAGGCAAGGTGAAGTAGTTTTGGACACAATGACATCATCCAAATGTCAAGGTTCCCATCTTCCAGTTGACGAAAGGGTTATGGCATTTAAGCCAGTCATGACCCAAGTACACAGTCTTGGAACCGAGGTCTGTGACCACAAGATCGATTCTCTCGCTATGTCCTCCAATTGTCATCCGGAGTTCTATGAACTCGGTGACATCCCCTGCCTTATTGCGCGTTCCGTCGGCATTATAGACCGGTATCAGGGCTGCGGCCTTCCTGGTGTCCAACCAATGTTGCTGGACATAAGTTCAATTGATAGAGCTGCCTGTACAGCCACTATCCAACAACGCTCGGGTTGTCAGTATCTGTTTCTCAGTACATGGGGAAAGTTGGATGTCTACCAAGAAGTCCCGTCCGGAACTCTTGGTGCCGCAAATGTAACGAATGGGTTTGTGTAATTCATAGAGCTGTTCCCGGGCAATGCTCCCTCCTGTCTTTAAGCTTTGAATAAGCTCATCATCGATCTCTCCAAGTCATTTGGGGTGTACCCAAATGGAAAGAACTGCTTTGGCATTTGCCAAGTTCTTGGAGTCACATATTGTGCACATCGTCCAATTGAGTCCAAATGGTTTGAACCATTGGAATTCGTCCTGCTTCCCCATGCATTCGGAAGCATTTGATACCCCCTTGTTAGGATAGGTGTCGGGTTTGATGCTTCCCCTTGCATTCAGAAGGTCGATGTTCTGTGGTTCTAGGGTTCTGGGTATCGGGGTACTGGCTTTGGATTGGCTAACTTGCCACATCCTAAAAGCCATGTCGTCTTCTTCGTCGGGTACTTCAATGATGGTAGTTCTGCTGAAATGCCCCCTTTTTACCGCCTGGGCGCTAGCGGAATCCCGTCCCTTTTCCTTGGCCAGCACCACTCATGACGGAGTTTGAATTTCCTTCGTCACTGACTCCCAGCTAGTGCCTAAGGTGACCTTCACACATTCGCATCCCGCACGATTCCAGTTTGGGTAAATCTGCCCCCTTTTTATCACCTGGGTGCTAGCAACTTCCTTCCTGTCGGCTTTGATCCTAGGACTCACTGGTCCAGTTTGATACTCAGCCTCATCAGGTTTTCTACTCCCCGGACCAGTTTGTCTGGGGCGTCGGTCCTGGCCTTGGTTAGAGGCACTGTCCTGGTCCTCTGCCAATCCTGGCGGCACTGGTGGGCTTGCCCCTCTGCTTGAGGAGGGTACTGGGATGGTCAGACTTCTGGGAGGCCTGAAGGAGTCCCACCTACTGGTCCCTGCTCATCGCTGTGCGCTCAGTGGCGTATCCGGTGAGCACTGCTCATTGGACTTTGTTGCGGCGCCAACCCCACTTGGCAAGTCCCGCTCCAGTTCGTTGGAGGCTCGGGATTTGTCACTACAGATACTGGTATCAGCGTCTTCTAGAAGGATGACGTACCTGTTTGTTCTTGCTGATTCTTTCTTGGTCTTTGGCTTCAGTGAAGTCATAGATATATTTGTTTTTGTAGGTATTTTTCTATTTTCATAATAATTAGTCTGACCCATGGAAACCGAGGACACACCTTGAGACTTGGGCATGCAAGGGGAATCGAACCCTTGAGACTTGGGCATGCAAGGGGAATCAAACCCTTGATGCCCTACTCTTTTACCTCCTCGATCTTGGAGGTGCTTGGCACCACTGCATCAGTGGGCCCCACGTATCTCACAACGTTCTTCTCTTTTCTCATAGGGCAATCCCTGCTCAGGTGACCCTTTTGATCACACCTGAAGCAGCGCCCCTTGGCTCATTGCCAGTCCAAGTCCATGGGCTTCCCCGCCCCCCCGTATGTCGTCCACTTACCAGTTCCAGCATTGCGACTGGTTCCTCCACTCCCAGCACTTGGCTTTGGAGCTGAGGAACTTGTTGCCCCAGCGGTGTTCTTTCTGCTGGGCTGCTGTTGTTGGGGATGCAGGCCCTGCTTCTGGCCGTCCCGAGGCATACTGGTGGTCTGATCAAAGACCCATTTCCGCTGTCTCTCTTCATACATCTGGAGGATGCGTTCCTTCCACTCCGGATATGATTGTGGGATGCTCATGCCCATGTTTGATATGAAGGTTGTGTATGAACTAGGTACTCCTAGTTGCACTGCCTTCACCATTGTGCCGCGTTTGGCCTCATCGGATCTTTGGCCTGCTAACTTGGCTTACTCTTCCAGCTTCTGGAAGTAATGGGAGGCGGGCTGGGCTCCCATGCGCAAGTTGAACATGCGCTTTTCATGAATTTCCTCGATCGCAGGATCTCAGAATTGTCATGTGACTAGGTCGACGAAGTCGGCCCAGTTGGAGTATCGGAAATGGGCGGCGGTGCCATCAAAGGCATTGCCTACCCAGTATTCGGGTCTCTTGTAGACCCACCAGTCCTTGGCGGCGCCCTCAAAGTGAGACGTCACGAATAATACCAGGTGCGACGGCACCTGGAAATAGTGTCGGAACACTTCGAAATAGGCGATGCAATCGCCTATGAAGCGTTTGATGTCGTCGTGATCCCCCTTGAATGGAGCAGGGACCTTGACGAGGGTTGGCTTGATGCCCAGATAGGGGGCATCAGCGGCGGCATTCCCGACAGGGTTCGGGATTGGGTCAGATGGTCGCTGACTGGGGGGCAGTCTTGGGATCAAAAATCGATCTGGCCTGTACCCCGGGTAGCCTCTTGGCGGCCCCGGCGGTCTTCCCCTTTCTGGCTCTTTCTCCTTCTCTTGAGCCTTGAGGTATTCTGCCAATGTCTTGCAGGTGGAATCCTCCCTGTCGAGTTCTTCACGCATCTCTGTGATGCGCCATTCCTTTTCCAGCAGCTCACTCCGCATCTGCTGCCAGACTTCTTCTGCCGTGGCAGGGGTTCTTGATGCCCCTGCAGTGGCGTTTCCTGCAGGGGCTCCTTCTGCTTCCATTTCTTCTCCCGCCCCTGCGAAGAGAAGACTACCACCCTGATATGGGTGGTATCCTTGGTGACACGCCCTATGATGTGGGGGCGAGTCAGGAAGTGGTCATGGGCTTACGACCGGGGTATCCAGTGGGTGGTCCAGATATACTTCATATTGGGGATGGTGGTATTCCATCTTGCCGTAGTAATCTGTATCGTAGGTTAATGTATTGTACTGGGGCTCTTGCCCCCACTCATTCCTCTCTTGCCACCTCCAGCCTCCATAAGTGCTGGAGGGTCCTCTCCAAGTCTCGCTGCTCCTGAGGGGTCCTGGGTTGTAACCCTGGAAAACAATCCCCAGCGGAGGGGCGGAAAATTGACTGGTCGCAATTGGTGCATATCCGGTGGTTGACGATGTTGGCCCTAGCATTGCTGGGCCCATCGAATGGGATTCGGATGGGGTCACCCCTGTTGAGGGCCAACCACTTGTCCATTTCAACTCTGGGTTCTTCCCAGAGGTCATGGGCTTCGACGTCCCTTTGCCAAATTTCCCATGCAGCAGTCTGGAATGGACTGAATAGTCTCCGGTTGACCTCGGAGAGGTTGGGCCAGATAAAGTCATCCCCGTGCAGGTTGAAGGGGTCGTCGGTGGCATGGGGAGGGGCCAGGACCAGGGCGTCGTTTCTGACGATGTCATCATCGGACTCATCATCAGAGATTTCGATGATGGGGAAGGAGGAGAGAGAGATGGACTCTCCTTCCTCGGGCCACTGCTCATGGCCCCAGGGGCCATAAGGGTGGTTTTGATACATGCCGGGATCATCAGGGTGACGGGGTCCAGAGTGACCGGACCTTCTACTCTCGTCGCTGTCAGGCGATGGGGAGTCGGATCTCCGCTGGGATATGTGGAGGGCAGGGGTTCTTGGACGAGGGGGGGGACCAGGGTAAGGGGGCGGGGGTTCATCCAGCGCAAGCCAAATGTCCCTTGCGTATTCTTGGGCTGCCGTAGGGCCGGCTGTTGGTCGCTCCAGTGCGACGGTGGGTCGTTCCATCCGGTAGTGGAGGAGGACAGCTCTCACATTATAGGCGCAAGTGGATTGGGCAATCTGGGCCCAAAGTTCTGAGATCCCTGGAGTTGGGGGTCTTGAATCATTGCTCTCCTCGGAGGAGGAGGAAGGGCCGATGGTGAATTGGGCCCAGGGACGAACGAGTGGAATTGCTTCTCGTTCTCCCAGTCTTGTGGGGGGTATCCCCCTGGGAACGTCATGGGTGGTGGGTGGGGCGGGGCGGGGTTCTTGGTTGGGTCGTCGGGGCTGCCTTCTGAGCAGTGCCTGGAGTTCTTCCTCATAGATTAATATGGCGAGGACTGTAAAAAATGATAGTAGTATGGCGCCACCAATGGCGACGCCGAGAGAAATGGTTCAGGGTTCTTGGGGGTTTCATTCTTCTCCGGTCATGAAGAAGACCTTCTATATGGCTGGCGTGATAGAAGTGGGGAGGGTAATCTCTTGTTTAATGTTATGTACCGACTTGGGCACATGACTTGGGGCAGTCAGCTGATCCCTCTGGGCCATTACGCATTCGAATGATCACCCAAATGAGAGAAAGGAGCTGATAGCCTTCTGTGTTATGCAAACAAGAAGTATATGGGTTTTAATTTAAACAAGAGATAGAGTACAACTGTCTAGTTTACTCTGCTTATATAGTATTTCTACGGCATTATAATTAGATGAAATGCTACAGTCCATGCACAAATGGTGTCAAAGTTGGATGATCTGGGAGGATCATAGAACCAATGGAAAACGTCTAGGGTGACAGGTGGTGAGAATGAGGGTAGTAGCCAGTGAATAGCTGGATACGAGTTGGTTTCTGGGCTAGATTAGATGGATGAGTCATGGATATGACTCGGATAAGATAAGATAACGGAAAAATCGTAACACAAATCCCGAGCCTCTGACGAACTGGAGCGGGACTTGCCAAGTGGGGTTGGCGCCACAACAAAGTCCAACGAGCAGAGCTCACCAGATACGCCGCTGAGTGCACAGCAATGAGCAGGG
This sequence comes from Desarmillaria ectypa, assembly GCA_030407005.1. NCBI lineage: Eukaryota > Fungi > Basidiomycota > Agaricomycetes > Agaricales > Physalacriaceae > Desarmillaria > Desarmillaria ectypa. Next base: position 4,066,790 of record JAUDYN010000002.1, on the reverse strand, counting down.
ACTAGTAGGCGGGACTCCTTTGGGCCTCCCAGAAGTCCGACCGTCCCAGTACCTGCCTCGAGCGGTGGGGCAAGCTCACCAGTTCCGCCAGGGTCGGTGGAGGACCAGGACAGTGCCTCTAACCAAGGCCAGGACCGATGACCCGGACAAATCGGTCCAGGGAGTGGAAAACTTGATGAAGCTGAGTACCAAACCGGGCCGGCAAGTCAGAGGATCAAAGCCGAAAGGAAGGAAGTTGCTAGCACCCAGGTGATAAAAAGGGGGCAGGATTACCCAAACCAGACTGGTACGGGTTGCAAATGTGCGAAGGTCGCCTTAGGCACTAGCTGGGAGTCAATGACCAAGGAAATTCAAACTCCGTCACGAGTGGTGCCGGCCGAGGAAAAGGAACAGGATCCCACTAGCGCCCAGGCAGTAAAAAGGGGGCATTTCAGCAGAACCATGATCATCAAAGTACCCGACGAAGAAGACGATACAGCTTTTAGGATGTGGCAAGTCAGTCAATCCAAAGCCAGTACCCCAATACCCAGAACACCGGAATCACAGAACTTTAACCTTCCAAATGAACATGGAAACATTAAAACCAACACCTATCCTAACAAGGGGGTATCAAGAGCTTCCGAATGTATGGGGAAGCAAGACCAGTCTTCCAAACGAATGGGGAAGCAGAACAAATACCAATGGCTTAGACCATTTGGAATGGACTGGACAATGCGTGCAGTATGCGACTCCAAGAATTTGGCAATCGCCAAGGTGGTTCTCTCCATTTGGGTACATCCCAAAAGACTTGGAGAAATCAATGACGAGCTTATTCAAAGCTTGAAAATGGGAGGGAGTTTAGCCTGAGAACAGCTCTATGAACTACATGAACCCATTCAATATATTCATGGCACCAAGAGTTCCGGGTGGGACTTCTTGGTAGACATTCAGATTTCCCCATGCACTGGGAAACAAATGTTAACCACCCGAGCATTACTGGATAGTGGCTGCACAGGCAGCTCTATCAATAGAACTTATGTCCAGCAACATCGGTTGGACACCAGGAAGGCCGCAGCCCCTATACCAGTCTATAATGCCAACGGAATGCACAATAAGGCAGGGGATGTCACTGAGTTTGTAGAACTCCAAATGACAATTGGAGGACATAGTGAACGAATCAACCTCATGGTCACTGACCTAGGCTCCAAAACCGTATATTTGGGCCACAATTGGCTTAAATGCCATAACCCTCTCATCAACTGGAAGGTGGGGACCTTGACATTTGGATGATGTCATTGCATCCAAAATCATTTCACCTTGCATGATGCAGATGAAGAAGATCGATGGGACAAAGAGCTCAAGGAAGGAGAAAGTATTCTTGCCATCAATATGCAAGAAGAAATCATACTCCGTGCCATCCATCATGCGAACGAGTTGGCTGCAGCAGCCAATGCTGAAAAACCAAAACAGACGTTTGAGGAGCTCGTGCCTCCTCAGTATCAGAGCTTTAAAGATCTATTCTCTAAAGAAAGCTTTGACGAGTTACCAGAAAGAAGACCCTGGGACCACGCAATCGAATTGGTCCCAAATGCGAAATCAACCTTGGACTGCAAGGTTTATCCACTCAATCAAAACGAGCAAGAGCAGTTGGACAAGTTCTTAGATGAGAACTTAGACTTGGGACGAATTCATCCCTTGAAATCCCCCTTCACCTCTCCTTTCTTCTTCGTCAAGAAAAAGGATGGCTCTCTATGACCAGTTCAGGATTACCAAAAACTGAACGAAATGATGATCAAGAATTGTTATCCCCTTCCGCTCATCTCTGAGCTCATCGACAAACTAAGGGGAGCAAAGTACTTCTCAAAGCTTGATGTCCGCTGGGGATACAACAATGTACAGATTCGAGATGGAGATGAAGAAAAAGCCACATTCAGAACTAACCGAGGGCTTTTTGAACCCACGGTAATGTTCTTCGGACTTATGAATTCACCAGCCACATTCCAGTGGATGATAAACGATATATTCAAGGATTTGATCACCAGAGGAAAAGTTACAATTTACCTCGACGACATACTCATCTTCACAAAATCCTTGTCTGAACATCGGAACATAGTACGACAAGTACTCCAATGACTTCAAGAAAACAAACTGTTCCTCAAAGCAGAGAAATGCGAGTTCAAGGTACTCAAAACTGAATACCTTGGGGTTATCATCAGCGAAGACACCATTCGCATGGACCCAATCAAGATTGTGGGAATAGCAGAATGGCCAACCCCAACCAAGAAGAAGGAGCTACAGTCCTTTTTAGGATTCACGAACTTCTATCAAAAGTTCATCAAAGACTACCCCAAGATAGTGCATCCCCTTACTCAGTTAACTGGAAAGGTAGACTGGACGTGGGGATCGGAACAGGAACAAGCATTTAACCAACTCAAGAAGTTGATGACAACAAATGTAGTCCTCACAATCCCGTCAGATGAGGGAAAATTCCAAGTTGAAGCAGACGCGAGTGACAGAGCCATTGGTGCCATCCTAAGCCAAGAAAAGGAGGGAAAATGGAGACCGGTCGCCTTCATGTCCAAGGCGCTCACAGTCACAGAGCGGAATTACGAGATCTATGACAAGGAATTGCTAGCGATCATGTTGGCATTGGAAGAATGGTGTCATTACCTCATGGGAGCCAAAGAAACCATAGAGATCTGGACTGACCACCAGAATCTTCAATACTTCTGGAAACCCCAGAAGTTGAATCGCTGACAAGCTCGGTGGGTCACCGAACTAGCGGAATACCACTTTATACTCTAACACAAAGCTGGAACCACTAATCAGAAGGCCGATCTTCTCAGCAGACGAGACGATCACAATCAGGGAAAGGAAGACAATCAAGACATTGTTGTACTATCACCAGAACACTTTCGAGCACTGGTATTACCAACCACTGAAGAAAGGATGATGCATATAAGAGATGCAACAAGACAGAAGGACCAGTGGGACCAGGGAATCGAGAAATCCCTTAACCATGAACGAGGAATCACCCAGGAAAATGAAATCCTGTGGTATGATGGATGAGTCTATATTCCTAATGACTCTATCCTACACAGTGAGGTCATCATGCAATGCCATGACTATATCACTGCTGGACACCCGGGAATTGCCAAGACAAAGAAACTCGTGCTGTGCGAGTATTGGTGGCCAAAAATGAAAAAGGATGTGGAATCTTACATCAAAGGATGTGAGACTTGCCAAAGAACAAAGAGCGACACACAGGCCAAGGCCACACCTCTTCATCCAAATGTGATACCTGATACGCCATGGACACATATCTCAGTCGACATGGTCACTGGACTCCCCGAGTCAGACGGATTTGACACCCTGTTGGTCATAGTAGATCGCTTCTCCAAGAACATCCTCCTTATTCCATGCAGCGAGGAGCTATCTGCTGAAGGATGGGTGTTAATACTTCGCAACCATGTATATGCAAAGCATGGAATGCCACAGGTGGTCATCTCAGATAGAGGACCTCAATTCGTCTCAACATTCATGAAGGAACTATATCGAATGTTGAACATCACTCAGAATGCCTCCACAGCATATCATCCACAGACAGACGGACAGACAGAGAGAGTCAACCAGGAGGTCGAAAAATACCTCCATATCTTTGTCAACCATCGACAGACTGACTGGGTAGCATGGCTACCACTCACCAAATTTGCCCACAACAACTGAGTCCACTCAGCCACAGGCAAAAGTCCTTTCATGGTCCTATATGGACAAAATCCCCGACTCATCCCTGAGTCAATACAGAAAACCAGCTTCACAAATCCTGCAGCTGTTGACTTCACGGAAACTATGGCCAAGGTCCATAAGGAGGTTCATGAAGCATTAGAAAAGGCTGCAGCACAGATGAAGGCACAGTATGACAAAAAGAAACAGACTCAAAGAGAGTACTGGGTTGGGAATAAGGTATGGCTTGACACCGCCAACCTTCACCTTCCATGACCAAAGAAAAAGCTCGATGATAAACGAACGGGACCATTCGAAATCATAGAGAAATCAGGAGCAGCAGCATACAAGTTGAAGCTGCTGCCACATTGGAAGATTCATCCCCGATTCAATGAGAAACTGTTGACTCCATATGTCACACCCTCATTTGTAAATCAAGAACAACCGCCGCCTCCCCCTCCAGACCTCGTCGACAGTCAAGAAGAATACGAAATCAAAGAAGTCTTGGATTCACGCACCAGAAAGGTATGATCCAAGCGAGGACAACCATCTAGGGAAGTCATGGACTACCTTGTCAAATGGAAAGGATGGACTTGTGAGCACAACTCATGGGTTCGAGAGAACGAAATGACAAATGCTTTGGAAGCGATCCAAGAGTACCAGGCTAGCGTAAACCATGCCATATACACTCCAAAAATCGCAACCAAAAAGGAAGTGGTCAAGATACTGGACCACAAATACTCGGAACATGACGATGTAGCCTACCTTGCCAAAAGAAAAGATGGATATACCAAGTGGATTGTCAATCCAGACGAAGAAATATGGAAGAAGCTGATTGATCAGTACTGGATCAGTCAAATTGCAACACAGTTCGACACCCCTTTGGAAGAGACTTAGCAGTCAGGATGACTGCTTTAACAAGGGGGTAATGTTATGATTTTTCCGTTATCTTATCTTATCCGAGTCATATCCATGACTCATCCATCTAAATCTTATCCAGAAACCGACTCGTATCCAGCTATTCGCCAGCTACAACCCTCATTCTCACCATCTGTCACCCCAGACGCTCTCCATTGGTTCTATGATCCTCCTGGATCATCCTGCTTTGACACTGTTTGTGCATGGACCATAGTGTTTCACCTAAATATAATGCTGTAGAAATACTATATAAACAGAGTAAACTAGACAGTTGTACTCTATCTCTTGTTTAAATTAACACCATATACTTCTTGTCTACACAACACAGAAGGCTATCGGCTTCTATCTCTCACCTTGGGTGATCATTCGAATGTGTAATGGCCCAGAGAGATCAGCTGACTGCCCCAAGTCACGTGTCCAAGTCGGTACCTAACAAATTCAATATTGGTGATTAAGTGTAGAGTAGTAAGAGATTTAGTGTGATTGGTGTCCATTTCCATTCCCTAATTCTTTTGTCACTTGCCATTATCAAGCACATCATCAGAACTGTTTTCAATGACAATGTGCTGGCCTTCTTTCCTGATGTCCATTTCAATGAGTCAATTATTGATCTGTCTCAACTCTTCTTCTGTTTGGGATAGGTGTTGAAGTGTGGTGAAGATGTTTCCATGGGGCAGGATGGTGATATAGTAGTGGGGTAGACAGATATAAGGTCAGATGGGAGGATTTCTTTGATTGAACCAGAGGAGTCAGTTAAACCATAAGTGTAGCTCATAGGAATAACAGAATGATAGGATGAATAAGGTACTGATACCAGTTACAGCCCCTATGACCATTACTAGTATATAGAATGTGCAGATAGAAATACTAGTGTTGGATAGCATTTGGTTTTCAATAGCACAGTGGTTGCTGATGAAAAGAGAAAGGTGGAAGCTTTGAGCTAATTGTTAGATCTGAACTCTGCCAAACAACAAGAGTAAACAATGGGTTGTATCATGTTTATACAGTCACCCACTGAGCCTTGAAGCATTGTTAATGAAGATATGAGACTAAGGTCTTAGTCTTAGATGAGAGGAGTGAGTTGACAAGAAAGTTTGGTGTGATTGAACTTCAGCTCAAAGCTGGAGAATATACAGCAAGAGCTATCCTACTTATATATGAAAGTACTCATCCTAATAATAGAAGTGAATAATAGGTAACTATGCATGAAACAATGAAGACAATAGTATAGTGAGACAACTATTGTGAGCCATAGCATAATGGCTTGTTGTTGCTTGCTAACAATGAGGTGGTCAGCCCATGATCCATGGTTGGCACTGAGATTAGATAAAATAAGATCAGTGCCTAAATAAGATAAGATACAATAAGATAACTATGAAAAATGGATGAAATTGTAACACACATGCTTGAAGTTGCAAATTCCAACACCCACCCCCTTAACTTCAAGTTCCTAAAATACATAATCTTCTTCATCATCTACAAAATTTACTCTTGTTGGAGGTTCTCCTCCTTGAGCAATGTTTGGGCACTTATTTCTGTAGTGGCCTCTCTTTTCACATTCATAACAAGTAATATTGGCCATATTGGCATGTCAGCTCTTGAATAATTGTGTGGCTAATACTATATCATCTTCCAGTGAGTTCAGCTTCTGGTGGTGCTCTTCATTTAGCAATCAGCAGGTTTTATGGTCTTCTGAGTTAGTGGTAACTAGAAATCAGACACATGCAAAATGATTTTAGCAGTGGCAAACCTTATGCACTTGTCCCAAACTATTTGTGTCCATGCACCACTGGCAGGATAGGGTTCTGTACCTGAAACTATACCCCACAAATCTTTCTGAATTAGATGCATTTCCATATGGTACTTCCAAGTGAAGTAATTCTCCTCATTCAGAAGATCAAACTGGATACTACTCCAGTCTTTCATAACTGGAGATGGTAAAATGATATGTAATGAAAGTGTGATGTGCCTAAAGAGGGTTCACAGTGACAATGGATACAGTTATGCAAACCTAAAGAGGAATTATTGTGACCTATCAACAATATTTCACCTATGTAGAGATGATTTACAGTGGTGTAGAAATGACTTTTAATAACTTCATCTACCTAAAGAGGAATTAAAATGGCCTAGAAAGGACTTTTAAATCTGCATCAACCTAAAGAGAAATTACAGTAGTCTATAGAGGACTTTTAAGCACCTGTCTAAAGAGAACTTCTGGTGATCAATGTGTGGCTAGAAAGCCAGCTCAGGTGGTCCAAAAGAGAGTGAATATGCAAGACAAGACTACTACTGGAGCTTAGAGCCCATAAGCTATTGTAACTATTGCAGTGGGAGGCTTGCTGAGTAGAGAATACTAAATTGTTAGCTACTAGAGCTCAAGATGAGCTCCTTAAATACTACAGAATATATCTAGAATGTTCTACTAAAGTACCTAATTATATCCTAGTATTGTGCCAAATTGATGCTACCAAAGGTTCAGAAATCTTCTGGCACATGCTTGAAGTTGCAAATCCCAACAGAGTTCAGACCCATCACAGCTAACTCTTACTGATCTAGTAGGGCTTTCTGACTTCCAGGTTATCTTTACATGCTTTTCTTATGGGTACAGTCACACACATAGTTTATATATTAATAAAACAGAATTTTATATGCTTTTTACAGTGGTGGAGCCTGGTGAGCATATCATAAGTCTAGCAAGCACTAGGTGTAGTCAAACTCAATCACCTACAGTTCACATAAAGTAGTGGAGTTTAACAAGTAGATTTCAATACCCTTTCAGGCCTTTTTGTATAGGTTAAATACTATGGCATTTATTCTAGAACTTACTAGAGGAAATTTAAAGAAGAAACATCAGGAAATTTCCTATGCTACATCAAAATGAAAAGACAGGTAAAGAAAGTGAAGACTAAATATAGAAACCTGTAAATATCTATAACAGCCCCCTTGCTGTCCATCCAAAATTGTGTCAGCTCTTTCCTTTGCAAGACAACTGCTGGAGTCTAACCACCCTGAAACCTTACATTACTTTCCAACTACTACCAACACAATTGCTTTGCGATTGGTATCTGTATGCCAAAGCAAGTATGGCTCTTCATTCCCCCAGACTGCTATCAGGGATGGCCCATCAATAGAAATGTTGCAGTGAATGCAGTCACAGATAGCATGTCCTGAGATCAAGGAATACTCGCAGGCTTGGAAAGGTGAGCTCCAACTCAAATTGTATTGTTATTGCTCATCTTACTTGACGTGCAGACTTGACTGGTTCGTGACTGTTGGGATTTTGCTGGGAAGTTCTAGAAGGAGCAATCCGGCATCATGCCGAGAGTCAATGTGTAAGCACGAGAGTCATAGAAAGTTGTAGTACATTCTAGATTCTAGTGCGAAGTAGTATAAATATGAGCTCTGTAGGAGCCATAGAATAACAATTCCTTTACATCTGGCTTTACCAGCCTGGAGTCTACCCTGCGCAACACCTAGGATTCCAACAGTGACCAAATGGGGCTACATGAAACAAAATCAAAACGCTTCGATATTCCTTGATGTTCAGCCAAATTTCTCTCATCTTCCATCACGAGGCCAAAGACATTGACTCTGTGCTCCCAGAGTCTCTCGTATTTTGCATCCGTGTTAACGTCACATTTAACAATGCGACGGTGGAGTAACCATGCCTAAATGGGCAAAGTACGAAAGTTTGAATAACTTGGCGGCTTTTGAAGGCTCGAGCAGGAGCTTTCAATAGATTTTCTCCCAGCGTTCACCGTTGAGACCTTATGACATCCAAGAAGAAGGGAATGTTGGGATCAGCTGGCTCGGAAGTCGGGACTCAGAAATTTGCCTGCGGCCGGTCACGACAAGTCCTTAAACAGCGGGTTCGCTGCTATGCCAACGTCGTCGGAGAGATAGTGGTTGTAGAGTGGCGGCTTACAGAACAGGCTGGTGTTGCGGTGGTATGCGATATGCATGAGAAGGGCTGGTCACTGTTTGTGGCCGCAGAAATGGAGAGATGAGCTGACCCGTGCTCCCATTCAACTCGAGTGCTAAAGGATGGGGAACTCGTAAACGTGTGCCCCACGACACATCTATGATAATCTCACCCTTAATAAAATTCCGTAGGTCTCATCATGAACTGCTCAATATTGTACGAAACATTGGAAAGAGGTCGGTGGAGAAATGCCCCTGCTGACTGCCCTGTTTTCAGTGTTACCTATGTGGCTCCTGCTTCATGGAACGACTGAGTATGTGCACGATCCCTTGGTTCAGGATGCTCCGATTCTGACTCGGTCATAAAAGGTTTCCGCCAACTATACTCCGCTTGACAGCCGACAATCGAGGAGATCGCTGTGTTCCCAGCCACGAAGTTTCTACAAGGATTTCGATTCGTCGAAGGAGATGAATTCAACCCTTGGGACTTTGCCTCAGGCGTTTCCACCGTCCGAGATCTTGATCAGTGCCACCGTTGCTCGAAAAGCCCGTCGCTCTCACTCATCAAAACTTCCGAGTTATGAATACTCGGCATCACTGTTCTAAAACCATTTTACGAGCGCGACCAGAGTCTCCAGGCGCAAAACGACGCCCTCCGAAGTGAATTCAAGGTCAACCTTTATAGCAGAGGGGCTGCATTTTGGGAAGCGTTTTGGTCAACATGCGAGCGAGCACACTCGCTGGCTGAGGGGAATACGTTTCTTGGTTCTGGACCCCCAAATGGCGCAAGCGAGGATCCTGACTGAATGCCAACCCACATCTGGCGTGAGCACTGAACATTCGGCGGTCGTCAGATGCGCGATCATGTGCCCTACGTGTTTGTTACCTGTGGTAATAACGACAGCTTCCATTCATCCTGTACTTTGAACTACGTATCGATAAAGTACCCGGAAGGGTACCCTCCAATCTATAAAAGCGTCCTGCATTTCCTCGGTCACTATCAACTTGACCAACACCATCCAACTCTACAGCATCTCGCATATCATATATCATGGCTGGACCCAGAACCTCTTGGGAAGACCTGTCGAACCTCGGCTGGTATAAGCAGCAGGTTTATAACAAGCTCAATACTCAGCGTGGAAACACCATGCAAGGGCTCGGCGACATGGCACTCAACGAGGGTTTCGCCTTAGACTGGAGGTACGTAGATAGTGTCTATCTTCCCCCTGGAAGCTGATCGGTCCTCCTGCAGCTGGTACTGCTACAATGTGACCAAAGGCGATCCGTACGAGGTCGGTCACTCTGTCGACAACGCCTCAAAGTCGACGACAGTCTGGTCTTATGACAATACCCACAATTCGAAACCATACACCACCACCTGGACCGAATCGTGGTCCACGACTGAGACAGCGTCTCTCTCTGTCACTCGTAGCTGTCAGTTTTCTACGTATTTCCTGGGGGTCAGCTGACGACGTATTTCTATCTTCAGCAACCATCAGTCTCGAGTGGTCGGTCACTATTGGGTCCGTTGCTGGTTCCAGTTTCAGCTTCAGCGCTACCAACGAGACCTCCAAGACCCAGACGAAAGAATCGACGCACACCTTGGAAAATGTGTGGGAAATCACGTACGTCTTCACCGTATCTTGTCCTTTATAGACGTAATCGATACATGTGCAGTGTTGGCGCGGGCGAGACGCTCACGATTGTGAGAACCCAGTTAACTACCAACGGAAAATCGGTTTACAACTTGGTTTGTGTTAATATCTCCTTCAGACTCGCTCTCTTGCTGAAATTCTCCCCTCAGAGGTATGGTCTCAACGACGGGGGGCTCATTGCTAGTGAGTGACACTGGACCACATTCCGTATATCCAATTGACGTGCTTCGGGTTTGTAGCCAAGGGTAAAATGTCTGTAATCACCACTAGTTACTAAACTTGTGTTCGAGCTAAATGCATTTTAACAGCTACAACGGCCACTACTATTGGGTGAGTTTTTCCCATTTCCGAGGAACCATTACGCTTAACCTGTCACATATAGGGATTCTCGGCGAATTATTACCTCAATTCCCCTTCAGGCACCATCGCATTCGACGGGCTGAGCCAGAGCAGCAGCTACTCTCACCAGATTATCCGTAATGACGGCTCTCAGAGAGCTTCAAGCTCTGTTATCAAACTTCTCAAGCCTACCACTGACACTCTTATCGGCCCTAAGGGTAGGACTGTGCTTCAGCATGCTTTCCCTGCTGAAAACGACGGTCCCCCGGAGGATGATCAGTAATTGCGCCAACAACTACCTATCTTCTTTTCCCCTTTCCTTCTCCTTGAAATTTTAAAACCTTCAAAAAAATATGTTTCTGATTCCAATAGGCCTTGTCAATGGTGCGATGTTCAGAGCCGGAGCATATGGAACTGGATAGCATTAGGCCAATTTGTACCATTATATACGAGTTGATTATCGAGACGTCATATTGTGTGTTTACCACATTGGACTATATTTGAGGGAGCCCCTTCTTCGAAGTTGTCGGATACTTACCCACGGTGATAGTAATGTAAAGGTGCACCCCGAACCATGCGATACAACCTGGCCTGGCCACTCAGCTAAAGTCTTCCCGCATGGGGCACATATGCTACTCCACGCATAAAGTTAACTGTGCTGATGTACAGCCAAAAGATATAGTTGAGTGTCATACAATTCTGTAAATCCTTCTTTAGCGGTCATGATGAGGCGGCCCGTCTGTGATTTGATTGCAAACCAGTTCGTCCTCTATACAGGTGGCAGTCAGATCTTTAATAGTTTCTGTTGAGGCAAAAGAGTAGCCCCAAGAATCCCTGCTTGTATACAATCAACGCACGGGCTATCGTAAATTATGCCGCAACGCCAAGATAGAGAGGCGCTCTGGTTGGCTGTCTCAGCTCAATAGCTATCATCCAACCGGCTCTTGACTGCAGCCTTCTCAAGAAAATTGTTGTTGTTGTGGCAAAGTGCGTAAAAGTCGTCTGGAAGAGTTTCTGAAGGCAAAGCAACTGATTCACCGCTTCATATTACTTTAATTATGATTAAACACAATGAAAGAAAGAAGGCCCGTGGCAGAACCAACATGTACTCCTCGGAGAAAGGTGATATAAACGGTTCACAATATGTCGCCATATGCCAGCACCCCAACGAGATGCGATATCCCGCGAAGCATGCGTCTTCATCAACTAAGTGTCCCAATCCTTTCGACCTGGTGAACTGGTTCAGTTATGTAAGAACGAGGCAAGATTCGGAAAGCCCACTTTCTTTCAGTGGTCTTTATGACTTCCTCATCTGAATCCCATTTGGAAGTGCGGTTGATTGTAGGCGCTTTTGGGGATGACAAGCCTAACATCTGAGGACGAGGTGGCAATGATTCTATGCCCTGCCGTCATGAAAAATATTGTATAGAACCATGACACTGGAGCTGGGATAGATAAACACGTGCGAGTAGGTGCAATATGCAAGCGCTCACCCATCCTGATAATATTTTGAGCAAATGCGAACACCAAGTGCAAAATCAACTGTATGAGATGTACTCTTGTAAAAAAGCTAAAAACGCGTATACAATAGTAGCGGTCAGAGTCGCGCTTTTCGGGTCGATTTAGTGGAGTGATTTTGATCGGATTCCTCACCTCGATTTTATTAAAATCGCGCTTTTACGTCTGACCGTCAACCTCTTTGAATCGATTTTTGAGCAGTCGTTTTGCATGGTATGTCACTCACGCCACTTATTCGTGAAGGTATTGCTTTTAGACATATCAATTTCAGATGCAGACTTGATGCCAGCGCCAGTTTGGCCCAATTCCTCATGATATGAGCGTACCTTCTTCTCCATCCTACGTGATCCCTTCAATCAGCTGATACATCTGTAGGGGTGAATCTTACGCAACATACCCTGTGAGTTTATTTTTAATTTTAAGAGCCCAGGCTCTACGACGCTTAGGGTACTTTGATATCTTTTCCCAGATAGCGGTGTAGCCCGGGAGGTTGGAAAAGACAGTGTGTGCAAGGCACCATCGATATTCGTTCTTGTTGGCCTTCTTGCGTGCAGGTAGAGTGGCTTTTTTAGACGTGCGAAGAATAATAGTCGTGGTGTAGAGTAAATGAAAATAAATTTCTGAAGATTACTTAATACACAAGGGGAAGGAAAAAAATCGACCAAGAAAATCGTGGCGTCGATTCGCAAACTGCTACTAATGAGAAAAACGCGCATTAAAAAGAATACCATAAACCCTACCTACGGTACAGACCATGTCGTATAGCGAGCCGATCCAGGCCCCGGGCTGGGAGAATCCAAGCGTTGGCCGAGGCAATTTATGCTTTCATGCAATATCCGTACAGCCAACGAAGACTTGGTCACCAAATGAAAGCCCTTCGTCGCCCATGAGCAGATCCTAGGGATGAAGATAGGAAAACATCTGAATGGTTGATCCATATATCAGTAAGTATCTGGTCTTTTATGGTGAGTGTATTGACTTGAAAACATATCTCTAAGGGCGTGTCCCCCAGGCTTGTACCCTCCGAACGCGTAAGTCGGCACTTGGTTCCTGCCCTCCTGACTCCTGGGGACGCCTTCATTCATTGAAATCGATATATTAAGCCATTTTAAGTGATTTTCTTCGCTGAAAGCTGTGTAAGATGGATGTCAAGATGGATGTCAATTTAAATGACAATATCCAAGGAACACGGTCGCATACACGGTAGCGTGATGGTCACAGTCAAGTCACGGTCTGGGTGACTTTTAATCACGTGATAGAGATAGTAGATTTCAAATCTATTCCGGTCCGAATCTCCCGTTCTTCGCTGAAAGTTGATCTGCTTTGCTCCGCCACTGCTGGAAGGTATACCATCCTAACTTCTCTGTTGGAGCCTACGCTCGGATTATCTAAAAAATCTCAAGCCACCATTCCTTATCCTTCTATGTGCCTCGGTGCTGTTACGTCCTCTCGGTTTTCACGGTACTATTTAACGTAGCCTCATTTCTTATATGCTGCCTCAAACATTTCTGACACCACAGCATCTAGAATTTGCGCAAATTTGACTTGCTCTTGTCTGGCTTAAAGAAGTCGCAAAACAAGTCAGTGGTAATATCATCGTTGCGGCGAAGGTGAAACATTCGAGTTTACTTACAAAGTGGGTTCACCGACACTTTGACTATGGTCCTGTCGACTGAAATATTCAATTAAATAATTCTCTAGATATTCGACCCTGTCATGTCAGAACTACCACAGGAACTGGTCGACGACATCGTGGACAGACTTCACGACGATTCAGAGGCGCTAAAAGTTTGTTCCCTTATCTGTCACGCTTTCTGTGCCAGGACTCGGGGACATACCTTCCGCACTGTTTCTCTTGTGAATGAGAAGCGTTGTATTGATTTCTGTAGTCTGTGTCAGAAATCGCTGTATATATCCCGAAGCGTCGCCGTATTACATGTCTCCACCACCAACGTCGTTAAAATGCTTCTCGAGTTCGAGCTTCTCGGGTTGTTCGCAAACCTTCATTCCGCCACCTTTCGCTCCGTTGACTTTGACGGACTTCCGTACCACTGCTTCGCCACCATCTCCTCTATTCAAAGCATTACTCTAGCAGGGGTCACGTTTCTAGATATCGTGCACTTCAGCACTTCCTTATCCTATCTCACCTCATTGAAGAAGATGAACGTCTACACTATTAGGTTGGTAGGACAGGCCGTGCCGAATTTGAACGGTGCTGTCAGGTGCCCTCGTGTCCAAGACCTGAAGCTGTCTTGCAATCTACGTGATGGCCCAGTTCTAGAAGCATTCGCTAATGGAGATTTAATATCCTCGAAAAGCCTGCGTATTCTATCAACCGTATTTTGTCCGCAGAATATTTCACATCTTGAAAGGCTGATCCAAACGCCATCCCTTCAAGTGCTGCGGGTCACCGGTCTCCAACCTGCGGGTTCGTAGTCTTATGATCTCCAAACGCAAAGACCCTTCTCTTACGTATCTGTAGATTTAGGATCGCGCAATCCTCTATCTTTGGGAAATATCCATACCTTTGTGTTACAAATCAACTGGTACCCAGACGACTCTCATCTCTCTGCAGTACGATGGTGGACTAGATGTTTGGCGATGAGCCCCTCCTTGAAAAGAGTCACCATCTTATATGACACTCGTCCTCCATTCAGTAATCCGCACCATCCAGATAACAATAACGAAGACGTCGCAAGGCTCACTTGGATGAACTTGGATAGAGTATTCTCTGAAAAGAGTCCTTTCACGTTGCAGAGCTTTCGTGTGACGCTTTGCACCGATCTTGACAGAAGAGAAGACGAGTTGAGGCTGAAAGAGGATATGGAGGATATGTTCCCAGGTATACAAGCACAGTGCGAGCTCCGGGTGGACGTGGTTAAGGACTTTCGTTCCGTAATCATTCGGTGATTGCCCCCCGCGTTCCAGGACATGAACCTCTCTGTGTCACATACGTATATGGTTTCCTGTTATTATTTTGGTGCGTCTCATGGTAATTTAGCCAGAATATGAAACTTTTTCACACAAGCCACATGCAGAATATCAATAAACAATACATGATCTCTACGGCCCAAGAACGGGTTTGTACATTTACAGACCATATTGCTGGAAATTGAATACAAGAAGCTGAGCATTCGGTTCCCTCATGGCGCCGCCCATATGACATACTTTAAAGACGACTCTTTCACGACGCAAACAACCAAGTCTTGATTAAATAACACGCCTTTCTGGGACTTGACCTAGGCCCAAGGACGCACGGCGAGGGAGCATCCGGATAGATGATCGCCGCCTCCCTTCCGGGAAACCACTCTGCTCCAGGGTTATCGCTCTCATCCCCGTCGACGGCGTTGAGTCGTGAGGGTGGAACGTGTGAGCCGTGCTCTCTGAGGCGGCATGCAGGCGAGCCGTGACGACAGATTATCTAACGGGTCAATAGCATCAGTGGGCGGCGGCGTGGGGTAATGAAAGGCAGTGGCGGAATCGATAATAGGCAGTGAAAGTCTGCTGAACCTCATCGACGATCCGTAGGGCGATTGCTGCCACAGTGCAATATACCCTAGCGAGCTGACAGCCCCTATCCCTATCCCTATCCCTATCCTGTCGCTGCTGAAGAATGTCATGGAATCAGCTTGAGCCGTCTAGCGAAGCGGTCCAGCTTGGTCGGCCAGTTGTACTGGGGGTTGACGGGAAACGCAGCACAGATGGGTCATGAATATAACCAAAATCACATAGCTTTTGTATTCCAGGACGTTCATGCATGTTTTCCCACTCAAACAAGGTCTGATATTACCGCGCGCTATCTGTGGCATAACACGTTTCCGTGTCCTGATGACGCGTTTCATGCCACAACGCTTGATGGTATTCCAGAAGGGGTTGCCAGACATAATCCGAAGAACAACGATGGTTTCTCGGTTATTTCCATGGCGCAGTGCCCAAGTGGGCTTCCAGTCCAGGTCATGGCATAGTAAGTAATTATGATGTTGTCATACCTTCGCTCCTAGATGCCTATAAAAGTGGGTCAGTGTCAAACTGAAGTCTTCATCGAACAAGACCCCATCAATTATGTGTCATCGCAGAATCAGCTCAACCAAATTCTTTTGTGGACACGACGCTCCTCATGGTGATCAGCGGGTCAGTCGTAAAACATCCTCCTTTAAAGCTGCTAGTTCTCTGACTCATTTTGTAGATTGACTGTGGATCCAGCAAATGCAGATACAGCTCACATCACTATGCTGTTAATCACGAGTGCAGAAAGAGCTGCCGACAATGGTTTGTTGCCTATCCTTAGTAGTCCCGTCTCCGATCACTTGCTAACGAATATATACAGGCTAAGGCCCTCGCAGAATGTGGTTACTAAGAGAGCAGATTCTCTTTGCTATCATTGCAAGTTATCCGGCGGAGTACAACATTCTTGAGCTAAACATTCCGAACTTCCAGAAGGTTTGGGTACCGGGGAGATTTTGCTTTCTTTTGCTGTGTTACTCCTACGTAGTGTTATAATATAATTAACGGAATCTAGCGAACATTTACAATGGACTTACTTCACTTTGTCACGCCCGGAAAGCACGCCATTAAACGTTAAAAGCTTCGACTTTGAAATTTAATCGATCTTATCTATACACGTGACCGTATCTTCCATAAAATGTTCTGATCGTCAAAAAGTCGACGACTCGGAAACTCCCTTGTAGGGCTAGAAAGGAAAGAGCGAAAGTCGAAGAGAGGACATCTCTGCCATCTGAAGGACGCGTCCCACCAGCCCATTCTCGTGATCCTTATTTCCAATTGCCTTCATTAAGTGAACCCCCTTAAAGCAACTCCATCACATCTCGGAAGCGCGGCAACAACACTTAAGGTAGCTATCAAGGTACAAAGACATCTTTAAGCCCGAGATCTTTCTGGTCTCCAATCGCAGGCAAAGTAACAGATCCTCGAGGCTTTGGTGCTAACACGCGCTGGATCTGATTCAATTTCCAAGCCGCGTGTATAGCAAATGGATTGATCGATGTCAGACGACACCGTCAGAGTTAAAGCGGCACTAAACAAAACAATAACAGGAAATAAAGACAAGAACAAAGATTAGTACGGTCAGAAATTCCATCTGGCCTGTTCCATCCTCTTCCTAGCCGATATGGGACATTTTCATATGACATGGTATCAATGCTACTATAAGGATCATGGGCGAAAGATTAGAGAACAATAACGTATACGGAATGTTCTTACAGCGTATCTCCGCGCCACGGGTTACCGTCGGCTCCAGAAGAGCGGCAAACGGCAATCCAGAGATATGAATCTGATGTTTTCGTCCGATGCATGATCCCTAATCGCAAAAAGATCCTCGCCTGGAAAGTAATGATCTATCTCCGGAAGTCGCGGAAGCCATGCATGCGCCAGCAGAATAGCATACACGCGGCATTATTAACTCCAGGTTCACAGTCGTACGACCCTGAATGAGGGTCCCATGAGGCTATCTGACACCAGGCGTTGGATGCGAGGAAACATGATGTTGTTCCCATGTGCTAGGTTACTGGTGTCGCTGTTACGCTCTCTTGAATAGTTGAAGTATGGCACTGAGCGGCTTCTCGTACGTCAGATATGGGCTGCAGCGCTAGTCGCTCCCGTTTCCGAGGGTTTTAGAACGGTCACTTGAGGAACTGAGCAATATCAGCATTTTGAATGATAAATGAGGGAATAACGAAATGGTACATGCACTAGCATCGTTGCGACGATATCTCACTCCAGGATCCGGGCTACGAACATGTCAATATGTATTGTTTTCCTTCCATCAAAAAGTAGAGGCCGCGTCAAATAATTCCTTTTTTGTTCCCATGTCCTGAGGCGCAAGTGGCGGGGACCAGTGACTTGCCTCAGGTAGATCAAACGTTCTAAGCGTACAAATCAATTCGTTGTTGCTGCAACAAAAAAGATGTATTAGGTAGCAGTGCATCAACAGAGGAAGTCCCGATTAAGAGCAATAGTGCACGAGAAATTACGCTCCGATAGTCGAAAAGGTTACAGGACCCGCAGTTCGCCGAAGGAAGATCTAGGCGCATGAACCACAATGTCCTTGTGCCAGGGCAATAATCATGACCCAAGCAAGGGAAACACGTTAATTTCAGCCCAACACCTGGGACTTTACAAGTATTAATTACTGCAGGCCTCAGATATGGGAACCTACTTGGCGAGGAAACCACTCCATCACCACTACTTCCGAAAAGCAGAACTAGCTACTTCTGATTTATCCGACAAGGCGGAGGTGATTGAGGCGTGGGTCAGGTCTTTTGCTCGTCACATCTCAGAATCGATAAAACAGCTGACAACTTCCGTCTCTCGGCGGTTTTCTCTGTCGCTAGTCCAGGTGCGCAGTATTACATGAGAGGGTTGACTACCAGAATTCTGTGAAATAGAATCATACAGCTCACAAGCAGTGATTTACATGAATAAGAAAGAGAAGGACGGTAACGATATCGTCAAGACATTGAGTTCATGAGGGCGATTGGCCAATTTGAACCTCTTTGATAGCTGACGTCGCAAGCACCTCTGTATTCAGTAGACTGCCGAACAAAGTACTAAGTTGGCTGTTCGGGTAAATATAGGCGCCCTTACAGATATGAAGGAATGAATGCTAGAATAGCGCATCCCGCACGTATTCGGCGTCCGTGTCCCAAGAACAATCGCAAACGCCATATCGGACAACTTAATGGAAACGAGGAATGGCATAGCTTTTGTTGTCTAAAAAGCCTGCGCCCGAGTAATAAGACGACGGGCGAGCACGATATTCAAACGATACCGTAATGGTGCCGTTGCATATCTACCAGTGTTGTTGTCAGCCAAGTAAAAATGGAACGGCGAAAGCACATACACGTATCATACTGTGCGGGGATAAAGGAAGGGGGAAGCGTATTGCATGGCGTGATGAACAAGCACAGCCGATACCATTGAATAGGAAACGACTGATAACACGCCTTATGCTCGCCGTTCTGGCGTAGAGAAGGCCAAGAGTGCTGTAAATCGACTGAATGTCTACTCTACAAGTGACAGAGGCGGTATCAGCCAATACTTCCTGTAGCAAGGTTAGCATCAAGCAAGATTACGAGCAACAGGCACATGCCTCGGCCACTAGCGCTCTCAGATAGAACGTACCCCGAGCTTGTCATGATGTTGAAGTTGATATTTCTCTCACGATAGTTGTGCTGGTTCTACAGTGTCGATACCATATTCCCTCTGGGAACGTGGTCCATTGGATGCAGTTCTCCAGCCTTCCTGCATGCCCCGTAGACATTGGATGACGTTGCATCAAGAAGTCCAAGAACATAGAGTGGCGACGTAATAACAGAGCCGTTGTCTAACTCAAGGCATTCGACATCAAACGAACTGGCTGAGGCGATACGGACAGCGTACCTCCATCGGCTGGGCGCTTCATCTCGTCTTGGTATCTAGTCAGCTCCATGACAACTACTTCACTGCAACAGCAAAGTTAGGAAATGTATTATATAAAAGAAGAAAAAACATGCCTCTTTCGCCGTTGCATTTTACGTTGCTAGTTGATGCCGTATTGTTCCTACGACCCAGCGTCGACCCACATCCCAGCCACCTGATAATTAGCTACTTCCTTGGTACTGCTAATATAGACACTGTTGTAGCTGGTATAACAACGAAATGCTAGCTGATATTCTGTGGCATCGCAAAGATTGTGTAAGAGTCGGGCCTCAGTCTTCGTAGGCTCGTGAAGTTGGCATTGATACGAGGTTTCCTGGGGAAAAAATCGAGGAAAAGAGTCTGCAGAGCGCTGGAGATAGTGTCAAAGGATGTATAGGGTCAAGAAACGCGCTTGGTGGGTGTCAAGGAGAACGTTTGTGGTGGTGGCGGTCGTCGGGGAAGCGGGAAGTTTCAATTTGGAAATAGGGTTCCTCAGGGAATTATTTAAGTTCAGCATTAATGGCTGTCTAGTCTTGCCGATATGCCGAATAACCGGCAGACTTTCGGCGACTAGTGACAACTACATTGTTCCCGTTCGCGGAGTCCAAACCTTAAATTTGCTGCCGCACAGCGTTTGCAACTAGATCTACCAGGCACCATTGAATGTAAGTGAACGCTGTAACTTGTAAGTTTTGCTGATGAGAAACGATATTTAGTAGATGTCATCACTTTAAAGCTCATCTCATCAATTCTCGTGATATCGAAGCGTGAGGTATAAATGTTATGATAAACTTTACTGTGCGATTCCTGACTTCATCTTAAGGTTCAAGTTGTGTATCATTTCGATGGGGCTCCCTTTGCTTTTAAAGCAGTGCGAGACCACTAACGCCATAAGTCCCATTCTATTTCAGAACTGAAGTACCTGGAGTGACCTGTAAGCGCCATCCAGATAAAATGTCATTTTTTGTCGACGTGTAAGATGATTTTCGCGGTTAGACGACCTACTGAGTCCAGTAATATGACTCCGAATACTTTGTCAGTGTATAGGTCACGGTTGACGGAACCGTCGAGCCACGCAGCTAGCTGCAGTATTTATGAAGCGGAACCCGCCAGTGAGTTGTCTTCCATTGTTTTCGTCTTATCAAGTTGTAGAGAGAACTTTTTCGCATCGTTTGCCTGCGATCGATTCGATTCGATCGAGCCCAAGCCTCGTGATTTTATGTGAAATCGAGAGCGGTGATGCCTAAATTTGGACTGTTTGAGGTGTCAAAACTGCCTCTATCACAGCCTTGTTGAAAACATCCAATCGAGCGATAACACTATCCTTAAAGTCTCCATGAGCTGAGATCGTGCTACCTGCACTCTCATATATGCCAGGAAGGCGTTTCAGTAGTTAACAACCTTGGATATATCATCGAGAGAACTCCGATGACTATCATCTGCCGGTCGGTTTCTGAAAAGGCTTCATCTACCCTTGACTAGCGGATATCTACCAAATTAAATACAATTACAGCGCTCTCATCTTCGATGGAAGTCAAGTCCAAGGCTGCCATTCTTGCTCCTTCAACAAGAAAACGGCAGGAAACGAAGATAATGTATAGGTTAGGATTCTTGATCCATTCATTGTATTATCTTCTATATAATGATCATTTTTGTTGGCCTTACAGCGAACATAACCTGTTTGACATGAAATGGACCTTGGGCCTGAAGCCGACCATGTTCCTACTGGGCATCGATTGTCGTCGGCGATGTCCATTCCATGAAATTAATTGACACTAATGGGAATCTCCTGCTTGTAGACCCCAAGAATTGATCTGGTTGTTCCGTTCGGTTCTAACCTCGCCATGAACGAGTCCAGACTGGGGACTAAGGCGATACGCTGAGCGATCTTCCGCAGTTCCCCGTCGTTTTTCCGCTGGTCATGTATGGCTTCACATTTCCTTGGTTGCATACTATCCAGAGCCCCATTACTAGCAAGCCCCAACCGCCTAATGCACTTACGACAGATATCTGCGGAGAATCGCTATGACTGAAGCACTGACTGTTTATGCACAGCGGGCCCTTCCCTACTATGCGACTGATCTTCGGGAACTAGTGAAGAACTTTGGAAAAACTGCCCCATACCGTAGAAGGAGCCCCAAGTTCCGAGCTCTCAAACGTTTTCTTTGCTACTCGGCGATCTTCGTCAATCGATATACCAAGACAAGTCTCCCACTCTTATAGACGCACAAAACGGGGGCGAATCGCTGGAGAGGATCCCAAAATCTCTGGAGTGGTCAAGCTCCTGCAGTTAGTCCTCGGATATGAAGGCGGCCTGTCTCTTCGACCGCTACGCTGTCCGAGAAAGTATTGCCCGCCTCTCATGTCATCGCCATACAGCCATCAAGAAGAGCTTCCAATCCGTCGCCTTCCCTGCGCCATAGTAGCATGCGGCGTTCTGGAAAACGTACCCAACCGGTTCTTTCCTTCTAAAGGCAGTTGCTGCTTTGCAATAGCTTTCGGTCCGCTGGTACTTTTTAATGCATACGAAAACCTTCGTTCCTTTAAGAATGAAGTCTCCATTCAAGCTAATCACAGTTCGAGACTCACAAAGGTGCGAAGCATCGTTTATGTACGCTCTACCGCGAAATGGTTAACCTGTCTTCAGTATTCTTAAGCCGCTTTTACCACAATGATGTTTGCTGGTGCGCCGGTTTGGGGTCTTGTTAGTGTATATTTTGAAGGCGCGGATTCAATTCAATACATGAATGCCTGTAATGGACAGGGCATGTGGATCATCGCTAGTTTAGCCTGATCCTCGGTTCTCTCGGTTCTCCTCCAGCCGATCCCTCCTGCAGACTACGGTCCCTCACAACGCTCTCGCGGATGTCGGTCATCCTTTGTCGATTTTGACGCGTTTACCGCGCATTTATGGACAGGCTACATGTCAAATGGAAGGGAATCGCGGTATAATTCGCTATTCCCGCTTTACCCTCGATTCTCGGTCATTTTTGCAGGTGCACACTTATTACCTCCACCGAATGAAGAATACTTTAGCTGTACTCTCCCAAAGGGAACACCTGCATCATCTGGTTCACAGAGCATATATATGCCTCGGGGATGCTGGACTCGGCGAAAGACCGTCAAGCTCCGAAGACAGCGGCGTTCAAATTAGCTTGAGTTCAAGTTTATCTGCCTAAGTAACTTACATAAATTCCGTGAAGATTAAGGAACTGACTACTCATTAATGCAGGTACGCTTCGTAATCAATCCTCGCACTCCGCGCTCCGATACTCGGTAGAGCAGCAAATGTTGTTTCCCGGAGGAAGCTGGTCTGTGCACGGACCTTGACGCGTCTCTATAAACTGGACGCTATATGTTCCCTGTTCTCCAGCATTTCGGGTATCACCCAGCTAGTCTCAGTAAAATGCGGTTCTCCTCCACCTTCTTCGTAGTCATTGCGGCCGCCCTCATGGTCCAAGGCACCTCCCTAGTAAACACCCACTTGGATGGTAGAGAAGTCGAGACCATAGCGTCTCTCTCGTACAAAATCAACAAGGACAACTGTTACGGTGCTCCTGTCGCTCCTTGGAAACAAGGTTGTTCGCCAGGATGGTACTACGGTGACCATTCCCCTTCGAGCTCACTCCCTTGGCTCAAGGACGGAGTGAGTATTATTGCAGCTAATTGAGAACCTCTTCACTGATCAGTTATGCGTAACAGCTCGTCTGCCTTATCCTTGATATTCTGGACCTGGGATTTCTCTGCCCCCACGGCCCTCTCCACACCAAGCCCCCAAAGGATGATGATGGCTACGAAGAAGTTTTCTCGAACTATACAGGCGCTGTCCAGTCGGACGGGGACTATATGACTTACGGATTGGTCGACACTGTCCAGGGTAAGAATTCTCAACTTGCATATCCTAGAACTTTCCATTGACAATACTATATCTTAGACTGCCTATCCATGTGCGACAGCGTCAAGGGATGTATTTTCGTCAATTGTCCGTGCTGTTCTTTCCTTCATTCTCTCAAACTGACCCTTCGTTTGCAGCCTACCACGATGTCAATGGAAAGGTATGCACGCTTAATTCGCTATTACATTGGAGAGGGTACTGATTGCTTCAGTAGAACGGAAGCCCGCTCTTGACCTGCTCCCTTTTCTCCAAGTGCCACACCATCGTAGACGCTGACAACCGTGGAGGACAGACGCAGCCTAACGGCTCCATCGACTACATTACCGACAGTGCGGGGTATTGTAACAGGACTATCTGATTGTATTCTTTCTATGCACGGCTGCATACCTTAATGTGGACGAGTAAGGTACAACGAAGTTCCCGGACCAGTATTAGTCATTTTCGTACTCATGTAGAGCCCAAAATAATGCCCAAAGTTTTCACGGTGATTTTTGCCCCTACTAGACGACAGCTGAAATGCTAGAGGTGTTCGCAGTATATATAAAAAGCACCGTATAAGCGAGCAATGATTCAGTGGGTTATTATACGGAGCTAAGGATCCCAGATATCTACACCGTACAGACTTGGCACTGTTAAAACTCCGATATTTGACTAGCACACGGAAGTTAGGGATAAAGAAGGGGTGGAATAGATGTGAGTTATATATATTTGAGGGTTGTAGGATTTTTGGCGGTGGAACTTATCATAATGTAACATATATTTGACCTTAAATTATGATGCTTAACTCTTTTTGTTGGAATTTGCAACTTCAAGCTTGTGCCAGAAGATTCCTGAACATTCGGTACCATCAATTTGGCACGATACTAGGATATAATTAGGTACTTTAGTAGAACATTCTAGATACATTCTGTATTATTCAAGGAGCTCGTCTCGAGCTCTAGTAGCTAACAATTCAGTATTCTCTATCCAGCAAGCCTCCCACCGCAATAGTTACAACACCTCTGTTGACATCCAACACATACGGAGCCAACGAAAAGAGCGAGCCAGCATGTAGGAGCATAGTCTGCAGCCGAGAATGATCATGAGAATGATGGCCGGCAATTTCCAGATCCGAAGCATGCAGCTTTTGACAGTGACGTACCTGGGCAAGTTCCTTCTGCTGTTGTCGAAGGCTTTTGCTGCATCTTGGGCTACCTCTGGGGGGCAACGAACAACCCCTGCCACGGTTCTAGACTTATTATTTAACATCTAGCAGGTAGATTTTTGAGCGATATTACTCAGTCCTTCAAGGTGGACCATTAACAAAGGCCTAGAGATACCGAACTATTTTATGGTCCTATGCCGGTTCAGCCTAATCTTCGGATTTCTTTCTCGGTCAACTTCACCCGCCATTATCGCAGGCTCCTATGCATCTCGACCTTCGAGACTGACAAAGCTGACGTCTAACCTGCATCAGAATCTGTCATGACTGCATGTGTTTAGGGACACGCACATAACCTCGAATCAGGGAGGATCACGCTATACTTGAGTATGGCCGCTTTGCCGTCTTTCTCGGTCACGTTCGCAGATGCACGCTCTTCACCATGATAGAGAAACGGATGTTTCTTCCCACGAGAGCTTTCTTTAGTGCCTGGACCAACGCGTCGATTGGGGTGTCTCGGTGACGGCCTATGCAAAAGACCGCCAAGAGTTAAGAGCGCTGTATCGAACTTTGAGTTCATATTCACCTGTTCAGGTACTTGAAATAAATTTCTTGAAGATCAAGGAACTGATTGTTCTTCCATGCAGGTACCCACCCATACATGAATCCATCCTCACAACTCAGCATCGAGGCACTCACTAGGCAGGTACTTCCTTCATCCTCTATGAATGAGTCCTGTCGATCATATGCGGACCTGAACGCGTTCCTATAAATCAGAGGGAGCATCTCATTTCTTCCCCAGCGACCTGAGCCCCACACGTATACTTCAGCTGTACAATGCGCTTCTTCTCCTCTCTCATCATAACCGTTGCGACCGCCATCATGGTCAGTGGTGCAGACGCCGCTACAGACGCCTTGAACGCCACGGACATACAAACCATGGGTGCCCTCAGCGTGCAGATCAATCAAGGCAACTTCTACGGTGCTCCCCTCCCGCCGTGGAAGCAGGATTGCAAGCCAGGGTGGTACTACGGCGACTATCCCAACCATGTTCCACCCAACTTTCCCGGTCTCCCTTGGCTAAAGGACAGCGTAAGCCTTCCTCACTGTTACTTCTCATCGGGTAAAATACTGATCACTCCCAACAGCACCTATGCTGGCTCCTAGATTTCCTTTCTTGCGGTTTCCACTGCCCCAAGCCTCCTCACCACCAACATCCTCCTCCGCCCAACGATGGCTACAAACCGGTGTTTTCCAACTATAGTGGCGCCGTCCAAGCGGCCGACTACATGACATACGGATTGGTTGACACGGTTGAGGGTACGTCCAAATCAACCGGCTTCTAAACCAATGTTCCCCATAATGCGACGTTTTAGCCTGCAAAGACATGTGCGACAGCGTTGAAGGATGCATATTCATTAATCGTTTGTGTTATTCTTTCCCTCGTACTCATATTCAGACTGATCCTGCTGATATAGCTTACCACGATGTCAACGGAAAGGTATGCGTGCTCAAATTCGCTATTACATTAGAGAGGGCACTGATCGTTTCAATAGAACGGAAGTCCCCTCTTGACCTGCTCCCTTTTCTCTAAGTGTCACACCATCGCAGACGCCGACAACCGTGGAGGACAGACTCAGCCTGATGGCTCTGTCGACTTCATTACAGACAGTGCAGGGTTTTGTAAGACGAAGTGATTGGCTGTATCGCAAGATACTACGAGTAACTTGAATAACCATATATGTACTACCGTGTTGTTTGTTACCCCGCGGCATTTAAGGAAATACCAAAATGCCAGTGATGATTCGTGTCTAACGATGTTATACTTATACGGTGACCGATGAGCAGTGGTAATAAACCATCGTGCGTTTAAATCAAGAGTTCAAAAAACACCGAAAACCAACACACCTACGCCGCCACCACACATCTGAACAACAACTCCTGCACCTTCTCAAGCCGCTTCTGCATCAGTTCTAGCACCCTCCCAATATTTTGATATGTAATAAAACCCCATTACTCCCCAACTCGAAGCTCTTAATTAGGAACGGCTAGAGCTCCTTTCCCACAACCTTGATGACCTTAAGGGCCAATGGAGATGCCACATAGATAATGTCCTGCAACCCTCCCCATCAGAGATGTGCCCAAGAAAAAAGATGATCCCCAAACGAACCTTATACGACGAACCCATCTAAAGATGGCCAGCCTTAGCTTTCAAGCCTCAACAGTGGACATCGGCCTCATTCATCGGCAGGATGAACCGACACAATAGTACCTGGTCTCATGTCTGTTTGTCTCTGTCTATTTAGATAATTCGCCGGGTGGGAAGATCGCACCAAGTCATGCAAGAAACTCCCCGATCTCTTCAAATGGATAGAAACGAGATTAGCTGTTTCTGCTGTTGGGACCAGCGGGGCGCTGTGTAAAGTGTGAAGCGGTTCGAAAGACTCAGCTAGGTGGTACTGTCAAACTCTGGCGATCCTTAGGAGCACAATAGCAACCAACATACGTGAGTCCGATGAACCAGAATTATGATAGGCGAAAATCGGGGTAATAGTTTTGGGTGGAATCAACGAGAAACCAGTTGTCAGCGCAGCGATGCTGTCGGTACCGCCCAAGTTTCTCATGATCCCAACAAGTCAGAAGCATATTCGAGCAATTTCCCAGACACGTGTCTTGATGGAGTCTGGCAGCAACTACTGGAAACGGGCAATGCGCAAGACTTTACCGGGAAATTATCTCGTGACAGACCTGGTTCGAACAGCAGTCAACGATTTCATAGCAATAGTCCGACCCTTTTTTTTGTCTCTGCAGGCGCCGTATTCGTGGCATCTTTGTCGTACCAAGATGGATATCGATGTTGGTGCCGCTTTTTCTTCAGGGGTGTGAGTAAACCAGGTAAAGTAGAATGATGCCTGACAGCCAACCTGCCAAAGAGAGTTACACGATACGGAGTATTCGAAATACTCCCGTTACATTGTTTGACTTCGGGGGCAAGTATTATGTCTCTCGATATGATCTTTAACGAGATATATTGCCAACAAAGATAATCCCACGACGGAGAAACTGACCGCCAGATTACGTCTTATCTAGGAGTGTAGCTTTGTACCCACATGCTGGAGACGCGCAAATGAGATTAGAGTTTTAACAGATCCCCAAGGCAGAACAACACATCCGCACCATTGCGAATGTCAGAGAGGGGTAATGGGACAAGATGAAGTGAAACCGTAGATCATTCCTCGGTATGCACTATAGTGTGCTAGTGTGACGACTTCCTATGCTGATAGCGCTGGTGAGGAAAGAGCAATAGTTCCAGTTCGCTCTCCTGAGTGTCCTCAAGTGACGATGGATATCTGAATAACGATGAGCACAGTTAATGACACTTTAGGATAGAAGAGAGAGTACCGAATTATCATCTTGAACATGTAACAACCCTGCTGTATTCCACACCACTCTGGAATCCATGATCAGAATATACAAGTCCGCGATATTAGAGACAAAGCGTACCGAAATAGCATCTAAGTTATGATAAATGACGGCCTATGATAGTTCGCGTCCACTGAGAAGCATGTCGTGAACACAAGGTAAGGCAATGTCATGTACGCCTTCTGCATCGTATCGCCCTGGGCGACGTCTCCAGGCTCACAGAAGTTCCAACGAGCACGTTGGTCTGTCTACCCATCGTTGGGGCCATCATGGGGCAAGACAAAAGCACTGCAGATGTCATGAGAATGAGCCCTTCAGAATTTATTGGCTAGCGCACCCGTGCTCCTGGACCAAATTTGAGAATCTGTCTGCTGTCGCTTTTTGCTCGGGCAGTTCTAGGTGCTAGACAATGAGCATCGCCTTGGCCTCGAATGTCCAATTCTCAAGAATTGCCGATAGACAACGTCTGAAGAAAGAGATAGAGGCAGAAGGAGCCGTGAGCCATGTCCATGGTGGTGGTTGATGGACAAGTCCTAAAATGGCAGCCGGCATCTGATACTCTCTTCCCTTTCACCACCATCATCAGCGTCGCCCTCCGGCCTGTAGCGACTACAGGCATCCTGTATGCACATTATCGGCCACCTCTAACCTTAGGTGCAATTCAGGCTTTGGTAGGTCGTCTTTTTGTTGTGGTACGACTGAACACCAAACTGATATTGGTAGTCTTGCTTAGGGGGCTGTGCCCTCTGCTTCGAACGACGAAATATAAACAATAATATAAAACAATATTTTATTCTCTGTAACATTTTTACACGGCAATGATGGCTGAGCATCGAGCTAGGAACTCCTTGGACAGTACGTCCGCTTTGTTTGCTTTTTTCTTTTTTCTCTTTTTTCTCAGCTACATCAGCGCAGAATAAATCAAATCTGTCACCTGCACCGCGAATCACGGTGTTGTTAATGGGCGCTGACATCGGCACCGAGGCTGTCCGGCTCATCGATACTCGCTGTCTTTTCCTCCACATTCGCATGGCTGGATTTCTGATATCAGTACTTGCATAGCCAAGTTGATCGCTACCGCAGGCGGAATGATCTATTCTCGTATATCAAGGACGTGGTAGGATGTCTCACACTGGAAGTGATTGAGGTACGCGAAATTAATATCAGTCGTGCTGTATTCTGTTAAATGAGAAACTAGATATCAACCAAAAAAATATGAGGATATGCAGGCACAATCGTGATGATTATGCAGCTTCAAGCTTGTCGAACAAACTATCGAGGCTCGTGGGCAGGCCACTACTCCATGGTTTCGTGGTGTTTGTCCTGATTTTGAGATATGATACTGTTTACACTAACGAACCTTTTCTTATAGATACCTTCCGTATTATTCAGCGCTGAACGAGACCCGAAAGCGCATATCCAAATGTCGCTCAAGTCATTTCTGTTTGTACTATTTCACTGAACTACCTGGCGATCATATTTCGTGGTGAGTGTTCCTTTGTATGCGTGTAGTCTTCTGAAGTTCATGTTCATGGGTAGGGACAACATGGATCTCTTTCGATGATCATAACGTGGCTTGACTGTAATCGTGCCACAATAATAATCATTAGTATTCAATTTCTTTGCTTCTTAACATACAAAAACGCGACAACCCTGAGATCGCGGACCAGAAAACTCTGGACGATATCTGGACATCCGATATGTTCGGACCCCACCCACACAAAAAGACGAGCCAATGCCCTAGTCTTCAGCTAGAATGATCGCCGGATGTACCTCTGGCAAACGCATCCTGCCGCTGACGAAGACGTTTGTTTGATTGCTGCATAGTCAGGCTGGTCCTGACCTGGCCGAAGCCCTGGGCTTGCAAGAATGCTTCGTTCATATGGTTCGCATATTGTCAACAGGCTCTGGTGGTGCAGCCTTCGAACGTTCGCTGAGGTCCAAGCCAGCCTAGCCTACTTTTCAAAATTAGGCCGGTCTTGCCATCTGTCCAGGGCTGAACCCTCATAATCCGGGCCCGCTGGGCCCAAGCCCGTCATTAAACGCTGCTTCTCTTCGGCTACCCGTGGGGACCACTATTTCTTGACATACGAGCCTGTAACATTTACCAGGTAAGTTTTGGGCAAGTTCTTGTGCTTTCGTTAGTTAGTAGGTCGTTCTTAACATAGAACATCAACAGGCATCGGAAGCTCGCTACAACCTCGACGAAATCCTCGGATTTTTCACTTGGCCGACTTCAACCCACCGTTTCCTGCAGGCTTCTGTGCCCCTCTACTTTCGAGACCGATGGAGCTTACAGTTATCTTTCATCAAAAATCTGTCATATCGCACGCGTTGAGGCCTCACTTTCAAGGAGGATCACACTATAATTGACCATGGCTGCTTGACCCTTGGTTCTCGGTCACGCTCGTGGGTACACGCTCTATATCATAATGGAAAAATGGTCATATTCCTCCCACGATGATTCTTCAGCACCTGAAAAAGCGGCGGCCTATGCAGAAGACCATCAAGAGTCTAAGTACATCTTGGTTCCTATTCATCTGCTCAGGTACTAACTTGACTCAAACTTCATGAAGATCAAGGGACTGACTACACTTCCTGCAGATACCCATAGTACCTCGCATTCCGCGCTCAGGCACTCAACCCCTAATCACGGATCATGGCGCAGCCCAAACGCGTCTCTATAAATGAAACGGCAAGCATCGTTTCTTTTCAGTAACTTGAGCTTCACCCAAGTCCTTCATCCTTCTTCTACTATAATGTTCTCCTTCTCTACTCTCCTCATCACCGTCGTCGCTGCCATCACTGTCCACGGCGCAGTCGACACTACCAGCTTGAGCTCCACAGACGCCCAAGCCTTGACCGATATTGGCTCCCAGCTCAACGAAAGTAACTCCTATGGCGCTCCCATCGTTCCCTGGGAGCAAAACGGCACTCCGGGATGGTACTACGGCGACTCTCCCGACAACATTCCCGATTTCTACTCCAATCTGCCCTGGCTTAAGGACAGCGTCAGTCGTTCTTACTACTTCCCATGCGCTAAAATATTGATCATTCATCACAGTACACATGCTGGCTCCTCACGCAACTTAACAACGGCTTCCAGTGCCCCGGGATTACTCTGAGCAGCGATGGCTACACTCAGACGTTTTACAACTACACCGGCGCCACTGAAGCGGTCGATTATATGACCTACGGATTGGTCGATACTGTTGCGGGCATGCTCATTCAGACTACACATCTTTAGACCGACTTTCTCACTGTACTATTTTAGACTGCAAGGCCATGTGTGACAGTGTTAACGGATGCGTTTTCGTCAACTGTTCGTCCTGTTTTTCCCTTCGTTTCCTATCTGACCTCTTTGATACAGCATACCACGATGTCAACGGAAAGGTCTGCATGCTCAGCTATCGCTTGGGAGATATTATTGATTGTCTTTATAGAACGGAAGTCCCTTGTTGACCTGTTCGCTCTTCAGTCATTGCCACACTCTCGTTGACGCGATCAACCGTGGAGGACAGTCTCAACCGGACGGCTCTATTGACTTTGTCACTAACAGTGACGGATATTGCAAACAGAGGTGTTCATGCAGCGTCTAATTAGACGTTCTTCACGTTAAACGCAAAGATAATGTTTCAAATATTTTTGAATAGCTCTCTCCGACTCGTGTTTTTACTTTGTGGATCTGTAGCAGTGCCATCTTGGTGGCAGTTATGATTTGTGACTATTGCTTTGATACTATATGCAATGTGGTGTGATAAATTCCTGATAATGAGAGAGTAAGCAACACAAGATTCTACTAGAATCCGATAGAAGTTATCTAAAATCCGTCAGACCGATACAACTCTTTGTGAACCTTCTCCCGCAGCGTCTTCCTCACGGTTATCTCCTACCTAATTACAGTCCCCACTACCGGAACTTCCGTCAAATCCTTCACGTACAGGAATGTTAGAATGAGCGGTAATTCTCCAGCGCTCACCCGGATTTCAGCAGGGAGCCCTCGCAAACAGGCGAAGGTTGTCGTCGTTCAGCTATCTATTTATCTACATGCCGTGTACACTAATAGAAGCAACAAGATGCAATAAAGAAAGTCCTTGCCTGACAACCGATGATCCCGACGTTAACTGCACTGTGATGTGCGACACTTGCCATTACAACAAGAAATTCTTTTCATTCCTCCCCAACTTGAACTTCTGAATCAAGAAAGGCAGCAGCGCCTTCCTCACAGCCTTGAAGAGCCTGCCATCACTGTCTAGGCGCACGTGGAAAACACGGTCTACAAATTTGGGGCGTGAGCGAGTACGCACTCGTCCTGAATTGATAGATCTTCTTTGCACGTACCTGGCGCATTTATTCGGCTTAGAACTGAGCGCGACCCAGGGAAAGTACCTCAGCATTACCCAGTGTGTGCAGTTACCGAATTTCCTAGCGATGGTATTTATGATAGACGTTACCTTCATTGTAGTGTCCTAAACTAGAGGTGTGGGCCATCGCTATGCGTGGCAGGTCTGAGTCATATGTCTTAGATGAGGACAACCAGTACATCCTGTTCGAAAAAGGCTCGCTCGGCAGCAGCCTTCGCCAGCTTGCATTTTATCACTCAGTCTTATATTTACAAAGACCATACCCTGAAGGTCAAGTTAGTTTCGAACGTATAGCCAAGTAAAACTTTGGCAAAGACTGGCATGAGAATAATAGGGTTTCTCAGAGAATAGCATAGCTAATCCAGCAACAGACACACATATAATTCAGAGCAAGACAAGGACCATCAAGTGCGCAAAGCAAGGCCAGGCAGAGATGGCAACGGTCACCGTATACCACTGTGATGCGCCGGTCTTTGGCTTGGAGATTTTGGTACCAAAAGATCTTGATAAATATAATGCACTTTGTATAAGGTTTGTACCGATTTGTTTGTACCTTTTTTATAGCTAAAAATAGCGAGTGAAAAACGGTCTTTGGGCCGGTTTTATACAGATCTTTGATCTGGTCTT
The DNA here is from genome assembly GCA_030407005.1 of Desarmillaria ectypa. Taxonomy (NCBI): domain Eukaryota; kingdom Fungi; phylum Basidiomycota; class Agaricomycetes; order Agaricales; family Physalacriaceae; genus Desarmillaria; species Desarmillaria ectypa. Next base: position 4,033,871 of record JAUDYN010000002.1, on the reverse strand, counting down.
TGCCCAAGAAAGATAGGTCGAAAGACCCCGATCTTACGGCAGGCCTTTGGTGAGGTCTCACTGCTATGGGTGGTGCGTAATTAGGATGAAAATACCCGTGCAAAAGGCATGCCTATTTTCAACAAGTTTTTGAGACTAAAAGACCGGCTTGTGAATACCCAGCTAAATGCAACATATATTTCAACACGTGTTGCTTCAGGGCATTTTCTGGATCTAAATACAGACGGAAATACCACCGATGTTACGTGAAGGTATTTTTGCATGTTGTACAGTGTACTACGGGTCCTTGGGACAAATGAAAATGGCTCCAGCACATACAGGCAGAATCGTACCAAAATTGACATTAATATTATTCCATGCATATAAGACATTCTCCAGAAGTTTTAGGACGAACGAATTAGAATTGCGTGAGGTAAAGATTGCGATATATTGAAAAATGCCCAATTTGGCAACAAGATAACTTTTGTTCGTATAATACTTATTTCTGTATACAAATTATACACAAGATAAGTGTTGCAGTCGTATACCTAACCACTTTGGCTACAACTTTGTCTCTTACAGTGAAGGATTTGGATAAAAATTCGTGCCTCCAGACTGATTTGTCGGACGAGGCACAAGCGTGACATCAAATAAGGCTCGGAGAGTCGAGAAGCACTGTCACAGGCGTCCCAAAGACTCGTAATGAGCGATTTGGGACCTGATTCATAGATTAGTTTTATTCTACTGGATAATCTTGCTTTTATCGCATGATACCTACATGCCCTTACTTGTAAGATGTCCTGTCATCGTCATTAAAACAATCAGTCAAAACCAATTTAATATGGCGCTATTTCGGGATTACTCCCCAAGGAGCCGTAGTGCACTGTATTTAAGTCCTTTGTGCACAAAGACGTATGGAGATACTTCCTATGTTATGTAAGATCTTTCTGCACGTTGTGCCTAAGGTTTTTCTGGTTAAGATACCGATGCAAATACCCTCTGTAAATACAAAGGACTGGCATTTGTGCTCGTATTTTTGGAACAAAGTTGTGCAGAAAAACCCCGAATCGGACCGGCAGAAGCTCAAAAGACCTCACCAAAGACCTGCCGTAAGATCGGGGTCTTTCCGTGGCTTTCAGATCGAAGATCTATATTATACCGGCCCGAAGACCGTTTTTTATTGGCTATTCTTAGCTATAAAAAAATACAAAAAAATCGGTACAAACCGCATTGTTTATCAAGATCTTTTGGTACCAAAATCCCCAAGCCAAAGACCGGGCCCCCGAAACGACACCGGTTTTTCTGCGCTGATTTTTGGGCCAAAAGACCGGCGCATCACGGCAGTGGTAGATCGGCAGCAGCCAGGAATAGAAAAAGTCCATACGAGCAAGCGAAGGTAGGTAAGCCCGGCAAATAGAAAAGGTTCCCACGAGTCAAGCAAGGTAGGCCCGGCGATCGCTGCCACGGATAGATTTTCCCGCTGTAAATTCAAAGTAGCAATACATAGAACTTGGAACTTCATGCTTCATGTTCATCAGCGGGAACAGCATGCATCCGTTGTGATGATCATATGACTACAACCCACGTTGCACAATGAACTAATGAAGGCCTCCTCGACTCAAAGTGTTGTACTTAGTCCAGGGCCACAGGCCCAGGGCACTGTTTAACTGGCGTCGGCGGGACTTACTGACCGTGACGGCTCGAGACGGGATGTCATTGCCGCCACTGAATGATATTGTCAAGTTGACTGGGGCAAAGAAAACGTTTGATAGTACTGCACAAATTTCTGCAAACGTTAGAAACTCAACATGAAAGAACGCGTCAGAATGCAATAGTAAGGTGTGAAGATAAATACCTGGACATGCTAAGACATCCGACATGTTCGAGCTTAAGAAACGAGCTAATACCGCATTAGTGCTTTGACTCCATCTGTAACGATGTCCAACCGAAAGTTCCAGATCGTACCGGCTCGTCCTGACTTTTGACAACTTGAACTTGGCAGTCCTTCTGCTGGCTTCAACAGACCTGAGCCCGGGCAGGTCCTGAAATGCCCCAAAGCCCTACCACGTTTGTGGATTTGGACGCTGAGCTCTGGAAGCATCAAGGTGGGCCCATCACGTTTGGTATATTGCTTTTTGACCATCTAATGTGGATGGATGGCTAACAAAATACCTTAGGGTACTGTTCGGAAAGGACCGGAATATCATATTTGATCCTCGCAATGTCAATCGGTTTGTTCTTGTTCTTTAACCTCCGAGAAGACTCTCAAAAGCCGGGCCCGCTGTACATGGAACCTTGGAAAGGCCGTTCAGCGCATCAATACTGCTGCCGGACAGCCGCATCTCCTCCGCTTCGGATCCGGGGAGGACTTTAACATTTAGCAGGTACATTTTCGGGCAAGTTTCTGTGTTTTTTGGGGGGTTAGTATTCCTTTTTAGCGAGGTACGTTATTTAACAAGCCTAAGAAACTCCCAAATATGCAACGATTTCTCTCTTCACGTAGGACATTCTCGCAGGGACTTTTGACTTTCGAGGTTAACGGAGCTTACGGATATCCTGCCATCAAAATCTGCCATCGTCCCCACGCATTGAGGGCCATGCATTTAACGAGGATCATACTTTAATTGGCTATGGCCGCTTTGGCCACTGTACTCGGTCACGCTCGTAGATGCGCGCTCTCCCGTCACAATAGAAAAACGGAGGTTTTCTTGCCACGTGTGGCTTTATCAGCGCCTAGATCAGCGCATCGAACTTTTCCTGGAGCGGCGTATGCCAAAGACTGTCAAGAATCAAGACCGCTGTGTCTGGGTTCCTATTCATCTGCTCAGGTACTCGACACGGTTTCAAGTACTCGACATAGTTTCATGAAAGATCAAGGAACTTTACTTCTTGCAGGTACCCATAACGTCAGTCAATCCTCGCGCTCTGCGCTCAGGGACTCAGGAGACTCATTCATGGAGCAAGAATGGGCCTGAAAGCGTTGCTATAAATTGGAGGGGGAATGTCGTTCATTCTCCAGCAACTTGAGCTTCATCTGAGTGCTACATTCTTCGTCTACTACAATGCCTTCCTTCTCTACTCTCCTCGTAACCGTTGCCGCCGCCGCCCTCCTGGTCCGTGGTGCAGATAACACCACAGACACCGCGAGCTCCCTCAGCGAAGGGTCATCCTACAACGCCCCCGTCACTCCCTGGGAGCAAAACGCGACGCCAGGATGGTACTACGGCGACTCTCCCGACAATCTCCCGGAATTTTTGAATAATCTTCCTTGGCTCAAGGACGGCGTTAGTATAATAATATTGCTCACTGCTTCAGGAGATGCTAACCCACTCTTAACAGTACTTATGCTGGCTCCTTTCTCAACTTAATAACGGCTTGAAGTGCCCCACGTCTACTCCCACTCCGAGCAGCGATGGATACAGCCAGACGTTCTCCAACTACACCGGTGCTACCCAAGCGGTTGACTATATGACTTACGGATTGGTCGATACCGTCGAAGGTGTGTCGATTCGGACTACATGTTCTTCCAACCAACGGTTCTCACGAACCGATGTTTTTAGCTTGCAAGGCCATGTGTGACAGCGTTAATGGATGCATTTTCGTCAACTGTTCGTCTTATTCTTTTCCTCGTTTACTCTCAGGTCTGACATATCTGATGCAGCCTACCACGATGTCAACGGAAAGGTCAGCACACTAGAATCAGCTATTACACTAGAAATCGTACTGACTGTTTTGATAGAACGGAAGCCCCCTCTTGACCTGTTCGCTGTTCTCCCAGTGCCACTCCGTCGCGGACTCGATCAACCGTGGAGGACAGTCTCAGCCTGATGGTTCCATCGACTATATCACTAACAGTGATGGATATTGCAAGCAGAGGTGTTCGTGTGGAGCCTAGTTGGCTCTCAACAACTATACACTGAACGATTACATTTTATACTAATTTCGAATAGCTTTCGAGTACTTGTCTTATTATGTAGGAAATGCCAAAATGGCAATGATGATTCGTGATTATGGATATTATACTATACAAGGGCATGCGAAAGTTAAGCGATATACACAGATACAAGATTTAATACGAGCCCAAGATACAAACAAATGACATCGCATCTATAACCCCCCGAAGCTATACAACTCCTCCTGTACCTTCTCCAACAGCCTCTTCTTCACACCTAGCTCCTCTCTTACAGTCGTCACTACCGGGTCTTCAGCCAAATACTTCGCGCACTTGGCATTCGCCTCGTTACTCCCCAGCTCGAACTTCTTAATCAAGAACGACTGGAGCGCCTTCCCCACAGCCCTGACAAACTTGAGATCAATAAGGGATGGTACATAATCGATAATGCGCTGCAGAACCTGAGTAACAGATACCAGAAGAGAGACCATTGGACGAACCTTATACGAAACCTGAAAATACCCCCTCACTTCTGCCATAACCTTAAGTTCCGTCTCGTACTCATCGACAGGACGGAGCTTTTCCAAGTCTTCTGCACTGAGCCCGGTGAATCCCAGTGCCGCCAGTGCCGCCAATACATGGTCTATCTTCTCGTTATCGAAAAGGCTCGATACATTTTCGGCGGGCAAGAAGGTCCCCGACGTGGGGCGTTGATCCCAGATTGGCACCACTGGTGCACTAGCAGATACCAGAGTACTTGTACTAGCGCTGATTTTGCTGTTGGTCTTGAACTCACGCTTGGGGGCCTGTGATGCTGTGTGAAGCGCCCGATCAAGGAGGGAGTCAGCTAGACGACATTGTCAGACTTGGTGGTAATAGTAGCAAGATGGTATTAAACAGACATTCATCCAAGGAATCAAAACTATGGTTGACAGACGCGGGTCTGGAGCCCAAGCCATTGGAGTTCGACTTGGGCGGTGCTGGCGAGACGCCAAATCTCAGCACGGGCTTGAGTGCTGCTACTGGTGGTTGCGTCGGCGTCGACTGACTCTTCCTCTCCTGCCTGGCACCTTTATACTTCGCCAGCCACTTCTCCGAACTAGAGTCCAGATAATGTAGGTTCTGCGTGAAAGGTAAGAGCTCCACTTCAAGGATAGCATCCAAGAACCCGTTGCAAGATACGTATTGTTCTGACACAATCTCCGAGACAAAGGTGCTGGAAAAGAAAACATTGAGGGGGCGGGGACTGAAGGGAGACAAAGACATACCGGAGATGATGTCTCAAGAGATCATATCGCCCGAGTCGTTCATGATCCACACAGGTGAGAAGTGTATTCAGGACAGTGTTCCGGACGTCATCAAAGCATGACTTGACGGAATGTGGCCACGAACGCTGGAAGGAAGTGATGAGCGCTACTTTGGCGTCAAATGGCACATTATTGGGTAACTCTCTCGTTACGGATCTAGTTGAGAGATATCAATAAATGCAAGGCCACAAGCGAAGGAAAACCCACCTCCGTATATGTTTCCTCATATCAGAGACCGTGAATGGCGCCGACGTTGTAAGTACCCCTCCGTCTTCATCGTCATCGTCAACTGGTTCTTTTGCCTCGCCAGAAGATACAAAATTCGGCGCTGTCTTTCTGATTTCGATTTTGAACTTGGCGAAGGCTTCACGGTTATCCTGAATCATCTTATTCGTCTGCGGGCTCCCACGAACATGCAGATTGACATGGTCACAGAGCGCCGTAATGAGCTGTAGCATGTAAGAGGCTGGATCGCCGACGATCGGCTTCGGTAAGCGTTCTAGTTCCTCTCGACACATCTCCAACTGTCGAGTCGCTTCGAGCTGAATCTTTGGCAGGCTGGGTAGCTTTAGTCTATGGATATAACCAAATGGAACCAGGGAACATACGATTCCTGAATGACCTGTATGAGAAGGCTGCTCAGGGCAGCTGTGAGATTCTTGACGCCAAAATAATGTGGCTTGATGGAGATACACCAGGGTTCCGTTCGTGCGAAAAACTCCATCTCTGCTTTACGCACCTCTTCGGAGGTCATACTTTGGCTCCTGTCGGCATCATCTGGATGTTTTGTACAGTAATAGCCGTGCTTAAGAGGGAAGCGTCGCCCTTCGACAACATCCAACCAGAGGGCACGGTTTTTTACCGACCCTTCCAGTAGCATATCCGGTTTGGTAAGGACACCTGAAAGCATATTCTGGGTTACGAGGTCGTCGGCAGGAAACGTGCCTTGTGCCTACCTATCGTTCGACGGCCGTGAGGATCAGCACGGTTGGCTAACTTGAGTGCCTTTTGATTCTCCACATCATCTTTGAGTAGACCGTGAGCAAACAAAATACGATATGATAGAAATGGACCTGCCTGTCATCGGGAGAGCAACGAGAATCAAACAGTTACCCGCAATATGCGAGACGACTATGTCCTCAACGAGGTTGACGGTTTCGGTCTCAGCATTTTGAATGATACCTGAGGAACGGTGAGCTCCGAGGATATAAACATAATGTAATATATACCTGGAAGATCAATGAAGGAGAGATCAGTCAAATCCGGGCCCTTGAGATCAACACAAACAACGTTGCGGGAAAACCGTAGTGTGCCATTCGACGAATTATGGTCCATCTCGCGCGTGCTCATTCCGAGGATATGCTCATAAGAAAGCTTCGGATTGAGCACAGCCCACTGGGCTCGTCGCAGCATCGGTTCGACTTGGCTTTTCTTCATGATGAGACTTCCGAATTTCCGCTCAATGACATCATTGAGGCGTCTCCCACCATTCGGTTCGAATTCGTATCGGATAGATATTTGGCAGCACCATGGGTCTTCACTTAAAGCAAGGCGACATTCCATGGGACATCGCGTGCACGTTCCGGCGTCGCGGGGTACGGTTATCTGTAACATTTTGGGGTCAACAACAACAATAAGGAGGAATAAGGAAGCACACACGCCAGATATCGCCTCCACTACACTCGATTTGCCTTTGAACACGCCTTATTAAGTTTACCACTCCAGTTCGTGCCGAAGGGTACCCACCAGCGCTTTGGTTGCCAATAACAACGATACGTGGAAGCTCTAGATATGTCTGAGCACTGAGAGTAGAATCAGCCACTGGCTGTCGATCTTTCAACAATGGCGCGTACCCTATGCTGTGAAGCTGGTTCACGATAGCTAGCATGTCCTTGCGGCGGCTAGCATAGTGATCCATGGTCAGAAATGGGAAGAAATACGCGTCAAAAAATAAAGAAACAGTCCAGAAGAACACGATGGTGGTGGTAAGTGAAAGAGAAGACGACGACAAGCGCGCGGCACCCCTTCTACCTGCCGCGGCAATATTCCGCGGCATGAACACAGGCGCCGGGAAGCTCCTGTGCCCGAAAAAGCAAGTTCTCGGCCTAAATCTTTGTCTAAATTAACATGAGTGAGCGGATTGGGACGTCTCAAGCCAAATAATTCTGTATATGACACCTCATAAATCGCGCGAGTCGCGCTAACTGTTACAAACAGGAAGAAAAAGTGGTCAAATTTACCAAAAATTTAGATTCACCCGCCAAACGACTAAATTTGACCCTTGAAGCTTACCTAATATACACGGCGTTTGGGGGATATACATGATTCCGGACCGGTTCTCCGGTTCTCCCATCAAGAGCAGGAAAAATTGCTACCATTAATATTTGGCAACAATTTCGCAGAGTTCGATGTTTCGCAAAGTAGAAAATCATTTTTTAATACGTAAAGCCCTAACAGCAAGCTACAACAACATCAATAAAAAGAAAGATACCTGGTCGAGGCCACCAACAAGTGAAAAACAGTCATTCAGCGCGTATTAACCTCAGCACCATGAGGCGGCCCGCCCCTCCTTGGCCTGCTTCCACCCCGCCGCCCATACCCGCCCCAGCCATTGACATACGCCCCAGGACCCATGAGTCCAACACCCCCTGGCTCCCCAAACGTAGCTACGTTCCTCTCCCTCTCCTCCTCCCGTCGATTCCTACCAGGGTGTCCTCCTCTTCCCCCACCTCTACTGCTACTGCCGCCGCCACCGCCCCGTACAGGCGCAGGCGTCAACGAGTCAAAGAATGACTTTTCCGGATTGTACGCGGCGGGTTCTTTCTCCTTCTCCTCCTCATCGCCCTTCTTCGCCCCAGGTTTATCGAACCGCGCGTTGCTGCTCTCAAAGTCAAAGTCAGTGGTGGGCACTTTGATTTGCTCCTTCTGTTGCGGGTGACGTCGACGGTTTCCGTTGCTTGCATTTGATACCCGTAGGTCACCGAGGGCTCGCTCGACAGTCTCCATAGACGCTGCAGCCGTATGGACTGGGTTTGCGCGGCGGTTTTGTTGTTGAAGACGTGGAGGAGTAGGAGCCGGTTCTGGCTGAGTCGGAGGAGCTGCCTGGGGCGGCGGCGGTTGCACGTAGGCAGGATTGGGAACTGGGGCTTGGGGATATGGTGAATATCCTGCTGCAACAGGAGGACCGGCAGAAGCCTAGACGATGTTAGATACCAAAGAAAAGAATCATGGTCAAATATAACATACGTTGATGACCGCGGGATCATCGTGGACGTTTCGACGAGGAACTTGTTGTTGCTCGTCTACTGCCAAATCTTTGACCTCTGACGCACGAAAGATAATATATTGGTAGGGCTCTTGCACTGGTGGTATGAACTCTGCAGGAGGTCTGGAAGAAACAAGAAAATCAGCATCAGCCGGTAGAGAAAGTAGGGCTAGGAGATTAAAACAATGATGTTGGCACTAGCACCAATGCATGGAGTCGTCTGCGAGCTCCAACTGCCCGTATTTTACAGATTCCACGTTCTTCCATCTATCCGTGGTATCTAGGCTCTCTAGGGATGAACAGACAGCAACGACATGTTCCTACCCAAAAACACGCGTCACGCCAACAAAGCCACCAAAACTCACCTCCTACCCTCCGTTCCCATTGAATATACTATAGAGGCGTCAGTACCACCTTTCAGTCTGCCAAGTTCAATACTCACCCTTCGACAACTGAATCGTCGATGCATTCGCGTCAATACCCGCCAGGATGCCTCGGTAGCGTACATCCGAATGCGATATAAGCGAAATGGGTTTTCTGTAGTAGAATTGAGTATGCGAGAGGAGGAGGGACAGACGGCGTACCCAATGTAACTGGCCATGGTGGAATGAGAAAGAAATGCGTCGTCTTGTTTGTTTGGCACCGAGGGCGGGACCACACCGCCGCTTTGGGAACTAGTTGCCGATTTTGGTGGTAGAACCTCCGAGGGCCAGTCATCCTGTTTTTCTCAAAGTTTTTCTGTACTTCAGCATCACTGCAGAGGCTGGTGCGTTTCTGATAGCTTAAAGTGGGATTTTGAAACGAGGAGGTACCTTAATTTCATTCTTCCATAGGGGGGAGAGTTTTCTTACCGCTGCACTGACGGCCTTTTCAGGACCAAGAAAGGCTTCGCTAAAACAAAACCTTTTAAGGTCTCATTTGTTTTACCAGCTAAAACGTACCGGCCTTAATGATACAGATGAATGAAAGCCGTTCAATATATGTGAATAATTAACGTAAGGTCTGGAAAAAATTTACATATTAAGTTGCCGTGCCAGCTGTTCTGTATAACACTGAAAGTAAATTAGGTGAATCCACAAAAATAACGAGAATGTCTGTCGTGCATCAGAAATAATATTTTGTTCGGATATACCTGCATGCAAAAAAAAACTTCTGAGAGTTGCAGATGCACTGCCAGGATGGCAGACAACGTTCAAGTAGTCAACTGATTGTTACATGTCTTGGACCTTCGATTGTTCGGCGCGCGCAAGGTAATCACAGAGCTTTGAAATGTCGCCCGATCTTCACAGCGGAAGGTACTGGTATAATTTTCCCAAAAGTGGATGTATTTTTTCGCCGTGGCAGGCTGCAATGTTACCAAATACCCGAGCACGCCATTGATGATCTCAGTGAGAAGGGATGTTCCATTCAGATTCCGTACAAGACTGGAGACCACGCCGGTAGGTGCAACTGAGGCGCCAATACAACTTGGACGCGGATTTGGAACTTGACGATAGAACTCTCCCGCTTCAGATTTACGCTGTAAAGATTAAAATTATCGGTACGATAGCTAATTAAATGGCGATAGTAGTTATATGAGTGAGATTCGTAGTAGAATTATACGGCAAGGTCCCCAGAGGTGTGCCGAGTGTCGGTAATGTAGTCGTGCATGGTTCGTGAGAGACGTAAAGGTAGAAACTTTCTTCAGTCACTGCTTGCTCCGAGCTAGAATGAAGGAAGAGTATGCCTGCCGACCGGGAAAGCATTTGACAGCGTGCGATGAAAAGTCACCGGAGGTTATCTCGTCAATAGTGTGGGTCCTGATGGAACTAGTCCACGGGTTCCTGTAACACAAAAGACTTCTTCATGTGCTACGAGAAAAAAAGAGATGAAACCCCTTTACGCAATAGACTGAAATAGGCAACGTACCAAGGGAGATAGACTCGAGAACTGGGAGTGGAGTGAGATGTATTTGAACAAATCTGTACGACTAAACAAATACCTGTGGATTCTGTGATGCCTTCTTGAATGGACCCCTCACATGGTTTCTGATGACAGAATCGATGCTGTAACTAAAGGGGCCCCCCCAGATATCAATCATAGAAAGACGAGAGCGCAACCGCCTACCTGACGCTTCGATAGAGCTCCTTCAAAATTGGATGTGGTTCTTCCTCTGTACCGATTCAGTAAGATTTTTGATCAACGGAACACTAGCTTCTTACTTAGCGTCGCAACAAGTGCCTAGACCGCTCAAATGTAAGTTCTCATGTCAACGACGGCAACGAACATCAAAGATTTACCCTCGTCAGTGATCCGCCCTCTTCATTCCCAAACGCTGACTGTGAGTCTTTGCACGCGGATATGCAAAGCTACAATTAATTAGAGAAAACACAAACGGATATAACTGGAAGCGACATACCACGTTTCCTCCATCCGTGCGCCTCGTTCGAGTACAGTAACCATCGCAAGTCTTTGAAGAAGTTTCCCTCTTCTCCCTATTACCGACGGACATCGATAAATAAACTTGCTCCAGTGCTAACATCGTCCAAGGTTCAGCGAATGCCTGTATGGTTTCACCAGGTTCAGGGAAGGCCTCCTTGACTGAGATCATTGTTAATGCCGATGTCTGATACATTTCGATACGATCGTACCTCTCCTGCACAGGCGACGATCTAGATGGGTGATTAATTTTCGTTCGTTCGCGGGGATATACATAATGGGAATCAAACATACATGTGCTCTTGAGATTGTATGCCCTATTGCATCGGTGGTGGCAGAGATCTAAACATGTCACTGGTAAGGAATGGTGTCAGGGATGCAGTGATAGGAAGCTATCCATACCCAAAACAGTACCGCTATGACAGCAGTCAAAGACAGCCTGGAAATAAGAACGTCAATGTCAGCTGGTGACACCTGGGTACTAATGACTCACTGTTAGCCTCGCTTTCGGGGCCTTCGCGATGGGATCAACGATAATACATTTCAGATCCTGTTGATGATTAAGAATGAAAGCCAGTATTACAAAAACTACACTGACATCGCCCTTGATAAAATTGCCGCCGAGATAGTCGCCAGATTTTTCATGTATAGCATCCATTGGTACCAGGTCTACCCGAGTCAAAATGGTGAGATCCCATGGATTGAGTTTCAGAAGACTGACATTCATCCTTTTGGTCTTCTTCAACAGATTTGTCATGCGCACCGAGCTGAACGCAGTGCCCGGCGTCTGTTTTCGTACCTCAGGAATGCACAGGACAAAGGGGGAACAAAATAAACTAACACAGGATGAAATACCCTCCACCGGGTGACGGGTCCTGGACAAGCCCTTGCAGTTCGCGTACCTGCCGAAATGGAAATTAGGCAAAGGTGAGTGCTCGAGCCTCATGTGTCTTACTATGTTAGTCCTTGTCGGTTTCATATGGTCCTCTACGTCAGGTTTATCAACCAGGATCGTGATGTCATTCCTCTGAAAGTGATATTGCGCTGGAGTACTTTCTCAGCCAAGCAAAGGAGAAATTGGAAAGACGCATACTCATCAGCAATTCCATGGTAATCTCAACATCCATATGAGTTCCATTAAGTTGCATGTGAACCGGCCCATGCCCGTACTGGATTCCGATGAGGAGAGCCCGCCGAATTAGAGAAGAAGACACGTCGGTGACCGTGGAAAGCATGACTCTGTAAGTCGGCTCGATGTTACGAGCAATGCAAGTTATGAAGAGGGGTACCGCCTTGAAGTGGTCCAGGGACGGAGGGACACAATGTCGAACACGACTATTTATATCAGAAGTCGCGATCCGTGGAACAGTCGTGCATTGCTACCAAAATGTAGGGATAGCAGTGGCAAGAAGGTGAAGTTTCGGGTAGTGCGACCGATGCGCATCATGGGCTCCATGGTATTTACATCGGTAGGGAGATCATATAGCGCACGGATGACGAACGGAACAAAGTAGATCATCAATCGATCCCCGTTCCATGTAAGGTATATATCTCACCAGTGTTAGCTATTCATCCTCAATGACTGTCATCTGTTGTCTAGCTTTCAAGCCGTAGATGAAATCATCCTTTGTCCAATCAACTACTTGCTCATTACCTTCGATCGTCGAAGATGTGAGGTAAGGCGCTAAGATAATACGATCCTATCATCGATGCGGAACCTGAAGCACTGTTATGTACGCTCCAGGACAATTAAACTGTTCGCATGTTCTGATGAGTTCATGGCGTGCGAGATTTCTGCTATGATAGCTTTGCGTATCGTCTGCAACGTGTAGTCACCAAGACAGCCGTATATTTGATTCAAAAAAAGCAACGACTCAGAAGGGCGCTGTGTAATACCTCAGCCGGGCATAAATACTTGAGCCAAAGACGTACTTGTCAGTGCAATGTTGCAATACCAGATGAGCAATTAATAGTCCTCACAACATGAAACAAATGACGTAGAGTTTCCCGTGAATATAAAAAGGTGTGACACGAAAGTGAAGCTAACCTTTAAAACCTCGTCCATCTGTATAATTATTCCACGTAAGCAATACTGACATAGACTCTAGTTCAGACAGGTATGCTTCCAGCACCAATGCTTGTAGCTTAAAGTCATTGCACCGTTGAGGGATTATTAACAACGTCAGAAAATTAGTATCGTTTAGTATCGTGTTAATCGAACCAGAACACTGGTCTATGTTCGACGCGTCACAACATCGGAGATGTGAGATCGATGAAAATTGTCAAAATTCCGTGTCCCGGCATGTCACAGCAGCTACAACCAAATAAGTCCCACGTCCAAGAGTACGTGACACGACGGTGAACGAGACTGAGAATGAGGCGAGTGTCAGAAATTGACACTAAGAAGCTGGACGTTGAGCATCAGCTGACGTGTGAGGCAGCGCTCGTAGGGTGCTGACAAAGCAAAACAGAAGAGCTCGTCCTCGACTCTCCCTTACAGCCAGCGCCTTAATCGCACCCAGCCCGCCCTCCCCCAAGCTTCGAATTTTTGGGATTCGTAATCCTCTAGATTCTCGCTCGAAGAAAGAGGCTGTGAAGTGGTACAGCTTCTCTCGCCCCCTTGGCAAGGAGAATGAAACGAAGCTGCTAAGGCAGCCTGCCCTAAGGCGCATACAAGTATCACGTGATTCGGACGTGAACCAATCGTCTGAGTTCTGCAAGTATCTGGCTTGTAGGCTATGTCTCGGGATTCCAAGTCAATTGTGCGCTCTATCTCGAATAGCAAATGACTACAGGCTCAATTTCAGCTGAACTCCGTCAATATCCTACCTCAAAGTTATCATCAGCAACATAATGTGGTATACACTTGCAGCTCGACTAGTCACTAGTGACGCTCAGTTCGTAAATATTGAGCCAAATACTTGCTGAATAATATCACCAACTCTCTCTTATAATCCATAAGACTTACAAGCATCCACCGTGATTAACTGCCTAGAAACTTGTTCAATCGTTTCCGGTCAAGGATCTCTGCTGAGCCGTCTCGGAATCCATAGTGGCTTAAATAAGCTTAAACTTGTTCCCTGGGACAATTTGTGTAGGTGCCTGGAGTGGTCCGTGATTGTAGCAGTATTTCTCGCGGCCTACATCGTGGCGACAAGCGCGCTCCGTTGAATAGATTTCTTGGCTGTCCTGTGTTCATCTTCATTAATGATACTTCATCAAGAGGACGATGTTCACGGCATCGATGGGAGAGCGAGCACTATGATGTCGGCTACGATCTCGGTATAAAGATGCCCGGGCAAGATAAGCAGTACAAAGTTGCCGCCTTTGCAAACTAACCCATTGTTTCATGCAGCAATCCTAGGTAGAAGTTGCAGTACATCGACAAATAGAACAAAGGATAGAGCAATGAGGCTATTCGAGGTCGATTTGTTACATCACGCGGCGAGCATTCAGTAGACAAGGGAACAGCAGGAAGCGCTTCTTCACAGCCTGTACTTCTGATCAGATTCTCGAAGCAAAGAGTCAGACAACCTCAATGATGACACTAATGACTACTCATACAAAACAAGGACAGTGAACATAGCCCTGTTGTGAAAGAAATCGGTAAACTCGCACCAAGCCCTGCCACCTTTCAATCAATCACATTGAAGCAGGCTGTCCCAACACTCATGCACACCGAGTAATCTCCACTGAGTGATCCCAAAGAGCCTTCTTTTCCTCCTCTGTAAAAGAGTAACCCTTCATCCCAAGATCATCGCCCTTCGGGCCGCGATGGAAGAAGCCCTTTCCTCCATCTAACAGGGCAAACAGCATATATTCTGCGGATTCCTCGGGGGAGATAGCAGCCAACCAAACTAACAGCCTGATCAGCGGGGAGAAAAGGCGTAGAGCCCAGTGTGTAGGCCGCGTTCCTGGCGTGTTGACAAGTCCAGGGTAGATATGCGTGAATGAAATTCCAGGATTGCGTTTCGCGAATTCCTGAGAGTGATATAAGGGAAGCAGAAAGATGGGAGAAAAAACTTGAAGACGGACCTCCACCATAATGTCGTTATACGAACCGCTCACCATCGTAGCCTTGTACGCCCGATACGAATGTTTCATTCCCAAATCGCTGACATCGATAGCGCGTCCCATCCCAGACGCCAAGATCGACATGACCTGAGCATCTTCCCCTGCGTCCTTCGCATTCCTCAGCAAGGGTAGAAGTTCATATGTAAACTTGAACCGCGAATAATATCGCAGCCCCAGCAACTTGTCGATTCCTTCCTCCGTCTCCTGCCTCCCTGACCACAAATCTGCGTACCCAGCAGACAAAATGAGGTAGTTGATCTTCGTAAGACGCGCGGAGAGATCCGTTGCCGTAGTTTTGATGTTCCCCATCAATTCGGCATTACAGGTTACGAAATCTCGTAGCACGGGTTTACCATCCTCTGCTGTGGCGGTAGGGAGGGAGGCAAAGATCTTCTCCGCTGTGGTGCGATTGCGGCCAATGATGATGAGGTGTACCTTCCCTCCAGCATAGTGAGCTAAAGTCTTTACTAACGCCTCCCCTATACCAGATGTTCCACCCACAATAACCGCCACAGGAATGTAGGAAGAGGAGAATTTAGAATTGGATGCTTTGACGGTAGGGAGGTCGGGCATGTTTGGTCAATGGGGAAGAGTTCACAGCGAGTCAACATATTTATACATGATCGTGAAGCGGTTCTGCCGGCCTGAGATCAATCATATTGAGATCCTGAAACCGGCCGGTCTAAGCCTGTCAAATTCTGATGGTAGTGACACTGCCAAATGACATGAAAAAGGAGCAGATCGAATACGTGACCTGCTTTCTGTTATTAAAAGTCAAGAGGAATTGCCGTTGTAGCATTGGAAAAAAGAAACTTATATCGCTGCCTTGAAGGAGCTCTCGCATCCACTGAATTCTCGGAACAAGCTCATGAACTTATTATTGTGGTCACTGGAGTTCTACTGGCCAGTCAACTACACGAGGAATGGCCAATATGTTCCCACCGATGACCAGGAGACGCGGCTTCCTTTCCGTTTTGAACCTGGTGATTGGAGATCTTTGCGTAGTGATACCGGTGCGGTGCGGTGCCTGCGGGAAGGATATATATAAATTATGGTAAGAATCAAAATCAAGGGGTCAAGGGTTACAATCTAAAAAACCAACCTACTCCATGTGATGCACATGGTAATGGCCCAAGCATGATAGAAAAGAAAAGGTTTCGTGGACCGGCTAGGGTTGCGCATGAAACCCTAGGTTTTGACACTGCAGTATTTTTTACCCCTAAATACGCAGAAAATATTCAAAGTTTCTTTTCAGTATGTTTGTTGAAAAAAATGTATAAATATTTAAAACTTCTCGCTGTATTTGGCACAAATTTCCTGATCCTTTCAAAGAGCATCAACTCATAAAGCAAACCTGCCTGTTGATGGAGAAAGATAAGCATATCTTCTGTCTTTTCAAGGAGATTCATGGCTTATACAGTTTGGGATAATATGATGCTTGGGATTAGATCCTGATACAGCAATGGTATAAAATTTGGATGAGTCACTATTTTATTACTGATGCCAGATCTACACCAAGAAGTGCAAATATGGGGATGCTGACATATGCAGATGGTGCACACTTGTTGACTTTGCCTACCTTCCTCTCATGATGTTGACTGAGGTGCAGTTGCATCATCTTAATGGTTATTGGTGCAATGCCATCTCAACTAAAACTGTCATTTTGACATGTGACAACTTTGAGAATTTGACCTTGCAGAGTATAAAGATGAACAAGAAACTGAAAAAGTACAAGATGGAGATCAATGATCACATCTGGTGCTGCATTCACTGCTGCAATTTTCTATCAGAGATCCATCCTACAGATTGACTAAGATCCAAAAGATTGGCTCATGTTAGACCCACATTCCACATGATCTGCAGACATGCATTATCCTTTGGGCTGTCTTGCATTCAAACAATCACCCTTAGGGAATGGCTATGGTCTTCTGATCTGATGGAGAGTATGTGGTATAGGAATAAACTTTAGTTGAAATATGGAGAGCATACAGTGTAAACTATGTGACTTATATATCAAAAGGGGAATCCAAATATATGTCCATAATTGTGAGGTGTTCATGTGAGAACAAGATGATAGCAAGACTATTGTGCAAGTATGGTGAGGATATGATGCAACACTGCCATGGATATTGGATGTTGATCAGTGGTTATCAGATAAGATAGAGAGAGAAGCAATAAGATGAAATGAGATAAGATTGGGTGGGATCAGATAAGATAAGATAAGAGCAGAAAATAAAAAAATTGTAACATTACCCCCTTGTTAAAGCAGTCATCCTGACTGCTAAGGCTCTTCAGGAGCATCATACTGTGATGCTGCCTGAGATGCTCAATAGGCATCTAGTAGTAATTTCCATTATTCTAGGTCCAGGTTTTTTACTCAGCATTGAATTCCATCTTTTCATTGTATAAGATAAGCAATGTTGCCATTTTCTGAATATTTGTGGTCAAGGATAATAGTGACCACCTTATTTGGTGTTACAATTTTGGTGATCTCCACAACTTGTCCTTGTTGTATACATTTTTCATACTTGGTGATAGCCTCTTGTGTATTTGTCATCTCTATTTCCCTGGCTCATAAGTTGTGCTCCCAAGTCCATCCTTTCCACTTGATGAGATAGTCTGTTACAGTCTTGGATCATTATCCCTTCTTTGCTCATACTCAGTGGATTTATGAGTCTAGGACTTCTTCAATCTCATATTCGTCCTGTCCATCCACAAGGTCTGAAGAGGGTGGTGATGGTGATTGCTGATTGGAGAATGCAGGCATGTGTTATGGTCTGATCTAACATATGATCTTGGGACCATGCATCACTCTTGGGCTGTCTCATGTTTGGACAATCACTCTTAATAAGAGGACAGCTAGTCTTTAGAGAAGTGTAATAGATGGTATATAGATGCAATTTAGTCAGAAGATAGAGACTGAGTACAAAGTCTTGCTACTTTATATACAAAAGTATGGGGTTTATTAATAGGTGAAACATGAAAGTCCATGCATGAAATGTTAGAAGTCAGATGACCATAGACCAACTAGATAGAGAGGATTGGGAATATATGGGATATGAGAGGCTTGGTTGGACTGAATATTGGTGTTTTGGCAGATATGATGATGTTGTGTAAATACTGTGATGTGAACTGTGATAAGATAATGGAAAAATCATAACATTATCCTCTTGTTAAAGCAGTTGTCCCAACTGCTATAGTTCCTCTTCAGGAGTTTTGAGTTGTGATTTTGCTTGATTGACCCAGTACTGGTCAATTAGTTGTTTCCATTGTTATAATTTTTCCATTATCTTATCACAATTTACATTGCAGTCCTTATGCAACACCATTGTTCAGCTCAACCAAGCCTTTTACATCCTATGGATTCCAATCTTCTCTATCCAGTTGGTCCATGGTCATCTGACTTCTAATATTTTATGCATGGACATTCACATTTCATCTATTATTAGACCCCATACTTTTGT
Organism: Desarmillaria ectypa; assembly: GCA_030407005.1. Taxonomy (NCBI): domain Eukaryota; kingdom Fungi; phylum Basidiomycota; class Agaricomycetes; order Agaricales; family Physalacriaceae; genus Desarmillaria; species Desarmillaria ectypa. Next base: position 4,015,472 of record JAUDYN010000002.1, on the reverse strand, counting down.
ATATAAAGTAGCAAGACTTTGTACTTAGTCTCTATCTTCTGACTAAATTGCATCTATATACCATCTACTACACACTTCTAAAGATAAGCTGTCCTCTTATTTATGGGTGATTGTCTGAACGTGAGACAGCCCAAGAGTGATATAAGTCCCAAGATCATGTGTTAGATCAGGCTGTAACATTAGTCAGAAGATACCCAAACCTGCTCCTTATATGCTAGCCATAAAAGTAGCAAAAACCTATATGCCCAAAGAAAACAAAAATCAATGAATGATAGCTCTCAGCACTGCAATTGGCAGTGCCATCCTTTTAATCATTTTTACTGTGTTATTCATATTAACCTATGAAGAAGAACTCTGAATGATCCTTCATCAAGAAAGGTGACCCCACCATCCCCAACCACCACTTCTGCCCCACCCACCCCAACACCCTCAATATAGCCTTTCCAGAAGGCCTTCCCCTGTCTGATTGGGACCTTGAATGGAGGAGACAAACCCTCACCCCTGGGTCCACTTCGCAAACTCCTTCTTGGAGGAGGAGTTCACAATACATGGCAAGTCTACAAACAACCAGGTGGAATGACCTCCCACCCCTGCCCAAGAATATGCAAGGAATGTATGAGCTATGTTTGAGGATCTCCCACCTGCATATTCCCCTCCTGAATGACCCTATCCCTGCTCCCCAACCCCCTTCCACCCCTACTTCAGACCCTGACACCCCAATGATCCAGGACTGGATCAAAACCACCCATATAGCCCCTGGGGCTGCAACAGAGAACATTGGCTGAGAGGAGGAACAGAGTCCTCCTTGTCACTCCCCATCATTGAACTCTCTGATGACTCCAATGGAGAGCTTGACCCCTTGACCCCACCCACTCCCTTTTCCCCTGACAGCCCATTCAACCCCAATGAGCCCAACTACAATTGGCCCAATCTCTCTGAGATTGATTGGGACATATTCAGTCCCTTTAGGACTGCCACCTGGAATCTTTGACATGATGACATCAAAATCTGAATAGACTGGCCTGAGGCCAGACCCAATATGAATGAGTGACTGACACTCAACTGAGGTGACCCCATATGGGGCACCAACCTGGGCATCACCATTCACACCTAAATACATGCCAACTGGCATAGGATCCTTTTCTCCTCCGCCACAGGAAACTTGGTACCTGGGCTATGCCCTTGGATGGCAGAGGAGCAATGGGAGCTGGATCACTCTCTTTGATGGCTATGGCAACTGGAGGTCAACCAAGAGGAGGAGGATGGGCAGAATGCCCAATTTTGATATGTTTACCTATGATACAGGTTACTACAGCAGGCTGGGGAATGCCCAGCCCCAATATATGAACATTCCTGACTACCCTCCCAACACCTTGGCTCAATAGCCACAACCCCTGCCTGACTTGCCACTATACAGTCAGGCCTGTCAACAAGGTTATCACCCCTATCAGGATGGTAGTCTTCTATTTGCAGAAGTGGGAAAAGATCCCAAAGGAAGCACTGCCCCTGCAGGGACATCATCTGCAACAGCAGATGAACTTTGGCAACAGACAAGATCTGCACTTGTCAAAAAGGAGCAACACATCAGAGAAATGCATGAAGAACTTGCCAAGGAGGAGGCCACCCAACAAGAAATAGTGGACTACCTTCTTGAGAAAGAAAAGAGCAAGGAACCCAACCAAGGATGGCTGACAGAACTACCCTGAGGATACCCTGGGCCCCAACCAGATTGTTACTTGATCCCAAGACTGCCCCCTGGCAAGGGTCCCCCCAACCCTTTACTCAATCCCATTGGGAATGCCCTGACTGATGCCTCTTACATGGGGATCAAACCTATCCTGGTCCAGCCTCCCAAGCCATTCAAGGGGGACCATGATGACATCAAATGCTTCATAGGTGATTGCATCACCTATTTTGAAGTGTTCTGACATTTCTTCCAGTTGCTATCACATCTGGTACTTTTTGCAACCTCTCATTTTGAAGGGACTGCCAAGGATTGGTGGGTCTACAAGAGACCTGAATTCTGGGTTGGGGACACCTATGATGGTACTCTCACCCACTTCTGATATTCTTCTTGGGAGGATTTCATCGATATGGTCTCTTGACAATTTAGAGACCCAGCTATCGAGGAAGTCCATGAAAAAAGGATGTTCAACCTCTGGATGGGGATGCAGCCCACCTCCCATTACTTCCAGAAATTGGAAGAGGAAGTAAAATTGGTGGGCTGACAGACTGATGAATATGAGCATGGCACAATGATGAAAGCTGTTCAACTAGGAGTACCCACCTTCTATATGACTTTCATCTTCAATATAGGCATCAACATCCCACACATGTATCCAGAGTGGAAGGAGAGGATCTCCTGCATATATGAGGAAAGACAGCAGAAGTGAGTCTTTGACCAAATGGCAGGAATTCCCCAGGATGGGCAGAAGAAGGACTCCCATCCCAACTGCCAACAACAACAGCACCCCAGTGGCAAAGCTGCTGTTGGGGTGACAAGTTTCTTGGCTCTAAAGCTGACTGCTAATATGGGGGTCAGTTGGGATGCTAGAACAGGCCAATGGACAACATATGGAGGAACAGGTAAGCCCATGGAGATTGATTGATAAAGAGCCAAGGGAAGATGTTTCAGGTGTGATGAGAAAGGTCACCTGGCCAAGGACTGTCCTAGAAGAAAGGACTTTAAGGATGTTAGGTCAGTAGGGCCCACTAACAAAGTGGTGCCATCTATAGCCAAGATCAAGGAGATAAAAGAGTAGATTGACAAGGGTTCAATTCCCCTTGCTGGACCCATACCTCCAGTGGTGAGTCCTCAGCTTCTGTGGGTCGGATTTACATACATACATTAGGACATTTATCAGCAAAAAAATATATGACTTTGTTACAGACTCCAAAGCCAAAGAACTTTGAAGAATCGAATAGAAACAGGTACATCATCCTCCTTCAAGATATTGACACAACTATATATATAGTGAATCCTGAGCCCCTGATGAGGTGCAGGATTTGCCAGGCAGTGCTGGCACTGTCACAAAGTCCAATGAGTTTGCCTTGGCAAACTCACCAGATACATGGGTAAAACTGTGGACTGGGGTGAGTAGATGGGATGCTCTAGGGCCTCTGAAGCCAAAATCCCCCATGCCTCCATTTAGGAAGCCAAGTCCAAACCCAGCCTCACCAGGGCCATTGGAGGAACCAAGCACCCACCAAGGCCAAAGACCACAGCTCAGGAGCCACCTGCTATCCAGTCTGGTGATGTGCTTGGTAACAGCAAGTGACAAAAGAATTAGGGAACAGCAATTAACACCAATCACATTAAACCTCTTACTACTTTACACTTAATCACCAATATTGAATTCAGGTGGTTTTGAGTACAATGGAAGCACTCTGCAGACTTCAATAATCAAGTACAGTTGTCTTAAAGACATTTTATTTATTACTAGTGAGTTATACAAAGTACTACTCATACTAGTGGGGTGGGTAAGACACAATTGGATAAGAGTGACTTGGTTTGAGCTACTGTGCTCGTTCTGACTGAAACTGCTTCAGACTGGTGGCGCTCTTGGCCCTATACTGCTTCTTACAAGTGATAAACACTTGACCAGTCACACTCTTGGCTAACTAGTGGCACACTTGCCCCTATACTGCTTCCTACAAGTGATAAACACTTGACTAGCCACACTCTTGGCCTAAGAATAATACTATAACTCTGAGAACTTTGCTTGAACTAACTTCAAAACACTCTGGACCTTTGCAGGACACAACAGTGACTCTAAGGGACTTCAATTCAATGCAATACTATGGGTGACTTAGTGACTATTAATCACTTTATCAAGGTTAAGCATAAAAGCCTTTAGTTGGGGACATCAGTTACTACCAGTGAGGGTTCAACTGCAGGGATGGCTTGCCTGGTTTGCATGAGCACTCATCCCACTACTTATATACTACTGAGGCAGAACTATAAATATCATCTGGGTATAGGGTATATTGGTAAGGATTTCTTGGCTAGTCATGAATAATGGTGAATAATCACACAATAGTCAGTCTAGTCTGTTTTCTTTTCAAATATTCAGTCTAAAGACTCCACAGTTGGTCTTTCTGCACCCTTGGCCCAACTACATGCCCTAGTAATGCAGTTATATGGATATCTGGATATTAGTGCCTGTAACAGCTATCCGATCATGATTGAGGGTGCAGTCTGGCTTCACTAGTATTGATTATAAGAGATCTATATCACAATAGTCGGATCTGGGCTCAAGGTTAATCCATTCCTAATTTATTTCTAAGTCCTGTTTCAAGATTACCATGTTATGATTTTTCCATTATCTTATCTTATCCAAGTCATATCCATGACTCACCCATCTAATCTAGCCCAGAAACCGACTCGTATCCAGCTATTCACTGGCTACCACCCTCATTCTCACTGTATGTCACCCCAGACGCTTTCTATTGGTTCTATGATCCTCCTGGATCGTCCAACTTTGACACCGTTTGCGCATGGACAGTAGCATTTCATCTAATTATAATGCCGTAGAAATACTATATAAACAGAGTAAACTAGACAGTTGTACTCTATCTCTTGTTTAAATTAACATCATATACTTCTTGCTCACACAACACCGAAGACTGTTGGCTTCTATATCTCTCATTGGGTGATCGTTCAAATGCGTAACAGCCCAGAGATATCAGCTGACTGTCCCAAGTCACGTGCCCAAGTTGGTACCTAACATTAAACAAGAGATATCCCCCCTCACTTCTATTACACTAGCCATATAGAAGTTCTTCTTCATGCCTGGAGAAGAAAGAAACAACCAAGAACCCCAAACCGTGTCCCTCGGCATCACCATTGGCAGCACCATACTATTGTCCTTTTTTACAGTCCTCGCCGTACTAATCTACGAGGAAGAAATCCGGGCACTGCTCAGAAGGCAGCCCCGACGACCCATCCCAGAACCCTGCCCTGCTCCACCCACTGCCAATGACATTCCCAGGGGGATACCCCCCACAAGACTGGGAGAACGAGAGGAAGTTCCACTCATTCGTCCCCAGGCCCGATTCATCATTGGCCCTGCCTCCTCCTCCGAGAAGAGCGATAACTTGTGACTCCCATCTCCAGGGATCATGGAACTTCAGGCCCAGATTGCCCAATCTGCTCGTGCCTACAACGCGCGAGCTGTCCTCCTCCGTTACAGGATGGAACGACCCACCGTCGCACTGGAGCGACCAACAGATGGCCCAACGGAGGCCCAAGAATACGCATGGGACATACGGGCTGAGATGGATGAACCCCAGCCCCCCCCCCTTGTCCAAGAACCCCCACCCTCCGCATATCCCAGCGGAGGTCAGATTCCCCATCGCCTGACAGTGACAACAGTAGAAGGTCCGGCCACTCCAGACCCCAACACCCCGATGATCCAAACATGGATTGAAACCACCCCTACGGCCCCTGGAGCCGTGAGCAGTGGCCAGACGAGGGAGAAGAAATCTCCCTCTCCTCTCTCCCCGTCATCGAGATCTCCAATGACAAGTCCGACGATGACACCATCAGAGACAATGCCCCAGTCCCGGCCACTCCCCATGCTGCCGACGATCCCTTCAATCCGCATGGGGATGACTTCATCTGGCCTGACCTCTCCGAGGTTGACCGGAGACTCTTTGGTCCATTCCGGACCGCAGCATGGGAAGTTCGATGTAGGGATGTTGAAGCCTGCGACCTCTGGGAAGAGCCCAGAGTCGAGATGGATGAGTGGCTCTCCCTTAACAGGGATGACCCCATCCGAGTTCCTTTTGACGGGCCCAGCAATTACAGGGCCAACATTGTCAACCACCGGATATGCGCAAACTGCGACCGGTCAATTTTCCGCCCCTCCGCAGGGGATCGTTTTCCAGGGTTACAACCCCGCTCAGGAACAGCGGGAACTGGAGCGAACCCTCCAGCACTTATGGAGGCTGGAGGTGGCAAGAGAGGAATGAGTGGGGGCAAGAGCCCCAGTATAATACATTTACCTATGATACAGGTTACTACGGCGGGATGGAATACCACCATCCCCAATATGAAATCTATCTGGACCACCCACCAGATACCCCAGTCGTAAGCCCACGACCACTCCCTGATTTGCCCCCACATCATAGGGCACATCACCAAGGATACCACCCCTATCAGGGTGGTAGTCTTCTCTTCACAGGGGTGGGAGAAGAAATGGAAGCCGAAGGAGCCCCTGCAGGAAACGCCACTGCAGGGGTGTCAAGAACCCCTGCCATGGCAGAAGAAACCCAGCAGCAGATGCAGAATGAGCTGCTGGAGAAAGAGCAGTGCATAGCAGAAATGCATGAAGAGCTCGACAAGGAGGACTCCGCCTGCAAGACGTTAGTGGACTACCTCCAAGTCCAAGAGTGCAAGAAGGAGCTGGAGAGGGGGAGACCACCAGGACTGCCAAGAGGCCACCCGGGGTACAGGCCGGATCAATATTTGATCCCAAGACCACCCCCCAGTCAGGGACCACCTGACCCAATCCCAAACCTGGTTGGGAACGCTGCCACTGATGCCCTGTATTTGGGCATCAAACCGACCCTCGTCAAGGTCCCCATCTCATTCAAGGGGGACCATGATGACATCGAATGCTTCATAGGCAATTGCATCGCCTATTTCGAAGTGTTCCGACACTACTTCCAGGTGCCATCGCACCTGGTACTGTTCGCGATGTCCCACTTTGAGGGTGCCACCAAGGACTGGTGGGTCTACAAGAGACCCGAATACTGGGTAGGCAACGCCTTCGATGGCACTGCCACCCACTTCCGATACTCTGACTGGGCCGACTTCATCGACCTAGTCACATGACAATTCTGAGATCCCGCGATCAAGGAAATTCACAAAAAGCGCATGTTCGACTTGTGCATGGGAGCGCAGCCTGCCTCCCACTACTTCCAGAAGCTGGAAGAAGAAGCCAAGCTAGCAGGCCAGAGATCCGATGAGGTGGAGCGCAGCGTGATGGTAAAGGCGGTATGACTTGGAGTGCCTAGTTCGTATACAACCTTCATATCGAACATGGGTGTGAGCATTCCATGCTCATATCCGGAGTGGAAGGAACACATCCTCTGGATGTATGAAGAGGGACAGCAGAAGTGGGTCTTTGACCAGACCACCAGTATGCCTCAGGATAGCCAGAAGCAGGGCCCGCATCCCCAGCAACAGCAACCCAGCAGCAAGAATACCACTGGGGCGACAAGTTCCTCAGCTCCAAAGCTGAGTGCTGGGAGTGGAGGAACCAGTCGCGATGCTGGAACCGGTAAGTGGACGACGTACGGAGGGGCGGGGAAGCCCATGGACTTGGACCGGCAAAAGGCCGAGGGGCATTGTTTCAGGTGTGACCAAAAGGGTCACCTGAGCAGGGATTGCCCTACAAGAAAAGAGAAGAATGTGGTGAGATATGTGGGGCCCACTGACGCAGTGGTGCTGAGCACCTCCAAGATCGAGGAGGTAAAAGAGTAGGGCGTCAAGAGTTCGATTCCCCTTGCATGCCCAAGTCTCAAGGTGTGTCCTTGGTTTCCACAGATCAGACTAATTATTATGAAAATAGAAAAATACCTACAAAAACAAATATATCTATGACTTCACCGAAGCCGAAGACCAAGAAAGAATCAGCAAGAACAAACAGGTACGTCATCCTCCTAGAAGATGCTGACACAAGTATCTGTAGTGACAAATCCCAAGCCTCCGATGAACTGGAGCGGGACTTGCCAAGTGGTGTTGGCGCTGCAACAAAGTCCAACGAGCAGTGCTCACCGGATATGCCACTGAGCGCACAGTGATGAGCAGGGACCAGTAGGCGGGACTCCTTCAGGCCTCCCAGAAGTCCAACCGTCCCAGTACCCACCTTGAGTGGCAGGGCAAGCTCACCAGTTCTGCCAGGGTTGGCAGAGAACCAGGACAGTGCCTCTAACCAAGGCCAGGACCGATGACCTGGACAAACCGGTCCGGGGAGTGGAAAACTTGATGAAGCTGAGTACCAAACTGGGCCAGCAAGTCAAAGGGTCGACAACTGTGTGAAGGTCGCCTTAGGCACTAGCTGGGAGTCAATGACCAAGGAAATTCAAACTCCATCGCGAGTGGTGCCGGCCGAGGAAAAGGGACAGGATCCCGCTAGCACCCAGGTGGTAAAAAGGGGGCATTTCAGCAGAACTACCATCATTGAAGTACCCGACGAAGAAGATGACATGGCTTTTAGGATGTGGCAAGTCAGCCAATCCAAAGTCAATACCCTGATAACCAGAACACCAGAACCACAGACCATTGACCTTCCGAATGCATGGGGAAGTGTCAAACCTGACACCTATCCTAACAAGGGGGTATCAAATGCTTCCGAATGCACGGGGAAGCAGGAAAAGTCTTCCGAATGTACGGGGAAGCAGGACAGATTCCAATGGCTTAAACCATTCGGGATTGACTGGACGATGCATGCAATATGTGACTCCAAGAACTTGGCAAATGCCAAATCAGTTCTCTCCATTTGGGTACATCCCAAACGACTTGGAGAAATCAACGACGAGCTCATTCGAAGCTTACAGATGGGAGGGAGCATTGCCCAGGAACAGCTCTACGAATTACACGAACCCATTCGTTACATTCACGGCACCAAGAGTTCCGGACAGGACTTCTTGGTAGACATCCAACTTTCCCCGTGTACTGGGAAAAAGATATTGACAACCTGGGTGTTGTTGGATAGTGGCTGCATGGGCAGTTCTATCAATCGAACTTACATCCAACAACATTGGTTGGACACCAGGAAGGCCGCAGCCCCTATACTGGTCTATAATGCCGATGGAACATGCAACAAGGCAGGGGATATCACCGAGTTCGTAGAACTCCAGATGACAATTGGGGGACATAGCGAGCGCATTGACCTCACCGTCATGGACTTAGGCTCCAAGACCATGTACTTGGGTCACGACTGGCTTAAACACCACAATCCTTTTGTCAACTGGAAGGCAGGAACCTTGACATTCAGACGATGTCATTGTGTCCAAAACTACTTCACCTTGCCTGATGCAGATGAAGAAGATCGATGGGATGAAGAGCTCGAGCAAGGAGAAAGTATTCTTGCCATCAACATGCAAGAAGAAATCATCCTTCATGCCGTCCATCATGCGAACGAGTTGGCTGCAGCCACCAACGCTGAAAAACCAAAACAGACGTTTGAGGAGCTCGTGCCTCCTCAGTATCAAAGCTTTAGAGATTTATTCTCTAAAGAAAGCTTTGATGAATTACCAGAAAGAAGACCCTGGGACCACACCATCGACTTGGTCCCCAACGCAAAATCAACCTTGGACTGCAAGGTATACCCACTCAATTGAAATGAGCAAGAACAGTTGGACAAGTTCTTAGATGAGAACTTAGACTCGGGACGCATCCATCCCTCGAAATCCCCTTTCGCATCTCCCTTCTTCTTCATCAAGAAAAAGGATGGCTCCCTACGACCAGTTCAGGATTACTGCAAACTGAATGAAATGATGATCAAGAATTGTTATCCCCTTCCGCTCATTTCCAAGCTGATCGACAAACTACGAGGAGCCAAGTACTTCTCCAAGCTGGACATACGATGGGGATACCACAATGTCTGCATCTGAGATGGAGACGAGGAAAAAGCCACGTTCAGAACTAACTGAGGGCTCTTCGAGCCCATGGTAATGTTCTTTGGGCTTACAAATTCACCAGCCACGTTCCAGTGGATGATGAACGACATATTCAAGGATTTGATCGCCAGAGGAAAAGTCACCATTTACCTCAACGACATACTCATTTTCACGAAATCCTTATCAGAACACCGGAGCATAGTATGGCAGGTACTCCAGCAACTTCGAGAGAACAAATTGTTCCTCAAAGCAGAGAAATGCGAGTTCGAGGTACTCGAAACCAAATACCTAGGGGTTATCATTAGCAAAGACGCCATTCGCATCGACCCAGTCAAGATAGCGGGGATAGCAGAGTGGCCAACCCTGACAAAGAAAAAGGAATTGCAATCCTTCTTAGGATTCACGAACTTTTATCGAAAGTTCATCAAGGACTACTCCAAGGTGGTACACTCCCTTACCCAGTTAACCAGAAGAGTAGACTGGACATGGGGACCAGATCAAGAACAGGAATTTAATCAACTCAAAAAGCTGATGACGACAAACATAGTTCTTACGATTCCTTTGGACAATGGAAAGTTCCGAGTAGAAGCTGATGCTAGTGACGGAGCCATTGGCGCCGTCCTAAGCCAAGAAAAGGAAGGCAAATGGAGACCAGTTGCTTTCATGTCAAAAGCACTCACTGCCACTGAACACAACTACAAAATCTACAACAAGGAGTTGCTGGCAATCATGCTGGCATTAGAGGAATGGCGACATTATCTTATGGGCACCAAAGAAACCATCGAGATCTGGACTGACCACCAGAATCTCCAGTACTTCCGGAAACCCCAGAAGTTGAATCACCGACAAGCTCGGTGGGTCACCGAATTAGCAGAGTACCACTTTGTCTTGCAACACAAAGCTGGAACCGCTAATCAGAAGGCCGATCTTCTCAGTAGATGAGACGATCACGATCAGGGAAAAGAAGACAATAGAGATATTGTCGTTCTATCCCCAGAACATTTCCAAGCATTGGTATTACCAACCACTGAAGAAAGGATCATGTGTATAAGAGACGCAACGAAACAGAAGGAACTGTGGGATCAGGGAATCGAAAAGTCCCTTAACCATGAATGAGGAATCACACAGGAAAGCGAAATCCTGTGGTATGATGGATGAGTCTATATTCCCAATGACTCGATGTTATGCGGAGAGATCATTGCCCAATTCCATGATCACATTACCGCTGGACACCCAGGAATAGCCAAAACCAAGGAACTCATACTTCGTGAGTACTGGTGGCCAAAGATGAAGAAGGATGTAGAGTCTTACATCAAGGGATGCGAGACTTGTCAAAGGACGAAGAGCGATATGCAGGCCAAGGCAGCACCTCTTCACCCCAACACGATCCCAGATATGCCATGGACACATATCTCAGTCGACATGGTCACTGGACTCCCCGAGTCAGATGGGTTTGACGCTCTACTGGTCATTGTAGATCATTTCTCCAAGAATATCCTCCTAGTTCCATACAATGAGGAGTTATCTGCCGAAGGATGGGCACTGATACTTCGCAATCACGTATACGCGAAGCATGGAATGCCGCAAGTGGTCATCTCAGACAGAGGACCTCAATTCATTTCAGCATTCATGAAGGAACTATATCGAATGCTGAATATCACCCAGAATGCGTCCACGGCATATCACCCACAGACAGATGGACAGACAGAGAGAGTAAACCAGGAGGTAGAGAAGTACCTCCACATCTTTGTCAATCACCGACAGACCGACTGGGTAGCATGGCTACCACTCGCCGAATTTGCCCACAACAACCGAGTCCACTCAGCCATGGGCAAAAGTCCTTTCATGGTCCTATACAGACGAAATCCCCGACTCATACCTGAGTCAATACAGAAAACCAGCTTTGCAAATCCTGCAGCTGTCGACTTCACGGAAACTATGGCCAAGGTCCATAAGGAGGTCCATGAAGCATTAGAAAAGGCCACGGCGCAAATGAAAGCGCAATATGACAAAAAGAAGCAGACTCAATGAGAGTACCGAATTGGGGATAAGGTATGGCTGGACACCGCCAACCTTCATCTTCCATGACCAAAGAAAAAGCTTGACAACAAGCAAACGGGACCGTTCGAAATCGTAGAAAAGTCAGGGGCAGCAGCATACAAGTTGAAGCTGCCACCACATTGGAAGATCCACCCCCGGTTCAATGAGAAGCTGTTGACTCCATACATCACACCCTCATTTATGAACCAAGAACAACCGCCGCCTCCTCCTCCAAACCTCGTCGACGGTCAAGAAGAATACAAAATCGAAGAAGTCTTGGACTCACGCACCAGAAAGGTATGGTCCAAGCGAGGACAACCATCTAGGGAAGTCACGGACTACCTAGTCAAATGGAAAGGATGGACTCATGAGCACAACTCATGGGTCCGAGAGAATGAAATGATGAATGCTTTGGAAGTGATCCAAGAGTACCAGGCTAGCATAAACCGCACTGTATACACTCCAAAAATCGCAACCAGGAAAATAGTGGTCAAGATACTGGACCATGAATACTCGGAACACGGCGACGTAGCCTACCTCGCCAAAAGAAAAGATGGACACATCAAATGGATTATCAATCCAGATGAAGAAATATGGAAGAACTTGATTGATCAATACTGGATCAGTCAAATCGCAACACAATTCGACACCCCTTTGGAAGAGCCTTAGCAGTCAGGATGACTGCTTTAACAAGGGGGTAATGTTATGATTTTTCCGTTATCTTATCTTATCCAAGTCATATCCATGACTCACCCATCTAATCTAGCCCAGAAACTGACTCGTATCCAGCTATTTGCTGGCTACCACCCTCGTTCTCACTGTATGTCACCCCAGACGCTTTCTATTGGTTCTATGATCCTCCCAGATCATCCAACTTTGACACCATTTGCGCATGGACTGTAGCATTTCATCTAATTATAATGCTGTAGAAATACTATATAAACAGAGTAAACTAGACAGTTGTACTCTATCTCTTGTTTAAATTAACATCATATACTTCTTGCTCACACAACACCGAAGACTGTTGGCTTCTATATCTCTCATTGGGTGATCGTTCAAATGTGTAACGGCCCAGAGATATCAGCTGACTGTCCCAAGTCACATGCCCAAGTTGGTACCTAACATACCATGTGACTAGTTATCCTGACTTAGGTGTTTATGCCCAGTCTGGGCTGCTAGTGACAGAACTTCATGAGATCTGTGTACTCTGCTCCTGGTTTTGGTGTGCTAGTAGCATCCTTCATTTGCTAGTGGCTGTATTTCATTTAGTCCTGCTAGCATTCGAGTTACTAGTCTGGCTGGCTGGTAGATTTAACCCACTAATGATGTTGCATCTAAGTCCTGGCTCTACTAGTTGCTTACTGCATTTAACTATCAGCTTGAAGCCTCAGCTATAGTCCTCTATGTATCACTAGTATAGGATAGATGTGCAATAGTATTGTGACAAAATCGCAAAATCTAGGTGTGAATGCATAGATGGCATATCACCAAAGACTGGAGGATGAATGTGATTTGGTGGTGAGAGAGTTCTTCCTCCTGAGAGAATGCCAGACTTGCTGGATCCACTCTTGTGGGAGTTGGTCATCAGGGTAGGACATAGTAGAGTGGAAATGGGGGAGGTCTCTGTGGTCATAAGACCCTTCATCAGTATAGATAGGCTCAGATTTCCTCTCCCTATGTTAGAAATATAAGTGTGGTAAAAAAGACAAGCAAGAAGGCACCACCAATGGCAGTGCTAAGAGTGATTGTTCATTGTTTCCAGGGTTCATTTGTCCTGTGATGTGTCTCTTCATGGCTGGCAGTGAAGAGGTGAAGAAAAATCTTTTAACTAATTGTTAGACCCACATTCTACATGATCTGCAGACACACATTATCCTTTGGGCTGTCTTGCATTCAGATAATCACCCTTAGAGAATGGCTATAGTCTTTTGATCTGGTGGAGAGTATATGGTATAGAAATAAACTTTAGTTGAAAGATGGAGAGTGTACAGTGTAAACTATGTGACTTATATATCAAAAGGGGAATTTAAATATATGTCTGTAATCATGAGATATCCATGTGAGAATAAGACAATAGTGAGGCTATTATGTGAGTATGATGACATTATTGTGCAAGTATGGTGAGGATATAATGCAATGCCACCATGGATATTGGATGTTGATCAGTGATTATCAGATAATATAGAGAGAGAAGTGATAAGATAAAATGAGATAAGATCGGCTGGGATCAGATAAGATAAGATAAGAGCGGAAAATAGAAAAATTGTAACAGCTCAAGGCCTTCAACTCAGATCATTCTTTCCTATTTTTTTAAAGACACAAATTTCTGAGCTTAATCATACTCAGTATTGTAACTATTGCAGTGGGAGGCATGCTGAATAGAGAATACTGAATTGTTAGCTATGAGAGCTTGAGATAGGCTCCTTAAATACTACAGAATATATCTAGAAGATTCTACTAAAGTACCTAATTATATTCTAGTATCATGCCAAATTGATGATACCAAAGTTTAGAAATCTTCTAGCACAAGCTTGAAGTTGCAAATCCCAACACTTAGAGTCTAAGTAGGGTCACATTGCAGCATTTGTATGCTATTCATAATCAAAATATGGTAATCAAAGGATACTAGGACTAAAGACAATAAAATCAGAGTGGAGTCAGAGGTACTTTGGATCTGGTTAATCAGGCAGACTTTGCCACTGATCTACCACCTACCAACCACTATGACCATTGACAATTCCCAAAATATGTTCAGTTGATATTTCTTTGACCCCCCTGCAACTTGAAGCATTCTAGAGGAAGTAAGTGACATCTACATATACTCTGTCTCTACTACCCACTTTCTTTATCACAGTGTGCTTCATTTATTTTGGCAGATTCATGTGCCACTTCAGTTTGAACCCAGATTCAGTCCTTAGTCTTCATTCTTAAGGTATAATATATGCCACCATTCTGACCATTAAATAGTAATGAGCTGACCAATAGTAAACACAAGGCTGATCACTCTGTAATTCTCCTGTGACAAGTACAGTGTATTTACTTACCTGGTGACCTATTTCTTGATTAATGTGCCCTGATAGGACTCTGCCTAGGCCTAGAGACCCATGATAAGAGGATACAAGGATGTTGGTGCATTTCATCCTTCTCCAGGAAGCCACCTGTCTAGAGAAGAGAGAAGAAGGATAAGGAAGAGAAGCAGAGAGAAACAAGTTAATCAGTTGCTAGAAAAGAGCCCATCTATCAGTTAGATATGTTCATCCTCATCCTCATCCTCAGAATCTTATGTTTCTCATTACAACCTCAGGTTGGGTCACATGAGAATATGTTCACAGGAAGAGGTTGTTGGATATATTGCTTGTCCCTAACATTTACTTTGACTCTGTTTCATAACAAAAATAGAAGCTGGCAGTAGAACTATTCAGCACTGGACTCACTTTGACACAGGCAGGAACTATGATATCAAAATAATCAGCAAATAAGACATTCATAGACTTACTGCAGAAAGATTAAATGATCACAGCAGAGAAGTAGGTCTCCAAAACCAGCCATCAGACATTGTGTACACTTCCCTATCTATCAGTAGCCAGTTGTCTAGATCAACTTCAATTACTATTCATCCTAGTCTGGAAGGTTTCATTGTATGGTCAGATGCAGGTCAAGGTCATCATCCTAACATTGGAAGGCAAGGTATCAAATATGTCAGAAGCTGAGTCACTGCTCAAGTTACTTGCAGTCATGATGGAGAGCCTAGCACATGAATAAAGTGAGTAGCAAGCATGCAATGCAACATTACCCTCAATGAGAAAATATACCAGCCAACACTGTTGTGATGAGCCATGAAGCTTAAAATAAGAGCAAAAAATACCAGTTTCTTTGTGGCCAGTTGAAATATACTATTTGCAGTCCAGGTCATGGTAGTTCAGAAGAGAGAGAGAGAGTCTGAAAACAAAGAGAATAGAGGTGGCTAAGGAGAAAGCTATGAGTCAAATCAGAGGCTGTGCATATAAATTGGGTAAGGAATGCCTGTAGCTCAGATAAACATGTTACTGGCATCTGAATTCTCACAGCAATGATCTGCAATCAATCAGCGGCATTGTTCTAAATATTTCCACTAGACAGCATCATATTATAGCTTGGTGAAAAGCTTCGTCTCCTTCAGGTAATGTCACAATATCTTTGGTCACTCACCTCATGTTCTGTGACTCAGCTGGAAACAACTTTTTAATCTGTTGCTACATAGATAGATGTTCGACTGTGTTATTTTGGAAATTTTTTAAAGTTAGAATCATCAAAATGTCCATGAAGAATGGATATTGAACTACACAAGTCCCAGTGTCGGTAATGGCAGGCTTCACGTGATTGTGTCATCCACAAAATTGGTCACCGGGAAATTTTTCTGTATTCTGACCCAATTCCGAATACCCAGAAATTCCAACAACACCTGCTATGTTACCACCTTATAACCTTACAAGAATCCCCATCAAGAAATTATCTACTCATTCCGCCGAAAGTGAAATTTCCACATTTGGAGACGCCGGTAAGGAGCTGTTTAGGAAAAACACCAAAAAAACCATCCTTGACATCATTGTTTTGTAACCGCACGGCTTTTGGAGGTTTCAGATGCAACAACTTCCTGCGGGATTCCCTAAGACGTCGGAACACCAAGCGCTGTGTCTCGTGGCGAGGGATCAGGAACTCGCATGTCCGGAGAATGACATACAGAGGGACTTGAAAGCGATAGCGCAGATAATTGAGTTATTGTGCTCTTGTTTAAGGAAATGATAACATAAATCAGACAAGAGTGGCGCCTTACTCGTTGTCAGACAACATTTGGTCTCAATTATCAGCAAAGAACAACTTCTGAGCGACGATGAGAACAAACAACACTAAACGACAATTCATCTGAGATATTCTCACAGTATGGAACAGCTTGGATGAATACAGATAAGAATTAAGAGTCTGTCTGAATACGTTAGAATGTACCTGGGCGGCGAGAGCTAGACCAGATACAGTCACAGCGACTGAATATTAACCTGCGAAAGTCTGATATAGTGCAAGTGCATGTGTCTGTTGCAATAGAGTTTAATGCGAGATCTACGAATGGTATAGATAATATCTCGTCATCAGTCGATATTGATTTGGTGCCCACGTAGTTTATATTACATATTCCTCAGATCAATTCTTTTAAACCTGTGGCAATACCATTGGTGAACTCGCCAGCCTGAATATTGTAGAGCCTCGCGTACTCTCCATTCAGCGCTAGTAGCTCACCGTGTCGTCCAGACTCAGACAAGCATCCGTCCTTCATGCAGCTGTGTACGATCAGTTGGACTCTCTCCTGATATGTATAGCTAGAACTCACAGAATGAGATCTGCACGGCGTGTCAAGGGTCCGAACCGGTGGGTAACAATGGCAATTGTTTTCTCTGATCTTTCGGTGATCAAATTCTCAAAGAGTTGGGCTTCGCCCGCAGCGTCTAGAGCTGAGCTAGCTTCATCTACCGCTACGAAGCTGACTTTTCCGGAGTGGAAGCGCATGAACGTTCTCGCACTGCAAACAGAGATGAGCTACAACGGAGATGGGAACGGATTGGATACTCACGCCACGATTCGCTGCTTTTCTCCACCCGAAACCTTAGCATCCCTCTCCAGTTCTTTCCATTGAGACAATAATGGATGCGGCTCTTTGTCATCTGAAGAACAGAAATTGCACCTTCGATAGTCACTGGTTGGTCTATCGTCATTTCCTAAGATTGTGGCACTTCCTTCGGCCAATCCGGTCAACACTCCCTCAGCACCACCCTTGCGGATGGCGTTCATGATCTCGTCGTTGCTGTATATATTGTCAACATCTCCCATACGGACGTTCTCCCAGAAAGACAGCGGAAATATTTGGTGGTCCTGCATGAAACAAGCCGTGGCCCGACGAAAATCTGCTAGCTTGTAGTCCGAGATACTATGCCCGTCAACCAGAATCGTCCCAGACGTCGGTTCAATCATCCTAGTCAAGAGTTTGATTAATGTGGATTTGCCGCTTCCATTGGTCCCGACGATGGCGACGAGCTGTCCGGATTGAATAGAGAGCGAAATGTTTTTCAAAGCAGATGTATTATTTTGATACGAGAAGTACACGTCTCTGTACGGGTGTCAAGCATCAACGATCCAATTCGTTCACAGTCGTTCATATACTTACCGAAGTTCGAAGGACATTCCTCGTTGCATGGAGTCTGGGTGGCCAAGTTTCTCCGATCTAAATTTTGAAGGAGGATACTCACGGCAGTCATACGACATTCTGGTAGGCATATTCATCGAATCGTAGAAACGACTTATCCACTGACATTCTTGTCGGAAATTGGCGATGCTCGCGAGGAACCACTGCAGCGAAAATTGAAGGTTGGCTGAGTACCGTTGCAATACAGTAAACGACGCCACAGAGAAAGTGGAAGGCTTCATCACAACAGACATTGCCAAGTATATCTACAGATTACTGGTTACGACTAGCCTCACACGAGTTGATGATTCTACGACTCACCATGGGCGCTTTGCCTAGAAGGTCAGAGACAATGCTCACAAATGGCGTGGAATATTGACCATATTGCTCTTCAGGGGATGAGGTTGGAATATTACCAACACGCGTCGACGATTCAGTATATTCTATAATTTCTTCTGTCAGGTATGGAGCTCCGATTTTGGATATAAGATCAAACGCCACCTCCAACGATATAATTTGAAAGGCCACCAGCAAGGACCTCTGAACGATATTTTTGAGCGGTAAGAGACCACAGAGCATGCATTCGCTCGAAGTCTTTATTTTCCGCATAGGAAAAATATTCTGTGGATCTCGACGAGTAAGCAAGTGGACCGTGGCAAAAGAATTCAGGTATTCACCGTGGCCCCACAACTGATGCTGAGATAGACTATCATACAGCGGCTTTAGGATACATATCACTGCGAAAGAAGGGTGGCCAAATTCGCGGGCAGTTTGAGCGATGAGCACGAGTTGAAGGCACATAGACGTGATCTGAGAGAGGAACGATACTATCGCTGAAAATGAGTCCCAGGCACCATGAATTTCATCGTTGCCTTCAGAGCCTATTCTAAAGGTTAATACTCGGCGGAACAATAGAGCCTTAGAACGTACCTGTAAATGTGCTGTCAAGATAGCGGTATTTCTCGAGCTCGACTATATGAAGAAAAGTTATGTGTTAAGAGTTTTTGTGTGCGAAAATGGCCTTATACCTTTCATGCGAATGATTTTATAGTGAGCAGCCACACGGCGGCGAAAATTAGGATAAAAACGATTGCTTGAAAAGGCACGTGAGATCGTCTTTCAATTTTGTCGGAAAGTCAATCTTACCTGTACCAAGTCAGTGAGCCTGCAGCAATGATCCAAGCCAGTTGCACAATAATGATAGCAAGTGTCGATTCGCAATGGGTGAACCCTTGCGTGATCCCGGTCTCGATCTGTAGTGAAAGATATACTCAACGATAGCAACACCATCAGATAATAGTACCCACACTTTTCAGCATTTTGCTGGACAAGTACAGCATCAAGGTAGACTCGGCTTGTAGTAGTGAGCTCAAGCCGGAGAATTGTGATACTACGTAAAGAGTCGTGAGAATAGGATCCAAGGCATAGATTTCAGATGTCATTCTGAAGAAGAGAGGTATAGCAGTCACTACATCCCGTATATTCCTCAAGACATCAAAGGAGTCGGTCTTGAGCATGACCAACCGCCACACCCCTAGTCTATGAGAGACGATTCGGCGGTCCGGACCATAAGAATCAGGCTGCACATTTGCGTCGGATTTGTCCTTCATAGTAGACGATACTTCGAAGAAGAGTGTCGGATGAATACAATCTGTAGGAGACAAGGCTGTTTTTCTATTATTATAAACTTACGAGAACGGGAGGGATAAGCGCTCACGATGAACAAATATTGCACGAAAGAACAAGCCGTTGATGAATTGAAGGAAAACAGGGCTTTACACGAGTGTGACATGAGGTCCACAACAGCTCGAAGAACGAGAATAGATCGGACTTAGTAGGGGATCTTCTCCACGAAACATCCTTGTTACGGCTGGTTGGTTGCAATAAAGCTACGAAGTCATGCAAGATCTGGTTGCCAAGCAGTTGCCCGTATTACAAGACAGGAGGGGGGGAATTCTCAAACGCTAAAGTAGCTCCAGTATCATGTCGTCCAATAGCCAGGGGTCGAAAAGTTCCGAGTTCACTTACACTGCAGAGACCGCTTTCAATCAATTTACCCTGAACATGCGTTGGGGGTGCAATGAAAGCGGGATTCTTCAAATTCGCGGAGATGAACTGAAACTCAGAGACGCCGGGTAAAAAATCTGGACGTATGGCGTAGGCCTGAAGACGGCAAGTGTAAGGAAAGTCACCGGTAACTTGAACTATTTGGCAGCTTGCCACGTGGAGATCGTGATCGCCGAGTCCATGTCACCGACAATATTTGGCCCAAGGCCCCAGCGTTCAGACTACTAGTACGGATATAATAGCTCGGGAAGGTCTGTAAAGGTCAAAAAGAAGGTCTGTGAGGTCTGATTTCAATTCTCTGTCATAAAATTGTGTCACCTGCAGGTAAAGGCACCGCTTTCATCTGTCCTGATCTCTAGCTGACATTTATACAAGGACATGCACCGGTATAAGATCCGCAAATTTTTTATGTTCTGGTGAGTATTTACGTATCGATTGACAAAAATCTGTAGTGCCGCAAGTCTTATCGATGATCTTTTGCATCTATCATAGGTTACATCGTAGAATGTCGTGATCGAATTCCCGCTGCCTTGAACATTCCCGGATATTCATCTCTTAGAATGCCCTGTCATTGATCTGGAACACAAGATCGTAATGGAGCTTTGTTCATGGCCTTAGAGCTCCATGTATTCATGTGCTAGGCAGTAAGGGTCATCACAAACCGTGGTCTTCACTTCTCTCTGGCGGGCATCATACGGAGACAGCTGAGCTTGAATAGGTATTGTCCCCATTTTTTCATCGATCGTTAACATAATATATCAAGTCTCGGAGTTCTTGGTTCCTCAAGTTACACGTTTACTTCTCTTGCTAGTCGTAGTGCGTTGTAATTATCGGAGTACTTATATTCACTGGCTCTCAACAAGACACGTCGGTGATCGCCGGCTTAATCATACCAGATGAAAGGGCCCTCGGTCGTGCCAGATCTGGTTTAGCAGGCCGAAAGATCATTCCCTACCTGACATTGGGCGCTCACGCAAGTCAAGGTTTCATCAGCCGACCTGCCACATAGCCATTGGTAGAAGCCGCGAGTTTCCAAGACTTCATGCATGCGATTCCTAATTGGCCGCACGTATACGAGGCTTGCTTGCTCTTTCTGTCGGATACAACTGTTCCTCGAGTCAGCAGTCAGTATGATACATCTACTGACGATCGTATAAACGGATTACGTCTATGAACCGAACGTTTCTCTTACGAATAGCGGAGAACCAGAATGTTACGGCTCTGTATCCTGTGAATAAAAACTTCCGAGAATGATGCATGACCTAGGAGCAGCGGTAATCTCGACTATCTTATTGATAAGCGTCGTATGGTACCGTGTGTTCGGGGTGATAAGGCTGCCCCAGGACCACGAGTATAAGGTAGGGCAGACGAAGAGACGAGAGAGAGGCTAGATGCATAATTTAGCGACCCTGGCTTTCATTGGCCTTCTTCAAGATCGCCGCAAAGACGGTTGCTGGTCGTTCCTGCCTCATAGAGAAAATGAAAATAAACTGCTCAACAACTCGCATTCTCGTGAGGTTGACACACACACATATATATATATATATTATTTGACAGCGAGAACGAGTAACGATAGCTTCCCTCCAAAATACCAGCAATTAATGTTCGAGACCCCTAAAGTCGCGGGGTAGCTAAGGAAAAGAATCAATCCTTCGACGGTGATAATCTGCGCCTCTTCTTCGGCTCCGCTAAAGAATTTATGATCCTTATACAAATGGTGTACCTAAAGGACTGCCTCCGTTGTCTTGTTCGGGAACGAAAAAAAGGAGACATACGAAAAGTTTCCGGTCAGCAACATCCTTGCCACCACAGACTTTGCATCGATAAAAATGGGGCAACCGATTCAGGTCATCGATAGTTGCAGTATCAGGGTCCAGGCTCACCATCCCGATAAAGGTTACCAAAAGGTCTCTGGGATCTTGAGGACTCGAAAGCTGCTCTAAACTCCATACATAACCGTTTACGATGTTACATCCGGTAAAGCACGGCAAGGTGACCTGCACATGAAACTATTACACGCGAGACGTAGAAAAGCGCCTTTGCGAAAGACGTCGATCGACTATAGACAGTCCGTATGGCCTACGATACATAGAAGCTGATTGTAAATTATTACGAAGCCCTGCCATTGTTGGGACATCCGAGACATCCGGGGAACGATATTATAGAAGACGTGAATATCCACGTAAACATTGCTCGGAAGGTCAAGGATTTGCCTCATGATGGGGAAGTAGAGGAATTCCTGGGCAGAGGGAAAACTGGGGAAATGCGCTTGCGGACCGAAAAAGCGTATATATGCAGCGAAAAAAAAACTTTAGCGAGGACATGAGCAAGGATGTCTTCCCTGATTTCTTCCATCCATTAAATCAATTCTCCACGTATGTCGCGCCAGCCTTGCAGCGTAACCAATGCGATCTAATAAGTTGCAACATCACGACTCATTCTCCTCCGTCAACACAACCGATCGTTTAACATGTCGGTATTCGTTGAATCCACCAACACCAAGACACCCAAGCCCGTACTCGTAACCGAGTTCTTTCAGTCTCTCGAAAATCATCGAAGAAAAAAGAAAGATTATCTCGTGCGTTATAGTACGATGCGCAACGCTTACGCATGACCTCCCTCCTTTCTCACTTCTTCTAATTCTTTAACTCGGAACGCTACTTTTTCCTTAACCCATTTTTCGCACGCCAGGACTTCCTACAGAAACATCAGCCTGCCAGGTTCGAAGGTAAACGTGACAGATAGTTACCGAATGCATCAGTGCATTCCTCTTGCTTGAATAGGCCCTTTCATCTTGATTCAATGCATACCAACGCTGCTTGGTTGTTATCACGTCTCTCAGCAGGTAATGAGTCTGGTTTTTCCCTATTTGCCATATTAAGTCTCGGTTTCGGTGTTTAGGATGAGGAGAGGTTATTTTGCCTGCTATCTTCTTCGAAGGGCGCAGATCACAAAACACCTCAGTTCCAGGGTATTTCAGGGGCCTACGGTGGTCGATATCAATGCTAGTTTACTTTGTTAGGAGAAACGTACTGTCTGCTTGCAACTGGAGCATAGGCTGGTGCTGAATATGAAGTTAATAGTACGTACATCTTTTGCCTCGCAGAACTGGGGGAAAATATCCAGCCAGCCAACAGTCGTAGTAAGGCAAGGGATAAACCGTACACGACAGTGTGATTCAAACAAGAGACTGATCCATGCTGGTTTAGAGAGCTCAGTCATAGGCTGAGGGACAGGCAGTGATGATGGTACTTTTCTCGTTTCTCTCAATACAACAAATAACGATCGCCTCATCAAAACGTCACATATTGTTTGAGGTCCCGGCCAGACGTAACAAGTTGTGAAGATGCAGGAATCTAAGCACCTTTGGTACAGATCAATAGTCATCAATCTATGTAAATAATATCCCTCTCACTTCGAACCAGATATTCAGTGAGATATCCATCATGTCTCCAAACTGCCGCGACGGCCCTCGTTCTAACCATTCTACACAAAGAGGAACAAAAATAAGGTGTCATAAAAGTAACAGAAAGACTCTGCTATATGAAGTTAAGCGTCCTTGACGTGAGGGGAGAACGAATTAAGAGTTCGCCATGCAGCAGTGGCGGCTGGCATCGCTCAACACACTTACCGCCAGTCACGTGGACGTGTATGCAAAGGACTGCACGTTAAGTGCGAGTATCTATCAAGCCGGCTCTCCCAGATAAGCCAGAACGACGTACGTCAGCTATACCACCACTCATAGGACTTGGGAGTATATCATTCAGTGACATTGAATTCATACGTTCGTGATACGGCATTCGAATCAAACCACGCCTCTCCCCGCGTCGAAAAGTACACTCTACTACTCAGAACACAACAGGAGAAAAAAGCAAGAGAAAAAAGTATGAAAGAGTAAATCATAAAAAGCGGGAAGCAACGAACAGACTGAGAAACAAGGCAGAACGTGATGCCGTTTTGGGGAGAGGGGGATAGTATATGTGAAACTTAAATGAGGTCGCTGTTTAACGAGAATGAGTAAAAGCAATCCGATGGAGGGACAGGTTACTCACGCGACGTTGAGAGGCATCTCGTCGATCTGAGTGTTGTAGAACTCTGTAAATGGAGAAGGAATCAGCGCCAACATCGATGAGGAGGGTGGTGGGACAACGAACGTTCGATATCCCGCAACATCCTGACATCTTCGGTCGTAACAAAGTTGATGGCAACACCCTTCCTTCCGAAACGTCCACCACGACCAATACGATGGATATAGTTCTCCCGATTTGTAGGGAGATCGTAGTTGATAACAAGAGACACCTGCTGCACGTCAATACCACGAGCAAGCAAGTCGGTGGTAATCAAAACACGAGACGATCCCGACCGGAATTCCTTCATGAGCACTTCTCTCTGTTTTTGCTCCATATCTCCGTGCTACCCATCACTCCTAAATTAGCAGCGGCAGAACCAAGATCAGGAAATGACATACCATGGCACTGACGGTGAATTCTCTCGAGTGCATCTTCTCAGTCAACCAGTCGACCTTCCTTCGTGTGTTGCAGAAGATGACGGCCTGGGTGATAGTGACGGTCTCGTACAGATCGCAAAGAGTGTCAAGCTTCCACTCCTCCTTCTCAACAGCGATGTAGAACTGTTTGATACCCTCGAGGGTCAACTCGTCCCTCTTGACGAGGATTCTAACGGGGTCGCGCATGAACTTTTTAGTAACCTCCAAGACATCGGCAGGCATGGTGGCGGAGAGCAGGACGACCTGGGTGTCCTGGGGAAGAAGTTGGAAGACTGCGATACAAGCTCAGCGTAAGCGCCCGATGGGTGGATCAATTTTAGGCACGAAATAATATACGCACCCTCATAAATCTGGTCCTTGAAACCGCGAGAAAGCATCTCATCAGCTTCGTCGAGACAGAAAATCTTGATAGTATCGGTCCTTAGCGCGCGCCTGTTAATCATGTCGTAGACACGGCCGGGGGTTCCGACGACAACATGGACACCTTCTTGGAGCTTTGCCATGTCTTCGCGAACATTGGTGCCGCCAACACAGGCGTGGCACTCGATGTTCATGTAATCACCGAGGGCGATGACGACTTTTTGGATCTGCTGGGCGAGTTCACGGGTGGGCGCGAGGATGAGGGCCTGGGTACCCTTCACAGACATATCGAGCTGCTGGAGAATAGAAATGGAGAACGTCGCAGTCTTTCCAGTACCAGACTGGGCTTGAGCGATGACATCGTGACCTTTGACGACGGGGACGATAGCCCGCTGCTGAATAGCTGAAGGGCGCTCAAAACTGGAGTAGAAAGGAAAATAATGAAAGAAAAATATCAGAATGGACCCTTGGCGCCGACGTGAATAGCGAGGTAAAGGCGGCTACGTACCCGTACGCATATACACCACGGAGCAACTCTGGTTTCAGATCCATGTTATCGAAGCTATCAAGCTGATCAGCACAAACGATTCTTTCCATTGCTCGCTCTCCATGCTCACTTGTCGACGACCTGGTCCCAGTTGGACTCGATCTCGTTTTCGGCGACATCTTGGAGAGTATCTTCACTGCAGGTGATGGTCATCATTGTAGCAGCAGCCCTAGGAGGAACGACGACGTACGCTGACATGCTCTGATTTTTGAATGGTCGACTTGCACTGCTACAAGGTCGACGGTAATGGGAGAAATGTTGATAGGGAACAGTAGAAAGTTGCAATGAGATGTAACAAAGCAGAAGAATTTTTGGGCTCGGAAACCGGAGCTTTTCACCGTGGGAACACTATCCTAATCTGGGAGTTTTCGGGTGGCGCGCCGGCAAATGCCTTCCGTCTCTGCACCGTCACAAGTGCGTGATATTGGCTCTCAGTTTTCATTGGATTCCTTCCAGACATCTTCTGATAGTCCACCCATCGTGAATTTTGCTATGTGTTGCAAAGGCTTTTTTTTGCCTTCCAAGTGATCCAGTTGGGCATGTGAACGCGCTTCCTCCGTTAACGGAATCACTGAGCGTTTATTTACCGAGTTCGAAGGCCCCTTTGCCGGGCTGCAAGCTTCAAGCTCAGACTTGAGAAACGAGTCTCTTCTAGTGCCTTCCAAAGCAGTAATTTAGCCGCTTATTAGCTTGGGTTGGCTCGTTTGTCTAGAAAGCGTCAGACTTGTGAGCTGCGGTGGTGGCGATGGTGGAACGAGGTTGGTCATGACAGCTAAAACTAGAGCCTCGGAAGTCACATTGCCACCCCTACTCGACATGGTGAACCTGAATCAAATGAAGAGAAATAAGTACCGCATCAGGCCCCGGCAGAAGGCATTGCGCTGTCTCTGGGCACTTGCGATCCTTGAACTTTGTTCAAGACTCAGCTTATTAGCTAACGTGGTCACGGCAAAATTCGCAAACTCAGAGTCTATGAGCATTAGCATGGTTGAGATCTCGCATGTTACTACGGACCTGGCATCTAGTTCATAAGCTACAGAGAAACAAGCAGCGAAGGGTGTGGGAGCCCCTCTGCTGAGAAATTCTCAGAAGAACAGGGGGTCGCGCACTAAGCAACAGCAATGTGGACCGTTCAAGCCGTTTCTTTATGTCCAGGTACCGGTATTGACATTAAGTGGATATGCGGTTGTCAAGCTTCAGGGAGACAATATCCAAGAAATATCAGCCGACTCGGAAAATCCCCTCATCTCCTGGTAAGCCAAAGAAGGTACAGATTGAACAACAGATGAATGGTATACATTTCGAGAATTGTCATGGTGGTTGGCGATAAATAAGCGGGCCGCCAAAGCCGGCGGCAAAGTCCGCCCACTTCCAACACTCTGATCGTCGACGCTTGCTCATTGTAGGCAACCGATCACAAGTCTAGTCCTTAACCCTGGTATCTCATTCCGTATGGCGCATGAACATAAATTATCCCTGCTCAGCCCTCACGTAGGGCTAGATGAAACCTGCACCGTGGAATCAGAATGGTAAAGGGTCAACGAACCCTTGGGCCAACCTTGGGCGTCGTCTCGAAGGTCTTTCCGATTTACCTTTAGATATTAGGTAAAAGGCAAAAACATTACTGTCATAACTGACAGGCGGTCTCAACTTGACCAATCCTGTTCAAGTTTCTCTTATCTGGCTGACAAGGGATTTTGATGAGGAATTATTATTATTCTCTTGTATGAGTCGCTGTACGGATACTCGCCTGACTTAATGGCTCAACTTTTAAGCTCTCACCTGTGGACATTTTCTTCCATTGCCGGTATATGCAGAAAATTTATCCGCAGCAAGCTAGATGGAATACTTAGAATCCGTCAATTAAGAGGCAGGAAGTGTCTCATCTGTGTTTCTGCACTATTTTTCTTTCATTTTGAAATTATGTACACCAGGCTGTCGTCGTCACTCTCTCCAAAGGTTTGGAGAAAATATTGTGGGAACTGCTATGCTATCATGCAAGTCAATCAATACAATAGTCTTGTTTGTGGTGTTTTATCAGGCTTTGTAGCCATGCTTTCTCCTGGAAAAACAGTAAAAAATTGTACGCAAGCCCTGCCAAATTCGGTTATGTTCCCACAGGATCACTGGTAATCCAAGTTCGTACCTTGAATTGATGAGATGTTGACGGATCCAGACAATAGGGTAATAAATGGCAATTCAGGGACAATTAAATGGCTTTGATGATCACCCTGAGGCTTTGAGTTCTAGAGTGACGTCTGGTGACACATTTTACCTGCAGTATGTATGCTACATTTCCATATCTAGCTCGTATGGTCCTGACACTCTCCCAATGTCTGGTTCTAGAAATGTCTATCATGGTCTTCAAGCTTTCATCTACGAGGCCACTTCAGGATGTGGTGGACCAATTGTTCTTGGCTTTCCTAAGCGCATGCGAACGGATGTGAACCGGTACCGCACAATATTTTATTCGACCGTTGCGACGATACATCTATAGATCTCTTCGAAGATGCTGCCTTCCCTTGATCGAGGTTCGAACTTCGTAATCGGTCTGATGACCTGTCCACAGTGTTATACAAGGACCCACCGTAGAGCCAGCTTACAGATACACTTTTTCGCTGCGGTAATCAAGATATTATTATATACAAAGATCTGTGCACGGTCATCTACGTAACGCGTTCAATATGAACCCGACAAGGCTAAGTATGGAGCAGGGAGTAGTATGCTAGGATTGATGGTACTATAGATTGCGCGGTCATTCAAGATTCGCAGAGGCTGCGTGTCTTGTCCTATCGCCCTCGCCCAAGCAGGAACCTGTGCTATGATTCGGTTCGTCATTACGGTGAGCAGGTGCTGTCTCTCTTCGTCTGTCACTGACAACGGCGGGAAGCTAAAATTGGGATTCACAGCCCACATCGGAACCGCTCGCGCGGCTTCCCAGTCAACCACTGCTACTATCTTTGTCGGGTCTGTCCTGCTGACCAATATATTACGCGGCGCAAAGTCTATATGTTCGAGAACGATGGGCAGATCCTCAAGTTGAGAAGGAAAGTCGAAGTTCTGGATGCTAGATACGACATCGTTGATGAAACGCTGCTTTTGGTTAGCGTCGTCTGGGGGTGCCTCCAAATAATCCAAATCACGTCGCGCGGTCGCGAGGAGCCAATCCTTCGTATTCGAAAATGGACCACATTTTTCGAGCCGCGGTGGGGAAATGGAGGTTTTTCGGTTCGACGCTAGGCGTGTCATGGGACCGATGTAAAAATCTCCACTTCCCCTCTGGTATAGACTTCCGATCGAATGGAAGTTGACGTCGATTATCTGCGCCCATACATCCGCCATGGCTACACAAACCTGTTCTCGGTGCTTGGCATCGAGAGACCTCCATATTGTCGAAAGATTATCGCCGTCAACCTATCCTTGCCTTAATCGGCCTACCCAGATAACGACATGTCGGAACTTACATATTCCATGATCATCCATTCACCCCCGACCGTTCCGTCGGCGTCAACGTCATGATATAAAATCTCAGGGACCGGGATTTCTGTTTTGTATTTTAAAAAGCGCAAGGTGGCAACCTAATTTGAAATCAGCGAACGCTATTTGAACTCGATTGCGGTGTACCTCCGAGCGCATAGCCAACGGGGAAGTCATTCCGCAGCCAGCATGCTTCAGAATGGACCACTGGACTCGGATGAACACTTGTTGTGCCTTGTTCATATGTGCAATATAGGTCTAAACTGTTTCAGTGAAAGAAGGCCTACGCCTCTGCGGGTACGGACCCACCATATGATTTCCGCCTGCCAGTCAACACGTTAATACGAAAAATATGCTTGGCAACGACAAGGTACATGCATTGTTCAAAGGAATCGAGTTTTACGCACTCATCTGAGAGCCGTTTTTCGATGCGTGATTTGAGTGCGACTTCGTCTATCGAGGACTTTGCGCTCGGGCTCGAAGGGGAGGGACGACTGAACGTCATGGTGGTAGTTGAAAAGACGAACTCGTGTTTTATACTCCGGCGGTCGGTAGGACTATTATTCGGTTATTGTTCTGTTGCAGAACACGATGTGATGATCCTGTTCTATGGGGACTCGACTCTCGGCCGTTAAGTTTTCAAGAATATTACGGTTGTTTCTATATTGGGACCATACAACATTCCTGCCAGCGGATCCGGATCCTCGTTTCAAGGGGCTGATTTAAGATATATATAGTAACATGAATGTCCTCTGCGCAGGAAGCGCTGCTGGAGATGTGCAGGTACAAGTACATGGATATATATGCACCGCTTCACACTCGAGGTACATGTAGCATTAATCGATAGGGGCTAGCTGGACTGAACCATCAAGGTTCATATACAAAAACGCATAGCATGCTCAAAACATCTTCAAAACTGCCGACGTCAAGGTCAGGTATTTGTAGTTCAGCGAACAGCGTCATTCTCACCAAACATCGAGGGCCGACGTCAACGTGGGTTTACTCTAATCATTTCTGATTATAGGGCGTCCAAAAAGCGGTCGTTCTCCCCGGTACAGGCTAATAAAAATAGGTAATGAAACGGAAGCGTGATAGAGCAAAAAAAACTCACGCGAGTACCTTGAGAGATGGTGTCTATTGCCAAAACATCAATAAAAGTGTCAATGCATTAGAGCCAGGGAGACTCACGGTCCTGAAGGCACTCAAAGGTGAACATCGTCGGCTTTCCGTTCACTATGATCCAGTGAACACAATATTCTCCCTTTACCCAACTCTTCTTCGGCCCTGTGACATCCCAAATGTGCGTGACTTCGCCTGGAGGCATCGGGAAAATAGTGGAGTGTAAGGCGGGGGAGATGATTGGGTCTGAAATTGCGAGTTACCCGGAAGCAGAATTTCAAGTCTTTTATACATGCATGGCTTTGCAGGGCCTGCGCCAGTGCACGGGCACAGATCCGACCCTTTAGTTACCCCGAACACGTCATCCTTGTTGCACTGCTGTTTTAGCAGAAACATCGTCGACACATCTCTCACACACTCCCTCGCGACTTACGCACATATGAAAATGTCCTGTGTCTCAATGAAATGTTTTTCTTTTCTTGGATGGTGTTGGGTTTTTTTTCCGTCATAAAGCTCCCCTTCGCCAAATCCTGACCGGGCGGTCGTGCAGAAGCAGCCGAGCAGACTAAGCAAGTGTCTCCGATCACACGGCTGAAACCCAGATCCTCTGTCAATACCTCAAATGGGTCCACAGTAATCAAAATGTGGGAAGAAAATTGGAGGTCGTCATAGTGACTTTCAGGGCCTTTTTTCTTTTCAGTCACCGAAGAGATGAGTGGTTCCTAATGAGATTTTGATAGCGTTCCAGATGCGCGAACTCCCCACAGTGAGAATGAAATTTTAATTCGAACATGCAATGGACGCGTCATCGATACATATGTAATTGACGACCCGGAACTCGGAACATAGGCCAATGATCTGCCTGCATCGTTCGGAGAACAGAAGAAGACTTACTGAACGAACGCTGCAGCTATAGAAGCGTGGGGTCGTGAAGGTGAACTGCGGCGATAACCTTCATTGTTCTTGATTTAGGCATATCTCCCCGAAAGGAAGGCCGTCATCCCCGATACAGCTGGCACATAAATATATGCATAAGCATCAGGTACTTCATGAGCTGGAAAGAGCCTCGTGCGTGGCGCATCAGCGTAAATTGAGCTGCAGGTCCCGACGATATTTGCCTGTAAGTTCAACATCGAAGCCCGTTTACCTCGGGAAAAAAGGCAGTTACGCTTCTGTTTATTTCAGAGAAATGCGATGCTGAAAAATATTAAATAAATACAGCAGAGCATCGAAGAGGGAAGTGATTGGAGCATGTAATGTGCCGTCGCTTTGGTCGACATTACATTGGAAATGATATATGAGCTATCCGACGCGCCACGTCGAACGTTACAAGGAACACCAAGGGGACAGACGCCGGGCCTTGGAAACCCATGTATATCATTTCCACGTTTGTAGTTCGTAGTCCCGGGATCCCGAATTCGTGTCATGAGACAAAGGTAAAGTGCTCAAAACATGCAATATGGACGTACAGAAGACAGAATGGACAAGTTCAGGCGAAAACGGTCGCTGCGGCCGCCGCTATTGCTATCGGAGTGTTCCACGTTCCGCGGAATTTCCGATACTAATTAGTATCTCTGGTTTGGCGAGAGTAAACCACACCTGCGGTACCATAGCCTTGTCAAGGCTGTTTTCCAGCAATTTGCCCTGAACGTGAGGTGTAACGCTATACCCTGGGCAAAATTTTCTCTCCGATCTCTTCCCAGCTGGAGTGCAATACCGAACGTCGTATCGGCCTCAGTCAAAGCCCTCCCCCAACTAGATCAACTCGATAATACAAGGTCCCTTGCACCTAGCACGCCCCAGTTACAAATGGCGGTGGTGGATTCTCCGGATTGTCGTCCTGGCACTAGAGACGGCGGGTACCGTCTCTCGGGGCGTCCAAATAGTACAGAAAGATGACCCGAATGAAATGCGGACCGTTTGGTCTGGTCATGTCGGTAACGACGGGTGTCCAAAAGCCACGCGTTTACCACAGGTAGCGCTCATGCCGCTCCTGTAGCGAGCGTGTGTCTAGGGACTGCTCTCGTAAACGCTTGTTTCACGTTGGGCTCACTCCGGCTTGTACATCTAGGCCTAAATTGGAAGCAATACGCAATGAGGGCTGAGCGGGTCCTCTTGGTCGTTGTGGCTGTCGTTGCGATGAGACGAATGATTTTCAAAGGTGCACGCCGTCAGTTTATAGCAGGGAGCTATGGTGAAATTCCGCTGCAACTTTGTGGATGTGGCTGAAGCAACCATCCCCAGACAAAAGAGAGGCATGCATCACAAAGCCAAGAAAGAATTTGAGGTACATGTCTCTTCAAACACATTGCGCTCGACATTACACCCGGGTCAACCGTCAGAATACCCTGTCAGAAGTTGTTGGGGTGAGAAAACGTGTCAAAGCCAAAAGGAATTTCGTACATATCCTGGTCATGAAACGGTAACTCGGGCATGGATATTCTTCCGACCACTATACAGTCGGTCGCCGAGTAAGGATAGTTCCTTGGAGAAGAACTTCTCGAGGATTCCCAATCAGTGCGGAAGGCTCCACATCGTTCAAGCCTGCCGCTGCTTCTTGTTCTTCGGTCAGCCGCCTTGAAATCCAACCGATCCAAGGTGATTTTGCGTGCTTCGATGCCATTTATGCGCAGAGAATTTGTGAGCGACTGGCTGCCTGTGTCATAGAAGCACTTCTGCATGGTAAAGGAACTATTGGAATTAATTCAAGGTCAAAAGAAACAGTACTCCATACGAGCAATAGGGATCCTTATTGCGACCGCTTATCGTTCCTCAAGGACATGTCGGGGGATTCTCATCGGATATGTACACCGAAGCTGAGAGAACTCAGCTTCGGGCATCCGTAGCATCAGCCTCAAAGAATCCCATCCTGGTTACACTGTTTTTGTGGGACAGCGGACTCTGATATCAAGTTTATTTCGGAGCCAGGACAAAGAGGGAGATGAATACGATAAGGTAAGTATAAAAGGTGCCAGCTGAAACTTCTTGCGGTCATCGCAGAACATCTTCTACTGGCTTGGGCAGGCAACACCGATAGGAAAGACGGTCAACAGTAGGTCGTAACAAGGGACGGAAGATCTCGGTTGCAGATCCTCTGTGATTACCGACTTTGGCATCACTTGAGGACCTGAACCGCGAGCAACCGAAGGGAATTACTCGCCGATACCGAAACCAGGCACTCTTCCAATATTTGCGAGCAGTACACGAGATAAAGTATTTTTGGCCTCTTGATGACGCTATCTGCACAGTGGCGGATTCCACTGGGCGAGATTTATGCAAAATTTTCGCTACTAAGAGGTCGCTCTACTGTGTACTGTGCTTCACGTTCAAGTGTGAGAATTGTGTCACAGAATAACATAGAAGAGAAATACATACACAGCCCATAGAAGCTAAGGCTGTTGCGTTTACCATCGAATCACCATCATTTTCCATCCCAACGTAAACCTAAACTCTGTTAGCCCCAGGGTCGTCACTAATGTGCCTTTAATGCCTTGAGCCTCACCGACTTTGACGCATCAATCGAAGTAAACGCAGCAGTTTTATCTGATTTGGGGGCACAGAAAGGTTCCGTTGATCAAAGCGGTCCAAATCCAGCCAGTATCCAAGGTACTTGTTTACTCTTTAGCCGAAAGAACTAATATGAATAAGGAGCGCGCATGCTAGCTTACATTTTCCGCAGACAGTTAGTGCGCAGTCGCAGCGACTTCGCCCAGGAGTCGGGAGTTCAGCAAGACGATCTGGCAGGAGATGGACGACCCTGCTGTTCCACCTGCTGCAATAGTCCAAAGAGACGAGAACAACGATGATTTGCGGTAACGGGGGTGATAACCGCAGTACAATACTGCAGGTGACTGTTAGCAAGTAGAATTAGCTCCGCAAAGCTCCACGTATGGTGAAGACACTTCAGTTGTTGATACGAGAGCATAGAAACGGCGTTTTGGTCCAATTGCTCTAGGCTGGCGTACAGAGAAATATCTAGGGTCATATCTCGTGCTTTGAGCTGTAGAAACCACATATCAGCGATACGTCTCTACACGCTGCACAAAAGAGATACATATTAATCAATACATTCAAGTTGTATCCTTCGTGGTAGCACAGAATAGACACCCTGCTCCTCAAATTTCATGGAATTGCGGTGTCGTATTCTTTCAGGAGAATGAAAAATGGCGCTGGAGTTTTAAGGACACTGTAGATGTTTCGCTCGGTTGAGGAATGGTGGTTGGACAAAAAGCTGCCGGCAGCCGGTCCGCTTCCCCGATTTTTTTCCGAGATAAGGATGAAGAGGGCCCTACCAAGACAGATGTCGACCATCCTCCTGCCAAACCTTCAGATTAGGGGCCAATTTAATCACGCTATTTACCATAAATGACAGTGGATAGTCTTGTCTGGTATCATTCAACGTGTTCAAGACGAAATGGCGAGCCTCGGGTGTCCTAGTCTCTACGAGCCGACGTCCATCACACATCCTGTCTATGACTGCCCGTTTCTGCAATTGGGATGCCGCCAAAAAGTCATTGAAGACGGCAAGGAACGCTTCTGTATTTCCCACTGCTGATTTGTCCTAGATGCCTATCTTGTCGTCGCAGGCAAGGGGTTCTTTATCGACACTAGATCGTTCTGGGAGGATTATCACACAAGAAAATGGACCTCTCACTGCTGAGGAATATTGGTTCTTTCTTGACGACGGCGATGACTACGAGATATGCAACAGATTTCTTGGAATGGATAGATTACTTAAGGTGTTACCGAGAAGTTACGGTGCTTGGCAGAGAATGTCGCTCTTGAGAGTAGATGTAGTAGTCGCCCTCAGGGGCTTTCCACTTAGGTAATCATCCGGCAGCCATTCAGCGCTGACCGTAACTCGTATCCAACCGTCCTACCATTTCTGCCCTTTACCACCATGTCTTCTTTCGAAATCATCTCTCCAGCCAAACCAATAATTAAATCTTTAGAATTCGCTATTACACCAAGCTACTCGAAAAAAATTATATGTCGCATGGTGGTGTGATGGCGATCGCGATGAATAAATCCACCTACGTCAACACGACGTCAGTGTGATTCTGTCAAGATTTAAAGGCAATGGCGGGGAAATATATGTTAGACCAATACCATGGATGGTCCACGATACAGGTGAGTCTGTCGCGTCGGTTGGCACGCATTTACTCAAAGAACGGAACAGCGAGCGACACCCTGTGCCTACAATTCGGGCATACAACAATGAGAAACAAGCTCGTGAGGAAGGGGATGAACGCCCGCCAGTTTCACCGCCGACTAGTTCGACATCGAGGACAGATTGCACCTCTTCCAGCAACCAGCCAGCGAACGAGAAGACAGAGATGATGAACAGGATGACTGGACCCAAGGAAAAGCCAACGGAGAAAGTCATGAATCGCAAGGGCGAGAGGACTGTCAAGGATCCAACGACCGGCTTGGATGTTACCATTAAAGATGCTGATTTCAAAGGTGTGCTTTCGCGTAGTCTTTGTGGCCAATTTATTCACCTTATTACCAGATTTTCCTCATCCAGATGGACACATTGGAACTGCAGAAACATTTGCGGGCGGTTCAGTCTCGCCTACACAGACAGCACCCAATGCCGCCCGCCCAGGAAATATATCCTTGCAACCATATTTGCCTGCACCCACGGTGTCACTTTCCCCGCTTCTGGCCATGTTCGACTACCTCCAACTAGGGTTGACAGCAGCTTTCACTCTCATCTGGTTCTTCTTCGGCTTTCCAAAAGGACGTTGGTATATTCCATTCACCTGGCCGTGGTTCTACTTTGTCGTTCGCAGCACCTTCATAGCTACCATCGGATTTGCTAGTATTTGCGCCGTCAGCATCGTACAACGAAAGTTGGAAAAGGAAGTAGAACGTGTTCGGGTCGAAATGCATCGTGCTCGTGGTATGAAGTACGCGCCCCCGACGCCAGAGTCAGCAGAGTGGCTGAACACGTTCGTCCGAACGATCTGGGGTCTCATCAATCCGGACATGGTCAGCCAATTTGTACCTGCCTGTGTCTATTTCTCATTTTCTTTGCAGTTTATTTCCATCGCGGACATGGTCGAAGATGTAATGCAACAGTCTCTGCCCGGTTTTGTTGATGCTGTTCGTATCAGTGACATCGGCCAGGGTGACAACCCTTTCCGCATCGTTTCCATGCGCGCACTTCCAGACCGACCAACCGATTCCGAATATCCCCGGGAGGAGTGGATCGACCAAGGCACGAACCAGCTCTTGAAACAGGCAGAAGCCGACATAGCCAAAGGCCTTGATGCTGATCAGTCGGGCGACTATGTCAACTACGAGGTCGCATTCGCATACCAAGCACTTCCGGGACAGGGCTCCAAGTTACGTTCAAAAAATATACATTTGCTGGTTGAGTTCTTCCTCGGCGTATATGATTGGTTACACATCCCTATTCCGTACGTGTAAAGCGTGCATGGATTTCCTTTCGCTAATCAGTCACTGCAGAATTTGGGTTCAAGTTGAAGGTATTGTAGGCACTGTCCGACTGCGCATACAGTTCATTTCAGAGGCACCGTTTGTAAGGAATGTCACCTTCACCTTCATGGGCGTTCCCGCTGTGGAAGTCTCAGCAATCCCTATGGTTAAAGTTCTCCCTAACATCCTTGACCTGCCGTTGGTGTCGCGTTTCGTGAACATGGCGATAGCAGCTGGGACGGCTGAATTTGTAGCTCCAAAAAGCATGACATTAAACATGCAGGAAATACTCAGTGGAGCTGCTATCGGAGGTTGGTTACAGATTTAATTGATTTATGCTGCTTACTAACTTTTATGCAGACACCCGAACCAAAGGCGTTTTCTTGATCGCCATTCACCACGCCGAAGGCCTCTCAGCTCAAGATAGGAATGGTCGTTCCGACCCGTACATCGTTCTGGCCTACGCCAAGGTAGCGTCTTCTGTTAGATGCTGCAGTTTAGTTTTGACCATGGCTTTCGGTAGTTTGGAAAACCCTTATATTCGACACGTATTGTCCTTGGAGACCTTAATCCAGTTTATGAAGAAACTGCTGCTCTATTGGTCACAGATGATGAGATAAAGACTGAGGAAGACGTCTCGCTCTTGCTCTGGGACTCCGATCAGCACTCAGCCGAGTACTCTTATCCCTCCTCGACTTTGTTACTCCTCTAAACGTCATTCACCTCTAGTGATCTTATTGGACGCGTTCAGATTCCGGTTAAAGAGCTTATGAAGTCTCATAACAAGATGACCCATCGTTCTGACAAGCTGGCCGGATTTGAGGATGCCGACAAAATGGACGGCATCTTGCAGTCAGTAAAGTTTCGTTTCGTCAGTTTCATGCCCTCACTTCTATGCTGCAGTTGGTCCATAGGCTATTTTGACAAGGTTCCTCTTAAGAGAGAACTCGAACAAGCACCAGAAAATCCTCCACCTCCGCCGCCCAAGACTGCTCCAGGCATGTCACTGCTCTTTACAAGCCAACATTATATGCTAATATACCATCAGAAATGGAAATGCGACCCGGTGATAAGGCTCCTAACCCAGCCGCAAAAGATCTCCCGCCGCCACCGCCCGATGTCCAGCGCACACCTCCAGACTCTGCGTATCCTTCCGGTATATTGAGCGTAATCATACATCAGGTTTGTACGATTTTGCTGTGATGTACGTTTTGCTTACATGTCATAGATCAATAACCTCGAACTGCAGAATCTGTCTGGTACGGGCGGCAAGGAAAGAGAAGGTCAAGCTGGTCAAGATACGGACGAACCCTCGGAACAGAGTGATAATTTACCCAGTGCATATTGCGAGATTATCTTAAACGATGACATGGTTTACAAAACGTAAGCATTTGCTGGATTATCGGAACCTATAGCTGAGGATGCGTGTCTAAAAGTCGGGTCAAACAATACACCAGCATGCCTTTCTTCGAGGTACGTCTTGTGACCGTCTGGTTTCCAACTATGATTATCAATGTTATCTTTAGGCAGGAACGGAAAAGTTCATTCGCGATTGGCAGTCAACTGTCGTTCGCTTGGTTGTCCGGGACTCCAGGCTTCGCGAGAAAGATCCCATTCTAGGTGTCGTGAATTTGAAGTTGAAGGACTTGTTTACAACTGGTTCTGAAGTCACCCGGTTGTTCTCTATCACCGAGGGTATCGGTTTCGGGTTAGTCAGAGGGACTTCTGAGGCTTCTCAATGCCTTAGCTAAATTTATTCTTCACAGACGAATGAGCGTGTCTCTACTCTTCCGTGCCGTCAACTGCCAGCTTCCTCATCAAATGTTGGGGTGGGACACAGGAACTGTCGAGATTCTCGAACCCATCAAGTTCAGTCCTAACCCTTCCGCCAATCTTAGAGACGTCAAGTTTGTCGGCCAATCAAACAAGCTTGTCGTGTCGACAACAGATAGCACGGAGACCCTGCCCGCTTCACCTGCATCAGATGAGGGTGGTGCTGACGTCGTCTGGGACTTCTCAGCAGAGCAACTACGTCTGCCTGTGTATAGCCGCTATGCGACTTCCTTGACGTTCGAGATCAGTGGAGGTGGTGGCTTCCTTGGCCGAAAGTCCAATCCTCAAGCGTTGGCTCTACTTTGGTTGAAGGACGTCATAGAAGATGAGGAGATTGACATCGAGCTACCTGTGGTTGCTGGGAATGATCTTCGCCAACTGAGGCAGAATGTGGTGTATGACCTCACGGAGGACGGCAAGGTCAATATGAATGAATTTACAGCAAAGACGCACGAATTCCAGATAATTGGATACATTCGTACGCGGATCAGGTTGGATCGTGGACTGGACGAGGTGAGTGCAACATCTTTTGGTAGGA
Organism: Desarmillaria ectypa; assembly: GCA_030407005.1. Taxonomy (NCBI): domain Eukaryota; kingdom Fungi; phylum Basidiomycota; class Agaricomycetes; order Agaricales; family Physalacriaceae; genus Desarmillaria; species Desarmillaria ectypa. The sequence continues at coordinate 3,976,699 of JAUDYN010000002.1, read as the reverse complement.
GCTGTAAGGTTAATCGTAGGACAGGACCATGAGGCACATACCAAGACTCAGGCGAGACGACATGCATTTGAAACATAGTGAGTCTTCACCCATTGTTATGCTGCAAGGTCTTGGACGTATCTTCTAGCGACCACGTCGAAGGGGAGGGTCTTATCGCAGAACGAAATGCTCATGCCTACGACGATGGTGTTATTGATCCAGAAGAGAAAAAGACGCTTGATCGTGCTCACAAGCGGCAGCTGGCTAATCGTCAGAGAGGCATCAATGGCTTTCAGCCATACCGCACTGGCAAGTGGATGAAAGAAGGTTTGAAGAGTCGTCTCATGCCTAACAAGGGGTCCTCAAAACGAGAACGTAAGAGATTCTCCTTTGTTCGAGGATATAACTAATTTGATCCTCAGCGACGGTACAGTCAGAGGCTTAAGGATGAAAAGGCTTTTTTAATGTGCGCTTGGCCATGCCATGAACGACTACCGAAGGACAATGACTGCTGTACTTTTATTATCCTTTTATTATTCTGTAAGAAAAGTTATTCTTTGTGATATGAGAATAGTGCGATGTAAATTACGTACCGCCTTATCAGATATGATTAAATTCCTCTACGATGTCCAGCTTAAACGCTCGGCCCATTTCGCGCAAACAAGGACAATTGTCCATGATCGTATCGAAAGTTTGCACACGGTCGTGGTATCGCCTGACGATGACACGAACGGAAATAAGAGAGGCAACAGGCGAACGAGTCAATACTTCATTCAATGCAGCCCATTTCTTTTGCTCATATACAGATACGTACTCCGCGCCGACAAATAGACTGTATTTAATGACGATATTTTGAGCCGATGCATCTGGATTGGGAGCAAGAGCAAAACAGTCTGTGAGCCATTGTATACCAACGCCTTGATTACGAGGTCTATCAGACCCGAACTGAATGACATGAAATACGATGCTCTGAAGATGGGAGAGGGAGATAGGCATCGGTGCAGCAATACTGTCGTCATCTACAAACATGTAGATTAAACACCAAATCAACCGACAGTGTACTCAGCAAACTCACCACACTGCAGATCTTTCAATTCCAAGGTTCGGAGGGAGGGTGCACGGACGAGTTTTAGAAACAGGTTGAAGTCACCATCACGAGGATATCCTGAAGTGGACAGAGTATGCAAGTGGTCCAGAGTGCCTAGACCACCACTGGCGATGCTGTTGAGGATGGCTTTACCAATTTCGTGGAGGTGTAACTTCAGAATCTGTAATGGACATGACTGGCAACTAGCCGCTGGATTGGATTGTCCCACCACATTCCACATGGTGAGGCTCCGCATGATGGGAAACGATGCCCTCATCGCGGTGGAGAAGTCGCGAAAGGAAAGTGATAGCATGGAAACATGTTTGATGGGAAGACGGGAGAACGCGTCGAAAATTCCGGCGTTGTATTTTGGGACATCGTCAAAATCCATATCCTGCAGGGATAGTGTGGACAGATTGACTAGGGAATGTATGACAGGGAGGATGAGCCGCTCTTTGAACGCGTCTCCAAAGAAGGTAAGGTCTGTGACATTCCTGGGTATGTTCGGGGAGGAGACGACTAGTTTGTGAAATTTTTGGCTGAAGGTCTCGTTGAGGACTATTTTGCGGAAGAGGTGGAATCGAGTGCGAGGTAGGAATGCACGGAAGGCCAAGGAGCAGGCCATGAGAGACTTTCTGTCGTACTGAAGTTTGTCGACAATCGCGTCGAAGAGCTCTTGTGGCAAGTCGCACATTCTTCGAAAAGTGTACGTTCAACGGTGATGTAGCGCTCTTATGTTTTCGAAGACTTACCTCGTGGAAGTGGGTGATCAAGAATGGTCGGGTAACAAGGATATATTCGTTTTATTCCATTGCAACATTCCTTCTAATCGGTTCGTCCTAAAAATCAAGATCATGAGGGGCGGCAGAAGAGCGGCTTTGCCCCTTCTCTGCATGCCGTCTCGGAGGTATACGGCTTTGAGGGTTCGGATTAATGCTTCCTTGATATTTTCAGTCCTTGTGAGCTACAGTTTCCCTGGTCTCTTATCGTCAATTCTAATAACTACCTTGCCGAAATGGTCTCCTTTCTTTAGCATCTCGAATCCCTCCTCTGCGGATTCTAGACCTTCCAGCACATGGGAAACTATCGGCACGATACGGTGCTCCTCCAGGAACGCGGTCGCGTCTCTCATGTCCTGTAGCGAGCCCATCGTTGTTCCTGTGGGAATCTGTCAAGACGTGTACGTTTGGTACGAAGAGATTATGCGAACCAATGAGGTGCTGGTTTCGCATCACTTCTCTCATCGTGAACGTAATCTTTGGATTGGCAGTCCTAGAAAGCCGTTAGAAAACAATCACATCCTGAATATGTGATGAAGAGTCTGACATTCCATAGCAGACAACCTTCCCGCCTCGCTTGAGGCACCTGCTAACTTGAGACATGATATCGCCTCCACCGGAGTCAATGACCGAGTCAAAGACAGCGCCTTCACCCCGGAGTTTCTTTAATGTCCGAGAAATCTGAGCAGGCCAGCTATCTGAAGAAGGGTAAGTACACAAGAAGAGATATGCTGATGTTCGATGACGCGCACCATCTTTATAATTCGCCCCTCCTTCGGCACCAAGTACAATGGCCTTGTTGATCTTGTCCGGGCTACCGCTTGTCACGTAGACATGTGCACCTTTAGCGACGCATAATTGAAGTGCCAAAAGTGCCACACCGCCGCCTATGCCCGTTATCAAGATATTTTGGTCAGATTGAACGCTAGCGCAGGTGGTAATTGCCCTGTTAAGCCGTTGAGAACAAACAGCCATTGAATATAGAACCAGATGTAGACGGTCGCACCTCCAAGCCGTCAGGCCAGCTAAGGGCCATGCAGCCATATGAACGTCATCGAGATGGCTGGCGGATTTGATCACCAACGACCTATCGACGACGACATAGTTGGCGAAGTATCCGAGGGGAGGATAAATGACGCCCCCCACGACTCCGAACTTCCTATTCAAAGTTGTCAGCTACTGAAAAAGCGTGTAGATGACATTGGAGACATACGGGGACTCGGGTCCATCGAGACTTTTTTCCCAGCCGACCATTGGCGACATGAACACGCGTGAGTCGAGAAACGGATCCTCGGGTTGGCCGGATGCCACCACGACACCTACAAAATTTCACTGAAAATACATATCCGTAGAATAGTTTGTTACCTGCACCGTCAGCGCCAAAGATACTTCCAAATGCAATATTCGGGTACAATCCTTTACGAATCCATAGCTGTAGAGTGTTAATTTACAAATAACATCATAAAAGCTAAGCTCACATCTCTGTGGTTGAATGCAGCTGCTCCGACCTTCACTAAGACCTCGCTAGCTCTGAGAGGCGGAATTTCCCTCAGTTCTACCTTTGCATTATTGTAAACAGGATTCTGCAGCGTCGCGGATCTGCGATGGACTAACGCCTTGGTAAGGCGGGGAATATCGAATATCGACATTTAAGCTTTCTTCTAGCAACTGTCCCTTGGTGCACGTCAAGGATACAGAAATCTAGTGGCATTGTAGGAAGATCGGTTACTTTAAGATGCCGGACCCGGTTACTCACAGCGGCCGCCGGCTGGTTAATCGAGGAGCTCAATTTGGAATTTTGCTTGAACCCAACTTGAACTACTACCACCACCACCGCCAAAACGCAACAACTGCCACTCAGAAAAATTATCTGCTGGTATAAGACTACCGGAACACTTGGAAAGGATTGCCTTCACTATCTCTGTTTGCATTCTCTGTTCTGCATCTTCGTGCCACCGTAAGTAAAATTTTCTTTCTTTTTCACCCCAAGAAATCAATATCGTGTTAGGATCCTTCAATAATGGCCTGTATCTGTTCGAAACAAGTCCCCCAGGAACTAATCGACAAAATCATCAACGAGCTGCATGACCATCGCAAATCACTCAAGTCCTGCAACTCTGTTTGTCGCGCATTCCGTTCCCCAGTCGATGCTATCCTTTTTCGACGAGTCTCGTTGAGCAATTACCGTCCTTCTCTATCCCACCTCTTTGAAATTTCCCCCCGTGTCTTGAAGTCTGTCAGGGAAGCAACAATCCATCAGTCAGTAGAAAGTACGAACGCCGATGTCATGGCAAAAGCTGTCGCAGCTCTCGTCAATTTGAACACGATCGAGATCACAAGCATGACCTGGGTTCCGGATTCTTATCGTATCCCTGCCAAAGTAATTTCTGCACTCGAGACGTTCCCCATCAGAACTGTGACCCTCGACGAGGTTATCTTTCGGGATATCGTCCAGTTCTCAGACTTCATGGACACTTTCTCGAGCGTTGAGAATATCTCCCTCAAGCACGTCTATTGCCACATTGTCTCGAAAAATGACAAGACCCTGATCTCTTCTCGAACGAATGTTATCCGTTCATTGCACTTGTCCGTGAATGAAATTTCGTCCAATGTACTTCGTATGGTTGCTGATGGTGGCCTTGGATCTTTGGCGAACCTAAAATCTCTGACTTGCGAGGGACACCCAAAGGGCAAGGAAGTCCCTCCTTTACTTGCTCTTGTCCAAAATCCTTCGCTTCAGGACCTTTGCGTTAATGGCGGTGGGCTACTTTCTTCGTTTGTTGGTGTGCCACACTGAGACTGTTTTCTCTAGATATACCGGTCATCAGTTTGTCGCACATCGAGACCCTTGTTATCCATCTAGCAAAAGAAGCCAACACAATGGAGTTTCGCACCTCCTTGGGCCTTTGGACGGATTGCTTGGCCTGCGGTGAAGAATCGTCTTTGAAGAAAGTAACCATACATCTGAGCCTGAAGCATCAGATCTCAGTGAATGACGCTAAACAGTGGGCTGTGCTAGACAAAGTGTTATTGGCATCGCGCTTTCCGGAACTCGCATCGTTTCGTGTCATACTGAAGGCGACTGCAGGTGTTGATGCTGAGCAGACGAAAGAGCTCATCAAGAGTCATTGTCCTTTTCTTTGCACCTGGAACGTGTGCGCTTTGGACATTGATGGTTCCCCAGAGCGATCAGAATGATAATGGGTGGTGACAGCGTCTGCTCAAGTTATGTACCGAACAATTGAATGAAAAATTCTATTCGTTGGCTCCTACAGATTGGTCGCTGATATATCCCGCAAATACTGAGCAAAGTATTTAGACTTGAACGTCTTTCATACAAGATCAAACTTTTCTGCGTCGACAGATGTTGATGGCTCCCCACGGTAAAGATTCTCCTACTGCCGAGACAGCGGGATGATTTACGACATACTTTTGCCTTAGGTCGTCAGCATGGCTGGATCCGAGATAACTCTCCAGAATGTCACGCATAAACACTGAGAGTTTTTTGGTTCCATCTATGAATCGTCAGACATCAGAAATCCGCATTATGAAGCAGGCTATGGCCTCGTTGTTCAAACGTGTGTAAAAATTCACCACCGTCACGCCTCCTTTTCCTTTTCTTGGATAGCAAGACTGGTGGTAACGCCTGCGCAATAGTTATCATTGCCCACGAGAATCAAGTGAACAGCACGTATCCTTCGCTACCTCCAGGCAGCCTAGCGATCAGTAGATGGTAATCTAATCTTTCACTGTCCCGCCGCCAAGCAAAAGGAATGCGATGTATTTGTCACTAAGCAGCGCAACGAATAAAGACAGTCCATAGACTCAAGCAAACAGAAATCAAGGGTGATGATTTGACGGACAACATCGATAGGACGGGCGTCGGGGGCTTCGACAGTAGAACGGAAAACATACTGCCGAGAGATCATCATGATGGTCGTGATACTGGGCACACTAAACTAGACGGTTGAAGATATACGTAACATTTGCCGTTCCTACAGCTCTATACATATTGGAGAGCGCCAATGATGAGATGGATTATCGCGAAGACACGCCAGCATTTAGTCATGCGTCACCCAACAGCACGCGAGGAAACATCCTGATGTTGCTGCGATCAGCACTCAAAGGCATCAAGACTTCGAGATCACTAGCTCTCATCTTCGACTCCACATCCACTTGCCATATTGAACACCGCGCGAGACACAGATCCAGCACTCGCCAGGCCCTATATTCGTGCCCCTCCCATGGCTGCTGGATCTTCAGGATCAGATGTTGCAACGTTAACTGCACTTTGTTAATGATCCGCACGACCCTGAGCAGAGCCTCAGCCGTGAGCACAACGGTCAGGGTTAGGTGCCTCAAAGCCGGTAAACGTTGTGTATCAACACACCGGTCATTGTCCGAGCAAGAGATGGCGAGGTAAGTGAGGGAAGACGGTACGATGGAAATGAGTATAGTTGCCAATCCGTGACCGGCGACAGGATCGGAATGCAATTTGAGAGTCTTCAATTTGCTGATACGGATGGGGCAGTTTGGGTGGAGGAGGAAGACGGCGATAGCACTGGCGCAAGGCATATTCTCCCAGAGCTCAAGTGACTCGAGCATCGTGTGCTCGCTGATATGAACGGTGTCATACGACCTCATGATCTCACTCGCTTGGTCGATTATGACCGACCGGAACCTGCTGTGCATGTCTTGTATCGATATCAGAGATATCTTCAGGTGTTTCAATGAGGGGTAAGAGGTATCCCATAGGGATAGGAAAAGCCGAAGAGTGGCGAAATATGATGTGGATATCTCGAGGTGCGATATTGGCACTGCACGGAGCAGCTGAGAGGCGAATCGGATCTCAAGTGCACCTGGGTAGCGGTATCTTACGTCCGAGGAATACAGCTTGAACTTTCTCAGCCGGGTGAATGAGGACGCACACGGCACGAGTGTACCAGCATACTCCCATGCAATAGAAACATCTTGGATGAAAGAAGGCAGGCACGCGACTCGCACCTGTCTCCATTGCAGGTGTAAACGCGTAGCGCCCTCTGAATCTTTGAAAGTGCCCTTGTATTTGTTCTCGTGCAACGAGACGACACGGAAAATGTTCCGACGAGCGTGAAGGCACCATGCCCTGCAAACGAGCGCACACGAGCGGAGCACCTCGACTCCGACGATGTTGTCGATAATTAGTTCGAAGATCTCGATTGGGAATATGGGTGGTTCCATGACAACGACGCAGGGACTGCGCGAGGAAACATGCTTGTGCCGGAGAATATCGCTGATTGTATGAAAATAGCATTGATTGCGTGCCGGACAGAGAGGAACGTCGTAGACCACATACCGAACGTCGCGAAACTTCATTATCCGCCTTGGATTTGGGGGGTGAAAGAAGAAAGAAGAAAGAAGAAAGTCCTGTTGACCGTTGGATATTTGAGCAGCGAAGGCGGCCAGGAATGGTGGTACCGTGACGCATAGTAGGGACGATGCACCTGGGTTCGCGTTTCGTTATGGTGGTAACAAGGTGGGGGAACCGGAGCAGCGACTCTGCCTTCGGTTCCAGCAGCCTTAAGCGGAAGTGAGACTTCAGGGGCGGTTTTTTGGGTTTTCTGACGGTGCACTACGCAAGGTATCTTTCCTTGGGAAGCAGAAAGTCAGCAATCATTCAATGGGCCTGGCCAGAAAATGACATATACAAGGTGTGAGACAGTCAGGCGACAAAAAGAGGCATCTAAATAGTATTCCAGCAGTCCGGGTACGCTGAATTCGTGTGACAAGACGATGATAAGAGCCAGAGTAACCTTGCACGCTCCTCGTCCTGGTTGGTACTGCGTAGTAATACGGTAGAATGTAAGCAGCCGCCCGTGGATGTCGATTCACTCGAGGCCCGTAATACGCAATGACCTAGGGTGGCCCGTGACATGTATCTACCTGCACTCTTCAAGCAAAGAGACCTACGACCGTGCACACTGCAGATGCATCTTGGAATGCTTTCTTTTATCATAGAACCATTTCTGATAGTACCGAGTAATACGACTTTGGCTTTAGAGAAGCAGTCGAATCTGCCAGACCCTGAACGTCAGTAAATATACAATTCTACAATAAGTCAAAGACGCACCTAGTTGTAGCCCAACTGGAATCTGAGAGGACCTTGATTAACGTCCAGGCAATTGATGGGTCAATTGAGTGCATGCCACTATATATCCAGCTGAGAAATGTGCAAGGCCATACATATGGTTACCGACAAAGAGTGAAAACGAACATGACTGCATGTTGCGAACACAAGTTGGCTTGGGCCGGTTGGGCCGGGCCGAAGGTTCTCACGCGCTCCACTGTTTCGGACCTTGTGCCGGTACCAACACCACTCAGTGCAGTGGCAAGGTAGCACCAATTGCTGGACCTTACTTCCGCTTGTATTCTCCATTTTTGATAGCCCGTGCTTACAGACGGGTCGCCCATGGCACCTGCCAAAAATACCAGCTCATCAAGTCGTTGAACTATACGCGAACCAGCTGTCCCTTTATTCTCTGCCATTACTCGTGAGGGGGAAGGAATCAGCAGGATGCGTATTCTACTTTCAGACATCGACCAAGGAAATTTCGAGCGTTCTGTGTGCTCTGAGAAGTCAAACCCGTATGTATTGATGTTACTGAACAAGTGCGCAAACGCAGATTTTTTTTAAAGCTAACACATGCACCGACAGAGCTTTGGGTAAATGTATCAGCGGAAGACTCCTGATGGCGTTATCTGCAACCAGTTGAGAAGATCAACCCATGGTTCTTCGCGTCAAGCGAACTAAGGCGGCCGTCGTCGCAGGGTCAACTCTACCAGGGTAAACCAAAGTCTTGGCAGGTCCTCTGCGATGAGTACAAGGACCCAGAAAGATCTTCACTGGACTCACAGAGCTATTTCCGGAGGTGGTCTTTAGGTTATCTCGTATTCGGCATCCCTTATTCAAGTGGCATGGAGGTACTACGTTTGGCTTTCCGATTTTGTGTTGGAACCTTGTTCACCGCCAGCTGTTCCCAAAAAGGCTTGCCTCGTTCGGGGAATCATTAAAATATGGAAAGCTACGGATGTCTATCGGTTACTTGTCTCCCCCCCACGGTGCGATTTTTGGATCGGCATCCCTGCACTGGGTTGTCCGAATACTGTGCATGTGTTTTTATTGCTCACTCTTGCTCATAAGCATTTGCTTAGCATTCTCCTTCAAATGGCACGTATTGGATCAAAGAATCTTCCCCAGGAACTCATCGACAGACGAACTGGGACCATGTCCACGGAAGGATTTCTTTCCATCTTCCACCGTCTGTCGTGCCTTTTACCCCCGAACCCGGACGCATGTTTTCCGATATGTCTTCCTCGGAGACACTAAGCGTCGTACAACCTTCTGCGAACTCCTTGAACCATCTCCGCACCTCTCTAGTTGTGTTAGGAAACTGACAATCAGCAAACAGTATACCAATGAACCTCCCCTCGCGCGCATCATCCCTACACTCACTCAACTCAATGACTTCGTATCACAGTCGGCCGCGTACATCTCACGGCCGTACAGTCTTGGCCCCCTCCTTGTCTCTCTACCCATCCGGTCTGTCGTTCTCGATGAAATCGCGTTCAATGATATCTCTCAGTTCTCATCCTTCATGGACAGCTTCCCTGCTATGCAGAGCATATAAATGTGGACCTTAAGTTACTTGGAAAAAAATCCGGATCTCCTCGCCGTAACCCCACGAGCAAGGTCAATTCAATCCATCACCATCAACAACACTACTCACTGGCACCATTCTCCCACTATCACCAACTTTGTCTACGCCAGCAGCCGGGATCATATCCGGTCTCTAGTCTGCCTAGGAGCAATGGAGGCGGAACACTTCAAAATTATAGCGGGTTCTCCTTCTTTGCGGCGGTTATCTGTGTTTCATCGTCACCATTGTACGTCTGGTTATTTTTTCGTACGAATTGTACATGCTTACAACCCACAACCCTCCCTTGGTCCCCACGATTGATATATCTAAGCTCGCCTTTCTCGAATTCTCGATCCAGAAATTCCGGACGTATCCGCAATGCCTCCCTATATTGCTGAAGTACTGGACAGACTGCTTCACCTCCTGCCTCACGCATCCGAGTCATGTCAACGTTATCGTCGAACCTGACATGCATCTCCGTTCTCGCCAGAGGACGAAGAGGCTTTCGCAAACTTTGACCGTGTGCTGTCTCTGTCGGAAACGGTGAAGGGCGTCACCATTGTAATAAATTCCAAAGAATCCCCACAGCATAAGACGGTCGTGCAAGCCAGCAGCAAGGGTTTGGGGGAGGAAAAGAAGTTCAACATAAGGTTTTGTATCATTTCCCGCCATGTAAAATACATGCTGGGCTGGATTCAGAATCCATAATGCAATGATGCATGACGGTCAGCTTGTGGCCGTTTTGCATCGAGATGGTTTTTCAACTTTTTCAAATCAACTTATACTCCCAAATGTCATTCTATAGCTTGATGCAAAGTAAATTCAAAGTAAAGTAACTGCAATCATCGATGTTCGGCGCACTCTCATTACTTAGGGTTATAGCTTCGGGGACTGAGACGCCTGTCTGGCTTTCTGTGATCACAAGGCCCGGCTGGCCCTGTAGCCCCTACACATAAGCGGCGACATAACCGACCCGGGTTTTCTTTGCCAGTTTTCCAGTTTTCCAGTACCTCGCTCATGGCATAGCCTGATAAGCGAAACATGTAGCATACGATCTGCCTGAGACAATGACCTCGCCAGTATCTTGCGCTCTCGAGTACAAAGGACAGACAAACGAGAAATGTATAAGTTCAGTCGACAGACATCCTCAAAGGCAAGAGGCGGGCGGCCGCAAGCTATTGACGAACAGCTGTACCATTCTTTAGAGAAGAAAGAACGCTCGCTACACAATCCACTCATTGGAAGACTTGTGATGAGAAGAGGGCGCCTTTGTAGGATCATCCTGGTTATGCAAGCCGTCGAGGATGATTGCGCAATTTCAGGTTGTCGCTGCAGAACTGCCAGTGAAAAAGAATGATAGTTGGGCAGACTAGAACACCCGAGGTGCATCATTTCGTCTTGAACGTTGAATATGATACCAGACAAGACTCAGGTAGCCTTTGCATCCAGGAGCAGTGGTTTGTTTCGCACTTGGAGTGAAAAGGCAAATGAATTCCTGTACAAATACAGATGCAGATGGTATATCCAAAGGCCGTCGAGATAGCAGAAATTGAATTATGTTTTCTTGTCCGGTGGCTCTGTGGGCGGTACACCCCATTCTGGGAGACCATTGGGTCGCGGTACTCTCCTCTGCTCCCATTCGTCGTCGACCTCTGCATTCAGACGCTACGACACGATAATCGGACACGCATATACCACGAATCCGACAACCACTCACGTAGTACTCCTCCCGTATATCAAACTTTTTCCTGTTTTTTGACAATCCCAGTTCTTGCTCCTTCGTGACCTGGAAAAAGATATAATAGGTCGATGGTGGTAAAAACTGAGTACTCGCCGCCTTGACTTGCCGATCGTGTAGGTCGTATCGTGTTTGGGCAAAGGGCATCATTGCAAATGAGGCCCCGACCATGATCAGAACGAAGGGAATGCCAAAGATGAGGGGACTCTTAGAAAAAGTCTTGTTGGCAACGGCCTGCCATTTGGGAGGGTTCAGCGGCTTCGACTCGAAGACTGGCATGTGAGCGTCGTCGCTGTCGAAGGTCAGTTGCTATCTACCGGAGTTTGAATCTTCATAAATGCAATCCAATGCCGCGTGACGTTGGATACTCTTGGCATGGAATTGCTACGGCCGGCATCCCTCATACAAATCTTGCTTGGATCTGTACGCTTCTATTAAAACAAATTTACTAGTACTAGGCTATGGCTTAGAAGTGTGGGCCAGACTTATGTATGAATACAGAAATAATCTAATTCTTTACGATGCATATTTACCGCCGCGGGAACGAGCAGGAGAGCAGCCACTACTTGACCACTACGACTGCAAGTGAACGGCATCGCGTCTCCAAATGAGAAATCCCGGCTCAGTTCAAGCTCAGTTGAAACTCAAATCGCTAGTAAGGACCTACGAGCACAACTTGATACGAAGTTCGTTATTAGTTGAAACGTTAACAAGTCATGAGGTGCGTAAATCAAAAATGAGTTAAAAGTCTAATACCCTCGTCGTAGTCGGTCATTCTCTTCTCGGAGCCGTTCATTCTCTTCTCTCAGATCCTTCAAATCGCCCACGTACTGCTCCATTATATCCCCAAGTTCTTTCCGCCAGCCACGCCTCATCCTCACCATCTCCAGGTGTAACCCGGTAATCTGCGCTTTTGTCTCTTTCTGATAATCGAACATAATATCTCCAACAATACTGCGGAGGAAATCGTGAGCGGAAGTACCCCCGGGAGAGTTAGGTACGGGATGTTTTAGTGGTGAGGGTGCCCATGAAGCCGGCTTCATGGGGGTAGCTCTACGGGGGGATATCTGTATCTCCATACTAGTTTCCTTCCTGTCTTCTTCCCTCAGGTCCATGAAACCGACGCTGCGCCCCTTCCCTTTCCGATCATTGGCAGGAAGCTCCTCCACTTCACCAGCCTGGATCCAGCGCTCTACTTCGGGTGTTCCAAGGCCCAATACAGCCATACCCTTCTTCGCAAGTAAATGTGTTACTGGCTCATCATGTATATCAGGAAGGTCTGGCGAAGGAGTGCGACTTCGCTCGTCTGAGAACTTGGGGGAAGGCTGTTGCTGTTGCTGTATAACTTCAGCAGGCGGGATCGGAGATGGATTGCGTGATGCTGAAGAGCCAATGGACGTCTTGGGTACACGGGATGAGCGAGCAGATAAACTGTCTGATCCAATCCGTGACACCGAAGAGAGTATTCGAATTGGACGTGATTGTGTCGATGCCGTTGATATCGACTCTGTGCTTGATAGTCGACGAGTACGCGAAGTTGATAAGATCGTGCGTGTTCGACGTGGGGGCTCGTTTTCTTTGGGTGATGTTGATAGTGCCGGCAGTGCCGTTGATGCCTTACTAGACGTGGAGATGGTGCGTGCCCGGGGTAGAACTTCCGCTGCATTGGGTGAAGAGGCTGGTGATGTTTTAGTGAGCTTCACGGGAGAGCCCGTTGTTGAAGCGCTAATCATCGAGCTCCTCCTCATCAACTGCCTCGAAACAGAAGAAGTCTTGTCCTTCTCTTCTTTGATAGGTTTCTTGGTAGCCCCACGCATCGCACTAAGAGATTCAATCTGCACTGCGGGGACGTGTCAGAAAATAGCTGCAGTGCATAGTAAAGCAACCAACTTGAGATATCCTCATTAAGACTAGTACTATTGCCAAGTGGATCTCGCACTGGGGAGAACACTTTCTTCGTTGTTGGACCAGCGTTGCTCTGCTTTCTTGGCAAAGAGGTCGTTGACGATTTTCGCACAACAGAGGGTTCTCGGTGGCCGGATGATAGTCTTGCCACTTTCTTAGGAGAAGGGGAAGGTCCAGCCGCAGATTTTATTGCTGATGCTGGACGAACGCCTGCGTTGGTGATTGCCTCGTTAGTGACTTTAGCCACTGAGGAATTCGTTTTTGTTTCTGGCGCTCCTCTGACCTTTCTCTGCGCAACAGTTGTGAGCACACTTGTAGAACGTGAAATAGATCAAATTACCTGGACACAAAATGTCTCAACACGGCAGCCACTGTCACTGATTGCGATACTCTTTGGTGCTTTATCCAGAGCCCGCAAGTCTAGGATAAGAAACTTTCCTGTTTCTGTCCCAACGTAAATAGAGGCACCTTCGGGGGAAAATGAGATGGATGTCAGGGGAACTTTGAGATTTAGAGTTCGGAAAAGACTAGGATCCAGTTAGATTGACATGAATAGCAGTAGCAGTTCGAACGCACCCCTTCTCTTTCTCAAGGTCCACAAGTCCAACATTGCCTCCTGATGTGGCAACTACAACCAACGTTTTACTGAATGGGCTGCATGCCACAGAGACAATGTCACCTGAAGACGACGCGTTCAGTGGAATTGTCTTCATAAGGCCCGAGGGACGTGTAGTATCGAAAACAACAAGCTGCTTTCCAATACCGAGCAAAAGACGCGCACGCGTATGAGCGTGGAAACTGCAAGTTCGGATTGATTGGCTTGTCAGCGGCAGTCCACGGAGCACAGTGTGCGATCCGTGGGAGAGGTTGTAGACGTGGGCTCCGCCAGCAGAGGTGGATGCAAGAAGGGTACCATCGTTGGACATCGCGAGAGAAGTAATTGTCAATTTGTGTGACTTGAAAGTTTGGACAATCTTCGGTGTTGACCCGCATTCCAGCACATGGACCTTGTCTCCTGCACTGAATGCGACTGTACACTTGTCTTTGACGGATATGTGGGATATATCGGCCGTGTCTGGAGAGGTATATAGGTCTTCGAGAGTGTTGCATGTGGGGTCGTATTTGTGAATGGTTTGTGACGAGGATAGGAATAGAAATGCGTTGTCCGTTGACCAGGAGCACGCAGTTGGAGGTGAAGGAAGGTCCAAGCATGGAGAAAAGGAAGAAGGTGACCGTTTCACCGTCGCTGCATCGAGAATAGCAAGAGAATCTGTAACCGCAATGGCAAGCATGGTCGAAGTCAAGTTCAAGTTGAGCAAATTGCCGACAACGGCCGTGACTGTCGCCGTGACAGACGCGTCAACTGACGATCACATGACCGCTTGATACACCCTCCCCGTCCTCCATCTCTTTGGAAGTCCTTCCTGAATCCTAACGATTCCACTGTATTTCATGCCCTCCGATTGCAGCGCGAGATAATAGACACACTATATCTACTGGCAGCCGACCTTATCATGACCTTCGCATCAAAATGAGACCAACAAACGAAAACGACGCTATTAACCTGATATTTGGTGGCGGTCTCGAAATCGAGGAGGAATTATCTGACATCGAGGATGAGATTGAAGAGCTGGATGCGACGCAGAGGAAGGAAAGATCAGAACGACCATCAACTTATGTGCGGGTAATGGAGAGTACGTGCACTGGCAACTATTTTAGGATGTAGCTAATCTTCCTTCACAGATATGATCAACGAGGTGGATAGCTACGAAAGACACCTTTTGAGTGAGGACGAATGGTATTTAATCAGGCTTTTGGGGAGGGATATGAAGTGTACGCCAGTCGTCTGCTTTTCTCCATTACCTATGTTTGAACGGCCCCATCATAGACCATGCCAGATATCTTCTTGCACGGCTTCTGTGTCGTAAACAGAACCGGTGGCATTCCTTCAATGCACTGCACCGCTATACGTCAGAGATTGGTGAAGAAGGCATTCGTCAGGCTATCGCAGACCTTTCAGCTGTGCTAGAACGTTCAGAGGAGGTCAAAGTTAAAGTCGAAGAAACAGAAATCATAGACTTGACGATCGACGAAGAAGAGGAAGAGGATCATAGACCTGTGGCTGAACCCTCTAGGCTTACCACGCCTCCTCAAACGCAGAGCAAGGACGTTGTGTTTGAAGCAGTGATCGAGGATCTTGATCTCAGCTTTTTTTGCAAGGATGAATCGACTATGACACTTCATGAAATCCTCGAAACGCTCCCTGCTGATCAACTCAGAGCACTTGCTAAGGAAACCAGAGTCTCTCCGAAAGGGACCAAGGTGAGAGCAGATGTTTATCTCGCACATCGTTGTGACTGACCCAGCAACTTAGAAGGAAAACTTTATAGATGCTCTTATGAAATATTCTTGTACCCAGGCTTCTCTACCATTCGAGTTGCCTAAGAAGAATAAGTCTAGGGGCCGCGAGCGATACGACGATGGCTACAAGCAGACTATTTTATGTTTTGTCGCACCATGCAAGGAGACGCAAGAGAAGAGACTGAAGGAAATGGCATTGAAGAAACTGGGTATACGACTCCCTCCTCTTTGTTTGCTTCTTGACTTACGTCCAAACCAGGCAAATGTATACGACTCAATTATGATTTCTTTCGACTCGTTCGGCGATTTAGTATTATTTTTTATCGATCGTGAGCTGCCTCTTCTTTTTCCCACAAGCCTCTGGACTGATGGTGCCGCCTAGTATACACTTGCCTACTGATATGTTCCTGCCTTCACTCCTTAGCGAGTTCAAGAAGCGTAGCTATCCTAAATATAATGCCACGCGCACTGGACAGATATGGGAGTCGCGTGACGCTTTCTTGCAGTATGAAGAAGCCTTACACTTCGAGGCAGAGCTAGAGGCAATACTCGAAAGTGAAGGAAAGGAGTTACGAGCGTCAACGACGCCTAAACATGGAACGGCGACACCGGGAAAGACGCCATGTCCCTGCAAGGCTGATGATGACGAAGACATGAACGATGTGGACGACGAAGAGGAGCGGAGTCCTCAACAGATGGTAGCCAATGCTGTGAGAGAAAAGGTGATGAATACCATCCTTCCACGCTGGCGGCTTTGCGTCGCTGTCAGACGGGAGGTCAAAAAGGAGGGTGAGGACCCAAGGCCTGGGCTAGACCGCTTTGAACCAGGTAAAGTGATAGTATGTCAGTGACTTGCGTCGGCTTATCAACGAGACCAGGGTACATCTACACCCGCATGGTGGAGAAATATGCTCGAGCGCTCGGTCAATTGAAGGAGTATGAAGCCGAGGTCGAAACCCTTGACGAGTTGCTTGGCCAACGGTTCTGGCGTCGGGGAAAGCGCGGTTTGTGGTATGATAGGCGAGCACTAGTTGAGATCACGTATCTTTCCAAGGTGGAGGGTAAGAAGTCCAAAAGCAAGCCCAAGCTACGGATAGCGATGGAGCATCTGAAAAATGCGCTGCGGGACGAGGACACGCATCTCAGTGAGCCTCTTCCTTACCTTCATCAAGTAACTAACTGTCACCTCGATAGTTTGTCGCCCAGGTCTCTTCAAGCGACTGCAGAAGGTGGAAAAGACGCTGAAGGTCCCTGAAGAGCAAAGATCGCAGTGTGAAGGGGAGCTCAAGGAACCCGAAGTTGTTGAGGTGCATGCTGAGCGCATTAAACGCAGCAGCAGCAGTCTTCAGCTTGACCAATTTGGCCGACCAAAGGGGAAAGAAAATGGTGCACCGGGTTCTTCCAGGACCAGAGATGGTGGTAAGGTCCCTTCTTGGACTGGGAAGTCTCTATGGCGAGGGGAGCGGAATGAGGAGGTCAACGTTGAAACCCGAACACTCCAGGCCTATGCACAATGGGGCTATAAAGGGTATGGATTTTCGATTTAGCGGGCTCCTCAACACGACTAAAGTCCCGACTAGGTTCCACTCTGAGACTAGGATACTCACCACAATTTTTGGCCTGTTGTTTTGGGATATCATTTTTGCGGACGTTCCGGGAGCCTTCGAAACTAGGTTCCAAACTGCACCGTTGGATATTGCAGAGGATTCGTTCTATTACGCTCGCAAGGAGCTGATACAAGCCCGATTAAGAGAAATCGAGGACGGAAAAGCAGCAGGGATTCTGGAGCGCCACGACCGTACGTACCGGCCGAGCAAGACTTGGTGCGTCGGAGTGAAATGGGAATACCCAAAGGAAGATTTGCTGGAAATTGTTCAGGTACATTGCTGAAGCTGGTGAAGCGAATACCGTGCTGATCTTCTTCGACTTCTTAGTGTCTTAAGGGCGAGTCCCTGGCCACAATCTGCCATCTCTTCTGCGAGGATTACGCAGGAAGAAGCAGTGGCGCGCCAGATCTCATCGTTTGGAAACCCGAAGATCGCGAGTGTAAATTCGTCGAGGTCAAGGGTCCTGGTGACCGACTTCAGGAGAACCAAAAGGTATTATTGGTTACGAGTCCGATGTGCCCATTTTTAACTGTTGTTCGTAGCTGTGGTGCGACGCGCTCCAGCGCGCTGGAGTTGAGGTTCAGTTATGTTATGTGAAGGATGTTTACGGCAAAGCCAAGCGCATCAACAACAAACGCAAGAAGAAGGCGAAGCTTGAGGAAGAATCACATTCTGGGCCTGAAGATGACGAAGATCAGAACATTGATGAAGAGGCCGAATATAAGCCGCCGCCGACGCCGGTCTTGGGCAAACGGTCAGCCGACGAGGAGGCGGAGGAAGAACATTATCCCCTAGCAATGTCGCAGCCCAGAACGTCCTCCGTGACTCCGAAATGGCCGACTACTAAGGTAGGGGTGGTCATGACCTCGCCAAGTCCGACGAAGAAAAGGCGGAAATTAGATCTTGTTTCGACGGGGTCTTGATAGAGCTGTCTATGGCCGAATAATTGTACGTGTACTATTCTTCTTCTATATGTTGACTGTCTAATCCAGAGTTAAGTATTTATGTAAGTACAACCTTGATGCGCTCTGACTGGTCAAGTCATCGCCCAAGCATACCACGCCCCGGGGTTAGATTTGTCTCCTCTCCCCCTAAGCAGCAGATTATCCTACTCCTGTACAGTTGCTTCTACATCTACTTCTCATGTTGCACACTCATTCCTATTCCGTGAATTTTCGAAAATGGATGGGGCTACTCGGGTCATTGCTGAGTTGCCGTGGCCCCTGATCCCGTAGCTGAAAGCTATCCCGGTAAAATTTCCCAAAATGTTTTGATTCAGAAATCAGCGCAAAGAGCTATAATCAGCGTCATAAGCGTCATACAGGATTGCTATCTTCTTGATTCTTATACCAACGTCGAACAAACTGTTACTTTTAGTAGTAGTTCAAATCTGCGGATTCTTTTGCTGGGAAAAAACAACTTTGAGGGGTGTGTAAAAAATTTACTTTCTGCCAAGAGCTGATTCAACTCCGACTGCACGTTTTTTGTCCAATGTACGCGTCAAAACGGTTACGAGCTCCGGAGTTTTGAAAACGGATTAAAACCGGTACACATAAATCGAGTTTGGTCATCATTTCTCACGGTTGGCTGTGCTTGAGAAACCGGAGTAAGCTCGTTCAAACCCAAAGACTACCATCTTAACTTGAGTTATATATACGCTTGGTCGCGATAGCCGTTTTCATTAACTGACGGTGCCTGAAGCCTATGCACGTAAGCAAGTGTAACTATCTGTAATTTGAAACTTGGGGAATCCGGGCTATGCGACTGCTATGCGTATGTATGCGTGGGCGTATTTTTGTCGGATTTTCTGTGGGTTGTTCGCTAGTAACGTAGTCCACTTGCCGAATCGGACACACTCGCTATGCGTTATACGTTTTAAAGTATTATTAATATGTTTATTTCTCCGTATTGCAACAAAAATATCTCCTGAATGTCATCGATCGATTACCCCACTCATTTACTGTACTACCCGCTGTTCACTTGTTCTCATCTGCACATCGTGTAAGGATGAATTGTCGTGTTGGCGATATTGCGCGTTTGACGGGGTACTGGATCTGTCATGGTCCTGAAACGAATTTCGGAGTCAGACGGCTTTTCGGACGGAGTTTTTTATAAGTTTGATTTTCGTCATCGATATGCCGGTCTCAGGCCCAAGACAGCAGTATCGCTAACGCGCGCCTCCGAACAATCATGATGGAACTTTCACAGGAACCACGTATCTGACCCGGCTCTAATACGTTCCTTCCTTTATTCCCAACGCTGATTTCCTCTCAGCCATGGTCGCTGCCACCTCTACTGACTCGTGGCTTGGCAAGCTCAAATCCTTCAGAATCGAGGACCTTTTCTCCCAGAAGCGACCGCCGGGCCCTCCGAGAACCATTTTCGTAAACCAGGCACTCTCTGCAGATTACATCGACCACAAAGGGAGAGTCAAGGCTGACCATGTTTATAGTAGCAACCAGGTCATCACGTCCAAGTACACGATCCTGACTTTCCTGCCACGGAATCTAATGGAGCAGTTTAGGCGAATCGCGAATTTGTGCGTGTGCCTTTGATGGTGGTGGTATACTGACCCTTTACATTGATGCACGATGACGCAGGTTCTTCCTTGGGCTCGCTATACTCCAATTCTTTCCAAAGTTCTCTACGATAGCCCCCGGAGTCGTCATTCTGCCCTTGGTCATTATCATTGGTCTGACAGCAGCGAAGGATGGGTACGAAGATATCAAACGTCACCAATCAGACAAGGCCGTCAATCAGAACATTGTCAAGGTTCTGTCCGGCGGCGGTTGGCACAATCCGAATGCAATCAAGTCCAAGAGCAAAACCTTTGTCCGAGGTCTCCTCCCTAGCAGGCGGCAACCGACTCCAGCTCAGATTGTCGCCGGAAATGCGGGAAATGCGGGAAATAGGAACCATTCGCCAAACGGTGACTTTGATGTCGAATTCGATTACGATAACCCACAAGACGGTGGTCCATGTTGGAAGAATACCGCGTGGGAGGATGTTCGTGTCGGAGACTTTGTCAAGCTATCAGGCAACCACCCTTTTCCTGCTGACATTCTCATATGTGCGACATCGGATGAAGAAAACCAAGCTTTCGTGGAAACGAAAAACTTGGATGGAGAGACCAACCTCAAGTCTCGGAATGCCGTCCCCGCCCTAACTCACCTTCGTGATGCCTATTCATGTTCACGGACGGCTCCTTTCGAAGTACAGTGTGATCGCCCAGAAAATGACATGTATCACCTCAATGCTATGATTTCTTTGGGCGACCAGAAAGCACCCGCAGACATTCAGATGACTCTGCTTCGTGGAACTGTATTGCGGAATACAGACTGGGTCATCGGGCTCGTGTTGTTCACTGGGGAGGATTCAAAGATTGTCATGAACTCAGGGAGTGTGCCCAGTAAGCGAAGCAGAGTTGAGAGGAAGATGAACCCTCAAGTGTACGCTTCTTTTGCATCCGTTTAGGTCTTTACTCACTCTCAAGCAGACTCATCAATCTCGCCATTCTCGCCAGCCTCTCCACTATCTGTGCCATTGTTGATTCTGCGCTGGAGAAACACTATTATCCTATGGGGGCACCGTGGCTATACGGTGACGATCAAAGCGACGATAACCCATCCATCAATGGTCTGATTACCTGGGCATATGCCTTACTGACGTGGGTGACTTATTTCCACTCTGGCAACAATACACTAATAGCCATACGTTTCAGTTTCCAAGATATTGTTCCTATATCACTGTATATCTCTATTGAAGTGGTACGGACTCTACAGTCCGCTTTCATCTACTTCGATAAGGATATATGGTACGAAAAGACCAATCAAGCTACCTTGGCTCGCAGCTGGAATTTGTCAGATGACCTTGGTCAAATACAATATATCTTCTCCGACAAGACCGGGACTCTAACACAGGTTTTTCGTCTGATAATCATCCGTTATACACTGATTGATCACTCTTCTTAGAATTCGATGGTTTTCCGTCAATGCTCAATTGGAGGGAAAGCATACAGAGGAGACCCCGAAGGACACGAAGGCGACGAAGAAGAAGATTCTATATTCGAGCTCAAACAGAAAGCGCAAACGGGTACTTTCGCATCCGCATCTACCTCTGATCTTAGGGGAAAAGACAACGAATATCATTTTAAGGATATCATTCTCCAAGCCGACATCGACGCCGCTATCTCCGAAGATGCTCCGCCAGAAAGCCAAGCCCACGCTCGCGCACTGAACGGGTTTTTCAGTGTATTGGCGCTGTGTCATACCGTGCTTACCTCTGTTGATCCGGCAACCGGTCGAATCGAGTACAAGGCCCAGTCTCCAGATGAAGCGGCTCTTGTCCAATCCGCGGCTGATATGGGATATGTCTTCTTGGGACGTGATAAGGAGACGCTATCAATGCGAAGCCCGGGGTCAGATGAACCTGAGCGCTACGAACTGCTTAACATCTTGGAATTTAACAGCGCAAGGAAGAGGATGAGTGTCGTCTTGAGGAAGTTGGAGGGCGATGATGACCGGATATTCTTAATGACTAAAGGCGCGGATAACGTTATTTTCGAGCGCCTAAAAGCGGGAGGGGATGATCTTAAGGCGGAGACGGAGCGCCATTTAAATGAGTTTGCAAACGAGGGACTGAGGACGCTTACGTTGGCGTACAAGGTCATTTCTAGTGAGTCTTATCTTTCATCGTTGACAGGTTGATGGCTAATGGGTTTTGCAGCTGATGAATACATATCCTGGAGCGAACGATACCACCAGGCGTCTGTCTCTATGGACGACCGTGAAGAGAAAATAGAGCAAGTCTCTGAGGAGCTAGAAAGAGACCTCCGTCTCCTGGGTGCCACCGCCATTGAAGATCGTCTACAAGATGGCGTACCCGAGACAATCGCTGACCTTAAGCGTGCTGGAATCAAGATATGGGTGGCTACGGGTGACAAACTAGAAACTGCTATAGGTACGCAATGTGCGGATACCAGAGGCCATGTATACTTATACATCCATCTCTTACAGCTATCGGCCGAAGTACGAACCTCGTCGCACCGGACTCGAATATTATCATCGTACGCGGTGGAGGTGCCAAACCCGTCGAAGAACAGATGAGGAATGCAATGAAACGCTTTTTCCCTGAAGTCACGGACATGACTCCCCAGGTTGACCCAATACCACGGGAATCAAAGTCTTTCCAACTTGATCGTGATGAGAGACGCAACTCGATCGTCGGTGAAGAAAATGGCGAACTTCCTGGTGGTTTCGTTTTGGTCGTTGATGGGGATGCATTGACTCAGGTATCGTGTTATCTTGTTCCCTATTCCGTGATTAAGTTATTCATGCTAACTTCTTAGGCCTTTGACCATGATAGTAGTAAACAGCTGCTACTTCGGCTGGGAACCCTTTGTGAAGGTGTCATCTGCTGTCGTGTGTCACCTTTGCAAAAGGCTCTCATCGTCCGCTTGGTGAAAGACAACTTGCATGTCATGACCCTTGCCATTGGCGATGGCGCCAATGATGTTAGCATGATTCAGGTTAGCCCCGCTTCAGCATATGAGTATGCCACGGCTTACTAAGACTTGACAGGCTGCTGATGTAGGCGTTGGTATCTCTGGTGAAGAAGGCCTGCAAGCTGTCAATTCATCGGATTATGCCATTGGACAGGTATGCCGCCTCCACCTGACCGTTGGATTGACCAAATGACATTGGAGTAGTTCCGTTTCCTGAAGAAGCTCCTATTAGTACACGGGCATTGGTCGTTCGCTCGGAACGGGACTTTGTAAGTGCACATTACATTTTCGTGCTTACAGTTCGGACTGACCGGGCGTGCCTCTAGGATTCTAGCCTTCTTTTACAAAAACATCGTACCTCTGGGTATCAAATTCTGGTTTCAGATATACTGCGGATGGAGCGGCACATTGTGAGTTGCCAAGCCGCTGGCGCTTTCTCTTACTAATGTGCGATGCAGCGTGTTCGACTATGTGTATATCCTGTTCTGGAACTCGTTGTGGACGTTACTTGCCGTTGTCGGTATAGGTCTCTTCGACCGCATCTTAGGTACGCCGGGAGGGCCCCGGAGAGCCACATGAATTTCTCATATTTCCGTCCACAGATTCCCAGGCCCTCATGGATCTGCCGGAGCTTTATCATTATGGACGTGAAAGTTATTGGTTTTCCATGCGGGATTTCTATGTATATATCCTCGATGGGATGTACCAAGTGAGTGCGATGTCTTCTCGTGTCTACATCCGGCTGATTTTTCCCTACTTCAAAGTCCGTCATCATTTACTTCCTTATCACATACGGCTATTTTTCACCGACGTCACGTAGCGATGGCTATGATATACATCTATACGAATACTCTACGGTATGTTCCCGCTCCCGACGAGCATCACCGTGATCTGACTTTGCTCTTAAGACTATGGCTGTTGCGGGCGTTATGGTCGCAAATATATTTACAGGGATGGCGGCATCCGCATGGACTTGGTGGCTTGTATTTGCTGTCTCTTTTGGAATTGTCCTTGTCTGGGGGTTCACAGTGAGTCAACACATCATGATCACGTCTAGGGTGATGTATCTTGACGACACGTTCCTCTTTCAGATGATCTACTCAATCATTTCGCCAGGTAAGGTGTCTCCCCATTTTCTCGGGCCACTATCTCACCTCGACGTGTTTTAGGCTATGCGGTCACTAACCTCTACGGAAATTACTACTTCCTCTGCACCTCGGCATACTTTTGGCTCGCTATTCCTCTTACAATGCTGCTGTCGTTGGCTCCTCGGTATATCGCAAAAGCGTGGAAATTTGGGTTCCGTCCTGATGATCTTGACATCATTCGCTGGGTGCGAAAGAAGGATCCCTACCGAGACCTTACTCATGATTCTGAGACTCACCTTGGTATCGGCATGAGAGTGTTGAAAGAAAACCGAGGGCGACCTACGTCCATCATGTCTCATCGATCGTCGCGTGCAAGTAGCTTAATGACGATCAACGATCCCTATCGGGGAGGATCCATTGACATGCGTGCGGCTAGCCGGACGGATATGGCTACTGGGCTTGTGTCTGTGGACCGTGGGTTCGACTTTGCGACTGAGGAAAATGGTGTGGCGATGAGGAGGATCCAGACTAATTTGTCGGAACGAAGGCAAAACCACCTTGCGGTGCCCCCCGCCGAGCTGTCCCCGTCAAGGAAGGGCAAGCAATCGTCATTCTCGAATCCCTTCCGACGTAGTATCAAGAAGTTCTCCCTAAGGCAGAGCGGGTAATCAGGAGTCAGGACGCGACATTTTTGTTTATCTGAAGTATTTATTGCTTTCGTTGTATCAAACAATATCTGTATCAATTGCTCGCATATTCACCTAGATAGTAACGCTAATCAACCATTCATTATATGCCCTCCTGTGATATTCACTAGCGATTCGATTTTCAACGCAATTCGCCAACTGGCGCCATAGGCATGCTATTATTGGTTTCTAGACGAAATACCAAAGAATCGAAGGCGCATTGGACAAATGACCAAAGGTCCGCCGCCAATGAAGAGCTAGCTATTCTGAAGGAGTTCAGCGTTTTACACACCGCGGCAAGCTGGATGTTGTCAGAGTATCCACTTGAAGCGTCTCCGTTCTGGTGCTGCTGCGCCCCGAGATTTGTGTATAGAGCTTGACGTACTCTCAATAATCCGGGTAAACATGTACATAGTTGTTACCTGTACAAAGGTGTAGGCGTTTTGCCGATGAAGCCGAGGCCGGGCCAAAATAAAATCAAAATGTCCCGTGAGTGACGTATCCATGACGCGTTCCGATCGTCATGCGCAGATCGCCCGCCACCATAGACGCGCCCCCCCGACAAGTATGAAAGGGCGTAGACTTTTGCTCCTACCCCCATCGCTTCTTTCCTTCCTTACCCCATCATCTTCTCGAGTCCGAACTCTTACCCGTTCTCCATGGGGTCCGAGTCCATCACGTGAATGAACGAGTCACACGACGCGACAGTGGGCGATATCTCGTATCATAGTCTTGGCGGACTCCCTTCTTGTCATGTTCAACGTGCGCGTGATTACCCAGCACCCGACTGGGTCCCTTCAATGACGAACCTTTACAAAGAAACGAAAAGAACAGGACTTCTGTTGGCTCATGTTATCGAACCGCGTGATTCGCCTCGTGCGACGCTTCATGAACGCGTTTATCGTAAATTATATTGCATGTGTCCCCAGAAATGCAGGACGCTCGATTACTTGTGCTGTGGACCATTTCACGAAAGCGTAACTCGACCACAACCTGCTCACATACTATGTTAAACAGAGTACGAAGCTCGTACTCTAGTGGTGGTCTCACCAGGTCCTCTTTTCTTCGACGTAGCAATTGGTTTGTTGCGTGATCCAGAAACCCTCTTTTGGAATACGACGACGCATCATTTGTCTCACATGATCTTTGATCAAATGCCCTCCAATCTATATAGCATCCGAAGAAAAAGGACTGTTGTTGGTCGGTGCGAATTCGGATAATGTGAATCGATTTTATAGTTGTCTTGACTTGGGGGTGATGCACACTTAGCAATTGCTTCTCTCACTATCCTACCGTTTCCTATTGAGGGAAAATCGGGACCGTCATGCTCCTTCGGCAGTTTCCTCTCTACAAGCAGAAACAGTATATGTACCGTACCGTAGGTCTGCCAGTTTGGGAGGGAAAAGTCGCCATGGCAAATAATTTGGCAGTATCGTGTTACTCGCGTGGATGGTACCTTGGCATTGTTCTTCAGAATCCTACCCACTGTTGGGGTCGGCTGCTTTTTGGGACCTGAAAATGTATCCTAAAAATATCGTGAATTTTGATTGTCTTCCTACACTCGTAATAAAGCATCTAAAAAAAACCTTGTTTTCTGTGCTGCTTTTCGTATTCTAAAAGAGGATGAAAAAGTGCCGTTTTTCTTAATCTTGTATTTAGGAGATTCTTTTTTCTGTCGAAAGTTTACACAGAAAGTTACAACATTTTTTGGTCCACTTTTTA
The DNA here is from genome assembly GCA_030407005.1 of Desarmillaria ectypa. Taxonomy (NCBI): domain Eukaryota; kingdom Fungi; phylum Basidiomycota; class Agaricomycetes; order Agaricales; family Physalacriaceae; genus Desarmillaria; species Desarmillaria ectypa. The sequence goes on along the minus strand of JAUDYN010000002.1, from coordinate 3,950,568 downwards.
GAACCTAAAAGCATACCGGCTCCAACAGTGACAGTAAATTGGTTGCATTAACAGACTTCAGTGGCTCAAAATAACCAGCTTCAAAAGCTCGTATACTTGCTTCAGCCTGGGAATACCTACGCTGTGCATAGTACCAGTACTAGTCACCACAAGCAATAAAAGAGCAAATCCCATTCTTATATTCTTGGGCTACATAATTCGCGAGAGCATTGGTCAGCACTAGAAAAGTTACGGCGAAACAAGAGTACTGTACTTGTCACCCGAAGGGAACAAAGGTTAAGATGATGAAATTCAAATAAAACAAGGTCGCACGCGAAATTAGGCCCCGCCACAGCCACGCGGTCTGGCAACAGACATTACGATATCATTTCTTCCTTGTACTCTATTGTACTCGGCGTCCTTGAGGGCAAACTCTTTTCTTGGGCCACCTGGTGGTCAAGATGTCGACAAGAGGATCACCGGAACATTCTCTTCCTATCCCCATCCACCACGACGTTGTCAGCGGGGCCTACAACATTTCCTTGAATCTGAGCGCTATCGGTTCCACCCTACTATCGATTCCAACTCGGCTGCTAGCAAAAATACGGAAAGGAGACGATATGCTTCCTGAAGATGCGCCTATTACTGAAGCTGTTACCTGGACGTCGGCCGCGGCGGCGAGTAAGCCGAGTATAGCGTCCCTAACAGCACAGTCGTTTCCTGGCCCTTGGGCGTTCTTCACGTCGGCTTATATGCTGGGGCTGTTCGCTATGGTATGTTTTTTTTTGCATCTCGTTAGGTCAAGCTGCTTCTCACCGTTGTTTCAGGCCGTCCTGATGCATCGTATCCAGAACATCGTTGTTCCCACCCGGTTTCCCAACGTGTCTCAGATTAACTCTCAGAGGCGACGGCATTCATCTCTAACACGAAGGTTCTACAATGCCCTTCTGCCGCTGGACGTTTCTCGGACAAGTACACGACTCGCCCTACATATTCCGTCATTGTACTATATGTGCAAGATGTTATTAATGTGGACTCTCCTCCTCCTCAAAAGTGCCAATCTCTGTCCCGAATACGAGTCCGGGACCATGCATGACCTTCTTCTATGGAGCCAAGAGAAAGACATGAATCAGATTGCCTGGTCCACCTTTTGCGCTGTGTGCGCCGCGTTCTGTGTCGAGGGTTTCGTGAAGGGTCTCGACGGAGTCGGAGTTGGTATTGGGGCACATATGCAAGCGAACAGTTCGCCTTTTAATCTGGTGGGTGATCTCTTTCTTGTCTTGACGTGTCTTTTCTGAGCTCAACATCCGTAGGTCGGCTATGCCTTTCTTCTCCACATTTATTCTTCGCCGATCACGCACGTCAGCAAACCGGAAGGTCTGCCTTCGAGACCGGACAAGCATGTGATATTCACCATCGCGATTCCTCTCCTCCAGCTCACGGTCTTTCACATCCTTTCTATCCGGAAACGATGGTCGACCCACCGCCTCATTCCGACCGCCCTTTCATCTATCCTTTCATTGGTCCATTTCCATACTACATTATTAATACATTCCTACTCGTCTGTGCCCCCCCATTCCTCGGGAAAAGATACCCTCTCTTCGTACTCCAGCCCAAATGGCACCGCCAACTACCCTCTGCTCAACTATATCCCCAATCTGTTCGAGACCATGCTTCTGATAACGATATTCCTCACGATATCTCTTAATTGCCTTACTCAGCTCGTGCTTACGGGGAGCGTTACCAGGCCATTATTAGGTCTCGGTCTCGCCGGACGAAGCACAAGTGCCTGGTCATGGTCTCCCAACTGGGACGAAGACTTTGGCGTGCTCATCTTGCGTGTTGGTACCGCAAGTTTGGAGGCCACTGGGCTGCGTGGATGGGGAAATGAAGTGGGAGCTGTCGTAGCTCCCAGACGAAACATTCATGTCCGCGACATCGAGTATGGGACTTTGGAGATGAGCAGATCCGGTGCGGTAACCGTGATCCCTGGATCAGTTGTGGTCCCATCATCAGGAAGGCATAGGAACAAGAGACGCACCATGTGGGGGTGGAAAAATGAGATTAGAGTAGTGCATGTTCGAGAGGAGGAAACGCCCTCAGGAGGAAGCGTGGGTATCCCTGGCATAATTGGTGTGAGCCGGCTGTGGTTGAGAGAAATGTGGAGATATGTGAAAGGTGTCTGCAAGGTGGGCCGGACTGCTTTCAAAATGTTTTGGGATATTATCCGGGGACGGAAAATGAAGAAAGTCTGGATGGTGCCACCTTCCCGATGCCTCGAAATCGTGGATGACCTCAGTACACGAGATAATGTTGAAGATGAAGGAGATGAAGAAGGTTTGTATGATAGGTTTGTGAAAGGTGACGAACTTAGTGATGATGATGACGATGACGAATGGGACAACGATGATGCTGCTTCGGTGTCTTCAGACGAGGAAGATGAGGACGAGGGGGATGAGGAGAGAGATAGAGAGGCTCTTGCATTGTATGCAGATTTACGCGCGAGGGAGTCAACGCCAGGGGTTTCGTCGTCGACACTCTTGGCACACATGACGTATGCCGGCGGGTCTCCTCTAACCCGACGACGATATGATGCATTGCTGGACGGAGAAACATCTATTCATTATAGAAGCGTAGTCCAAGCTGATCTCAGTCCGAGCGGTTTGTCGGCCTACCTACCTGAATATTCAAGTACTCATGTTTTTTTCTTAGCCTCTAGCACTGCGAAGAGCGACGACTTCTCTTCCTACGACGACCCTAGGCAGACCTGCGTCATTTGCACCACTGAAGCTCGAGAGATTATCTGCTGGCCTTGCAGGTCGGTTTACTTTTTTCCCGACGTTTATGCAACTTCCCGACTTATTCCGTCAATTTCAGGTGTCTTACGATGTGCGATAACTGCCGAGAGAGCCTGGCGTCGCGTTCCTCTTCCTCTAAACACCGCTGTCCTTGTTGTCGACGAAAGTGCGCAGCTCTGTTTCCTTGTGATTGCCATGTCTCCTGACCGCCTGTTCTTTATAGCGTGGAAGGTTATTCAAGAATTTTTATCCCTTAGGTCGCATTCAATTGTATCATTTTTGCAACGGTATCTCTACCTCGGAATATATATTGATTTCATACTTCAGCGTAATGGTTTATCGGCGCGGTAAAATACCGTTACACTTTTATTCCTTCCCGTTATCCTTGGACGTTCTCCAGAACCTCTTACTGTGCACTTCCAATGACCATTTGCCAATACAAGCATGGACCGCCAGGTCGCTAGGCACGTGTGTTTCTCACCCTTGTTCGTACCTTATCTTGTCGTTCCCATTTACGACTTCTGGAAGTTCTTTTTGCATCCTTTGAGAGGCTGATATATACCTTTTCCTGCTGATTTGTTTCGAGCATGTGTTCTGTTGGTTTCGAATCCAGTCTCCTCGTGCCAGACTCTCCTGAACGTGCGATGTGAAACTTTTTGTCTGGAAAAAGTTCACCACGCGTAAGAAGCTAGGAAAATGCTATAACTACGTGATGGGGGTCATTGGTGTTCAGCTGGTCGGCCATGTTTTCCCCCAGTGTCTGGAATGTCGTCCTTGTCTCGTCTCTATTGGTCCGGTATGCTATCGCAGATACTACTTCAGGGACTTTCTCTTTGTTGACCTACAATGTCGCGGGTTTGCCTGGTTAGTCGCTCTCAGTCCCTTGCGCCTTTTGACCATGAATCCAAGTCCTACGGTAACAGAGCCTCTCTCGTCGGGTAATCCTGCAGCGAACACCCCGTTAATATCAGAGCGACTGGGCCCGTACAATGTCATCAATGTCGAAGAAGATTTCAACTACCATGTTGCGCTGTATGCAGGCGACAATCACGCGTATCGCACTCCCACGTCAGGTAATTGACCTCTATTTCACTGAACAGAATCTGTCGCTAAAATCCATGGTGTCTGTGTCTAGGTGGCGCAGGCATCGGTTCTGGTCTCAATACACTCTCTGACTTTGAGTACATCGATTTGGAACGCACGACTTGGGATCACTGTTACATAGGCTCCGGGGACTGCCTGACACCCAAAGGCTTCACCCTGGTGCGTATCCGCGTATCGGACGGTGTCTGGATAGACTTGTACAACCTCCACACCGACGCCGGTTCAGACGATGGAGACCTCGAAGCTCGAGCGTCGAATTTTGCCCAGCTTGCCGAGTTCATGGAGACATGGTCTGCGGGTATGGCTGTCATCGTCATGGGTGATACCAACTCCCGGTACACCCGAGGGACCGACTCGGGTTCCCTACATGGGTTCATCGATGACATGGGTGTCACCGATGCTTGGATTAACAACATTCGCAGAGGTTCATACCCCCAGGAAGGCGCCACCGCTCTCGTGTGCGACTTCCCCTTCGCTGCCGGCACCACTCAAGCCGAGATGGTTTCCTGCGAAGTCGTCGATAAGATGTTCACCCGTTCGAGTTCCGCCATCACGCTCACCACGACTTCTTTCACCAACGAAAACTATAAATTCGTCGATGACAATGGGGCACCGCTCAGTGACCACTATCCCATGTCGGCTACTGCATCGTGGTCCCTTTCCTCTTCTCTTCGTCTCTCGGACCCTACGGGTGGACCCCACGGTGACCCGTTCAACGACCTCGCCACTTCTCTCACGGGCGATGTACCCACCATCACATCGATCACCATTCGTTCCGGTAGTCGTGTCGACGCTGTCTCCTATGACCTTCTGTACCCAGGCGGAAGCACAAGCACCGTCTACCACGGTGGTTCAGGTGGTAACGATAAAACGCTTTCTCTGAGCAAGGGGGACTACATCACACAGATCACCGCGTGTAGTGGTAAACATAACGACTCTACACGCGTTTTCTACCTCAAGCTTACTACCCACTCTGGTAGCGTCTTGGAGGGTGGAGCGACTACAAGCGATTGTCTGACTACCACAGTACCTACGGATGCTGGTAGTGGCGGCAAATGGGGTTTAGTGGGATTCTGGGGAAGAACTGGAGACGAGGCAGACAGACTGGCGGGTATTTGGGGTGCAGTATACTGAACGTTTTCTCGCCGCCTTCGTACTCCACCTAGTAGTTGGACTTTAATTGTCTTTTTCTTAGCCGTTCATTACTTGATATCTTGTTTCCGAGAAGACCCTTCTTTCGCTTCAATACAAACTACACTCGTTTCATTCCGTCAGAAAAAGATCGTGACTTGGACCACCTACGGTCCTTTTAAACATACAATGCAAATCTTGCCTCCCTTCGCCTCACCGATGTAGGTATGTAGTAGGTCGTAAGTATGACGGGGCTTCACTTCACCCTCCCTTCTTCCGCATTAAGATCGTGATACAATGCCAATAAATGAATGCAGACGCGACAACCACCAACCGATGCATATCCAAAAATCATGCTTTTGTTTTTTCCCTGAGGATGGGGTGTAGGAACTGTTCGTGCAGGGCCTTGCCAGCGGGGACCTACCAGAAGGAGTCGAGTCGATCAAGAAACTACGGTCGAGTCGATAAAAGCCATACCATGGGGAACACATGCTCGTTCTTCTCCACGAGGCATTCCATCAGTACAGGTCTTGAACCGTCGTACTCCAAGAACTCTTTCATCTTCGCAGGTAGTTCTGCGGCGGTATGGCAGCGTATCGAATGCACACCCATTGCCCTGGCTAGCATGACGAAGTCAGGGTTCGTCATTCTCGTATGCGAGTACCGGGCGTCATAGAACAAATCTGACAACCCATCAGGACAAGCGCGGGGGGGCTGGGAGAATCAGGTATACCTTGCCATTGAAGAACCATCCCTTGGAACTCGTTGTTCAGGACGAGAACTTTGACACCAATGTTGTACTGTGATGCCGTTGCGAGTTCCATGGCCGTCATGCTGAACGAAGCGTCACCATCGATGTCAACGACGGTTTTTTCGGGAGCGGCAACCTTGGCACCGATGGCTGCGGGAAGACCAAAGCCCATGGTCTTCAAAGAAGAGTCAGTCCAAGAATCCAATACAAGCATATCGACTTACCCCTAGACCCCCAGAAGTGACCAATTGACGAGGGTACTTCCAACGGTAGTGTTGAGCAGCCCACATCTGATGCTGTCCAACACCAGTAGACACAACGACGTTGTCCTTGTAACTCGACGTCTGCTTATCCAGCTCTTCCACAACCTCCTGCGGCTTTATCCGAGCACCAGCCTCGCTCTTCACATACGTGAAGGGGTATTTCCCTTTCCATTGTTTGATGTCCGAGAACCACTGCGTCCTTGGTGACGAAGTGATCAGAGGGACAAGGGTGCCAAGGTTGGTAACAACGTCTCCGAGGATGGGAATGGAAGCCTCCACGACCTTGTTGATGTTCTTTGGCATGATCTCGAAGTGAATGATGCCGCCGCGGCCTTCGGCAGCAGCAGCGCGCGCGGCTGGGGCGAAGGTGTCGACCTTGCCTGTCACACGATCATCGAACCGAGCGCCGAGAGCAATGATGACATCCGCTTGTTGCATCGCAAGGTTGGCGTATGCACTTCCGTGCATGCCAAGCATATGCAAGCTCCGTTCGTTGGACTCGTCGAACGCACCGAGTCCTTGCAAGGTTGTCGTCACAGGGATATTACCCTGTTCGGATAGCTGACGGAGGAGCTCGGGGCCCTTGGGTGATGAAAGGACACCGTTTCCGGCGTAGACGATGGGCCGTTGTGCTTGGTTGATGAGGGCGGCGGCTTGGCGGATGAGAGCGGTGTCGGTGGGTAGCTCGAGCAATTGCAGGGGGTTGGTAGGCAGGCCAAGGTTAGTACCGGGCGTCGTAGCCTTGTACGGCAGAGGTGTGTGGAGAATACCAGCGGTTATATCCTTGGGCAGATCAACGAGGACAGGACCAGGTCGCCCGGACGTGGCGATCTTGAAAGCTTCATTTATTCTCCGAGGTAGCTCTGAAATATCCTTGATCATGACATTCCATTTTGTACAGCTTCGAGATATCCCAAGGATGTCGGCTTCTTGGAACGCATCAGATCCGATCACAGATGTTGCGACCTGTCCTGAGAATACGACCAAAGGTATACCATCACTCAATGCGTCCTGCATCGGAGTAATTACATTTGTCGCTCCGGGTCCGGAGGTGACAAGAACGACGCCTGGCTTCCCTGATACGCGTGCGTACCCTTCAGCCATATGTCCAGCGCCTTGCTCATGCCGGGGAAGGACGAACTCGAAATGAGGAGAATTGTAGATAGCATCGAAGACAGGAAGAATGGCGCCTCCAGGATATCCAAAAATGTGCTTAACGTTATGGCGCAGCATCATCTCGTGGAATATCTGTCCACCTGACAGGCCGACGAACGTATGGTCCAGAGGTGCATTTGGATGTGGACCGGGACCGTGCATAGGGAGGTTGACATTAGTTTTTTTTTGAGGGATGGGCTGGTATCCTGATGAGGGTGCAGGTCGTCTACGCAAAAATGAGACACATATTTTCTGAGACAAAAAAAAAATTAGTGAGACGTACACGGCGGGTGCTGCCTCTGCTTTTTGTGTCGTTGATCGACTGATGTTCCGTGCATGTTCGCGCACTCTTGATTTTGCCTCGAGCATCGAATATCCTGAGGCAGCTGTTGACCGACATCGAACGAATCTTGGGGTTGCCGGTACGCCCTTTACGCGCATGGTCGCAGGTAGAGACATGGCCACTAGAAAAAGAATGGAGCACTCTTCGTGGGCAATGAGAGAAGGTTAGAGAGTGGAAGGACTCTGTAGTGAACTCCAAGAGCCTTGGAATGGTGGTGGTCAATGAGAGAGCTCCTCTTTTCTGACTCGATAGAATTTCATCGTCCGGCCGAATAAGTCCGATGACTCCATTGGAATCCCATCCACCTGATCGGACCGGCGAAATATTTCTCCAGACTCCAGCCTACGTACGTTGGTCGAATGTACTGGGGCTATAACTTGGAGAGTGCAAAAACTAGCTGTTTTAAGAATGTGGAGAGAAGCTCGAAATTGGATGATGATCAATAAAGTTCAAAGCAATTTCTGTCTTTTTCCAAAACGTTCCCTAAAACCATTTGCTCGAACAGCTACTTGATCCTTATATTATTCCATGAGTCAACCAATAACTGAATGGTGATTTTGTACGGTGCGCAGCTCGACATACAGCTTTCATTTTCGGCGTCTAAATTGAAAATAAATTGCGTGATGCCGAGAGTCGATCTTTGATGAGATCAACGGTTGTTTGAACTCCGAATCTCCGACGGATGTCCTGAACGACCCATGGGAAAATCTAATTGGGGCCTGGACTGCCTCACGATGAATTTTTGTATATCTTCCCGTCTTTTCCCGTCTTTTCGTCAGCATTCGCCGTCATCTTCCGCATATTCTCTCTCTCTCTTTCTGCAATGCTGTTCTCTCCATTCTGTTCTGTTAATTTATTGTTTTTTCTTGCTTCGGCTTCGTAGTAGAGTTATAGGTATGGGATTGCGCCTCCCTTGTTGGGTGCAGCCGTTGTGTTCATAGACACGCCACCCAACCTTGCGATACAGGTAGACATCGACGGCGCAGTCCGTAGTGTATCGTCTTGCCGAAATAGCGTGCTATGGAATAGCCACTTCACTTTTTGATTCATCGACGATGGAAGCGTATGGTTGGTATGGTGAACGGTAGGAATGCCTTACTGGAAGGAACGAAGCAAGATGTTTCCGGCAAATCCCGGGACCACTTCATTTACCTACGGACGTGTCCCTATTTATCGAGTCGACTTGATACGTTTAAAACATAAAAATATACATAGGATGGCCCCACCAACTAGTATATTGAGAAGAATCCTCGAGGCGTCGACCTCCATAAGGGGAGAAACATATTGCTTCAGTTCTTCACTTCAACTAGCAGAAGAACAATCCATAATGTCGGTCGCGCGTAGAATAAGAATAGGTAGGATGTAATTCAGACAAGAAAGGCAAAGCGTCGTCAAATGGATAGAGCGTGTAGAATTAATGAGGGAGGGTACGTGGTACATCATGATGGTGATACAATAATGCATTTACAAGTCCTAAGACCGAGCAAGGTTTTGGTAAGGCGGAAAGCTTAATTGCAAGCATAGCACTTACCAGTAAATAAATATGCCAAGTCAAAATGATTTACTACCGATAGTCCCAATAATAGCGCGCAGGTTTTGGAGCATGATGATCATAAATAGAACTTTTCGATGACCTTTTCGAGGCCGTTGGTAGTGGCTGAGAAGGTTTTGGCGTCAGACGGTAATATTGTGTGGCGCACACAGGACAACATACTTTTGTTAAATCAGAGTCAAGCCCAACTTTAGACGACGTCTCGGGTTCCATCTCACGCTTCGGTTCCTCTCCTTGCCCTTGCTCTACATCAAGTTGCATCTGCCGTTGCCGCCGTGCCTTTCGACGAAAATGAAATATTGTTGTCCCAACCAAAGCAATGACAGCCAGAACTGTTTTGAGGACATTAATTCAAAGGCGTTCCACACCAGCAGAATGGTATCAACTCACCACAGGCAGAAACTACAGCAATCTCCCACGACTTTCCCAGGTGCGTGGTGCGCGAGCTGGAACTTGGACTATGGGAACGTGAAAAAAGGTCGGTTACCGGGTGCTTCTGGAAAGATACCGCTTACTTTGATTCCGAAGACATGAGGAAAAGGAATATGGGAGGAGGAGAGGTAATAATGTCGGTGTGGAGGAATCGGACGGTATCAAAGAGGTACCTACGACTCTGAGCCTTATATCATTCTACTCTATCTCCAAGTCTCTGGGCAAGGGTGCTGTTACCCGTCGTGCCAAGACATAAGAAGTCAGAGCAGAGCGCCAAGCCCATCGAAACTCGGCGACAGACCGTGCCGTGCTCCTAAAATGCTTCACCTTCCCTTCAACCTGAGGAGCACAACGTTCGAATAACCGGGTAGATAAGAGAGCACACACACACACAGTCGACATTCAAGCCCAATACCAGGAGGACAGGAAGGAAGAAAATAACCGCTGTTGTAATCAACACTTGAAACCCTGTCACGTCTGTCACAACCCTTTCACTTTCTTGGCCTTCATCGTCGGATCCAAGAAATTTTTATGTTCTCGGTCGTTCCTAAAGCGCGGAACTGTATTTGGCCACGAGACAATACTTCCCTTTACGCCACATACTATATCTGCCGTCGAACTGCGCAGCCCAGACGTGATGGTGGAGAGAAGATCTTGCCAGATCTTCCAAAGACTCTTCCTTGATGTCTTCGAAGAATTACGTGGGGAATCCATTTCACTCTCCGTTACACTTATATGGAGACGAAGAGGCTGGCCAGGGGGGCGCCTCAATATTAATCCTTTAAGATTCATTCAACGCGGGGTTCTCGGTCAAGCCCTTCTCAGTAATTAACATGCACTACTTCTACCATCCATGTAGAATGGAGTACAGAACTCTCCTGAATCAGTTGTCATTACGATCATCAAGTCTTTGGCAATGCATCCGGTCTTACTTGGTTACAAAACGCGCCATTCTCACCCAGGCTTGGCGAGCTAAGTGAAGGATCCAAGACAATAAAGATCTTGACTTGTTCGCCTTGTATTGAGGTCTTGTGAGTCTGGACCCACCCAAGAGTGAAAAAAAGTGGACAGAAGCACTCAGCTAAGCATGACAAGTGAGTTTATCATGGCATGTCCGGGGTACCGTTAGCGTTATCGCCGACTATTCGCTGGCTGAGTCCTGTGCAACAGTGTACCAGGAGAATGGACAGGTCCGTGTTCTAGTAACAGCTTCCACCTTGCTAATGGCGGCTCAAAGAGCAGCACCTGACCGAATGTGAATATATTCTCAAGAAAAGGAGACCTTGATTTTCAGTGAACATGTATGGACAAACGTTCGCGTATCATTGGAATAATCTGACGAGTCTAGATGATGTTACTTTCGGCACACGGGTCTTAATACTGTAGGAGGGATATCGAGATATCAAAAGAAATGTACGATCGTCTGTCTGTCTGTCTGTTCTTCATTCCAAGCTCATAGCAAACGCAGCGAGGACCCGCCGTACTTCGATACCGCCTAGTCCGCCTGTCGTGTACACGACATGACTAGTCTCGAAGCCGTTAAACTGGCTCGCCGCGCAGATGGTGTAGGCACCCATGTTATCGAACGCGAGCCAATCACCGACTTGGAGGGCGTCAGGGAGCATAGTCGCCGCACAGATATGATCAATTGAATCACACGTCGGACCCCATACGCTGCTCATCGACTGCGGCTCGTTAGGCGGAACATGGAATGACCCGCCCATAGACAGTACATATGGGTTTACCGTCTGGTGGTCGAACATAATACAGTTAAAGGCACCATATACGCCATCATTGATGTAATCTGTGGCACAGGCGTCTGTAAGTAAGCGGTCCACTATTCGGATGCAAGGCTGAAAAACGTACACATTACGGAGGGTTCCTGGGACGAATCACCCTCTTTCGCGGCAGTAGCATGATCCACAGGGAACGGCGCACGCCGAGCAATGATGTTCGTCGCAAGACTGAATGCCCTGGAGACATAGAACCTTCCCGGCTCTGCAATGATTTTAAGGTCCCTACGATCAGGAAAGTACAGGTCAATGGCCTCGGTCAGATACTGGGCCACTTGCTCGAAGAGGGCGTCTTCAAAACCTCCACCCACGTCGAGGAGGTTGAAGGTGTACCCAGCTTCTTGGCCCATGTCAAAGACCGCGCGCGACCGCATGATAGCGTCGGTGTAAGCGGAAGGATCATAGCAGCCACTTCCCACGTGGAAGCTCACCCCCACGACATTGAGGTTAAGCTCTTTAGCCTTCGCCAAGAGCCCAGGCACATTCGCAAGGGGGGCCCCGAATTTGACACCAAATGCACAAATACTCTTGGAATCATCTGCGAGGATACGGATGATGAGCTTGGCGCGAGGGTGTGCACGCGCCACTTTGTGAAGCTCGTCGGCATTGTCGAATGTCATCATGTCGACGCCGACTTTCCCTGCATTTCGTACGAACGACACAGCCTTGCAGGGATTCGCGAAGACAATACGGGACGGATCAATCCCCCCGATGGCGAGGACTTGATTGATTTCCCCATTGGAGGCGCAATCAAATCCTGTGCCCAAAGCGGCCAGGAGACGCAAAACGTACGGATCTGGGTTGCACTTGATCGCTAAGAGAAGAAGTGTTTAATATGTAATGATTGTAAGCGAAAGAGGGGACAAACCGTAGAATGGTTGGATTTCGGGAAGACAAGCCCGCCACCTTTGGTGTTGTCTGTACACCTGGCTTAGGTCACCAACGAAGAAGGCCTTTTCAGCATCAGGCACATTTTGGGCAGCCAGTTGAGAGGCGTTGATGACACCATTACGAAGGTGAAGTTCAGGGTGCCCATGATGGAGTGGTGGTAGGTCTGGGAACAGATGATCATCCAGACTTCCATCTTCAGGGGCCAGATGAAGGGGACTAGAAGATAAAATGTCGTTGACGAGAACGCTGGTCGTAACCCATCTCGAAGGAGTGTTGGAGTGGGGACTGGAACGTGAAAGGTCGTAATCTACGGTGTTTATCGGGCGAAGAATCTCTACTTGGGACATGGTTAGTGATGGCGATAAAAGTACGGGTGCGGTTGGGCGGTTGTTTCGGCTTTTACAAATATGGTCTAGTGACTGTGGGTATTCCAGTGGAACGATGAGAATAGGAAGTGAGTGGTTCTGTAGTGTTAATTCGAACTCGAATTACCGGACCTGTCCCGCCACGGTGTGAGCCGGGCGGACTCGAGGACGGTAATGTTAAGTTCTGGTCAATCAACGGCGGGTTCCTCGCTCCCTGTGCAGCGAGGAAATAGCTTTAAGGGCGCGGAATGTTTTTCCGAAAGAGAAGATGAAGGGGGAGGGGGGGAGGGCGTATTTTTCGAGGTAGAGTGATGCAGACGGGTGACGGCTGAGTCCTGTCAAGGAGGTTCACCTGGAGACTGACCAAATCAGCATGGAGTCTCTATAAAGCTGGAAAAAATACGGGCCTCTTACAGAAACCCACCTAGCGAAAAAGGCGCAAGTGTTAGTCAACGCAGCAGAGAGTGAAGCATTGCGTACTCTAGGGTCAACAAACGAAGATCGCTGTTTCTTTGCTGGTCAAAAATGGTGGCACACGGTGCGCCCTCTGGTCGCGCAACAAGGTGACGACGACAGGGAAGCTATATAGTGGTAGATAAAAGAAAAGGCTGAGGCTGCGTTGTGGTGTTCCGTAAGGGGAATCTTCGAAAAAATATCGATGACTTGGGTATACTCGGCAATTTCCGTGCGGAACCGCACGGACGTACTAATTCCATTGCCAGCCTTTGCGACTAGGTGAAGATTATTCACGGATACTTAAATTCCAGGGATATAAAGTACTTTAAACTTGAATATTTGAATACACAAAGTCAATGAAATGGTGCTGACGAGCGATTGCGTGAGCCGAGGAATATAGAAAGTGAGTGTCCGGGGTCTAGATTAGGCTCGGGCCGTTTTTTTGCCGACGTTCGGCACACAATTTTAAGTTCACACTCAAATGAAAATTTCAAAAGGAATAGGGTGATAGCCTAGATAAATAGCATTAGATACTGCAGTATAGATATGACATTTGTATACCTGAGCCTCCGACCATGTGCAAGACACCTGAACTTCAGAGGAGGTAAGTTGTAAGTACTACGGATTCTATAAATATCTCGCTCTGCGACGCGTCGCGGTGCGGACCCCATCAAATTGTGTCACAGACCAATGAGGCGACTAAATTTGAAATTCTCCGGGTTGAATCCGTGCCAAATATAACCTTTCCCCCGCGATCAGTCATTGTTACATCCATGGCGTCTGCATTCGTTCGACACGGCAAGAAGGTACCGGGGATTCTTTCTAATCAGTTTACAAACTCACGCAAGCCAATCAGATTGTCGCCATTGGAAGAAACTATTCCGAACACATCAAGGAGCTTGCCAACACCGCTCCGAAGGAACCCTTCTTCTTCATCAAGCCCACCACGAGCTACCTCTCATCTGGCGGAAAGCTGGAACTGCCGAGAGGCATCGTTGCTCACCATGAGGGTGCGTCCCACGCGTCCCTCACTGTCTCCCGTTTTATCAAGCTGTTTCTTTCAACTAACCAGTTGAGCTGGGCATTGTCATTGGGAATGGTGGCCGCGATATCTCTCAAGCAAATGCCGAGTCCCACATAGCTGGCTATGGTGAGCGTCGCGCGGTCTCATGAAAGTATCAATCATGTCAAACACTGGTCACAGCCTTGGCCGTGGATATGACCGCCAGAAATCTCCAGGATCAAGTCAAGAAGCGCGGTCTCCCGTGGTCTGCTGCAAAGGGCTTTGATACGTTCACACCCATAGGGTACGCGTCTTTAACGCTGTAATCAATCAACGCTGTTCAATGTTACATTGCAGATCTTTCATTCCCAAAGACAAAGTTCTTGATCCCCACGACCTCCGGCTCTCCCTCAAGGTTAGCGCAGCGTCTAAATGTACCTCCCTTCCCAAAGTTGACAGACCTTATCAGATTAATGGAGGTATCAAACAAAATGGGACGACTGCCGATATGATCTTCCGTATTCCTCGTCTCATCGAGCACATTTCATCTATCATGACTCTTGAGGTAAGCCGCTCATTCTCTCAATTAGCTCTAGCGACTCAACATGAGAACAATGACAGGAAGGCGACTTGGTTCTAACCGGTACACCTTCTGGTGTAGGCCCGGTATCGCCCGGCGACAAGGTGGAATGTCTTTTGGCTGACCGATCTGGGAAAGCACTCTCTACGTTAGAATTCCTTGCCATCGCTCGAGACGGTGGTTATGAATTCAAGCCCGAGTAGGCTGCGATTCATAGGATTTCAGTAATGAGTGACCTGTTACTAATATCAGTTAAATAGCGTTAATATTAGAAAGTCGGCTCCAATACTCGCTGTCAGTCAGTGATAGAAATGTTAAAAAGTCCGACTTGAGTCAGCGAATTCTGGAGGTAGTATAGAAGGGTGATTAAGAGAAGACCCAGTCCAATGCGAAAGAAAAAAGTAACATTTCCGGAGAAACCACTCCCAGGTTATATGGAAGTGTGTAAAGGATGCCCTAGGCTCCCGCCAGAGCTCGATATCTCGCTCCCTGAACATCCGGGCCGACAAGATCCGATTCTGATTCATCATCGTCCAATGAAGAACCTTCCTGGCGCATCTTTCTCTTTCTCTTTCTCTTCTTTGGATGAATCTCACGACGATCTGGAGGTCGAACAGAGGGTCCGGTAACAAGGCAAAGCAAGTCTTAACACTACTTAACAGTAGAACTGGACGGGACCCCGGAGTCTACCCGATGAACCCAGATTTCTGGAAATTTGGGCCTTTTTTTCCGAACGAGAAATACGCGATTTCGGTCCGGCATATTGGCACATCCCTCGACGGCCGGCCCTCATGCCGATGGGGCGGACCGAATTCGTGCCTGGGCTCATCGACAGTTGGCTTCAACTGTCCGAAATTTTGACATGGGCTCGCAGTTAAATTTGGCCAAAACCTGTCCGGACTGGGTACTCCGAAGTCCTAACTGAACTCAAACACAGTTACTAGATATAATCTAACATGACGTTATCACCGATTTGTTATCACCCATGCTATTTAATAACGCACCGTTTGCCAGCCAACTTTACCAACTAACCGTTAAGACGAGCCCGGGACTCATTAATGATACCCTAGCTGCAAAGGAACTTCTAATATCAAGTAAATTGGTACTGCGGGTGTATACAGGGAGCGTGATAGATACTCGTGTATGCAGTCGGGTCCATAGTCTATGTGTCGATCTACGGCAATCAAGGACTCGGACCTCTGGGGCCGGGAGAATCATCAGATGACGAGGTAGCACCTTCATCCGAAGTACTCGAATCACTAGCAAACGACCAACTCCCCGTCGTAGGAGTAAGCTCGCCCTCCTGTGACGGACTAGCACTCTGGAAATCCCCAAAGTCACCAAAGTTATCAAACGTGCTATCCTCCATCTCATCAGATAACGACGAAAAGAATGCATCATTGCCAGAGACGGCCGCCGAGTCAGAAAATGGCCCGAATGTATCCTGATAAATCTATGATGAGATGGGGTTGATGGGACAGAAACAGACGTACGTCATCTGCTGAGCTGAATGGATCCTCAGATGATGTTGCAGAACTGGATCTGTGTCCAGGGTCAAATGCATCCTGTAGATTCCATCAAATCACGAAGACAGCCATAGTGGTATAGAGACCGGCTTACGTCAAACCCATTTACACTCAATGGTCTCCGCTCGCTTTGTTGGTGCCTAGCTGCGACAGGTGGATTACCAAGTGTGAACGTAGATCGTGATAACCATCCTCCATCTTCGTCCTCATCGTCAGAGCCAAAGTTATCAGCGTTCATCTCGTGGGCTAGATATCTGGCAAACTGCTTACGCCGAATCAAGTCAACCTTTTTATACACGCAACATCAAAGAAACCAGATGAACTGACCTGAGGTGCCGTGTTATCTTCATCGTCTTCGTCATCATCCATCTGAGCTCCAAAATCTGCACTGCTCTCACGCGTCGGCCTCGCTCCAACAGCCCGTTTGAACTCTCCTCGAGTCTCCTGTCCATGGGTTATTCCGTTTGCCTCGGCTGACGTCGACGATGATCCGACAAAACCAGTCGGGTCCTCCTCGTCGACTTTCCAGCGTCCCGCCTGACGGCCCATACTGGGCCCAATGACAGGCTTACCCCCTCCAAGAAGAATATTATCTCGTCTCTTGGTCTCAAGGTATCTCCCAGTGACATATTCGTCCCAATCCGGGTCGGGGGCGTATTGTATGATAAGCAATCGCACTTCCGGCGGGAAGACCTCAAGCGCAATGAGTACGTCTTCAGATATTAGCTGAAGATGGCCCATATATCCTAAACGTACGCCTTTGGGCTTGGCACTGGAGGTATCTCATGAATTGTTGGAGATTGACTGGATACAAAGAAACACACCTCTCGATATCGTTGTGTTTCTGTCCCTCCACAATACGATACATCAGACGCGCATCCCTGAAGAGTGAAACTGCGAGTTCTCTGTTATACCCACTTTCTAGGTTGCCCGTGAGTATCTGATGTATAATGTCATAAACAGCACTGTGAAGGAAATTGTTCCATGGATACTCGAAAAACAAGTCCTGAAAAGCGTCTTAACAAGGGTCAAAAACCAGGGATCACCAGAGGACGTACTAATAGGGTAGGGACGACGCGTAGCTCAAGAAGGTGCGCTTTCATCTTTTCACCGAGGAATATGGGCTTGCCGAGGGGTGGCTCTTGTATTGCAAACCGCTTGGAATTTCTTCGCGAACTCTGTGATCGCTGTCCAATTGTCGATGACACATCAGAATCTGAGCCAGTGTCTCTCGAGTCTACCCTGGATAGTGCAGCTCCTTGAGTGTTAGATCCAAACATTGAAGAGTCTGCGTTCGACGCGAGCATAGGCGGTGGCTCCGAGGGACTGAGACCAGGTGGAGTGATGGCAGGAGGCTCATCGTGCATTATTATTTCCTCCATGGCATCGTCATCACTCATGTCCTCATCCGAATCTAGAGACGATGGAGAATGCGATGAATGCGTCACCGGAAGGTCCAGAGAAGGCTCCATTTCGTCAACTATATCATCCATAGAGTCATCGTTCAGCCCGTCAGGTACGTCAACCAATTTAGCGAGCTCTTCCAGTCCAGCAAGCCCTCCTGTCAGACGACCCTGGGAGTCGTAGATTTTGTTCTGTTCTGGAGGACGATTGAGCAGAGACATGTTTGAACAATGCAGCAGCTCGGCAATCATTTCACAGATCCTGAACCGTTCAAAGGTGAGTGGAACTACCATGCCCACGGTCGTTCCAACGGGCCCTGTCTACATGGATGCATGAGCTCAATATATGACAGATATAACCAAACCTACCGAGCTCCGTGGTGACTTCAGATAGTCAAGGAACGTATGAAGGTTGTCGTTCATGATCTCTAAGACGGGACCTAGATGCACAACCCCCATGCGATCCACCATTTCTCTCATGGCGCGTTCGAGTGCTTCTCTGGTGACATTTTCAGGCTGTGAGCTGTACTGATGCTGTATCTGCATCAACCGGTTGCGCAAAGTGTGGAATAGATAAGGTTCAAAGTAGTCCGAATTGTTTTTCCGTATGAGCTCAATAACAACGCCAATAGACTGGATGACGGATGAAGTAGCCGATTCGAAGGTAGGAAGCGGGGGTTGCGTTTTGTCGTCTTGGTCGTCTTCAGAAGCTACGTTACGACCTGGCCCGAAATCTTGTAGGGCGTACGTCACAAGTTTTGACACGCTTTCATGGCGCGCCAGTTCACGGGCGAAGAGATTGGATGACGTTCCGTTCTGTAGTCCCTCACTAACGCTGGAACCCGGCGATGGCGTGGCTAAGGAGATAATGCCCTTGATTAACTCTGCCACCACTACATGTAGTTCAGGAGGATGCTGTGGGGCCAGGCGTTCAATTAACTGGGCCATGAGATTTTGAGAAGAAAGCCACTGTTGCTCGTCAGTCAGTATGAGAGCCACTTACTGAACCCAAGTACGCACCTCCAAAACGCCAGCGCCTCCCTGATACTCATCGAGCTGAATGATACGGACCAACAAATCGACAAACGATGGATTTTCGATATGATGTAGTATCCTCTCAACAACGTTGGGTTGCGATTGGATGAATGCAAGCATCTGAGCGCGTTGACAAGTGCATTTGGTAAAGATTAGAGAGGATTCACCTCTGCGGGTTTCTTGCTCAAGAAGATGGCATTTATCTTGGCAAAGTGGGAGGCCATCACCATCTGCGTTTTCATGTCCTCGGGGGATCTGTCGAGAAGAGAATCCCAGAAGGGCGCCAGCAGCTGCGTCTGCTCGTTGATGCATGTCTCGACGATGGACCATATTTCGCTGCACAAGACCTCGGTCGCCACATACGGGTACCTATCGGAATTTTCCAAACAATCATCAGCTAGAATAAGGCTAGAATGCGAACAGGACCAAGACGCACTTGAACTGCCCCCTCTCCTCACATTCTATCTGACCCGTTACATAGCCCAGCAATCGTTGAAGGACATCCACCCGTTGGAAGTAATCAATTAATCTCGTATTTTGTGATTTGCATTCCTGAAGGAGCTCGTCTTCATCTAGTATGGCCTCGAGAGAAACATCTTCCTTGTCGAGAAGGCTGTCGATACCCGAGGCAGCGCTGAAGCCGAATCTGTTGGCAACGTCGCCAAGTTGAGCACGAATAACGGGCACGAGAACGGTAAAAGGCACCTCCAGAACATAAAGCTGAAGGACAGAGATGAGAGGCGTGAGAGAGTAAGGTCCCGTCACTCGTCGACGCGTCTCGAAGAGGGTGTGACACTGACAAGTTAAGTGGGGTCATGCTACGCCTCATGCCTAAGTACTGCAATGTGCGTCACACACTGTACGATAAGATGCAATAAATTATATATGCTACTATAATAGAATACACAGATTGTACTGGCCGTCCACGACGGGATATCAGAACTGGATAATTTATCTTTAAGCTTCCGTAGCGATAAACAGTGAAACACACATACTCGAATCTGATACGAACCACTAGCCTTCGTGAGATATCGCACCCATTTGATACTGTTATAATTGCTCTTCTCGAATACCTTCAAAAACCTGACGATGAGACCCGACGACGTAAACATGAGAACTTGGAAGTCAACGTCGATAGGCGGCCGAGCCCATACTTGACGAGTTGTAGTACTCGTCAGTTCAGCAACAGCAGAAAAGGCACATTCCTGTCCTCCCTGAAGCCTTGGAATTCTGCCGAGATTGTCAGGGTTGGACAGACCGAATGAAGGGGATGAGACATACTTCCATATAACCACATTTTCTGCGGGCACATATTTTGCCTTTCCGTTCGCCACTGAGCACTCCACATTCACTGTGTTCAGTGGAGTAGGTATTCGCAAGACAATGTTAGTTGCAGACAGCTTGTTATTGAAGTTCGTTTTCACTGTGACGTCGTACGATACGCGAGTGGTACCTATTTCTGTGACTGTAGGAATGATTCGTAGAGGTAACTTAACATTCGATGTCGCCCGGTATCTGTGAACTGAGTTAGAGCGTTATATCGTGGAGAGCCCGTACACACACACCTCATCAACTCAAATTCGCCATCCGGAGGGACGAAACTGATGCTTCGGTCAGCGTCAAAGTCGTTTAACCGTACACACTGATGAAAACGACAATCATCAAGTTCAACAGCATCGCTAGCACCTCGTTCACTCTTGTCGATGACGAGCTTGTCGTTCAAACCGAATTTGCACTCTGGCGTGCCAGAAAGATATGCGCGCATCTGTATGTGGCCGTCGACATCCGCACGGAGGATGGTACCTATATCACACGACATGAGTAACTGCACAAGAATGCCCAACAGGAGCCACGGAAATGAGGAGTCTCCCTTCATTGAAGACGTCAGTGTCTGAATAATTCATGAAACCACCATGAGAAATATCCTCTGAAACACCGTGCCGGAAACTGTGGACAAGACACTTTTTACACACCTTTGGCACTCATGCTTAGGTTGACATTCTCCACAACATCCACAAAAGCCTCGTTCTTCTTGTACTTGACGTCTCCGCGACGCCAACTCGTCGTTCCCGTCGCTTGGGCCGTAATCTTCGACGATTCTTCCTGCACATAGTATGAACACCCACGATAGGAACAGTCTCATTTGACAAAAAGCGTACAGCAGCAACAGCCGAAGAAGACACAATGCTCTCCGTCGTGATGTATGTCTTCAAGGTGTCGATTTCGCTATTTTGCGGATAACCAAAATCATTGATCTCTGGCGAGTACATTCAGCGATGGTGAAGCAAAAAAACAATAGATTTGACACTCACCATCGATAAGTTCGTATATGAGAACAAAGTTATTCTTAATAGCTTCCTCGTCGATCTTCCCGAAATACGACTTGGCGATGTTGATGAACCGGTAGCAGAACTCAAACACGAGAGCAGCATTGGCGTTGTTCCTGTGTAAAGCAAAGCGTAAATAACTTGGCATCGGACGTGTAACAGCTAACGCACTTCGTCACCGCTACCACATACAGATTGTTGATTCTAACGTGGAAGAAACTGGTCGAGCCCAGCGTTATGATTGGTGACCTGACATCGCTATTCGACACGACTTGTATCCTGAAAACGTCTGCGATAGAACGTCTAGGAAAACTGATCAGCCGTGGTCCTCTATGCATGTTTCCTCGACGCACTTGAAGTCCGTACGATATAGTCTTGAGATGAGGACCTCTCCTTTCTGGTTAAACACGAAGAATGCCTATCGGATGCCACAAAAAAATCAACGACAGCGCTTTGAATGCCCTTGTGAACGCTTACGGATATCATGGAAGAAGGTGGGTCAAAACGGAGACCCAAAACGGGGAATAAGAAAAATAATTATTACTGGAGCCGGCCCGCTCAAATCCGTGAAAGAAAAAGAAATATCCATGTTGAAAATTAGAACTAGCAACTACGAAACGACCTCATCTACTCTCGCCAAGTTGAGCGCACCACGACCAAATCCTTCTGCAACAGCTTTGAACCCGTTCTCCTTGACTTCCGACAAGAACAACTCATGCTGATCAGCTAAACGCTCATTGTTCCTCCTAATCTCCCGTATTACACTGTACTCCCGGGTGCAGTTTGGACATTCGGTATCGTTGTCCATCAAACAACTGTAAAGAGCAATGAGTAAAAAATAAGAAATCCCGGCCAATGAACGAACCGTTGATGATAACTATGGTTACACATAAAGTGCACGCTCGGAAGGTCAAGCTGCCCACCGCATGTCGAACATCGGGTAACATGGAATACCCGGGGATGATCTGGATCAGAAAGGTCTTGTACCTGCTTCAACTTGGCGGCCGTCTCCATCCTGTAGGAGTTCGTCCATTCTTGATCCTACAAAAAGCATCAGACTAGAGAAAGAATAGATATATATAAAGTCGTTCACCGTTTGTATCTCACCCCTTGCCTCCGTAATACGGGTCATCAACCACTCTTTTGCGAGCCCAACACTCGCCACAGAATTCCGGCTCAACACCTGTATGACGCCCAATGGAGGCATGATGCCCTCTCGGTTGATATGCTCCAGCACATCCTTAACATCCTCCTGATGCCGACTCAACAGCTCAGGCGTCGACGTCAAGAACCTCAGCACCAACGGATACAACTGCGGATTCCCTGACCCATACTGCTTCAGATACCTGACCACCTCCGTCGATGCACCAGGCGCTATTCCCTCCTTCTCTCTGTCCATCCAGAATCTGAGGACGTCCTCATACATGCCCATCCGCTCCCACAAAAGCACAAGGCCCTCTGTATAGCCCCGACTTGAGCATAAAATAAGTGCGTGGGTCGGGTCATAAGGTATAGTATCACTGTTGAGCACCCGCATCGCCTTCTCCCTGAAATCCTTCGCTTCAGCTGATATATCGTTATTGCTCTCCGACGGATTCGGTAGCGTTAGGTATAGCTCAAGGAGCGTATTCCACACTGCCACCTGATCAAGCTGGTCAGCCTTTTCATCAACAGGAGGGTCTGAAGGTGGCAGCGTTCTGGGTAGATTGTCTACGCTTTGGCCCCACCGACGTAATGCTACTGTCTCGAGGAAGATAACGAACTGGTCCATATGGTCAACAAAGTGAGCAAAATACATCCGGGGAGAAAGCTGTTTAACGGGTGCAGGTCGAGCAGGTTTAGTGGTGGTAGGAGTGGAGGGAGGAGGCGTGGATGGACGGGATGTCTCGTGCACTGACTCCTTTGGTGAAACTGCATCTCCAGCTTTGACGGTTTTGATGGAAGGGGATGGTGGAGGGACATCGGTGACAGAGGTGCGGTTCAATGCCAGATATGAAAGGTAGGATGGAGCCGTAGTGGTCGTCTTCGAAACTATAGTCGATATTTCTTCCAGTTCAGGAGAAAATGTTCCCGAAGTGTTGGTACAAAGATCGATAAGTAACTGCGTCGTTTCAACGGGAAGGTTGACCAACATTGCTCTGCCGTAACGTGCAAGATTGCTCTCGGCCTAATGAACTAGAGTCAGTCAACCATGGATTGGCGCAGCGTAGCACAAACCGCATCCACCCCCAGCTTTCTGAGATATAATAGAGCATCCTTGTAATTCTCTGCATCTTCGATCTGTATTCTCAGGTAGTCCTCGTGGCGCTCATACTTCTTAGCAAGGTACGATGCATGGTCGAAATAACCCGCCTGTCGGCAAACACGGATAGCGGTTTCTAAATCGAACGGGAGTTCGTCCGAGTCTGTCGAGTTTCGACGAGACTCGGTCTTGATAAAGCTGTCCAGTCGAGAAACGTCTTTGAGCTTCGTATACGTGTTGAGAAGGAGAGTCGTATGATCCGAGTTGGCAAGTCCGAGAGAATGCAGCTCCTGGAGGTAGTTTACCAAATTATGTATCCTTTGGGCATCAAGGAACTAGGTTTACAACATCTGAGATCAGCTTATTCAGAGGAGGAAGCAGACAGGCAACCTTTCGAATGACATAACTGGGCTGCAGATGTCCAATTGTCTGGATGAATTGCTGCATGGCCGCGTCGTATTCACCCTTATTATATAGGTGGTTACCATATTGCTGGTGAATACCAGCGACACTCGATTCGTCCAATCCCTGAGTTTTTGCTAGATTGAGCGCCAGTGGATATAGAGAGCGAGTGTAGAGCATGTCTAGCTTTTCCGATGTAGGTTTCTCTCTTAGGGCAAACAACTAGACGCATGCTCAGCATGTATCCAAGAGAGCAAAAAGTACATACATTACCATCGTTGGACAGAACATAAAGATGCCCCCAAGCAGATATTACTTCCCGGACACCCTCCGTGAAGGTACCACTATACGCTACCAACTTATTCTCGGGATCGAACAATGTGACTTTTGTGATATCACTGTTTCCAGCATTTGTAGTCCGTGCTACGAAATTGCGAACAGTTGCTGACGCAGCAGACGCTGTTGGTATGAATGGAGGTGAAACAATGACGACGTAGTTGTGATGTGTATGTATTGAAGACTTGTGCCCTGTCAAAAAAAATTAGTAGAGAACCAACAAGCAGCCGAAGATTTCTGACCTTCATACGCCCAGCACGCTCCACGCCCATCCGTACCACAAACGTATATGGCCTCGTCTCGTGCCACTATGATGTCCTTCCCTCGGTAATCCATGGTAGCCAAACCAAGACCTGTACCAACTTCATCAACCACAATGGCCGCAGCACCGCTTCCGCGACCCGAAGCCTGATATGAAAGAACGCGATTTGTCGTCACCACGAAGAGGTACAAGTTCGGACTGTCTTCAGAAGACTCTCGGAAATCCAAGCCTGTTATTGGTTCTGTTGGAGATTCGTGCACCGTCCGTGGTTTAGGAAGTGCTGTGAGACCGGCGATATTTACGAGCGACTGGTCCAGGTGCCGGTATAGAAGAACGGTTCCATCTCCGAAACCGATGGCAAGGTAAGAGAGTGATGCGGACAAAGCAACGGTAGATACCTAATGATTATAAGTCTTGCTATATGAGACCGGATAGACGTGTCTTACAGGATGAGGTCGATTGCTGAGCTGTACCTTGACGGAACGAAGAAGTAACGGCGAGCTTGAGCGTTTGTCTGTGTTTTCCAAATCCCAAATCTTCAGAATCGGTGACCTGACGGCATCCTCCTCCTACACCATACTGCTGAGTTCCGTTACAAGCTGCGTTAGAGAGGCTACGTACTCCAAGGGTAACCAAAATACGCTTCCGTTCCACCATATGTGTCACTCGTCCACCGACATGAGCTACCCAGCTATTGACAGATTCAAAGTCACGATTGAGGGCGTGTATGCTGCCATGAATATCCGCGACAAGGACGCCGGATGACGATGACGAAACGGTGGAGATTTCGAGGGTAGCCTGGTGCGCCATTCCATCGAAATATTCTGATGCATCGCAAACTGACGCACCTTGAATATGTCCGGGGTACTATCAAAGTCATGGACATCCCTCACTTTTTCGACTTCGAAGAATGGAAATTGTCGCCACTGAGGATACTTTAATGTCACCGTGAGGTTGGTCGAATAATGGTGCTGCACTCACACCAGGCGCAGAGACATTCGGGGTCGCCATGTCATATAGGATAATCGATTCGAGAAGGAAAGGCCGCGACATCCGTCGCCAATTATTGAAGTAATATAAATAATTAATAAATAATATTTACGTAAGTGCACTTTGCCCGTGACATCATTCGCTATGGGTTCATTGAACTCGCATACTAGAAAGCAAGCCTAAATAAAGTGGAGTAGCAGCGATTTTCTGTATTGCTTAGTAGTGGTCTGGCTTGAATACCGCCGTCTTTGTTCCCAGATTACTCCTTGGTGTCAGCTATACTACCACCGATTCACCGAGTTCTCATAGACTCATCTGTTGTCATGCACTCACGGTTCTGTGTGGCGTTATTCTAACTTTCGGCGGAGCTGGTGCAAGAATGAATTCTACATAGATTTGACGTATTTCGTACGCTGAAAAGTCGGACTGAGCCTGAGTGAGGCTGTACTTGGCCGTCAACGTGGCAAAACTTCCTGTTCAGCTGCGGACGCCGGTACCTCACACTTTTAACTTTGAATTCGACAACACGGTCACTCACGACGCCGGCAAGGCTCTTTCTTCTTTCTCAGCTCTTTAACAAGGTTTCACGCAGGCCCTAGTGCCGAGCCTCACTTATTCCACGACTGGCAGCTGATGTCTGTTGCCGTGAATTTTGGCGCGTCAGATCCCGATTCTTCTTCGTCAGACTTTGAGGAAGTGCAGTATCCACCAAACAACTGGGCTCAAGCAGACGAGCAGTTACCTCTATATCATATGGAAGAGAAGGCACGGAGGAGGACGAAAGGAGCAGGTCCCAGTTTTGAGGACAACGGGTATGAGGTCGCACAGAAGATGGATAACGCATACAATGACGAGGGCAAGGACGTCTACAACAAAATGCGCTCACCGAGGAGCGGTATGGGCGGGGGACGACTACGAATGGCGCCGCCTCCTCCCCCGACGTCCATCGTATGTATTCCTTTCTCCTGCATCGCAGCACAGTCAATCTAATCCTTGGTGTAGCGAGAATTCCTGCACCAAAACCTAGAACACATCCCGCCCGTCATCTACACCCTACTCTCCTGCTACACCCGCTTCCACAAGATAGGCCTGGCCGACGTTGTCGTGTGGGACGAAGCCCACTTTGGAAAATTTGGGTCACATTATCTGAAGCGCGAGTTTTACTTTGATGTGCATCCACCGCTGGGGAAGATGCTGGTGGGGCTCGCGGGTCTGCTGGCAGGCTATGACGGGAGCTTCGAGTTCAAAAGTGGGGTGCAGTACCCCGACAATGTGCCTTACGTCGCTATGCGGGTCATGATGGCGACTTTTGGTGTGGCCATGGTCCCGCTGGGATGGTATACTGCTGTTGAGCTTGGCATGAGCCAATGGGCTTGTCATTTGGTGGCATTGATGGTTCTTTTGGGTGAGTGGTCTATATCTGACGCCTTACTGTTCTCACAGTTAATCTAGACGTGGGCTGGCTATGTATCTCTCGCTTCATTCTTCTGGATTCTATGCTACTCTTTTTCACATTCTTAACGGTCTTCTGCTTGACAAAGTTTCACAACCAACAATATCAGTGCGTTCGCCATCATTTTCGGTTCGTTCCGTATCTGAAACCGATACAGACCTTTCTCCATAGACTGGTGGATGTGGCTGACGATGACAGGGCTATCTATTGGTTGGGTCACTAGCGTCAAATTGGTTGGTTTGTTTGTCACGGCTCTGGTTGGTCTGTACACCATTGAGGATCTCTGGGACAAGTTTGGCGACCTGAAAATGCCTGTGGTAAGTAGTAACTTGATGTTTCTCCTCCACAATGTCCTGATTCTTGTTCAGCGTGATCAACTGAAGCACTGGGGAGCCCGCATAGCCTGCCTGATTGTCATTCCTGTCCTCACGTTCATGGCGTCCTTCAAAATTCACTTCATGGTCCTCAATCACTCAGGTCCCGGCGACTCGCAGATGAGTTCGCTCTTCCAGGCAAATCTCGTCGGAAACGACTTCAAGAATAGTCCACTTGAGATTGCAGTCGGTTCGAAGGTCACACTGAAAAATGTCGGCTATGGCGGCGGTCTTCTACACTCGCATGTACAGACATACCCGACAGGATCCACCCAGCAACAAGTCACCTGCTATCATTACAAGGACGATAACAATAATTGGCTCATTCTACCAACGTGGGAAGAACCCAACTACAACCCGAATGATCCGCTACGTTTCCTGCAGGACGGCGATGTCATCCGACTCTCACATGTACCCACCACTCGCAACTTACACTCCCACAACATCCCCGCCCCAGTGACGAAGCTGGCTCATGAAGTATCGTGCTATGGCAACTCAACTGTTGGCGATGCTTCGGACTATTGGGTCGTTGAAGTCGTGGGCGACATCAAACAGGGCAAAAAGGTGGAAAGAATCCATTCGTTGACAACGCAAATGCGATTCCGTCACAAGATCTTGGGATGTTACTTGCGTGCGGCGAATAGCGTCCTCCCGCAGTGGGGCTTCAAGCAGATTGAAGTCACCTGTACTAACGACAATGACCCAAAGGATGCGCATACGCACTGGAATGTCGAAAGTCATTGGAACGATCGGCGTAAGCTCCTCCTTCTTCACACCTACATTGACACTAACACTCCTTCTCCAAGTTCCCCCGGGTGACATGAAGTTCTACAAATCCCCCTTCTTGCGCGACTTTTGGCACCTCAACGTTGCGATGATGACATCCAACAACGCCCTAATCCCAGATCCAGACAAAGAAGACATCCTCGCGTCCAAGCCGTTCGACTGGCCATTCCTCCATCTCGGACTGAGGATGTGCGGCTGGGGAGATAACCAGGTTAAGTATTATCTCATGGGGACGCCTGTAATCTGGTGGGGAGGCACGATCAGTTTGATCCTGGCCCTGTTGACATTTTTGGTGTACCTGCTTCGGATGCAGAGGAAATATATTGATATGGAGCCGAGGGAGTGGGATCATTTCTTGTATGTGGGGAAGATTGCATTTTTAGGATGGGCGCTTCATTATGGTGGGTAGCCTGCGATGTGCGGTTTGGACATTTATTGATTGACAATGCGATGCGACAGTGCCGTTCTTGATCATGGGCCGTGTCACATACGTCCACCACTATGTGGGTTTCTTCCTTCAAGTTCTATCAGGGATCGCCTGTCCTAACTTCATTCTAGCTTCCGACGCTCTACTTCTCCGTGCTGATGTTCGCACATCTCCTTGATCACTTTATCTTCTCTTCGCGTCGTCTGACAACCAAAGCAAAATGGACCGCCTTCGGGATTTGCTCTTCGTCGATATTCCTGACATTCTGGTGGTTTAGGGGAGTCGCTTTTGGTATAGATGGACCTATAGCCGAACATTGGGGGTTGCTGTGGCGCAAAGTGGGTTCTCTCCTATTCTTACTCTGCTCTGATGCTGATTTTGTTCAGAGTTGGAATATTTACAATAATTAAGGTGTCATGGACTGCTCATTACAACATCTCCTCTCGTTGGTATAAATAATGCAAGGATCTTTTTTATCTTTCACTTTGAGAGAGCGGCTTTGAAGGGGTCCACGGAGCACGGCAAGCGACGCCACAATTTCTGGGGGCAAAAAGGTCAAGTACATAAGAAAGTCGACAACGGAGTCTCGCTCGTGCACACGAGGCAAGTACTCAGAGAATCTCTGCGGCTCGTGTGGGCTTAGGCTTATGCACAGCCTCAATATTTTCCTGTCCCATTTGGGCCACTCTAGCTCTTCGGGTTGCAGAAAATGGGTGGGAGTTGGTGAAGTATATCATCCGATGCAATACAGTATGATTCATTGTCGTCATCGATGACTCTTCTAGTGACGATTTTACACCAAGACACCGGAACATACTGAAAAAGTTTGCGGCCATAGTAATAATACGTGAGATGGAGACAAAATACATCAGGATACAGGATCGGATTCAGAATTAAGTATCCGTCTTCCGGTTTCTCATTGATTTTTGTACACAGATGGAACAGTTCAGCCGGGCCATTTGCTTCCTCAATGTTCCTTAGTTCACATAGAGCCTCCTGAAAATCCAAACACTCTACCTACCTGAGGACGTATCAGATCCATTATTAGTTCACCGATGATCGTCCTTCACTTTGGTTTGCCTCCCACCGTTTCTGCGGTGCATGAGCAGAAAGAATTAAGACCGAGGGCCCAGGACCCAATTGGACTTGGCCAGGCGCGGCAATGCTTTCAGCACAATTATTCACGGCCCAGGGAACTGAACTGAGACGAGTCAGCGGAAGCCTTTCGTTACGAGACTGGCGAGGTTCGGTATGGGGTTGGTGGTATTCGTTGATTACACCTGTTTCAATGTCATTTTTTACTCTTGCCGGTGCAATACGATTTCTTGCCAAGCAGTTGTCAACATAAGATTATAGTTTGGGACTCGAAATACCATTTGGTTCGTCGGTTTACGTAGAGCTTCCTGGCGTCGAAATTGAACTTGATATTTATTCACGGTATAAGTATCGACCGAATTGCACGGCTTTGGAGAAGTGGGAGTGGCCTAACATCCCTTACAACAAGTTCAAGCTTCAAGCGAAGGTAAACGCATTGGAGTATCCCCTTGCCGGTTTCATACGACGTACACATAATCAAACGGAAACACCCCCGTCAAAAGCGCTGCTGTTGACTCGTCGACGGTGTCTCCCTCGGACCGTGAGTAGTTGCGACGACAGCATTGCTGTGTCTGGCCAAGTCCGTTTCAACCTAGTTATTTCTGTTCAAACTGAATGACGGCCTCGTTCATTTCAGGAACAGTAGGAGCCAACGTCGATGTCGATAGGCCTATAATGGGTGTTATATATGTGTATATGATTTTCACTAGGCCTGCTGCCTGCAAGGACGTTCGAATACTTCAACCCATGTCTTCGGCTCATACACGAGGGCCCAACTTCTAGCAGTAACGGGGTAATGATCTCCCAAGTTTTCGGTGGTCCCTGTCTGTCTCCGACCCAGCTAATGCGAATTTGCGAAAAGTGGCGATATGAGCAACCTAATTTGGAATTTTGTGCCAGTCAGCCGGAAAGGGATCTCTATGTTGATCTTATCTGCTTGTCAAGAACCTTGGAGGCAAACATTACGATCGGTGTTGTTACGTGTTTCTTCCTTCGCCATCTGCCACCATCACCTTCAAATTTCTTTCCTGTTTCTATTACTTATATGCTTATCATGTCTTCTAATAACCAGCAAGTCGCCCTCACGAACACCTTTCGCTCTTACAATTCCAAGGTTCCGATGTTTCTGCAAAAACTGTATATGTAGGTCGACCATCAGTGTTCGAAGTTATCACGGAGACTAATGCCGCTTGCCGTTCCCAGGATTGTCGACAAGGAGGAAACAAACGACGTAATTTCGTGGTCTCAGGATGGGGAGTCGTTCTTCGGTGCGTATCATCGTGGATATATCGCACCAGCAGGCTGAATTTTGGGGGTAGTTCATGACCATGAGCGGCTTGCAAGGGAGCACCTCCCACAGTGGTTCAAACACAACAAATTTGCTTCCTTCGTTCGCCAACTGAATATGTACGGATTTCACAAGGTGCCTCACCTACAGCAGGGCGTACTGAAAAGCGAAACGGAAGCAGACCAGTCGCAGTTCATACATCCATATTTCCAGCGCGGGAAGGAGGACCAGTTGATATTCATTGAACGAAAGAAGCAGATGAAGGATCAGGCTGCCATCGAATTTGAACAGGCTGACCCTTCTGTTCCTCCTGCGTTCCCTCCCGGTCAAGCCCTCGACATACCTGCTATTGTCAATGGCATCGCCGCTATCCGACGACACCAAACGACGATATCGGGGGACTTGAACGAACTGAAGCGCTCGGATCAGCTGCTGTGGGAGGAGGCTCTGCAGGCTCGGAATCGGTATAAACAGCAACAGGACACTATTAACCGCATCGTCAAGTTCCTGGCCAACCTTTTGACCCAGCTGGCGAACCCCGGCGGCAAAGAGAAGGACTCGGGCCGTCCACGAGACTCTCCTCATAGCATCGTGCCGCTCCCACCTTCACGTCTGATGATTGAAGACAAGCGTAGGGACTCGGCAGGGAGTAAGGTTGGAATAATCGAGGTAGAGGATGAAGATGACAAGGATACAGCGAACTCTCCAGCTTGTAAATTTTTTCTCAATCACGTCAGTATATGTTCTCTGATTTTTTTCTCTGACAGCAGCGAAATACCCGACCGTCGAGACACCAGGTTCCACCGTACAACCGTCGGCAACCACCTCTGAAGCAGTTTCGCCATTAATATCCGAAATCTCTTCCTTTGCCACCCCTGCAATAGACCTCGAATACCCTCCTTCCCCTCCCAACCTGAACATTGTCAACGATATCGGACCGCCGGATCCTCGGCTCGCACCTCAAACCGAAATTGATCGACGAATATCAACCCCCTCCCTCAACGGCATAAATCTGGAAAATTTGTCCACCTCTGATTGGGAGTTAATTTCCTCGATGCTCGGTCCGCTCGTCGCAGACCCATCTCAGAATGACTACTCCCACCTCCCCATATTTGATATAGGCCAATCATCCCCCTCACGACTCCCCCTCACCAGCAGTGACTACGCTCCCCCACAATCACCATTAAAACCTCCCAGCGATGGCCTCATACCATTCGATCCCCAGAGTCCCGGTGCCTTACAAAAACAGTTTCGGCAAATCGGAGACATTGATCAAGCAGTAGAGGCGCTGAATGGCGATATCGATTCCCTAAGCAGCGTCTTAGGAATTTCACCCGGCAGCCAGGAGATAGACCCGGGTGGCATGCCAGATATCGATTACAGTTCCTTCCTCAATTACGCTACCCCTCCGCCAGCTGACACTGCTAATCCGCTTTTGGATGAGAGGCGGTCCGATGGTACGGCCTCACCTGTGAACAACCTTCGCCATGGATCCCCTTTCATTCTCTCACAACCACCAGATCCGCGTCAGCCTTCGGCGCCGCTCGTAGATACTGGTGGAGGTGGTGGCGAGCAAGGGAGTGTCCCTGTTCCCACCTCTGTGACAACTAAAGGGAGAAAACGAAAATCAGACGTGGCAGAGCTGGGCCCGCCACCTTCAGCACCGCCGAAACCTCCTGCAACATCAGCATCAAGACGGGGTAGGAGAAATCGATAAACATTTGTATCACATAGTTGATTCAGAAACATGGCATACTTACACAATCACACATCTGTACATACTTAAATCACCCTTTTGTACTAATCAACGACAGCATCATCAAAGTGTAACGATATAAATATAGTAGGCAATATAGTTTTGGAAATGATTATAGAGAGATCGAAGAAGAATGATAAGCGAAAGGGAATGTGGTATATGAAAAAACAGTTGCGCTGATAACCAATATGAAAGGCAGTAAAAATAAGGAGAGGAAACCTAAATAACAGTAGGTAATGGATACATGTCAAGTCATGGTGGCGGGGGAGAAAGCGGTTTGGGAGGCAAGGGCGGTGGAAGGACGTTAGAGGAGGCAGCAGATAAGGATGTGAGTGGCTTCAGAGTTTCGGCAGCACTCTCGTTCTCATTGGGCAGTGGAAGAGCATCATCCTCCAGATCATCCAGGACTAGCGCCCCTTCTTCGCGGACCATCCGGGACACACGTGCATCCTCTTCTTGTGTTTCCTGGATGTATTCTGCCGGAGGCCGAGGCATCAGTGGGGGAGGAGCAGGTACGCGCACCGACGAAGAACTCGACGCGATACTCCCAGTACTCCCATTGACCTGATCCTCCATTGCATACTTGGCTTTCAACATCGCCTTTTCCTCTGCGGCGGTCATGATCCTCGAACTCGAAGATGGAGGCGTTGGTGTTGGCCTTGAGGAGGAGTGCCGTGTGATTGAGGACATCGAGCGGGGTGGTGTGACGGGAGGTCGTCCACTCCCGCTCCCGCTGGCCATGGCTTCCGCGTCCTGGGCCTCAAATTTCCGGCGCAGGATTTCCTTCTCTGTGAGGCCTGAGGCGTACAAAGCTGCTGCTGCTGAGGGGGCACCCGAAGCGAAGGGAGGCGGGGATCCATACGCTGGTACTTCATCTATCGAGGGTGGGGGCGGACTGTGTTGCTGAGACGCTTCCATCGCACGACGCATGCGGGCTTTCTCCTGTAAGGCTGACTCGAACCCTGAGGAGGAGGAGCCTGCAGCCGCCTCAAACGGAGGCGGTTCATCATGCGTTGGAGGTGAATGTTTCGAAGAGGAGGGATAGAGAGAGTCATAGGCAACTGGTCCTGGTCCTGGTCCGACACCGTTAAGTAGGCCAAAGTTTTGGGTACGAGCCACAGCCTGTTTACGTTCATTGTATAGCTTCAGTGCTGCCTTCTCATCAACCGCGGAAGGGTACTGAAGAACTCTGCCGCCGGAAGCGGACTTCTTTTCGCGCGGGCTTGTAGTTGAATCGACACCGTTCGTTGGCAATTTCGATGTCGAGGGGCTTCGGGTAGGATGAGTAACGTCACCAGTCGGGGAGACGAATTCAATGCCTTGTGTTCTCTGTACAGCAGCCTGGGCAGCAAGGAACTTCTCTTCTTCTGCAGTAGGCCATTGATCCTGCTTCACTGCTAGTCGTGGTTGGGGGTGAACAATGGGCGGTGGACTGAGGCGCGAAGTAGTCGGTGTCTATTACGATTGTTAGATACACGAAGAAGGAAACCGGGTATTGTATACTCACCGGTGAAGGCGTTCTAGCTATGCTCCCTTGGACCTGTTCAACTCTAGCTTTGGCGCGGTGGTACATCCGTTTCTCGTCCTCGGCAGTAGGCCAGGCACGCCCACTACCAGAGCGTGTCCGGCCATTGATATGGGAAGCCTCCAGTATCTCCGAAGGTGAAGCATTAGTGATAGTTAATCTCGCACTCGCACTTGTGCCTGAAGACCCAGGCCGTCGTGATCCCGTTTCCCTTTCCTTTGGCTCACTATCAATGCTATTGGACTTTGAGAGCGTAGTTTTGTGCCCGTAGCCAGTACCATAGCCAAACTCGTCCGTCTTCATATGCGCATGTCCATTCGTTCGAGGCTGGGCTGGTGAAGCACAAGTACTTGCCACGGGTGATTTGATAGCCACTGTGTCCGTCTGAGAAGGTCGACCACCATAGCTCTGCGATTGAGTGGGTTGAAGGCGCGCCGCAGGCGATGGTTCCACAGAAGTGACCACAGAGTGCGGCGCCAAGAGGGACAGACCGGGTGCGGGCCCGATACGCCTGTGAGTTAATTAAGTATGTTTGAATAGACATCGATGGCTTTCTGCATACCGTATGGCTTCCTGCGAAACATGTCTTCGCTCCATATATCAGCTTTGCTGAAACGAAAGATGCAGTTGACGAACCTCGGCCAATTGGACATGATGACGGGAAGATCCATCACCAGAGGATGACCTGTGCCCATGATGGCTTTGACGCACAAAACATAATTGATATCGATATGCCTAGCTGAATTAAGTGTCGTCGTCGTATGACTCGGAGAAATAGTAGATGAGAGTTCTGCTTTGTGCTGCATTCCTCCCATGAGAGTCATATTGACGGCAAACTTGTTCTCGAGGACGTTGCCAACTCGCGTTACTGGCGTAGTTTTTCGGCCACCGGCGAATGCTCCAGCACGAAACGTTCTCGATTCACGAATAGCAAGCTCAAAGCCGCGAAGGATCACAGTCTGAAGATTATCAGATCTGACTGTGGCGAAAACTGAAACACGGTCGCCAGGGCCATAGCAGGTTTGATGACGCTCAACGGTCAAAGAGACACCATCGAGCTCAACACGCCGGACGTCTGTCTGGCAGTATACTGGCCAAGTAGAGTGCAGGTCGTGCTTGTCGATAATGATTTCGGTTTGGGTCGACACGACGTTTGACTTTCTTTTCCGAAAAAAGCCACTATAGGAAGCTGAGAAAGACACGCGGACAGCCATGACACAACACACGCACCGTTTACCTTTCGTACCCACGCTGGCAATGAGTTCGTACTTGATACCCACTTGTACAACAGCAACGAGGTTAGCGAAGCCTACTTTAGAAGCGCAGTATAACAGGTGCTCACCACGCCCCTCCAAGGTAAGTGTCGGCGGAATGGACTCGGGTATGCGTATTTCGAATGGGAAATCCGACTACAAGTAGATGCACCCATAAGCAAAAAACTTGACGATAAGATTGAATTCGTTTGACGCACCGATTTCAATAGCTCCCACTCCTCTGGTGCCGTCCAGACGTTGACTGGACTGGGCCCAACACAATCGAAGAATATGTTTTCAACCG
This sequence comes from Desarmillaria ectypa, assembly GCA_030407005.1. Lineage (NCBI taxonomy): Eukaryota > Fungi > Basidiomycota > Agaricomycetes > Agaricales > Physalacriaceae > Desarmillaria > Desarmillaria ectypa. The sequence continues at coordinate 3,915,188 of JAUDYN010000002.1, read as the reverse complement.
TATTTCCTCCTATCATCGGAATCTGCTCGACTTTCCGCAGCTCCACACGGATCCACTTCACTTTGACTCCCTGAGGTCCGACTCTGACCTCGATAGCCTAAATCCAATTGTCAACGCGGTAGTTCCAGTAGTAGTGTTCGTAGGATACCCACGCCTTTTACTGCAGCCTGTGGCCTATCTGTACCTCCTGAAGGAATGCCGGGGTAGCCTAGGGAAACAATGAGACGCGATGCTGGCGAGCACTGAGAATGGTGCTGACCATGGACGAATTCGACATTTGGAGGCTGCCGAAGGGTGCTGCACGTAAAAATGAGTACAAGTCATAGTGTCGTCATCGTCGAGTAAACTCACAGCTTCACTTGGGACATGGCCCTGCGATGGCGAGAAGGAAAGGTGTCACTGCCAAGTTTGATGATGCGGCTGAGGGTCGTGCCTTGACCTCCTTCGGCAACCTTCGGACCGGTGTCGCGCTTCCGCCGCACTTCTCATTGTAATTTGCTCGAAATATCTGTCACTTTGATTCATACTCGTTTTCTGCGCTATCTCTGTTACATTAAAGCCTGTCATGCAGAAGATATAAAGAAAGTCTCTGTAAGCTAACGCCACCCGAAATAACTGATCTAGATGATATACATCAGTTGTTTCATATCCCTGCTTTGCTGGCAAGAGATGTACTAGTGCTTGATCCACGTCATCCTGGGCCGACGATTAAGCCAAAACTACTGCAGGAAATTTGAGTGATGAGGGAAGGACACCTTGATACCCTTTCGTTTTCCAAAATATCGCTCTTGGATGTCATTTCAGAATCGCCGGACCTAGCAAAGCTCAGTGAGCAACAAAAATGTGAGTTACATATTGTTATCAATACTGCGGAGAAATCACAATGAAATATACAGCTTATAAGTCCTCACCGGATGGTGAGTAGCATATACGTTCAAAGATTTTCAATATATATCAGGTACCTCAGCGTACCATGTGAAGTTCGATGACCTTATCTACGTTGTAGGGAAGGTGCAATGTTGCAAATGCAAAGGATTCAGCCTGTATTGAAAAGTTTACCGTCTAGTTACGGTCATCCAAGACCACATCGGTGTAGCCTAGATGAGTATCATCAACTGAAGGAACCGCTACCCATCATTTCAGACGTGTACTCCATCTTTAACTGCCTCTGTAAATGGAGCAAGTTACTTGCGGCAGCACTAGTACCAACAGCTGCAGTGTTTCATCGTAAGTTGGCATCATCAGGTTTCGTTCCAGGTAACAACGATTGAGAGATTGGCTGATAGATCGCTAGATCAGACAAGAGTCTAGCATTCACGTTCAGTGGTGCCGGTGAATGTTGAACGTAAACTCTGGCATCGTGAAAGGGTTTACGTTTAGAAGTTTACTGTATATAAACTAAACGAGCTGAGGGCTTGGATACTTGTCTTCGCAGCGTAGTGGTTACTTTGGTTTGTTCATCTGATGGACATCGTGCAGCAGCGGCGCCACAGTAGTCTCTAAGAGGTACGATGCTATGCAAATATGGGTACCTTGCCTGAGAACAGAGAGAATGGACAAAGGAGGGAAAAGAGCGACGGAGGGCGCCCTTTTATACTCTTCGGGTATGCGAGAGATCTGCGCATGATGATCGAAATGCATCATAGATACCTTACTAACTTCCCACAACTTGTCGATCAAAACGTCTGCAAATTTTCATACACGGAGGGTTTCGAGAATTCCTCGTAAAGCACGTAGCTTAAGAAGTGCTTGTACAATTATGGATGGCTCCGGAATAGGGTGTGTGGACCCCGTATCTGTCATCTGCTCGACTCGGAATATCATCACACTTGCACTGTGCTTCTGTGCTGAGTTGGCAAGGCGATGATATTCCTCTGAAAACGTTGGCACTATCGAAGTCGTTGGCATAATTTGTACGGTTGACCCACTCAAAAATCGGCTCAAAGGATATCTCATGAAGCCCAATGTGGTGCCAAGTAGTTTTTCCATTCAAGAATCAAAGTCAGATACATCACTGATCAGAGAAATGCCAATGAAGAAAAAAGGTAGAATACGGTACAGCAATGAGGAAACAAGCAATAAAGTGAGCAACAAAAACCTCTTCTTTGTAAGCGACCTACAAAGCTAATCCGATTTCCTGGACTTTTTCGGGGAAACGAAGATATACTCCGAGTTCCAGATTGCGCCATCGAGGGTGTAAAGGGATATCAGACGGAGGTTTTCAAACTTTATTTTCCTGGGCAGCGCCCTGTTGCGCCAGTTTGACACCCCATTGGCTGCAGTCGACGTGTGTGTGATGCGGTAATACAGCTCAGCGACTGCCTTTAGGATCCCGTAGCGCGTTACGCGTCCATGGCTGCACCGGACGTTGATACTTTCCATCAACGGTGGGTAACCATTGATCTGCACATCGACAGAGATTAGTCCGTGCAGGGATCGGAAACTCTGGAGACGTACGTCAATGTTCAATAGAACTGTATGAGCGCCGAATGGGTTGACCACCTCGTTGTCGTCAACCAGGGAGAAACCGCCGGGAGGATCCAATACGTCACGGAGAAGAACGCCACACCCACGTTCGTTTTGATCAGGGAAATCGACTACAATACGGCGATCCATGAAGGTAATGAAGACCGCACGTTGACTGGGAATTGGTCCCGGTTGTTTAACCACCACGGTCTTCTCCTCCCTAAGCTTCTATAGAAGATAAAAGGGGCAAGTTGAATAGCTATCTGCATAAGATCATGGTGTTTGACCTACATAGTCTTCATGCTGCATAAATTGGAAGTGAGCACACTTGTCGCTGCAAGGGGTTTGAGGATCGACCTGCCCAGGAATAGTCAGCACAACTTGTCTACATGGTACGCTCACAAATCCACGAACCTGACGGCCGTAGTCGAAGATGAACGGCCGGGGCGGTAGGGGTTTCCCATCCGCGTCCGTTGGTACTAGCGATCCTCTGTGGCTAACATACGGCAGCAGCGCGACGGGCTTGTCCGGGAGCTATTACAATATTCAGCACGAGAAGCGGAACCATATCATGGTGGGACTCACAACGGCAACGCCTCCTTTTCCCGGTGAACTTTTCCACCGATGCGGGAGAACGGTTTTGTGAAGGTCGATGGAATACTTCTTTCTCGGAGGCGTTTCCGGGGCATAAGGCTAGTAAACAAGCGTCGTGAGGGGCGCAAGATACAAGTTATGACAAGCACCCACACTGTAGTAAGTCGCTGAGCTAGATGGGGGAGTGACAGGGCGGGAAGGCATCTGACTCGAACCAGCTCGGCTGGTATGATAGTCAGAGCCTGGTGCTTCGGGCCTGACCCGCGAACGGGGGTGACGATCGGGCCCAACAGATGCCTCCTACAAACCGTTCATGTGCCGCCGTAGAACTAAGACGCAGGATTACTCACAGCATGTTGTTTATCAGCAGTGGTTTTAGACCCCGTGTCGAAACAATCGAGGCGGAAGACTGGAGGCTCCATATTCGGGTAGTAGCTGGAGAAGTCGGGGTAGTCGCCGGCGTCGACGCGGTTGGGGTTGTAGGGATTTCTAGACATGGTGAAGAGGATGAGAAAATTGAAGGAAAGATAGACGAAGTTGGTGGTAAGGAGCAGTGGGAAGACAACCAGGCCTTCGATGTACAACAGACAAGTGCAAGAGCGATGGAGAAACCACGCAGTGAAGTCAGTCCCTTATATATGTTCTCGACCAATAGTTCGTGCCACCATTGAAGGCGCATACACATAACGAACCTTCTGTCACGATTCCGACGAGCATTATGTTCAATGTAATCGGAACCTTGACATTAGGAATTTCGCTCATTGTTTACATTCTAAAGTTAAAATCAGATATGCGATCGCCAAGGAACTCATCGAAATACCTGTATTGTTCAAACTACACATATTTTTAGCGCACGCCAACGAGCGTGTGTGACTATCCATCCTTTCTTGGTTGAGGCCGGGGGGCCATTACCAGTCATTTTGTGAATCCCAGTCCGGCATGCCACAGGAGACACAATCATAGTTTCTCACACAAAGAAAGAGTAGAGCAGAGTCTGCATGGACTCAACATCGACATCGGGAAGCACAACTGCTCCGCGATCCGTCTAAGCTACCCTCCCTCTTTATTGTTCTGGAATCATCCATCTTGCTTTTCATCACTAAAGCCATGATAGGTGGCATGCAATGAACAGGACGGGAGGCGTTGACGAGGGCGACTACTACCACGGCTCTTCCAGTGACATAAAAACCCACGATAAAGCATGAAAGCAAGTCGTTTGTATACAGAAGAAATACACGGGAATAAAAAGACGAACCAAAGCGGAAGCATATCAAAACTTGTACTCCTTGCCCTTTCTTCCATCCCTATCACGATCCCGGTCCCGTTCCATCTTCTGCTTCTTCTTCGCCATTTCCTTCGCAACCATGTCTGAGAAATCTTCTCTTCCAGCACCAGGAACACCGGCATTTCCGCGTGAATGAGCATCGTACTTCCTCCTCAGCTCTTCCTCCGACATGTTCTCCAGATCACCCGCATCGATGGAGACGTCAACTCCATTAGCCTTGCGCTAAAAGGACACAGGATTGAGTATTACACATTTAAGAGGGACAGGATCTTGGCACCTTTGTTCCGCGTTCATCACCTAGAACAGGCACAGGCGCGCTGGTCACGGCGTTGACATCGTAACCACGCTCGCTTCCCATCAGCCCACGAACAGAAGTTTGCTTCTCGGGAACGACTTGATACAACGATCTTGGTCCAGATTCCATAGCTTCCGACACTGTTCTTCCAGAGTTCTTGCGAAGCTCAAGAAAGTCGGGTGTTTCCAGACCACCAGCAATCGTAGACACGACGCTGGCCATTCCTGAGGGCGTTTCTGTGCCTGAGGGTGTCTGAAGACCATCCATAGGTGTAGGCTCTGCTTCCTCTTCCTCGGATTCGTCTTCACTTTCTTCGGATTCTTCCTCTGTAGATGCAAGGTCATAAATAAGAAGGGATATATAAGATTCGGGACCGCTTGCCTTCCTCAGGTTCAAGCTCACCCCAAGGCTCCTTGTCGATTGGCTCGCCCTACAGAAGTGGTTCCAGTCGTTACGATGCAGTGAGAGAATGGAGGACTTACACTGGTATCCGATATCTTGGGGAGCACACCAAAGACATCACCGTACAGAGGACGGTTGTATTCATCGAGTGGAGGCTTTCCCCACCCACCAGGGTGGAAACCCCATTGTGCCCTGAGAAGGAGAGGTCAGAAATGGCCAAAGAAATGCAACAACGCCTTACCCTTCAGGTATAGGTGCATTGAGACCCGGTATGCGTAACGTGGGGTAACTGGGCGGTGGCCCGAACCTTTGCATGCTAATGAGCCAAGGTGGCGGGGCAAGCGGAGGAATCGAGAGAGCTTCAACCAATTCAGGTGACAAATCTCCCGGCCGCTTCTCCTTCAACGATGTCTCGAATTCCTTGCCCTCATAGTACCTAAGAAGAGAACGTCAAATCGTCAACGCCACGCGTGTCCAACGGAACGAACGCTTACATTTCGCCGAAACCAGTAACCAATGGTTTCGTCTGAAACTTGAAAAAAGCATCGTGCAGTTTCTGATAATCAATGTCCACTTTACCCATCTTCGGCTGGACCCGCTCTCGAGTTTTGGCCTTCAAAGACATGTTGGCTTCCTTCTCCTTGATGGCGTCTCGCATCGTGGCGATGCCTGTGTCGGCGATGTAGGAAGGGAGCTGGAATGGTGGCTTTTCGATACCACGCTTGCCTTGAAGATAGTCTCGTTTGGCGCTCCAGTGTATCGGGATGGGGATGGTGTTCCGGTAACTTTTGAGGTGGAGGAGCAATCGTGGGTCGGCAGCTGTGACGTCGGTCCACTCAACGACTTCAGGCTTCTTCACCAGTTGCTTGAGCTCAGCCACCGTCAAACGTGCCATCTTTCGTTGCTTCTTCTTCGACAACGGTTTCTGTTCCGCGTCCGAGTCGCCCTCGGAAGGCATGTCGTCGTCGGAGTATATCATTTCTCCTTTGGTGTTTTCAGGGTCCTTTTTCTGTTTAATAACACAATATGAAAAATGAAAATGGAACTAGATGGATATGGCGCACTAGTGATTCCTCAGGTGGTAGCTGGAAACGCGCAAAGACGTCGGAGAATGCTTCGAGGGCAGTATCGTCCAACTGCTCAGGTACGTACTCAACATTGGCTACCACTTTCTTTGGTTCCTCCTCTTTTTTATCTGCTTCGCTGCCATTCTGTTGGCCCTGTAGAGAAATCAACTTCAGTTTTCAGTTGCAGCCAGGTGACGTACATTGGTAGCTGTTACTGTCTTTCTCTGCTTGTGCTTCAGCCGACGAAGCTGATTTTTGGATTTTATGGGCTTCCCATTAGCCTTCAGCGTTCCGTTGACCGTTGTCACCTCTTCTGGTTGCGCAACCATCAAGAGCGTCAGGACAGTGATGAAAGAGTAAAGGCAAGGAGGCGTGTGAATGTATTGACTTTTCCGTTGCAAAATATCAATTCAATATTTATTTATTTCTTCTGAAGACCTCAACGCTGGCCAGTCGGTAGGAAATTGTTCGTCTCCGTATTATCGAGAATCCTTGGACCCCGAGCCGTTGGGAATATTAACCTCACGGAAATTGAGATGTTTCGCCCCCTTATCTTTGTTAGTCTCCTTGGCCTATCCCCAGGGCGGCCGTTTTTCCCCGCAGGAAACGGTGGTTGGGTCCCAGCCCCATGATTTACTCGCAGGCTCATGTACCTTCTCTACAGCATTCTATGAGGTCTCTCTGTCCCGTGATGGTTGCCTCTGTACTTCCTATTGTGAGTCATCCAGGTGAACGCAGGTTTGTGATCTCTGAATATCGCTCTGCGCTGTACAGCTTGGATTTGTCTTTCCCACTTGTTTCAGACATTAGTCTCTATACTCGGCCTTCATGGTTCTGCGAGTTCCGAGAACGGGTGAAGAGGGTCTTGTCTGCGACACAACCTGCTGTATTTGTATCTTCCACTAACAACTTTTGTCATTTGAAGAGACCAGAGTCACCTTACTCTTGACTATACTATAATATCATACCCATATGACCAACATTTTCCTATCTGTGGTTATTTTTACTGCTTTTCCTTGCATTCAACCTGTACTCAGAGTGAACCTAAGTTATGACAATTGCAATATTATAAACCCAAATCACTAATAAAAAAACAAGAACATTAATACTCTACAAGACAATACAAATAAAACCCTAATAACTCCTCATATTGTTTGCTGCAACTTGAAAACCAAACAGAGGTATCCACTAGTTAACAGCAAAGAAAAAAGGATGCCCACCCGGCCAGAGTGGCCGAAGTGGAACAGGAAAATATTTAGACGGTGCATAAGCCTGAGCCTACACAAGCCGCAGACACCCTCTGGGGACAGGGTCGCCGTGCTATGAAGGATCTCCACGGCCCACAAACCCGGTTACGTGGAGGGGCTTGTGCCATCAAGGTAAGTATGAGTCATTTCTATGTTTGCATCCGGCTTTTATACGCAGCCTTCGCGCACGGACCAAGCGCCCAGTTTGGCAGGCCCTATTCCGTGGAAGTACCCGATGGCCGTATCCGGGTCCCATTCAAGTAAGCTCGTTACTACATAAATGTACATCGCACAATGCTACAAGCAGAGAGTAGAGAAAAGTTGTCAGTGCTTTTGGGTTCACCCTTCTCATGCCGTAGAAAAATAATATTTTAGCCTTGCAACAAAGCTCAATATTGTTGGCACTTACTAGAGCTTGTTCACTCAAGCTGTAGCGAGGAAAGGCAAGTCAACCTTTGAAGAACATCAGGCTCAGGGCATTATATTGTCACTTGTCTCTAGAAGGAGGTCGTGACGGGATTACTGAGTGCACATAAATAAATAGATCGAAGATCGCGTTTATCCGGGCCGTGACTACCGTCGCGTCTCTTACTCAGCCCCACCATGAGCGACGTTATCGCGAAGTCCCCACAAGCAGACACAGAGGCTCAGCCCCTTCTAGATTCCCCACAGATAGCATACGATACAACGGAGGCTAGTGGCAAGGTAGTCAAACAAGGGCGTAGTTGGAAGCATATATTATTTTACCTGTTAACCACGCTACTGGGAGTCAGCGTCCTAGCTGTCTTCATCAAAGGCTTCATCGATGCTGATGATGTAACAGTATGTGTCTTTGCATTTTAAGAGCTCAATGTCTCTAACAATGGACTAGTTTGATTTCAAGAAAGCATTGAAGGCAGCGCTAGGTGGGGGGTTGAGCGGTGCTGCTGGTACGACCCTCCGGTGTACGAAATGTTGCGGCCTCCAGTCTAATCTGCTATACAGCAATGGTCCTACAGGTGCTGACTCTAATGGTAAGATTTACTGACGTGTCATTGGCCGACATTGATAAGCATTTCGGTAGCCTGTTCGCACCGTCATGAACTACCAATACCGATACGGGTCTTCGACCAGCGAAGCCGTCCTGACCTTGTACAATAATGGCGGATGGACACGTTACTATCAAGGGCTCTCCGCTGCTCTTATACAGGGCCCCGTATCTCGCTTTGGCGATACTGCAGCCAACGCCGGGATTCTCGTGCTCCTCAGCTCGAACACGTACATGAAGAATCTTCCGGCCCACGTTCAAACTATATTCGTCTCCCTCACCGCTGCTGCATTCAGGATCCTTCTTACCCCCATCGATACCGTCAAGACCACTATGCAGACCCAGGGCAAACCGGGAATGCACATCCTGAGAACCCGCGTAAGCCCTCATACATCTCGCGTCATCTCATCTCATAATGGCACCTATTTATATAGGTCAGGCAATACGGAATCGGATCATTATGGTATGGCGCACTGGCCACCGCAGCAGCCACGTTCGTGGGGAACTATCCTTGGTTCTCTACTTACAACTTCCTCGACCAAGCTCTCCCTCCGCCTACGACCTTTGTTGAGAAGCTTCTTCGGCAGGCGTTCATTGGTTTCTGTGCCGCCGTCATCTCAGACACCGTCTCAAACTCTCTACGAGTTTTGAAGACCTACCGCCAAGTAAACGAGACACGGATCGGATATGTGGATGCCGCCCGTGCTGTCATTGCTGTAGATGGGTTTCGAGGTTTGTTCGGCCGAGGACTCAAGACGAGAATCATCGCGAATGGGCTGCAAAGCATTATGTTCTCCATTCTATGGAAACTGTTTTTAGACTTGTGCGTACGAGAGGCCGTGTTATTGAGCTTTTAACTAATGCCTTCCAACAGGTGGAACCGTAAGACAGAAGGATAATCGGGTCGCATATATGTAACCAGTAAGCAAAAATAGACTGAATTATGAGAACTGTGGGAATGTGTTATCAGTGGAACTTACCTGTCTTCATGTAAATTTGTCTGACGAATAATGTGAGTATGTACCCGGTCCCGGTCACGCGTTGTTTCGAAGTACGCGTTTGGCCCCTATAAGTATCACGTGTGATTGTGCTTGCGGCGACAGGTTGAACTTTTTCTTCGTCCGCCATCCAGCAGTAGGTATGCTCTGTCATGTATCAGTCGCTGCATGGGCCCGTTGTTTTACATACGTCCGGCCTAAGTTGCGAATACCTAGAGGCCTTGAATGTAATCGTGTTTACTCGTACCGCGATTGCTAGGAGTGGATTGTGTATGCGGCCATGCCAACAACATGTAAAACTATAATTGGAGGTTTTGAAGAAAATAGGATAAAATTTATGGTAGGCCACCTTCATCCTGCGAGTCCTCTCCATTAATATACTCGTCTGGCTGACTATTCCACCAGATCCATGCGTTGAAAGACACATAGCGAGCCCTTGCCAATCGCCGACGATGTCTCCTACAAGGCAGCCTTCCAGGCAGAGCTATTCAATCAAGTTCTCGATACCTCTCTGGACGTGTCAAAGACGGAAAAAGTAGCTGATCTATCCGGAAAGCCAGAAAACCCACAGACCTCGTGCGTGTGGACCCCTCTGCATGGCACTTGAGGTAAGTACTTGCTTTCATTTTGCTACGGAACTGTGTAACAGGTCTGCCAGCATTATACGAGCATGGGCAAATATCTAATTGGGATATCAGCGTTAGGCACTGCCAACTCTACTAGATATGGACAGCCACCTTATAGACCAGAAAACTTAGTTATTACGAGCAGCACGAACATATTGCTCCCGGAGTGGTATCTGGACCGCGTGGAGGGCATCGGACCTGCTAGTGGCTCTAATGTATAGTAGTGCATCATTAGTACGGTCTAGGGGGAAGACGTTAATTCTCATTCTTATATATCCGGGAAACGGTCAGACTTTTTCATATCTGGGAGTCGTCACTAATCCTGCATCAAGGCTCTGACGCATGCACATATATGTGCGTCTAGATTGTCTGAAAACGACTATTGAAGATAAACTTGCTCTCGATCGTGATCAGGTCCAGCGGCAACTTGATCATGGCGTTGTCGGAGAAGCGACTTTTCGTCGACCCGTCCCCAGCACCTTGATATATCCTAGAGTTGATTTTCGACGTCAGAGGAATGATCTGGTGCTGCGTTGTCGTGGCTGAATCCGCCCAGCCAGCATCACCAGTCACCAGTCATGATTCTTCCTTAACACCCCACAACATCCAATGACAAGCCTACTAAATGGACCGCATTCGTTAGACTTGACACCCCTTCCTCCCATCGGTTTTCAGCTTTTGACGCGACATATCTTCTGGACCTGTGAGTTTCAATGATACCATTTGTAGCCTTAGCATGATGCATTTCATTAGTCTGAACAGATGGAATGCAGGCTGTCTTCACGTTATGCGAAAATAGACTCATTTACGACATAGATGAGAACATGCTATTATCATGTGGTCCTCGGCCCGTGTATGTTTTTGAGTATGTGCTCAAGCGCCGAGATTTGCTAGTTAGGCGATCTTGCTCAGTCACTCGGACCTTCGGGTCTCCTGCTGCGGTGTCTAGGATAGAGGGCCCGAGTAAACTCCGTTATCTCACGAGGTTTGCATAATGGTTTCCAGCTGCTGAAGGCTTGCTGTCGTCGCAAACGTTCTTGTACGCCCGGCCTCGTCGTTGATTATTATGTTTCACCGCTCCGAAAGCGTGTCCAGCACGCGGAGGATGCGTGGATCTCGGTTCTGCCCCAACCAAATAGTGATGAGGCTTAATCAAGATCAGCCCTGCGGAATGGAATTAGCGAGGCTTCCTTGTGGCCCAGTTCATACATATACATAATTACTGCCAAGATGTTTCGATGTACGTGGTGATACCCCTCCTCCATCCTCCATCCTCATCCTTATCATGTCTTGTCATTCCTTTTACCAGTTCGACGCTTTCCAACTCTCAGATATTTTCCTTCTTATATTTCTGTTCGTCCTTCTTATCATCGATATCGCCGTACACGTTGCGACGAGGTGGCGTTCGAATACCTTTTCTGGTGCGACACTCGTTCTATACCGTAATCGAAAATCAGTAGTAACCTGTACGATTTGCGTGTAGCAACCCAGGGGGAATCAAAGAATGTGCCCAATCTGCCAATACCTGTTCCCGACGTACACATATCGCAACAGCGGCAACCCGAGGTCTCCATATCGGATTCGAAGCGCGACAATACTGCTGTCGCCCGAACTTGTCGGAATCCCCTACCCATTGACCAACATAATACGCATCTACCCTCGGCGCTAGACCTACAAAAGAAATTGTCTCAAAGCACATCTTCCCATTTCACCGAGAGGCTCCTTTTTACGAACAAGCTATGGGCGCAGAGTTCGATCATCCTCCAGCTCCGGCATGCTGTGCTTTCCGCCGAGGATGGTATACGGGATAATGCCTTCAATGCCTTCCTTGATCGCCTGGTGCTTTCCAACACTATCTGGCAACAGCGGAAGGAGATTGATTGTTTGAAGCGCGAGCGCGACAAGATCAAGGGTTCCCGAGTTAAATCTGTTATTTCCCTGGCTAAATCGCTCGCGTCCCACCACCGCAAAGAGGCTCTCACCAAGCGACTGGTGGTTGACCTTGTCGATGAAGTCAAGGCGAGCAAACGGGAGACGGTGATATTACGGGAGGAACACGACAGAGAGGTGCGGAAGATCAACGAACTGTGGGTGAAGGACTATAGAGAGATTGTGGGTGAAGTTGAAAAATCTCGGCTTGCTGAAAGCGCGAGGGTCATTCAACAGGAGATTTCTAATGACATAGAGCGTGAATTACGGGACGAGCTCAATAACAGTAGGAAGGAAGTGGAAACACTGAGAGGCCAGGTTTCCGAGTACGAACGCCTGATTGAAGGGCTTTGGTCAGATCTTCATGGGCAGGAGAAGTCGCCCATTTGACACGATCTGGGGCAAAAGCTTCATCCTTTGGCAATCAGGATCATGGTGGTGGTGGTACCAGTGGTACTAACGACGTTTGGTTGATTATGGCGGGCGTGCGAGAGGCGAGGGCAAGTAAATATTTATATGGAGTAATTTATTCGGATTGTATGTACTATTACAGGTAGAATACCGAGCGGTCTATTATCTACTTACGTGTATACATTATGATAATCATACGGGGGACCCTTTTTAATTTTATCTAATTGTTATGTTGAAGGTCCGCTTTGACTCCGCGTCGCTTTGCTGTAGACGGCGACGACCCAAGCGACGACGTTGATGACAGCGTCGTCGCCTACAACAATAATATCTCTGCACAATAGCGATTGTTGGCTTGTTGCGATGGCTGCTGGGACCGTTTTTAAAGGTCAAAGGCCGTCGTTGCTGTGTTTACTACGTGTTGACCTTGATGCTGTTCAGTTGGGCCATACCGTCTTACCTCTCTAACATTCTGCTTCGCAACAAGAACCCTCAACTTCCCACAGTCTGTTATATTCAGCGACTTCCGTTCGACATATTCGTCGAGCATATATTCCCCTTGCTTTGTGTTGAAGAAATAATATGCCTCCGCAGGGTTAGTGGTCAGTCATTTACGAGATCAATGCTCTTTGACTTAAGATTTATAGGTAAATCGAATGTTCTTCCTGTTGACCCATGAGCCTGTTGTCTGGAAGCGCTTCATGGCGCGTATGAATGTACCTGCTCCCCCCTTCCGGCCCACGTTCGCGTATTCCCTACGGGAGACCGATTTTGAGATCGAGCAGATGGTCACACGCGCTATTTCCGTGGACGATAATTTCAGGCGACGGTATCCCCGTGTCGCCAATCGGTATCGAGTCCCATTGTACTCCCAAATACTCGAGCTCAAGTTGGTGTTGGGGGGAAAGTATCTTGTCGCCTCTATTGTCAACCATGTATACCGACAATTCCAAATTGTCATCGTCAATTTGGAGCATCCAGAAGAGGATGGTGTTCGCCCTGTATTATACATACCGGTTCATGCACGTGCGTCTAACCTCGATGCAAAATATATGACCTACCATGGGCAACCGGGCATCATGATTTCATACGTATGCCGGTCGTGGAAGAAGATGGCTGATGGGACCCCGACTGGGCACTTGTACATTTTATTCTTGCTTGTATTTCTGGGGCCGTTATTGACGAAACCTTATAGAACAGACCTCGATAATTTGACTTATCACGCGCCAGTTGATGAAGCGCATCCCATAAAGTACGAGTGCAATTGCTATTTCTCTCCCATGCACATCGTGGAGTCGTTGTCGGATCCCTATGTCTTACCAGGAGATGATGAGTACGAGAAGCGACAATCTGGCATCAAACGACCTTCGAACCGTGTCATGGCCTTCACCTCTGGCCGGGTATTAGATGATCCATCGCTTTTCGAAAGCGATGGCGTGCCATATGTTGTAATGACCCAGCAGCCCGATAGAGTCATCATTGCCAATTTGCATACTCATACAACCCACCTCCTTCTCTGCAGAAGAGTCCCGACCTACGAAAACTTCGTGAGTCGCTCGTGCATCTCTTTTGCGATGTTTGGTATTGACTGACACTTCCTAGCGTCACACAATAATGGCTGTCCGCGTTCTACCGGATCAAAGTCACATTCTAGTCATCCGAAGAATTCAGCATCCCAGTTTGATTCCCCGGAACACCATAGAACTCTACCAAATGCCTAACTCCGGAAGCCAGTCTCTCACTGCGACCGCCGCGTTTGAACGCGTATGGACTCCAGAATGCTATGCCCGTAGTTTCCACATTTCAAATCACTACCGCACCTCGCACAAAGGTGACCATCCTACGCGCTGGAACTCCAATGATCCTCCGCCGCCTCTATCCATATTCATGTCTTCCGCCCGACCAAACACCATGACACATTATCATCTTTGGCCTTCGTTGATCAAGTCCCAGATATACGGGACAGGAAAAACCATTGATTTATGGGCATACAGTCTCGGAGACTCCTGCACACAGCAGTCCCTCCATCGCAGTGACACCAACATCACCCGGGTCATTCCTGGGGTGTATCGTTCTCTCGCGTGGCATCAACCTCAGGGGGACCGGTCAATATCACCAAAGATGACATCCCTCATGCGATACACAAGTCGTGAGGCACTGCCTACGGGGTACTCTTCTCCGACACTACCGACCGATGAGCCACTCCTCCGGAAGGGTCGGATTGGTGTCCCAAAATTCGTCTATGGTCCGTTTCAGGATGTGAACGAGGAATCTTATCCCAATCTCTTCCACAAAGGTATCTCGGCAGCGGCATGGGACGAAAGCATTGGGCGAGCGTGCTTCGTCTCCGACGAGGCCTCAGTGATTGAGGTTCTGGATATGGCGTATGTTGTACAGCCAGATGATCGCCTGACGCTGTGGAATATGGATCATATGCACAGGAAACCACAGACGCTCTCGGTTGATTATACCACGGCGATGTGATGCGATCAATATGTGTCCGTGCATATTTTACGATTTTGGTATCTAAGGTAACAAAACAAAAGGACAAAGACTCATAGGACAGTGACATAGCGCTTGTACTTCCAGAGAGTCGTCGATGGATGAAGGATGTTATGACCTAATGACCGGACATTCCCAGAAGCATGTACTACCTCTAGTGATTCGGAAATAGCTTTCAAATGAGTATTGCGACTTAATCATTGCTACTATCTTTATCAAGGAAGAAACGGGAGCGCAAGACCATAATAATGAATAATTATAGTAAAAAGAAATTAAATAAGAACTCCTGAGCCGGCAACGCTGCCGAGTTGCCGGGAAGACCTTTTGAACCTCCGATCATTTCCGGCCCGAACTTCCCAGCTACACGTTGGTAGGTCACGACTACGCATTCCGAGGAGACTTCGCCATGCACAGCGATGAGCACCCTTTATCCCTGGAACTGGCCAGTTTAAAAGCAGCTGTATCTAGATTTCAGGTATTTCATTTGCTCGCTTGTTCACTATCTATTGACGCTTATTTCCAAAGGATGAAGCTCATAGTGCCTCCGTGAAATTACAGCGGCATGCTTTGAATACCTCCAACTCGCACGAGAAACTCATACAATTGGAACGCGAAAATGCTGTACTCAAGTCAGAACTCGGTGTTCTTCGAGCTAACTCGCATTCAGATACGTCCGAATCTCATCCAGCGGTTCACCAATCGCAGGAGTTGACGCTGTCGCTAAGGAGGCTGTCGGACAAATTATCGCTCACGGAAGACGCATTACTCGAGCGTACGACCCGACTCGCCCATGCGAACGCAGAGGTCACCAAAGCTAAAGACGCTGCAGAAGGGGCGTATGCTCTGGCCGCGAGAATTCGAGGGAGGGAGGAGGAGAGTAAGGTTCGGGAACGAGACCTAGAGAAGCAGCTCAGAGAGGCACAAGAGCACAGCAAGATGTCTGACCTGGCTGTGAGCGAGTATGCTGATTACGTTCGCTCGCTCGGTGGCAGGACATCCATGTCGCCCCGTTTACCGCCAAATACAAGTCTTTCCGAAGCAAAGTCTGGCATTCATAAGCTGTTCGATGATTTTTCTTTGGAGTCCGAGGAGCTGAAAGCCAAGATAGATCACCTAGAAGGTGAACTTGCCATTGTGCATTCCAAGTATGAGGCAGAGATAAGGAACAAGGGGAACGATAGGGTAGAACTCGCGAAAGCACAGGCCGAGCTAGAGAAGCTGAAGCTGGAAGATAATTCGGCTGCAAAAATGGTGTCAAGATACATGTACGTCGCTTCACTTCATAACAGACGCCTGTCTCTGAACGTAACTCAAAGGAAATTCTCGCAATCGGCCACAAACCGTCTGCAGGCGTCACTTGTATCCATGAAGGAAAGACATTCCGCGACGGTCAATACTCTGAGCACGCAGATATCCGTATTGTCTTCTCAGCTTGACCAGTCCCGCGCCGATACCGAAAAACTGAGGCTAGCGCTGGACGAAGTGGGTGGCGACGTCATGCGAGAGGCATTTGGTCGTCGCAGAGAGGTCTCGTTAAGAATTCACATGGTCGCTCGAGAAGAGAGCACCGTGGAGTGGCTTCGACGGTGGGCGTTACGTGCTGAAGAAGGCATCGAGCGAAGAGATGACGCGAGCACGCTTCTGGAGAGGATGCTTCGTGATGCTCATGGGTTTGCAGCAGACCTCAATGGTGCCTCCGAGTCTATGGGCCGGATCGTCGTGGCTGAGAATGCCGTGGAAACTTTGGTTGAAGAGTTACGGATACAAACTGCTCGAAGGCTCGATTTGGAGAAGCTGATCGTGCTGCCACCCCTTCCAGCTCATCAGAAAAATCTTCCTGAACCGCCAGCTTCAGAGGAGACAAGAGGAGACCCACAGGAGGTGAAGGCGGCATTGGAAACAGAGGAACCAGAATCCCCCCAGGACCAATCGAAGACCGTAAGGACTCATCAACCCTCCCCCCGCCCAGCCTCGCACACATCTATCCTCGATGAACTTACCCCTTCCGAATCTTCATCTTCCTCCACTCTGGTTACATCGGATCCCGGGCCGTTTCCGACCAAAGATCAGCCGTCTTTACTTTCAGAGCTTAAGCAGGTTAGCAGGCGTTACGATGATATGCAACGGGCCTTCCGTGATTGCCATCACGCACTTCAAGATCTCAAGAATCAACTATCGGCGACCAACTCCAGCCAGGTCCTTCACACGGCAACGGAACGGCTGAACGACTACGCAGAAGACGCTCGTGTCGAACTGGAAATCCGCATCGCTGACGAGGCTCTTCTCGTACACGGGTTTGAGACAATCTTAACCGTTCCCGGAGCGCTCGCCGATAAATCTGGAGAGTCCCCAACCGTGGACGAGGTGGAAGCACAAATCGATGCGTTCATTTCGGGCTCTGATCCAGCTGTAAAGAAAGCCCAGCAGAATCTCTCTCAGAAACTAGATGATATACAGCATGATATTGCTGCCATCAAGCGAGCTTTACATGATCCCGAGCTTCTTTCGCCTATGCCCCCGTCTCCTTCCTCTACTGCTACTGGGTGGATGTCCTGGACCTCCCGTCCCTCGAGTCCCTCTGCTATGACGTTCGGAAGCGTTATGACGAATCCGAAGCTGCGACATGCGCAGTCCATCACCTTCCAGATGCGAAAGGATTCCTGCGCAAAGTTGGGCTTACGTGTGTCAATGCCTTTCTCTCCGCCTATCTCTTCAGTGCCTGTGGAGAATCGGGGACCGAGGCCAAGAACTTTGAGCGCCATGTATAGCCTTGGTCTGGCAAGGAACGCGAGCGGTACGTTGGGTGGTGGCTTTATTCCGCCCACTCCTTCGCGAGAGAATCATGTGGAGGAGGCGGGTGACGAGGAGGATGACGACGACGATGTTGAATGAAATATTACCTGTGATCAAAGAAACGGGACATTTATAGGATAATTTATTCGTAGATTTATAGCGATTTAGTTGGATTTGAAAATACATAGCCAATGTTTATAATTACGAGCACTAATACAGGTACTGATTACATCACGTGATAGAGACTTCGGATCCACGGTCCGAGAAGCGACTTATTCAAAATATCCTTTATGAGTCGCCAACTCCGCCCTCGAAAAACGCGACCGAGCTACAGCGCTCTCGCTGGTCTCGATGACACAGATGGTGATGGTGTTGGGCCATCTATCGTTAACCTTGATGATGCCTCAAGTGGCAGCGATTTTGCACCAAGAAAAGATGCCAAAGACGACAAAGAGGACGAAACAGATGAGCTCAACGAAGATGAGGACGACATGGACGTCGACCTCGAAGAACCGGAGCCCGTCAAACCAAAAGCTAAACCTAAAACCAAGTCTGGTGATTTCGTCGTCAAGCCCAAAACTGCTCCTCGCGCGGCCGGTGGGTCCAGACGACAGATGTACGTTCTTCCGACACCCAGCGTGAATCATCGACACCGAGCGGTACCGTTGTATGCTCGCTATGGACAGGTTGAACGTCTGGTGGCTCGTACGGGGCCGTTCGTAGAGACGAAAACGACGTTGACCAACAATTTTACCCAAAATGTCAGGATTACTGACCGCGTCAACAAGGCTTGGGGGTACAATGTCGGTGCTGGACCACTGTGGGAGCTCATTGAAGACAGAGGGTGGTTCAAAGAGTGTGCTGTTGATGCTGAGGTCGAGGCCGACAGACGGCCAACTGTGTATCGCAATGTGAAGATGAAAAACAACCTGCAGGTATTAAGCAAAGAGTGCGTCGCCTCTCACCCCCGTCTTGTCGTGAAAATAACCCCTGGTAGGGAAGCTGCTCCGTACCTTCCTTCTGATACTACAATGACAGAAGAGGGCGCGTTGAAGCCTCCTCCTCCCGTTCCCTGTTTCTTTGGGCCGTTTGATTCTCAAACTCGCGTCGAAATGACCCTGTACGAGACCCGAAAAATTGGTATGTAGTTTTTGATTTTTGATTTTAACGAAAGTTGAACATATTTTTCCAGCTGAATTCATCCCCGAAAGTAAATCCTACGTGTTCAATCCTGGGGCGCCTGCGTGGGGTCTTGACTGGTGTCCAATTCATCCAGATGACCGACCAGGTTAGAATACATGCTGCATTTTCCCTTGGTTTATCTCGACTCCCGCGTAGGCCGTCACTATAAGCAATATCTAGCCGTCGCTCCTTTCCCTACAAGTGAACATTCGCCTGAAATTGGCGTTCGCGAACCTCGTCCATCATATGCCTGCGTCCAAATTTGGGGTTTGGAGCACGAAAGCTTGAGCTGTGAGCTTGTCGTTTGCATTGACTCTGGGCCAGCGTACGAGTTGAAGTGGTGTCCTCTCCCATCGCATGATGCTGTACGTGACTTGATTTCCCCCTCGGGCTACCTTTAACAGGTTCCCAGATTTCTGGCAGCGACTCAAAACCGAGAAAACTGGGATTGCTTGCTGGGACATTCGAGGATGGATCTTTCTCAGTGTTTACAATACCAGACCCTGGCGACTTTGAGCGCAGTGGTCCAGAGCCTATTTTCGGTATATCAATCTCTTCTCCTACGCTCTCGCTGATTCGTTATATCTGTAGTTCGTATTTCTCAGCCTGTGCTACGTATTGAATTGGCCGAGACAGCATGTTGGTCCTTTGATTGGGCTAATAGTGAAGTCATCGCCATCGGAACAGCTAATGGTAAGGATGAGAATGCATTGACCCCGAGTTGGCGTGACCACTGACACCCTATACGAAGGTATTATAGCTGTATACAATATTGGGGCTGCTCTCAAATCTATGGATGACCCTAGTATGGTTTCCCGATAATATCTTGCTAGTCTCTCTGACGACGCATTGTATACAGATAACGTTCCCATCGCCGATCTCCTTCCCATGCACTACATTTCCGTCCATCAGTCTGCAATCCGTGCGCTGGCATGGATACGAGCACCACCGTGTGCACCTTCTGGTACACCATGCATTGATCAGGACCCTACCGTCATTGCTAGTGGTGGATATGATGGTATGGAATGTATGACAGATATACGCGATGGTCGAGGATCAGTGATGAATCGCACAAGAGGTAAATTGTAGCCGTTCTTTCCTGTTCGCGTTTATCTGATCGAATGCTAGATGTCATCAATACGATGGCGTTCTCACCTTTTGCGGGAGGTCCCATTACGATTGACCATGAGAACATTGTAAAAGCGTACTCCGCGTCGCCCAGTATGCTTGGTAGAGGACATACTCTGATGGAGCCTCAAGGGCCTGTTTGGGTTCGTCTAATACCGTTCTACGAAATTCGCTTATAGCTTACGCTTCTTGTATCAGTGCTTGAGTGCATCAGACTATCACCCACAACTTGCTGTGGCTTCAGCCGATGGAGCATGTTCAACAACGAATATGCTAAGGTCCACGCGGAGGGGTGGTACTGTTGTACGTTTGGCCCGAATATCCTGTACCCCCTCTGGTCACTGACGATTTCTTACTACAGCCCTTCTTCGTCCACAAGATATACCAACTGGACTATAGTCGCAAATCGAAGGAGTACCGCATGCTGGAGCGCTTCCTTCCGCAAGAGACCGTTGATAGGACAAAAAAACCGGGCAGCACGAGTACGGGATCATGGCCTCGGCAGGTTGGCATTCAGCGTGTTGTGTGGAATGAAGGCAATGGTCTGGCGTCAGCGGGAATGCTGGCTTCGACGACGGGGTCGGGGCTTTGTAGGATTGATTTCTTGGAGGGCAGATGGATGAAGAATAAGATACCACATAACGGCATTGAAAATATCAGGGGGGAAGGGGAGGAGGCCATGGAAGGTGACTCGGATGATTCTTCGTGATTCGCTTTCCTCTACAGTTTAGTACTTTCAATATTACTTTAAGAAAATGTCAAGTGCTGTCTTCGATTATACTATTGAAACCTAACGCGTAACGCGGGGGTGCTACGTTTCCCAAAACGAAGGTTGTAACGCGTAAGGTTTCCTTCTTTTCAAGTGTTATAAACCGAAAATTTGCTGTGCAAGTCAGCATCAAACACTGGATAAAAATCGAAGTATTTTTACTTGTGAATATAGAAAAAATATGCAAAGTTTGCTCATCCTCGGTTTCAGCACCAAGATGTAATACCTCGACCCTGGTTTCAATAGTACAATCGAAGACAGCACTAAAGTCTATTTTACCTCGATTTTACTTCCGGGTTTTTTATTTTATTTTATTAGTTTTGAAGATCTGCTTACTAAAGGGACACCGCCACAAATTAGCCGGACTTTCGAAATTGCGAGCGAAATTTCTCTGTTCGTCCACCACCGTTCGATTCACCTTCTGAGATGTCTTCAACTACCGTAGCGCAAGCTCATTCCACGTCTGTAGGTGCAAAGGGAGCCCGTAAACGCCAGCGGGGCCGAGGGGGAAACGTTAGAGGGAAATTGCAGAACACAAATACGAATGGCGACACCGAATCTGCACCTGCGACGGTTAAACAAACGGAGAAAGAAACAGCTGTCGAGGATGGAAAAGCTAACGCGGCTTCCACGCAAGAAGAGACTAGTGACGATGCTGTATGCTGGATTTGCGCAGAACCGGTCAAGTATTATTCAGTATCGCAGTGCAACCATCGCACTTGTCACGTCTGCGCCTTGCGACTTAGGGCGCTATATAAGAAGAACGATTGTACATTTTGCAAGGTATAGAATTTATCCTATCTCTCCAGGTTATCGACAGATCCTCACATTGATTCTAGGAACCTCAGTCATCGGTCATCTTCACGACATCTGAAGACGCGCTGTTCTTGTCCTTCACGGATGAGTCCACCCCATACAAAGACACCCGGCTAGCGATAATGTTCGAGACGGAAGAAATGATGCAAGAGTGCCTCATTCTTCTTCGCTTTAATTGCCCGGACGCGGACTGTGACTTTATCGCAAAAGGATGGGCAGATCTTAAGCTGCATGTTCGTGCGACGCATAATAAATTGATGTGGTATGTCCCTCATTGACGTTTACGATGTGGCGTCTTTTACTCATTCACTCCAGTGATCTCTGTATACGATCCAAAAAGGTCTTCGCCCACGAGCATGCTTTGTACACCTACCCACAATTGGCTGCGCATCTCCCGTCAATGAATCATCGAGTTAAAGCCTCCCTTGACCAAATCGATGGCGGCGTGCATCCGTTGTGTCAGTTTTGTCGCGAGTGTTTCTTTGACGGCGACGAGCTTTTCTCGCATATGCGAGAAAGGCACGAAGAATGCTTCCTATGCAAGAGAAATGGCGTCAGGGATCAATAGTGAGGTTCCTGTTATTTTTTTCCAGGTTGTTTATTTACCTTCTTTCTCTAGCTTCCAGAACTACGAGGGTCTGGTAAGTCATTCGTTTGCACCATTATCAACGTGCCGCTAACCGGTTCTACAGGAAAGCCACTTTAATAGTGCCCATCATCCTTGCATGCAGAGCGCCTGCCTAGCTCAGAAATTCGTCGTGTTTGACACACCGCTTGATCTCAAGGCTCATATGGTTGAGGAGCATGGTGCGGATATGAGTTCTCGAGACAAAAAGGACGCTAGGCGTGTGCCTGCTCAGTTTGAGTTTGAGAATATCCCTGGAAGAAGAGGCGGAGGCCGCAGAGACCGAGAACACGAAAGGGAACCTCCCCCGCGGCAGGCTCCTTCTTCCGCACCTGGTCCATCCAGACCACCGGGTGCAGGGAGAAGACGAGAGGGATTCGGTGCCAGCTTGACGAACGGCAACGCGAGCACCGCATCGCTACCTACACCGCCGGTGGTAAGCCGCCGCTCTTCTCCGTCTCCTACCCGAGAACCTGTCGATCCTGCCATCTTAGAGTAAGCGATCCCGCCTCGTATTGTGTACGTTCTCACTCGTTTATCTCAGGAAACACACAGCGTTTCTCGCTCGCCTACAAAGTTTTGCAGCCAATCCTACCACAGCTGTGCCAGCTGTGAGGGCTGCGATCCGAGGGTACCGTGCATCAGAGTCAAGCGCCAAAGATTTGATCTCAACTATATGGAACGTACTGGACTGCCACCTTGAGCAAACGGCGAGTATCATCAACGCATTCGTCGACCTTCTGGAAGAAGATGAGAAGAAGCAAGACGTTTTGAGGTCATGGAAGGGCTTTGAGATTGAGGTAATCGATCTTGTCTACCTTTTTTCGATGTCTTCCTAATTAAATGATTGTAGCAACGTCGTCAATTTCCCGATCTTGTTCCATCCTCGGTGGGCGAGGAATACGCCGGTATTACATCTGGCCGTGTACTAAACGCCAAACACTCCACTGGCTCGCGCTCTTCCCAGCAGTCCTCACGACAGGTCCTTGATCGTGTCGCCCGGGCAGCCTCGTCGTCGTCATCATTATCATCGGCAGCCCCTACGACTGTCGCGAAATTCCCTCCTCTATCACAAACAGCCTCTTCCTCTTCTCCTGCGTTCCGTCAACCTCAACACAAGACGCCATGGTCTACTAGCGGTGTGCCAGCACCCCGCGGGCCCACGCTCATATCCGGCCCTCCTCCTGGCTCATCAGCCAAAGCTCCCCATCCCTCTCCTCCCAAGCTGAACGAAGCCGCCTTCCCAGGATTGCCAAGCGCGGCACCGAGGGCCAAACCACCTGTCGGTGGCAATACGTCATTGAGGAACATCTTGGGCACCTCAACACCACCCCCTCAGACTGTCTGGAGTGCTACCTCGAGTTCTAGTGCGTCCCCCGCTCCTGATGCCGCCCCCGAGGAATCAGTCTCGAAGGGAAAGAAAAACAAAGGGAAGCAGAAGCAGACTCTGTTCACACTGGGTACATTCCCTACGTGATTCATCATCTCTTAGATGTTTATATCTGGAGTAGGTACCGGCATGTTATGCGGAAAGTGAACCAGATTATCTCGATGTACCTCTAGCCACAATTATAGGCAATCTAATCTCGTGCACTCCAATGATACTTACTGAAGTGCTAGCGGTGGTGCAACAGGCGGGTTAGGCATCAGCATTGCCCTCGTTAGCTGCTTTCTGTTTGCTTTGGTCAGGCTAAATCAATTGTTCTGCAACCGGCCCTGTCTCATCGTGAAACAGGTTTGAATGCCTGATTTGGAGCATCCATTCTCTGATAATATTCCCCCGCTCAATGTATCCTCCCCCAGGAACGCTGCTGCTCATGAGTCCCAAAATTCTGACCATAACGTTTGTTGGTAGTCTGACTCAGAAGAAATTTAACGCGACGCCAACCCAGTCTACGTCGTTTCAGTAAGCCACTTGTTATTTATAATGAATCCTATATTAATCCCAAAATCTTTACCCCTACATCAAAGGATCACAAAGGGTGAAACGCGCTTAGGAAATATGATACTGGACTTTCGCCCTCTTCATGCCCTTCATCTTTGCATGGAATCATCGACTATCGAATTTCATTGGGTCTATTTAATGGACATTGCCAGTAAATTACAGCGTGTGGGAACCTGAGGGTCTGGTCCTAACATGGGGCTACTGACATGATTCTTACATTTGCGAACGGACATGCGAAGGGAGCATTCTCAGGTAGGAATTGATCGTCAAAGAAGGAAACTTCGGATTGGGAATTTGGGAAATGGTTACTGATAACTCCACCAAGATCTGTCTACAAAGGTTTTACGCTTTCAGATAAGTACTTCGAGTATACTTGAAGTAACTTGAAATCTTATATAATCCTGGAGCCTCGGAAGTGGGCCAACCCTAACGACATTAAACAGGCCGGCAGAAGGGCGATTAACGTGCAATCTAGTTTGGCACTACGTCCATTCCTATACTGCGCTCCAGATCACCGATCGAGGGAGGACGCAAGGGGAACTAAAAAGATGTCTACAATGGAAAGCGCGCGTATGCTGCGGCTTCGGTTGATGAGCAGTCGACGATTCAACAAGCGGCATCGTGTGGGTGCGTCGGCGTCTACTAAATATGGCATCCCTTGCTTCGTATCCACACAGTTCCGTCCTCCTAAGCTCCAATTCTCAACATCCATGTTGATGGAGCACCCGAAAGTTCCCAGCACCTCGAATTTTTTGGATTCACATCAGAAGGTTCTTACGCAAATGTATATCAAATCTCAACTCGCATCAATCTGTGGAAGCCCCCATTCGGATGCAGAAACTTTGACAGATATGGGGATGGCGGCAATTGGTTTCACTGCTCTTTCAACGACCCTGCTCAATGGCCAGCATGCGCAATTCCGGTACCCAATTGCCAGGAACCGTAGACGAAAAGGCCGTAGATAAGTCTTCTACAGGACAGCAGGCAGACAAAAACAGCGGGGATGCCGACGTACAGGCGGCCTTCGCTGCAGATTACCCTGACGGTGGATGGAGGGCGTGGCTAGTTGTGCTTGGGGTAAGCGCATTTTAGTGTATTCCCCCCTTTGCTTCGAACAGCTGAACATATAATTCCTAGGCAATGTGTAGCACATTTTCGACGTGAGCTTTTGATGGCGTCGTACGCATGCTTATTTTCATCCTAATAACAAGTTTCGGTTATGTAAATACTTGGGGTGTGAGTAATTCTTGGGCACTTGGATCCGTCGTAGAATTGACGTCTTTCGCAGGTGTTTCAAGCCTACTACGAGGAAAGGCTTTTGTCGCACTCTAGTGCCTCTACAATGTATGCACTGGCTCCTCTGATTCGCCACATTCATAACATGAATACAGCGCGTGGATAGGATCCATACAGGTATTCTCTTCTTACCGTGCCGCGGTGAAGCTAACTCGTTAGCATTCCAGTATTCCCTCGTCTTCTTACCTGGTTTGGTCACCGGTCGGATGTTCGATATTGGATATTTCAAGATACCCTATCTTCTCGCTAGCATTCTTCTTGTCGTGGCTACTTTTCTCGTAGCTGAATGTACCAAATACTGGCAGTTTCTGCTCTGTCAAGGATTTGCCATCGGAGTACGCTCCTGTTCCTTTAGTCTCTATTTTTGATACTGAACGGTATAACAGCTTTCATGTGGAGTGGTGTTTGGTCCAACTAATACTGTCATCGGACACTGGTTCCGGTGCAAGAGGGGCCTTGCCATGGGCTTAACAGCTTGCGGCTCCTCTATCGGTGGAACTATATTCCCAATTGCCGCACGCATGCTTATACCCACCGTGGGGTAAGTCATCTCGTACGGCTGCCTACTCGCTAACCTCCCATTGATAGATTTCCATGGACCATGCGGATCATCGGGTTTATACTCATATTGAGTACTGGTATAGCAAATCTGACTCTAGAACGGCGGTTCCCTCCTGTACGTGTTAAGGGAGGACTTGCAAACCTCGGCGCCTTCAGAAGCGCCCCATACACTATTTACTGCATTTCAGGTTTTACGACATTCCTTGGACTATACACTGGTAAGTTTTATCGCCCTTTATTTATACGAATATACTGGCTACAATTTTCCCAAGTCTTGACATATATCGACATCAGTTCCATAGCAGTGGGTATATCTTCTGATTTCTCGTTCTATCTGGTCTCCATCGCTAATGCCGGTATGGATCTCTCTTTTCTGCATTGGACTGTTTCTGAGCCTTGAATCAGCATCGGGTTTGGGTCGTATAGTTGCTGGCATTCTCACAGACAAGTTTGGTTCGTCCCGCACCGCTGATCTCTTCCACATACTTCTGAGCTACTGAAATTCAGGAGTTGTGAATTATATGGCCCCCGTAACTCTTGTAGCCGGCATGCTGACATATGCCTGGCCATTTGCACGAGATAAGCCCTCTGTCACTGTTATCACCATACTTTACGGGTATGTTCGTTCTCAACTGCTCGAGAAACGTACCTTCAACACCACCCATCTAGCTTTACTAACGGTGCTTACATTTCGTCGTTCTTGTTACCTATCTTTGAGCTCGGCGATGTGGGCGACCTCGGAAGAAGGCTGGGAATGACCATGACCATCGCTGCATCTGGTGCATTAGCTGGACCGCCGATTTCTGGCGCGATATACAGCGCAACCGGAGGATTCGAAGCAGTCGGATATTATGCAGGTACTTCATTCAGTTCATCACTTCTTAGTTCGCTTGGTTTTGCTGATTATTGGATATAGGAAGCACCATAGTTCTGACCGTGGTGCTGATGCTTATAGTTCGTCACCTAGTACTTGGAAGGTTGGTAGGAAAGTTCTAAGTATGTCATCACGATTCGGCTTCCTCTCAGAATCATGGCTATGACTACTTTTACGTTTCACTTTTTTTCTCTCACGTTGTCATGAAATAAGTTATATGCATAGATATTTTGGAGAAGACATAGATGTATCATTCACTGCAACAATGTATATAGATGTGCATTCGGATGTAGTTAGACGAGTTGATATGACATACCTAATTGGACTGAACTGGCAAACGATCATTCTCAATGCTAACAGAAGCGGTCATAAGTTGGGAGATACACCGGATAACCCTTACAAGACGTACTGCGTTGGCGAAGGAACTGCCGTACTAGGACCTATCCAGAATTGCATGAGATCGCCTTGTGGAGCTGCAAGCACAAGGAGCCACTCACCAGGATCAGCTGTGATGTGCGGGAACTCAACGTCAGGACACTATTGAAAATCAAGGAGCGATCAGAATTCCAGAACATAATCATAAGCCTGCGCTAACGAACGGAAGCTTCAATGTCCTCAAGTGACTTTCCAGCCGGCAGATGAGGCAGAGGCACCTCGAATACCTCAGGTTCCGGAATCACTTCGGAGCAATCAACGAGAGAGTTGACATCTTGTCCAATCACTGCGACCTTTTCCATGGCCATTTTGAACCGGGGCGCGATGGATTCTGGGTGACCTGCCGTGAAGAGCATGAGTAGATGAGCATGATCCATGTAAAACGCAAGATGTACTGATTAACAATTGCCAATGGCATGCGGTCCTTGGATCTCTTCAAGAGCACTATCAGCGGGTTCTGCTGGAAGAACTAAAATTATCGGACCTAGCAAGTCGGTGATCTGCAAGCAGACGAAACTCCCCATCAAGAGGTGATTTGGCTTCTCCAACGTGTTCACCATCTCCGGGCCAGTCAGTGCCATTCAACAGTGTCTGATGGATTGATTAAGATCAGCAATAGTGTCGCGGAGCGACGTACTTCAACATAGAACTGTGCGTCTAGAATCGTAGGCGTAGAGTCGAAAGGAGTGAACGGGATACTCTAAATTATTTCGGGTCACATGAGTCAGGGCGCCTTGTTCCTACTAATATCGTATTGATTACACTCACTGGATCCATTTTCTCTTGAAAGGCCACGCTATGAGAGGCAAGAAGGTCAACAAGATCAGAAGGACTGAGCCCCGCATCCGCCATTCTAGCAAGAAGTACGTCGACGGTCTCTTCCGCTCCTGGAAGTAGACCGTTATTCGGTGCCGGAGCTGTAGCTGGAGGACGACCCGCCAAGAATCGTAGACGAGGACCTCCGGGACAGTTGCGAAGAGCCACGGCGCCAGAAAATTGGATCCTGCAGTAGTCTTTATCAGTAAAGGGCATTTTTTAATCAAGCAGGGTAGGTCTTACATGTCCCCAAACGACACATTGTACAATTCGGCATAGGGCCGTTCTACGGTAGTGATGGTCTGTAAACCTGCATTGCGAGGATTGTTCAGCTCCGAAGCGGCAAAATACATCATCGATCCATCTAACTCTAGAATCAGGGCAGATGTTCTACTCTTGAGATGAGTTTCGAGTACCTGCGCCACCGCCACTAGAAAAACATCAAGCAGATGGACGTCATGGATATAGAATCGCGTACCCAAACAGTCCTCGTTCAATTAGAGAAGATGAGTAGCCAATCGCATCATGGAAGGGTAACTAGAAGGGAATGTGTTTAGTACTTACATTCTCCGGATAAACCGGGCGTACTTACACGTATAGCATCGGACGCTACTTCATCTACAAGGCCGTTATGCTCATATAAGTATAATGCTTGCTAAATTTGGGAGAAAATGGCGCACCACAAATACCACCGTTAAACCTCGTATAGGTGACTACATGAAAAGCAATTTTGATAGTAGAAGGTTGCAACGTACATGTGCGCTTGTATATCTTCAAGGACATCGAACCAGACGCAACACTGTCGTTGAACGTCAGCACATGAGACAGTTCTGAGACCTTGTTTCCGAACCTGAGCAGAAGACACTGTTTTTCCATTGCTGCAAGTCGCGCGGAGAGTGACCATCCCGGAAATGGTGATCGAGGATGAAAGAAGAGGTAGGAGCCAGAAGAGCATGTTGCGGGCCATGACCGACCGTCTGTTGCATATTCATGCCAATAACTTGGAGTTCTTATACGAAACCGCTGCCACCAATGGACGCGACCCTCTCCCGTCTTCTCAGGTCCATATGGTACCGAATTTTGTGGATAGAAAGATTGTGTGGGGTGCGATCTTCTTCAGGTTCTACGACCACGTCAGCAGGAGGCTCAAGGAGTTTTGATGTCGTGGTTCAAAAAGATGGTGCACGACAATCGGCTAGGTTCCTGGATGCAGATATTGAACGAGAAAGGTGGATGCTCAAGCTGGATCCACGTAAGCAGGTTGAACGTAAAGAGTTTGAGATCGTGGCACAACTTCTAAACCGGTCCGTAGCTCGTAGTCTTTAAAAGCTATTTCTCGAAGCATCGTCGCAAGATGAGTTTGAAGACGAAACCAAGCAGAGGAGCGGCGAGCCATATATATATGACGTATTATAATACTTGATAAATAAATTCCCATGGGAGTGCAGAGGATGCCGTGAAGACTGTAACACCGCATCCTCGGGCAATTGGGTACGCCCGACTGAGTGAGCCGTGCCTGCCTCTACACGTGCTACCGATAGTCGGAGGTCTTCGTGACAAGAAAATGACGACCAGTGCCCACGAGGTGCCTTCCCTGGAATACATTCTGGTTCATTTCTGTGCCCTGGTTCATGACGTGGAGGATAATAACCACAATTTTGGTGATAACAATAAGCCTTTAGTTCCTGGTGATGAAAGTCACATCATGTCTCGATGCGGCGAAGCTCGGAGGGATTGATATTATTTACTGTTATTATTGGCTCACCAACGCAGTCAGCGCCCACATGCAATATAATCGTTTACGACTCCGGGAAACGAAGTGTTCTTATAAATGAAATAACATCATCAAATAAAGCATCGGTTTACCTTTTTATGGTCCAATATAGCCATCCTCATTTTGGTCAAGCCTTCGCTTGAATTTCCTCCAGCTCTACCTTTGCGTCGGTAATACTGCAGCTTCCTAATAGCATGCGAAGAAGCAGTGCTCGCTAAAACAAGCCGCATCGATAAAGTATCTCCAAATGCTTTCCATGGCGTCCTAGAACAGTGGGCTGGTGTTTTCGAGAGTGAGAAACACGGTGGTAATGGAATGCCAACGTAAGGTGCCAGGCCGCCGGGAGGTTACCTAAACAGACGCCACCCTAGCCACCTCTTGCGCCCCTCTTCAAGTTGCCACGAAATGATTCAGCCCAGAGGATTTTCACCTCCCAAAAGAAAGCAAGCCGGATGGTTTCCTTGCCTCCTCGGACTGCTTGGTTGTGGTGAAGAATTGTCGCTGAAAAAAATAACCATACGCCTAAATCTGGAAGATCTTATTTCAGCGAAGGATGCTACGCAGTGGGCTATGCTAGATAAACTACTATCGCAGTCGCGTTTTCCTGAACTAGCATCGCTTCGTGTCATACTGAAGACAACTGCAGATATTGATGCTGACCAGACGAAAGAGGTTATCAGGAGTCCTTGCCCTACTCTTTGCACTCGGAACGTGTGCATATGGGAAGTTGAAGCTTCCTCAGATACTAAATGCGACAGAAAGTATGTTGAGAGCGACAGTGAGTCTGTTGAGGACGACAACGAGTTTACGGGGGGTGACGGTGGCTCTGCCGAGATCGATAGTGAGTCTATGGATTAGGTTGCTTATCATTGATCAGTATGCAATGTCAAAGAAACGGAGTACGGAAGAGCTATGTAATTATAATTTTGTATGATTCAATGCTCCAAGACTCCTACAGCTCTTTGACACTTCACATGCCACCAACGCAGTTCCGACGTGGAAAGATGCATTTCGAACCTTGAATAATAGGTCATGATTACGAACGTAGACAGCTAAAGAGAGCTCACATTTCTTATTGACGGGGTATTTCGTAGACACCGGATGCCAGCGTAGTGGCTATACCCCGAATTCTCCCATTCAAATCTCCGAACACTCGTATGCATGGAGATCCTCCGTGCTCAGCTCCAGCTGACATCCCAACCTTCAAGACCTTTCGGTTCCGCAATTCCATACATTTTGTCCAGATTAGATCTTTCATTCTACAAGCGTGCCAGCCACTACGGCCCTCCATGCAGTGAAAGATGACCGTGAACGTCTGTAATGAAGAGAATTGGGGACGAGTCATTGCACGGTCCAACTCGGACCATAGGTCCTCCTTATCACTTTCATGCACGATGCTCCCACGGATTTCCAGAGTGACCTTCCGGAGGGGTGCAACGACCTCCACGTCTGAAAAGGAATCAATCCACCGTTGCATAACTCGCACGTCTGTACGCCTAGGCGACGCTTCGACACAGATGCCGAATCGTAGCACCTCTACGTAGCTCAGTCCCAGGGGTGGTATAGGTTTCCACAGGATCACTACGAGCGTGGTGTTAGGAGAACTACATGAAAGATAGAACGGAAAGCTTACTTCCTTGGGGTGACATAACATGCAGGACTCGCAGGGTTGTACAGACACATGAAATGTACAAAGTATAGAAGTAGTCCTCGAGCCAGAGATCAGAGACTCGCAGTTCTCGAAGAGTAGGGAATACTCGAAGGGAATCGATACTGCAGAAAGAGGAGAGAAAGTGAGGTATCGGTCTTCCTATTAGCATGAGTTTTTCAAGGTTAAGATCGCTTGATGAATTTGATGGGTCAAGAGGATTTTGGAAAGAGATGGCTATCATAGTGAGGTCCTTCACCAATGGAAAGTGGCTTAAGAGTGTGTAAAGCTGCTTGGGGTTGTCGAACTTGATACAAGAAAGGATCACTCTTTGAGCAGGGATATTGCTGCAAACGTCGGCTGGAAGGTCCTTCCATATAGCGTTTGAAGTTTCTATTACTTCGATGGACTCGAGGTGGGTAAGCAATGATATAATCTGCTGCCCCGATGGAGAGGTAAATGTCAATGTTGAGACAATAACTTTTTTGACACATGGACCAAGATACGGTGCAGACACGAGGATAGGGAGAAACCGCCCCTCTAGGGCGTTCGAGCTTCAATTTCTGTCAGGGAAAAAAAAGCTAAATTGTTCTGAAGAGATGAACGCGAGTGCGCGGGTAGAAGTCGCGGGAGACAAGAGAGCATGCGCGTAGTGTTTCAGGACCTTCTTCTGCCCAGATAAGGTCGATGATAAAATCAACGATTTCTTGAGGAATGGTACGGTACCATGATTGGAGGCAGAAGTATTCGGTACACATGGCAAATTATAATATTTTTGTATGCAGGAAAGGTAACATACATGAGTGTTCAAATTATCTGTAGGCTTGTCGCCGCTCTCAGCTTGATATTCGAGGCTCATATGGAAGATTAAACTTGAACGGAGATGCTAGACATATGTTGCTTGGTCAGTGTTAGCCAGAAAGATACGTATATGTCAAGATAATGTACCAAAAGGAAAAACAACGGGTGGATGTGTGAAGCTTGTGACCTATTATTGACAAAATTTCGCGTCGACGAAACTGAATCGGTAATGGAATTTTTTGGTGCGAAGTATAGGCCAAGTGGTACGTGGCAGCAATTTTGTAACGAGAAGGCTTGGAGAAGGCGAAACAAAGGAGCTTGAGATAGGCATCACCTTGTTAGTTCTCACGGGGCCCATTTTTCTCACGCCGGTCGTTTGAAGCGAAACAGTTACGACTTTCCGACTCTACTATCCCACAGCAACTGATTTTGAATCAGAGCGTTAAAGCCTGTTCTTTTTCTGCTTTTAACGTTCTTAAATTTTAGTCCTCACAATGTGACAGTTCACTCCGAGTCCTTTCTTTTTCAGCGCGAGGGAGCTGTCACAACGTCCTTTTCTGTGGCTCTGGACAAGCTGACATCAGTGTTTTCTCGCGAAAGGATCAAATAATTACTTAGTGCATCATGTCAAAATGCTTCTAACATATACTCATGCATGTTGTATCCTCTTTCCTCGTATTCAAGATGCCTCGTCCTGCCACCTAAGTCACGGTTGCATTTCAGGTTTCCGTGAGTATTATCCTTGTTCTCACCCTTAACACGGCGTATCCACGCTTCTATTATGGTGATCCCATCTCCATGTCCCAAAATCTTACACCTTCTTCCCTGCATCCCATGACATCAAGTAGATGTGGCTTCGCAGGATATGATGGCTTCATCCGAAATATAGCAGATGAACCCGCAAAAAGTATGTCTACCACAGGGAGAAATGAATAAGCTGGGACTACATATAAGCAGAAGGCTATACCGTTTTCTAACCCAGTTCGGTTGCACACTACTACACACGTAGTCCGCGGACTTGAGTCAGATGCAGTGGTAGCGGAAGCATCCCATAGTGGCTGCAGGCGCCCCGACCAAAAGCGAACCGTTTGCCAGTCCGGCTCCATAGCCTCACGTTCGTCCTCCTCGACTTCAATACCCTCCGACGCCGGATTCCCTGACATGGTAGTATCTAGCCAGGCGTTCAGGAGTATAAGAAAATCCGACTGGGTAGATTGGCAATGCGACGCAATCTCATAATCATCCCATAAATTTGGAGGATGAGGATTCAAGTCCATGCATATTCCCAATGACACTGTGAGAGTATTGGACGGTACAGGAGATGCTTTGGAACCAGGAGGAGTATAAGGAAATTTTAGCGGGAACGTTGTGAATCCTGTACCAGGTTTCGCCCAAGTTTGGTCCGTCGTAAAGAGATTAGTCTTACGATACCCCACGACATGGACCCCATTGGGTCCATAAACCGTCGCGCTATTCGCACCAACACTTTCAGTACCTTCGTCGTCTACGAACGGACGCAATTCGTCTTCCGCAAGCAGCTCAGGATACCCAGCGACGACGTAGCATCCCAGCCTGCGCGCTGTTTCCGCGCACCACATCGACGTGGGCCCAGTCATTGGATGTTCCAGGAATGGAAAGATAGAAAGTGCGCTAGGAAAGACGTATCCAGTGAAACTCATCTCTGGGAGGCACAGAAGGTCGATGGAGTAGGGTTTGATATCGCGACATAGCTTATTAACTGTCGCGATATTGGCTGCGACTTGGCAGATCTGAAGTTGCGTGTCAGATGGCATACTGTACAGAATTATACGGACCTTTGGTGCAAACTGTACTACGGCGATACGAAGACGAGGCATGAGTGTAACAGCTTGCATTAGAGCAATGTTTAGGGAAGCACGTGGCCAACGCGTCGTCGGCCACGGCCCGATCCGGACATCGCGACTTGCCTCCAAGCCATGACCGGGACCCGTGAGGGAAATCACACGTAAAAATATCCCAGGTAAGTATCCATTTTCTTCATATATTCCCCGGAATCTTGAAATACGTCCAGTTATGTCCCAATTTTCAGCACCACAAGAGCTTATCGATACAATCATCGACGAGTTGCAAGATGATTACTTGTCTCTGATGTCCTGCTCTCTTGTCAGCCGTTCGTTTTCCTTTCAGACGCGTCCGCATCTTTTTCGACACATAGATCTCGCTGGGGGGCCTCTCAGTGCCAAATTCCATCAGTTGACCCTTTCATCACCTCATATTCCAGGTTATGTCAAAGACCTCACCATCTTCGACAATGCTTTCTTCGAGGATCGCCACGCGATGGAGATCTTGAAGTCCCTGGTTGATCTGGGAACAATCGAGCTCCGCCATTCGCATGTATCCAGTCTTCCAAAGGTCGCAGACGTGCTATCGAATATCTCTATTAAATCTGTGGTGCTATCATTCACAACGTTTTTCAACGTCTCAGTTTTTTGTACGTTGATGAATCGATGTTTCCCCGGGAATTTGAACCTGGAAATGTCCAACGTTCACGTTCTCGCGACCACCGATGCAGATTTCGCAGTCCCTGAGAGGTCCTGCACAATGGAGACTTTGAAGATCAAGCTAGACGATGTTGATCATCGGATACTTAAAGTCATTGCCGAGGGGGAATTGGGTGCTTTGACAGGACTGCATACATTATCTACCATAGGGTGTCCCGAAGGGGACGCTGCTCCTCATTTTCAAACGCTGCTTTCGCTCCCTTCGCTTCGCGTTTTGCGTCTTCGTAACCTCCAATATGGTATGTTCTCTTTCTCCCTGAACTCTTCTGCTTTTGTTGATGCTGACAGCATCTTATATAGGTCAGTCTCTGCCTGACCCTGTCCCGCTGTTGCATCTTCGTACGATCGCGTTGAATATGATCGGCCTGCAGCATTATACGCACGTTTCTCCGTTACGTTGGCTCGCTTCTTGCCTTTCGTTGGATCCCGGGCGGATATCGTCTGTCCAGTATATAACTATAATCTATACGGTGTATCAGAAACACGGAGATCATCTCATCGGGGCAGATGTAATGGCATGGGCAGCATTGGATAGACTGTTATCACATCCACGCATGTCCGCTTTGAAGTTGTTTCGCGTGGTCGTTGATGGTATCTCTGGTCATCCTGAAGGGTCCATTCTTCATCCGAAGATGGTTATTGAGGATAGCTGCACATATCTTCGGAGTCGAGATTCACTATTTACGGTGCAGGTTGTTGATCAAGTGGATTATGATGCTTTTCAGTTATGAATTTTGCCTTTATTCTTTAATTGCGACGGTAGCCTTGATTTGATATGTATTACGAGATGTAGCAATATCTCTTTACCCTTACCGTCTATACACGCATTGTACATCTATTGCATTGACTTCTTTATCATACTCTCTCTTCCAGGTCCCACACCGATCCACTCTATCGGCACATTCAAAAAAGACTCAATGAACTCAATATACTTCTTGCAGTTCTCGGGCAGAGACTCGTAAGTTGTCGCAGACGTGATGGACGTCATCCAGCCCGGTAGTGTTACATACTCAACCTCGACATTGGCAAGGAGCTCCAAGTCCGCTGTTAGCAAGCAAGATCAGTGTCCAATAACAACGCTCCGATCGTGACAAGTGTACCTGGGAAGCCTTCCAGAGCCTTGCCGTTGACGGAATAGTTCACCGCAACCTTGATCTCCGGTAGATCATCGAGGATGTCGAGCTTAGTCAAGTTCAGGCTATCATATCCGTTGATCAAACACGAGTGCTTCATCACAACCAGATCAAGCCACCCGCAACGACGCCTACGGCCTGTGGTGACACCGTATTCCTGGCCGACTTCTTGGAGGTGCACACCGACATCCTGATCCTGTATAAGGGACATGAAGAAAGTAAAGAACAGAGACTTACGTTGAGCTGTTCTGTTGGGAAAGGTCCACCACCTACGCGGGTCGTGTACGCCTTGATGACGCCAATGGTATGCCCAATCAGCTTTGGAGGGAGTCCGAGACCAGTGCATACGCCCCCGATAGTTGTGCTGGACGAGGTGACGAATGGGTATGTTCCATAGTCCAGGTCAAGCATCAGGGCATTTGCGCCTTCAACCAGGACCCTCTTCCCAGCAGCAATAGCCTGGTGAAGGTAGATAACGCTGTCGACGACGAAGGGCTTCAGTCGGGCACCAAGTTCCTGCATGAATAGATGGTTATCAGCAGCGGCGATACAAAGCGGCTATAGTATTCATACCTTGTACCGCTCGATTTCGCCTTCCGTATCATATTCGAAATTCCCGTAACGCTTGAAACGACCTTCAACAAGTTTCCTGAACTTCTGAGCAAACGTTTCTTGGTCAAACAGATGGTGCACTCGAAGCCCTGACCGAGATGCTTTGCCGGAGTAGGCCGGGCCTATGCCCTTCTTCGTCGTGCCGATGCTAAACGAGGTGCCGTTGAGTGCGGCCGAGATCAGGCAAGAAAAAGCTCTCACCTAGAATTTCCGAGTTCGACCTCCTTCAGGCCATCGACGATTTGATGGAAATCAAAAACTAGATGGGCACGATCAGACACGAGCAGACGGTTGCTACAGTTGAGTCCTGGACATGAAAGCATAAGATGAACACGATAAGAAGTGAGCAAAGTCTACCTTGCGATTCGAGAGCATCGAGCTCGGCAAAGAAGGAAGGGACGTGAACAACTACGCCGGAGCCAATAAGGCCTATGCACTTGGGATTAACCAAACCTGCAAGGATTTGCCGTCAAATCGGTGTTTTATGTATATCCAGAATGACTCACCGCTCGGTAACAAATGGAAGGCAAAGGTCGTCGGAACCCTCTCGGGACCTATAGGGACGACGATAGTATGCCCTGCATTGTTTCCCCCAGCACTTCTCGCACAGATATCGGCATCAGCAGAGAGGATGTCGACGAGCTTTCCTTTACCCTCGTCGCCCCATTGTGTTCCTAACACGACCGTGACTGCAGAACCTCATTCAGCAACATCGGTGTGCATCAGCGCGTACCACTCACCACCCATGGTCGTGTTGCTGGAGCGAGAGCTAGCCGACGGTAGAGATTATCGACGGAAATAATACAGAATAAGGATAGACGATGAAAGTACGGGATAAAGGGCAGGAAGGAGAAAATGAAATTGATAGCCGAGAACAGCCGAAATTGTATTTCCAAGCTCGGCCGACGGTCCGCGTATACATCTGGCGCTACCATTCGTAAAAGATTGAAAAAATAACTCGCTACCCAGAAGGCCCGAAAATTTTGTGACGTATTTTATTCACATAAATATGTCAGGGATAAAATTTGAGAGCCAGAAACCTGATGCAGCTCGTGTGGCAAATGATTCCGCTACTGCGCCCGGCAGGTCTGCCGCCCGATAGTGGCTGTGCGTCAGGCTAACGACACAAAAATCATTTTATACTACGCTGATGTCTTGTCAACCTTTCCCATCTTCTCTTTTCTTTTTTCTTTTATGTAATTTGTTTCCAGACCAACTCACAAGTATCAGTGGTAAACCATATGTTTTCTTGAAGGATAAGTAGATACAGGTATAGTACAAAAATACAGTCAATCTAAGGGCTAAATAGCAGTCACGAATACAGCACAATCATCCTCCCACAGTTGCATATTACTATGAACGTGGTGAGTCGCGTATAAATTGGATATTAACGCGCGGTGGGGTTAAACTCGACTTCCCAGGGAAAGGCATGCTCCGCAGCAAAACCCCGAGGATGAAGAAGAGTGCATAGGCTCTTCCCCCGTGCATATGTTGGTGGAACGTGAAACGCGCTCGCTTCGACCATATCAACAACAGCTTTCGATAGACTGCGAACCGTTTCAAAAAGCGCTCGAAGAGCCACCCCAGCAGTATGAAAGCCTTCGATGTGGCCAATTCATGTGGGAGGCGAGATCTACGATCCAGCCTCATTGGATCCTCGCCGTCAGATGCTACGGCTGACTCGCGCGCCTGGGTGAAGGCCAGCTTTGATGGTTTGTCGGACACATTTTCGATGGAGTACGTGTTTCCTAATATGACGAGTTATATCTGCTCGATAGAGTAAAGTAAGGAGGCTTACCTCGAGGCACCATGAACATCCCGCCAGCACTCACGGTGTGGTATGTCTGGTGTATTCTGACATTAACAACACCTTCAATAACATAGAATATCTAGATACTTTCAATTGAGAGCGGCAGAAATAGATGGAGATAGGACGTACATAAGCGTTGTCCTTGGCGCTCTTCACGGGCTTCTGGCTGGAAACTTGAAGATGTCCAGCAGCGATGAAGTCTCCCTCACCAAACGTTTTTTGGAAGGAGAAGCCTCCGTCAATGGATTTGTTCAACGACATGTCGATCATCTCGGCGGGAAACACGACACCTTGGAAAGTGATTGATGAGACGACAGCGATTGAAAATAAGTCATGGACTCACGTCGTTTTGCTTCATTCTTGCCACCGAAGACAATAACATCCGAGGCAAAGGATACCCCTTCCTCTTGAGGGTGGTCATATACAGATGGCTTGATGCCTTTCCGTGCATTTTTCTTCCTCCTTGAGCTATGAGAGCTACTGGAATCGAGACGTTGGGAAGAGCCTGAAACATCTTGAGGAGTGATAGTAATGTCGCTATCACAAACAGAGGGCGACGAACTCTTGAGTGACCTGGTATCATCCTCAATTGTTTCACTTGGCTCTCTCTCTGCTTTGCATACGGTGTTGTGCTCGTAGTCGTTCACAACTATAGTCGTACCCGGGGAAGCTGTTCCTTCGACAACAGTGGAGACTACGGTATCCGACCCATTTTCTGAGCCACTAACGTCGACAAAGTCCGATACCGACGTGGGGGGCGAAGGCTCGGGTGAGGTAGACATGACGGGTGAAGACAAGTGACGGGTAAGCACGTGTGACTGGCAATTAATCAAGTGGCCGAAATTTTTTGAAAAAACCTTCGGCCTGCCAGCCTATATAGGAATTATAAGTTCACAACTTTCACCAAGAACGAGCAACAGGACCGATAATGACTTGAGATATGCGCCATAATACCACCACACTCATAGCTAATTGACTATCTGCCTCGAGCTATACATATACATGTATAACTATCATCGAGACTCGAGACTGTGGACTAGTGCTGTGGATGCAGCTAGGACACGGCAGTCGCACTTGCTGGCTTCTTGAGACGACTGGAATGTGAACATAGCACTACGGCAAAATTTTTATCTTCTCCGCCTCTCGGATTGATGGCTTACAATGATCTTCCGGCCTCTGGGCACTTTGGTCTTTGTGGCATAAGGTCCAAGTTACCGTACACTGTAATAGGATTGTTAATCCATACTCCGAGCGTCTATGGCATTGTAAATGTTTTCTTCCGCGCTCAAAACTATCAAGGGCTTGTAGATCGTTATTACTCAGATATACTTAGTAGGACAAACATTGTTAACAGATCAATCGACCTTGTCTGAGGGCAGTACAACAGTTGCTTCAGAGCATACTGACATTGCTTTTCTCATGCTTGCGCATGTATATATACTGGAGGCGACATCGTCAGTATTTCCTTCTCCTCCCGGGTCCCCTTGCATGCGCGGTGAATGACTAGCTTCAAGCTAGGTGACACTGAACTAGGACTCGCAGCGTTTCAATTCACTATTTCTAGTCCCTTGTTCATCATCGTCCTGATCTTCTTTCTATTTTGCTTCGTCGTTTATTCTCAGATGCCATCTGTGTGGGCGCTCCAAGAAATCATGAGGAGCATAGAGGAGACCCACAAGCTATTCAAGAATAGAACAGAGCCATGTCTCTACCAGAGGACTTCGTCGTTCTTCTTGTCAAGTAAGTCGCCTCGGCGGTGTTAAAGGTCCAGTCAACGCCCCCTAGCTCGGGAAAGTCGGTTAAGCTTTTCATTTTGTCTACTTAGTGTTGGGATTTGCAACTTCAAGCATGTGCCAGAAGATTCCCGAACCTTCGGTACCATCAATTTGGCACGATACTAGGATATAATTAGGTACTTTAGTAGAACATTCTAGATACATTCTGTAGTATTTAAGGAGCTCATCTCGAGCTCTAGTAGCTAACAATTTAGTATTCTCTACTCAGCAAGCCTCCCACTGCAATAGTTACAACACTTAGTTCATTCATCCGCGCAATCATTACAGTATGTTTTTCCGCCGTTTTCTTCTGCTTCGCACCTGAGTCTTTTACCACCATTATGAGTGAAGACTGAGATTTAGTGTATCCTAACAGGCGGCTTGGGCCTTTTGAAGACCGTATCTGACTGCTAGCTATATTACTAGCTTGGAAGAAAGGATGTGTGACTCAGAAGCGCAATGAATCAATAAGTCTGTTCGATGATGCCGGACCTGACATGAAGCCGCTAATCAGCTTCAATAATAATGCAGAAACATTGCTGAAAGAATGATTCTTCCCCCGACAGTTACGGTGCACCTGAGAACGAGAGCACTTCTGTGGTTAGTGGAATGATCTGCAGCCAACTGCGCTCTCCCTCCTTGCTAGTAGCAAAGCAACTTGAACAAGAAGACCACAGAAAACGGGAAGGTGATAGATGCAGGAACCTTACACAAAATTACTGCGTATTAAGATGTCCTGAGTTTCCTACAGAAACAGCATTTGAATTGTACCTGTCGGTGCTTTCATTCTCGCCCGCTCCTCCGGATGTTATCGGGACGATCAATGGCTCTCCTCGAGGTGACGGGAAAACCATTTATCGATTGAGAGTGTATTGGATCTGACACTGGGTATGACTACCACCTGTAAATTGAACCGAAAGAGCTTGTGAACTTATGAACGACGAAGATCTTTGGGAGGGTCCCGTTCGATGGCTTGAATGTCAGTTCGTATTCTTCCTAAATGGAGGGTTGTCTGCAACTAAAGTTGTTCGCTCTCTGCAAGGAAGCTTTCTCACGAACGCGTGAGGTAAGTTGGTTGTACGATTTGCCAGGTTTTACGGTGAGAATGAGGTTCCAAGATCGAATTGTCGTGATTAGATTAGTAACGAAGAGTGCGAGACCGAGTTCTGTAGCTGTAAATGCAGGCGCTCAGAACATTAAGGAACATGAATCTGGTTCTTTCTATTAATGTACTTATGTTGGCGGTCTGCTTGAAAGCGCGGGGATAGGTGTGAATGGACTCATCACAAATAGCTAGGTTCTGGCCCATCGGCCGGATAATGATGGCGTATTGGAGAGAAAGTTGATATGCTAGAGTTTCGTCGGGACAAACAGTGTCAACAATGAGTACAAAACAAACGAGAACACACTGACAAACGCGCTGCGGCAACCCCATTGAATGAAACGTTCGAGTGTAGACATAGATTGGAATGAGGCAGCAAGAACTTGACGATGTTTTGGTGGTTCGGCCCGACCTCGATTAGTGAGTCAAAATTAGTGATACTTTCCCCAACGAGCAATCAGCCCTACCTTTCGTTGCACTACTTTACTGCACCAACATGGAAGCCTTGGCCATTGAGGAATCAATCATGATGTCGATGCAGTATGCGATGTTCCTTCAATAGTAGCTGTGCAAGATCTATCCCACTGCATATTAGGTTTCTGGTATGATACCTGCCGGTGTGGGCCCATGAAGATACTCCCGAGTCGGTAATGTTGTCGCCTCCTCTGATAGCTCGTAGATATCATGCCTTACAGGCAGGTTTGTCAATTGAGTAGCAGAACGTCTGAGATCAATGGATCGGCATCTGGTGAAGTGCATGTTGTCCGGCAGCCACTGTTACCTGATAGCGGTCGGCGTGTAGTAAGTGCCTCTGAGGACGACTTACTGCTCCGAATACTATATTGCGGTACAAATATATTATACAGAAACGAAAAACGACGAAGACACTGACCCCGTGTTAGTAAAGGAGTAGTTCGTAGGTACCGGTCAACGAACCTGATGGTGACGGAGACAAGTCTGTATTTATTTCGGAAGGGGGGTATCAAATGGATCTCCAATTTCTGTCAATTCCAAAAATATTGGCGATCAGTACTAGTGCACATCAGGACAATATTGAAAATGTGGTATACCCTTTCGCAGCATTTCTACGGTCTGGACGTCAGTCATGTCCTCCTTCTTGGACGACTCTTTTGAATCCCATGCCGCTGAGCCCCCAACCATCAATCTCTGTGCACCTTCGCGTTTCCTAGACTTCGTGTCCCGGCTGGATCCACTACTGAACGAACCACTACCAGGAAGGCGCCGCTTTGAAGAACTGGGACTCAGCGTTGAGGTCACCATGTTTAGGAGATTCGAAGTAGTGCTAGACTGAGCATTGGGGTTGAAATTGACGTCTTCTGGAGAAGGAGAAACGGTGGAAGGCGTTGACAATGTCGGCGAGCTTGGTTCTGGCGGTGAGTTCATCGTGGTAAAGTAGAGGCTGAAGACCTGCCGGATTTGGTCACTTTCTTGTCTCCCATCATCGATCTCGTTGTCGTCGAGGTCTGTCGAGGTCGCTCTTCTCTCCGTTTCACTGGCTAGCTCTCACTCATGCAGGCTTTACAAACTTATCCACTCTGTTTTCAATATCTTACACTACAAGACGAGTAGGGGACAATAATGATGGAGATTTCAGGAAGGTAAGCGTCGGTTTTCGCGATATCGATGCTTTCAAACTTTATGATAATTGATAGCGTGATAAGGATGTATGCCTTTTGGTCTCTGTAAGATGTGCTAACTGTTGGTGGTGGAATGGTCGACGAACAGTATCGTCTGATATCGATGATGAGCAAATGATATGGCAAGAATGGCAGACAATTGAAGTACTATCAAGCCTTTCTAGAGCCCCCTTGTGGATGTGAACAGCATTACAGCCAATAGTATGTCTTTCAATTTTCAACCCGAGCCTTGTTCGCTGACGAGAGGTCCGTAGTCACGATATCCTAGAAGGCGATATGATTTCCTGGCCGCGTAGACCATCTGTCGTTTGGGTATTCCGATCCGAAAGCCCATTGTGGAGCCCAGATGCTAGTCTCGTCGGCTCCCCTAGAGATTAGACCTCCAGCCACTGTGCGTCGTCCGAAAATCCTCTTATCGGATTGCAAGATCATGCGGTGATCCCCAGCACTCCAAGACACAGAAGGGTGCTTTTGCGTCTCGAGGAACTGTGCGTCAGGTCTTATACGTTGTCCGATCATCATCACCGCACTACGCCTGACCGTAAGGTCATTCTGTGTATCCTCCTGCACACCGAGTAAATCCGCGTCAGGTTGTATACGTTGCATATCATTACTAGGCCAAAAGGTCTGCTTATCCCACGTTGAGGCCTCCTGCATGCTAAGGAATTGCGTATCCAGCGCCACGCGCTGTCCGATCACCATCCTACCACTAGCAGTGTTACGTCCATTCCAAATCGTAGGATGCTTCGCTGACGCACTGAGCAAATGCTCATCAGGACCTATTCGTTGCCCAATCTGCCTCGTGTTACTTTCAACGATGGGGTCGTTCGGTACATCCCAGGGTGCGGCAGGATGCGCTTCCACCGCTTTCAGGATAATTGTTGGAATATACGCTGCGCCAACGAAGATGCCCAAGATGTCGGTGAATGATGGTGGCTGAATGGTTCCTTGTCCGCCAATGCCTGCTCTCGCTCTCAGGGGAATACCGGGAGGTGCGTTGACCTCGAGCCTGTCGAGGATGCCGTTGATGACCGTTCGCGTGTAGACGCTTTCGCTAGGGAAGGAACAGGTCGCCGCAAACTGGTGTAAATCTTCGACGGATGCTTTCCAGTCGTTGGGTGATATATCGAGCCTATAACCAAGACCATGCAAAGCATGGCGGCCGATTTTTTCCACTGTACGATGGTCAATGTCCATGGCCAAAGCCCTGAGAGAAGTGTGAGCCTCGCGCATCGTGGAATATATGTTTGATGCCTACCAGGGCCTCTTCGAATAGATGTCTTGAGAATACTTGAAACCTAGAAAACAGCCGACAAAGAGTACTCGTGCGATAATGGTGGGAGCGTTCTGGAGGTAAGCCTCCTCCTTGTGGATATAGCAACCTCCAAATAGTCTCTTAATGTACACCAAGCCGTGGAACACCGTTATGGAGTCCAATTTCAGTGCCTCTATGATTGCTTGGATGACAATGATGGTCTCGCTAAATGTTGACCAAGCTTTCCAGATGCTATCATTTAGTGTGAGTTCATATTGTCCACGTCAAGTAATCGCGGTGCTCACCCTGCTGAATCAATAGTTGGTTGAGTTCTAGATTCATTTGTGATTGTTGCATGCAACCAGATCGCGAGGAAAGTGGCAAAGGCTTGGAGCTCTTTGCTGTTTTTGTCTTTGTTCGAAGACAAAAACGGCAAAGAGGTCGCTGCCTCTTCTGCCTTCGTCGATGATCGAGTATATGACTTGTTCGTCGGCTCTGGTAAGTTGGCAGTTGGGCCGTGCGTCCACTGGGGATCCAGGAGACTAGCGACTTTACTCGATGGAGGCGAGACCTTTGACCTCTCTGGCCCTTGCTGTGAAATCATATCTCTCGCAAGTGCAGTCTGATC
Source organism: Desarmillaria ectypa (assembly GCA_030407005.1). Lineage (NCBI taxonomy): Eukaryota > Fungi > Basidiomycota > Agaricomycetes > Agaricales > Physalacriaceae > Desarmillaria > Desarmillaria ectypa. The sequence continues at coordinate 3,870,366 of JAUDYN010000002.1, read as the reverse complement.
GATGTTACCGGCTCGTTTCATCACTTCCTCCCAAGATAGGTGGGGCTCCATGCGGCAAATGTCATCGAATGATGGCGGCAGACGGTGTTCAGGCTGAATAACCTCGGCGGCGTAGCCTATAGGGTCTATCGCGCGTGCGCGTCTCATTGCTTCGGCAAGTGGTAGGTCGTCGTGCATGTCTATCATTTCGGCATATTTTGGAGGTGGAGGGAAGACGCATGAGTCAGATGAGGGTAAGGAATGGAAGGAGGGGATGAGGATGTGTGTAGGAGTGGGGACGGGGATGGTGACGTTGGCATGAATGACGAGCGACTGCTTTCGGACAGTGACCCTCCCGGCACCGTCGAACACTGGGGCGGGGAGCATCGACGGGTCTGGCGCCAGGAGCCAGCTAGGCTTGTTGTACAGATGCGCCGACATGCGATGCTGTGGGTGATGGGAGGCCATCGACGCAATAGATCGGAGTATGGTGGCAGTAGACAGGAGAGGAAGGTCAGTAAGGTCGAATTGAAAGTGTGAAGTCCGATGCTATTTGGGCACGGTTGTGGTGTCGCTGTTCAGCAGGGTTGAAGAAACACTAAGGCTGCAGGTTCAATAGGTTATTTGTGCACTTTGTTGATGCGATGCAACTTGGATACCGTTGTTCAATCCTAAGAGAAACAAATGCTAATGCCGATTTGCGATAAAGAACACGAGGCTGCGAAAGAACAAAGGAATGATTCCGTAAATGGAAATGGGCGCAGGATAGCACCTTTATTGTGCGGACATGGAAAGCCAGCAAAAGGTAACTAGCCTCAATATAAATACATCGTCATTGACTTTGCTGCAGTCGCAGAGATTGTATTGTGTGTGACATCAAACTGAGTCTAACATATTGCAAAATATCTGCGTCTCTCAAGATGAATCCTAGCTGCTTTAGTCAATCTCAGGTTAATAGTCGTAGGGCAAAGTCCCGGTCCCAGCTTCTTTCTGAAGGATGAATGATCTCTCATAATCATCAATGATCTTCCGCTCCTCGTCAAAGAAGGTAATAGTAGCTAGTGGTCTCCACTGCTTACACCATCAGAAAACATCTTGAAATATTTGAGGCTACGCACCTTTGTGAGTCGGATTACTTTGTAAACTCCGAAAATGATGGGTAGAGTGATGACCAGTATGTACGAGAACACGAACGTTGTTGTATTCCACTGGCCAGGGAGAAATACTGTGAATCCTGTTGCAAATGTCATTACGGTGGAACAGAATAATGAATAAAGTCTGTTGGACATCTTATAGTATCAATCATACATATGTGTGTGAGATAGTAACTCACGCCAGGTAAGGCTGGTATTTGGATCGGTAAGGAAGCGAGTTTCGGGATATTTCTTGGATCTTCAAAGCCTGTGTTATCAAGACATGAGCCTGGAAAATATATATATATTATCGACCGCTCACCATGTAGAACCTGATATAAATGAAAGATATTATCGCGTAGTTAACACTTTGGCAGACCGTGATAACATCGGCGAACCTATATCGACGTTTAGCCATTCACGAAAATCCTTTCGGTGAACAATTACCACTGCAAGACTACACTACTTCTTTCCGAAACCTGGAGGAAGGATAAGAAGGCAACTATTATCGTGATACAGACGCAATAAATCGGGACGCCTGACGAGGCACAGCGACAAAGAACTTTAGAGACATGACCATTGAGTGCAAGGCCGTAGAGGGTCCGACTGGCACAATAAACATAGCTATTTCCTGCAGAGAATATGGATAGTAATATCAGTGCATTAACCAGATGGTCCCATCCCCGAATGCCCAAGTTCTCCATGGCGATGATATAAGGCGAGGCTGCTGCGCCAGTGCGTTTCCCAGATGAGACTAAAGCCAGCTTTGGGTCTGTGTAGGGCACAATCGTCCCTACGGTGAAAGCACCAACGACGAAGAACGTCCCGAGTCGATAGAACACAGCGTTGAAAGAGCGGGGTAAGACCTTCCGGGGGTTCTCCGCCTCGCCAGAAGTCATCGCCACGAACTCGGGTCCTGAGTATAGTCAGCTCAGAAGGCGGTGATTGTGACGGTTACCGGGGGCGTACCGGCTACTGTGAAGACGGCTTGGGTTAGGCAACGGAGGAACCCGAGGAAGTGCCCGAGCGATCCGGGGTGAACGTAAGTTGCGAACGGGGTTCCCTGTGGACGATGAGTGCTGTAGATCCAACGTTGACGATTTGCAAGAGGTGCTAGCTCACTGGTACTTTGGAAGCTAGTACCTTAATATCAATATCTGGAAATGACTATTGCTAGCGGGGTACATACGATCCCAATTGCGAAAGCCGTAACGATCGTGGATAGGGTTCGCCCCAGCCATAGTGACGAACGTGAACATAAATAGACCGAGGATGAGGATAACTTTTCCTATAGCTAGCCAGTATTCCGCCTCTACGACACAAATTCAGCTGCTAGGAGATTCTTGGAGTTGCGTGACTTACCTCCGTAGTACTTGACAGAAAAAATGTTCAGTAAGCTAAGCAGAAAATTCAGAATGGGACCGCTGTACACGAAGATTTGATACCCACGTGTAGGCTATTAGAACGAAGACAATGACGGCGACTATAGGGAGCTTGTCTGTCCAATATCTTAGCATCAAGTTGAAGGCTGTGATCTCGAAGGGAACGCTTATAGCCATCTGGAGGAAAAAACTGATTCCTACACAGACCCCGAGGGCGGGATCCACATATTGATCTGCGTATTGAGACTACACCAATAGGTTAAGTTTGTATCCAGAGCAGAGTCTTCAGAAATGTGAACATACGAAAGGAGATGAAACGGGTACCCAAGTGACGAGCTCGGCTACGACGTAAGACGATGGTTCAGGTGTGTTAGAAGGTATAAAAGGGTATTCTTACACAAGCAGGAATTGATGGCTAAGACGACAGTTGCCCATACTACGAATGCCAGGAGGAGACTCCCGGGACCGCCATGCGGCAGCGCTGAGCCTATCTGGACGAAAAGAGCTGTTCCTATGGTACCTGTAGAGAATGGTTTTAGTCTCCGATCATTCCAACTGCTTGACGAAGTCACGAAGGTACCGACCGCCGATTCCGATTAACTGAATGTGTCTCGACTGTCACAATGATGTGAGATAAACCAGAGCGACCGAGAAAATAACATCACCTTCAAAGTTCTCCGAGTATTATCTTGGATGGATGGAATAACAGAGTCAACGGATTTGATGTCCAAGGGGGAAGCCATATCTTCACGGTCGGGGTGCTAAAAATTCTAGCAATTGAAGGGTCTTATCAACTAAATGCCTCGCGCATTATGGCCGAAGGAAGCAGGTGTGGAGCGCAGGATGAACTTTGCGGTCAGAGCCTAAATTGAGAAGTACGTCAGAGTAGGTTTATATTCTTGAAGTTGATGGGCATTTGGATCTTGGAACAGAAGAACGAATATATGCTTTGCGGAGGAGAAGTTATTGCGATAGGCTTCGAGGAACGTTCGCTCGACTACCGCTGCTCGATATCCCGAGGCGGGGGATCATTTTAAACGCATGCTGAGGCACCATCGGAGCGTATGATGTTTGTCAACTTGAGGTGAGGTATTTGAGAGGTAGAGGAATCAACTTCCGGTGAGACACTGAAGCCTAACTGGCGTTCAGTAGAAGACCTGCCAGTGGGAGAGCTAACAGTATCCCCACAGCAGTGAAAACTGAAGTTACGGATCTTGTGGTCCTCTTCTCGTCCGACGAAAGTCTCGAAAAGATCAGTACGCGTTTTAGGCTTATATTAGAGTGGAAGAAAGACAGAGTTTAAACATTATGTCTGTCGTCCTATCTTTGTCCAGATGTGGACCGCAACCTCACAGAGATTGCAAACATAGTGGCGCCAGCCACACCACAGTATTGAAATCTGTTGACACTTGGTACTTAACGTTCAAATCGGACTTAGTATATGCATGCACGGACCGATATCACAATCCACTCACAACCAAAGTCCAATGTCCCCCTGCAAGCAAGCGTGCGTCGTTACGATATCGGATACACCTATGGGGGATGTGATAGTGGGAAAACCACAACTAGTTCTTAGCAGGGATGCAAGCACAAGACTTGAAAAGTCACACAGTACGGGAAAAGGGATGCCTACGATGGATACCTTAAGCCTTATGATACCCGGAAAAAGATACTTAGGAAAAGAGTGCTCACTCCGCTTGATATGCAGGCTGGGAGCATAGCAAGGTTTTTGGATAATGCCTGATAATTAATTTGATTGTCGTCCAATTGCAACTGGACAACCAAGTGTGAACACAATTCAGGTGCCCAAGTGGGCTGCAGGGTTTACAAAAATTTGTATTGAGCGTGAACCCGAAAATACTAGCATACAGTCCAAGGAATACTTACATCGAAAGCCCTATTGGTTCGGCATATCATGCAGTGAGGCTTGTAAGCGAACGAAAATTAAAGTCTCCATTCCTGCGAAAGTTTGAAGGAACGCCGGATCACCGGATCACCGTATGAGACCGTATGTTGGATCTGGATCTGGGTCTATCTGGGCGTGACATAATGACTAACAGCGACGACTAATGCGGTCAGGGCCGAGACAAGTGCTTACCGAATTTTCGGTTACTTACGATCGGAGCATCGGTCAGCGAATCAAATCATGGTCAGCTGAAGTTCCCGGTCTTCCGAACAGGAGAATCAATGCGGAAATGTTCGACTAGCGCGAAAGAATGCCGGGAAAAGGCCTTTTTTTATGGCATATCCTTTCACAACAATTCGATTGCAGCGGACGCAAGCCATCCACCCGCGCAACGCTGATACGCGACGGTACCCCGAGTGAAAATGGTGTTGCTAATGAAATGAGCAACATGCTAAAGCTGAGGGTCAGACCGAAGTACACAAAAGAGGTAAGCGACTCCTAGCACCTTTCCTCGCACCTCTTCCCTCTGTTGAATAGTTTTCTGCTCATCGTAAACTTGGAGGACCTGCATTCCTATCGTTTCCGATCTCGGAAGTGTTTGGCCTTGTAGTGATTCAGGGGCGATGACAACCTCATTACGTGGGGAAGAAGGCATCAGCACGGACAGCACCGCCGGTACCGTTCGCTCTTACTCTTTCCAGTCCATCATCTGTATCTGTCATGACTTTCTGACTACCGTCTTTACCGCCATCTACACCTTTCTTCGACCACGACCACAATTACGACCTACCCAAAACTACCTTAAAGCCCCAATGACCAACCGCGGCAGGTTTAGCGGCCTTGCTGCTTGGTACGACAAAGTTTCGGCTTTTAACATCGAGACCCTCTTCGTGAAGAAAAGGTCGCCTGGACCGAAGCGGACGTTGTTTGTCAATGAGAGCCTACCGGAGGACTATTATGACAAGAAGGGGCGGATAAAGAAGGAGCATGTTTATGCGTCCAACCAGGTCATCACTTCAAAGTATAACGTTGTTACTTTTCTACCACGGAATCTGCTTGAGCAGTTCAGACGGGTGGCGAACGTGTACGTTCCATCTTCTTTAGCTTCTTCGAATTCGCTAAGCGGTCTCCAGTTTCTTCCTTGGCATCGCTATCCTACAATTTTTCCCCAAGTTCTCCACCATTTCCCCCGGTCTCGTTATCTTTCCTCTTCTCATCGTTCTCGGGATTACTGCTCTAAAGGATGCTTACGAGGACATCAAACGCCACCAATCTGATAATCGAGTCAACTACGGCACTGTCCGCGCTCTCGCTGGAGGCAATTGGACCAATACCAACGTCACCGGCGACAAGAGTCGCGACCTCACGCACTACGTAAACCGCTACCTTATCCCTGAGAGGTTCAGAAAAGCGAAGGCGCCCACTCCACTTGCGGAAAAGGTCGAAGGAAAGGAAGGCCTGGAGTCAGCTCCGGTTTCGCCAGTTCCCCCCCCTCCCGATATCGAGTTCGATGACGGTACCGATCACCCTCACCACCACCATCTCTTCGGTCATCAATCTCACACTAATCCTCATTGGAAGAAGGCGCTTTGGGAAGATGTTCGTGTTGGTGACTTCGTGAAAATCTTAGACAACGAGTCTTTACCCGCCGACATTCTCATATGTGCAACGTCCGAGGACGAGAATGTCGCATTTGTGGAGACGAAGAACTTGGATGGAGAAACCAATCTCAAATCGCGAAATGCCGTTCCTACGTTGACACATTTGGTGAACGCCAAAGCGTGCGCGGAGAGCAAGTTCGCCGTCGATCTGGATCGTCCAGATAACAATATGTTTCGCTTAAATTCCACGATAAGGGCAAATGGTGAACAGGCTCCGGCGGATATCCAGATGACGCTGTTAAGAGGAACGGTACTGAGGAATACTGGTTGGGTTATTGGCCTCGTTCTATTCACAGGCGAGGATACCAAAATCGTACAGAACTCAGGTGGAACGCCTAGCAAGAGGAGTAAGGTAGAAAGGCAAATGAACCCTCAAGTGTAAGTCGTTCAGAAATTTCTTCGCATCCGGTGCACTCACAGCTATTGAAAAGGTTTATCAATTTGATAATCCTTGCATGCATGGCGGTTGCCTGTGCCATCGCTGATTCTGTCATGGAGCATCGACAGTATCCTCAAGGCGCGCCATGGCTCTACGGTGATAACCAAAGTGACGATAATCCTTCCATCAATGGTCTCGTCACTTGGGCTTTCGCTCTTATCACGTTCCAAAATATCGTTCCCATTTCATTATACATTTCTATTGAATTTGTTAGGACGTGCCAAGCCGCTTTCATATACTTCGACTATGAGATCTGGTATCCAAAGACAAACCAACCCACTCTCGCTCGGTCGTGGAACTTATCTGACGATCTTGGACAGATCGAATACATATTTTCGGACAAGACAGGTACTTTAACTCAGGTACGCTATTCTATCTATATTATATGTCTGCTTCTTATGATGCTTTTAGAACGCTATGATATTTCGACAGTGTTCGATCGGCGGTAAAGTGTACGTTGGCGATAACAAGGAAGTACCACCGGTCGCATCGCAGGCCGCCATCTCGGCAGATGATCATGTCGCCAGCGCCAGCGCTGAAGGATCCTCAGCAACTGCTACTGAGCCAACACCTGTAACAGCGAAGGCCGTAGAAACGCACTTCCACTGTGAACCACTCGAGAAAGACATTGCTGCTGCCCTGCAATCGAGCTCGACGTCGGATAATGCTGCTCATGCGCGGGCTTTGAATGGCTTTTTCTCGGTCCTAGCGTTGTGTCATACTGTTCTTACATCCATCGATCGCGCCACCGGAAAGATCGAATACAAGGCGCAGAGTCCGGATGAAGCGGCACTGGTACGTGCGGCGGCGGAAGTAGGATACGTCTTCCGTGGCCGCGATAGAGAGATTTTGACCTTGCAAACACCCTTGTCCACCGGCCCCGGTGACGTCGAACGCTATGAGCTCCTCAATATCTTGGAGTTTACTAGTGCCAGGAAGAGGATGAGCGTGGTGCTGAGGAAGCTGGACGATGCAGACGGCAGACTGTTCTTGTTGACGAAGGGAGCAGACAACGTTATTTTTGAGCGACTACGGAAAAACGGGGATGAGAGTTTGCGGGAGTTGACCGAGATGCATCTGAGTGAATTTGCCAACGGAGGATTGAGGACATTGACTTTTGCATACAAAGTCATCAACGGTGAGCGTCTTTTCCTTCAGATGCATCAGTCTACTGATATACGTTACAGAGGACGAATATGCTGCTTGGAGCGAACATTATCATGAAGCCACTGTGGCGCTCGATAACCGGGAGGCGCGCATAGAAATCGTTTCCGACGAGCTGGAACATGATTTACGGTTATTGGGTGCCACAGCTATCGAAGATAGTCTGCAGGATGGAGTACCGGAAACTATTGCTGATCTTAAGCGCGCCGGTATCAAGGTATGGGTGGCGACTGGCGACAAGTTGGAAACGGCTATTGGTAAGTTTCGCTGCCTTTCCCTTGACTTTTGTTGACATATTTTTAGCCATCGGACATAGTACCAACCTGATCGGTCGAGAGTCTAATATCATCGTGATTAGGGGCGGAAATAATCGTTCGCGGCCAGTTTATCAGCAAATGCTTCACGCGGTCGAGGAGTTCTTCCCCGAAAGTGGGATTATCGATGAAGATGAACCCTTCATGAAAGACCTCAAGTTGGCATCTATCTCTTCTAGGGACGATAATGCATTACGGAGGATCGAGACGGGAATCTCTTCGATTGTAGGACCAAACAATGGTGATCGGCCTGGCGGATTCGTTCTGGTCATTGATGGAACGGCGCTGGACTATGTAAGTATCGTCCTTCTTTCTATCTGTGCATCCTTGCTGATATTTGTCTCAGGCTTTGGGTGATGAAGAGCACAAAAGCTTATTGTTGAGACTCGCAATGCTTTGCGAAGGTGTGATCTGCTGTCGTGTATCCCCTCTGCAAAAAGCTTTGGTCGTCAGGCTAGTCAAGGATGGCCTTGGTGTTATGACTTTGGCCATCGGAGATGGGGCAAACGACGTTAGTATGATCCAGGTTCGTACTCACCCATAAATTATTTGTACTTTGTTGACTGATCTCCCTTTCAAAGGCTGCTGACGTTGGTGTTGGGATTTCGGGTGAAGAAGGACTTCAGGCAGTGAACTCATCGGACTATGCTATAGCACAGGTACGTCCCAAGTTCAATCCTTACGATTGGCGCATGCTAATCAGTCGACAGTTCCGATTCCTTAAACGGCTGCTTTTTGTTCATGGGCATTGGTCGTATGCTCGCAATGGAAACATGTACGCAATTCATATATCTAACCATGATCGTTCTCTGATGCACATTAAAGGATTCTAAATTTCTTCTATAAGAATATCGTTTGTATTGGCGTTCTTTGGTGGTTCCAAATTTATTGTGGTTGGAGTTCCAACTAGTAAGGGTTCCTTCTTCTCTTTAGCTGGTGCGGAACTGACCATTGATATAGCGTATTTGAATATACATACCTCCTATTCTGGAATTCCTTCTGGACTATTGCGCCTGTTATTGCCATCGGTCTTTTTGATAGATTAATAGGTATTTGATTGCTCCCATATTTCAGGTCAGTCTCTCTAATACAAGACTATAGATGCGGACGTTTTGATGGCTATCCCCGAATTGTATCGTTATGGCCGTGAAGGAAAATGGTTTGGCCTCAAGTGGTTTAGCGTCTATATGTTCGACGGTGTATATCAAGTAAGTTGCCTACTACTTTTGCTCATCTACGTCGCTAATATGTCCCAAGTCTGCTATTGTATTTTTCATCATTCTCTACGGCTACTTTTCTCCCAGTTCACGAGCTGATGGCTACGACCAATATCTTCTGGAATTCTCAACTGTAAGTCGTTATTCGTATGATCTTTATGGCTTGTCAGACTGACCACTTTTCAGACAATGGTGTTCTCTGCCGTCATTGTTGCTAACCTTTTCAATGGTTTGAATACCAATGTATGGACTGGTTGGGTATTCTTCGCTGTCTTCATTGGTATTATTCTCGTATGGCTGTACACAGTGCGTGGATATTCTTAACTTCTGTGGAAGGCTCTTCCTTACCTGCTTATAGGTTGTCTACAACGCCATCTCTCCTGGATGGTTCGTAACTCTTGTCTATGGCAACAACATATACCTGTTCAGATCCGCGCTCTTTTGGCTCTCCCTTCCAATTACCGTGTGCGTTTCGTTGGCGCCGCGATACATCGCCAAAGCATGGAAGTTCGGCTTTGCGCCCGACGACATTGACATCCTGCGGTACATACGAAAGGTCGACCCTGGTCGAGATTTGCGCAGTACGCATCATGAGGAAGGTATTGGCCTAAAAGCCATGAAGAGACCAGTTGGTGGAGATGACGCGCTTTCAAGACGCACGTCTCGGTCGAGTTACGCCTCCATGGCTGCTGGACCGTCAAGGTCTGGATTATATTCGGCCGTGGACATTCGGTCCGCCAGTCGAACAGATATGTCGACCGGCATACGGTCAGTCCATCGTGGATTTGACTTTGCTACCGAGGAAGGAGGAGTCGCTATGAGCAGGATGCAGAGCCATTTGTCGGAGAGGAGGACGAGTAGTCGCAACCTTACTGAATTTTCTCGGACGGCTGGTCGACACAAGTCAGGCAAGAAAAGCGCTGACGGGAAGAGGAGTTCTGATGGACCGCATCACGGTTTCTCAATACGGAAGGGGCTACGAAAGCTCAGGCCTACTACATCTGGTTCCGAAAACCCGTCATAGTATTTATTTAGTACCATGATTTTACGACACTATTTTATCATTCATTCTCATGATTGCATTTTCTGATTCGTCTAATAGTATACTTTTATTGTGTACATCTGTATCCCTCACTTTCACCATGACACCTAGCTATCTAAGTATCATCATACTACTATTTCGCGGCACGATAACGACGTGCTTATAATGAACACGCATTAAATATATCTAGAAACTTCCGAATCGACTTCGTCGAAAGGAGTCATGGTTGAATGTGGATGATTCTTCTTGCTTTATTCTGCGCCTAGTCGAGACCTCATTCTCAGCATATGTATGTCCAATGGAGGACCTTAAAAACTTGAGACGGGCCTGGACGATGAAAGGTTTCAATAGTCCGACTACGGAAGATTACACCAACGTACCTCCAAAAGTCGAATTTCTTCCAATACAGATATATTTTGCATCTCTTCCTGTTTGAACACGGCATTTCCCTTCATGAGAAGGGCCTGTTCCACTCGACCAGGAGCAATCCCTTTAGCAATGAGCATATCTGAAGTAATAGGACGTACGTACATCAGCACTTCATCATTATGACATACCCCAAAGGAACATACCCATAGGTTTGTATTTAAACGTAAACTTGACGAAAGGATGTTTGTCAATCCGCGTCCCGGTGACAAGGTCGACTGTTGACGGATGAGAAATGTATTCTTCACCGAATCTAAGAGCGAAGGAAGACGTTGAGCGCCGAGCCTAGTGCAAATTAATTCACAAATAGAAGCTTACTTGACATGATGAGAGCCGCATTTTTTTGATCGTTCGTGTAATATTTGGGGTTCGAGTGACGGATTGCCATATTGTTGTCGGAGTGGTTGACGAGCAGCGACATTGGATACCGCCAGCCGCCAGAGCTCTAGCTCAATGACACCAAAAGCATACTGATTATCAACAGTGGCCAGGTATTCGTCCTCGTCTGTACGTCGTAAGGTTTTAGTGAAAGAAACCGAGCCACAACAGCAATTGAAACAGACCTGTCACTTGTGTAGTCGAAAAGACAAAATCTCTCCGCGTTAGATCCGACGACCTAGTGTAGGATATGGAGATCTCGTCTGGAGCGAATGGGCGTGTCGCCTTGTCCAGCATAACGTGGGTGCTGCATACAACGCCATCGATAGACACCACCCCTTCCAATGGTATATCTCGTAAAGCGTTGTGCCAGTTGACTGAGAATTTCTTTAAAGATGTGAGATGGTGTTCATCATCAGGTCGAAAGACAAGTAATACCATACCTTCTCTCGTTCCGATGCTATCCAACCAAATATGCAGCGGCCGGACTGCAATACCTCCGTAGCGTATGTTCGTCGGTCGCAGCCATCGAAGGCGACCCAGGCGGAATATGGTCCAAGCTGAAGCATCAAAAAGGATCAACAGACTTTCAGCTTCTCGAGAAGTTGTAGTTTTTTTTTCTTCAATACCCACCCCTACCTTAAATATCTTTGCATTCTCCTTCCTTTGTCCTAGCCGAACCATCCGAAAGACACCGAATTGGGTTTGTTCCCTCGATACAGTCACATTAGTCTCCATCAAAACACGCCGGAAACACGATCAGTACCCAGTACCTTCACTTGTCACACTGTAATTCAGCGGCGTCCCGACCCCGGCATCTGCCACACACACAGTGCAGTAAACATGAGTTCTCGCATTCACGATTTCAAACAGAAATAAAACCTCAATATCATATTGCACTTGATGCGCCATGTGCAGCAGTGCTGAACGTGTTGCCTGTTTACGGATGTGACCTTCGGTGAGTGAAGAACAAAGGAGTGGCCGATATGACACTCCAGCCTTGATGAAGATACAATTGTGTGTCGCTCCGGTAGTCAGGTTTATTGCTAGGCTATGATTACAGAAAGAAAGTGATCTATACTTTAAAGGCAAAAAATAAGGACCTTCCACCGAAAGAAGATTGAAAAACTTACAATACTACGTACAACATGAAACCAAACGATACATATAATATAAAACCGTGAAGGCATTAAAGTCGTGGGGTATCATATATCATGAACAGCAAGTGGTTGATCTACCCGGCCCTTGCTCTAGGGTGAGACTGTTGCTGGGTTTCGACAGTTTAACACCCGGTGACTGCGCAAACGAAGGTGAGAGACCCTGAGGGAACAATGGAGCGTGTTTTGGCATACCCGATCATCATCAAAAACGCCCTTCTTGATCTTGTCTAGAATATTCTTCGCTGCCTGCTCGAAAGCAAATTCCACATTCTGACCCAACTTGGCGCTAGTCTCGACGAAGAGTAAACCCTCCTCCTTCGCCCATTGTTCAGCCTCGGCCGTCGGTACTTGCCGTCGAGGTGCAGCAGACGAGGATCTAATCGTCTCTGTATCGCTTGATGGTCCATCTGCCTCACAAAGGTCTACTTTATTGCCGACGAGTATGCATGTTAGATGGGGATCGGCATGCTCGCGGACGTCGGCGAGCCAGGATCGTGCATTTTTGAAGCCTGCAGAGCGGTTGTAAGCCAGCAACAAAGCAAAGAACAAAGTAACACACTTTTCCGAGATGTCACGTCATAAACTAAGAGGCATCCAGCAGCCCCACGATAATATGAACGCGTGATTGACCGAAAAGACTCCGTACCAGCAGTGTCCCAACCTATTTATGCCGCAAAATCGTAAGCAATAATGCATATTTTCGAATAAGGGTCCACCGACATTGAAGCTTAATCACCTTGTTCTCTTCTGGTAATGTAATGAGCTTTGACCCAAATTCGACTCCTAGCTAAGATTGAAACCAAATTTGAACGTGTGATGAGCACTGGCACCCACGGAGCATGTACAAGATAGATGCGGCGTACCGTTGGATCCGGATTTGCCAAAAATCGCTGGTCAGTGAGCCGTACGAGCAACGACGACTTGCCCACTGCGGCGTCGCCTGTTCCGCCATGTGTCAGACGATGAGGAGGCGATACAGGAAATGAAGCTCGCCGGTAATGATGAATTTGAGAACATAGTGCCACGATATTCCGGCCATGGCTGGGCAGATCGTGGAAACAAAGCAACCGTATGATGCAGTAACTCATACTGCGGCTGAAGGTGGCCCGGCAAAGTCCGGCAATTATCACGTGGCTCCATCCAAAAGAATACGTCCGGTTATTTCCGAGCCCCTTCTTCCCCAACACCGTTTACGATGAGCAACGCCTGGCGTAGCGTATTTTCGTGAGTCTCACAGCAGTGTTTCATCTCCTCATTTTCTAAGTACATTCACATTAGATTCAACAAGTACAGCGAAATTGCTGCTCGCGCCGTCCGCGCTTCCTTGAAGGAAGACCAACGTGTACTCGCCGAAAAACGGGGGCTTACAGCTTTGAGATACCAGAAGTGGGAAAATGGCCAGGGTGGTCAGCAGGTACGTGTGTTACTCTTCTGGCGTGGACATAAGTTAATGGATGTACAGGTGCTTTTGAAGCCCGAAGCTGAGACGAAATGAGCTCGGGTAGAAACTAGATGTATCGCAGGAACTCACAAATGTGACAAAATCTGAATTCCTATTTCTGTTATCGATACTGTTGTCTTAAGCACATCTGGATTGCAACAATTGAGAGGGTCAGCGTCATGGAATACATCATATGGTCCTCGAGAGCGCTTCTCTTCATGCTTCGCGCTCGTTTATCGGGACTCGCCTGAACTCCTATAGGAAATTTTGTGGGAAAGCCTGCACCTTCTCTAAGAGGACGTCTTAAGTACTATGTTCATATCTATAAGAACCCCCAGCTAACACATCAATCCCATAGAGGCTACAAGTCAGAGCGTCGGAATTTTCGTACGTCTTCACTGCCGTCAATTCTCACTTCTCAAATTTCCGCTTCGTGACTTCTCCACAAGTCCAACTGGCCTTCTTTATGTGGGAAACGCTCTAGTTGCTTTTCTTTCAATCCATTTGAGTAAGAAACTAATTACAGGCGCGGTCAGCAGAGCGGTCTTTCGTCGCGTTCGACCTCAGGCTTCGATGTTGTCAGCTATACCAAGGTGGAAAGTTTGCAGCCACCGATTTATTAGAAACAGTCGTTGATTGGAGGCTGGCGAACCAAGCTAGACAGCTTGCAACCAGTCTCCTTGCGCTGGCCAAGCTTGTTCCACATCATCGTAGAATGGCTCGCCGTGTCCTTCGCCGAGGTCCTGTTCCAAAACGGTTCGGCTAATCGCGTCGTCTTCATCGCTGACAGACTCCTCATCTCCGCGAGACAGTTTAGCCCACTTGCTTGACGACGGCTCTGAACTACCTCTGGCCTTCCTTTGTTCGATAACTGAGTGAGTTCTTTTCCGCAACATGTCTACGATCAGCACTGAGTGATCTATAAATGCATCACAGGCTTGCCTCTCTGTCGCAGAAAACTCTTCATCAAAATCCAGACCAGCAAAGTAGGCATCAAGTCTTCAATCTCTGGCGGGTGCCCGAAATAATCATGATCACATGGCCGTGCAACATTCGCAGTTCAAAAAATGGAGTCTAAGCCTTGTTGGAGTTCCCCACGACCCACATGGCATCTTTTGCGAGCCGTTTGCTCAAGTATATCCTAGTCAAAATAAAATGTACACATCGCTCACCCTCCTTCCGTTGCATCTTGAAACTAACACACGTCCCTTGCCACTGGCTTTCCCCTTCGCAACCCTCGCAACATTCCGGAAAAGACCGTGCTCCTTCACATCTGCGGCTTTGCCATGACAGTTGACGATCTTCTGCTCTGGGCGGATGCGCACAATATTGAACCCAATGCTCCTTACTTCAAGCGGCTCGACGACTTGAGGCGTGAGATTCTCGACCGGCTGCCCTGGAAGATAGACAGACCATATGCGTGCTTGTTTGTCGACCACAAACAGAAAAGTGCTCAGATGGGTCACCGAAACCAGCTACATGCTTTTTTGTTGGGACCAGCGCTTCACAGATGGCTCTCGATCAAGCCAAAAACGAAGATCTGGTTCGGCGTTTTCAGGAAGTATTGGACACACAGGAAAAGCCTCGTTGGTATCGTCCTAGTCCACTTTGA
This sequence comes from Desarmillaria ectypa, assembly GCA_030407005.1. Lineage (NCBI taxonomy): Eukaryota > Fungi > Basidiomycota > Agaricomycetes > Agaricales > Physalacriaceae > Desarmillaria > Desarmillaria ectypa. The sequence goes on along the minus strand of JAUDYN010000002.1, from coordinate 3,855,112 downwards.
GTCTTTCGTCCTGCATTGGTACGCCGCGTACTGCTCTTGGTGTCACCGTATTCTGAAGTAACTCTCAGATCGTGCCATTCCATTTTTGTACTACTTATACAACTCTCACGATGAATATACACTTAAAATATACTGATATGACGGAGAAGATACTAGGCCCTGTAGAACCGGAATTGGATTGACAATGGGCACTTTACGACCTGTTAACTTGCAATAGGTAGATGGACACAATATCAAATGACTGGCAGAGATTCGTCCCATCGGCCCGACGCCACCAGATGTGGAATTGTCTAGCCTCTAGAGTCGGTGGATTATTTTATATCGCTCAAGGTACGATAATCCTAATCCTATATATTTATTCGATATAGAATTGAACCTCCGTTCTCTTGCCTATGTGCAACACAGCATCATTCGGTGTTCATATCGTGGACTTAGTGGAATACAATGTGAATCACAACGACTAGCGCTACTACACGCGCCAATGAGTGGTTACTGTGATTATTAACCTCGCCTGCTGTGAATACACGTTACTGGTCAGAGCTAACAACCATCAACCAAGGAATTCTTGGGGAAAGGTTGATGATAATCGTCCCGCCATGTGGTAAGGTTAGCATCCGAGTAAGCTTCGATATACCTGGACACGAGACAGCGATTAATCTGGTAGTAGCCTAACGCACCAAAGTACTTACGCATTTATATACGCCTGCGTTGGGAAGTCAGGCGGATCGCAGCCAATGTTAATGTTATTCGGGTCCCTGTAGCAGCAGTGAAAAGCAGTTCAAAAGAAAATAGCAGTCTTATTACTGGTAGACCCTGTGTCGAAGACGTCAGAAGTGCTAAGAAGTTATATATATTACGGACCTGATATAGTCGACGAGCATCATGGCAGGGAACTGTAAGTGCTCCAAGTCTACAACCCCGAAGTTTGTAGACATTCCAAGATTGGCCATGATATACTGTTTCCAACATATCAGAGATGCACCACGTCATTGGATTCATTAAAATACCATCGGTTCCGGTGGTACTTGCCGAGCAGAGATTTCTGTAGCACTATCGGCGCCAACGGCGCCTGCATTCATCGACCATGCGATTTTATCATCGGAAACCCAAGTGATGTACTGGAGAAAACGTCAGTAATGTGTTCACAATGTGTCAAGAAGAAAGTACCAACCGCCCCGTCATAACCTAGACGGAAGGTCGCCAAAGGTTAGCCATAAGGGATTAGTAAGACGATGAAGATGTGCAAGCTAACCAGGTTTATACTGGTCAACAGAAAGAAAGAAAACAAATAAGCAAACAATTACAGTCAAGAATGGTAAATTTTGAACCTCAAATCCATATATCGAGAAGCATCCAGTCTCAAGTTGGTAGCAGTCCTGATTTGTGTTTGTAACGACCGATGTTGCTTGCTGCGTCAACCCTCCCAAGTAAGTGTTCTGAACAGTGATAGAAGGATCCTGGATGAACAAGTTGTCCGAACTGTTATCCCAGATATATCCTTTGTTGAAGGGCTGCCGTTGAAAGAGAAGATGAAAATCTCGGATACGGGAAGTCGGTCATAACATACTGCCCACTGCCCAGACTGGGAAACTTGGCCCGTCAAGGGATCTCCGGTAATCTAAGTCGAACGGTTCATCGATATTTGGAGTTTAAACGTAGCAGTCAAGTATACCTGGCCTTCGAATATATCAATCTCAGGCGCCGAACGCCCTACGAATGTGCCATCAGAGTGCATCGGTCCAGGATGACTCCCCCCCGGGCATGTACACCGTGAAAGCCGCTGTCCAGGAAGATAAGACAACTCGAACCCCGCGTCTTGGTAGCCACTTGTCAATGCGGCCTCCGGCTTCCCACCAACGGTTTGGTTAGGGGCCGCGCCTACATCGCAGGCATCGTAGCTGTATGGCCACTGAAAGATGATCAGTATCGGATGTGAGTCAAGACCTGTACTAAAATGCGCACCATTCCTTCGAGGCTTGCTCCATAACCAGCACGTCCTAGATTTCCCATCGTCCAAACGGCCGGCCACAGGCCAACAACGTTGTTGGCGCCAGGAAGCTGAACAGAGGCTTCAATGTACCCTCCTGTAAAGCAAAATTTGTTCCTGGAAGGCGGCTCAGCTTGAATTTCGCCCAGTGAATCCAGTTTTTCGCACCAGGATGATACCAGCCCTAAGAGAGTTCGTGGTGGTGTAAAGCGGATCGAAAAGGATCATCGTCAAATTCAGCTCACCTCCTTGATAGTTCAAACCATGTGTTTGCTGTTCGGATAGCGTGATGACCAAGTGACCACCAGCCGTTGTCACTGCAGCCGGATCGTACCACTCCATGTTATTCGTGGCCTATGCAACATCAGCCATAGATCACGAAAAACCCAGATGAGGGACTGACCCAGTAGTGAAGGTCCACCGCCTCCCAATAAGGATCGTCACCAGGGTAGAAAGTACGGCCGTCTGTATTGAACTCATCTGAGAAGACGAGGCGCCACTCTGACTGATCTTTCCGTGATTTCTTCGTGTGTGCAGATGCTGGGGTATCTACATCGATAAGGCCCCGGTTCCCTAACATTACTGGTACCTTTTAGAGAAGTCAGGAAAGCCCAAATTAGTCCAGTCCAAGCGATACCGCACCTGACCCGAACCATTGACACCTAGCGCATTAAAGGCAGTGAGTCTTGTTATAGACTGTGCCCTATAATTTACAACAGGATAACCAATACTTCGATAAAACCATTGGTGAGAGTCCCGGACATTGCTCTTCGTGGGAGATGCTTACAATAGTGTGAGAATTCCCAAGCAAAGAATGGATAGGCAGCCAAGATTGGCGACGCCTCTAGAAGAGAAAGACAATTCGGCATCATCGTCAACGATTCTACCGCCTTGTACTGTGGGGTTGTGCAAGGAGTCATCCGGCTCGATAACATATGGATTCAGATTGCTCCCCCATGAAAGCGGATCCGGCGCCAACGAGTACTGCAGAAGCGAGAGTCCTTTATCAGTCTCCTGAGGAATCACGACATGCACGCACCTTGCTCGATATTGACGACGACTGAGAGTGAAGGGTAGCAGCGGCATATGGCGTTTCAGCCTCTTTGCGTGTCTAAACAAAGATATTTTAAGAAGGCCGCCTCAAAGAGAGTATTTTTCGGTGCTTACTCTGCCAGGACTAGGTGCTGCACTAGCCGGAACCAAAGCTGCCGTGGATAAATATGTAGGGTTCATGGAGGACGTAGAGACCGTGGGTTGGCGCGGCTGATGTATGAACCGCCAGCGGTGTAGAGCAATCAACACCCACGCGTTATGGGGAACAATCACCATCACTTCTCCTCTACATTGATATTTAAAACCCGACCGGCGATCCCGGCGTTGCTGTTCGCAGGCGGAAGGTACTTATAAGATACAAATTTGGATATCGCTGCTCGGATCATGGGTCCGGACAGACATATGGGTAGTTTGGGTCCAAGATTTCTGGCGTGTAAGTCCAGGAAGCTTTCATGTGAGGATCTGTTCGACGGGTACAAGGGCTGGGAGGCATGACCGTTCATTTTCCCCCAGTCCTGAACATGAGGAAAAGGGGGTTCAGTTGCCTTGGGAACTCATCGACAAAGTGTGCCAGCACAGGTCGTCGGATGTGGGCCAATAATAGACCATGGATCGGAGTTTACGACGCCCTATATATATTATCCCTGGAAAACGTTTTAGCACGGAGAGCATCATCTCGTTCTGTTCAAGACAGTGCTGACAACAGTAATGGGACACAGTGGATATTCCAGGATAAAAAAGTGTGACCCGTGTTTCTCTCATCATTGCAGTCATGATAGATAAACAATCCAGATTATGAGTCCAGTTATCATTCGAGACAAACAAAACCCGTAGTATCCTGTACACACATCAGCACCGTTCGCTTTCGAAACGAGGAGTTTTCCCACCTACAAATCCTGCACTACTACCAGCCACCGCCAGGAGGACTACCCGGCGCGGGACTAGGTATGGGCTGGGGCAAAGTTTTGGGTCCAGTATCCGTTTCCTTTCTCCATTCCACCTTCTCGACACGCACCTCACCGTCGATAAGCTGATACACGTAGGTAACAACAACAGGACCTTGTATATCCATCAAGGCAAATGAAGGTATAGGATCGCTGAACAGAGGGTGAATACGCCGTCTGCTTGTATCACGTAGACACTTACCCATTGAAGAGCCCCGTCCATGCGCCGGTAGCTGAACCTGGATTCACAAAAAATCTATTGTCGTATTCCACCGCTTGTATCCTGTATGTCCGTTCACCTCAATGATTGACGATATCATTCGCAGAACAACGTACGAGTGCGTATGCCCACTGACCAACACATCTACATCCATTTGCCTCGCAATCGCGCTGAGAGCGTCCAAGTCGCCAATTGGAACGCTTTGATGCCCATGAATGACACCAATCTTTATTGGGCTGTGCACTACAGTTACGGAAAGTGGAAATGTTGAGATCTAATGCTACCCATGCATCAGCTACGCAAAGTAAAAAGTAAACCTATTTATGCGAACCTCGTCGTAGTCCCCTCGTACCACATTCACGTCAGGAGAAATCGTTCTGAGATACTCGTACGTTTCTTTGTCGCAAACATTCCCCGTGCACAGGATTTGCTGAATTTTTCCTGGAACAAGGAGTTTTTTGAACTTGACGGGTAGGTCATGTATACGGTGGGGAATATGCAGGTCACCGATTATCAAGACCAAGACCATCGTCGAGGGTTGAACTGAGGTTGCTGCTCAGTGACGTCAGGCGCGAGTCTGAGTTTGAAGCTTTGGACCGGCCGGCAGCGCTGATTCCATCTCCGACCTCCCAGTTTACTTTCCAAAAATAGAATTTTATTCTCACGCAGCCAGAGCAACGCTGAGCGGTATGACCCGACGCTCACCCTTCCAACTTCCGCTGTCATTATCGTGTAGTGCGTGGTCCATTCCTTCCTTTATCAAAGAGGCACTGACGAAACATCTAGACAATGGCATTCCTCGGTCTCCGCAAATGGCCCACTCCTGCGAGTACTAAGAATTCGACGTTGGATATGTTTTGACGGAAACGACAGGTCTTCAAGCCCTTGTGGCCATTCCTCACTGCAGGATTGATCACTATCTATGGCGTATCCCAAATCCAGGATTTAGCGGTTAGATGTGCGTGCTCTAGTCATTCCTAATTGATAGTAGACTAAAGCCGTTCGTTGTAGCACCGACATACGCTGAGGACCCCAAAAACCCGTACGCGGCCAGGATAGCAAAGGAGAAGGCGATTGCCCACCACTAGAAGGCGCTCTGCAGATAAACAAGCCGACTTTCGGTTGATTTGTTATCCGTCGTTGTCCAGCAAATATGAAGTTCTGCAATGCAACCAATGTCGTCGTTCTTTTAAGCATTGATGTGGTCTGAACTTGTCATTTGAAAGTCAACGACCCTTCCTTTCATCGTCAGCAGTATTGTGTCTCGATACACGCGAGCCGGCCTTAATCAAGCGCGATCCTCGTTTCTGCACATATACGCTCTGCGAAAGGAACTTCATGACCTAACTTGCAAAGGCAAGTGTCATACACACTATCTATTCTACCGCGGAAAAAACAGGTATGCCGCCGCGTTCACAATATGTCGCTTCGATAATCGATTATACCTGGAAATAAAGCTTGTCATATAATGACTATGGATGCTGGAAGCATTAGGTTTGTACAGCTGTGATCCAATGTTAAGAGCACTTATATACCAAAATCAGTAGACGATGGTGATACGTTTGTCCACAAATTCATTCCACCGGTTAGAAACAGCATCCACCACAAAGTGAGCAACATCCTTCCTCGAAATCGTATATCCACTTTGGATTTCCTTGTCACTCAGTCGATACGCAGGCTTGTCTGAACCGTCCGCAAGACACGCCCCGTCGGTGAGAAGAGCAGGTCTCACCACCATGATGTTCTTCATTGACCCAGCTGCAGGTAAACCTTCCCTCCCCCTCCAGGCAGGGCCCATGATTTTCTCCCCAGGTTCTCCGTCATCCTTGGTGTTCCAATCCCAACCAGCGCAATAAGCAATCACCCGCTCCATCCCCATTTTATCCTTGTGAGGAACAGCGAGTAGATACCCGTATAAGGGTTTCAAAAGGAGAGGCAGGCTTGCATGGGATTCGTGCGTAAGCCCCGCGGAGGATATTGCGACTATTTTGGGGGTTGCGGCATGCGGTATGGTGCAAATGAGGTTCAAAAAGCATTGTGTGACGAGGTTTCCTGGGGTAATCACGAAGCCTTTAAGTGGGTGAAATTTGGGAGTACCGCCTAGATCAATAGAGGTGAGAAATGGTACATACTTTGGTGTCAATTGGGCGACTTACCGACTGTGAACAAGACCACATCGATGTCTCCATGTTTTGATGCCTCGGCCCAGACATTTTGTACATCGGATTGTTTGAGCGCATCACCCTGAACAAGAAAAGCCTTTCCGGACTTGATGTATTCTTGCACTTGGGCGTCGCCATCGAAAACGCTGGATGAGCGCAAAAGGAAAGTCACTTTGGATCCAAGAGCTATAATTCGACAGGTCAGTTCTAGTGTTGGGCTAGTGGTTGGGGTCTGTACGAACCCAATAAGCGCAAGGCAGTGTAATACCCGATATTACGGGAACCTCCAATGACAAGCACGTTGGACATTGTTATAGTATGTATGACGTTACACTGTTAGGAGATGGGGTTTACTTCAACGAGGGGGAATGTCTCATTCCTTCCTCTTGGCATCATTTTATACGGAGGTAAAGCCTGTCAGGAGGCTGTCCACTCTAAGCTTGCCGGCAGCAGACGTATTATCTGCTGCACAGGCGCAAGGGTCGCATTTATGGAGCGCCGGAGGATGGCAGTGCAATCTGAGACATGGATTCGGAGCAATCCAAGTTGCCATCCGCGGATCAGTACTAGCCTCGAACGCATCAGTGGGACTGGTTCAAGGCACCCATATTCGCGCTACCGATGTCCAAGTGGTGTCATATTTCCAAATATGCATGCAACAGCACAGCCAGTAATAATCACTATCTTGTGCATGTGCAGATGTGTCAATATAGGAGCATCACTATGGAAATCAATAGAACATAGTCAGGATGTTTCTCAGCATCTCAACTTCATTCTCCGAGGCCTGTCGAGACCTATATTCCGCGTCTTCGTCTGCTGCAATCTTATGCGAGCGGTGTCCATGGTCTTTTGCAAGACAAAAGAAAGATGTATGAGCAAGACGCCTGAAGCCATTCTACATCCATAATAAGAAAGAGCACTTTGCATGCCAATACCAATTGAACGCTTACAGAACGGAAAAACTTAATGATAGGATCCCGCTTCGCCTCCCAGGCATCGCGATCTTCTTTCGTTGGTTGTGCAGAGGAGTTCGCATGGTTACGAGGCGGCGGATCGTACTTGCCCAAGATGCTAGGCCAGGTGAACAGATAGGACGAGCCTATGTTTTTGACTTCAGACGTTTCAAATAGCTGGGTTACTGCCCAAGATCCAATGCCTTGACCACGCCACCCCTCGTTGACTTGAATCTCTCGGATGTATATGATGGGACTATCGTATATTTTTCTCGCGTCTTCGGCATCCCAAAGGCAAAGGCCACCCTCTCTGACCTCTATGTTAAGGTGACCACTGGAGTTGAAGACGGCCAAGGCAAATTTTGAGAGGTCCTGTAAAATCATTTAGAGGGGGAAATCTACTAGACGTTCAAAGAACGATCATACATCCGACACATTATCCATTTGCCTGAAAAACGTATTTCTCGGAACTCGCTTGGCATCGATAAATTGACAAATGATGCGGCCAAGTTGTTCGCCTGTGTCCTTTTTTTGAATAGTGTAAAGCAGTTGCTGGAGACGAAATGCAATATAATATTTAGTATCATCAAAGTGAGAACGTGAGTTTCAAGTCACCTCTTACCTCTAACCACGGCCACTCAGCGGTATAAGTCGGGACATCAACACGAGGGCTATCCCGTCCAGTCAATTTCCTGGGTATGAGAACAAGATCGTTCGCGGGCGTAAACGTAGACATTGTCGCAATACGACTGAGGATACAATTCTTTTTTTCTTCTGTCAAGGACTAGGAGCGGAGCTTGAAGCTCGAAGTTTGGAAGCTCCAGAAGCGCTGTACACCTTACGTTGTCGCACGAAGCTCTAACCCTTGATTTTTCCCTGTGACCAGAGCCGAGCTTGAGCCTAGGATCCAATTGACTTGGGAAGGCTCGCCGTCTGCAATTCGGAAAACTGCTTCACAAAAATTACGAAGCGACACGTCGCACGCGTGATAGACGTGGATGGAAACCGCTTTGAGGCAAACCCATTCCGAAGGGAGAAATATGATAGCCTCGCTGTCCGTCGGGCACGCCACGCTTCATTAAAGAAGAAGGCGTCGCGATTTCGGCACGAATACCGTTTCGTTACAGGGAAGTATACATTAGTATGAGAGGGGCTCATCGTCAAAACATCAATACATAGCTGATGACATTTTCCTATCTTCATCTCCATAAGAAGCTTGAAATCCGCATGCTGGTCAGCTGCAATTTGGCGGGAACGATGTGCCGGATCTTTCGCAAGACAGAAGAAGTGGTTATTGGCAAGACGCCTGAATCCAACCTATATCCACATGAACACATGTGCCAAGGGAAAAGAGAGACTGAGACCCACTGAACGCTGATGATACATTCGCGCTTTGCCTCAGAACCGTCCACCTCTCTTGGCGGCTCTGCGTTGAATCTGAAAATGAATTGTTTCGTTACGGATGATTCAGAACTGTCGGCCAAGCGAATAGGCAAGACGAGCCAATGGTTTTGACTGTAGGAGTTTCAAGACCCAAGGCCTCGACCATGCCAATTCTCCTTTACAAGTCTTGAATGTATACAATGGAAGCATTGTCCATTTTCTGGGCGTCTACAGCGTCCCATAGACCCATTCTGCATGCTTCCACTGTTTGTTTAAATTAGGAGAAACATAAAATGTTCAAGGCTTAAGACGTGCATGAGAAAATCATCCACACCAAAACTCGTCTCCGGTTTTTGGGGCATCGATGAACCGAACATTGATCTAATTTCTTCGTTGGTGGCCTTCAACTGAATACTGAACCCTAACCTACGGTTCTAGAACAGACAGGTTCAGCCCACGAACTCGGGGGATTGAATTAAAGATAAGCTCGCTTGTAGCGACGGTTATTCACTGATACAATCGGAGTGAAAACCAGGATAAAACGTCACGTCAATAGAAACGAGCTGGAGGTCGACTGGTCACGTAGATCCTGATCTGCTCTTCGTCTCTCGAAACTGCTGAGCTTCTAGCGTGGCATCAGTTCCCGACCGAATGAGGAAGCGACATCATTGAGGACGAATACTTTCCGTCGCCTCTCCTGCGATGCGTAAAGTCTACCATATGATGTTGGCTGCGATGAATATAGCCGGGACCAGCTGACAAAGTAAATATTCAAGGAAGGCCGCCTCCAGGCTCTAGATCATGGTGGCGCGCATGCTAGTGTATTAGCATGGGAGAAAGTTCTGTCGACTGGGACCAGCAAGTAGACCCTAAGCGCAATCTGCACCATAAGAAGTCACTAGTTATCATAAGTCCATTGCTCGCACCGCACGAAGATCATGAAATACATGCACATTGGTTGGGCAGAAAAGACTCACACTGGAAAAGGACCCTAATGAATGTGATATTTGACGAAGTTTGTCCGGCGGGAAAGGGAAGGCAATGACAACATTCAGCATTCAGTGTGGGCCTGGGTCAAGTCAATCAAACTATTCTTCTCTTCCTTCTGTCATTATTCAATGATGGAATAGACCTGTTAATCATAAGTGGGCGCAGTCACTTCAGAATGGAAATAAATATGGTACGATCATATGTCGCCGGATATCGGTGAGGTGAGGGATATTTATTAACGATCTAGACTTCATATATTCGGAATGTTGACGAGCGCCTAAGACATATGGAGACGGCAGAAAAAAAATAATGCATCAGATGATGATGGATGCTGATGTTAGTCGGCAGATGGTCTACTGAATTCGAAGATAACAAAGGATCGTGCTGTGTTCATCCGTCGTTAAAACAAGCTTTAAATTGCAAGAAATAACGCCAATAGAAATGATGTAGACAACTGTGTCTTTACTACACAGAGGTTTAATGTTTCTGGACGAAGCCCGCACCCTTATATCCCTTCGACGAGATACCTGGGGTAGAAGTGCATCAGCAAATCAACGACCAACAGACAGTCATGAATCAAACCGCTTACCTGTGAGGGGATTCATCTTCTGCTCTATCGCACGCTCATTTGAGGCCTCTTGCCACTCCTTCGTGAGAGTCTGAGGGGGAGCAGGAGCTAATAGACGAATAACCTAAGATATCAACCCAGGATCGCGAAGCAAAAATGACTCACCCATTGCCTTCAAGCCCAACATCAGAAGATACGACACCCCCAAAAGACCCGCGACGGAAGCAGCGATCTTCAGGTTGTCCCCGGGTTTACCGGCAGGTGCACGGTGTCCATGAGGACCGAAGGACACAAAATATGCTGCAGCGTGCATGAACACCCGAGAACAACCGCACGCTCACGTTTGGATGACACTCACCAGCCTTTTTCTCCTCGACGGAGAGTTGCTTCCAGTCCTTCTTCTGGATTTCTGCAAGCTGTGAGCGGAGGGCGGCTTTCTCTTCGATGGAGATCGTGTCCCAGAGAGCTTCGACCCGCTCCAGGGGAATTGTAGTAGGCGCCGACGAGCTCGAGGCTGAAATGTCAGCTGCACTAGGAGTGGTCGCTACACATCGAGCGGCTGTATATTGAAGGGGACGAAGAGTGCGGGGAGCAAGTCGCAGAACCTGCATATCGGCAGAACCAGGAGAATGATATAGAGTAGACAAAATTATATGTCGAATCCGCACATAGGTCCCTGCATGTAATGATTAAAATCTATGTTCTGGGATTGTGCTCCATTTTAGCCAGATGCTCTAGACTTGAGCCCAGATTCCGGTAGTTATCAAGTAAGGCGGTGCACGGATCACTATAAAAGCCGATTTCATTACACGAAATGACGCAGTTGGGAGAGATAAAGCAGGCAGGATACTTCACAAACGATGCTACAGAAAGGAGTTATGAACCTAGCTACAATTACAAATATAGACGGTCAGGCAGCGGCGCCATTCGTGGGACAATCTCTGGAGATATGTCTGCAAAGGTGGGCATCAGTGATGATGCTGTTGGGTAGCGAGGAAACTTACCCTTCAGATCCACACGAGTAGCAGGCCCGTTTCTGCGGCTGAGTACAGTCCCTGCTAATGTGACCCTGAGGTGAAAAACAATGAGAACAAGGCCAACTCGGGGGCAGGTGGGCACGCACTACGCCGCTGCAGTTGTAACACTTGGAGCCTTGAACACAGTCCCGCGACATGTGGCCTACGCCACCACAGGTGTAACTGTAACGGATCAATATTGTGACAATGAAGAAGCCCGAGAAAGCAATTTAAGCACCAAGTCTTTGCGCTTCCACCGAAGGTACCCCCATAGCCCGAAGATCCTCCGGCGTCAGGACAAGCGCGAGCGATATGGCCAGTCTTGCCGCAACGATAGCACTCAGTTCCGGTGGCACCAGAGCTGGCATTGGCGCTAGTAGTGGTTGGGCAGTCGCGAGACTATGGTAAGAATGAATAGATGGACGCGCGCAACAACAGCAAGACACGCACGATATGGCCCTCTAAACCGCATTTGTAGCAACTCTTCGCCTTGGTCTCACCAGTGCAATCTCTTGAAACATGACCTTCCAGCCCGCCTGTTAACAGCATCAGTTAGCAGAGAGTAAGGGAAAGAAGATTATTAACTTACAATTGTAGCTAAACGCGATCGAGAAGAGAAAGAGAGGTAAATGTCTGCCTCCAGTGAGGCAAGAAGGATAGGGTTACCAGGTAGGGGTGCCTGCCTTTGGGCAAGATGCAGCTTGATGTCCGACTGTACGGTTGGGTACGGGCGCATTGATGAAGGAGATAGTATATTGCAATGTATTGAGTGATATGCCAAGTCAGAAGTCAGTACAACGCGAACGAGAAAAAAGGTTTTGGGTAAGGAAAAGTAGCTAATCGCTGTATACATGGAGAACCTCCCCAAGTAAACGAGCGCAAAACGAAGAGAAAAGACCAAACGACACCACGCACATCCGCCGCAATTGAAGCAACCTCGAGCACCAGACATATTTGTGACTGTTTGATTGAAATTTTTTGAACTGTTAGAAGAGATGCTGTCAGAGCAGCGACAGAAAAAAACTAGAGGTGGAGCAAAGGCAACGTACCGAGGCTAGATGGTGGTTTAAAAGGAAAATGAGGCAGCTCGCTTTTTCGGACGCCAAAAAAAAGCTGTGATGAGTCAGATGGTGCTTCCCTTTTTGGATATAAACATTCTTTGTTTGCGCCACGGATCCAAGGTTAAGCATAAGGTTAATAGATATTAATTTGAACCATAACTAGGCCTAAAGAAGCAAAGATATCCTTCAGATATTTCTCTACATGCCCAAGAACAATACATATAACGGGGAAAAAAAACTCAAAATTTCAAGTAAACATATCCTCAGACTCACGGTTCGCCATGAGGCATTCACTCTCTCACGCTCATCAAAAAGGTCAACTCAAGCGACGAAATTGAACAGAAAATGAATACATTTACAGACCCTTCTGATCCCCGTCAGTTTTGCTCGTCTCCTTAGTCTTTACGTCCTCCTTCTCGCCCTTCTCGCCCTTCTTGCCATCTCCTTTTGTCGGTTTCTTCTCATCAGGAGTGCCCTCTTCGAACTCTGCCCGGCCAATAGTCGACTTATTGTCCACCAACGCATGCAGCGCAATCACCGCTCGAAGCAGACTGCTCATGTATACCACGAGTAACTCGTCATTCGTGCTCGAAGCAAAGCTTTGTGTCGTCGTTGGATCTGATAGATTGGGTAGGAGATTCAGAGCGTCTTGGAGGTGATATATTATCTGATGGTTCACGGGCATCTTCCCAGCAGCAACCTCCACCAGGTATTTTTGGACGTCACTCAATCGCGACTGCAGACCTCGTAAGGATGCCAGCTGCTCTGTCACCCGCGTCGCTAGTGTCGTCGTCGTCGAATCCTTAATGTCTCGCAGTAGGTGCTCGACACCGATCTCCTCCGCCTCTTCAGCCTCAATTGCCGATGGGACGTGCTGAAATGTTTTCCGTGTCTCTGTACCATCCTGTCAAATGATCAACGCTAATTCATTAAGAAATAAATGGGAGGCGACGCACGTCTTTAATCTCCTCAACTGCAAAGTAAGCGTCCGTAGGTATCCCCACGGTTGTCGGCCGCACGTCTACAATAACCATGACAGGACGAGCGATAAACTTCTTGAACAAGTCATTTATCTCCTGATCTGATGCCCTTAGCTTCGGACCTGAGTGATACCAACCAATCAACCGCTCCTTTGCTACGAGAAAGTCCGATTTCAGGAATGTGAATCTTAAATGTACCTAGACATTGCATACCGTTGACCTTCTTGAACATCTCATACATCCCTTGTATATAGTTGTGATCCAGAAACCACGTCTTGCTATCCTTCTCGTCCTCTTCGAATGGTATACCGAATGAGTTGGCAACGTTGATGGTTTTGCCGTTGTCCTGTCCTAGTAGGACACCGACGACGCGCTTGTGAGAGTTCCGGGAGACAGCCCGAGCATGGTGGTCGGCCACGGAGAGGAGGACGAGAGGGTGGACGACTGCGAACCCAGACGTCCGTCAGTTTCTTCCAATACAGCGGTGGATGACCCAACGTACTGACGGTAGTATTGGCTAGAGCGGACAGCTACAGAAATTGTCAGTATAATTTAAATTTTACTTGAAGAGATAAGCACCTGCTCTGTTGTACTGGCAACCATAATGGAAAAGAGCGTGAAGAGTGTACTAACGAGACGCGCACGACGCGCGTCCTTCTCGGATTTACAGTTGTTGTCCAAATGCTTCAACGGGCCGTTCCGGCACGCAATTCCGTCCAAACATTAGCGAAGAAGTTCGTTCTGCTTGTCTCTTGTCTTTAAATATTTATTTGCACTTTGGGGCTCCTAGTTAGGAGGACAAACGTGTATTATTCACTACACGACAAGATGAGTAGAGCTCTACAGTGCTCTATTTACTTTTTCTCTCGTCATCAGGAAAACAATTATGGTCTCGGGCCGGCCTCATTCTAACTGCTTCCATGGACGTTGAGAGCGCAGCACAATAAGGTGCTGACTAAGCATATGAGAGACCTTTTCAAAACTCTCGATTGCAGGCTTCCACCTACTACCTATTGATGTAGGTACTGCCAATATCACTAAATTCCAGACTCTTTTCTTCGAGTAACGTCCTTGTTCTACTCATTCAAGTTATCCAAGCCTTGTACCTTGGATAAAAAGCATAACCAGGTCTTGAATGTCAGTGGGTAAGCCCCCGACGAAGTTATTATCCTTGCCTGCTAAGCTTTTACTAGTCAGGAAAAAACTATTCCAATCTATATGTTTCTCGTAATAATTACCTGCCTGTACTGGAACGAATCCAGGATGATGCTTCTAAAGTGCCGACTCCGGGTCCGCGAGTTCCAACTTTGGGGCAAATGTCTATACAGCTACGCTCTGGACATCTTGCTTAGAGCCCCGCAGCTTTGTAAAGATGACCAATGACTTATCTAGTACGTATCACGGAAATATGAGGAGAAGTCGCAGCAGGTTGCGCCATCTTTCGCCGGTAACGCGCGAGTCAGCAACATATGCAGGGATATATATATCAACTCGAAGTTTCGGCTCAACCCTCACGAATGATGCGCTTCCTCGTATCTATTCTCTGGGCCTCCTTGGCCACCGCACAATTCGTCTCACAGACACCACTTTTTTCAGACATTTCCCATCACGAGCTTCTCCAGGTTGACTCTTACGAGTTCAAATGGCCCATTCGTAAGGTTGCAATCATCGGAGCTGGACCCGGGTATCATTTGTTTTCCCCTTTCATTGATTGGCTAATCACTTCTGTCCAGAGGTCTCATAAGCTATCGAGAGTTCATCCGAGCGGGATTCGAGGTTCGGTTATTTGAGCGGGATGATTTCCCCGGAGGTAACTGGCACTACAGCGAGGAAGTTCCACCTGACGCCCCTGTTCCTAATGCGGATCCCTCTGTGGGGGACTTCATCCCCTCCTTACCGCCAAAGGGAACGAATCTTCCCTACACAGAGGAATACGCCGACGAAGATGCTACCATTCTCCTCGATAGACGGCGGAACCACAGGGGGCCCAAGCCTGTTTGGGCATCCTTAAAGTCGAATGCACCTTCGGTGAGTTCAACCTAATCTTTTAGAAGGCCGGCACGTGCTCAAGAGCCCGAAGGTACATCAACAGATAAGGGAAACACCCTGGCCTGAAGGCACTCCCTGGTGTTCGTCTCTATTATATCGCGAACTATGTAGTATCAGGGGCTAACCTGCATATTTTTGTAGCTTTGCCCCACCAGACACTGCAGAGATACCTCCGGTCCTTTGCATCATGGCACGGAATTAACACCAACGATGACAGTCCTAACGTAACGTACTCCACAAGGGTCGAGCAGGTCGAGAAACTGCTTAGAGACAACCAATACGTGGGCTGGAGGCTCACTTTAAAAAAGTTCGTTCAGACGGGAGACCGGACGTCGAAGGCAACTTGGTGGACGGAGGTATATATCTGTTTTGTATATCTTCGCAAAAGTTCATCTATTTCTACAGGATTTCGATGCCGTCGTTGTAGCTACCGGGAGATACAATGCTCCGAACATTCCGAACATCGAGGGCCTGGCAGCTTGGGCCGCGCAGTTTCCTGGAAGCATTCAACACTCGCGTCAGTATAGACGCCCGGAGCCGTTCCTGAACAAGACAGTTCTAGTCGTTGGCGCTGGAGTAAGGATTTGCGACCCCTTCAGTTTGAGTGATTAACTTTTAGATAGACAAGCGGTGGAGAAATAGCTAGAGATCTCAATTTCCATGCTCGGAAAGTTTACTTGTCTACTAGGGTACGTCAACTCGATCTTCTCTGCACGGCTTTTCTTACTACTTGGTTGTTCCTGCCTAGCCTGATAACAGTGCGTTCGTTGTATTCTATACCTTTTGATATCGCTTTGAATTTTGTTTCGCAAGGTACCGTGCCTCATTTCCCTCGAGAAGCCCAGCTTGGTCGGGTACCCGGAAACACTACTTTCATCGGGGAAATTAAGCGCTTCCACCCGACATCGAATATATCTACCGGCAGGGTGGAATTAACTAACGGGACAGTAAGACATCCGGTTTCAGCTGCAGTTATCTAGTTGCTGATTGCTGGGCTATATAGGTCCTCACTGGCATACATCATATCGTATTCTCGACGGGGTTCAAGTATTCCTTCCCCTTCTTGCGTCAGTATCATGATTCATCGCTGGGTCCGAATGACCGGGCACAACCTGGTACTCCCCAGCCTATCGTGACAGATGGTACTCACCTTCGCTCTCTTCATCTGGACGTGTTCTATATCGAAGAGCCTACCATTGGATTTATAAATAGTAGGTCCCTCGTAATCAGGACAGTTTTTTGTTTTGCTGACGATGCCGCTTCAGTGAATGTTGGCATGCAGTCATTTTCGTATGCGGAATTCACTTCTTTGGCACTGGCGAAGGTGTGGTCAAATAAAGCTAAGATTCCGAATACGCCGGCATTGTGGCGTCTGCACGAAGAACGGACTCGAGAACAAGGAGGATACGGTAGACATTTCCAATTTTTGGGCGCGAAGAGAAGCAGGGGTATTGACTGAATTTCAACTTCATATCTTGTGCTGAATTCTGGTTCTCTAGAGAAAATCAGGCTCTTTGTTGCCTGGTTAAATGACGCCGCCGTGAGGTATGGAGGTAGACAAGTGTGTAATTTTCTCGTGATCGCTTTGTAAAGTTGTTGACACGGTCTCCTAAACAGATAGATGCTGCGCCTGGGTAAGTCACATTCTTTTATATCTCCCTCCCACTTGCCTGACTACATGACAAACAGCAACGGCGAAGTATTGGCAATTTGGGCTGCTGCGAGGTATGGGGATGCTCATCTCTCCGAGCTATCGGATTCCTCTTTCGCTCCTTTAACCGCAGAAGAGAAAGCAGATAGAATTGTAGACATCATCTTTAGCGATGACTGGTAAATATATCACCGTAGATTAAAATGGTGTTGCTATGTACCATTATAGGTCCAATCGCAGTGGCAGTGCCTAAATTTTGTACATTGGTCACAGGTTTGCCATCTGAAACCTACTCTCCACTGTGCACCACCACTGTACTCCATGTATTACCACACCCACTAATGGCTATCTGTACTATGGTGCACACCTATGATTTTCCGGAAGGGTGATTTTCGGAATATGACGTATTTGGAGCCAGCAACAATCACCGTAAGCACATGACAGATGTGGGCCAATGCGGCATGGCGATCCAGAAAAGTACAAGTGATGCTGCTGCTCCGCCTCTCTTCTTTTTGTCTTCTCCTTGGTCCACACTATGTCTGTTACTGCAGAGCAGGTCAGCAACAACAGCACTACCAAAACGTTTGTCACGGCGCTGGTCGTCAACGGCGCCCTTCTCGCGGCTGAAGTTGGGGCCTTTCTTATCTTGAAGCAAAAATTGGGGAGGATATATAGTCCACGAACGTTTCTGCCACCTCCAGAGTGCGTCGTGCAATGTTTTTGCTCGTTTCCGTTTTGCTGATGTTGTGGATCCAGCAAACGAGCAGAGGAATTACCGAAAGGCTTTTGGCGATGGGTCCCTGCCATACTGATGTCGCCACCCGAGGATATCGTTAGTCGTGGTATCTCTTTGTAATGCCTTTAAAGCTCATTTTTTCCCTAGATACACAAGAATGGATTAGACTCGTGCGTGTACCGTTGAACATGACTACGGATGCTCCTCATGTTCCTGCAGATACATGTTTCTTCGATTCGTTAAGATGCTAATATGGATATTCGCCGTTTTCACATTGGTCACTATGGTCACCATTGTTCCTGTCAACATCGTTGGTGTGCAGTCGTCGAACACGGGTTTAGAGCGCATTAGTTGGTCAAAGTGTGCTGACGCCGCCTGCGATCATGATATATACTGATCCTTCTTTTCAGTATCGTCAACAAGGGTGACCAAAAACGCTTTGCCGCGCATATAGTCGTCGTCTATCTTCTGACTTGTAAGAATTTCGGCAAATTGCATGCCATATGCCCGATTGACGGAGACCTTTCCTAGTCTTTGTCTTTTACCTCATCCGACGCGAGATGCTTCACTTTGTGCATATGCGACACCAATTTCTTATCAGCAAGTCACATTCTCGCCTTGCACAAGCACGTACGGTCCTCATTACTTCCGTCCCGATCGAATTGGCAAACGAGCATGACATGCGTGAATTCGCGAGTTTCATCCCCGGTGGAGTGGATAGAGTATGGTTCTATCGCGATAAGAAGGTTTTGAACGAGCTCTTCGAGGAACGTCAAGAACTCTGTCAGAAGCTTGAGTCTGCTGAAGCTGATGTACTTAAACAAGCGACGAAAGCGTGGCGTGCTAAGCAAGCTGCGCACAAGAAGGCTCTGAAGAGGAAACCGAAAGACGAGGAGAGTAAGGAGGGACCGGAGTTGGTCCTATCTCCGGTCTCTCGTGAGCTATTGGACGAGCTCGTTCCTTCTAATAAACGTCCGACCCATAGGACTGGTTTTTTGGGGATCTTTGGTCGTAAAGTCGATACCTTGGATTGGTGCAGAGTTCGTTCTACCTGGTTCAGGTCTACCTGAGGTTCTGATTTGAATTGTAGAACGAGGTTTCACGGCTAAATTCTGCTATCGAAGAAGAACGGGGAAGAGGTGAAGGAAAATTTCTCGGAAGCGCATTTGTGCGGTGCAACTTGCAGATCGGGGCACATGTGCTTGCACAGTGCGTTAGCTACCATGAGGCAAGCTGGCCTTTTGTTTCTAAGTACATGATTTCTTATGGGGACCACAGCCTCTCACTATGATCGACAAATGGATGGAGGCGCATCCCAAGGATGTCGTGTGGCGGAATCTTGATGATGGTGCCCTTGAGATACGCGGCCGGTATCTCACTTCTTGGCTTGCTACCATTGGACTCATCATCGGTTGGGCGTTCCCCGTGACGTTCATTGGAACGTTGAGTAACGTGGATGATCTTTGTGTCAAAGTGCAGTAAGTATCCTCACAAGCTTGTCAATTTTCTATTGAAGCGTATGACATGCTCAGCTGGCTAAAATGGGTGTGCACGGGTACGAGTTTCTTACAGAACTGTTAATTAGAACCTATCTGATATACCACTGTAGCGCCGGATCCGGTACCCGCTCTTATACAAGGTGTTCTTCCTCCGGCCCTCCTAGCTGGGCTCTTCGCATTACTTCCATTTATTCTACGCGGTGCGTCGTCCAATTTCCTGCTTAACATCGTTAATGTCTGTTATCCAGCTCTCGCTTGGTATGAATGTATACCTCGGTATTCGTTGATATCTGTCAGCGTTTATCGCCGATTCTTTTTATTCCTCTTGATGTAAGCAAACGCATGCCTCATTAATTTCAGTGCTTATGGTGTTTGTTCTATTAGCCACGGCTTCCTCATCGTAACCCTGAGTTCTGGAATCACAAGAGGTTCGTCATCCTCGTCGATTGTGCCTCCAATTCTCACACCGCATTCGTTCCGTAGCTATCCAAGATGTGAGTCGGGACTTGTCATCTGGTATACATGGCTGGACTGATTTATGATCACAGATCATCGAACAGCCTACACAAACAGTTCAGAAGCTTGCTCAACAACTTCCTGGCGCCTCTATATTCTTCTTGACTTACATGTGTTCGTTTCCCTATCGTCTTCTGATTTTTTGTGGTCGCTGAGGGCCATGTGACGTACAGTGACGCAAGGATTTGCTGGTGCGGGCGGCGCATTGGCACAATTGATGCCTCTTGTCCTTCACTACATCAGGAAGTGGTTTTTAGGGCGCACACCAAGACAAGCATATTCAGTGCGTTAGCGTGGTTCCATCTTATCCTCGTAATGCTAACTTTCGTTTGTTCTCAGGTTACCTATATGATGCCCTCGGTTCGGCGCTCTCTGATATGCATGCGTAATTCACGAACTAATAGTTGATGCAGGCTGATTTTGGTATCATCCTCCCGAGATTATCTCTACTAGCGACGATTGCGTTCGCTTATAGTGTCTTGAACCCGCTTATTAACGCGATGGCATTGATCAGTTCGTCCAAGACGTCGCTCAACGTTTTTATATGACTGAATAATTATGCAGGCTATGTCATGTTCTATCTTGCATTCAAGTTCCGTAAGTAAACCCCGTTCACTAGGATGTTCTGCAGCTTTTGATGTTCCCTCAGTTTGTACCCAAGTTTTTGACCAGCCCGATCAATCCGAAACTGGCGGTCTATATTTCCCTATGGCGGTATCAAATCTTTGTGAGCTACTTTCTACGTGGATGCAGCGCACGTACCAATGACGTGCAATCTTAGTTGTCGGTTTATATATTCAACAAATCTGTCTAGCATGCCTATTCTTTTTGAAGATCTCGATTACCAGAACATCCTCTATCATTGAGGGCGCCTCCATGATTATCCTCGCGGCGATTACCGTTTGTGTTCAGATATATATACACCACAGCTTTGATCGTAAGTTCAGCGAGTTTTTAAAAATTATGCAGCATTCTAACGCTTCGTAGCTATTACCACGTATCTTCCTATGTCTTTGGCGACTAAGAAAATGGTCAAGCGGTATGAACAAAGACGACAAGACTCGAAGGCTGGTATGTCTCCTGTGGATATAGAAATGGATCTGTTCAGCCGGCAGAGTGAGACATTTTTCTCTCTGGCTTTGTGTACCATCAGCTCATTATCTTATAGATATGAAAAGGATCAGGAAACGAATAAAGCGGCTTCCCAAGACGCTGGATAACAAGTTCGATAGCTTGAAATCTAAGGTTACCTTCGAAGATGAGACAAAACCAAAGTGCTCAAATGAATGGAAAGGAAACGCTTCGAATGAAGATAAGGAAGAAGACGCCCAATTTTGCGAGGCAGTTGACACTGCCGAGGCTAGCGGTGTTGATCCCAGGCATCCAGACGTTACCACTGAGCTGATCCGGCAGGACTCTGATGTATCCAGGAAGTCGGCCGCATCTCAGCAATCCAATAGCAGTGGGAAGACGAGTAGTTCCGAAAGGTCAGCTCAGACGAAGTCCATCGACAGCAGTCGTCCTATATTAGAACCACTGGAGCCCGATGAAGACAGACTTTGTGATGAAGAAAGCGATGACGAAGCTGACCAGGATGAACACGCGTTCGATCATCCCTCGACATATGTAGGGCAACCATGGATATGGATTCCACATGATGTGTTGGGTTTGAGCCAGGTGTTGGTGGATGACCTGAAGAAAGCGGGCGTGGATGCGAGTGATGAAGGTGCTATGATGGATAGGAAGGGAGTGGTCGAAGTGACTAGAAATCCTCCGGATGAAGATTGGGCGGGCGGTCATGACCAGTAGTAGGAGCTGCCATATTTTTCTTCAAAGATCGGGGACCATACTGTATTGACATGCACATGACAATCCCATTGTATCATACACGGAACACACTACTTGACCCTCACAGACGGTGCCTTCACAACGGTGGCGTTGAGTTTGGCGTGCCCGTATCCGATGGCCGAACAGGTAACTTTGGCTCGATTGTCATCGGCTAGTGGTTAGATAGCCAGTTCGCGACGCGAAGGGTCAGGGCCTTGGCAACATTCGTCTTCCATCACGATCTTGTACATTTCGGCGCGATTGTCTATTCCGTATTCTTTTTTTAGTACTTCGAAACATAAAGGCACAGGCCAGGCAGTTGCGTACGGTATTGCAGGATCCAAATGGGTTCATATAGGACTAAATATGGGGTTCGTACTACGAAACCTACCCTGCTGCTCTATCCAGGTCGATCGATTGACCAGTCTGATCGTGTTTACATTTGACTCGCAGTCAAGTACATCGCTAATACAGAAGCTGTCGTACATTACACTGTCGACGCAAATGGATAGCAGTCGAAGCGATGCCAGAATGTGAAACTTGATGGTTAGTAAATCTAAATCTGTCAAAAATCTGTGAACCAAAATAGTGTTCAAGTTAACAAGTAGTATGATTGAAGCTGATCGCTATGGCGGATATCTAAGAAACTAAAAAATGATAATTTAGATGGTATAAAATGAAAGCGTTGCTTATTTCTCTATATTCTTCCCAAAGATCTCCCAAGAAGGAGATGTCGTGTGGCGGTCATCAGAATAACACCCAGCAGTATCGTGCTGCCTGTTGAGATATATCAGACACGTTTTGTATGCAACTAGGTTGAACTTACCTGCGAAGAAACCGACGGCCTGGAATCCCCTTGTGGTGGAACTGATATCTCCAGATATCGGAGGACCGACTAGTGCCCCAATGGAAAGGATGCTCATACACATACCGAGTCGACGGCCAACATCACTCGGGTCGCCCATCGCCATTAAGGGACTGGGCAGTAAAGACATATAAGCGCCGGACGAAAGTCTAAGTGATAATTAATAAATATATCAGCGACCTCGAGCTGAAGTATACCCGTATAGAACAGTAACGCAAATCAGGGATGTTTGATTTGGGGCGAAGGGCCAGGAATATGTGAATATGGCCGCAAAAGAGGTCAGAGGAATCATGATATTAAGCGGGCCTAGGACACAGGTAAGTGGATAAAATTAGGAGTTGACATGAATGAACGCACCGTAACGGTCAGAGAGACCTCCCGCGATGTATCGTCCGACACCGCTGGAACAATTCACGATGGCGACCAGATAGAAAGAGATGTCAGTGGAGATGCCTAGCGAAACTGCGCTGACATCGATGTACGTTAACACTGTCAGTGGAATACGTGAGTTTCAAAGAAGCCTTTAAGCAAAGATAGGCCCAGGCACTGACTTGTATAGATTCCGAGAAAAACGAAAAAAGCGGAGACACAATAGCAGGAGAAAGGTGCAGATCTAAAAGAGCGGAGGTTGAAGAGGCCCCCAACGACATTGGTTGGTGGTAAACGCCGCTTCAAAGTCTGCTTGAGGTGAGAAAAGGCGCCACACAACCCCGGAATGGTCACATACGGCATTTGCTAAACAGAGGGCAGCTAATAGAACGAAACCGATGACCCGCATCGTCCACGAGAATCTTTCAGAATGCAGATACACGTAAATTCCTTAGTGAGGACGTCTAAAGAGTAAGCACATACCCAATACGAGGAATCAGGTTTCTAGCCATGATCGGGATGACGGTGCCACCTATTGACGAACCAATGGCTACGAGGCCTAAGGCCATTCCCCGCTTCTTTTTGAACCAATGAGCGATGACGGCCATTGTGGGCCCGAATATCCCGCCGCATGCGAGCTTAAAAGGACAATTATTAAGTACAAGATGAAGTAGATAGAATATACGCACACCGACTGCGAGCCCCTGACAGAGAAGAAACTGCCAATACGCAGTGCATTCAGCAGTCAGAAAGGTGGTGAGAACCAGTAAGGCACTACAAGAAAGAAGGATCGTGTGGAAGTAGCCCAAGTCGAAAAGGCGGCCAACGAGGATTCCCGGAAGGAACACAAGGCAGTACTGCACGCTCTAATGAGTATTAATATATGTAGGAACTAATACCGTACGTACTTGTATAGAGCCAATCCACGCGCTGAAACAACAGACGATCAGTGAGCCGAGTAAGCAGGGGAGAACCTTCTTACATGCTTGAAGGCGAATTGTCTTTTAGAAGAGTTTCCTGATAGTACGCTTGAAAAACCTGTGGACCGCAAGTGATGAGTCGATGACTCTCATTGCTACCGAGATGAAAACTCACGCCCCAGGCGTTCACATAGCCAAATCTAGGAACAACCGGGTGCGGTAGAGTCAGCAGAAGAGTGTAGTGCGGGAGACCCAGAAGACTTACGTTGTAAACGTGCAACACATGCCCTGGAAGAAGAGCCACTTAACACAATGCTTTGGTGTATCGTGAATGTAAATGTAAACACTCACACCAAATACGACCAGCCACGCTTTAAGACCACCGTCGGGAAAATCAGAGCCGCCCATCGCGGTTGTTATGGGTACTCTGACCTCGACGGTCTCGGAGACACGTTCCTTGTCATCCGCGTCCCGGATAGTCAGGGCGCGGTCGACCTTGACGTCGTGTCCAATAGAGAAGACATCCGTGTGGTCGCTGTACAATGGGTCAAAGACCTTTTTCTCGGACGTGAAAGAACACTCGACGGTAGACATGAGGGGAGGAGAGAGAGTAGATACACGAGGAGGAAAGGTTGCTCTTGTCTTTTATACACCCTCGAAATCATGACGCCGTTTCAGAAATTCATGGATCCTGGTACAATCGGAAGAACTAAAAAGTATATCGCGTGTGATCCATAGGGTCATAGAAATGTAAAGCTAACCTTGTTCTATTGGACACCCGCGAATCAGATAAACGAATACAATTCCCATGACTGGCAAGATAAATGACCCGAGTGGGTAACATCCGCTGAAAGAGAGTCTCCGGATGTGTCTGTGCTCGAAGACGATGCCGTATCCGCTCCAGAACACACATATTATTATCCATGGGATGCCGTAAACAGAGTTGGATAAGCTTTTCGAGGTTATGCTATCGCTCCCGGTACAGGGGGGTGATGTACGTCGAATGCGATGAATCAGGAACAGGTGAACCAGGTGCGGCAGGTGTCTGTACATGCTGCAGTCGAGGAGTAGCTGAACCATTCAATCCAGGACTTGCAGTGATATCCAGAGACTCTCCGTTCAGAGTACGAGCCCGTTTCGCTGGACGCTTATCGGCTGGTACTCCGATGTGCCGAGGAGGAACAGTAGTGTCAGTGCTAGCGGTAATGCTTTCGTCTATACATTCTCGGAAGGATCAAAATCCGACGGAAAATAAGGAGTCATCCGCTTCCGGTGCGTCAGCAATTCTGTGACTCGAAGTTGAGTCGCAAGGGAATGAGGGTACGTTTGAAAAGGGGGTACTTTCTGTCCTTGGAAGACATTTGAAGCCTTAAGGAAAGTAAATAAGAACCCAGGTAGGACAGGCATTTAAAAGACAGTGACTCCAGCTTATAATGGAACCTAGTCTGGCGATCGGAGTAAGATACGACCGTCAAGAGCGCGCAGCGCGATATGAGATGATATGTAAAGACGTCTCAGTCATCAAAAGAAGGAGAACAGTGGCGACGCGGAGACTGTTAACCGGCACGTAGAGTTCATCGCGATCCTAGGATGTTTGAGGAAAATCATCTTCTGTACGTCTATGAGGAGAGAAGAGGACGTGGGTAGTCAAGGTAGGAATACATATCTCTTAAAAGACTGAATCAGTGGCCAAGCAAAGGGGATAATCAATAGATTGACGAGGATCTGGGGTTCTTCGACTCAAGTGGTCGAAGACTGTCGACGGAAAGTACGGAAATTGAAACGTGCAAGCCTCGCATTTCTAGAAATCTATTAGTAGTCAATCAAGCTTTTCAATTCTGTGGTGTCATGATCTGGAATGAATGCTGTATAGACCTCGAGGTAACTTAAAGGCTTGCACCAAGTTAAGGCTGAAAATGTGTGTAGTCCGAGTTACTCATGAAAGTAACGTCCGGCGTGGTGACCGCGAAAGAAAATACGGCAGTCATGATCGGGCCGTCGACTCTGTTAATGTGACATTTTGTGATGCGTGACTCCGAATGCGGAAAGGGCTCTCAAAAAAAATCTCAACGAGCTCTTCCCTTTAACGACTCCCGCGAGCGGGCAAATTCTAGACCAGTCAAGCACATATATCATGGCTTTTGGTTTGTGGAAGATCTTCATGTGGTGTCTTTGATGTATTGACCTTATTCTGCCTCTTTTAGGTGCACCTGGAGGACGAGGCGGATTTGGAGGAAGAGGACGTGGAGGTGACCGTGGAGGTGGTCGTGGCGGAGGACGTGGAGGGCGAGGTGAGTTGAATACCATTTACCAACGAACTCATGCTTATATGCCTCTTTTTTAAGGCGGTGGTGTTCAGAGTCGAGGCGGGCGAGGAGGAGGAGGAAGAGGCGGTGACCGCGGTGGACGAGGAGGCAGAGGCGCTCCACGGGGTAGGGGCGGCCGTGGTGGAGGAAGAGGCGGTGCCAAAGGAGGTTCCAACACCGTCCTCGAGCCGCACAGACACCCCGGCGTCTTCATCGCCAAAGGCAAAGAGCACCTCCTCGTCACGAAAAACCTCGTCCCAGGAGAATCTGTGTACGGAGAGAAACGAATATCTATTGAGGGCGGCGTAGATGGTACCAAGGTCGAGTACAGGGTGTGGAATCCTTTCCGGAGTAAATTGGCTGCTGGGGTGTTGGGTGGTCTGGATAATATTTTCATTGCACCTGGAAAAAAGGTACTGTATCTTGGTGCTGCGAGCGGAACGAGTGTGAGCCATGTTGCTGATATCGTTGGACCGGTACGCTCTTTTTTCTGCCCTTTTCTCCGACGTTTTTTCTCATATGGTTTGAACTTACAGGAAGGCGTTGTATATGCAGTCGAATTCTCACTACGGTCCGGCCGTGATCTCATCGGTATGGCCAAGAAGCGAACAAATGTCATCCGTAAGGCAGTTCATGGTTTTGCCCATTCATATGCTCATACTTTTTGGTCCCAGCTATCGTCGAAGATGCCCGTATGCCACAAAAATACCGGATGCTGCTATCACAGGTCGATGTCATCTTCGCCGATGTCGCGCAGCCTGACCAGGCTCGTATTGTCATCTTGAACGCGGAGCATTTCCTCAAAGTCGGCGGACATGTGGTTATATCAATAAAAGCCAGCTGTATCGATTCAACGGCTGCCCCAGACGCTGTCTTTGCATCAGAAGTTGCGAAACTGCAAAAGGAACATTTCAAGCCTCTAGAGCAGGTTCCTCTGGAGCCTTATGAGCGGGATCATGCTATGGTATCAGGTATGTTGCCTTCCTCGATACAGGCATTTTCTGATTCCTTGTGCTATAGCTGTCTACCTGCGGCATGGCGCACCTAGTGCTTGATCCATGACTTTGTTGCTTAGCTTTCGGCCGTATCCAGCCTCAGGGCCTTGAATGGTATTGTCTTGGTTGAACACCGAGAGCGAACGTCATTGGCAAATTGGATACCTTTTTTCATCTACAAAAGTATCTGGTACAGCGTTCCGCTATACAACAACGATTTTTTGCTGTCCATCTATTTAACTTTATAAATGTAGATTTGATGTATTTCAATGGGTTTCGTACGCTGAAAAGTTGGGAGTGAGGACTTACCCCAAAGATAGCTTCAAATAATCATAGACTGATCGAGAATATTCAACTGCTGTACCCAAAGATTTTACTGCGGGAGGCCGGCCCGGAGCGTGAGTGTGATCTGTAGCTGTCGCTTTTGTCAGCTTCACTGCATACATTTTCTTCTCGAACTTTGGGTGTCAACGCGTACTGGGTCTAAGTCTGAATTCGTGTTAGCCTGCCATTATTACTATGAGCTCTACCCCGCCGCCTGCTCCCTCTTCTGCCTCAGACCCCATCTTTCTTAATAATCCATACATGGGTCATCCTAGCCTCACCCCACTTGAAGCAGATGTCTTATGGGAGTACGCCAAGTTGGCTACGAACGTCAAGCAGGTAAGTGTCAAATTTGGTATGTAGACTGCTGCTTACGAACGGTCGCTTCAAGGTGGCTAGCAAAGTCAAAGGATTGTCGAAGGAGCCTGATGAACAATTGTTGGCGCGCTTGAGGGATCTAGAGAAGAAGATGGGGCTGGTGTTGACATTGGTGTGTGCATTATACGTGCCAGCTTGATTGCATGCTGACGGCAGGTACCGCGATTAGTTCAAGGCCTCTATCTGGGGCGTCATCAACGAACAGCAGTAAATCAGATCTTTGGATGCCAATGGAGGTTTATCGATATCACTGACGTCGATATGAATCCACTGGGGATTTTATCTTGCATATCTCACCCCCCTTGCTCTTCGCACATGCCCATGTGATGCTCTCTTCCATATTATTATTCTTTTCACTAACTTTTGTTGCAAGGTGGCAGACACCGGCCCGCTAGGGTAAAATGGAGGAGCATGACCTGCAACGAGGTCTTTTCCCAAGGCATCACGGGTCTCTGACTTCTATATCCCGCTCCAGGCCGTGACAGTCTTTATCCTAGAAAATCTACCATTAGCAACACGGAATAATATCAGCGCCAGTTATTGATTTTTCATACGCTCACGGAACGCTCAGTCGGACCATAATGTTCTTCATTAGGTAGTGCATGAAGTGTAGGATTCACATCACTATCGATCTGTTCACTTTATCAGTGATTCTCGAGGTCTCGTGTCATCTTTCTCCCAGTCTATGTAACCCCTCAGTTCCCCCCGATTATCAACGACATTGCAATTCGCCCGTCATGGTCAAGTTTTCCAGTGGTATGTGGTGGGTAGGTCCGCACGTTTCCATCAGTTGGGCTACGGAAGTTGTCAAGAGCGAAGCCTTGAAAGATCGCACACGATGTGTTGTGGTAAGCTAGTCTGTGATTCCCCGCAGAACATTGGCTTATGGTGAACGTGCAGTCGACGAAGCGTATCAATCATCGTGGCGATATGCTCAATACGCCGACCATCACTATGGAGTGTTCTTCTCCAATTCCCGATACCCTGTTCCTTGAAGCCTATCACTGGAAGGCGCAGCAACCGACGTTAAATGGCCCTGACTATGAAGTGTTCCCTGATATCGATATTGACAAGCTCGTAAGGTCTTTTCACGTTGTCATGTTTGGAAGAGCATCTCAGATTCATTTAACCAGTCTGCGGATCGGCAAGATGGACTGGGAACATCAAAGACCGAATCAGAGCTCAAGATCATGACCAAAACCCTGTCCGCCATCTTCGATACGCGTCCGGGGACTTTTAACCTTGACATCAGGTCCCACAACGTTAAGAATCCGACGAGTATCACATCGTCATCGAACTACCTTCTCACTCAGCTGGGCTGGCGATCTGTGGGTTATGTCAAGCACGATACGAACTTGGACCATCCCAATCTCAATCTAGCCGATCCTGACAAGGGAAAGAAATGGATGACGATGCAGTTCCAGCTTTCTGTGGACGAGAAGATATACGGTCTCGGAGAACGATTTGGACCATTCATCAAGAATGGACAGGTTAGTTACCTTTCGTTTCATTTGCACGTTCATCCAATTTCCTGTCAGACTGTAGACATGTGGAACGAGGATGGTGGGACGTCGTCCGAATTAACGTATAAGAACGTGCCATTCTACCTCAGTTCCAGAGGCTATGGGATATTCGTTGCGTGTCCAGGTGCTGTGAGTTTTGAGGTCCAAAGTGAAAGTATGCTTTACTTCTCCTGAACATCAGCCATATATTCACCTTCTCACAGGAACTACACGTGTCAATATATCTGTACCCTTCGAGAAACTGTCCGCCTACATCATTCACGGCCCCACGCCTGCTGCCATCATCGAGCGATACACCATGATCACTGGTCGTCCAGCCCTTCCTCCTGCGTGGACGTTCAATCTCTGGTTATCAACATCATTCACGACAAACTATGACGAAGGAACCGTGACTAAATTCTTGAAGGGGATGGAAGATCGTGACATTTCAGTTGGCGTCTTTCATTTCGATAGTTTCTGGATGAAAGGATTTCACTGGTGCGATTACGAATTTGACGCCGATCTCTTCCCGGATGCCAAAGGGCAGCTGGCCCGGCTCAAGGAGAAGGGGTATAAGATTTGTGTCTGGATAAATCCTTATATAGCGCAAGAGAGCAAGATTTTCGACGAAGGCGTGAAGAAGGGCTACTTTATCAAGAAGCAAGATGGGAGCGTGTGGCAGTATGATTACTGGGTATGTCCTACTGGTCTTTCCATTTATTTCACCGCATCTACATGTACACCTAGCAAGCCGGCATGGCATGGGTGGACTTTACGAATCCCGAGGCATGCAAATGGTACCAGTCAATGCTGACAAACCTCATGGATATGGGAGTCGACTGCTTCAAGGTACTATCTTTTTCTCCTTGTGTACTATTCATCTTCATTCACGTCGTGTAGACCGATTTTGGTGAACGAATCCCCACCGGGAACACGGTCTATTTCGACGGGTCCAACCCAGAAAAGATGCACAACTACTACGCCTTTTTGTATAACAAGGTCACATTTGACGTCATCGAGAAATACAAGGGGAAGCGCCGAGCCGTGGTTTTTGCGCGTTCAGCAACGGCTGGGGGTCAGCGCTTCCCGGTTCATTGGGGAGGTGACCCGATGTCGACTTTCGAGGCTATGGCTGAGACTCTGCGAGGTGGTATGAGCCTAGGACTTTGCGGATTTGGTTACTGGGCTCACGATATCGGTATTTGTGTTTCGCCACCAGGACCTTGCATTGTTGCTGACAAATACCAAAGGCGGTTTTGAAGGAAAGCCTGATCCGGCCCTTTACAAACGCTGGTTCGCCTTCGGATCGTTGTCAAGTCATTCCCGTCTTCACGGAAGTGGGAGTTTCCGTGTAAAATTTTTTCGCTGTCATAAAAGTGACGATGTACTGATGCAACGTACAGGTACCCTGGCTTCTTGACGAGTCTGGCGACGCCGACATAGTCTTGAAGAAATTCATCGACCTCAAGCTGACCTTGATGCCTTATCTGTTCATCACAGCGATCAAAACGCATCAGACTGGAGTTCCTATGATGCGCCCATTATTCGTTGAATTTCCGGAAGATCCAACGACTTGGAACATAGATACGCAGTACATGCTCGGACCTAATCTCATGGTTGCTCCCATCTTCAACGCCGAAGGATCTGTGCAGTTCTACGTTCCAGAAGGCAATTGGTACGGAATGATAGATGGGAAAATCCGCACTGGTCCCAAGTACTTTACCGAGACTCACGACTTCATGAGTCTTCCTCTTCTTCTGAAGCCTGGCGGCGCCGTCGTCATGGGAAATCCAAGTCGCAGCAATGGTCGGAAACTGGCTGTTTACGATTACACTTCGGATTTTACAGTTCTTGTAAATCCGCCTTCGAAGGAAAGGATGGAAGTCGAGGTTGAGCTCCCAAATAGCGAAGGTGACATTGTTGCCCTCTTAAAGGTGGAAGGAAGTTCAAGGACTGGAGTTACGGTGAGTGTTATAAGAGGGATTGTGAAGGGTCCTTGGAGGGTCAGGATCGTCAACGAATTGGGGATGGAATTCGACGCTGCGGTCACTCAGAATACGATAGTTACGGTACATGTGCCTGTCGATCGTTAGGTTTTTTTCTCTGTGGCTATAAATACTATATCTATACTTGTCCACACTTATAAAAAGAGACACTCTTAGTAACCAGGTCGACGCTGGGAAACGAGGCTTGCAAATCGGAAGCTGGATAATTAAATTGGTATAGGTACGTAATACTTCCAGTGTTAGTCTATGACACCGTCTGGAAAGAACGAGGCAGCGTGTTGCAGCTGTGGTGTAAGTGTAAGTACATCAGAAAATTTGTAGAAATCAGTAAGTATAGATTTGTCTAAGTATTTGCATGCCAAAACTATGAGCCGGCGGATTGATCGCAAGCGCCGCCACATCAGGCTTGGCCAGGTAAACGGTGCTGTGCCAGACTCAGCCTCTTTCCTGGGCGTATCGAAGGAAAGAATCCGGTAGATAGTTATAAGGAAACACGTTTTTGGTCTGAGGGCCTTGGCAGGGGACGCGTCGAGCAGGATGCTTACTCGGCTGCGCTGACGTCATTTTATGGCAAACACGACGTCCGGTCTGTCGGACCGTCAGACGCCTGTTCACTTGTTGGTTTGCGCCAGCATTGTGTTCATTGCCCCGTTGTTCTACTAACATGTGTCGGCCCTCTTTCTTTCCTTTACCACAACTTTCTTTTGCCGATCCCTTTCCTTCTGCTCGCTTCTTCTTATTCATCCCTTTTTCGACGAACTGAAGTTATTAGACGGGCCTTTCCTCTCTAGAGTCTAGATGTTCCTTTTCCATGCGTTACCTCTGTACATCATCCTCCTCATCACTTGCCAGGACGCCTCAGCAGAATTTGTCTCCCGTGCCCATGACATTGCCACTCGCCATACCAAGAATATAGCGCGGGACCTGCGTCTGGCCTTCGGTGCATTGCTGGTTTCTCAACAAACCCAAATCATACCCCAGACTCGGCTAACTTATTGCCAAATTGGATTATCGTACTCAAGCGATGGTAAACGTCGTGGTGGTATGAATAGCAGCAACTCGACCACCTCTCGAGCGAGCAGCACCAGGACGGCGTCTACTGCGAGTGCTTCAGCCACTACTTCGTCTTTTTCCTCACCGTATAACTTGGTAGAGTACCATGTGCGTTAAAATACCTGTAAGCTTACATCAGGCATTGATATGAAAGGTCTAGAATGGCACAGATTTTTTTAACGGCTGGACCTTCTGGACAACCTCGGACCCAACTAAAGGCTCGTGTTTGCATATCTGATTGGTTTATGTGCTATTGAACACCTTTACAGGTATTGTAGATTATGTCGATGAGAGCACTGGAGTACGTCAATGAGCTTACTGAATCTTTCCCGATATAACGACAAGAATATAGAGATCAAATAATTTGGTGGAAGTAAATTCCGATGGCTATGCTATTATGCGTGTCGAGACAACGGGAACGGTGTCCGGAAACCGTCAAAGTATCCGCATAACCACGGAGAGTACATATAACGGCGTCCTTGTGATTATGGACTCCGTGCATATGCCGACAGGCTGTGGAACGTGGCCGTGAGTTCGATTTTTCTTCATTCCCGGCGTTCCTTTATATTTTCGTCATACAGTGCGTGGTGGTCTAATGGTAAGAAAAATGCCGTTGGTCTGTCTATTTCCGACTGAACCATCTGTATGCAGGGCCTAACTGGCCCAATGGGGGAGAAATTGGTTTATTCTGTTCTGTTCTTATCTGCTTCCGTTTTGGACTAATCTTCTTGATTAGACATTGTGGAAGGAATCAATGACAACACGAATAATCAAGCGACGCTTCATACTGGTTCTGGATGCTCGCTACCGTCCATACATGCCGATGCGCTTAACATAACTGGCACTGCGGTTGGCGGGACCAACTGCGCAGCAGATGAGAGCAGCAACGAGGGCTGTGGATTCCGCTCCGCCTCCGACGTATCTTTCGGCGCTGCTTTCAATAACAACGGTGGCGGGGTATATGCTAGTATGTACGGATCTCTTCACACAGAAACACGCGCTCATTGCGCATCGGCGATAGTGAAATGGGATGACGACGGCATTAAGGTGTACTTTTGGACGCAAGACTCGGTTCCGTCAGATGTTAACGCTGGAACGCCTGTCCCCGACAGATGGGGAGCGCCAATGTCCAACTGGCCTTCATCAACATGTAATGCGACCAAATATTTTTACGACCATTCGTTCATCTTCGACACGACACTATGGTTAGTCAAATTCTTGGTGGAAAGAACAAATGATGGCTAATTTTGGCGTTCAGTGGTGAATGGGCGGGTACTGCGTGGAACAGCTCGGGGACGCCAGGCCAAGACCAAAGTTGCGCTACACGAACGGGATATTCAAATTGTGAAGATTTTGTCCGAGCCAGTGGAGCGTCGTTTGACGAAGCGTGTGAGTGGTGCTTTCCTTGAGTACATATTCCGAAGTTCATGGAGTTTGCAGACTGGGAAATCAAAAGTGTCAAGTTTTATGAGCTTGCTTGACGATGTGCCACCAGAGG
Source organism: Desarmillaria ectypa (assembly GCA_030407005.1). Classification (NCBI taxonomy): domain Eukaryota; kingdom Fungi; phylum Basidiomycota; class Agaricomycetes; order Agaricales; family Physalacriaceae; genus Desarmillaria; species Desarmillaria ectypa. The sequence goes on along the minus strand of JAUDYN010000002.1, from coordinate 3,821,301 downwards.
ACTTTTATCTATTTCGGTGGCAGGTATGATAACATGTATTTATTCGGAACAGTGGGTTTTTAGTGGGTTACGGTGAGGAATAAAACGTATTATTCGTGGAAGAGCTGGAAGGTCCAGTGGGGATTGTGGTAACTGAAATGGGCCGTGAGTATCATGATCGCCTACGCCGTTATTGGTGACTCTGCATGTGCTTCTAGTACGGGAAGACTTCATTCTGTCGGACATTTTGCAAATGCCTCATTTTGGAATATATTATATTATAATGTCGACTCTCCCACATTTAATGCTATATAAGGCTTTATACGGCCTCATAAGGTCGAAAACGTGACAGGTTACATTATATTCCACATTAACAAAATTCTGGCCTATCCGTCTTATGTTTATCCGATTTTCCTCATTCCAGGCCCTTGTGGAATCGACTCACGGAGAACATCATTCTTCACTTTACGTGGTAGTATGTGCCCGAACGCTCTGGCTGTGCTTTCGTCAAGAATCTGCGCAAATGTTCTGAGATACCTTGGTGCCACGCCGGTGTATCGCCGCCTTGGCCTAGTAATGCAGGTTCCTCGGGGCTGCGCATGACATGGCCCCAAGAATGTATAGTCCCGTATTGAGTGTGATAGAATCATGAGCACACTGATCTATAGCTTGACACCGCCCTTGTGAGATAGTTTGCTAATAGACACAGCTTATGTTATCTTGATGGTTTGAAGTGGCTTAGAGAACCCGCCGGTCGTAAAAGAATGCCGAAAAATTATTTCATGCCCTGGTTGTCATGACGGATGCTGAGACTTGTTACACCCGTTATATGAATTCCATGTGGTGACATCCAGGCGTGGGAAAGGGCTTCTACGTTCAAACCTTCGCTGATTTTCGAAACTTGAGTGTTGAAACTCACTGGAATCATACAGACTAGGTTGGATACTTGCTCCTTTTCCCAAAATTCTTTGCCAAAGTCGACGTATGAGTTATCTAATCATTTTGACTGATCTTGATAGATCTTGATGCGCGTCACGGATGCGTTGCCTGTTGGAAAATGGTATGCCAATGTATGTAATTGTTTTTTATGTTCTCCAAATATCATCATGGGCTGTTGTCAAATACGCGACAATATGCGCAGTTTTGGGTCACTATAAGCCCGAGCCCACTTGTTTTTCCCACATAGTCTTTTTCTTCTTCTCTCATATCCACCTACCTGCCCGCCGGTTACGCCCTACGCTCTTTCGAAAGTTCACTCTCTCTTTAGGCAACGCCCTCTTATATAAACCTGCCGTATTCCTAGTAGCTGTCTAAGAGCCAACGACCCATCGTAGCCTTCACGTTCGTTAACAATGCGGCTGTCACCTCATTTCACTTTACTTGCTTTCGCCTCCTCGGTTCTTGCGTCCCATGGATTCAAAAGACATCTCAAGCGGTCATCTCAATTACACACGCGCTCTGAGACTGGTATCGCCTACTATGGGTTCCAAGTAGGTGCATCTGCTGGCATCTTTTGATTGTCTTCTGACTGTTGTTTAGAACCACACTCTGACTGCGTGTGGTGTATATTCCAGTGATACCGATTTTGTCGTCGGTTTGAGCACAGACTATGTGACTTGGGAGAACAAGGATCATTGCTTCAGACATGTACGCCGATAGTCAGGGTCTATGCTTTGGTATCTGATGATGGCTTTACAGGTCACTGTTTCTCTGAGGGACGATCCTTCCAAGTCTGTCGACGTTACGGTCACAGACGCTTGCAGAGATTGTGGTAATTCGGCCAACGTGTATCTTTCTGTGGCTGCATTTGAAGCCTTGTCAGAATTGACATCCGGCGTTTGTATGTCGTCGCCATCTATTGTTGTCCTGACCTGACCTGACACTTTTCTTCTACGCAGTGAATGTTACGTGGTCATTTGTCGATGACTCTGCTTCGACCACTTCTCAAGTTGTGTCAACGACATCCATTCAGGAAGCCACTACAATAGAGACAACATCCGAAGCAGCCACGACGTCTGAAGCGACCACAGCACCCGCAACGACTACTGAAAACACGAATACCTATTATGCCACGACCACCTCTAGTGCGTACACATTGCTTTTTTTCAAGGTGGTGATGTATTGACAGTGTAATAGCGTCTACATCGTCTTCTGCTGCCTCGACCTCAACCTCTTCGTCGAGCGGTAATGTAGGCACCTCGTACACTACGTCCAACGAGGGCTGGAAACTTCAAAAGGCGCTGAAGGGCCAGGATTTGATCGACTTTTTCCACTAGTATGTTGGGCCTTGTTCTTTTCAAGGCAGACGTTCACCAGTCTCAATAGTGATATCGCGGCTGCTGATAACGATGGCGTAGCGAACTACGTGAATGGTTCATCGGAGGGTCTCGTCTATGTCGATGGTGATGAGAATGTGATCATTGCTATCGATACCGCCGAGTAAGCGGCTCAAGCCCTTAGTCCTTGCAGGGCGGGATGACTGATATTTTTGTAGAACAGTGGCTCTTCGTAACTCAGTTCGGATGGTTTCAGATATTACTTTCAACCCAGGTAAGATGATTACCGTTCCCGCTACTATCCATCAATATCACTGACACCGTCTCTAGGCTACCTGTTCCTGTTTGACATCAAGGAAATTCCTGCGGCCTGTGGAACGTTAGTCGCACCCCCTCTGCCCATTATCATTACTGACCTTTCTCTAGTTGGCCTGCTGTATGGTTTACTGGCGCCAACTGGCCAGATGATGGTGAAATTGTGCGTCCTTGATTTTCCTAACTTCATCCACCAATATTGAGCCACCCCCTTAGGATGTCGTCGAGGGTGTCAACTAGTGAGTATTGTTATTGATTTGCCAGATCTCGGATACTAACTGGGTGCAGCTACACCAAGAACATTGTTTCCATCCACTCCGGTGACGGATGCTACATGTCTGACTGGAGTTTGTCGTCCCTAGTTCGGGCGTCCTTGATCGTAGAAGGTGACAGCAATTGCAATGCCCGCGTGTCTGAGACTGGTTGTGGCTGCTCTCTTGATTCCACTGCTTCGTTCGGTCTTCCGTTCAACGAGGCCGACGGTGGTGTCTACGGCCTTGAGTTCACCAAGTCCGGAATAAACATGTACTTCTGGAACACCGGTAGCGTTCCTCAGGACATTGTCAATGGATCTCCTAACCCCAGTACATGGGAGGCTGTCATACAGTATGGTGCTGACGCCTGCGACCCCACCTCGCACTTCAAGGACCTCATGATGGTCATCAACACCAACCTCGGTGGGTCCTTCGCCGGTGCAGATATTTGGTCCAAAGGTGAGTCATAAACTCAAATGACTTGTCACTATCTAATGTCGTTTACCAGAAAACGCCGGAGGTCAAGGCAGCAGCTGTGCAGAGATCACTGGAAACAGTAATGCTGCGAACTACATTCTTAACACCGGTTCCGCTTTCACCAACGTTCACTTCGTATGTGTTTCTCTGCAATCTCAGATATTGAGTACTCAGTATCGTATCGCCTCAGTCCTTCCGTGGAATCTATATCTACACTCAATAGTTTACGACTGGCGTAGAAATCCTCCCCAAAATCCTGGTGATAAGTGGGGAATCGGCATTCTATTTGTTTGTTTCCCTCTTGTTTCATTGCATTTTGTTTTGGTTGCTTGCTTCACCATTGTGGTTTTGTGTACACTTTTACAATCCTTTGGTGTCCACGGACTCTTGTTTCGTGATTGTGGATGAAGTAATGAACTGGACGTCTCATTTATACCCCTCACTCTTTATATCAGTACAACAGACAGTTCATCTGGTGCATACTCTGGTCATCAAACTCAATCTTTCGCAGTGCGCATTTAGAAGTATTATAGAGAATACATTGGTGTCATTTACTAACAACAGCAACGTACAACTATCGAACCCGGCGATAGAACAACAAGTACGCCGTCCGGGCGTCGTCCCTATCCCATGCTTCGAATACATCCTCATTTCGAACGTCAGACACCAATTCGTCATCTATACGGATCCAGCCTTCTCTAGGCTTCACACTAGGGTTGAAGCTGGGGTACCGATGTGGGTGTAGTACATCCAAAGTGTAGTGACCACCAGATGCAGACACTCCATGGTGATACACAGCTGCACGGGTGTAATGATTACGGCGTGAAAGCGAACATCAGGAAGCCACACTCACCACCAAACAACCTGTACCGCACAGACTGACCTTTCCGAACAGTAGGTGACATAAGTTCTAGGCAGAAATGTCAAGGGAAGAAAGATGTGCACAATAATTGCCTGCCTACCGGGTCGAATTTCAAGCTCAGGCCCAAACCTCACTTGTTTTCCCACCTTCACTACGCCACCGAACTCGGTATCGAAATGGAATCGTTTGATGTGCAGTATGAGAATCGGTGGCAAGGCTTCGATCAGTACCTGTTGACTAGCTTCCACAGCAACGCCTGGTCGAGTGGGAAGTGACATTTGAACAGATTGGGGATGGGAGATGTAAGACAGCGCGTCTTCTATCGTGTGTATGTGATCCGGCTGTCAAATAGCTAACGTCAAAGGTTTCCTTGAGCAGTGGCGCAGCATTTCGCACCTGTATGTCAAGGCGGATGGCTCTCCAGTCCTCTATAATGACGGAGTCTTTTTGCCCTGGGGCTCGCAGTGTCGACCGAAATTTACCTCCAAAGACTCGTGTTATGGGGGATTCTGTATTTTTGATCTGGACGGTTGAAATTATTATCAAGACTTGATCATAAAAAGTGCCTCACCGTTCTGGTTACTACGGAACGGTTCCGTTTGCCGACTTCAAGCCACCCATCATCTTGAGGCGGAGCAGCCTCCTCTTTCTCCTCTATCAAAGCGCCATCTGAGCCGTTCTGAGGGGTTATCGATTGAAGGATAGATAGCAGCTCCTCCTCCAGGGTATCCAGATAGAATCCAAGGAATTCTTCCGCGTCCTCTTGATGTCCGCCCTACAATGTTCGACATAAGAAACGTAAATCACGATGGTTTAGTTTGTGCGCACCCGCATGTTATCGAATCGTTTCTTTTCCTTCAGCGCATCATAGATGTACGTGGGAATGAAGGATTCCCTCTCCCAATCATCATCGTTAACCGACATTTTTTCCTTGCCTTTTCCCTGCGCGGTGGTAGAAGATTCAGGTTCTTTTGCATCGTCTTTCTCATCCTCAAAGAACTCCTTGAGGAATGTCATCGTGGCCTCCGTCAAATGAGCCTCGCCCAATATCTTAGCCCCGCTGACAACCAATCTACTGAGCTCGTAGAAGAGTCTGAAAAATGGCGGACAATAGAGCAGAATCTGCAGGACCGAGTTAGCGAAACACATGTTGCCCGTATTGACAAGGCCTCGCGGTCTAAGTTTGCTGGTGCTAGGAGCGTTTTTAGCCGTAGGTCCTGTCGTGAGCAGAGCAATAAGGTCGGGCTTTTTGCTGGGTGAGACGGGAGCCGGCGCAGATGCTGGTATTGAGAACCCAAGAACAGTTGACGTTGGTAAGGCGTTTTTTGATGTCGAAGAGCCAGCTGAAGACGGTGTCTGGAGAAGTGACGCCCACGACTTTTTCACAGGAGCTGGGGGGACTTTGACCGTAGAAGGTACTGCTGTCTCTGCTGTCGCGGTCGACAAAAGTGCTTCGGGAGGATCAGCGGTTTCTAAAGGCTTCACGCTGTTAGGTGTGTCGGATAATGATACGGATGTATTGGTGGACACGGGAGATCCTGGGAGGGTTGGCGTATCTGTTATTTCCGTGGCCGAGGAGGATGGGACAGTTGAAGTAGCATGAGAAGATGACGAGGACGAGTCCTGATGTAAACCGTCGCTTGCGTCATCATTGAGATTTTCACCTCTGGATTCCTCTGGCAGTAATACTGGTTGGGACAGACCAGCTTCCGACGTTACCGGTGGTGATTCTGGAGGAGGAATCGGGAGAGCATCACGGAGGATATGAGCCGGAGGATTAGCTTTAGGCGAAAAAATGATTCCGGGGGCATTGGAAGGGTCATGAGGGCGTTTAGACCAGATGACCCACTCCGGTAATGCGTTCGGTAACCTTTGCGATGGGATACTTGGACTAGAAGGGGACAATAGCTGCGCCGCGTTAGTCAGAGGTGAGGCCGGCGTAAGAGGCGACGTAGGCGGTGGGGACTGAGTATTAGTATGCGAGTCATCAGGAGTCGGGGAAATTTCCGGTATATGTGCCGGGTGTGAAGAAACCGGAATAACACTATCTGGAGGCAGCATCGAGAGCTGTTTTGGGAGAGGTGAAAGAGGTTGCTGTGTCTGCCATTGTTGAGGGTAAACACCGGATGGAGGGGGCTGGGGATATGAATACGAAGTGGGATATCTCGGAGGGTATGGACCGGACTGACGAGGTATCGAATTGTGGACCTGAGGTACAGGAGGTTGTGAATGAGTGGACTGTGGCGGAATAGGCGCGAACGAAGGCGTAGGATGAGGTGAATAGCTCTGTGCATTATGTCCACCTCTCATGGAAGCATGGTGGCTATATGAACCCCGTCCGCGACTATTCACTGGTGGTGCATGTGGGTGCATGTGAGTTGGAATAGGTCCCGCATATTGGAAAGGAAAAGAGCTATTGCCAGCATTGTTGGTACCATACATCATTGTTTGGGGTGGTGACCGTGCATAATAGTTGGAAGGTCCTGACCCGGAAGGAGAATACGATGATAGATGAGACATGTTTCTTGCCACAAGTCACAAGGCTGAAATAATCTGAAATCGTTGATGAATACCTGTCCTTGGAACTGCCACATAGTACTCACAGTGTAGATACGACTGGAAACCTTCCGACTCTACACTGCTGGACTGCCACAAAATCCAACTCCTACTTGCGTCACCGTTGTTGAGATTATCCAGATATCTTTTACCAGAGTCCAGACTGACCGCTCAATTTCTCCTAGGAGAAATGCCACAATATGCGCAGAATTTTTGTAATCGAATTTGCTCAGATGGTGAGCAGAGAAGCGACGATACCTCGATGGTAGCAAAGAAAAGGTCAGCGAGCTCAGGTCCAAGGTGGTGATTGCTAAATCTGGTATATTCCCATCACGTGCACCCTGCACGGGCCAAAAAGAAAATGAAGTTACCTACCACTTGGCTCTTGCTTCTCTCGCTTGATTCTAGAATCTCACTCTCTGGAAGCCTCTAGGTATTTGTAGAGACTGTCCTGATTATTTTTGCCGCAGATACTGTGAAATATTCCACGTATACCCTCCTATCAGCTGACAGCCATCTCGAAGGTTAACCAGCCCTTTCATTAGCCACGCACGAGGCCAAATGATCAATAAGTGCACAAGCAAGGAATTTATTTCTTGGTCCTTGTTTCTTGGAGTGTATTGAGCAGAACCGTGACATAAGGATTGAACTGAATTCAAGTATACTGCATACAGCCAGCCCTTGCCTGTTTGGCCTTCAATTCTCTTACAAGCATGCCTGGCACGGTTTCGTCAGCTTCTTAGCTGGTCGTGCCTTCTTTTCAGCAGCCCACCTTCGATGAATCGGGTTCTCAGCCGTATCAAGTGCAGAAGCATCCAATGAGATCCAATTCTTTCATCAGCTTCCAAGCTATAGGACACTTATCGCAGCTTGAAGAATATCTCCTCTTTGGCGCATGTCGTGGCTCCAGTTTCCAGGTTATCATATTCGGACTTGATTATGGCACGTAACAGGTGAGTAGGAGACTCATGCTGGAATCGGTCTGATGGGCTGGACACAGGGAGATCGTCTGAGGTATTCAAGCGTCCCTCCGGAAACGGGTGGGTTTGTAGCAGCTGATCTAAGCTTTTGTGCTGGATTATGAGCTGTCTCACCATTTCAAAGAACAAGTTGCACTTGCGTTAGGTATCTGACCGAGTATTGGATCATCTGTGTTGTCAGCAGACAATTTTTGCTTCAAGCATAGGGCTACAAGCTGGAAAGTCGACAGTACACACACCTTGGATGTGTACGATTACGGTCGAAGAGGAAATGGTGGCCCGAGCTGATCAGGTTACCTTTGCAAAATTCGGTACAACCATTATCACACACCCGCTTCCAGAGACCGTTGCCTGCCAGTAACTGAAACGCTTGTCCATAATGTCGTTCCTGCTGCTTCAACATGTCTATGACACTATGCTTTGTGCATTTTATCGCCCGCGTAGACGCACACATGTATGAACTTCTACTTCTTTAGATCCAAGACACATTCCCTGATGCGTGTCTTGTAGAAATATCTTAATTCTGCACGCGTAGTGCACCTTATCTGGTTTGTGTCTGAACAACTGGCATATGCCTACAATCTGTCACCACCTCACGAGTGGTCGTTGCATGACCCTGGCCTGATGTGAGTTCGATGGAGTCGAGGGAAGAAGACATGGAACGTGTCTGTTTCTGAATGTGCGTACATCGCTTCAAGTATGAAAACAACACTAGGCTGACATGAGTCTCGAAGTATTGTATGTTTTTTTCGTCAACCTGACAACATATACACGCGACTCATTCCACTATCTCGCCGAGTCAGTGGCCCCATAAAGTATTCAATACCGCCATATTTGGCGGCGCAGTTGCAAACGTGACGTTTCCACCAATCTTAAGTGCCTTTAGAGATGTCACGAGCCTACCCATTGTCTTCGAATATCATGCAACGCGCTAATCCGTGGCGACGAAAGGTTTGCTGGATCTCGCCAACGAACATTTGTGGTTGTCGAGGAATAACAGACATACTGCACACAAATCGCCATTCGTCGAAATCGATTTGGCGTGAACACCAAAATGGACGAACTAGCTCGACGCAGTATTTTACGTCCACGATGATCGTGACGCGTGGTGAGATAGACGAAGCATGATTATTTACGAAGCGATTATATTGCTCCCGGCCAGTAATCTTCACGTACGATCCAAGGACGCGTAATGTTTGATTCAAGTCAGGTGTTCGGGTCAGTGATCCTGAATTAAATTATGATTTAATGCGCATTTATCATTAATTCTAGCACCCTCATGTTTCCCGACCCCTTTCGTCGGCAAACAATCAATGTACCGGGACCTTGGTGATTTGCTGCCTCTTTCGGCAGTCATCCTACCTGGCACATGCTCTCTCATTAATTGCTGTCATGAAATCCGTCGCAATCGCCAAAAAAGCGCGACATGACCTTTGTCGTGTCAGACTAGAATCATTCGCTAAATTGCACTAAGGACATAGAGGGGGCTCGAGGTCCGTTCAAGTGTTCAAGTGTTTATGGCACGACACAGCGTCTCCCACATTACTCAACGACTAGAATCACACCAATTGCAACCGGTGCGCCTACATGTGAAGAGGTTTCTCAGTCCCGTTTACCTGCAAGTTTCCGTGCTACCTCGAAGAGTGCGGAAATAGCTCGTCATCTGATAGTTGATCCATATCTTCCAAACATCAGCCACAGGCGAACCGCATCTCCTCCACATTTTCATTTCCCAGCTCCCCACAGAAGTGCCGTTATATCGCACCGGTAACTTACCGTGCATCCTCTAAAGACGTACAGAATGTCCTCTATTATGACACCCATCGGTCCGCTAACCTAGCGTGGTTAACGGGCGTCGTTTGCTGCGATGGTGCTCGGGTTCTGTATACTGAATGCACATGAACGCAGTGCTTCTTCATCCCTTGATTGACCGGCATCGGCAACCAAAAGGGCTGAGCTTGACGCCAGGAATCAAGCGCCTCACGTCAAGCACACCCTTCTCATATCGTGGGCGTAGCGCTTGCTGATCATGGACAAGCCATCTGGTTCGTCTCATCTACCAGCGGCCCGGCATTGGGCGGTTAACCGAACTATTCTGAGCGCGAGGCTACTCAGGTCCCATTTGGAAGCCTGAATCATGCGTCCGCTGCTGCTGCTAGAAGAGGAGCGCCTGTGATAGATGCACTGCTGGGACTCTTCTTCAATTCAAAGTTCATTCCGCTATTAGCATGCGGCTGATCAGCTCGGGTACCATGAAGGAATGAACTTTATACGTGAACCAAGTAGTGCTACGTTCGGATCGAATCATCTCAGCGTTAAGGGCATTTATTCAATGTCTTCTGGCGTTCTGGTTAATTATCAACGTGCCGCTGTCTATCATATGCATCAAAATTTATCTCGATATACCGAATCGGACTTCAATATCTTTTCAATATCAATATGGCTATCTTACCTCACTCCGCCGCCCCGCCCCGACTCGCAAACTACCCCGCATCTGCCATCAACGACAACCTCCTGATGAGCACGGCTCGTTCATTTACAGGCTTTGATATCAAGGACGAGCTCAGATCTAGTCTCGATCACTCGCCTGTCCGTTCCGGAGTCATCACATATTTGCCATCTCCGAGCATTGAATGATCTTTGGTCATTCATCGGAGCCATTAAGCAATCGCTACGTCTCTACTCCCTGTTCGCATACCCCGAAGAAGCCTTTCGTCCCGGAGTCGCCGCCAGAACCCCTAGATGAAGTCGCATCTTGTAGTGACTCTCGGACCGGACACTATTTTATGAACAAAAGAGTACGATTCGCAGGAGTAGGTCATTCTGTGTCTCCGGGAGGCTAACCCAAAGGAGTTTCGAGCTTCGCATCTACTCATCCTGGCAATCGACAATCCACTACACATTACGGATCACCTACAAGCATTTTGGCATTCCCTCAAGTCAATCACTCGGACCTTGACTATGTGCTCATTCATGCTGCAGCTTCCATATTTTCGTGCTTGAACCACCTGACCTATATCAATCTACCGCTGCTGCACGGTTTCCGTAACGAGTTCGACACTATTGTACCCATAGAACCATGACGTGAAATCGGACCGTTCACTGCGTTCAGTGACATTGGATGTCCGATGTATTGAGATTCGAGGAACACGCACCCGACTGGTAATCAAAGTTCGGAAGAAAAGAAATCACGAAAACTCCAAAAAGGTGTCAGCAAGGCCCAAGGGGTTTCGTGACACGCGAAAACAATCTGACCAGCTGCTAATGGGCAAGAAACGGTCACAGGAGGAATATGCAATCGACTCATGACGTCATGTCTTGCCAGTACTTGGTGGGGGTACTTGACACAATGGAACCTGGTAACGACGTTGTCAGTCCTACGCAAGAATGTTGATTCAATGCATAGTTCATAGTAATAGATACATGGGAGGATAAGCAAAAAAAAAAATACATTTGACTACGAAAACTTGGTAGTACAGGTATGTGAATGATATGACGGAAATGCTAAAATACGCAGACATTGAGAGACGTCGCAAGGGAAAATTTTCTCATCCTCCGTCTCGCTCTAAAAACTCCAAAGCTAACGCTGAGTGATATTGAGCACCACTTATTTTTCAGAGTGGGTCGTTTTATCTCGTGTTGTTCCTCTTCGTCTTCCGATTCTGAAAGATCAACCATAGGCTTCTCTAGATAATCGACCGTGGACGCGTGACACCATTTGCACGAACGAACAAGCTGTTGCATTCTTGCTCCTCTTCGATATTGTTGTTCGGCGAGCCCAGTATGGGCGAAGGGTAGTAAACGAGACTGCGGGCGGGTGTCTCCGAGCATGAACGGCGAATGGGTTAAAGTAGTCCCCTTGATCGTCGTCTTCGCTGTCGTGAGTGACTGAGTGGCTGAATTCCCCTCGCGCTCGTTCATCATGGCTAGTGCCAAGGGATGAATTTAACGAGGAGCTCGATGCATAGGACGATGGGATGACAGGGAAAGGTCGATAGTCCGGGTCATGCATATTACCTTGGTGGTCGATGCCGAGGTGGAAAAATACGAGGGATCAAGGAGGCGTGAAGCCTCCGAGAGCCTGGTACCTGAAAACTGATGCATGATCATCGTATTGTTAATCTGTAGTTGGAAACATTAAATAATTCTTCCTGGTCTTTTAGAGTCAGACGTGCTCTAGACCTTTATTTCACAGCCACAGAGGTTTCTCACCAACGTCTCTCTATCTTATTCACTACATCTACGGCAAGGCTGTTCCAAATGTTTCTGGGAGTCGCCGACGGAGTCACAGGATTTGGTCTCGAGCAAGGACAGACGGACGCCGCTTTAGGAACGCATTTTTTCGACGGCATCAATGTCTGTAGAACTTGGCCTCCATGATAGTGAAAGAGTGAGATATGAAAATTAATTACACTCCATCATCAGTATGTATATGCCATTTGCGCATCACGATCTTCATCAAACCATTAATTGACTATCGTCAGCCTTTCAATTTGTCAAACGCTCAGAGTTCTTGATTGTATGACCTTACAATCTGGACTCTCTGGGAGAATTCAACCGTTATCCGTTGTGACCATCACAGACACTGTATCATCACATACAGCTTTGAAACCGAACCGGGAAATGACGGCTGAACCGTGTTTACGGTTTAGCTGTAGAACAATGCATTGTATGTACCATTCAAATGACTGCCTGTTTCGCTCCATTCCTTGCCAAGAAGACCTTGGGCTCTCTTAGCTTCCCAGGCAACACTGTATCTTCTCCAGCCTCAAGTCCAGAGCATTCCTCCGATGAACCGGTTGCTCTTCTCCATTGGACGCTGAGGTGTAACAGGGTACTCCAAGCTTTAGGTCATCTTACCGCAACCGACAGCACTAGGCCGCTCTATCCCGAAAACCGACCAATTTTGGAGTGTCGCCTGATGCGGCTCAAATCCCCAGGTCCTCGTATTCGTAACTTGACGATACGCTGGAAGCTCTCCTTTTACAATGAATGTAGTCTAATTTGTCTGGCGCCTGAGGCGTTCGATTCCCTTTCAGCATCCGATGGGAAATGGATGGGGGGGGGGGGGGTGGTTTCCAACAATGGATTGACCAGCTGATCTCAAATTCCGGGACAGTGCTCCACATCGGGCAGCGAGTTGCAAGGTTCTTGCCAAGCTAGCATTCCGAACTTGCTCAGAATGCGTTGCCTGGGAACGTGAAGCCAGAGACTGAAACCACGTGGTGTACAGCATTTGGCCTTGTTCAAGCAACCAGAGGAATCGATATCGAATGGAGCTGACTACGGTACAAGCGGGCTCAGAATCAGGGTCATTATCGAGAGGCTTTTCGGTAGCAAGTTTCCGTCGCGGCGACCAAGTCTTGCTGTAGGGTTCTTCAAGATCGTAAGACTGGCATAAATGTGTGCAACATTTTTTTGTCTCGCCATTTGGACGCATATATGCGGCCAAAATTCTTTTCTGCGTATTGATGCCGCTCTTGGTGTTTGGTATGACAAAGTTGGACGTTTGCATGCCTCTCACTATCCACCTAGCCGCATATATACTCTTTTTCAAGCTAACGCATACGCATACACCCACCTTATCGACCTCGAATTGGATCCGTGTTGAATTAATACGCGCAACGACACTCTCGCTCCTGGTTTGCCATGCTGCAGCCTTCATATGGGATAGATTGGGAAAGTACGAGACTGGTATTTGGATGAGTTTCTGTGTCGACTTGGCCGTCTACACGAGTAGATGCGATACAAGACACTACTGATTACATCCATGGCGACAACTATAGGACAATGATTTGCGGTGATCGCTACGCTACGGACGGGTAACTGGATTCACGTGGTAAAATCGGATGTGGTCTGCTACTAGGCAACAAACTTCATCCGCAAGAATACTACCATGCGCTATCCTCACTTCTCAAGGATACCAGGTCAGTTCGCTTGTACCATACTATAATGTAACGTGCAGTCAAGTGCGTTCCCCGACTGTCGGCAAATAGTTAATGAGCCGTGTCATTACACGGTAAACACTCCTTCTCTTCTCACTTTTATTCGCTCCGTCCTATTCCCAAAGGCTAGTGAACCAATCAGAAGGTATGTCAGACTAGAAGATTACATCCACTGATGTCCTGGCAGAAATACGGGCTTTAGAAGCCTTGTATCAAGTTACAAGTGATGCATTTTTCGATGCGAAACTCATCATGTCTCGTTGCCGGCAAATAGTTTACTCACCGCAATGCGGCCTTTGCACATGCTGTCGAGATATCCAATCCGTTCCGATCGCTTAGAATGGCTTTTCAACAGGCCAGAAGGTATGCCTCGCAGACTAAACTCTATCATGATTAGATGTCGGATGTTACGCTGAATAGACTGGGGTTTGAACTCAATGCGACATTTACCCTCAACCGAGAAGAGAGATGAGCTTTTCTTCCCAGGGGTGAGGGAACCCACGGACCATCGATAAGGCGGAATCACGATATCTTCCAAGGTCCGCCGCGCATTTCGGACGAGCCGCGTCTTGCCCCTCGTTCTAGGATCAGGATTGAACATCAGTATTCCGATTTCGACCTTGTACTGGGGGTAACTTGAACATGCGATTGTACCGTGCATGACGGATGAGCCGGTTCAGTGATGATGATGGTATCGGACCTCAGTGTTCTCCGATGAATCAGGGCATCTCTTATATTCGTCAGTCTTCTCTTATGATAACCGTATATGTATACTCTCCCAAAGGCCTACGACATCATCATCCGTACCTCTCTCTCCACCGGGGAGCTCGCAACTCGCAATCGAAGCAAGTCCTTCTGTTGTCTTTCGGAGGACCATCGAATCTTTCCCACCCTTTACTTGTGACAAAAGCGTTTTGTGAGAAACCAAGCAACGGATTTTCAAGATCGGCGCGCGCGCCAAACTAATTTTAGTGCAAGAGTCCAAAAATAATAATGTTGATTTATAATCACGCCCCGGGTATATCCCTCTCAAACCTGTTTGTCATTCCGACCTCAGTAAGCCCCGATGATTAAGATCTCCCTAGTCAGAGGCCTCGGAATACGAATTCGGATGAATTTGAACAGCCACCCGGGATATGACGTGATGTCAGCCTCGGGACAATCGTGAGTCACGCCAATCAGGTCCAGGGGGGTAAGTGCGTATAGAAAAACATTCATCGCTGCTTCCCAAAGAAACAAAGTTCTTTGTCATTCAGCACCCGTCCGGAGAGGCATTTGAATACGAATTCGGGTGAATTCGCTCACGTAGAGGGAAATTCATACGAACCGAGCGAGTTCCTCGTCTGACACTGCAAGGGGGGCATGCGGTTGAGCCTTTGTACAGACTAGCAGCAGATCGATCACTCGAAGAAAGAAAGAAAGGCTCTCCTTGGTGATCGATTTCATGCCCTGAGCCCTGGAATGACCGAACAAAGGCTTGTGAAAAGTTTTCCTTTTCGCGGGGACAAAGGAGGTGAGGTGAGGCTACCTTGCAGTAAGAACAACACGAACCAAGGCAGGGCTGTAAACGCGGTACGAGGCCTTCCCGGCGGTTAGATCAATCCCCATAAATGACCGGTCCGATAAGAATAAAGCAACCTAACATGAGGAACCTCGATGCTCGCCACAGACACATCTTCTTCTTCTTCGTGCCAGCCTTGATCACCACCAAAACCACACGTCTTGGGTGGGGACGGAACCTGTTATCAGAGGCGCAGCAGGCCCCCCAATATAATATCCTCCTCAGACACGTGTTGTATGCCTCGTCTCTTGTGCGTGGTCTAATCAGGACAATCATCATAGATGGATCCAGGACGATAAGATTCATTCGTAACAACAATTAAACTTGGGAAATACTCGGATTTTTACTCCACCGCTGGGTTCATTTCCGTGTATACGTTGAACAAGCTCTGGTGCACGGGCCGGTTACATTCAAGCCGGACGTGAGCGGGCGGCTCACCTCCGAAATAACACTTGTTCTGGAATATACGGTGACCGTCTTCTGCGCCACTCGTGCGAATGGCAATATCGTCGTCTCGCTCGTCTCCATTCCGTGGCCCTCTTCTTCGGGTGTGAGGATACAGTGTTGGAGTTTGCGAAGAGTTCATTTCCGTGAATTTACTCTGATGCAGGGCATATGACTGACTACCTCCCTCCACCCTCGCGCCCCAAGTCGGACATGCACGTATCGGATTCACATGGTTTGGCTTTAGATGGTAATTTGTGGGGAAGAGACGTGTATTGATGCCAGCTCGTGTGATACGAATCGGGGCTGCAGCTGTTATCACCTATATCGTGCTGTCTCTACGGTGATACTTGGGGTAGACCTCTCCAACTTGTACGGCGAAATCCCGGAATGTCAAGTTCAGATGCCAAGGTGAAAGGTGGTCATGTTATTTTTTTTTTTGCCAAAGGAGGAGAAGGGATTCCGAGCAACTCGCGATGAATCCGGAATGGATATGTTCCTAATATCGGGTTAAGGATATGATAAGATGAATGGTGAGTAAGATCACAAGCTGGTGATGAGTCATGGAAGCAGTCTCGGCAAGGAATGAGGCAGCCACGGGTGTTAGAAGTGAACCGGCTCAGCTCGCGGATAACGGAGATAGATTACGCGATTAGTTACACAGCAGATGGTGTATGACTCCGGCTCAACCGCAGAACTCTCTTTCAACCAATATAAGAACCGGTTCCTTTGATGTTACTCCCCCCCAAAAAACATGTACCCGTCAGAGGCCTCTCGCCTACTTGATCCTTCTTACTACTCGACTACACACAACTACCAACCCAGAGTCTACATCGACCACAAGGGTAACATGCACGATCCAGACTACAGACACTTTCCCGTCCTTTCATCATCACCTTCGTCCAGTCTGTCCTCGAACTCACCTCTCGACCGTCGAAATTCACGGCCACACTGGGAAACAGGCTACACCTACCAGTCTGCCATTCCCGACGACGACGACAACGACGACCAAGGTGGTGATTACTACGACCCCTTCACCAACAACCCCCACGTGCTCAAGCTCAGGCGCTCCTCGTCCCTCACACGTCCCACGACGCCCTACTATCCCGAGTCCCCCCCGCTCGATGATCGCAGCGTCATGAAGAAGGCCTTTCGCCCACGCAAGTGTCGCGAGAAGCGCCGCGCGTCTCTGGACTCTACAGTGGAAGAGTCTTACTACCCAGAGGTGGAGGAAGAAGAGGAGAAACAGGAGCAGGAGCAGGAGCAGGAGCAGCGTCCCTCTCCAACATGCGCAGAGGCAATGAAGAAGCATTGGCAGTCGATATCGCTCACCGTCAGCTTTGGGGTGTTCAGAGCGAGGCGGAGGATGAGGAGGGTTCTCAGTCGTTGAGTTTCCCTCTCTTTTCTTTCTTTCCTTCTTTGCATCCATCATACCCCCAACACACACCATCGTCTGTACACCCATCCCATCCACTGTATCGTTTATATTTTCGCAACTTTTTGGATACCTTTTTTTTTTTCTTTCTTTCTTTTCGTCTTCCTCTTCATGCACAGCGTTATATTTTGTATCCATACGCCAAGACTTTTTGAACATTATCTGCTGGTGTGATGTCTAAGCATGTCTTCCCCGCGTCGTCATCCGATCCACATTCCCAAATTAGACTCCCCCTCATAAACTGCGTCACTCTACGCGCATGTACGTGGTAGTAATAATTAAAAAAGTACTCAAGCGTATTATCGTGCGATACAAGAATTTTTGATGACATGTGTATGAATTGTCATCATCTCGTCGGCCCGTCGACTTGTATCCGTGGAATGGCAACAAAGTTCTCACCAGCGAGGTTTCTAGCGTTTTAAAAAAAAGTTCATTGATCGGCCCGTCATTGCATCTTGGCAGTTTTTTCCTCAACAACATGTTCCCTAGACCAAGAGAATTGCACCCATGTTTATACACAAACTTGGTGGCCATCATTCTCAAACCAGCTTGTAAGTATGTATCAAGCCAATAACTAACACTAATCGCCATTCATTTCTCATAATATCTCCCCCACTTGATATATTATTCCCGCCTCAAACTGAGAGGTCCGAACATGTCTTTCAACTCCGCCTTCAGCCTAGAATAGCGAAATCTTCATTCAACCGTCTCGTCCACGTTGCTGCTACGTACGTACCTCATTGCATGCATCTGTGTATATCTGCCGAGTGCCTTACTCGATACCGCAAATCAACACGAAACCGAACTGTGTGTGAAGCCTCCCAGCCATCTCACTTTGGAAGACCGCACGCTCTACGAATCCAGTCAGTGGCGTCGCTTCCAAGAACAGGGAATACGCAGCTATCGGAGGCCCGAGACCCAGCAGAGTCGTCACTCAATTAGTGGATCCGTAACCATTTAGTTCAATGAGGAGGAGAGATCCGGGCCAAGACTGAGGCCCTTCCGGAGACACGGAGCTGCCTGTTCCTGCGGATCGTACCTTTTTGTCTAAATAAAACGGACACCCGATGAGTGAAACAAATGCATTCACTACTATCGGAGGTTTCCGCGGGCGAGCAGGAGTCTCATGGTCACGGGCATTCAAGACGAACCAGGGTCTCGTAAGTGCGGGGTAGCTGCGAGTCGGGATGGGGCGGTAGTTCGAGGTAAGATAAAGATGTTGTTGTCCGATTCGGGCAATGGTATCGAGATAAAACTTTGTGATTAGCAGCGACGTGCTGATAATTAACTACGTCAAGCGACGTCGAGTGTTTTATGTTTCGTGTCGCTCGGTACCGTCGTACATCCCAGAAGAGCGCTGTGTGCGTGCCTCGAAACCTTCACAGTGTGTGAAATCCCCTTCCTAATCACATGAATTATATAGTGAATGTGTATATCACGGATGCTTGCTCTTCTCCTAGCAGCGGCGGGAGTACCGCAGGGTCTCATTCAGCCTACTAAATGGAACCCGAGTGGGCTTTCTTACCCCTCCAAAAGAGGGGGATTGGGCGCCAGAAGTACAGTGGTAGGCGCGCACCGACAAGTCAGGCAAATCATCTGACGCAAGCAAGTCCGATAACTGCAAGGTCCAAACTTCGAAGCCAGGGTCCTTTGGGTTGCCGACCCTCATGATTGGAAGAGATACAGAATGCGTTCATGTTTACATTGAGTCCGCAAACGACATTGAATGAACCTGTTGGGCCCAGAAGAACGGTGGTACCATCGGGCTTCTAGTAATTACATGCCCTAGACCCTACGCAATGATCAGTATGATATGGAAAAAGAAGCCAGAAATACGCAGGAGCTTGATTCCCGGCGTCCAACTTGGACTTTGAAAGTGAGCACCCTTTTGGTTACCGATGCTCACGGCAGGGTCCATAATCGAGTCCAAGTCTAGGGTGGAGGCATGTTCCGTGCCAAGTTGACATGGAACAACATATTCTATGCGTGCTTCTCGGGTACCAAAGAGCACACGATGAGTGACCGGTGGGAGATTACGGCACTTCTATGGATAGCTGGGAAAATGAAGGTGGTGGTGGTGTGGCTCGTCCGAATTGCGCGGCAGATATTTGGTATGATGTCGGAGGATAGGCTATTTCCGCATTCCTCGAGGGTGTTGGAAGCTTTGAAGGAACTTTTCCGATGTAACCACTACAGGCTACGATGAGAGTTGAATACCGTACTTGAGATCATGTTGCATGTTGTCTTGCATGGAACTCATAGAGACGACAGCTTCCAGCCGTAGTGGCACATAAACATATCATATCTCTGAATCACAATGCGACTATGAGCTATAGCCGTACAGACTTTAGGTTGGACTATGTTGAGTGGTGAAAGAGCGCATACCGTGTATAATGTAAACTTAATAAATTAGATCAATCAACAAGACGCTATCAAGTTACCGATAATTACTGAAATGCGGTTTGATTGCAGGGTTGCGGTAGCATGGAAGTCAGTAACCCAGGTTCCTGATCGTGTTGTCGAACATAGCACGGGGCTGCAAGGTGCGTAGCCATACACGCCTGTCCCTCACCATGTTCTGCATCATGACAATCATCATGAATCCAAACGCGCCGTCAAAAGGGATCGTCTAGTCATTACCGGACCCTGCTGAAGCAAACGAGAATACCTCGCCGAAGCAGCAAGTAGGCTAAGAATCTTGAAGAATGCGACAAGCATCCCTTCGCCAAGATCTTCATCCTTCGCCAAAAATATGCAGGTCAGAGTAAGATGAAGGTGGATCATTTTTCGAGAGTGTTGCTGGGGCAATGTTGAGTATACCGTTACGCGGGCCAGGCTGCAGGGAAGTAAACATCCTGCATATATGCGGCTTGATCGATTGTAATGACCCACAATATTGAAAAATGCATCAAATTCTCTCAGTAGGAGACCGGTACGTTCCGTGATTTCCTGCTCGCGCGACAGAAACGATAGCTCCTATATAGAGGATCATGGTATGCAAGAAACAGTTATATATGCGAGTTCGGTCGACATAAATGCCTGACTTGGAGAACCTTCGGCCTCGGTTAGCTGGATACTAGCCCAGAAGTAAAATTAAGGTGACCCATGTAGTTAAATAAAAGGGAGACGCACAAATTAAAGGCGGCTCAACTTTAAAGACAGTCGGGATCTCCCACCACAGTAACAAGTCTGCATTGAGACGCGAATAGCTGATCCTAATTATGCGCCAGCGGCGTAGCAGTTTCAGCACCAGCCCCATGATTGCTGGTCGTCGCGAGGTGGCTGTAGGATGAAGCAGTAAGGACGACAAATGCAGGATGGAGGCGGGGAAGAGCACGGAGGGCACGTGTCAAGCTGTCAGTCGAAGGCTATTCATGCTCAACGAAGAAAGCGACACTAAATACGCGTACTGTTTTGCGTGAACCTGTATTTGTTAATGCTTGACACGCCAAAGGAGTTAAATTTAGGCTCTCCAACGTAAAAGTGATCGTTGAAGGCCTCGATCTGCCCTATATATAAAAATTGACTCTTAAGATGTTCAAGTATTGGTGTAATTCAATTACGAGTGACTTTTGGCAAGGGTTCAACCGCAGTATATGTTTTTATACAATAAGCTTGCATCCAATTCATGCTGCTTCTTCCTTTCACTAAGAAAAGTAAACTACTTATAAAGCGGTGTCAAAACCTTGCGCACTTTGTGAAACATGGTGTTGTATTGATATCTCCGTTAATTACAAGCAAAGATTATGATCAGTCTAGATATGCAGGCTGGATCAGCGAGGCCTTCATAAGGATATGCAGCGCAGCCATCATTATCGGAGGATGCCAAGTATTGCTCAAAAGACTAGGAAATCCGCAAAGGAAGGAAAGTTGCTACGACGCGGAAGGAACGCTCTGGTCCTCGGCTTATTTTCAAGTCGAGCCGAGGTCTGATTGCTATGACGCCGAAGGATTTCTCAGCCTCTGTTTCATTCGCATTGCTACTATTACTCATCATGCTATTATTACTAAATGGGCCGAAAGGCTTTTTGTCGGGCCATAAATGAATAATTCGCGAAACCCGACATTAGCTGACTGAGCTTACTTACCAAGTCTTCCAATGACTTCCAATCCAGCAAGAGCGTGGAAGCGTCCAATGATGTCCTTGCGGGCTCCCCGAACTGTGCTTCTATGGTGCTTCGATTGCGAGCTTCTCGGGTGAGATGCACACTTTTATGAATGGTGGGCCATTGGAAGGGTACGGCCATCATAATAAACGGACATAACGGATGTGAATTGTACTTGTCGGCAGACGTACATGTCCGATTCTCTTATTGAAGAAGTAGCCACTATGAACTGGTTCAACGGCCACGGGCGGTAGGTGGAGGTATCCTGGAAGACAATCGTGCGGTCCCCTCGCGGGATGATTATCGGGCAGACGTGTAAGCTTTCATGCAGATCCTGGTACGAAAGATACGGATACTACAGCCAAATATACATTAGCAGTCCAAAAGCTGGAAAAACGAGCTGGGAGGTGATTACCATTTAGAGTAAAATCCAAAAGCAGAGGCTCGGAGAATGATGTGGCCCAAGATAAACGAAGGAAACTTAAACAAGACATCTGTTATATGTACTGTAGCTACAGGGTCATGAGATTGTACTATGGCTTACACGTGAAAACGACCAGAGAAAATAGCATGAACGATCAAATCTAATCATAAATCGTCGATATCTAGAAAAATCCCGATCCAGGGAAAAACTGTGATCCATCGCCCTCTTCCTCACTATCGCTGTCATGCTTGGAATTCTGTGTTACCTGGTTCTTTGGCTCTGGCTGGGGTAGAAGTCGCGAATCATCTTGCAGATAACTTTGCTGGAATGGGTCCACATCCTCTTCCGCAGGTTCGGGTATGTTTTGTTGAGCAGGCGGTGGTGGAGGTGGGCTAAGACTCGACACCGGTGGAGGTGGAGGCGACGGCTGTTGCCAGAGTTCAGGGTAAACATCATTAGTGGTACGTCTGGACACAGTTGGATGACTTTGCGGTCGTGAAGGGGCAGCTTGCGCGGAAGATCGGCGTGTCGCTTGCGACGGGTATCCATACTCAAACTAGAAAAAAATACATGAGAAATGCATTGTGCAATCAAATAGAGAAAGTACTGACAGCTTGGAAAACTTCTTCACGCTTTCTTTCACCAAGATCCTTGTCAATGCAATAACACATGTATAGCGTGTCCGCACTGGTAAGATATTAGGGTATGTCCCCGTAAAGTATAATAACTCTTACGTGTCTTTCACCAGTCCCACACAGAAGAGTCCAACGAGAGCAGTAACACCACCGGCTAACAATGCAGCGCCCAACGCCTGGTCCGGAGCATTCAAGGTATGAGCGACAAACAAATACGTTGAAAGGGCGAATGGAAAAGTCAGGGTTAATGGCGCCACCGTCAGCAATGTCAATGGAGCTATTCCCCATCACAATCAGTGTCGGGAAAATATACCGCGAAGACATTCACGTACGTTCGGCACTAAAACCACGCTTTCCAGCTTTGTTGGTTAAGGCCCTTGCCCTGCGCGCACTCGGCATGAATGGATCGCCGGTGATGCCCACATATACCAGCGCGTACTTGCTCAATGCTGTGGTGATACCCTCCAAGAAGCCAACGACTACTCGGATCCCAGTAACAAGGAACAGCGCCCGGGCGGGCATATACAAGGGCAACCGTTCAAAGAAGAGCGTCAAAAGGGTCAGAAGTCTGACAACTGTTAGAATCAGGGCCGAAAGGGCAACCGTGCCTAGAGAAGGTCCAGTAGAACGCGTCAAAGCGGCATGAATCGTGTGTGTTGACATCGGGGGCGGCGGGAGGGCGTCGGGACTAAAAAAAAAAGTTAGACAGCCAGTCTCATAGCGACAAACTACTGAGCTTACTTGGCAAAATACCACGCGCCGATAACGCTTGCACATGTCATTCGCAACACCCCACGCGCGACACCCCATGTCCATAACCAGACGCCGACAGTTGCGGTGATAGACCAGTTGGCCCATCCCCTAACATGCCACTCCCAAGAGGAGCTCCCTTCATAGGGGGGTGTGAAATACCCTATTAAGAGTAGACGGAATATGAGCGTGACGAACGGTATCGATGCGAGGAGGGTGGCGAGGAGGATGGTCGGGGAGAGTGCGAGAAGGAAAGGATTGGCCATTAGGATCTGGGTGGACAAAGTTAATGTCGACGACGTGGAATGTATATCTCTCGGAAGATTGAGAAGCCTTCGAGCTGTAAGAATAGACAAAGCCAAGGGAAGAAGAGAGAACAAGCGGAGCCTGCAAAACGTAGGTCAGTCGAAGTTTGATATCAAGCGTGGTACGCATACCCTGTGGTTTCTCCCCATGTTGGCTCAGTGTCCCCATCCCACATAAAGCTTCCTACAAATGCCCAAATTGCAGATATGAACAACGTCGCGGGGATAAACACGGACGTTATGATCATCACAGGCCGTACGAATATTCGCAAAAGGAGTACATGAGTATACGCCACGAATGCGCTCACAAAGGTGAGGATAGTGATGAGGGGTACAGTGTGTAAAAGGGTGGTATATGGTAGTATCACACCAGATTTGTCGGATTTGGAGGTCGTAAACAGCATTATGATAGAGAACAGCAAGCATAAAGAGATCCCTGTACACCACAGCGCTGTCCATATGAAATCGTTGAACTTCCGCCGTCCCCTAGAAATATGCCGGGGATCTGGCAGTGAGAAGACGTCCAGAGGTCGAACCGTACCATCGCGGGGTAATAGTGAATCAGTGAGTGATAGTGAGACCGGTTGCCTGCCTGTGGGAGGTGGTGGAGGGATGGACGATGGTGGATGGGGTCGACTCTTGGAAGTAGCAGCAAGAAACTCTGGTGGTGGCTCCAAGTCTGTCGAGTCAGACGATGAAGGCGAAGGATCCCTCAACGGAGACGCCTGATGCGCCAGCCAACCCTGGGGCGACTCTGACCGGTCTGATAAGTGATCCGGCGAAATGAGTGGTCGTGACTGTGGATCACGGTGTCTCGAGTCATGTCTCGAATATATTGACTGCTCCTCCTCGTCAAGTCGAAGATACGGGTCTTCATCATCCTCATCCCCGATTTCCGGCAAGTTTTCACTCATATTACCACTCCGTAGATGGCTCTCTCGCAGGTGAGGATCGTCGAGGTCATTTAGGTCAGTGTCGGGATCGTATCCGGCACGAGATCCACTGTCGGTGGTGAATGAGAAGAACATTGGCTGAGAGGAGGCCATACTGGTTTCGCCATTCTGTGGTCTATTGATTATTTGCGAGGCGAACGCAGCAAAGGACGTCGCCATCGTGGTCGACGTCGAACAACGAGAGCGTAGTTGTTGACACTGAGGAGGCTGAAGCAAGCTGTGTCTGAATGTGTAACCCATCACATGGTCACAGAATAAATGTCACGCCTCGAGGATTCCCCGCCAGCTCCATGCTGATAAGAAAACATGTTTTTATGTAACGATAATTGAAGACGAGAGTAATAAAAAAAATATCCCGAGGGTAAGAGAGTAAGGGGACCAGCTAGGAACGCTTTGGAAGCTTGGAGACTTCCTCTTGCTTGTTTCGATTTTCCAGTTCGTCGCCATGATCACTGACTCTCAGGGATCCGAACACAGAATCGAGGTAAGCCTAGGTGGTCGCTATGCATCTGTCTCAGAAGTTCAGAATCCAGCCGAAAAAAAAAGAATGAGACGTAATACAGCGCGAACCTGGATACTGGGTGTCAACCCGCCATCGCATGGAATAATCCCAGTCATCAAAGAAAAGAAAGGGAGAAAAAACAAAACAGGAACCCGTTACATCGTGTATCATGATCCTACGCCGAATCGTTTCCGATTCCTAATCTCAGCTCAACTAATTGTTGACGCTGGCGCAAGGAAGTCAGAGGACAGGAATCATAGTCAGGTCATTTAAGATTAATTATTAAATAATGAAACCAAGAGGAGAGTGATGATCGATGAAGTCATCAAGAATAGATCAGATCATTTGGTTTCGAGAGCAAAGAAAATTGATGTCGTAATTTCATAGTCGTTTCCAACAACGACACAGACAATGCTATCGTCGTTGAATGTGCGGCCGACCCTAGTATGAGCACGAGCACATGCTGTTTGCCGAATAAGCATGGTCTTGACACCAAAACCGATGCGATGAGTTCTCCGTTCATATGGAAGGCCCGCAGTGATACAGCTGGAGATGATTGCCCCAGAGATCTGAGAAGCTGGTTGTTGAGAACGAAAACAGCAGAGAGCGTTTACCGAAAGAGGGACAGAAAAGTTACAACGTGTTCAAGGCCACTTTCATAGCCACTCGCATACAGCTTGACAGTGATGTACATATTTCGCAAGTGAAGAGAGCGTTCTTAACTTTGTCACAAGCCAGTTTTATAGAGAGTTTGATGCGAGTTTATAGACGTTTATGACTGTTTCGGCGATGTCAATACGGTGATACATCGGTTTTCGAAGATCATCCACAAATATCAAAGCAAACCGCAGTGAGTTATATCTTTAATACACAGCTGCGAACAGCTCCTTTCTGGGATGATCTAAAAGGCAGTGATTTTCAATATTAAACCTCTACAGCTGCGAGCACACAAGATAAAAAACCAAACTCGTTTGTGTTTTCCTATGCAACAAATATCTCCTTTAGTTTCACGCGCGTAACAACAGACCGGAAGTCACGACCTTTTTGGGACAGCGTTTCGGAGTGGCAAAACCACGCGGGTACCGCAATGTTTACGGTGTCCACACACGTCCATAGCGCGCGCCCAAAATCCATCATTATCGTCGCGGGACCAGTGGTCGACAGGACTATCGCGACGAATCTATGCCCGGACTTGGCCTGAAACAGCAATACCCTGAGCAAGGCGTCGCTTAAGCATGCTGAGAGCAACGAGATGCTCTATCAACAAAGATAATAACATTGTGCTCGAGTACTGCCTTTGAGATGGGATGATGTACGATCATGATCTTAATGATCCCCCATTCGAAGCCAAGATACGCGAAGACAGCCAGAAACTCCATCAGAAACAGCACAAATCAATCAAACTAAGACGTGCACAGACAAGCTAGGGCCCGAGTAATTCCATTTCAAATAGCCTGAAAGTCATAATTGTAAGGCCTAAAAACTATGAAATTCAGCAGGCAAAACGTCGGCGTATGTTCAAGCGCGATAAAACTCGTTCAAGGCACAAGAAACTAATGGTGCACAGCCATATCTCGTGGGCGTGGCTCAGGTACCGTCAGGCACGAAAACCCAATGATTTTCCCCCCGGCAATTTTCCCATTGGCTGTATCCACAACTCCGTCATTGCCGTGTACTCCACGACGAGGTTCACGGAATCTCATGTGGAACATCCCATCCACATCTACCGAGAATCGTCCTTGAGAAAACAAGTCAAGCAGACGGGAGAACATGAAGCTCCGATATCCGTGCTAGCCGCGTACGGAGACACACGGTTGCTCCGCTAGAGGCTTGTAAAAACACTGAGGCAGACCACCTGATTCTATCCTTATTCCATGCCCTGTTCCTCCCGTCCACATGTGATACGGATCTGACATAGATGTCAGTATTGGGCTCTCATGGCGTGCGGAGCGCACAGTGGCATGCAACCCAACCGCTTGGAACTTTGCCGCAGCCTCCAGGGTGACACGAGTCAGAGGAACTCCCAAGCCGCAATGCGTGCTGTGCTGTCGCCGGCGTCAAGATCATTATCATTTATGCTCAAAGTGGCAGTGTACACTTGGCTAATTAAACAAGCGCGCTAGCGACAATTCTATTCGTTTAACTGAGTCCGATTTCTTCGTAGCGACTACAAAGTAGATCATTCAAAGTACCCTGCTGCATGTAGTATGTATGTCACCACGGCCGCAGAGATATACCGGAGAATTCAATTTCTGGAATACCCTTCCCTTAGTCCGAACGGATGAAGTGGGATCATACGTCCGAACACCCTCCGAGATTACATTGCGAGTGTCGGTTCTAGGTTCCCAGATTCTTTCTAACTTGAGCTTAGTCGCTGGATGTCGGACTTACACCAAAAAAAAACACGACAGAATGGACAGAAGAAATGGCACGCGATGAGTCATGCGTGATGACCGTCATTCTCCTGTACCGGGCGGTGATGACTACAGACGAATTTGATACGCATACTCCACTGAATGCTTGCAAGCGCCGGTGTTCAACGGCTCGTCGGGTTCAATCGACTCATAGATGATCATCACACCCAGGTCATGAGGGAAAGGTTACGGGTTGAACATTGACTCATCGGCACTAATTTACATCAGGAACGTTCCAAAATATTCCGAATAATTTCAATTGTCTTCGGAAACGTGCATTGTTGTAATGAGTACACGTACACCCTACGGTGACGATTACTTAGATGATATATGATATGTACGTGCAGATATAAGTGGAGCATGATGGTTGCGATAAATAAAGATGTTAAGAAGAATCAAAATGGATCATGACAATGCAGTGTGAAAGCGGAGCTGTACATGTGTAAAGCAATGTTGCAAGATTTTTGAGAAAATAGCAATAGAAGAATCGGCAGGGCTATGCATTGACTCGCATAGGACAGCGTGGGTGTGATTGGTGACGGTGTGGTATAGGCAAGGGAAAAGAGCGTAAGATATCAGAGAATCCGGCATATTTGTGGGGAGCTTGGGATTTCTTCGGGTGGTAAGACTCCGGTGAAGAGTCGTTAAGAGTTGAAGGTGTCTGTGGCGAAGAAGAACCGTCGGATGATTCTGGACTGGAAGGTTCCAGTGCAGGAACTGAGGATCGCTGATGGTGACGCTTGTGAGGCGAGCGGGGAGAGACTTGTTTGATGGAGTGGCGCGATGAAGGAGATGGTGATGGAGAGACGGCCGCAGAAAGGCCCGCATGGTGACTCAACAATTCCGCTTCGGTAATGCTCAGCTCGAAGTCAAGAACATCGAGGAATTCTCGTTCTATCCGACCAATGTCGCGTTTCCCAAATACCCCTGTGCAGATGGCCCAGTGAACGTTCTTTAGAGTCGAATCATTAAGATACTACAATGAAAATTTAGCAAACGAACAGAAAAGGAGAACTTGTGACGTACCTTGGACGCGATAATCAATGCACCCAAGAAAACTCTCTCGAGGGCCCACTCCTCAAGAGCAATATGAAGATGAGGCTTGGCTCTGTCAATATAGACAAGCGATGCCAGAACAACCGGCATTGTGACTTCGGCACGGCTTAATACTGTGGTAGCAAACGAAGTGAACTTGGCTAGTTCCTGGCGGCGTGATGTGGGGCGACCACGAGTGAATGATGGTGATGGGCGACCCATAGCAAAGTCTACTGTTTCAGCAACGCAGTCAACGAGGTAATCTGGAAGTAAAAGTGTAAGAGTGGCTGCCGAGAAAAGATGAAAGGAGACATACCTATGACTGGCCGAGATATTTTGAGGTCAACGAGCTCCAAGAGAGCCGGAGAATGTGTGGAGGAGTCGACGAGGCTGGCTGGATGTATTGATGAGCTCGACGATGAGGAAGAGGAGGTCGACGTGGAAGGCGATGGCGAGCAGTCCATGGGATGATCCATTGCAGGGAGCGATATTGGGGCACTGCGGGTAGCATACTGGCCTATATAAAGTCGTGGTGGAGGTCCCGAAAAAGAAAGACACGATTACGGCAGTATCGCTTAGTGCGCTGACAATTCCGTTTGACTCGTAACGCACCATTACCCGATCCGGTGCCGCGGCTACGCCCATACCCCATCCGGTTCGGCCAGTTTCTCTCGGCATCTGTGCCTGCCTTTGAATCGGACGACGACTCGGATTCCGTTCAGCCGCTGACAACACCTCCACCGCAACTCGCGCGGTGATTTGTTTCATTGATTATGCTCGATGCTACCGTATCGTAGCTTTTGTTGCCGTCGTATCTGCATGATCCCGGTGCTTCCTGTTTCCCATGCTTTCATCACAAGGGTAATATAATATAACGCGCCGCTGCCACCCGAGCTTGCGCCTTGCGTGCTTTCACTCTTGTTCCGAGTTATACTCTTACGCATACATTGCCAGTCAAATTGTAATCATGACTGTCATCCCGAGCATCACTAATGCATTAGCAATCAGATCTCATTTATTACTACTTATCAAGTCACCACCCCCCCCCCCTTCCTCCTCAGTCACGCTCGAACCGGTTTCGTAGAAGAATTCTCTGTCCCGACCCTACAGGACTCACAGCGATGAGAATGATCTCTTCTTCCCTTGCGAACATTCCTCGGACATGCTGTGTTTTTGTCTCAGATTCCACCTTAAAAAAGGAGCGATATACTATTAGTGGAAGGACCCTCAATTTATCATGTCCACGGTATTTTGGTAGACCGTGGCCTCCGTTGCTGTTGGTCCTCGTAGTTAAAATGCCAGAGTGAATTGGATACAGCTTCCTCATCCCACTTCCCTGATAGCGATGAATAGTTTAGTGCTGTTTCTCCTCTGCTTCCGTTAACCAAAGACGCCTTCCCAGGCCGTGCCCAGGTGCACCCTTCAGTCACCTAAATGCCTGCGGTTTACCCGTTCCTACTCTCATCCACCAGTCCTTGACGGAAATCTGATGGCGATTGCAGACGCGTATAATCACAGGGGCGTGAGTCTTCCGATTCGCATCATCAAAATGGACTCCATAATCGCTGTACATACGACATCGACATCAGGAGGTTCTGTCTAATATGTTGTTTATCATTTTACAGCATGTGATCTTGCTTTCGCGTGCTGTATTTATGACTGATTTAATGAAAACCCGTGTCGGAATGAGTTGCCGGTATTTTTACACCCAATTCCGCTGGCCCCGACTCTAAATATTCCTCCCTCCCATTGCTGGGAACCAACTGTTTCAAGTCGGGCAAAAACTGGGGAAAATGGTTGGATAACATATCAAATTCTGATCCAGGCTTTCGATCACAGAGAAATGGGTCGGGATTCCCTTGAATGGTAAAGTTGACACATTGTGTTGTGGTCAAAAGCCTGTGCCAACATTTAATCTAGTGCTCAACCTTCGACATGGGACTGTAGCTGCATTCCAATTGTTTCCCTTGCATTCCGACCGGAGCGAGCCAGTCGCCTGCGAGTAGCACCTATTCTCGACGCCTTAATTCCGCGTTTCGCGTCCTATCTTTATTGCCTAGAAATACGATATCAAGCGAATCTGGGGTTCGAATTGATGTACTGCCGATATCGCTTGGGACCGGAACCCAAATCGCCGTACTTGGCCGTACCCGTAATGCTACTTGCTGCTACCTAACCGCCGCGCGTGTCCGCATCACCTGGCACATAATCAATTTTGGGCAAGTGTCGATGGTTCACACACTCGATACCAGAGTGGTACCAGCTAGTAACGCGGGGGAGGGTTACCGTGTTACTAAACCAGACTCAACGGCCAACTACAAGCGATAATCCCTGTGTGGATGCGTCATGTATGGCTTGAGTATTCATAGTATTACTACATCATAAATGTATTACTGCAGGTGTAGAACAAGAGGCGTCGCAGTGAGAGCGGATTCCAAGTTTCGACGCATGCGCAGTTGCCAGGTCTCCGATTCTTTCCTTTTGTAAACAACAAACTCTAGACTCGATAGCTTTCGGTGGTGTGCTCGTTCATCAGAATACTGCGGAAAAATCCTGGCGCAAAAGGCTCGCATTTTGCACGAGTCTACTTACATCTAGTTCTCCATTTGGACTTGTGTCCAATATCCACCCTGCATACACGTTATATCTCCAGCAAGAAATTATCATCTACACCTTATACTATACAACCAACAGGGAGATATCTGAGTCAGAATTGAAATCTTGCGCTGCTGAAAATATGAAATGAAGCAGGATTCACGGTAATCTAATACCCTTCCGACGACAAGTTCAACTCAAGGTTAGAAGAGAAGAGTCGGCCCACAAGCGTCACTACCGCATTCCCGGATGCCATCGGACAATCGCAAGGAACGCACCGCCACCAAAGCATATTCGAAACAACATAGGAAATTGACGCTGACTACTTCTGGCAGAGGTGCCGGATACCTGAGTATAAAGTTCATAAAACCAATAGGAAGTATTCGGAAAGAGAGATTTTTCAGCCATAGCGGCAACCACCCGGCAAATGAGCCGTTGCATGCCGGCTGCTCGTCAATCACCTCAAATTATTTAGAGCGTAGTCCCTGTCCAGACAGCTTGGCGCTACTCAAGAAAGTTAGAATAAACCTGGCTTATGACAAAGTTAAGAACGCTCTCTTCACTTGCGAAATATGTACATCACTGTCAAGCTGTATGCGAACGGCTATGAAGGTGGCCTTGAATATATTGTAACTTTTCCGTACGTCTTTCGGTAAACGCTCTCTGCTGTTTTCGTTCTCAACAACCAGCTTCTCAGATCTCTGGGGCAATCATCTCCAGCTGTATCACTGCGGGCCTTCCATATGAACGGAGAACTCATCGCATCGGTTTTGGTGTCAAGACCATGCTTATTCGGCCAACAGCATGTGCTCGTGCTCATACTAGGGTCGGCTGCACATTCAACGACGATAGCATTGTCCGCGTCGTTGTTGGAAACGACTATGAAATTACGACATCAATTTTCTTTGCTCTCGAAACCAAATGATCTGATCTATTCTTGATGACTTCATCGATCATCACTCTCCTCTTGGTTTCATTATTTAATAATTAATCTTAAATGACCTGACTATGATTCCTGTCCTCTGACTTCCTTGCGCCAGCGTCAACAATTAGTTGAGCTGAGATTAGGATTCGGAAACGATTCGCTGTAGGATCACGATACACGATGTAAAGGGTTCCTGTTTTTTTCTCTCTCTTTCTTTTCGTTGATGACCACGGCGATGGCGGGTTGACACCCAGTATCCAGGTTCGCGCTGTATTACGTCGCATTCTTTTTTTTTTTTTTCGGCTGGATTCTGAACTTCTGAGACAGATGCATAGCGACCACCTAGGCTTACCTCGATTCTGTGTTCGGATCCCTGAGAGTCAGTGATCATGGCGACGAACTGAGAAATCGAAACAAGCAAGAGGAAGTCTCCAAGCTTCCAAAGCATTCCTAGTCCCCTTTACTCTCTTACCCTCGTAATATTTTTTATTACTTTCGTCTTCAATTACCGTTAAGTATACAGTAAACCTATTTCATGTCCCAGCTTCCAGGTGCCGACCAGCTAACATGACATAAGCTGATGGCCGTTCACCGGCACTGTGCCCAATGGAATCGGGTTTGAGTTACCGGCGGCAAGTTTGGTATGCCGAGTCCAATTCCCGATTCTTTCCGAAGAATGAGGAAACAACAAGAGGGTTATAGAAAGGCTGTCTTGAGTACTGTTAAATTGTCTGGACAGGGACTACGCTCTAAATAATTTGAGGTGATTGGCGAGCGGCCGGCATGCAACGGCTCATTTGCCGGGTAGTTGCCGCTATGGCTGAGAAATCTCTCTTTCCGAATACTTCCTATTGGTTTTATGAACTTTATACTCAGGTATCCGGCACCTCTGCCAGAAGTAGTCAGCGTCAATTTCCTATGTTGTTTCGAATACGCTTTGGTGGCGGTGCGTTCCTTGCGATTGTCCGATGGCATCCGGGAATGCGGTAGTGACATTTCTGACGCTTGTGGGCCGACTCTTCTCTTCTAACCTTGTCGTCGGAAGGGTATTAGATTACCGTGAATCTTGCTTCATTTCATATTTCCAGCAGCGCAAGATTTCAATTCTGACTCAGATATCTCCCTGTTGGTTGTATAGTATAAGGTGTAGATGATAATTTCTTGCTGGAGATATAGCGTGTATGCAGGATGGATATTGGACACAAGTCCAAATGGAGAACTAGATGTAAGTAGACTCGTGCAAAATGCGAGCTTTTTGCGCCAGGATTTTTCCGCAGTATTCTGATGAACGAGCACACCACCGAAAGCTATCGAGTCTATAGAGTTTGTTGTTTACAAAAGGAAAGAATCGGGGACCGGCAACTGCCGCTACTGGATAGAGTTTTAGTGCGAAGTAGTATAAATATAAGCTCTGTAGGAGCTGGAGAATAACGGGTTCATGGCATATGGCTTTACCAGCTTGGAGTCTACCCTGCGCAGCACCCAGGATTCCAACACAAAAGGTCACGAACACACCACTGTTATCTTCGACATCGCTGTCAGGCTCCTATGTAACCAGCTGTCTTTGTATGTGTGCACCTGTCGGCGAGAGAGCTAACTACCAGTGCGCCCATGAAAATTTGGCTGTCGTCCAATCATCCCAAGATTTTTTGCATACATTCGCGTTGAGTCTTTACGGAGACGAGTTTCCTCCTTATTTCTGAGCAACAATGGTAATTGGGTTGCGGGCAATTGCTTTTAATACAATCAATAAGTGGGTAAGCATGTTCGAAAATTCTTATGTCATTTCGCAGTAACGACATTCTTCGGGTTATTTATCTTGCGGTGGGGCCCTCTCCGACTGGCGGACATTTTCGGGATCTTATTACGAAGGGAGGAATAAGATGGTATTCAACGGCCCTCAGAACAGTCAGACACTTTCATCATCTCTGCCTCAGAATACCCCGGTTAAAAGACGCACAACCTCCATTGCGTCCCTTATCACCCCAGGTTCTTCGAATTGCTTTTCTGAGTTTAGACTGCCGCTAAGAGTAGAACAGAATCAGATGCGCGTCGCTAATGGACTAAGAAAAGGTGTCGCAACACATTACAACGGTGTACCCTGGAAAAGCTACCGAACTAGGTTACACAAGAAGCGGGACAGCAGTGGATACAGGATCGGGAGTAAGGTAGAATAGACGCCGACAAAGTGAGACAGTCCCATCGGAGTGGTGAGATATAGTGAATGAAGAGTAACGTCCATAAATGAAAAGCTGGTATGACGAGATAGGGTATGATCTGAAAGATAGCATGCATTAGCTGAAGGTTGCCTACACAGAAAGATAACATACATAATATGAAACTAGATATCTTCTGGCGGTGGCGCAGACGAGCCCGGTGCAGAAGGGATCTTGGCACGGTTCTTGCTCCCTTTCGGTCGGCCACGGGGCTTCTTACCGAGCTGACCACCATCGTCTCCTGGACCGCGTTTTGACTCGGCGTTGCCATTCAATCGACGTTCGGTTAAGAATCTAGATGTCAGCAAGGTTAATGATGGATTATGCATATGCCTCGTAGGCTAGAAAAGGAGACGCAGTTGTCGCGGATAAATACCGTTAAAACTGAGGCTGCGGAAAAGTTCCCCCCTCCTCTCAACCACCCGGAGCCGAGATCGGAAAAAAGGAAATGGTGATAGGAGGCATGGAAGAGTTTCATAACATGGTCTCGACTGGATTGACTTACTGCGAAGACTTTTCATCCAACATCGTCTGCAAGCTAGGAAGCGGAGGTTGGCCTAGTTCTTGCCTTAGCCTATCGACATCTCGCTTCGCGACAGTATATTCGCCTTCAGTGATCTGTTGGATTCTTTGACGAATTTCGGTGCATCTGAAATGGGGAGGGTTTAGTATGACACCGAACCATCACCGGCGGAATGGGTTCGCACTCTTTATCAATCGTGGATTCGAGTAAATCGGCCTGGGTGGGAGACTGGGTGAATAGGGCTTTATGGTAATGTAAGTGGCGGGCAGCTTGCCTGATCCCGATCCTCGTTCACCTGGGGTGGACCAGAGTCAGGAAGAGTAGGTACTTATTATAAGTATTGGAAACAAAGCGCACCTGTCTTAGGCAACTTAGAAGCCGCTGGCGCTCACTTTCCAACCTGAGCCAAGAAGCGTCACTGGGTGGTAACATTCTGGAAAGTATTGAATATCATACTTGTTCTTTTGTTCCCTGATATCCTGGACGGCTTTGCTCTTCTGCTCCAACGACGCGTGCGCTGACAGTATGTGTGCCGTATGCAGCTGCAACGTGAGCGCATGTTTCCTGCAAGATGACCGATCTCAGCTGCGACCAAATAGAAGCGTAACCGATATCAGAACTCACTTAAGTTCAGCTGTCTTGGCTAGTTCGACCAAACTCTTGGTCCAATCGCCTGTTGCGACAAGCGGCGGCGCATGCTGATGGGTGGTAGTCTCCTGTGGTGCTATACTCTGGGGCTGGATATGGGTGCCAGGAGGACCGGTGTAATGTACGTATTGTGGTTGATGATTATGTTGCGACATTTTTATTGATATTCGAGAGAAAAATGAAAGGTCCTCGAAGTGATCGGGGTCGTGGTGAAAATACAACTTGGGCGTGGCCGGTGTCTTTTGATGTGGCTGTGTTCACGAGTTACTTTCCTTTTTTGTGGATCGCCTCAACTTGGTCGTTTTCATTCATCATGAGTGTCCTTCGTTCATTCAAAGCCACGGATATGTTCACATTTAACAATATGTACGTTTTCAATTAAATTTCGCGTACCCAGATTTTCTCATATTCGTCCCGTCTAGCAATCTGGACATCTGGACAGAGACCGTAAGCTTTTCATTAATGTCAAAGTCTATCGCGTAGACTCAAGGACAAATTCATGCCGTCAGTACAACATTGGCTTTTACCTGAGTTATCTTTCGCGATGGCCAGACCTTTGTTGCGTACAGGAATCACCTAACGGTCGTCAGATGGGCTACGGTAGCGTTTTATTCCCTCTCTCCGACGCTTCTTTACCTCACACAGACACTTTCAGTTATCGGAAAAGCAGAGGGGGCCAACACTGAATGGCACGGACACGTTACCGCTATATCCGTAGCTCCGGAATACCGGAGACTCTCTCTTGCACGTAAAATGATGACCCTTCTGGAAATGGTCTCGGACGATATCTATCGCGGATACTTTGTGGATTTATATGTTCGGTGCACCAACAACGTTGCAATAGAGTTGTACGAAGGGCTTGGGTACAGCGTATATCGCAGGGTACGGGAGTATTATGGTAACCTCGGCGTAGGAAAAGGCGGTAGAGACGAGGAAGATGCCTTTGGTCAGTTCTTCCGTGTATCTACAGCGTCGCTTCTGATTGTGTCGTCAGATATGCGCAAACCTCTGTCCCGGGATCCCGGAAGACGTTCTGTCCGAACCAATGGACGCGACATGCTTGTCAGTGCACATGACGTGCCATAAAGCACTCCATCCGGCTTCAGAACCTAGCGGTGTTGTAACGTCATGTAATATACCAAAATATAGGATGCATATCGGATTTTACTTCGGTAACCGTTTTATTTCGGTCTACTTCAACGCCTCAATATGATCACTGATCTCTTCCCGAATATCCACAAGCTTTTCCTCACCTTGGAGCGCTGATATGCGCGATCATACCCTCCCTTGATTTTTACGCATACGGTTCTGTGATTGAGATCCGCCACATTTTTATTGCCTTCGGTCGTTTTTGCCTCAACACCGCGGACAATCTCAAAAGCGAAGCAGCGAGATTACTTCATGCGGCATCGACCCTTTAGAGGCCACACTTGTAACGATATCATGGTTTGAATGTAAAATCAGGTGCAGACGCTGTTTGCGTTGGTTAGAAAATAGTGTGACGTTCTCTCAAGGCTCTAGTATATCTTGTATCATGGGGGTATGTTTTATGTGTCCTTCTGAAATAGTTCGACATACTTCTTTCAACTGGCTATGGCTACGCTGAATAAGGTGACCGGCACGATCCGAGCCTAAGTCTTTCAAAGCAATCCAACATGTTGGCATTCATTCGTTAACGTATTTCACAAACGTATTAACGGTGTAGAAAATAAATTCCCCTGGTGAGGATGCGATTACATGTACAGGAACTACCGGATTAAAGCTGCCCGGGAGTACCCTATGCGTTACGATATGCGGTAACGACTGGTAGTCCCCCAAAACAGTTGAAAACGGGGTATCAGCACGTCATTACTACCGACTTCAAGACAGATCACTTGACCGTCAACAGCCTGAAGAACAGCCTAGATGTTGCCTCTGATAGTTACTACTACACAGGCTGTTGAGGGAGTCAGTATTCGTAGTAGATGTCACTAATGAACGTACTCTACCCTGGGGCCGACAGTCGTTTGACGAGCTATCCACGGGTCGTGTTGGAAAAGCTAGATGCTCAGTGGTGGAGGCTCAGGAGGATTATCTGGTCCTCGTCTAAGCAAATTAATTTCCGCGTCGTAGAACTTGTCCAAAGCCTCCTTATCCGAGCAAAAGTTGTGCAGCTTGACTCTAATATTGTCCGCTGCCGCAGCTGGACCCATGTCCTTGCCTCTCAGCGTCGTCCCCATCCGTCCGGGACCCATCAGCCTGTTAGTCAGGAACAGGAATCCTTGCGAACCACCCAGCACTTGAATAAACGCAACACCGGAGCGATGCACGAACTGCGAATATTTGTAGGGCGACCTTCGGTATGAGTATACCACGTCGACTTGCTCTGGGTAGAGATCGGAGGCTTCGACGTCCAAGATGAAACCAAAATTCCGTAAAAGTGCATACTCGAAATAGTGTGTGGTGTGAGTGCCCTCTGCCACACGACTCTGAAGATCGGGAACTATAGGTGGTGGCATGGCTAAGCGCAATGGAAAACATGATTGGAACGCATTTCGGTCCCGAATATCGCTTATCTGAGTCACATACGCTTCTACGAGTTTCAGTCCGTATCGCTCGATGGTCTTGTTCCACTGTCGGAGTTGGTCTTCGATGTATCTACCAGTTGTGCCAATCCACTGAAGTTCGAAATGGAACACCGTGGCCGGGTTGTGAATGATGTCATGGTGGAGAACGACCGTCTCTGCTTGGTCGCTCCGCTACGTTCACAATGTCAGTCAATGACGGAGTGAGTGGAACCTAGACTCCTTGCCTTGGTGGTGTCGATATCAATGACCATACTTTGACTGAGAATTAACCTTCTCTTGGTTTGACGGGTGTGCTTGGGTCTGGCCACACTAGAAGGGTAGATACCGGCACGGAAGTTGGTCGCTTCCAGCCGGGGGCCAAACCACGAACGTGGGGTGGAGGGTATGGCATATTCACCTATCAGACGGTAGAAATAATGGCTAACGAATGGTCAATTCAGACACCGGTACACTGGCACCATTCGGACTCACCCATCCAAAAAGTTATGATACCCACGGACATGCTCGAATAGCCCCTGTTCCTGGAGTTTTATGCCCCATTCTGTCCCTTGAGATCGAGACGAGACATCCCGGAATTCACGACAAAGCCAAGAGACGAAATCGAAGCCTGTGAAAGAATCCGGATAGCGGGATCGATGCCATTGATTATGCTTGATGGGAACACCGTCTTCTTCTCGCATGGCCTTGGCAATCAAGGCTAGCGACATATCACCAATCTCCCTCTCGCTTTTCATCTTTTTGCGGAGAGGACCAGCAGCATGTATTTGATCCAACTGGTCCATCAGCGCGTTGTCGAGGACCGAAGCTGCCGGTGAGAGTGTCGTTGGCAGGAATCGAACGGGAGGAGGCGTCTGTTTTTCATCAGGTGGCTGCCAGCGCACCTTGGTGAAATGCTCGGCAAGCTTTTCGATGCCCAAAATACGTATCTCTTCGTCGTTCAATGTTTCTCCTGTAGAACCAACGGAAACGGTAGGTGGCTTGACGGTCGGTATCACTACAAATCGTGTTCTCCAATAGCGAAGGGATTCATTGAACTGGAGCTCGTATCCTGCGACAAGCATGTCCAATCTATACCGTAAGCGCTGAGTATGGGCAGCGAGGACATCAAATAAAAGAGTACTGACCGATTCCAGCCATAATTCTCCAGACCATGGGAGGTAAAGGTCGTCGATTGTTGTGTATAACCAACACCGAGCTTAGGCCATATCAAACACTCATATTTGAAAGGCTGACTAGCAGGCATTCTCCGAACGTAACGTCTCACTTGAATAGCCTCGCCGGTGTACGAGATGCGGTGAATTTCATTGCTCATACTCAGGTAGACCGGATTAGCGGTAGACTTCAGAACTTCAGCTGCGCCCCAAGGCTTGGGAATATCGTCATCCGTGAGACCCATAAATGACTGATGGCGTCGAAAGGTGGATTTCTCTTTCTCCTTCTCCTTACTCTCCGTTCCGTCGACATTCTGCCCCTTCCGTTTCTTCTGTAACACAAACTGGAACCCTTGTGCCAGTCGGACGGCAGCCATGCCTCGCATGACTACGAGCGCCCAAACGCGACGTCGATCTTCTGCGTTGCCCTTCATCACGGGAGGCTTTACAAGGAACGAGCGCATTTCACCGGGGTCTACAACGAAGTCGTATGAAAACACGTCATACGCATTCTCGAGCTCAACCGTTGAGGGGAAATACTCCACGGAAAGAGGTAAACATCCAGGTGTAACAATAGACTTCCATTTGATCTCGTGCTTATAGGAAGGTTGAGGGAACATGTGCTGCCATCGCGCCGCGAGGGATGATTGAACATACGAGACGGATATTTGAGGATTAGATGGGTTAGCCCGAGAGCCAGGAGGCGAAGAGGACCACGACGCAGCCATAGAGCTGGTCGTCCCGCGACGTTTCGAAATGGAGGGAAGATCACTTTTGGGAGAGCTATCTGTGGGTCGGCCCGAGGGTCGCGTCGCGGGTAGGGGCTCGGTTTCAAATACACGGTTTAAACTCGGACGAACCGTCCCTCTACCTTTGATCGCCATCGGCTGAGGTCCATGGGGTCCATGGTTCACCACCGTACTTGAACCGGGTGAGGAGGTGATCGAGGAGGAAAGGGTGGGTGTCAATGACGTGGTATCCATATGTGGCGTTGAAGGCACTGACGCCGACACAGTCATCGTTGTCGTCTGAGGCTCAACAAGACCGCTTCTGAACGGCTTGAACAACCATGAAGGCGTGAGCTTCGATGAAATTGATTCGCGTGATGGACTCTCTTTCTTGGTGCTCCTCTTTGAAGAGTACGCAGATAAATTGGAGCGCAGTGAACGGATCGATGACTGAGATGGGGATGGAGTCCGAGTTTTTGCAAACAAAGCAGACGACGATAAATCCGGAGAGCCTTCTGGCGGTAGTTCGGCAATGTATATTTTTGGACTCTCTTCAATGGGAGGAACTTTAGGAGCCATCAACGAGTTACGATGAGATGGGCGCTTTTCTGTCGTCATACGATATGTCGAAGACACACTTCCGGAAGATGCAACAGAATTAGTTGCCGGTGCCCGTTGCGGTTCGCCATGAACTGTAAATATATCGTTGTCAAATTTGTGTGCAGCTTGAAGTGTGAGGGGTGAGCCGTTGGTGGCGATATCTTCACGAGGAGTTGGTTCAGCATCGTCGTTCAGATACGGCACCTCAATGCTGGACAGCACATCGTGTTCCAAAAGCCCAAGCATCTGTATTTCATGCATCTTGGCTCGAGCAATAAATCTGCAACATAGTCAGAGATGGATCGAGCGCCTTACATGGTCCTCTCACCTATCTTGACGGAACGGAAGGTCCTAGTCGATATGAATTAATAGCGAACAACCAAATGTGAATTTCTCACCATTTGCTTATCCCAAAAAGAAACTGAGATCCAAAAAGGCTCCCACCAAAAAGTGGCCTTCGTCCTCGCATCGTGTGAAGAATCATCGTCCCCTCCCCAGAGAGGGTCCATTTTACGAGAACCAGCGACAGCGACCTTGGAGTCAGGCTGCACACCTTGAAAACTAAAGATAGGACTTGAATGAAGAGGTGGCTTCTCGAGACAAATCAGATCTAGACCAAATCCTTGATCAAGCATCCGAGTAGTGGTCAGTCGCAGCAAGTGCTTGGAAACGCGAAAATAGCCTGTTCCTGGCGTGACGAGCATGGTCGCAGCCCCGGTGAGAAGCAGAGAGCGATCGATGTAATGGGTTTCCGTGGTGTTCAACCCGAGGTTCAACGCCTCGAGGATCGGACCATCGTGGGCGTAAGACAGACGTCCCACTAGGCGGACTTGCTCTGATGACCCAGAGCTGCCCTCCAGGTGTGCACGGTGGTAATGGTGGGTGAGCAGGATATCACGTTGAAAATCCCAGAAGGAATTCTTGAGACTGACAAGAGTTGGCTTCCATTCGTATATGACTTCGAGGTCCGTTATGACCTTATAGAAGTCTTTGTACCACTGGCCACGGTCATCTCGTCGCAAAGGACCTGCTGCGTAGTCAATCTCGGACTCATCATAATACACGCGAGATATGAGAGCGATGGTAACGGTATGGTTTGTGCCGGCTTCCTTCCATTTGGCAAAAAGCGAGGGAAGAAATGAATGAACGATCTTCTCGTTGTAGCGCTCTCCATCTCCCGCAAATTCCCAGAGTTCTTGGCAGACTTGGATGAAGATTGTCACTTTGGCCGATAAAGAGCGGTATATCGCTTTAGTCCGAGACGTCATGCAAGCGGCGGATACCTGGAATACAACATTAGATAAATTGAGCGTCAGCGAGTTGAAGGCTGACCTTTTTACCGTCTACGAAAATACATTGGATTCTAGCCACGCCACTCCCTATGAAGTATACTTCCTGATCCATATAAACACACTGTCCAGCGAGATGTTCGCAGAGGCGCCACATCTCATTTCGTCCCATATACTGATCCTGGAATATGAATTCCACGTAGTCGGCACAATGCAGCTCCCTATCAACCTAGAAACATTTATCCAGGGGGAGCTAGCGACTCTCATATGACATACCTTGACCAAAGTGACCTCGCCATTATTCCTCACGCCGAAGGATTCTGCAAGCGGTTTAGGTACAGAAATCTGTTAACCCATCAATATACGATACAGAATCCAGGAGAATCACACGTACCTGCAGCTGAGGCTTATTTGATCCATCATCTTTCGGTACAATAAAGAAAAAGGACTCGTTCATGCCATTTGCAGTTACGCTAATCATCTCTCCCTCCGTCACACCTGGCCACCTTGCATGATTAAATGCAACATTTTGGTTATCCCTTGGATCATGCACCCATGAGTTAAGCACAACAGTGTCCCCAATTATCAAAGGTGGGCACGGTACTGGTGGAGGCACAGGTCTAAGGAGAGATTGGGCTGTATTCGACCTTCGCCGGTTGAACTGAGGCTGCTGAGATTCTGCACGGGAGGTGCTCATGAATATACCACTAGCATGGACGTGATAGGACGCGTTCGATAATAGGCAATCAGAGCCAGTGTAGTAGCTGTTAGCGTGTTTGTATGCCGCGTGTGTGAGGTCAGTGGCTGTGCTGTGCAACGGAAGTTGCCGTCAAATATTACGGGCAGATGTAAATCAAAAATGGACAACGGTAGCGAAAAAATGGACAACGGTAATACACTAATGAATTGAACATCGTCAGTTGGAAGCAGAACATCAACCCTGCACAGTATATATTTCTAAGATCCCAAAATCATAGTGGAATAAAAGCCACGACCTGGCGCTCACTTGGCAAAATCGGCATTCGACCGGCTTCTCCACCTTACCTAGGCCTCTCAAGTAACTTCTAATATTCAAATATAGCATCGAATAGAAATATTTGTATGGGATGATAATCAGGCAATGGAAATGGAGATTGAAATGCTTCGATTTCTCCCACTTCCTGACCGGCGGTCCATCTCAAGTTACGTAACTAAGAAGTTGTGCAACGTTGCGCGCCTCCTGTATCCCAAATAGGGAGGTACGCGTCGGTGAATCACGGAGAACAAATGGAGAAGAGAAGGAGCGGGGAGAAGGGGCGGAGAAGGAGATGGGATGGAGTATTTTGGAGAGGATATCCTTCGCATAGCGAATACGTTAAGTCCTTGAAAACCTGTCAATCCCTTCCTGATCTTACTACTTATCGAGCCTTTGAATTTTTGAAGACGAGGATGAATGTCGATCTTTATCAAATTTAGGTTATGACGCCCTTGGCACGGTCAATTGCCACCGATAGTGCCTCGCGGAACTTACATAAACCATCTTTAACAGTTTTATTTAATGTCTCAACCTTTACTGAAAACAGACCATTGCGGCATTGCTGCCTTTAACTGTCTTTCTTTTTAAGCTCCTATTCCTCTCTTCCCGTCTTCCTTCACCTGGGTAAACGGCTGCTTTTTTATTGTCGTCATGTCGACATGCAGCGAAACCCCCACCGATACCCAGAGTAGTGTTATCTCTACCCAAGTAGTCTCAACATCTGTTGGATCGGTCGTTACTAGCGTCCCAACCCTTACGAGCTCTGCTGTAACGACAATTTGTGCAGAGTTCAATTCCAGCGCCACTAATCAGTGTTTATCTTCTACTACTTCAGTAGTAGGAGCGACGACGCTGTGTGAGTTGAAACTACCTCATAAATATCTTCATTTGGCGCTAAGTTAGCACACAGATGAAACTACCACCATATTTACTTCAGTTCCAGTGACAGCAGGATCAGCCGTTTCTACCGTATACACCACGCTATATGGAACTGTATGCTCTCCCCTTGATACCACCACCACACCGGGTACTACCACCACCCCAACCACGACCACTACAACGAGCACGCCGCCAACAACAACCTCCACGACTTCAACATCGACCTCCACTTATGTTACAGTCTCGACACCTCCTCCAACTGTCATTACCTCCGAAACATCCATGACTCTGGCTGGCGGCGAAGTCACAGTTTCAGTAGTAACACTCACCTCGACATTAGCCGCCACAACAGTAACCTCAGCCGCTGCCGTTAGTTCATCCACAGCCGCTGCTCCCAGTAGTTCCACCAATATCGGCGCTATAGTTGGGGGTGTCGTAGGAGGCGTCTGCGGTCTCGCACTACTAGCCCTAATCATCTGGTTCATCCTGTAAGTATTTTATCACGTGGTGAAACACCACATCTCATGGGCTGTGCATAGAAAACGTCGTAAGAGATGGGACGACATCTTCGATGATCTTGACGACCAGGTCGCTGCCAACACCGGTACGGGAGGCAACGATCGATTTTCACTCGGAAGGGATTTGGACGTGGAGCCCAAACCGTATACATACGGGACTGTTGGCGGGAACACGCATCCATCCCTCAACGGCGTTTCACCTCCGCATTCACCCCCCATGACTGGACAGCCAATAATGCCAGTGTACCCCGACCCGAATCATGGGTACGACCAGCAGAGATTGCAAGCTATTTCGCCATTAAGCATGCTTCCCATGGGTGTCGCGGCGGCGGGGCAGCAACAACAGCAGCAACAGCGGATGTCGACTCACAGCGGGGACCCTTCCCAGACCTCTTCTATTGGCTCGAACAACGTGGCTATGCAAGCTGGTTCCTCCTCCCGCCCCACCTCTTCGGATTCTGGATACTTCAATCGCGCTCAGGCTGAGCGCCGGTTGCATATCGTCAATAACGAT
The DNA here is from genome assembly GCA_030407005.1 of Desarmillaria ectypa. Taxonomy (NCBI): domain Eukaryota; kingdom Fungi; phylum Basidiomycota; class Agaricomycetes; order Agaricales; family Physalacriaceae; genus Desarmillaria; species Desarmillaria ectypa. The sequence continues at coordinate 3,776,925 of JAUDYN010000002.1, read as the reverse complement.
GCTGCTGTGGCTGGACAGAGAGCGTCCGTAATGAGCCCAATGGCGGATATTTATTCGAGCGAGGGGGTGATTGAAGAAGGCGACGCGACTGGGTCGGGCGCAGGAGGCGGGAAGGGAAGACGTCGGAGCTCAGCAGCTGTAGTGCCAGGGGGGAAGCCTGGCTTGGTACATTTGGATGGAGCGAGGGCGCAACAAGAGGCGGATGCCGCGGCAGCTTCGCATCATGGTGGAGGGGAGCTTCCTCCGCCTGCCTACTCCGAGAGTTAAAAAAAATTATGATCTGTTTAGGATTGCATTTTAGTACTTTGCATTGTCTTTTAGTCTTTCTCGATGGCCGTATCTATGATTTATCTTGGTTGACTTTGTATCATCTTAACATTCACTTGCCTCATTATACTATATCATTCTTGTGCTATTGCCTGGCCGTGGACTCCGAGTCGTCCGCGGTATGTCGAGACGACCTTGGTAATGTAAGTATTTCCAGAAATCGTCCTCGCCTGGCCCTGGGTCCAACCATACTGGGACTTTACATAGGGGGAAACAATGTGTTCGAAATCGACCCCGGGTTACCCTCCAAAGAGGTGATTTCCTATTTTAGTAATCAGCTTTCAAGCTGTGCTGCCAGTAACTCAATCGTTCACAGCTTGACATCTACCTCGTACCGTTCGTCTCATTAAAGTGCCAGACTTTTCCAGCTAAAGATTCCAGACTGCTCCGATGAATATACGTTTAGCAAGGGTGCGTGTATACTCTCCATGGACATATACGTGCAGAAGATCCGGATTTTCCCTAGGTGCGTCTGAGTTCTTCGCACATCTCCTGGCCTAGTACCGACTCTTCTAGATTGATGACCTCAGCGGCATGCAAGCTGCCAATCTCATCAACCTCCCGGAAAACTACGTCATGAAATTCTGTGCACACCTGTTATTTTTCTCGCACGACATGCAAGCTCATATCCCCGCCTAGGGATGTATCACCTCTTGACGTGGCCGCAAATATCATTCGTCGCAGAGAATGGGGAGGGAAAGATCGTTGGATATGTATTGGCGAAGATGTGAGGGTCGATGTTCATGTCTGTGGACTGTTGCTGACGCGTACCTTCAAGTGAAGACGAGACCACGGATGCGAATCCGGTTGACGTGCATGGGCACGTTAATTCGATATCGGTGCTACGGTCGTATAGACGACTAGGGCTAGCGCGGAGGTTGATGATCTTATCGCGTGAGTTCAGTCAACCTTGAACTAGACACTGTTTTCACCTCCAATATCCAGAGGAAGCAATGTTGACGGTATACAATGCATCATACGTCTCATTACATGTTCGGAAATCCAACAAGGCCGCTATTGGACTGTATAGAGACACGTTGGGATTCTCAGTGGCGGACGTAGAGAAAAAATATTGTGCGCTTGGCCCTAGCATGTACTACCAGTCACTAACTGTAATATCACCTAGACGGCGATGGCGAGGACGCTCTATCCATGAAACTGTACCTACATCGGTAGGAGAAGCGGTATTCTTAACTTAGTAGAACTGTGCAATCAAAGAAAGAGCATATTTTTTTAATCGCGATAGAATACACGGTAAGTACAGACACGGATATACGTATGACATCTGGCGAACAATAGGTGAGAACGACTTCAAGGAAAAAGAGAAGAGCAAAAGATAAAGGTCTCAGCCTCGCCTTTAGTTCCCCATCCGCGCCCTGCCATCTAGCCACCTCAACGAGGGGCAAAGATACCCTGACAATATGGAACTCATAACTGAGCGGGGCGCGTTCTTTTACCAGGATTATCTTCATCGACCAGGGAAAGCGAATAGATTCAACTAAAGGACTCACAATACATGATGAGTAACGACGTATGGTATGTAGAACTGCTCCAGGTGATCCTGCGTCCTTGCCCCTCAACCAATGGGAGGAACGTCAGCAAAGATTGTTTTTGAGAGTCCGATATCCTCTTCGACGTTTGTCTGGACCATCCACCCTTTGAAGAATGCCTGGAGAGGCAATAGACAGATGGTAATTTTGCCGTCGTGGTTTTTGTGAAAGAAAAGAAAAGAAGACGATCGGTTTATATCGGGAAATAATCAAACTCCGACCAAATTTGCACGCGACTTTTCGAAATCGGTCTACTAAAAGTCTTTTGACCAAAACGCGGGCATGTCCGTGCACCCACCTGCTTCACCATTTTCACAACTTCTTCGTCGCTCGCAGTTTTCATCTTTTGATCCATCAATACGGCAGACCTACCTGTCGCCAGCTCCCCACGCTAACCGTGGCGATTGGGGTCTCAAACGTCCTATCCCTATCCGACGCAGAAATGCCTATATCACCTTAGCGGCACCCTACGAGGCGCGCCAGCAGTTCACGGAATGGACTCGTGGAGAATCGCAGGTGCGATTTATCCGCCGTTTCGAAGAGATGGATACCTTGCCTAGGATGGCGCCTTCATCGTCGTGGGCCCAGAATCAGAGCTCGAAGACATTGACTGAATGGATGGTGGATTCTGAGTTTGGTACAATGGATGAGCGGCCAGATGCTACAGAGGGATGGACAAAGAAGAAGAAGTCAGAGAAGGCCAGGGATTTCTCCAAGACACCATTCGACGAGGACCTTGCTGGTCTAGGGCGCAAAGGGCCTGGTGCATACGGAGCCAACGCGAGACCAGAGGAATTGACGAATTTCAGTCCAAATTTCATGGCCATGACTCCAAAGGAATTCGAGCGGTATCTCAAAAAGCTGCGCTCCTTGCGTCCCGCTTTCGTCGAGTTCGTCGAGAACGCTAAGAAACAGGATAAACGTCTCAAAAACAAAACCCTTTACGAACTCGCGCAAAAGGGTGAGGCGCCCCGGCCGAGCAACGTGAATGTCGCCACTGTACCTCTTCCTTCGCTATCCCCCAAGCACCAGCCCAATTTGCACCGGAGGTTCATCGAAGCAGTCACCCATGACGAGTTCACAGATCGCGATGCTCGTAAAATTGAGCCGCAGCCACATCCAAATGGCGGCTTACTTTACTCCCATCCCACTCAGCTCCACTCTCATCTCATGTCCGACCTGCAGCCTGGTATCATACTGCAGGCGAACACTGGCTCGGCCGGTCAGGCTGCTCATCTCGGTGCTATCAGGGGCCAGAACAAGCCTGGTTTCATGGCTTCCTTCGGTGGGCTCAAGGCCAAGTTGGATGTATTACCTGCTGGGAAGCAAGTTCTCTACGATGTCAACCGGGCTAATCCCATGAGACGTCACGACATTGATTTGTCGACTGCCCCCATGCGCCTCATCCCCGGAAGCGTCATCGTCGATACTCCTCCTCAGACCGTCGGCAGAAATCCAGCGGGTATCAAGGGCGTGAGGATTTCCGCCTCAGTGACGACGGATTCTGCGTATAAGACGCTTACCAACTTTCATTGGCCAGGAAGCGACGATTATATGAGTGCTGATCCGCCCGAGTTGGATGAGAAGGAGCAAGCGCTGATGCAGTCACCTGTGGAACTGCGAAGTGAGCGGCGGGTTTCCAAGGAAGTGACAAAAGCACACAAGGCTGCAGTCTTGGATTCACTCAAGTTCCTCTCGACTTCTCGCTCTAGGCCAGCTCCAAAGTTACGAATAGAAAAGGAGTAAATTCACATTGTAGACAGCTAGTTTACCGCCGACATGATGCTTCTTATCTACGCGTGCCAAATTAAACGTATGTATCGGCGATACTCGTTGAATGGACGTTATGCCGATTCGATGGTTGCGCACACAATGTGCTGACGGGCCTGAATTTGAGACGCATACTGTATCTACTACCACTACGCTGTCTAGTATTTGACCTTGTTCCAGTCGACTCCACAATGGGTCTACAAGAACTAAAGGTATTCGAAGCATCCCAAGTCCTTACTCATAGGCGCAGAGGAATCCCACACTCGGCATGTTTGCGAAATGAAGCCTCGAAGGGCGGCAACTCATGGGGAAGATTCGAAGGTCGGGTAGTATGTCTTCGTGATAAAATTAGGCTACATATTTGAGTGCTACGTAACAGAGCGTAAGCATCTGTAATGGTACATGCACGATAACAGATTTTTGTTTCGATCGAAATCAATGCCTGAGTTTGAGCGCTAAGCCTTGACCTAAGGAATATTTAACGTACCTGAAGAAATGTTGAACCATGCAACATACCTTTACTCCACAACGCCCGAGGACGCAATCAGTACTTTGGTCCTAGGCTCGCCACCTGGTGTACCCTGCTTCTCAATCTCCTTCACCAAATCCATGCCCTCGACAACCTCGCCGAAAACAACATGACGCCCATCCAACTATAGAAGAATCAGCCTCCAGCGATAATGCAGACGAAGGGAACATGGCTGACCCAAGGTGTTTTTACGGTCGTGACAAAGAACTGTATCGATGATTAGGAACAGAACAGAAAGTTTGACGAGCCACGACATGCCTGAGAGCCGTTCGTATTGGCACCAGCATTTGCCATTGAGAGAAGGCCCGGTTTCGTATGCTTCAGCTGGAAGTTCTCATCTGTGCCCTCAGTCAGATTCCATGCGCAATGTGGGAACAAACAAGAAGCGGCGCACCCTTGAACTTGGCCCCGTAGATCGACTTTCCACCGGTACCGTTGTGCGCCGTGAAGTCGCCACCTTGAATCATGAACTGCAGCACATGCACATGAAGCATGAGAAGAGAACCCCGAGCGAAGAAACGCTGACTCACATCAGGAATTATCCGATGGAATCCACAGCCAGCGTATCCGAATCCGTGCTCGCCCGTCGCCAGCTCCCTGAAATTCTTCGCCGTCTTGGGAACAACATCATCGTACAGCTTGAAAACGATCCGTCCCGCAGGCTTGGGACCGATAGAAATGTCGAACTTGGCCATAATAGCATTAGGTCTTACGCTGCCCCGTTCTATGCCGCTTACTCACGAAGACGTTTGCCCTACAAAAACAGGATGGACATCAGCAAGGCAATATCAACAGATATCAACACATACAGGGACTTCCCAGCGCTGGCTGTCGACATGAATCGGCGCAAGTAGGACATGATGCCGAAGAAAAGGAAAACAGTGGAAGTGAGGGTAAGAAGAAAAAAAAGATAGGAGGCACGTGATGTGATGACGCGTCAATCGCGTCTGTGGCGTGGGACAGGTGGCTAGCTGGCCGATGTCGGCACAGGCTCCTGTGTCCTTAACCATAACGTGTAGTATTTATTTAATGCCTGGCGGGTACTCATTCGGAATCTCGTTATCGTGATATATTATTGCACCAGTTTCCGAAAACCGTCAGTCATATCGAAGAAAACCTCAAACACTGCAACTACGAGCAAACGAGAAGCATGATGTCTATGCTGTGAAACCAATGTACAATAAAACCGAGGCGTCCAGGAAGAAAATGAAAATAAAGCATTGTCACAGCCGAATGCTCTGGGATGTCAATACAGGGGAGGGTCATAGGCAGTTACGGACGGCTTCTCCCGGTGGTGGGAGGAAACAGATGGCCTGTACGGTGTTGGCAGTGGTGCATTGCTCGGTCCTCCATGGGACGGCGCGTGCGAATCGACAGCGGGTAGATATCTGTCACTGTTGTGTCTCGCGTGTCTGTGCCGCCCATCGCGAGTGTGACGTGAAGTTGGAAGGGAGCGATATGGTATAGGCGTCTGAGCAGGAGCATTGGAACTAGACACCCTGCCCGAGCGCGAATATGACTTAGTTCGGCCGTGATGCTGCGCTGCATGTCTTGTTGAGCTTGGAGCAGGAGCACGATGTGGGTGAATGTTGGGTGGTAGTCGGGTGCCCTTCGCCGTGCTCAGAGGGGGTTTTTCTTGAGGAGAAATATCCTGCAGTGGTGCATGCATGATTCTCCATGGGTTTCCTCTCCCAGAGACGATGAATACAATGCCATCCCAGAATGCGGAGGGTAAACGCTTTATGTAGCTTTCTAAATCGGCTCTTCTTTTCCAGATGAGTAAACATACTGCGTAGATAGGCTCGATGGCGACGGTAGCAGCAAGCAGCTAAAGAAGTGGACACTTTGATAGAAGAACACAGATGTGGTCTGCGAGATCTCTTACCTGGCCGAAACCGAGGGGATCGTAATTGATACGTGGTTCATATGGAGGCGACTGGTGGAAGCTCTGAAGAAGCTTGTAGTAGTAAAAGTCCATGTCGACGATCCATATTTTGAGTGTCCCCGCCCAACACATGTAAGCTAGGAGGATACAAAGGAATATTGTCCAGGGATGCGCACGTGTGATAACGATCCTGAAATCTTGAATTCAAAAGGCATATAAGCATTTGATATAAGGACTGACCACTGTGAAAGGCAGAAAGACCGAATAGAGAACCACGTCGTCTGAATGTGTCGGAAACTATGCCAAGGAACCACCTTCTTCGCTGAATGCGATGTGTGAAGGCTGTTTAATACAGAGGTTTCGGCATCAAAATCACTGGAAAAAGATAATATGTCATACCCATCCCTTTGTGCCATCTGGACTCTGACGTACGCTCCGTAATGAGTCCTAACTCCTGCGATATGAGCTGGTCAGTCCACACTGTTAAGTTCAAAATACGTACCTGCGATTAATTGTCTTTGAACGCTTTCTGAAGGTCGTAGGTTTCTTCGCTTCCGATTACGTGCTGGCAGAAAGGAAACAAAAATGAAATTAACCCGGATCGATGGGCCGAATAGCTGTTTCGGTTCTTTGCGCTTCCACTACTATCTCAACCGACTCATACCCGTATCAACCCCAAAGAACTGACCAGTAACAAAACGTAATCAGTTTTCTTTCCAATTACTTCAGTCGTTAACTCAATCAATACCGATCCCACCAAGTTCGTCGAGGAACTGTTTGCAAGCTTTATCTACTCCCTCCATCCGAGTCCGTTGCACCTTGTAAGTAGTACATACCAGCTTTCGTGGAACTTGCTTATTCACCTTTACCATCCTTTCTCTAGCTAGACACTATATTGCCCTTGTCGAGAATTCCCTATTCACCATGTGCCAATCCAAGACCAAGTTTTTACCAATCGGCTCTCGAACTTTTGGAAAAGCAGACCCTTCCAAGTCCTTTATGAACCCCGTTAGTATCCTTCATCGACATGCCGATAAACCTCATTCTGTCAATCCAGCCTATGTAGGAGGCTCATGCGGCGAGCGAGGGAATAGCACGAGCTTAACATTGGTCGAGGAGGTTTAGACATGGGCTGGCCGTAGACCGCGCGCGGACTGCAGCACTTGAGAGATTTTTCCCCATCTCACTTGGAATCCCAGTTTGTTGAGAGTGAGCATCAGATATGCTATTCCATCAAGCACTCCTCCGTAAGCAACACAGCTCGAAATACTACCAAACATAACCTGTACCAACCTACGGGGTTTGCTGGATGCGATTTGGCTATCAGGTTGGCCTTGCGCCGTCTCCAGGTCTGGTAGAAGCTGATAGAGATGGTTCACCTCAGTCCCAGAGTGATAAGTCATGGGTCAGCCTAACGTCGGCATATGCATATTCCTGATCTACAACAAGCTAGGTTGAGTACATGTGCGTATTGTGGCTGAGTCTCGAAAGAAGAGCAGATGAGGAAAAGCCCTTCACATCGTACTGCACGCCGCAAATGAGCGCTTAGGACACGCGATCGAGGTCCCCCCTAGGCGGAAACAGGGGGGTATACGGAACAAGATTGTCTCCTCCAAGCTAGATGCTGAACAAGAGCTCGTATGCAGAGATAACCACTGACAGGAAGGTAGGGCATGCTAGTCTGTGTGTATATTGAGACGCCCCCCCAGGAGATGAGGCAATATGCAGCTCTCCTGGTCTGAGGCGAGTCTTCCATCGCAAGCGAGAGGGCTCCTTGCAAGGAAATCAAAAGACGGTCACACCAGACTGCGTTCCAGCATACTGAGACTTCATGTCGTCCAAGTCAGCGATATCATCCTGGCTCTTGTAATCATACTGTGACAAGCTGCCAAGGTCACTGGCGCCTGCCACCGAGGCAGAACCGAACGACGATCGGCGGCGAAGACGGTCGCTTTGGGAGAAGGTCAAGTTAACGTTGCTGCTTCCACCATCGGCGACGCTTGGAGCTGCATCTTGCGAGATGATTGAGGATGCATAGCTCTCGTATGTGCTGCGTTTGCCAGCTCCGCGAGGGATGCCCTGCCCGAAAGGTCCACCCGGTGCGGAGAACATAGGCATGCCGGACGAATACGTCGCTTGGGAGCGCAAGGACTGAACATCGGATGGGATGTAGCCCAACGCGTCGTGGGTTCGATAGAAGCTAGCATCGAAACGGCTAGGAGTACCAGAGCGTCGACCTACAGAGAGGAAGGGAACGTCAGTATGAGAAAGCAGAAGGCGAATACATAACATACCATCGGTCATCAATCCTGTATTGGGGGCGCCGCTCATAAAATCCCGAGCATTAGTCTCATGTCGACGGAATTGGTCCATAGACTTGACGAGAGTGCGGCGCGGTTTACTGAACTGAATCATGCTAGGCTGCAGGTTGTTGAGTGGACCCTCAACGAGACAATTCTTTTCCTTGTAGTGCGTCAAGAGGTAATGCCAAAGGGGATGCTGCAAGGATAAACACAAATGAGATAACTTTTACACACACGACTACTTGGTGAGCTAACCTTGCTTAGAACCTTGGGATTGCCTAGAATTACTACGCCGTACTTGGCTCGAGTCAGCGCAACATTCAGACGTCTGGGATCATTCAGGAAACCGATGCCTTGATGTTCGTTGCTGCGAACACAACTGAGAATGATGTAGTCCTTCTCTCGTCCCTGGAAGGCATCGACGCTGGCGACTTCGATTTCCTTGTACAAGTCTTTTTTCAAAGACCCATTGAACTGCATATAAGTCACGATGTACGACCTTTGACCTTCATAGGGAGTGACAACTCCAATTTGTCCTGGGACGACGCCTGATTTGAAGAACTTGGTAACGATTTTCTCGACATTGGAAGCTTCAGTTCTGTCAAGGGATAAGTGAGATGACGATGTATAAAGAGTAAAATGCAAACCTATTCAAGAAAGACGTGCCGCTGCTAGAAATTTCTTCCTGTCCTAGATTCTGGTAGAAGAACATAGGGGTGTCTGGCACTGGCCAAGGGAAGTCAACGTTCTTCCTCAAACGCTCCGGGGCTGTGACACCATTCTGAAGTGTTCCTTCGTAGAACATGTTGGATGGGAACTCAGAGAGGCATGGATGCATCCGGTACTGAACCTGGAGACGGATCGGTCTGTTACCTAAGACGACTAGACGCTCAAACAAGGACTGTGTCAGTCCAGCGCGTGCGGCTTTCTTATTCATGATGACCGGGCCAAGTTGCTAGATAAATGGTGTTTAAAGGCGTACAAACACAAACTAAAATTCACAAACCTGATGATCACCGACCAAAACAACCTGCTTACATCCCAAAACTAGGGGAATCATGCACTCTAGCAGTACCATTGTCAGGATCGGATCATAAACTGCGAAAGAAGGCTGACCTGGTTCTGCGGCCTGTGTGGCCTCATCAATCAAAACAGTCCTGAACTTGAGCTTACTCAGCCTCGGATCACCCGCTCCTACGCAAGTGCAGCAAATAACGTCTGCAGCACTGAGAATCTCCTTCTCGCACTGCCTGATAAGCGTCTTATACTTCCTCTCATCGTTGCTACTCAGTTCTCCTTGTTCGTTTTTCAGCATGATGAGCTTTTGCAGCTCTACGTGGGTAGTACTGTTCGCCACTTGCTGATGAAGAGTCAAATACGCGACACTTGAGTCCAAAGCCTCCCGCGATTTGGCGGTCAGACGGACCACCTTCAGACCCGTGATGTTAATCTTTTCTGTAAGCTGATCGACGGCGACGTTCGAGGGAGCGCAAACGAGGACTTGGCCAGGGTTCATCTTTGCGAGGTGGTACACAATTGAAGCTGAAGTCACGGTTTTACCGGTTCCTGGAGGTCCTTGAATCAAGCTGATGGGCTTCTGCAGGACGCTCTTCACGGCGTACATTTGGGAGTGATTAAGCTCAGGAAGACCGGGGGCAGAAAAGCGCTTGGGCATTTGGGTCCGAAGAGACTGGGGTTCGAGCTCGTGACCGAGAAGTTTGTGGTACTAGATTATGGTTAGAGGGGTAACGTAATAGAGAGGGGAACGACCTTACAATGTAACCGCTAACGCTCTTCTCGTCAACGGCGAACGTCTTCATGGCCAATTGCATCCTATCGAAGCTGGTAGACTTCCAGACAAAGTCCGCGGCGAAGTTATGGGTGCACTCGGATGGAACTCCTTCAGTTCTTCGCAACTCCAGGCCGATCTCATCCGAAACATCTACAACATATCAGAAATCCACTCATAAAGTCGGAGGGTGTTTGGTGCTCACTGTTTGGAATCTTAAGCGCATGTCCAACACCCTCCCAGGCTTTGTGCAACTCTCCCACGTATCGCAACCTCAGCTCATCGCCGACCGCCAGCCGCACTTCGCCACTCTCCAATTTTGGAAGGCAGAACCACGCCACTCTCTTCTGATTCAGTCCCAAATCCCAACGAACGACGATATCTGTCTGCGTCTGACTTTCCTTAAGCCGCTTATCGTAGTCGGCTTCAATCTTGACCAAAGGACCGAATATATTCTGATATTGATACGCGTCTTCATAGCGCACCATAATCGGTTGCGGTTCATCATCCACGCCGGGTTTCTCCAGGTCTTCGAGCGTGGCATTGGCATCCTCCCGCCATAAATCTTCAAGCCGGTTGATCTGGGCAAATGAAATCTGACGAGAGCGGAGCTGTTCTGTTTCGCTTGGGGGCTTTACGAGCCAAGAGAGAAAGGAGCGGTCGTCAATGAGCGGCGCCCAAAGGGAGGCATTCCACTGTATATCCTTGGAGATAGCGGCACAAGGCTGACTGATGGATTGTTGTTGTAAGCCGGACGTATTAGGATATGCAAGGAAACCGATTACTCACCGGCAAAGAAGGACGACGACAGTATCACTTTTAGCTGGAATGAAACCAAGCATGAAGACATTCTTGCTGCCACAGTTGTAGCATTCAGGTGTGGTCTCTCCAAGAGGACTCTCTGCGTGCAGAATGACTTCTTTGTGTTTAGCGCGCACGAGATGATTAACAATGTGTGACGCGGACGTATTTCCTCGAGAGTTGCAGAACCATTTCGAGCAGATGAGACACTTGACGACAGATGCTGGAGAGTGAATTCCGCAATAACTAGCAATCCATTTTGTGAAGTGACAGCATCAGAGGAGAACAAATGCCAAACGAACCTGCATGCATGGGGAGGCAGATCAACAGCGCTGCCATCCTTGAGATCATCGAGAACAGCATCAAAATCTTCGTCGAGCGCAGTGCGAGGAGTACTGATGTGATGAGCATCTCCATTCACAGATGCTGGGTCATTGAACTCGGAAATTGAGAGGCTGGAAAGGTCGACTGAGGAGGCGTTATCTTGAGTATTGGCTGTGTAGACAGACGAAGTGTCGTCTACTACGCCCAAGCCTCCATAGGAGGAAGCAGAGTCGTACTGGAAATTATCGAATGAGTCCATTACTGGAGAAAGCAAAAAGATGTTGACACAGCACAATATGCTGACTCCAAATCGGTAGCACGTCACTTAGTCAGCATCCTTATCTGGTAAACCTTTCCCAGGGAGGAAACCCGAGGCTAGCATTAGCTGAAGTAGTATATACAATCGCTAGTGAGTTTGAAATACAGTATTATACGAGAACGTCATTACGTCGGTGTATAAATACATATCGTGGGTTTCCGTGATAGCGTAAAAACGTCTGTTGTCATGATGACTTAGAACGCAGTAGGACTCGATCTGAACACCGGCGGGTCAGATACTTCCTGCGAGTCCCGCTTGCCATTTGTAACGACGCTAGGCCTGTATGGTGAAGAGAAGCTGGAAGTTGACGACCGTGCTGACGGGCTGCGAGAGAGACTGACAGAAATGGGGGCAGGTGGAGGAGGGGAAGGTGTCGCATAACGGGGTAAGGCTTCGTCAGGTCTCTGGAGGATAAATCCCCTCAGTCCAGCAGCTTTCTCGCCCTGTCTACCGAACCCGAATGAAGCCTTGTCGGTGCTTCTGAACGAGCCAAATGTCGAAGCTGGCTGGGCCTTTTCGTCCCCAGCAAACGTACTCGCCACAAATGAGGGAGAAGCATTGACAAAAACTGGACGATTGTCCCGGGATGTGGGAAGTATACCCTTAGCATCCGAACGCCACGCACTGATGGACCGTTTCTCCTTGGCGGATTCACGGAATATGAGCCCGAGCAGCATGTTCAGGCAACCAATGGAGAACAAAAAGAACGCAGACACAAGCGTAAAATTGTCAACATGGTGCGAGAGAATCTGGGCCCCTATGCTAAACGCCACATGTCACAAAAAAAAATCTTTCCAATTGGTGGTGCAAGACTTACAGGCATTGGAAGATTCCAAGAGCACCAAGACCGAAGCCGGGTCCAAGAACAGGGAAGAAGCGTTCGAAAAAGGCTGAAGGCCAACCCACTTCGGACACTGTGACTCGACGTAAGTATCTGATAGATTGTTGATGATAGACAGGCTTACAGACGAGGACAATAGTCTGGAATATTATGAGAAGACTGGATACCACAGCCCAGAAAACGCCGGCAGCCTGATTAGGAATCGTGCTGCCTCTGTAAAGTAGTCAGTGACAGTCAGAAGAACACCATACAAACAGACTCACTCGATGTAATCGCAGTCTTCAAACTCAGAGTTATTGCCAAGGTTAGCTTCGAATGCGTTGAAGGCGTTGACATTGTGGACTATAACAGTGATTGTGCTCGCGAATACAAGTATGAGGGAGATGATGCTGAGGAATCGGACAGCATTAAGGCCGTAGAAAAAGACTGTACTCAGGTAAGTAAATATCAGCGATGATTCGATAGAAACTTACGCGCTCGAGGTGGCAGCATTATTTTTAGGGTTCGGGACGTTGCAAAAGTGAATGACAGTGAAGAGAATGGAGTGCAGCTGTGCAAGCGTAAGGAGTAGAAGATCCAGCTAAGGCGTCCCAGCACCAAGGTCGTGAAAAAAAGTAAACTGCGAAGGGGAATGAAATCAGACGACAATGGGCCCCTTCAGAGGTTTTATAGGAACGGTGATAATAGCGTAATTTCGTTGTTTGTACGCCCGCCCGCGTCGTTGCGCGGCGCAATTCTCGGTACATACTGGAATAACAATGTGCAAGAACAATAGCCTTGAAATGATGGAGCGAAGGTTCTTGTTCTGCTTTTGGCCATTCAATCATGTGACAACAATAAAAGTCCTTTTTTGGGACAGCAGCGACGTCAAAGCGTAAATCGATTTTTTCCCACTCAATTCTACTGTCGTGACACAGTGTATAATGCGGCTAGTAACCATCGTTTCGTGAGTATTTGTTACGTTTCATGTTGAGGGTCGAAGTACCTCATGATATTCTTGAGCCGCAGCACAATTTTTTTCTGAAGTCTCGTACCGTAATAACACACGAAAACCGAAAGCTCAAAGGAGAGAGTTATCACAAGACGTGTTTATAAGACTGAAGTGTTAGACTTTTTACAGGCTTTTCCCTGAGAGCCGACGCTCGGCACCATCCGACGATACGGCCCGATATAGATGGATATTTTGCCATCATTTCCAATTCATTCACTCTCGCTTTTCCAAGACAGCAGTTTTCTCATCCTTCAATGGCTCTGATTACCATATCCGGATACCCATGCTCTGGAAAATCTCGTCGAGCCCAGCAAATCGTCAGCTTTATTCAAGAAAAACTAAAGGATCCCGAATACACTGGTCCCCAACTCAACGTTGTTCTCATCTCCGACGAGTCACTCAACATTTCTCGGTCCGCATATGATGGTCCGCACCTCATTGCACCTTGTGGCTTCCCGCTCATGTCCCATCAGACAGTCGGTCGGAGAAGCCGGCTCGAGGCGCCCTCTTTACCGTGCTGCAGCGCCAGATTTCTCTGAAGAGCATCGTCATTGTCGATGCCCCAAATTATATCAAAGGGTTCCGGTATCAAATATACTGTGCAGCCAGGGAGTTCAAAGTACGCGTGTGCACTGTAAGGAGTTCCTTTTGCTTTCTTTTCGTCTCCTTGATTGCCCTTTTGAAGTAGGTCTATGTCGTCGCGACGCCTGAGCGATGCAGAGAATGGAATAGTATTCGTCCTGAGTCTGAGAGATATGCACCGGAGACGTCTGTCCTGTTTCAATATCTCGTCTCGCCATATTTATGAGCTATCTTTCAGACTCGAGAACCTTATTCAACGCTACGAGGAGCCTTCATCGATGGTCCGCTGGGACTCGCCTCTCTTCACGATTCTCTGGACGGATGAAGACATTCCATCTCACGATATCTGGAAAGCTATTACAGATGGCGCCGTGAAACCACCGAATTCTGGGACACTTTCTGTGCGCTGTCTCTAGTTACCTCCCTTGGTCCCTAAAACTAACCTGAATATTCCCCTAGGTCACCAAAGCACCAACGGATGCTCTCGTGACACTCGAAAATACCACCTTTTCAATTGTATCCTCGATAATGTCGGAGCAAGGCGCCTTACAAGGCACCGGGGGAACCGTTCAGCTCCCCATCTCATCGACTTTGAAGCCCAAAGTGCATCTTCCCGCTCGGAACCTCACGCTCTCGGAACTCCAGCGCCTGAAGCGACAATTTGTGACAGTTCACAAGAAAGCTATAACCTTGGGCACGACAGAGAGAGGTCATGTCGACTGGGACGAAGGTAGAATAGCAGAAAAGTTTGTCGTGTATCTTGAAGAGCACTTGAAAGACTAATAGTACTCAGAACGTACTTGCTATCGACGTAGCGATGATTCTTCTGCATTGGTTATGTCTATTAATCTCACTGGCATCCGATGAAGTTCTCCCTCAGAGGAAATTTTATTCACGTTCGGATATCGATGTAGTAGGCAAGGTTGGTCATGTAGTGGGATGCATTTTTATTCCGATCAATGTCCTTGAGAAGGATACGAACCTGAAGTTTAGTAATCGGACCCAGAGGGCGAAGAGGATATGAGTAGACAGTGATTACCCTCGCGCGTTGCGTCCATCGCTTGTACTTGGCAAAATCTGTAAGACTCCTTCGGCATCAGGCGGCAGCTATCTCGGATTCATAATCGTCGTCAGCGTTATTACTGAGCTTTTCTTTTTCTTACCGCAATGTGAGCAACCTACGCTCTAACAACCCAGTCACCTTGCACACAGGTCAAGTGACAACGGCTAGTGTTCTTTCCTCTCACGATACGTTGACCATGAATCTCTTCCCCAAAGTGCGGCAAGTCTTGAAATTGTTACATCAATATTAAATGATGAACGGTCGGTAATAGTATGAATTGCAACCCATCAAAGTTGATGAAGATGGAGCGTGGAACTTCTTCGACGGAGCGTTGAAGACCTATTTTATCGGTGCAGACGGGACAGGGAATTTCACATCACGTCAGGTTTTCAAGCACTCGAACCCTCATACAGGAGCTGGAAGAGAGTCTACCGCAACTCGTGCGTATTTCATCGATACTACATTCGTTGTCTTTACCTTGGTTCGCAGCTCCGTACCATTGGCATATTTATCAAACTGAGACATTTGACGTCGTGCGTGCTAGCGCCATAGACTGCCTTGTGGTAATGGACTGAGCAGATTATAGAAATCTGGCGTTCTTTGCTATGATCTGGATGGTACTCAAGGCAAACTTCAAGCCGGAGAGTCAGTTACCATTACCCCTGGTCGTTACCATACTGTGCGTTGCTATCCTCAGAATACCTGAACACCATTGAACACAATTTCAGTTCTGGTCCGACCCGGAAGCAGGCAAAGACCTAGATGTACACATTACTGTGAGTGGGGGACCCAATCCCGGGTTCGTGTCTTCCATATCCTTGTCTTTGCTCCTTCGGTAATTACATTCCCTCAGGTTCGATGAAACATTTGTGCATAACTTCTATGGCTACCTGTCCTCTGTAACCACGCAAGGACTCAAGCCTAGCATCTTCCAGATGCTCGCTTTCATGGACCATGCGGATGTCGTACTGGTTGATTTCCCTTTCCAGTCTGGCCGTTTGGCCAATTTGGTTCTTGGACGGTGGATTGGCCGGTACATTGGAGGCTATGATGTCGAGTATAAGATATTCAGCGAGAAAGCAACATGAAGCGGACGATAGTCTATAGCTCGAGGGACTATACTATGAAATTTGTGTCTGTACGAGACAGTCGTTCTTCGTTAAGAAAATGTTCCCCATCCATCGGTGCTGCAGCAGTTAGATCAATAATTTCCTCCCAAAAAAGAGCCTCTGATTAAGATAAAAGTGTCCCATAGCTTTGTGATATCCTGGATATGGCTTTCCCAATCCTACGAGTCCACCCTGTGGTGAAGCAGACAGTCAGGGAGATTTTAAACGACGCTTCTGGAGCCAGCATTGTAGAACCGGATGTCCGGAAAGCCAAGAAATGGAAGCAGAGGGGGCTAAGAGATTGCTTTCCGGAAGAAATCTGCTCAAATACGTCCAGCATAGTCATGCCGGACGGATACAAATGCGGCCTCCATTACTCGAAGTTTCAGTACGCTTCGAATCTGTAACGGAAGATATAAAACAGCTTCAGGAAGCCCCAAATACGAATCAGCGTTGTGCTACCGTTACTTTCCAATAACAAAAGTTTCCGATTTTTTGTAGCACACTCGCAGGCGGAATCCGAGTGTCCCCAGCTCGCGTGGCGCAAAGAAAATCCGGAAACTTCATTTCAAGACGTTAGAGGTTCCAAAAATACCCAGGAAGGGGTCGGGTATCTCCAAAATCTGCTTTCCGTAAGCTACAACATCCCATTTTTCGCCGGAATTAAGGAATTGCGACAAGTGTAGTGGCTGTCCAAAAATGGAAATCGTTTTTGCCATCAAAAACAAATCAAATAATACGCTCATGTCTTCTCTTCCTTGTTTAAAGGCGGCCTTCAAACGATGTATATCTCGCAATTATGCTATGGCTGCGACGCATACCTTACCTCAACCTGGAGATAAAGGTCCTTCATTCGACCAATACATAGAAAGCTAGTGACTGATATCGTTTGGGTAGTCATTGTTGGTATGTCTGGGGGTGTCGACTCGTCGGTTGCAGCTAGATTATTAGCGAAACAAGTCCGTGGTTCCTTTTTTGCATCATTCGAACAAAGAATAATCCAGCATCATAGGATTTTGACCTTTCCGCTGTATTCATGCGTAACTGGGACACTCGCGATGAAAGTGGGACGGATGAGGGCTGTGAGTGGAAAAAGGACTGGGAAGACGTGCAACGCGTGTGTAAAGTTCTGGATATTCCTTGTCGGATGGTATGTTTTCCGGTTCGTTTCAGTGACACTGCTCACACGGTGTAGATTGATTTGTCGCGTGAATACTGGAACCGGGTGTTCGAACCTTCACTGAACGTCTGGGAAGCTGGCCTGACACCCAACCCTGATGTGTGGTGCAACAGGTTGGCATTTTCTTACAGCTTCATGCTGCTATTTTGTGACTTCTTGTAAAGAGAAATCAAGTTTGGTGTACTGTTGGAGCGATTGCCTATGGAGGACGAGAAGGCCTGGTTCGCCACCGGTAATACTCTTCCTGTCATCTATTCACGTCTCTGTTGATTCTTATGTACGTGAAGGTCATTATGCGCGTAAAACCTGGTCCAATCATCCCCAGCCGCGACCTCAACTTCGCTGCGCCAAGGATCCCATCAAGGATCAGTCCTATTACTTGTCGTCTATCTCCGAGCAGAGCCTCGCTCGAACAATCTTTCCAATTGGCGATTTCACAAAGGCAGAAGTGCGCGATCTGGCTAAGAAATACGATTTACCGACTGCAGAAAGACCTGAGAGTATGGGGCTCTGTTTCATTGGCGAGAAAACAAAATTCCGGCATTTCCTCTCTTCATACTTGTCTCCCAATCCTGGTCCTATCTGTGATCATGTTACCCAGAAGCGGATAGGCATGCATCAAGGCCTTTGGTCCTACACTATTGGTCAGAAAGCCAGGATACCGGGAATGTCTGAAAAGTTATTCGTGTCCGGAAAAAATGAAGATACAAACACCATTTTCGTCGTCCCTGGAGGGTGAGTTTTGCTCACATCTAGTCGAACTACTACCTTACTTTCGGATTAGGGACCATCCTCTATTATTAAGAAATACGTATCGGCCAATAGAATGGAAGACGATCTGGGCGGATTCACCAATACCTGGAATTGAGAAGGGGGAGACATTCCGCGGGATGGCGAAAATTCGACACCGTCAACCGTTGGTTCCTTGTACTATATCTCGGTAAGACTGCATGTTTACGTCTGGTTGATAATTCCGACTCATCTTCCATAGTGACGAACACGGACTTTTAATTACGACCGACACGCCTCAGAAAGGCGTCGCTTCCGGCCAGGTGATCGCTGTTTGGGACGATGATTGGTGCTTAGGTTGCGGGCTCGTCAACTCTGCATCTTATGTGGGGGAGCTCCACCTCCAAACGTCCGCGGATGACAGCGAGACTGCATTCTCAGTAAAGGAGAAGAGCGGAAATTATCGTACGAAGATGGAATCTCAATATGTACCACCTAAACGAAGCAGTCCCAAGTATGCTCTCCCGTCATCTTCACGTCCTTCCTATGACTGATGGCTTCGCAGAACGCGCTGCGGGAAAGAGTGGATTCGGACGCATCCCAACGGGACTGTAGGCGCTTTTCAATCGTACTGGAACTCTTTAACCCAAGAGCAAAAAGACGTAAGCATGTCGTGAGAATGGTGATTCGTAGCTGATTCCATCGCGTAGTTTTATCAGCGCAAAGACAAGATACCGGCGAATTTTCACAGCTGATATGATGCATCATGACTGCTCGAGCTTACTTCCGCATGGCCGAAGACGTTTGACAAACGTCAACGTTAAGCGGTATTGATCAATGATATTCATGAATATAGTGTGGTTCATGCAGCAGCACCGCGACGGCGTTAAGCGGAAGAGCGCAAGATGGAATATATTTCTGGGCTCAGTACCGATATGTAGCAGTGTTATCCCGTGTACATGCCTAGCAATTCCATGAATCAGTATTCCACAAGACTAAAAAGCATGCTCACCTCACACTCTATTGCGTCAACATAAAGTTTCTCTCCCGTATCTTTTGCTTATTCTCCAGCCTTCGCTTATACCGCTCCGCCCTCCCTCCCGGTCCATCATCCGGTATCACTCGTGGCTCCAACAACGTCCACAGCCAGTCCGGATATTCTTCATCTGGCTTCGCGAGAACCGGCTCTTGGCCTTTGAGGTAATTCAATCCTGTTAGAACCGTATCGGCCGGACAGGAAGATTTTGGTGCTGCTGGATTGAAAGTGAATGAAAAGAGCTTAGTTGAAACGAAGGAGCTTACCTGATTGTGCAGGCTTCTTGGCAGCAGCAGCAGGTTCGGAATACCGCCGAATCCGGCATAGGGTATGTGGTATACGGCGTAGGGAACAGGCTTGAAAAAACATAGATGGAGGTTGATGGCTGGGCTCGGCGAGGAACGACCAATTTGGGAAGTTTCGATCATGTGACCATTTAAAATCCAGGCGCCCATTCTTCGCGTCCGGTCGGTCTACCATTACTGTTTTACGGAGTTCCAACGTGCAATCAGGAATGTTTGAAATATTTGCCTGCATTTTGTGACTATATGAGACTTTTTACGTCTTGGAATGGAGGTTCCGGAGGCAATTTCTCGCCGATGACTGGTTGGGTTCTATCGTAGACGCGCACACTTGTCTGTGCAATCATCGAATGACTGTGTTACAATACTTCTGAAGGTTCAACATGCAGTACGTGCTGCTTCAATGATGTAGCTTCCGAGATCTATCACCGTACGACGAAAGATATAACTTCAATTGAGTAAAAAAGAAACTTAGATCCACTGCTCGTCCTCCCTCCCTTTGTATGCGTATGACTCGCAAAAGAGCGCTATAGCTTCGTTTCTCATAATACGTGTTATTTGAGAACGTCCGAATTCTGCTCTATGTAGGTTTCCCGGAGCCGTCTGTCAATGATCCGTGTAGTCTGTCTGTACCTTCGCGAAAATCGAGGTGAAGAAAAGTTATGCCCATTCGTGAGTCCGGCGGCGCTAGAACAACGGTATCATCGCACTAGCGGCAATCGAAACGCATCACTGATATGCCATTGTACGCACGTTGTTTCAAATTTACCAGACCCGAGGCCCCTACTTAAGAACTCATCGAGTATCCGCAGATGTTCACAGACATATAACCAAGAAGCTCGAGCAATAATTTAAACCCAATATCTATGGGCTTCCGGTGAAATATGTACATCCCGATGCGAAGAACTAAAAAAAAAGAGTACCCTAAATGATTGTACGATAGTAAGTTAAGATGCTGATGATCGGGAATCCTTTTGTTGGCGTTCGCGTATCGTTTCGGTCTGACCGATATTCCTTGGTATGGAATGTCCAATTTCTTCTTCCCAGACGCCCCCCTGTTCAGCTTCTGAGTCTTCGCGAATGATAAGGTTGCTTGTTCGCGGCTCCTGCTGTGGCATTGAATTTGTCATGCCCGACACTACAACAGCCCTGCTGGTCTTCGCTCGGTTGCCCCCACTGCTGTTCGACATCTTCTTCCACGCTCCTTTCATCATTTTACCGAGGGCTAGGAAAGGGTCTTCGAAATCTTCTGTGTCCCTACGGTCGTGCCCCTGGCTGGCGGTTCGGCGCGCGTGCTCTTCCAGCTCAGTCTCCGTCCACATCCCATTGCCCGACGGAATAGGAGGGGCCTCTTCTCCGTGCATGGCTCGACGCCTGCGCATCAACTGGCTGCGCGCAGCCACACCCAGAGGTGCCGTGGAACGTCTTCGCCGGGGCGCCATTTCCGGTAGAGGGGCAAATTTTACATTCATGGTTGTCGTTGGTAATGAAGTCGTAGATGGAGGCAAAGACGCCGACCGATTTCGTACATCGAGGATCCCTTTGGGGGAGGTACTCGGTATCGTCATTTCCCCTGTAGCGGTGGGGGAAGAGCTGAGCGAGGAATTAACGGAGGAAGAATTGCTTTCAGGGGGGTATTGCACGGGTATATTGACTGTGAGCGGATGTGACGCTGACGAGCCGGATGAAACTGAGTCAAATGACATGGGTGAAGATACGTGTAGATTGGGATGGAGTAATGAATGATAGTTTTGTGGATGGACTAGCCGGAAACGGTTGTTAAATGACTTCATAGAATGGAAATTGTACTTACCGTCTGGATGGTCGGAAAGTTTGTCGTTGGATGCACCGTAAAAATGTGAAGCCGTAGAATGAAGCCTAATTTGCAGATAGCATTTCATTAGGACTATCAAGCAGGTATGAAGTCACTCACAAGAAACAGTCGACTCCCAGATAATGCAAACGCAGCCCCCTCCAGCACCTGAATTAGGGATTTAAGGGTCGTGGTATATATGTTGTCCACTATTGAGATGGGTGCGGAGGGAAAGAAGGGTAAAATGCGATGCAATCCTGCAGCCGCTAGGGGCCGGAAAGGAAGGCCGATCGATGGAGTAAAAGAATGGCTGGCGAGCGTCGCTTGAGGAGGTAAGTGGAAAAAAAAGAAGAGTGAGTTATGTATACGTCTATGCCAAACAATTGACTGTCCTCGTCAACGTCGTAGACACTTGAACAGGTGCTCCCATGTGCCGTGATATGTTACGTTCAGGGCAAATCCTAAAGTGGAATATAAATTTGTCTAGCCTCTGCTGGAAGTTGCCGGTAGTTAGTGGTCCGGCCGCTATCCTACATAGGGATGTTCGATTTTATGGATCGTACAGTGCTTAGATCACCGAAGGAAGGTGAGAAGATGAGAAACATAATAAAAAGCGTGCCTAACTTCGTTTTGGAGGGCGATCTCAAAAGCTCTCTAAGCAATGGTCGGGAAGTTCATTATGATACATACTCTTGCTAATACAAGACCAGCTTGCGATAAATTGGAACTATTGAAAAGTACATTAAATCATGCTTGTTGATCGGATGTTTGCGATGCCGACTTAGTCAGTGTGTGGTATTGTACGGGCTTTTTAGTTAGCTTCTTCCTTCGACACAGGTAGATTCTACGATTCGATCAGTACTCAGCTAGGCGAGATAGAGAACGCAGAACGTACATGCCAGCAACGACCACAATCAAAGCCACGGCACCCCCTACTACGCCTCCAATGATAGCTGCTTTATGCCGTTCAAAATAGCTCTGCGAATCCGGATTAACGAATACATATTTTCTGTTGGGTAATTCTGACGTTGTTGGCGGGTTCGTCGGGTCGAAACAGTATTGTTTGAAACACTTCGAACACACGTCTGATCTTGATACTGAGGGCGTTGACCTTAGTCGCGCTCGATCGATAGCTGCACACTGTAGACATTCCCCAAAGTTGGAATCAGGCGAGTTGGAGTCGGGTACAAAGCCCCCGATGGTATTGGAGAAGACCTGGTCGATAAAAAGTTGGCTATGTTTCTGTGTGTAAGATAATTTGAAGGTGTCGGTGCTGTGGATCACCGTCAGTACAGATACATGAGGCTGACACGAGCATTGATCATTACACTTACTTAGTGACCGGATTATCCCCTGTCAAAGGCGGAGAATTTGGTAAGTAGATGACAAGCGGGTATTCTGGAGGTGATTGCTGTGGATCGCAACCGAAGAAAGTGGGTCTTTGATTGGCACCCGCATCGATGAATTCCTGAACGGTGGAAGGTATCGGAGGAAATTGCTGATGCTAATAGCAAAGGTCAATCATAGGCGAGGATGCTAAGAATGAATCGAACTAACCGTGTCATTAAGGATTTGCGACGTTCTGTTCGTTGTGAAGATACTACTTTCGCCGCTGCAACTAGTTCAGGGATGACAAAATTCAAGAAAAGAAGCCGCCTACCTTGGCCAGTTATTGTCGTCATCGGCGCTCGAATCTACACCTACGATGACGTCAAGCCCTCTAGCCTTGACTAGTAAAGGACTGAAAGGCACGACCTCGCCATTGGATCCTCCGTCAATGAGCTCCAGCCAGTCGCTATTCGTATCCACGAACGTAGAAGGCTTAACATTCCTAAAAGAGCTGTTCACGAATTAGAAGATAACGGGGAGTTACAACGTCCAAAATGAACACACTTGGGCCAGTTGGCGACGTCATCATCTCGGGTTCGAACGTCCTCCAACATTCGCGCCAATAGATGTGTCAGAACCTCAAAATAGTTGCTGTCCTTCAATTGCTCCCTACGCTCGTCGAGGATTTGCTGCATCCAAATATTGCATCAGAAACGCCATCATCCAGACTGACGCAATCTTACATTGAACAGACTCGAACTCGTTCCCATCACAAACCCAGTTTCATCAAGACCTTCGAGGCAGGCCTGATCGTTCACAGGTTTTCCATCAGTCAGATTGGACCCGGCAAATTTGAGATCTATCGCGGCAGAAAGACTTGGATCATATGAAGCCAGCTCCAGCGGAGAGAACTGTCGGAAACGCCTTATCAGCAGAAATTCTCGATGGCAACGATGACGCATCGTACCTCGAAGACTGTGGCTTCGGGTGGCAAGACCCCGGTATAATTCGATCCATTTGGCCGGGAGTTTGCCAGAATGATAGGAAATGGAACACTCTGCTGCTGGTACACCTGAGATGCAGGTATATCAGACCAGAGTTGTCCGGCCCCATGGGCAGAATCGTTCGTAAAGAAGTTTTCCCTATTGGTTTGATTTAAAAAATGGTACGACAGCGCGCTTGGCAGAAGAAAGCATGTTGAGCCACCAGATATAAGCATAAAAGGAAAAAGAATCATACCGAGACCAAGGATCCGTTAAGCTGGTGTCGCTACACACACAACGGAGGCCGTTAGTGTACGCCAAGGAAACGCGGGAAAGTTGACTCACATCCCCTTACTGGCTTTCGCGATGACACTCCACATAATACTTCCGTAATATGCTTGATTATCGTCATTAAATATATCCATGCCGTCAGGGAGGAAGAGGTCCAAGTCGAGAAGCCACCCTGCTCGTTCGTTTCCGTTCCCAAAAACCAAATCCTGTATGGTGGGGAAATCGTTTGAATACAGGGAAGATGTGAGCCAAGATCCGCCTGTTGTGACTCTAACATAAGCAGACGTCGCTACCTGTACGCATAGTGCTCACCTGATAAACCAGCCATGTACGATGCAACCTGAAGCAAACCTCCTGTTCCCGCCTGCTTCGCGGAGGCGTTACGCGCGTCCAAAGAATTAAGGACGCCGGCGCCATACAAACTTGCGCGAAATCCCCCACCACTCAATGCTATACCGACCCTGGGAGCGTTATCTGCAGAGAAGGACATATTGTATCCCAGATTGGAGCCATTGCCTATCCACGTATCCCAAGCCTCTAGTGTCACGCGTTCTCGGTCTTGGATATACTCGATCTCGCTTGGATTCAGACTTTGGTTTTGAGCAGAGAAAACGCGGAGGAGGGAAGCCTGTGGACACGTTATCCCCGTGGACGGCGCATAATCTGTCACTGAAAGCCCTTGGGCGGTCGCACGTACGAGACAGAGCGTCAGGACGACTAGAAGCCGAGGTAGAGGGTTGCCAGCAAACTGCAACATCAAGTTGGGGGGAGGAACAAGCACTGCCAGTGAGTCCTGGTTTATCGGCGAGGTTTTATGCTTACGTTGAAGGATCATCAGCAAGCCGGAGTTTCGTTCCGAATAATCCAGCCTATCGCAATAACATCTTTTCGCCCTGACGGTGATAGACCATCACTAACCTGTTTCACCTAGAGCGCCGACTAGCAAAATCTTGGGGGCGACTTTGAACGCCGATCTACATGAGATGTGGCACGGATCTAAGCGAACGGATGCCATTTGATGCGGGCGGCGAAGTAGAAAGAAATTGACACTGGGCGCAAGTACGCTGGAAAGCAAATGGAATTATATTTACAGCTTTATGATACAAAACTAAAATGGGAAAGATGAGAACTATGATATCAGAAGCAGAAGGATGTTCAACGTACCTCGGGGGGAAGGGGCGATTACAGCACGCTCAGTTCCCTAGGCTTCTTCCCGGTGGGCGCCTCCACTGGGGTAGGGACAGCCGATGGGTCAGCTACAGCCAGCTCGTTCGAGGACGTCTTGTTTTTCCCCTGCCCTTGCTGTTGACCAGCCGCTTTCCTCATGACCCTGAGGAAATGTTCTGGGGTTAGGCCTCCACTCGTCCCAAATTTTCCAAACGACGCCCGTTCCTCCTTCTTGGTCAGATGCACATCGCGCGCGACATAAGGTTTGAGCTAGGGCCGGTCAGGACATATCGGGTGAGAGTCGGAAGGTCCACACACAGGCGATGATTCTATTGCTTCGATGGGAGGTGCAATGAATATACGGACTTTTTCATCCAGCAAGCGGTATTTTGCTTTGCCACGGATTACATGTTTACCGGGTGCACCGGTTCGAGTACCACCTGGTAAAGCTGATTGTCTAGTACCTATAACACGACGAGTCATCAGTTTACACATTTCATAGCTCCAATAATAGACGCCAACCTTTGTAGAAGTCCTTTCCAGCGCGTTTCGAGGTGAGAGGCCGCCGCGACGCCTTTGAGAACCGCGCCAATGTCGGGAACATGAAAAGAGAGAAATTTCACGGCGTGAGAGAAAGCAGCAAAAAGTTCCCACAATCAGCCAGTCCGATCATCTTCCTATCCTATGAACTTTCTACCCCACGACTAATACAACTCTACTACACTTTAATGGGAAAGAAGAATTCAGATTTCTCTTCAGCTTCTTCTAGTCGTAGCAAACGTGGTAAGCCTGCTGGCCGTGGCCGTTCTCGTGGAACAGGATTCAAGCGTGGCGGGAGAAATGTTGCCGGCTCTGATGAGCGTCCGGAAAGTGCAATCGACAACGTCGATGGGAATACTGCCGATGATAGTGGAGAAGATGAAGAAGGTTGATATTCTTTTTCAATTTTTGCATCCGGGCACTTATTCTATCTGTAGATAACGACACTACTATCAAAGTACCGGTCGCTATGTGGGTAAGCTTGTCAATGCCATTAGAGGTTCATGCTTGACTCCAAACCAGGATTTTGACCATTGCGATCCAAGACGATGTTCAGGAAAGAAGCTTGCACGACTTGGTCTGATACAAGAATTAAGAGTGGGTTCTCGCTTTCGAGGAATCGTCGTCTCGTCCGTCTTATTTCACTTTCTTTGCATGATATCAACGTTCATATGTCAAACAGCCCCAAAGGAACGTCAGTCATATCTCCTGCAGATCGAGAAATCGTTGAACAATGCGGACTTGCTGTCGTCGAATGCTCTTGGGCGCGCCTTGACGACGTTCCTTTCTCTAAAATTGCCAGTCCTCATGAACGTCTCTGTAAGTCGTATTTCTTTCCGAAAACAGTCTTACGTATGCCTCTTTAAAGTACCCTACTTGATTGCTACCAATCCTACAAATTACGGGAAGCCATGGCGGCTCAACTGTGTCGAAGCGTTGGCTGCTGCCTTTTACATCACCGGCTTCGATTCATACGCTGAAAAACTGCTGTCAGGTTTTGGATGGGGCGGCTCGTTTTGGAGTGTCAACAAGTAATTTATTTTTCTTTGCTACCAGCCATCACTACCTACAGTCTACCATGCAGGTCGTATTTGGAACAATACAGGACATGCACTTCGTCCGTCGAGATTAGTGACACTCAGGAGAAGATAATCAAAGAATTGGAGCAAAGTTGGGAGGAATCTCGTCGCGAAAAGGGTGAGCTTACGCGCGTGGTTGTATAATAGCTCACCCTATCACCAGATAATACCGGGGATGATGATCTCTTGTTTAGAAATCCGAACCATCAATATCCTGAGAGTGATGAAGAAGATCCCCCAGTTTCTAGTGATGATGATGAAGGGTGTCGTTGATTAAGTTCATACTATCAGGATCGTGTAGCCAAGAAGGTGCTCAGCCTATGTAATGTAAAGTTTTCGATATTGGTGACAGTATCGTCTAGATGATTTGAGGCTTGTTTCTATCTCCTTGGAAGCAAAGGGGTCAATGATCATATATCAAGATAATCTTGGGGTCCAGACAACTGACGATTCTGACACAAGAGCGGGCATACGTTTCAGATATGGGAACAGTCGATCCAGACAAGTACCTTCCACCTTCCGCATCAACTTGAATCACGCTGCCGATGATAGCCCGCGATGATATTTTCGGCGGGAAGGTCTTCGTAGCTGCCTTGTGTGCGCTAGCCATCGCGTAGTCGTCTTCACTGTCCAGAGACCGCAGACCTAGACCCAGTACGATACCCGTTTGTATCGATCCTAAAGGTCTGCAGTCGAGAATGAAATGTCCTTGCCAGAGGCGACAAAGCGTCGAGAAAGGGCCATTGGGAAAACCCAGGGTACATTGTTTTGCCTTCAAAAGATTCTGGGGTGTCCTAGAATAAGAAATGGACTATTACAGATAGGATGTAAGAGACCGCCGTGGAGCAAATGAATCGAGCGCATTCCCGTGCCCTGGGTTCCCCAATACTCCGACGATATCTTTTACGCTCAGCAATCAAGTCTTGTTATACTAGAAAGGGAGGGGTGATATGTATGTATGCATTAGTTTAGTAGTCAATGGAAATTTATCAAGCACGACTGGCAGGCTATCCATCGCCCCGCTCCGTTTCCAGAATCTCACGAATTGAGTCGGTGTGATTGTAATCGCATTTAATACTTCCGCCGTGGAAAGTCACATAGTCAATGGTTTTGAACAGGCGTCCTCATCCAGTTCATAGAAGGCACTAGCAGCATGTCTTGTATTGATTTTCCATGATTCTAATGAAAAGAAATTTCACTGACATGATTTGGTAATGATCATCTTCGCCCACCGTGTATACACGGCCCGTCGGAGGAAAAGGGCCGTCTACATAAGCATAGACATGGGCAGTTCCGGAGCGACAGCGCGTTGACAATCCGAAGTATACTAACTGCAGTGCATGAGAGTAAGCATGAAGCCTCTGAAATTGTGAGATAAACCCGCCGAACGTCAATCCACCCCTTGTCTGACTTGAACATTTCAATGAATGTATTTGCGACATTTTCGTTGCCTTCAACATGAAGACCGGCGTAGTTGCGGACAGCTTCGAAATCCATCACCGCGTCCGAAGCGTTATGCTTCGCGATTTCCGTGGCATCTGAATTGTTGTGGGTTGAAATGTAGCCTTGACATGATGCCTATGACTTTCAACCATTCTGTGATAGCTCAGGAGGCTAGTCCAAGTAGATATAACGAATCAGAACCCACCTTACGAGCAATATCCGTCGCATTATATCCTAGCGTGTTTTCAAACGAGGTCTGAGAGGCCGAAGACAACGCCGTAGTAGACAAAAGTGTTATATATGTAGCAGGACCATAATAGAGGCAATTTTTGGTGGACGTCATCTTGAGAGGATGAGAAATAAGAGTGACTCGAATAACTGAATTAATCAGTAATTCAACTGCGTCGCTTTTATAGCGAATTTGGAAATGTACACAACAGTCAGTAGTTTCATATATTTGGAAAGAACATGTAGCAGTTGGCCGAGAACTCAAACATTCAAATATCTTTGAAGTACTACTCATGTGTCGGGCCCGCGTCGGGTGTGGACCCGTATATCCCAATTTGAGCCAAACATGACCACACGCGTCACATTTGTCCCACGCCTCTTCGTTTGTCTCTTGACCACATGCCTTCGACCCCACGACGTAGCAGCGTCGGCACCTCAAGACGCGATAAGCCTCATGTACCCTACCGTGGCGACAACCCAGAAGTTGGGAAGAAGACAGGTGTTACGGTAAAACGAGTGACCACCCGCGGCGACGGTTTCGAGCCATTCGAGCAGCTCTTGCAGCAAGCTGACCAGCGCACGCCACCGGCAAAGAGGAGCAAGAGGCGACGGGATTCGGAACCGGAAGAAGATATTGTGGACGAGGATGGTGAACAGGATATGGAGCTGGATGATAGTAAGTCAAGAGTTGGATCAGAATCACTCAGATTACAACAAGTCGCATAGGTCCCATTCATTACATTGCCAACACTCGAAAACCTGCTACACCATCATCTTCAAAACGTATAGGCTCTTCTTCGCGTCCGGTCGCCAGAGTATCTGACGTGGACTTTGATGAAGTCCCGTCACCTCGCCCTCAGTCCAGTCGTTCCAATGGTCGAGGACGGTCTCGACTGTCAGAAACGGTGACCGCTCGCGATCTAGCAGACGAAGAACCCGAACAGTATGAACATCAAGACGATAGCGCGATGAATTATGACAATTTTGGTCAAGATGAGGCGCCATCACCGCGGCAAACCAGTTTCATGGAGATGGATCGTGACGATGATGATGAACAGCAGGGCGATGCTGACGATGTCCCTCCTGTTGTCACTTCGGCCAAGAAGTCTAAGAAGGGCAAACAACGGGTCACGTTAGAAGAGCCGGAAGAAGACGTCGAGGCCGGTATTGCTCAGGAACTCGAACAGCTGGATCGGGAGCCTCTATCAGACGAAGATGAAGAGCCTTCTCAAAAAAAGCTTCGGGCGGAGAAGGCGAAGGCAAAGAAGAAGGCTCTTAGTACTAGCAGCCACCGACTGAAAGAGAACCGCAGTGTGTTATAAGTTCTTGCTCCATGTTCTACAGTTAATGTTTTGTCAGGCATATCACCTGAAGGCTTGCGGCGAAGTCAGAGAAGACCTTGTAAACCCCTGCAGTGGTGGCGTTTAGAGAAGCGAGTGTATGGCCGCGTAACCGAAGGGCGTATTCTTGTTCCTGAAGTCAGAGAAATCCGACGGTTGGCCCCCGAGCCTATCGAACCTCTCGGTTCGAAGAAGAGAAAGCGATCGACCCGAAGCCAGAGTAAAGTACCTGCGGAGTATCCCGATCCTAATCCCGAGAAAGGCTGGGATGACGAGACCAACACGCACTGCGAAGTACTTGGGTATCCTGACGGCCAACCCCGCCTGCGGCGTGAGTTTTCGTACCTCAGTGTACCACGCGGGGCTGACATGCTCTTCTAGGTATCGCATGTACTGCACGAATGGTGAATGTCCAGCAGGCTGCAAATAGCAACTGGTTCTTTGAAAAGATTTTCGGTGATGGGAATTTCATGGCTGCTGGACAAATGCTTATTCCACCGCGAAGTCGAAAACAGTCTAAACGTTCGAAGGACAATACCTATGTGCGCTTCATGGAACTTCCTCAGTTCTCGGGGGTATTAACTTCATTTGCAGATATTCTATATCATGGAGGGCGCTATCAACTTGAGAATTCACGAAACCAGCATGATCCTTTGCGCAGGTGCCATGTTCATGGTCCCTCGAGGTAAGTAACACGAACCAATCCTAGCATTAGGCTACATATTCTAATTTCTATCTTAGGCAATGCATACTTCATCGAAAATATTGCCGAGCGGGACGCCAAACTGTTCTTCAGCCAAGCACGTGAAGACACCTTATCCGAAGGACCCCGACCTGTCTCGGCAGGCGGAAGGTCTTCGAGCGCTGGAGCGCGAACTGGGGGAACACCGAATGTTGAGAACCCTGCTCCGAAGAGGGCTGTATCGTCGAGGATTTGAATGTTTAACCGAGGGACGCAATCCTATGATTCTTTTATTTGGATTTTATTCATATCACACCACGTATTATTATACTTTTTTCTGCGTCTCGATCTGTACGGCAGCTATGTTCAAACACATCGTGTTGTATTTCTACTCGTCAACTAAGCTCTTTCAACGTTGCGCTCAAGGTGCGCCAGCAAATTTACTGTGGTAACTTTATAAAAAATAGATGGGTAGGAAAGAGGGAGGGAACGGCTCTAACCAAAGAGTATCAGCAAGACCACAGCACAGAAACCTTACGGTTCCAGGATCCATAAACGGTGGAATTTGCTAAGTTTGGATCTGTCCGACGGCGTTTAGAAGTTTCAGAACACCCTTCCTGCAGAGTGGCGACAAAGAAAGACACATGCATGAGTCCGGCAGGGCCACTTAGCCTTCTGTATAAACAAGTTGTGGAACTATCTTTAAGACTAGCTACGCCGAGGTTTTATACTGGCATCTATGCTTCGTCAAGGTTGCATCGTGCCGGTGGGAGAAGTAACATATCTCGGCCCAACAAACTGAGAAACAACTCGACGTACAGAAACATGTACTAAGGTATGTCTCCAACTCGGTAGACTCAGTACACCGTGATGAAGATTGAGAGGACACTGGGTGATCGTCTGACTTTGGGCGGTACGCACACCTTTGCATGCAGCTCCTCCAAACCACTGGGCGCCCTTGGAAAGGGGAAGGTCACTGATGCATAAAAATAAGGAATCCGTGTTGGCTGAACCTAAAGAGTATCAATGTAATTCCTTTGCCCGATCATCATATACAGTAACGACTGATTTACTATGACGACACTGTTGTAAAAGAGTGTATAACGGAGGTTATGAGTGCAGTGGTAAACTACGAGACTTGACCGTATGAGAGATGTGGGTGAGAGTGAGAATATGAATCTATTATTATTTGTGGGCTGGTCTGCCCGGTATATATACTACAAGGTGGGTACTTCTAGAATATACTATCATCTACTAGTTTCCATGTCTGACTCATTGCTGAGTGAGCAGACAGGCGATCGAGTCAAGGAGAAGGTGCGCGAAGGTTCGGGCGCTTCATGTTGGCCGCGCCCGGATGGTGTATGCTATTGCAGTATTTTACTTGCCAAGTCGGAGCAAAAGGATCTCCGACCTCCGACAACTATCCAATAATACCGCTCACCATCATTCACGAAGATCTGACATAAGCAGTTACTTGCTGCATCGCGGAAAAGTCCGAGTGCACAATTGGACTAACTCCGTAACCACGCTGTAGTGTATCTTCGAGAAATGATGCGGATGCATCTCGCTAGTCTTTATGTTGACGTTGAAGCTTAGAGCTTCGTTACAAGATAACGATGAGCCCGATGCTCAGAAAGCAAAATATGCTCATATTATTATCATATAATGTGCTTTCTTCTTGTTATGACTTCGGTTCCTTATGATTGGCGGCCTTATAGGTCGACTTCCAAATCCTACATCCTGCCGCTGACTGGGAATGGCATATGCACCTGTATTTTTCCTGCACAATTAACTTACATTCTTTTCCACAAATTGGACTTTGCGTACAGAACCGATCCTGGATTGATTCCGGAAGTATCCGTCTGTCTGGTTTATCTGGATCATTTACCGCTTCTTATAGCGCGACAAAACATCGGAGTCGTTAGGTTGGCACCCTGGGCTATTCTGTTCAGTGGAAGTCACTTATATCTATTCATCTGTGTCATCTAACAACTCCGCAGTCCGAGAGCTTACCATTTGATAGACACTTATCATCTTCACTTCATCCAACAGCAACCTGTACGGAGATTTGACTTCCTGTGACATCAGAAACGTCTGGTTCCCTTGATAACTACACTTCAAATCTTGCACCGCCACTAGCCTCGCATAAACCCGTGCATCATTTATCATGGCCCATATTACTAGCTCCCAGCGCAGTACATGGATCACGCCAAGTTGATTCATAGATTTTTGAAGCCTACGACAGCGGCTCTCGGAATAACTACTACATTGTGGAGAATCGTACTTGTCCTGTCTATCTCGGGCGGCGTGTTGTGGTCCATGGAACTCAATCATTTGTCCAGGTTCTACACCAACCAAAAGTTCATTAAGCAGGGATTTCCCGAATGGCAGGATTCCAGCCGTTTCTAGGTTTCTGGCCGATTTTAGAAGCTATGCACATTATCTTTTACCTACGCCGGGTTTGTCGGCCTGATTATCTTATCCTGAACTGCCATTATCATTTTTTCGGGTATGGATTCGCAGGAACTTGAAGCCTCGCCATCAGCGTTTCACTGACGTACAAATCAGGCATCCTGCATGCGATGCAACTGGGAAACATATTATTGAGCCGCTTCCGTCCGCTTCTTTGATACATATCTCTCACGAACCGGAGCTTCTACATCGGAGTTGTTCCCCCTGCCAGTGCGAAGTGATGGCCATTGTCTTGCTTTAGGAAATCACGATTTGTAGAATGACTGTTACAATCTGGGATAAAACCATTCTTTGCCGCAAGGGGTAGGCTTCCCTTTTTTGTTTTTTTCAGCCGGTCCTGATGCTGCGGGACTGTCAGATCCACCTCAACATGCGCTCACACGAGTCCACGAATTCTGAACATGCATGACTCGGTATCAAGGTTCTCAGGGCTCGCTGAAAGTCATATCTGCATTCATGACACCTTTTGCATATATCGGACGTAGTTTCGACGACCATGAGATAGTATATCTCGTACAATGGTGTTCAGTCGCATCTCTCATGGTCGCTGCTTCGGTCCCGTTCTCCACGGTATTTCCATAACTGGCAAGCTGAGTTTTTGTATCGGGTCAGATCGTCCATTTATATGAGGCAGATCCTACAAGGTTTCACCTCGTGGGCGCTCTCACAGACCTATGAGAGTATTGCGTTTCCGACTCACTGCGTCTCCTCTTAAAGAATTGACCTTCTCCTCTGTTCGATTACTCTTCCAGTTCATACCTGCCAGAGAAACCCTTCGATAATGCCTGTGCTCCCGTTCTTTTCTTCGTGCTTTTCTCGAAGTCGGGATTCTCTAACTATGCCTGACTACTATCGCACCACTCGTGTGGAGAATTATGGTCCTTACTTGAGGACTGCACAGTCAAGTCCGGACTTATATGTTTGTTTCCTTCCCTATCTCAACTTCATGGTCTTCAAAAGTTTTCAGAATCGCCCCAGAGCTATAACGCAGAACAATCAGGAAGGCAGGTCCAGCTTTCTTTTGGTGAGCCCGCACTTCGATAGCGTATCTTTTATTATCTAACGGTTGGATTAGCCCGACTTTGACGACGGATACTTTCGGTCTGAAAGCGACACTGATACTCAGCAAGATCGTTACAAATGGCATCGCTTCCAGGTGCTGCGGACCCTTT
Source organism: Desarmillaria ectypa (assembly GCA_030407005.1). Taxonomy (NCBI): domain Eukaryota; kingdom Fungi; phylum Basidiomycota; class Agaricomycetes; order Agaricales; family Physalacriaceae; genus Desarmillaria; species Desarmillaria ectypa. Next base: position 3,742,956 of record JAUDYN010000002.1, on the reverse strand, counting down.
CCATCCAGGATACTCTTAACGACGTTTTACAGAGTGTCTTTTCCATCTTCAAGCGGCAAAGTCGAAAACACAGCCATACGCAGTACTGAGGTGACATTTGTAGCTGGGCGGATATTAACCATTAAATTATGGCTCTTTTTACACTAAATAGTGCGTCGGCCTACTAGTATTGTAGTCAATAATAAAGATATATGATCTGCGGAGATATTCATTACACAAACGGTGGACTTCTACCTTGGCTCGGACTGTTTTTAAGTAAAAAATCCGAAGTACTTGCAGAGTACTTGGATGTAACTTGAACTGCCCAGCGATTGATCATAAGTGACCTGCATCCCTTAGATCGACAAGCGATGTACGTGGACAAGCTCGGGAAATATAGTCACACGGCGTCAGTCTCTAAGAAGGTATCATTCCGTGCATTCCGTCAAACCCGAAAGGTCCAAATATAGGCCTGAGGTAGTTAGTATCCACGTGATTTTTACAACCTCCTTCAGAGCGACTCTCCTTGACTTCCTTCCACTGCCAACAAAGCCTCCGGGTAAGTGGGGGTCTGCGGTCTGTTTCAAACCGCAACATCTACTGCCGAACAGTGCGGAAGTATTCTAACCTCTCATTTTTCGAGGTCCATACCGACCCGCACGTATATTATGCAAACAGTGACACATTTCCTCAGCGATGTAAGAAGGAACGTGTTCTTCGCGGGGCTCTTTTCCTTGCGACACAGGTAGAAAGAACATCATGCATCAGGCTTCATATCCGAAGGATTCTTGGTGCCATGTCGTACTCAGGGTTGCGATTAGCCGCTGCTTCAACGCATACATACAGTGTTTCATTTTCACGAAACCGAAACAACCTTATCTCTTCCATCTTCGCTTCTCTTTGCATTTGGTTTGTAAGGATTTCTTCTCTCACTCTTCAAAATTTCTCACTAGCATTCAGATAGAACGCAGGCGTCATGTCACTGGCAGCTTTAAACGGGACTTTACCGGTGCTCAGCAAAGCTCAACTCGAATCCGGTTTCAAGTTGCCAAGTCAACGTGCCACGCAAGAGACCTGTGGTCCAACTGGGAAATCAGGTTGGTTCACTTTCCCTAGCCATGTCCAGTTATACTGACCAGACAGTACTACCAGCCATATCTTCAATACCGAACGAAATTTTGTCAGAAATATTCGTTGCCTATTCCAGATCTCAGGTTCATAACGTATGGGATGTGAAGGAAGGTCCCCGATTGTTGGAGGTGATATGCATCTTGTGGAGAGATATTGTTATATCTTCTCCTCGGGTGTGGTCTTCTTTTGCTGTGGTTGCACAGCAGGATAGTGGCCACCTGCAAATGGTTAGCGTGCTGCGAACCTATCTCTCACGCTCTGCGAGCTGTACACTCTCGTTCACTTTCACAAGCCGGTCCATGGTTAGTAGTTCCCATCTTCTACTTGACGTACTTGCGTCACATTCGGACCGTTGGACAAATGTCACTCTTGACATGCCATTATCATTGTATCGATTTCTCACGCCGATTTACAAGCGCCTTCCTCTCCTGCATTCCCTGTCTCTCAAAGATACTTCTGCATTCCAAAACGATATTATAGGCACCGACCTCAACCCATTCCAGTTCGCTCCGCGATTGCAGAGACTGGCCCTTGGTGGATTTTGGAATGCCACCCAGGATTCGTTCCCTTGGCATCAATTGTCCTTTTTCTGCGACGAAGGTGGACAGTGTACCACGCTCCCAGACATCTTTTCCATGTCCCATTTGGAAGAGCTAATTTATCGGCCAACCGCGAAGAACATTCTGACAACGCATGAGGTGCATGTTCTACCGCAGCTAAAGAGGATCCGTATACTATCAGGGTGTCATTTGAATGCCTTCCTTGATAATGTATCAACGCCTTCTGTTCAGGAGATCACATTGGATGACATGTGTTTCCGCTATGAGACGAAATGCGTTACAAAAATTCTTCAAAACCTTCTCATGCGCTCCAAAGCATGCTTGAAGACTCTCAATATCGATCACCTTGCGTACGACGATGCCTCGCATCTTTTACGTTTATTCCAGAGCACTCCTCATCTGACGGGCCTCAATATACGGTATTGGTCGTCTACAGAGCTATCGAGGCTATGTAGGGGGTTGGCAGAGGACTGCAGCATTCTACCCGACCTACAAACCCTCAGCTTGCAGAGCGACCTCACGACCGCTGTTTATGATGTCGTATACATGATAGGATGCCGTTGGTGTCCCATGTCTGGTAATGACAAACAACTTCGGTCGGTCAAGCTCTCGGGTTATCCCATCTACGATATTTCATCCCTATTGAGCTTGCGAAGATTCTCCGAGGAGGGATTGGATGTGTGCTTCAGCATGTAATCATCTGTATTGAGAGCCTTGCTTCACTTTTACCGTCAATTAATATGATTCTCAGGAAAGAGCACCTGGCAAAGTTGATCGCTGAACTACATTGGGAAAGGCGCTGAGGCGGGACGTTTCGGACATATCCGTCTCATCTCATCATATCCCGCCTCTTATGCCAAACGCATGGATAACCCTAAGTTTGAGCAGTACCGTGTAGGACACTGTACCTACGTGACGCGTCAACGACCTTCAACGACTCGATCAGGGGGACATGAGTAGACGAGCAACTGAATCGAGTCACTCGAGGCTTCGCTGATTTGCGTTCCGCTACCATGTACACCACATTGTTGACCAACGGGAGTATTGTCCTTGTCAGCTTGAATAGCATGCCCGCCCAAATCCCACCACATTCTTTTGGCCGTGAGAATTTGGACGTTCTTGGTGTCCTGATGTCATAAACAAGGTATGCTATTGCTTGCAGTCGCTATTGTCGGGCATGCCACTGATTTTTAGTGGAAAGGCGTAACGTAACATCCATTGTCCAGACATGGGAAGGGCACGTAAAGTCGAGCCTTTCTCTCGATATATAACATGTTGGATTCTCTGGTATCTGCACCTCTCGCTCCTCGTATCAATAGTACGAATGGCATACGCGACACCCCACTTCACGACTTCTGCTATGACGGACGCTAGATGCGTAGCTTGCACCAAGTTACCTTCGGCGCACGTCTCGCATAGTTTCTCATCGACTCCCCCCACATCGTACGTGTCGTTAGCTCCCGAGTACGGGACTCCCGCGGAGTATCACTTCGATGATGGCATCGATGGTCCTCCCTCTCCTACATCTACTTTGGTTGGCAGTGACGACTCTCATGAACGAGGTCTTTGCAAGGACAAAGTGATTGCCGCTGCCATGCCTCATCTCATCGCGCTCGCAGACTGGGTCGCTGTGGTTCTAGTCTGTGCCGCTACTGGACAGACCCCGACGGTTCTGCAGACCGTAAGGTGAGTTGACCTTTCTGATATCCCTCGTCCTGTCTCTGATCGCTGTGGACGTAGTGAATTGTCGTTCTCAGCAACCTACGAAGATCTGCATGGCTTCGTCTATGACTTGATCATGTCGCAACATCAAACACCATTCACCTTATTTCACATCGTTGCCTACGCCACCCTCTACTTTGAAAAAGTGGAACCTCTCACACTGCGCAAGTTAGAAGACAAATCAAAGAACGTCGAGACATTTCGCAAACTGATGTTGACTCTCTTCTTCGTGGCGTTGGATCAGTTTAATGCCGATCCGCTTCCTTTGGAGACTAGGTGAATAATCAATGTGATACAGATTTTATTCTGTTGTTAATGATCTTTGAATAGAGCTGTTCTTACAGGGTTCACCGTCGACCAGGTCCTCGAAGCTCAAGAAGATGTACTGGAGACTCTAGGGTCGTATGTTCAGATGCCTCGAGACGTCTGGAATATATATACTAAGCATTTCAGAGAGTTATGCGCGCAGTCCTGGTTGCCGGTACATAACGATCACAATGTACCTGCCATCGTCAACGCCTTCCTCACTTTGTCCGAATTCACGTCATCTACCGGTTCCTTGCCCTTGTACGAAGTCCCCCTATCGTGGCTCGTTCCGTCCGTCACCAAGCAGGCGGTCTCTCCGATAGCACGCCCCAGCAGTGCCACACATCTCGCGGCGGTCGCCGAAATACCGTCTTCTCCCTCGGAATGGAATCCCTGTAAGGACCCAGTAGTCCCCCACACTAGACGACATCGCGTCACTTCATCGACATATCTAGAAGTGCCCCCGTCCGGCCATGACGACTTTATTCCTGATTTCATGGGCATGCCTATTGCGCCGAAAAGAGTTGAGAACGAGCTGGATAGAGTTAAAGTATGCACCCCTTGGGCGGTTCACCAGCCCAAGCCACGGCATGCCTTTCCTATTGACATCGATTTGCTCGCGCGGAAGGCCAATATGTGGATTGAGCAGAAGACGGCGGCAGTGCGTCGCTACCGGCCCTTTAAGAGGGTCCCTGGTCCGCGTCCGGCGCGCGTACCGAGGCCGTTTTAAGGCGAGAAAGCACGAGGCTGGCCAGCTTATATGCAGCTTGATATTTTCGGAGGTCGAGGGTGGGTTTGAAGTTTGGTCGGGGGTGGATACCTAGAACTGTAATAATATTAGTAGTACTATATATCCGTGACGTCGTCTGTCAGATAGGACAATTGGAAGAGCCCCCCGAGTTGCGGCAAGGATGGAATTGAGAATGCAGGAAGCTAGTCTGACTGCAACGCGAAGATTTTATTGAGAAAGCACAAAGAAATGAAACATCGGTTCCTGCCCGGTTGCTAAATTAATTTCCTGGGAAGTAGTTACTATTTTTGGGTGAGGCAAGCATTCTTTAGTTCCTTCCATCCCTTCTTCTTATATTCGCTTTGTTCATTTTTCTTCTTCCGTCTCAGTCTTTGTGTCCGTGGCTGCTCATGCTGCAGTCGCAGGTCGTTCTGTAACCATTGGTATTCCCTTTGACTCAAATGTGTGTCAACTCGTCTTTTTTCTGTGTGTAACGTAAAGCACTTAGCGACTTGATTTTGAATGTTTACAGGAGTACCTCTCGTGCACAGCAGCCTCAAGTGAACTTGAAGGAGCGTATTGCCGCTCTTCAACAGCGGAATGCCTCCCAAACACAGAGGCCTTCGGTGCCTTCTTTATCAGCAAACCAGTCTACGATATCCTCGGGCGGTCTCCGGGATAAAATTGCGAAATTCGAGCAAAAGGGAGGAGTTCCTGTGCCCAGAGGGAGTTTTGGTTTGGGTGCACCTCCGACTGCAGAGAATGGGCAGACAAGGAAAAGAGGTGAATTGTATGGGAACCGCATTCCTTCCGCTGTGCGAGTAGCCAGTGGAAGTAGCGCGCCTCCTATGAGTCGTCCCACGTCGCCTCTCTTCTCTTCTGGAGGAAGAAATTTTTCGCTGTCAGGTCTGGATTACGATGATTTCTCGGATACTGCGGATTCACCAAGGAACAGTCAAGCATTTCGCTCTTTGTCCCCTTCACCTACTCCAGACGATACACCTGAAAACTCGCATGCTTTTGGAACCAAATCTCGGAGTACGTCATTCGCGGCTGCCCTTGACATAGCTCGTCGGGCGGAGGCTTTATCTGAGCTCAATGGTAGAAGTGACACGCATTCTCATGAATGTTCTCTTTCACCACCCTTGTCTCCCGTACAGGGAACATCATTTTCTTCAAGCATGGACACGGACGAGGTCTCACATGACACACTAGTGATCGTGTCTGACGAGGCTTCATCTCCAATACACTCTCAAGAGTACGTGCTGTCGGCAGTCCCGGAGGATGAAACTTGTGTCACGGTTTCACCTTCAGACATCGCTGAGGATTCAGCAACCTTGTTGGATTTGACTGTGGACAATTCCGAGACAGATGCCGTAAGTTTGTGAACCATCCATGACTGAGAATTTCATTAATGATGTATTGCAGACCATAGATATAAATACCACTACTGGCAGCATGGACTCGGCGGATTTAGCAGACATTTCTTTACAGAGTGAAGATGCTTCGATGGACAAGCCTGACTCTCCTTCTGCAGCACTCGTTGAGCTCGAGCGGTCGCAATCTCCGGTGCTTTTACCTACTTTTCTATCACCACCGCCACCACCCGTCATATGTGTTACTAATGATGTCGGAGCTCATACTGAAGTGGCATCCGATCTAGCAACTGCTACAGATGAAGAAGACTCAGACTCGCATTTGTATACTGATGTCAACATCAGTGCACCCGACGGCGTCACCTCAATCGTGGCCTCCGAACCTGACCATCCTGACGCTAGTGACTTGATACTCTATGAACGGGTGTCTGTTGAGGTGTCAAATCTACCTCGATACCAGCTTTTACGGATGCCAGATGATGCCGCTGCGGTTGAGCAGCACCGAGTCCGTCCTTCACCAGAATCGTCACGTCCGAGCAGTGTTGCTATGGCCAGCCGTTCAGCCGAGTCCATTCTAGCCTCGGTTGAATTCCTGGAAGCTGAGAACGCTTATGTGGAGAGGGACCATACGGAGATGACCCCAATACCGGATTCTCCATTTGTTATAAACTCATATGACGCTGAGTCCACGCCTGTCCCATCGCAGCCGTCGTCTCCAGTTCGTGAATCTTTCTCACATCCCACACCCATAACCCCTTTGCCTCGCCCTGTGAGCATGATAGAGACTAGTCCCAGTCACATCACTACCGCTCATCGCAAGACCAGTAGCGGCACCCAAGCCCCACTAATCCAACCTTCTGAATCTTCTTGGCCCACTGAAACCGAATTTGGCGAGCTAACACTGCTCAAAACTTCGCGCTCGTTTTCACGTCCTCACACTTTCGTTTCACACTACGCCGAATCGGAGCCAGTAACATCTGAAGATCCGTCATTCTCGGCCATTGTGCATGGCAAATTGAGGGAAGTGGCCACGTTGCCTTCAAGGTCCATTTATCCGCCGTCCACACCCCAGATGAACAGGGTCAAACGCGCCATGAACGCAGAACCGCCTCTCACTCCTGGATCCAGTGAATTGGCACTACTACTTAAGGACGCTGCCCGTCTGGAACGCTCACTGATGAATGGGGAGCTGCCAAGCGAGGTCGGCTACGTGGATAAGAACCAATCTGTCCCCACCCCCGAAAATCCCCACCGGCATCTACAAGAGACGAAGGCGGCTGAAGTTCGGTTATCCCGTGTTCTTGGAAAAGACGAACCAGTAAGGCGAAAACGCAGCTTTCGCGTGCCACGGGCCCTTGCTCGAAACAAGGACGATAGTAAGGTCTCCCAGGACTTGAACGTGGAAAGGGGCAGTGGTGAAGCCACCTCTAGTAATGATCAAACAACGTCAAGTCTTCAGCCCGATCAGACTTGTTCGACGTCGGGCGACACCCGACACGGATCTGGTAGTGTTGTGGAAGCGACACCAGAGGATGATCGTCCTCCAACGCCGCCGCCAAAATCACCACGCTCCAAATACCTTGCCAGTTTCAGAAGACTAGCTAGTGCATCTCGTGCCTCCACCTTTCATGGTGCGTCACGTCACAGCGTCTCTTCCGAGATTTCATCCGATGATTCTCTGCCGGTCGTCACTCCTCCCGATAATAGCCCGGACTTAGCTGACTCGGGGGTTATAAGACCAGGGACTGGGACTGGTATAGGTTTTAGGGCATCTGTACCGAGCGGTATAGCATGGCCTTCATTATCTTCGAAGAAAAATGGCGGTGTCAATAGAGCGTCATCCTTTGCAGAGAAGATGTGGCGTCGAGGGAGAACCAAGTCAACCATTAGTATCGTCAGTACGACCGATGGTGATGGTAAGTCTCTTGGTACTGCCATATCCGTTCCTTAGTCCTAACAACACATTACAGATCGTAGCACATTCGGTACTATCAAGAGTGTACTTCCTCGATTGAATCGCAAACCCTCTGCGCCTGCAATGCCAAAGGCGCACATGGGTGCCGCACAATCTTTGTCCTCCAAGGATAACATCATAATACCTCCCGTGAGGTCTCAATCCCTGCGCTCGCTTCATCAGGCTTCTCAAAGACCACCTCTACCCCCGCCCGGCACCATGCCTCCGCTGCCACCTGCATACTTAGATCACCTCGCTCTCCCAGGCCTACCCCAGCAATCAAAACTCGATCACAACTTGGGCTCACAACAGGCGAGTCATCACGGTCCTACTAATACCTCTCCGCGCCCTGTTTCATGGGCAACAGTATCCTCAAATGTTTCGTCACCATCCACTCTTCTTGATAGGGAACTGTTTGACGCATTCCCTTCGGTACCTCAGACCCTACCCTCTCATTTACCCCCCGGCTACTCAATGGGACTTTCAGTACCAGAATCGGAAGGCGGCTGGAAAACGCCTACCCAAATTAATCCTTGTCCAATCCCCGAACACAGTTCAGGCTCTGTCGATCGGTCAAATACGATTCGTGGACGTCGGAAGTCAACAGAGACCTGCAGGCAGACAGCTACGGTACCCTAACCCGGGGATTGGACGATCCTAGTTACCCCCATGATATCATCATTTAGTCGCATTTCACACACACACTCTTCGTGCTATTTCCGGTTGCTCTCGATTAATTTACCACTGTAACATATTCATTTTGGAAGTCAATCAAGGAGGATCGGAAGGAATTGGATCCGAGAATGTCAATACTTTTCATTTCGCCTTCAAAATTACTGGATGGCTGTACTGCCCGTCAGGATGGGATCATACGGAGCTGATAGAGCTGACAGGCATCTTACAAAATTCATTTAGACGGCTGTCGTAGTATATGGGTATACTATGTTCTGGGGGAAGGGAACATTGATATATCCTAACCCAAGTATTACAAAAGATCTTGTAACCACTTGGACTTGATCACCATTTTAGAGTGATTGCTCTCGGAGCAGACAGATGATAGTATTTATAAAAGAGTAAGTCGACAACATGGCAAAAGCAAAATGCAACGAACGAGCAAACAAAGCAGTTATAAGGAGTATCATGGATCCGATATTCTAACAAAGGTAACAAGAGGTAGTTCAGTTGTCACTGTCTCCAACGTCGCCAGGCCCAATGCCCTTGGATAGCCAATACGATTGCTTGCGATTGCGTTCCCCGGTATCGACTTTGCGTATCGACTCTTTATCTGCAGGGTGGTTCGAGGAGTCGCTGGCGTATTCACCCTCTTCTTCTGCAAGGCTATCCTCATCTGTCGTGAAGTGTCCCCGGAAATCAGCCGATGTTCCCTTTCGTCTGCGTTTCTTCGGCGGCTCCTTCCCAATGTTATATCTCCCTCCATCAGACTCGTCATCATCTCGCCTGCGTTTCTTGCTCTCCCTCTCATGTTCTGAGTCGGTACCTAGACCCATGTCCATCTTGTGCACATTCTTCGAAGGGCCACTACTATTCTTGATTCCATTTGAGCGCCCATCGAATACTTGGGGAAGTGGCTTCTGGCCAACCATTCTATGTAAATCCCCAGAATCGTATACTTCCTGTACCACTTTTCTATGATTTATAGTCTACGAAGCTGATGAATCAAGGATTACCTTAGAGAAAAAATAGGAACGTACCTCCTGCGTTATGTTCAGGATAGCTGATAAGACGCTCAGATCAGCAGGATCAAACCTATCCCGCAAGTGCACCACATTTCCTGATCGTCGAGAGTTGATGATGCCAGCCTTCAAGTACGCAGCAGAAGCCAGGATGTTGAAGGCACCGGCAAAAGTCGTCTTAACTTTATTGAATGCAAACGAACCAGCTGATATATCGTTCGCTGTAACAACGGTGAGTCTCGAACGGCTAGTGTTAATATTCATTCACGTACAAAGGTCGGCAGGATCTTCAATGGACAGGAGCAATCCTTTCGAATCATTGTACCATCCCCTTTGCCTTTTATTATAATACGTCCCGCCGTCCCTCACCGAGATCCCGACATCATTGAAGTTGAAGTAGCACCCGTATAGCTCGAAGAACTCCATCACCAAAACACCCATGTTGGCATCGACGTCGATTTCTCCTCTCCGAATCTTCGGGTGCATCTGCAAAAAGCTGACAACTAAGCAGACGATCGCGTAGCTGCCCAGTCCGCCTGTATACACTTCGTTCATGCCTCGTTGAGCAAGAAACATCTTCGTGATGAGTACAAGACCGCGCAGCGCCATGCAATCTCGTCCATGCATATCACGTAGGAAGCCGTTGATGATGTCTACGCCAACCAGACCGTTGCCTTGATTAATGCTGATGTCGACGTGGAACATGCCAAGCTTCGTGACGAATTTGACAATGGGAACGCGCGCCTTAGCAATGATGGTAACTCGGTCAGTTATATGAGCTCGTTTCAGAGTTGCAGCGAGAGAGTGAAGGACGGCAACTTTGTTGCTATATGCCATGGAATCAGAGAGAATAACGAGGTCAATGTCACTAACAAAATGTCAATGACGAAGCCTGTAGCTGCAAGGAAAGACGGACCCAGTTGGCAAATATAGTTTGGTCGCGTAGCTTCCGAAAGGAAGAACTTTGGCGTCTTTAAACGATGCAGCAACCGCTTGTTTGATATGTGCCACCACAAGGCCGCGGATCTCGTCTTCTACTGGTGTCGGTGATATCCATTTAGTGAATGCCTCTACTTCCCGGTGCAAACTGATTGGAAGTGAGAGCGCGTCTGGAAATTAGACAATGCACATACACTTGAGCAACATTGATGCAACTATCCAGGTCCACGTTCTCGAGCCACGGGACCTTGTCTACCTTCCTGGTTCTGTAATCCGGTTCGTATTTCGCTTTTTCTCTACGTCTGCGATCCGTATACGTCTCTCTTTCTCGACTGCGTCGCCTCTCCTTGCCGCGGTCCCACTCTCGTTCGGGTGGAGAACGATCTTTTTCTATAACGCGAGCTTGAGATATATAATGAATTGAAGAACAGGAGACATACTTTTACTCTTCTCTCGCCTGTCATCGGTATCATCGTCGCGCCTTCGTCTGCTATCACGGTCCTTGTCCTCTCTGCGGCCATCCCTTTCATTGGAAAGGGTCGTTAATCCATCGTCACGCTCCTTCCCCTTCTTGCCGCTCTTCTTTTCATTGCTATCATCTGAATCTGAGCCGTCAAACGCAACGAAATCTGCACCGACGCCGAGTTCCTTGGAGACAGTTTGCTCTTCAGAATCGTCGATGTAGATGACTTCTCGCGCCCCTTCTGGACCATTATCTGTCTTTGATTTCCTCTTTCCCTTCTTTTTACTTCTCGGTTCTCGTGGGGCGTCTGGGGGCGGTATAGAAGAGGTCGAGGCAATTTTCTCGGCTGGCAAGACGCTATCATTACGCGGCGGACGATTGGGATTAGGAACTCTGTCTCGCTTGATTTTTGGTCGGCTTCTGATGACAGTAGACGCAGGTGCAGGCGACGCGGCGGGACTATCGGCTGTGGGCGTGTTGGCTCCAGAACTTTTTTTCTTGCGTTTCAAGGCAGGTGAAGGTGCAACAGAGAGGACTTTCTCTTCCATAGCCGTGTTGTATCTGGAAAAGTTTGATATTGACCCTTGTCGAGATGGAGGAAGTGGAAGGTCGGTCTAAAGTCGTGGTTGAAAGCTTTTGCTGTCCAGACATCGGCCCGAGAGCCGCGGAAGCAACAGTTGGGTTAGGGTTTATAGCCTAGCTTTGAAACGTCCATGTGATGAATCGTATACCCTTCTTCGTCTCGCAATATAGATACGCCAGAGGAACGAACAAGTACTGTAGGTTCTTTTTTTTTTTGTAACTCATTATTTGGTTAATTTCCTGCTAGTTCCCCCAAAGCAGTTTTCGATCTCCTTTTCAAACGAAGGATCTGAGAACTTGAAAGACCAGAATCCTGCTAAAGGCAAAGTGGTGTAGGCTTTTGTTCGTACCATCAATAGCAACACCTCTAAATAAAATATTTTCACAGGAATTTCTTCGTTGGCCAGTCCCGTAAGACCACTGAGGTCGTCCCCAGACGTGCACGCCAGATTCTGTGGCGAAACAATTGGACTGGTAGAAGTCGTAGACCGTCACCATGAATTCCCGACCAGTCTCTAGATTAGAGCAGTTACCTGTTGAGGTGAACCACCAATTATCTTTGACTTTCGCTTGTGCTAATGAGAGAAAGCTTCTATATGAGATACAACTATTCGCTCTTTCGGACAACCTGCCATACTGCTCTCGTCCTCTTTACAATACCTTCAATGCCTCCCCAAACTCTTTTCGTGCCCAATACATATTAGGCCGCGTCTTACGCCTCTCACCTTCCTGGCCTCCAGAACTCTATTCCAGAGTTCTCCGATACCGGCTATGCTCCTCACAAGTACTGGATATAATCTGCAATCGCTGTGCCGATGCCACTGGCCTCTCCAAAACCACGGAAATCCCACGACATCTTTTCCAACACCTGCTCAGGTTGAAAAAGCCTTCAAGCCAGTGGTCCGATACAGACTATCCATTACCCTATCTCCGACATCTGCGCGAAAAGGTGCCTAATTTGAATCTGAATTCTCATGGTGGCTATGCCCTGGCGATGGCCGTACATGGAGGATTTGTACAACTCATACAATACCTCCTTGCATTGGGCGCAGATCCTCGAAAGAAAAACGGTCTATCTGTTTTGATTGCCGTTCGAAACAAGAACCTCCCTCTTGTCCGACTGCTTGTGGAACCAGGCTATGGGGCAAAATCCAACGGTCCAAAAAAGCAAAAGGTTGCTGACAGGATACAGTGCGAACGATACCCCAAGCTTCTGAAAACTGCCGTGAAATATGATGCGAGGGATATCGTGAATTACTTGCGTCAGAAGGGCTGTGTACCAGATATGGAGACACTTGGTTTAATGCGTAGTTCTTATTAACACAGTTAAACTGTTACGCGAGTTTCTTTGCCATCGGTGCACACAAGCAATGTTTGTCTTTCAACACACGCCTTGAACAATGTTCTCATCAAAAAAACGGCTGACGTGTACAGGAAACGATGACCTTACAGGTATGTAACATGCTAGTCTTGATTAATGGGAACAGCGACTCGCCTCATCGCAGTGAAATAACCAGATTCAGCTCGATACTTTTTTCTCACTGTCTCGTCAGATACCACAGCGCCGTAGAGCATGAGACGACAAAATATGGACGCGTCATCGCAATCTTCTCCGCATCCTGTCCACAGGACCTCTAAAAACGACTCGTTGCTGGGTATCCACGGCATACTCTCGTCCCCTTCTTCCTCATCCCCTTCTATCCGTACGACATGAACGCACATCAGCCCTCGGGCAGCTCTTGGGATGGTATCAAAGTCCATGTTGAGCACTAGGCTACATTTCACTTCCACCCGTGACACCATTTCAGTTCGAATTTTTCGATATTCATCGCTCTGGCGCCATATGTCCCTTTCCTGTGCACTGTGCCATCCAGTTATCAGGTGCATGACACCCGGAAGTCTGACATCGGCATAGAATGTTAGAGGGTATGCAGAATACGATGGCTGGAGGCTACACCAGAACGTGTAGATCCGGGATAGAGATTCGAAGTTGTTTGGGGGTGCATGGTAGAGCGTTGTAAGTTCGGTCAAGGGCATGTAGAAGATGCGTTGTGGGGACGTTGGGTGGTATCGTTTGACTTCTTTTCTATCAGAGGCGTACCGGTTTTCTTCTGGAAATCTTCAAAAATAGCGATGCCAACAACTTCGGAGTGAGAGCCGACCGCGTACGAAGTAACCCATACAAATATCTGTTCCCGGATGTCCTGATTCCCAGGATGCTTGATTCCCGGGATGGAATAGGTTCCAGATGCTGACCACAGCCTATAGTGCAATCGGTGGGCGTATGCCGGTGTTCAAGTAATCCGATATTGAATGAAGCGAGCCAGATGTCAGAAACGGTACAAGCATATCATCAAGATCGGAGTGAGCTGTATTACCAAAACTGCTTTACAATCATGATCTCTCAGCCGTTTGTTGTATGGTCAGCATAATTAGTCGCATGGAAATCGTTAACTTACGGAAAAACGGAAAAAGAAATTCCGAATACCTTGGATGGCATTACTTATGAACGACGCTGACTGGTACAGAACGTATGTATGGTGACTCCAAGACCTTGTTCTTGTTGGTACCCGACTAGTACCATGTCATGCAAGTCCCGGAAGCTCCCACCAAGGTAATTCTGGAAAATTTGAACTAAAATCGCTCTTGAGCTTGGGCCTGGAGGCCTTATAAATTGCATGACGTGAAGTTCTTGCAAGTGGCCGAGGTTAGCCTATGTTTCCAGAGCTTCGGTCACTGCTTTTGCGTCCTCCCGGTCCGAGCAAAAGGTCGATTACGCAGTGTACGCCTCTCCGCTATACGAACCCACCTCCCGTGACAGGTTCAAATGTGAAAGTTTCGAACAAAAGTTTACCCGCAGACCAGCCCCAGACATGCAAATTCTGGGCAAATATTAAGGAGGGCGGAAAGAACGGGACTGTAGATCTAGAGCTGACAAAGGGGACGGCGCGGATCATACCCACGCCCGGGCCGATTGCTGTCTGCCTCCTTTTGCGCCTCCAGGTCGTACACCCAAGAAACGCAATACTGCCACCGTTCTCAGTGCTGATAGTGAAAATCATTGTAAGGGTAGTCGAAAGACTAGAGGAAAACCGTCAGCATTATTGGATTTGCCCTTAGACATCTTTTAGAGGTGCGTTGTCGGTCCCATTTACGTTTCCTATAGCGTTCGAAGGAACAGACGTTTCAGCCATTTTACGCGTAGCGCACAATGTGATGACCTGCCATCGTTGCATTTCCCTGTATCATGAACCGTGACAAGAAGCTCTGACTTATCCCTACACCCGTAGCATAATTTCAATGGAAAGGAATATGATCATATCCAGATGATATTGAAGGTTTGACAATCTGGTGTAGGTGCTATGGCTTCATGCAAAGAATACATCGCCTTGCTCTGAGTTGCTGCATCGTAAAACCAAGGACCCGGAGTCCCAGTATCGCGTCCTGTCGGTACGACTCGCCAACCAGTCCTCCGGCTACATATGCTATATATAGTCTCGCGTCCAAACTCTGGAATCGGCATTAGATTAAACATGTCGGTCATTCGTGAGTGGGACTGATAGAATCAGCTACTTCAGCTTCGTGCCTCTATGTGGGCAAAGATAGAAGCGAAAGACATGAGATTCATCATGCGCCATCGAGAGATCCTGGCATCTAGTCAGACAAGTCCATGTCAACCTCGTCACATTCATCGTGAGCATTTGAAGACGGCGGGGGAAGACGAGGTGAATTAAGTGAATGCGGAGGGAGAGCAGGAAGTAACGGAGGTGGACTGAATGGCGGCGGCGGTGGGGGGCTCGATGCTGGCGGAGGCGGAGGAACAGGATACGAAGGAGCTGATGGGTTGGTGATACGTTCCCAAAGGGCACGGCGCTCAGCCGTGTACGTAGAACTGCCTTCAAATTCAACGGGAGGAAAGGCTCTTCCGGTATAGATGGGCAAGAGCTCAGACGAGAATTGAGTATTGGGGTACTCAGCCCACCGTCGCCGCTCAGAAGGCAGAGAGGTAACGTTATCTGAGGATTCTGATTCACGGCTACTGTCAGCTGGCGACTGCGCGGAATCCAAATTGTCAAAACTCAGGTATTGTGAGCGGCTACCCAGGATGTTTTCGCCCAGTACGACCGAAAGATCTTGCTCATCATGACTGCCGGAGTGCTCGTCCATTATTCTCTGTATGACCAGAGCCTGGGGATCTGTGACACCAACCCAGCCTTTGGGATAGCCCCAGATTGCGATATTCTCCAACCAGTCGCCCTCTCCGGGCTCAATAGCTTCCCTCAATAGCTGTCCTCTCACTTCTCCGGGTTTGAAAAGTCCCAGCCAGTCTAGTCTCTGCTGGCGCCACGCTTCCGTTCGGTGCAGCCGTCGGAAATCAGCCAGCCCCGCGGGTTCTTGGTGTAACTCAAATAGCTGGCGCGACATTGATATTAGCTCGCGATCCTTAGGTTCAGGACACAACGAGACAGGATGGTCTGGAGAACCACAGTTGAAGCACCGATGTATATTCGAATTTGTGGGGACTTCGTCGGTCTCTTCGTATCCTAAAATCTCCCGACTGTGTCGTATGTAGATGCCACTAGGCTCCCATCCATATGGAGCCGCCGCGGCAAAAACATCGCTGAAGAACAGGTGCGATGACGGAGCCTGACTCAAGTCTCCGTCTCCGTCTCCTTCGCCTTCAGTTTGTCCCAGACCTCCAGAGCCTGAGTGATCGTGCTCGAATCCCATCGACCCTTCGCTATCTCTTTCCCGTCCAGATGTAGCGCTGGGATCCAGTAAACATATCTGCGTTTCCACTTCTCCTGCCCCGGTTCCTGTATATTGACGATGTCCAGCTGAAATTGGCGCTACGCGGGATCCAAAAGTCAACAACGCCGGGCGAATGGTATAACGATACATACCGACTGCCTGACTTTCGCCAGCTCGGATTTCGCTGTCTGTGATAGATTTCGTCAAGTTCATCATTTAGGTGTAATAATGAAATAAACGGCCGACATCACACAGAGAGCAATTGGGACCAGAGAAGAGCGTGAATCGTGGAATGCGAGGGAGTCGACTTGCCATGGAAGAAAACGCACATTTTGAACTCAGCTGGAGATGGACGGTCGGCCGAGCTTCAGCCGTACTTAGTCTCAATTTTGTGCTATAAAGGTGCAGATAATATTTTACCGAGCTACAGCTACAGAGAAGTATCCGCAAAGCCTGGATTCTAATTATCGTAGCGTTGACATCTACCTCCTCCAACCCTCCTTCATCAAAGTCAACGTTAATCCCGACATTTGTTCAAGCCAGACATAAGCGGCACTTATTCTTCGGGTAACAAAACCTTTCGCTTGTACTTTCCCTGGTCTCTGAGCCACTGAACACAACTATGAGACGACAGTCACAGAGAATATGCTGAAATCACTTACTCTTCTGTACTGATGAAGGGACCCGATGCGTTCGCCTAGAGAACATTGAACATCGTAGAAGACAGAAATTCAGAGGATGATTACCATAATAATCTGGTACTGGGCTAGTTGGGCTTTGCAGGTTAGCATCGACTCTGTTTTTGGCTATCCGTTTATAAAATTCGCGGTCTCGAGCATCCACAAGTTTGGCGTTACGACGATAGATAATACGCCACAGCGAGGACCCCAGTGTGGGACCGACGATGTACCCCACACCTATTGAACGTGAGCAATCTTTATACATACAAAAGACGGTTACCATACCCATACACGCGGCGGTACAGGCGCCATAGAATATAAAAGGATCTATGCCCTAAGACTACATGAGAATCAGGAAAATGATAGTACTCATCCATCACGCACCCAGATTGGCTTCATAGGGTCCGTGTCCAACGATCCAAAGTAAGCTGCCCCGCCGAAAAGACCCAAAGCGCAAGAAGGAATGGTCATGGCCTGTACCCCAATGTCCAGAAAGAATTTTACAGCAGAGAAAAATACCCACCGTCTGCCATTTGTGCCTGCTGCCTCGCAGCGCAAGGTATTCCGCCCAATTAAGAGTCTTTGCTTCGCTCAAAGTTGTCTGACATCGTGAAAACATTGGTCGGGACCTCACTTGGACCCTTGTAGAGGATGTCCGAAAAGAGTGGGTGAACATTCGCGTACACCGGTCCATGTTCGGAACGCGTAGAATCAACAGTAGATGATGTGGTGGTGGGAAGACCGAGAATGGCAATTTTGAGTGGCGACGCACAGACCACATGCCTGCCGGTCAATTTTACCAACCTTTCAATAATTCCCACAATTTGACCAGTCGCTCGGCCAAAAATACAAAGAAAAAACTGAAAGTATTTCAGCTTCTCCACTGCAAAAGATACTGAAGATATCTATTATTTCTTTACTAATTTATGTAACGTTTTCCGAATATTTATTGATTTTTTTTAGTAATCGAATACTGCGTGCAATTGGCACAGTCTAAGATTTTTTACAAACCTGAAATATATTCAGCGATAATTATTCAAAGTAGTGTGTTCTTCATAAGGAGCTACAGAAAAAACCGTTATACAACCGGATATCGGGCCGGAATTCTTTCCTAAATTGCTGCCGTAATAAAGCTGCATTGCCTTCTACTTCCACGTCCTTAGATGATCTCTTAATCCACGTTCTACCTTAGCTTTATAATATACGCCTACCTACTGCTTATCGTATTCCAAGTAATAGGAGTATCGACCAAGGTAAGTATGTGCAGTCTTCTGCTGCGAACACGCTTCAATTTCTTTTTACCAGATGTCCTGCACGGCATGCTCTGGTCAGTCACCAAGCGGGTCCGTTTCTTCTCCTTGGTCTCTCGAGAATTTCTTTCCAACTGGAACGGTATCATTGCCCCTGACATACGACATTGCTTGCGATCATATATTCTCCGAGGATGGCTGGCATCACTTCCGAAGCGATACTGTGCTGTCACATCTCCAAGACTCCCCTCGAGATGACACACTCTGTCGGGAAATAGAATTTCTCGTGAAGCACCGATTCATTGCTGCAACGTACCGTCAAAGTCTTCCGTCAGTGTTGGTCGTGAGGATCTACATCATTCCATATGACCTCCCGGGCGTCCAGGGTCAGCTGCGGATTCGAAAGCAGCCCATTCTTAATCGTGCCCGGCGCTCATTAAGGCTTTTGCTCAGCGTCGTCGAGCAAGGTGCCAAGGTGTGGGATGGAAGTGTATCTGGGGGAGTGCCATTGTTTTCAACCGCTTCTGTACGTTCAGTTTCAATGGACGCAGGGGCTCGCGGGCGAAACAATACATTCCAACTGGCTTCGTTCTATGTGCACCTTTTACGATCTCGATATAAGCGGTATAAAACGAGATAAAAAATAGCGCCAGTTCTACAGGCAGGCGCATTCTTCATCTCGTTCTATTTTCCGTTTTTACGAAGACACGGAAAGGAACACCTTAATCAAACTTGTCAAAGACCCATTTTTTGTTGTCAACGCGCACCAGTCCCTGTGGTGATTTCTTTAGGATATGACATACGTTAACTGTATTATTAGGACTCCCGTACTCTGGCCGAAATCTATGGAGAGCTTCCATCACCCAGCGTTTGCGAAATTCCGACAAACAACATGGTCAATAGGCTCCTCGACGTTTCCGATGATCTTCAAGGGATTGGGATAAGAAGCACGTTGTTTACATACCAGCGACGCTCAGTGGCGACGATGTTGCAGAAGGAGGCCATGGAGAAAGACGTACCTGACCCTCTTTATGTGCGTATTCTTGCCTTGAACAAGGAGGCCTTCTATCTGCAGCCGGGTACAATGGAAATCTTGCGAGAGCGGCCAATGGTTGCACCTAGCCGCAGTGGTGTACTGTGCGAGGAACTTGGTAAGTTGCTTTTACTATCTTCAACACCCGACTGATTCAATTTCTAGGCACCGGCAAAACCGTGATGACCCTCACGCTCATCATGGCAACTTTGCATCAACTGTCGAGTCCAGAAGAATCAATAATTGATGTGCGCCCAGTCCTGACTCCGCTATCACTTCGATATTTCCCATCAGGGGAGATGTCAGCGGCGCGAAACCGTCTCATGCGCTCCCGTCGCCAAAAATCAACCAATGTTCCAGCTCTTGGCGTTCCGTCTCTCTCTGAACTGCTCTTGCATCAAATGTGTACCAATCCAGACGAGACCGTCTGGGAGCACAGGATTAGGCCGGACTCAGAGAAAGATACCATGCTTCAAATTTTCGAGCAACCGCGATTCCGGGTCCTCTTCCAGAGCAACATACCATTTTACCACCATTACGATACAGAACCCATTAACAACGAACGCTTTCAGCGTCGTAAAGGTACCACCGGTCCCCGTAGCATGTATCTGACCTCTGCTACCTTGATCGTCGTGCCTTCTAATCTCCTCAGCCAATGGGATCGAGAGATACACAAGCATTGCGAGCGTGAGCTCAGAGTACTCATCCTTCGGTCTCGTTCGAAAATGCCGGACGCAAAGACATTGGCATCGGACTACGACGTGAGCCATTTTTGAACATCTTTCTATTCACTTGACGAGCCCATTCTTTGCGCAGATCATTCTTATGACCTACTCTCGTATGTTCATCGTCGTTTTCTGATAGTACAGAAGCGCTGATCCTATTTCCCAGGGTTCGCCGCGGAGAATCTTGCGAAAGACGTCTCAAAGCTACACTCATGGAAAATCTGCAAGTGTGATGAATTCCCAGGAACCAGGATACCGAACTGTAGCTGCGAGATCCCAAACGTTTCCCCGCTTTTACAAATTAGATGGAAGCGTCTCGTGATCGATGAAGGGCACGTCTCAGCAACCATGTCCACCACCCTGACACCGTTTACAAAGCTCCTAAGCATTGAACACCGCTGGATCGTCACCGGAACTCCAACTACCAACCTTTTAGGACTCAATTTTGGTGCAAAGACGGACGACATACAGGAACAGGATGATGAAGAAGGGGATGCAGAATTTTGGGAGCTTTTCAAAGATCCAGAAGGGTCTGCTTCTCAGTCACGCGAAGTTACCCCTCCTTCGGTCAAACAAACTAGAATATGGAACAAATACGACCGGGAGGACCTCCGGAAACTGGGGAATATGATCACGCATTTTGTCGGTGTTCCTCAATTCATGGCTGATCCACAGCTTATGAGAACTCACGTCACCGAGCCTCTCATGGATCTGGATGGCCCTCGGCCAGGTGCAATTGAAGTTTTGACGCAGGTTATGAGCATGGTGATGGTACGGCACAGGTAGGTTAGCTTCATTATCCCGGGGTGTTCTTGACATGCGAATTTCTGCAGGGTTGAAGACGTCGAGGCTGATGTTGTCCTTCCCCCCATCTACAAAGAGGCTGTCTTCTTGGATCTAGATCCATATGCAGTGCGCTCGTACAATGCTTTACAGGCAGCTATAGCAATCAACGCTGTCGACTCTGAACGACGAGACCAAGTAAGACCGTTACTCTTATCGTTTGACCTAGACTCACGTGTATTCCTAGGACTACCTGTTTCATCCTGGGGTATGTCAGTTATCGTGGGCTGTTCCTCGCCTAACTTTATCTTTGCACAGAACTCGGATATGCTTCAGGAGCTGGTTTCAAATATGACACAGTACGTGGATCCTAGGGCTTGTCTTTGGCTGAATAATCACTTGAGAATTCCTTGTTATTCAAAAGGATCATGTTCTGGTCTGTTGACGAGCATTTGTACAACGCCGACGAGGTCATGACGAGGCCAAAAGTTCACATAGAAACCGCAGTCAATCGCAATGCATCCCAGGAAGATGTGGAGCTTATCACTCAGGCGATAGAGCACATGTAAGTTCATCTATACCCCTCCATTTCTTTGAGATTCTCATCGCTATATCAGCCGGCTAGCAGCGGAGGATAAGATGTGGAGAAGCATCCAAGATCACGTAGAGGTCCCGTATCGACTCTATGACATTCCTGACGGTGTCTTCCAGAGGTGGACGCGAATGCCCGGGGTCCAGAGTCAGGGCGGCGGCCATAGCACCTTTGCTGGTCTTATGCACCCGGACAGGCTAGTTACCTTGAGAAATGCTGTCTCTCAACAGCCTCTCATCACGGAAGGACGTATGCTCCAGCTAGGAACCGCCATTGCCGAAAGGGATCATGCCAAGCATCTCCTGTTTGCCGAATCGACAAAGAAAATGGATCTTCGCAAGCGCAAGGCCAGTCGACTGCATGAAGATGCCAAGAAAGCGGCGTCTCCTGAAAAGCTGAGAGAGATGAAGAGGGAGCTGGATGCGGCACTGTTGCGACTTGAGCGCCTAGAGAAGGAAGATGCTGACCCATTAGACGCAAGTCCTCGAACCCTTCCTGAAGTACCGTCAACGCTACTCTCCCGCTCGCCCTTTCGACATATTCGGATTAAAGACTCGGCGTCAAGTAAACTCAATTATATTATCAATGAAGTAGAACTATCTCAATGGCTCATTCTCTGAGCTAACTCGTTTCTCATTGGCATAGGTGCTTCGATATGCGCAGAATGAGAAATTCTTGATCTTTTCAGATTCGGCCTTGACGTTAGCTCATGTTGCCGATGCCCTCGATCTTCTGCAGGTCAAGTATCTGCGCTTCATGTCACATGTGCCCACGCAAGTTCGTGAACAGTTTGTTTTGACGTGAGTTTGTATTTTCTGGCGTATAGATGTTCGTCATTGATTTTTGGACGTTCCAATAGCTTCGAGACCTCGGAGACGTATCGAGTATTCCTAATGGAATTGAAACATGGAGCTCGTGGGCTGTGAGTGCATCTTACCATCTGCTCTAAGCCGAAAGTGCTGACATGATCATATGAAGGAATCTTGTATCCGCGTCGCGAGTCATTTTCTGTGAGCCTGTGTGGCAACCGGATGTCGAAAGTCAGGCAATCAAACGTGCTCATCGGATTGGGCAGACCAAGCATATATCAGGTTTGCATAGATTTCTTTCGTGGCCAGTCTATGAGCTCAAAACATTTCAGTGAAGACATTGGCGATTCGTAATACTGCTGAAGAAAATATGGTTAGCCGACGGAGCGCTCTTCAAGACTGCACGGAAAAACTGCCGAAACTTATTGATGAAAGCGGCATGAGGCAATACATTGCGGTCCGTCAGCTCGCTTTAGTGCATGAATGATTCTAACCTCCCGCACAGAATCCGCGGTTCATCACGGAACGACCAAAGCATCTACCATCTGTGGAGTTCCCTCTGTTCAACGTTCCGACGCAGGACCCGGCAGGGTCAGATACCGATGCCGTTATGGTAGGAATGGATCCACGGCAGGATACAATAACGCCACCGGCGTCGATACCAGCGAAAAGAAAGACCCGGGCATTCAGTCCGCTACCCACTGAGCCAATTGAAGGAGTTATTCAAAGCGATGTATCTGTCACTGGTGCACCTAGGCCTCCTCTCCCGAAAAAGAAAAAGAAAGGTGTACGATTTGAGACTAGCTAGTCGTGTATTGAATCATTTGTCTGTATTTTAGTGTTTGCTTAGTGTAGAAATCTTCGATGATCTTTTTTGATGAGAGGCATTTCCAAAGAGGGAAGTATCCAGAAAATGCTGGAAGTCCATCGAAATTTTGTTACGCGCTTTTTGTCCAGTACCGTCAAGATCGTCATCTCCCCAGTTTATCTCTTTCACATCTCTCATTTCTCCACGTCCAATTTCTTGCGTAAACGACACCGATGGCGGCTCCTCCCGCACCTCTTCCGCCTACGACAGCTAACTGGCACTGGAAAAACAAAGACATTACAAAGTGGGGACAGGATTGGTTTGAACAGGAGCTGACGGGCTTGAGGGCGGAAGGTGATAAAGAAGGTGAGGCAGTCTGGATATCAAAGGTCTTCAATGTATCTGGCGATGTCGAACTGGGTCAAAGAAAGTCCAAGTACGTGTATCTTTTTACAGAGCTGGCACAGTGATCAATTCTTTTTGTGATTAGACTTATCACAATCTACGATTGTGAACTTGCTCTAGAATGGGAGGGTACGACTAGCGACGGCACCGAGGTCAAGGGGCGCCTCGACATTCCTGAGGTGTCCCATGAGATTACTCTGGACGGTCTCAGCCAATACCAAGTCCGTGCAGATTTCTTATTATCGTGCCCAGTTACTTATCTAACACCAATCATCAGTTCTTTTGGTCCCTTACGACTGCACCATCTCCAGAAATCAACAAATTGTACTCGATGGCCAAAGCGAATATTCCTAAAATGCTTGAGGACGTGTTTGCCAAATTCCCTGCTGCCATTTTCGAGACGCATGGGAAGGATTTGACTGTCAGTACGGAACCGAGTCGTGCTAATACACCGGGACCGGCAGCGGCGACACCACCCTCGACCTCGTCGACTTCCGCGCCCTCGCCCGCACCTGAAGCCGCGCCGAAGCCTGTGAAGAAGGAGCCCAAGGCAGTTAATACAGCTACAGTCACTGTCGATGGAACCTTCATGGCTGCGGCCGACGATCTCTTTGGTTTGCTCACGGATGAAAAGAGGATTCCGATTTGGACTCGAGCTGCTGCACAGGTATGCCCTCACACGATACGTCATTTCCTCTCTACTGAAAGTGTTGATAGTCTGCGGCTAAACCGGACACGGAGTTTAGTCTATTTGGAGGTGGCGTGAAAGGGAGATATATCTCCCTCACACCACCGAAAGAGATAGTACAGACTTGGGCTCTTTCCAGCCCTACGTGGCCATCAGGTGAGGCTGAACATTTTTCCTATGAACGTCTCCTTTTTGAACTTGTGTGCTTCAGATCATGTCGCGACCTTGACCACGACACTTGATCAATCAGAAGATTCGACCAAGGTTACCTTCACCCTGTCTGGTGTCCCACTCGGTATGGAGGACGAGATCAAGCGGAATTTAGAGGGGTACTAGTAAGTGCAGCATCTTTCGAGCTGAGGCTTCGCTGATCCTCCTTATCGCAGCATTCATGGATTCAAATCTATTGGGTATGTTCAATTAATTCCTTATGTCCCCTCGTATACTCCAAAACCGAAGCCGCGAGTCATCAAAAAGCTCAACGCAAAATCCCGTTCATCTCTCGTTCCTGTTGTCGCTGTTACAGTTTTGATCCTTGCTGCTGCATTCACTATACCCTTTTTCTCTTCCTCATAATTTATAATATATTTGTCAATGGAATTCTCAACGTCTTATTTCTTTCTAGGTTGGGTACCGTTCTGTGATGAGCCTCGTTTGAAGGTGATGAACTTAGGCTTGCCAGAGCTTACCAATGAAGAAGAAATAGAAATTTTTTGTAGATGTACGCGGTAGTAATAACGTGCTGTTTCTGAGTCCAAATTTGGAGTATCTGCCGTGTAATTTTGAATTTGCGATCTGATCGGAACTCGCGTGGACATAAGTCTTGACTTGCCCCATCGCGACCAACTCTGCAAATCAAGGACTTCTAACCCAGGACCGACCACTTCAAAGTTTCTTGTATCAAGCACCTGCGACGAGCATCGATGCACGATGAAGGATACACGGACGAGGATAGCTGGCAGACGGCTGCCGCTCCGTTTCCCAAAAATGCCGAGTCGCTGTTGTCAGGGATGTCGGTGAACTCGATGCAAGAGTGCGAAGGTCTGTCGACTTTCCACAATTTTGTTCTTTCTAATGTAGCTGCAGAGCTGGCATATAGACTATTAGCATCTTTGCCAAGGTCTCGTCTAGCCACCATCCAACGGCGACTAGCGCCCTTGCTACAGTTTGATGTAGTTGGCGTAAGTCATACCGCACTTATTCACCGTGCTCAGGCTGACTTTCCACTAGTCTCTACCCACAGAAGTCTCTTTGCAGATATTCTCACATCTATCTGCAGAAACCCTTTTAACCTGTGCTCTGGTCTGTCGACGTTGGCAGATACTGGCCAATGACCAATCTCTATGGAAGAATCTGTGTCTATCCCGTGGCTGGAAGTGGCGACAACCACCGAGAACGCACGCGTTCGATACTCCCAAAAGTTCGGAGGCATGGCAGGATTCCGATGATGAGGGTATGGGTGACTCTGACGAGGAAGCTGATGAAGACGAAGTGGCAGATTCGTTGATGTCAGACGTAGAAACAGCTCGTGTGGAGTCATCGATGATGCATACTGTCGCCGAGCTGGATTCTGGCTTTGCCTCGATGTCTTCCGATGGCAACACATTTCTATTTGAAGCCTCCGCGAGTAGTAGACGAGAAAGTGCCCATCCCCGGGCCGGCGGGAGCTCATCTATAAATTCTCGCCACTCTGCGCCGCCTGTTCTGAAAACTCTCGGGCCGTCTTCATTCTTAAAATCTGACTACAAACTACTCCACCAAACTCATGTCCGACTTCACAACCGCGTTTTATCCCCATCATACCGACTCTCTGCCCTGCAAACACGCGGGGCCCCTGCGAATGCCCATACTAACACTATCTATTGTTTACAGCTCTATACTTACCCTTCCACTGGCGTTCAAGTTTTGTTTACCGGATCTCGGGACAAAACTGTTCGAGAGTGGAATTTATCCACTGGTTTGGTGGAAAGAGTTGTCGGCGAGGTTCATTCGAGTTCTGTGCTCAGTATCTGCGTATATAATGGCCTCCTTGCCAGCGCTGGAAGCGACCGCAGAGTGGTTGTGTGGGATCTAGAGAAGAACGAGTTGGTCAAAGTTATTTCTGACCATGAAGACAGCGTACTGTGTGTACGCTTCGACGACGAACGTCTAGTTTCATGTTCTAAAGGTCTGTTTGAGTTTCTCAATCGCCTAGACCGCTTACTGAAAATTTTCATAGACCGTTACGTGAGGACATATAGCTTCCCTGACCTTGAACCAGAATTTAGACTTGGTGCCCATCGAGCTGCAGTTAATGCAGTTTCCCTTTCTCCGACCCTTATCGTCTCAGGATCTGGAGATCGTTCCGTACGACTCTGGGATACGAAAACAGGCAGCCTTTTACGGACATTTGAAAACCACCACACCCGAGGGTGCGTATTACTTACTTTTGGGCCGCTTAAACCGGGACTGACTCTACGACAGGATTGCTTCCATCGACTTCAAACTGCCGTATGTATTATCAGGATCTTCAGATAAACATCTGCGTCTGTTCGATATCACGACTTTGCAAGGATGGTCTACTTCGCCTGATGTCCCGTTAGAAGGGAATGCTCCAGCGACAAATACGCCATTGACAGCAACATTTCCTCTAGCGGGCGGCCTAGCGGGAGGTCACGTTTGCCGAACCTGTGGGAGTACGAACGTTCAGCCGGCGGCAGCGGCTTCGTCTCATGTAGAGACAAGGTGCATGCATGGAGACCTGGTGAGGAGTGTAGCACTAGGGGATGATTTTGTAATGAGTGGAAGTTATGACTTGACTATCAAGGTAGGCGACAGTAGCACGCCTCTCGCGCTCATTTATTCAACCTTCTACCATCTAGGTCTGGGACCGTAAGACCGGTGCCCTAGTAGCTGATCTAAGTGGAGGACACACTGGACGGATATTCTGCATTGGTTTCGACTGCACAAAGGTTTGCCATGTTCATCTGCCATACATGTAATTGACCTACCTAACACCTAATAGATCGTTTCCTGTGGCGAAGATCAGGTGAGATCCTTCAAGTTTGCCTTGATTTCATGATATTTACTCACAGGTCAATCAGCGGATTTGTATATGGGATTTTTCGCATGGGATAGATACGAGTTTTATACAGCTCTAGACTACGGACGTGAATATTAAGTAGGAACGTAAAAATATACTGATACTTGTGTAGACGCCGGGCTACATAAACCTGGACGATGACCGCAGTCCTAAAAGCAAGGGTGGTTCCATGAAGAACAAGAACGAACCTTCGTCATGATGAGTTATCAGACGTGCTTTCATATAATGTCTTTGATCTAGAAAGCGGGTGCTGGTGCTCTTCTTACATATCCTGCCCAGATTCTTCATCGATCTGTGAGGCTTGAATGATTCAACTGATGTGCTGAAGATTTCCATATGCATGTAAAAATTGATGCCGTGCTGTGGACATTCTGCATTAACCTTTTCCCGTAAAAGGCCGTAAAATGACATTACTGCCGAATAAAATCTTACCGGCATGAAAATAATCCGAAAAAGACTTACCTTAAAAGGCTCCTGCCAAATCTCCGACTAAACAAATAGCAGCGCGAATGGGTAGATATACTATCGACATTCTGTTACAAAAATACATTCGACGATTTGACTTATACTAGTAGTACAACCAATTGTTCCAAATTCATGTCTCATGACGCACGTTCTTCAATTCTTCTTTTCCTCTGTATCTTTTTTCTTGATGGTTACGAAACCCGGTTGACCTGAAGTCGCAGGAGCTGCCTCGATTACGCCAGGAATCTTGTGTTTGGTTTCGGAGCTGAGTTCTCTCCTTAATTCGCGGGTGAGTTCGAGGTCATGGGACAAGAATCCATGTCCGGCGACGGGGCCGTAATACGAAGTTCCGGCAAGAGAGCCGATGATGCTGCGTGCGAAAGATACGATCAGAACGAAGTCCTGAATTCAGCCAGGTAGTACATACCATGTACCGACGAGCACGGACAAGTAGAAACGATACTGTGAATACCAAGCCGGCGCTATCGTCGGGGTAGAAATGAGATTTTTGTAATTCCACAGAAATGAACTTGAACGTACCCCACCCATTGCTTGTGGCCTTAGCGTCGGCCCACCACAGGGCGGTGAAGCCAACCCATTGAGCCGTCAAGGCTGCCATGGGATCAAGCGCAAGACTTGGCCAGGCAACCAGCATAGGCGCGGCACCTAACATCAGGCGAGAATAGCCCTTTTGCCCGCCATAACCTGCGAACTCCATCCCCCAATGTATAGCACCTAGAACAAGGGCTCAATATTAGATCTGAAATCTCAATATAATTGTAAAGATAACTCACCGAGGAATGAGAGCATTACCGCTCCGTAAGTCATTTGCACATTTAAGGCTTGATCAAGGATGGTAATAGCGACTCCGGGATCTATCTTTGTCACCATACCACTAGCTGCATGTCCTGCTTGTTGAGCTAGATAGACGGTCGTAGCAGAGGCACCGACGTATGGAAGTGTACCTAGGCGGAATTAGCCTGTAAGAACTAACGCGTATAAAATCCATTGTACCAGCTAGCCCAAACACCATCGCGGGCTTAGGCACAGAAGACGCGATAGCACCGGTGATCCCCAACTGGCGTATATTCATTTTCAGCCCAGGCAAACGAACAAAGAGCAGGTTCACATACAAAAGTGGAATTATTAGGCTTAACGGAATCCTCTCGAGTGACATTAGCACCGGCGATAATCTTTGCTACATCCGAGGCGGCATTTCCGGCTTCTTCCTTGATATTAGTAGCAGTGTGCTCAAAGGTTTGGCTTGCAGGGCGGTTGGACACGGTACTAGCGACAGTCCGGGACTTCAAAAATAACAAAGGCGATACTGAAGGCCTTGACAGAGCATGGCGGGCAAGAAGGGGAACACTGGTGCGCCGAAAGAGCGTGTTCATTGCAGACTGTGGGATAGAAGAGCATTATGTCTCACAGTGGTTCTTATATGAGGAAGGTCGTGGGAATGACGTCAAGAGTGTGTAAGGGTTTATGTCAGCGGACATAATTCTGGTACTTATATTCCACAACCTAAGTTACAGTACACGGAAAAGATACATATTTACGAATACGCAAAGCTACCGAAATTTTGAACTAAGGTCCCGCCTGAATTATTTAAATCTCTATTTCTTAAGGGGGAGAAGCTGCACAAATCGTGTCTTCTTGACCTCGGCTCCGCCATCGCCAAAGTACCGGGTCGTCATAAAACTCCAATGAAGTGATCTGGATAAATAGCTCTTAGTACAATCCAGGAGACACAATCCAAAAAGCCGTACCCCACAATCCAATCCTGAAGCCCTTGTATGTACTTTTTAACGATGGGGTCAATCTCGGGACCCCATGACGGTACATGCTTCGTGCCTTCAATAAAGGCGTCGATGGTGTTCCGGCAGCGCTCTCCGACGAAGTCGACGGCTTCCTGAAGAGTCTTTCCATGATAAACCATCATGATGACGATCATATTATGGGTATCTCCGCGGGATTGCTCGACGTTGTAAGAAAAGATATCCTAAAAATGTACCATAAGGCGAAGAAGTTGAGTGTGAGAGAAGGGCTGCTTACATTGGACCAAGTAACAAGATCATTTGTGTGCTGGTTCAGCGCCTGAATGACCTCGTTTTCAGCAACCTCGTCGGGGAGATCGATGTCAAGGGCGTATCTAAGTATTAATTAGTGTGCAGACTAGAAGACAGCTAGGTCGTAAACTCACTCTATCAACGCCCAGCACGGCTTGCAGCCTATTCCATTATATCAGCAAATAGTGTTGGAGTGGTAAAGAAGCCAGATGCACCAGACGTGTCCCTTCTAACGTCGATGTACGACTCAAGGTCGGGAATGATGCCTCGATCACGATCAAGGGCTTGAATGTTGACCGCTTCAAAGAATAACTCGAGGGTCTCCTTGAAGCGGGCTTGCGCACCAGGCCCAGCATCGGGAATGCAGCGCGCCCAAAAGCTACGGGACGAGTAGAAATTAGTCCATGAAATTGGCGGAGCACATGAAGTCAAGACTTACTCCCTAGCAAGTTTTCCCGCATTCATTTCTTCCTCCGGCTGGGTATGGTCGCTTCTAACGGTGGGCTTGTAAAAGTCGCTGAACCAGAGCGCATTCATAACGCAATCGGCGAGAACGTCAGTTTCTTTAGTCATCATGCCATCACTGATGTTATCCCTAGCCGTGGCGCGTTAGCATCGTGGGGAAAAACTGATCAAAGTTAGACTCACAGGTGAAAGAGATAGTTCATAAAGTCAGAGACGACCCGCAGACGCGCGTCGGAAGAGGTGTTGTAGCAGTAAGCCGTCAATTCGCCGGCCTGAAGCCCATAGAGAGCTGCTCGCTGCTTGGCGTTTAAGTCCGGGCAGTTGGTGTCGAGCCACTTCACGGATTGAGCGGCAATGGCGTCCCCGTTGGGATGGTATACGAGTGGGAAGGTGCAGTGAGAGACAAGGTCAGGCAGAATGAACGAAGTAGGGCGCTTGGTCTCGGTAGGGGTTTCGATGGCCATGGTGAATAATGGGTAGAGGATATGGTTGGGGTACTGAGAATGGCCAGCCTATTTAAGAGAATCGACGCACTCTCCTATGTCCCGCAGGAAAAGGAGGAAGAAAACAAAAAAGTAAAAACATTCAAGATAAAAGATCCAGATACAACCATGACGGGGTTTTCAAGACAAGACGAAAGGCTTTGTTAGACCCAGAATAGGAAACGCGTCGGCTCATAGAGTAGCTAGATATTACGAGTATAGGGTGCGGCTGATACCAAGAACAATACATTGCTAGCCTCATTTCAGACACAGAAGAAAAAATGGGTTCCTGGTAGACTGAGATTTATGGTAGATCTTGAATTTTTTAAATGCGTACATACCCATTTGATTTTGGTTGTACCGAGCCTAAAATGGAGGAGGGAAGCAGACCGCTGCCCTAAGATTAATACCAAGGTCTTCGCCGCAGCATTGTGCCACTGATGATTTTTCTCATAGGTCGATCAAAACGGGCTTTGCGTCGGGATAAAGTGATTCCCATCTGAAATTGGGTGCTGTCGTTAAATCCCAGAGCTACGGATTTAGTGCGCTGTGTGTTGTCTCGGATTAACCAAGGAGGGAATAAAGCATTGAACAAGGTTGAGACCAGGACACGTGGAAATCCTGATCGGATATGACGTCATTTGAGCAAGAGCTGCCGGCTATCATTTTTACGATCCGAAAACACCGGTTGTCTCTCTCGAACTTTTCAAGTTGTCCTTGCAATAAAATAGGATGCTAGATGTATAATGCTGGGTATGCTATACGGTACGTGCATCTACAACTCATCATCAGGGCGCCCCCATTCTGATTCTTGTAGACCTGATGACTGATAAAGCTTGGCGGTAATGGGATTTATAGTACTTTGAATCTCTGCGTATACTGTCAATTTGAAGTGAAACGAAACAATATCTGCTCCCGCTTACCAGCTAATTTTTCCTCCAAATCCTCTGTGGTAGCACTGGGTCCGCTATCCTCGATCCAATCTATAGTCTTACGAATTACCTCCGAAACTGTTTTCTTGTCGGATGTGTCGAGCTTTCCTCCAAGTCCCTCTTGGTCGTTCATTTGACTTTTGAGTCCGTAGATGAACGATGACAAGGCATTCAATGCTTCCGTCTGCTCCCTTTGAAGCTTATCCTAATTGGGGTAGGTCAGGTTAGCAAAAAAACCTCAAATGTCAATGTTACCCAACCTGTTCGGCAAATCTCTCGCCCTCCACAACCATCCTGTCAATCTCCTCTTGACTAAGACGACCTTTTTCATTCTTGATAGTGATGCTCTCCGTTTTCCCGCTATCACATCTAATAAGTGCACGTTCCTGACTGGGAAAACAAGAAAAAACGCACGTTCCCTTATCAGCAGCGGACACTTTCATGATACCATTAGTATCGACTTCAAAGGTTACTTCAATCTGAGGAACGCCTCGCGGAGCCGGCGGGATGCCTGTCAATTCAAATTTGCCCAAGAGGTTATTGTCCTGCGTCATCCCCCTCTCTCCCTCGAAGACTTGAATAAGGACAGTGGGCTGGTTATCGGCTGCGGTAGAGAAACTACAAGAAATTTAATCAGTGGGATGTTCCACCACATAACTGGATACATACATTTGACTTTTGCGTGTTGGGATAATAGTGTTACGAGGGATGAGTTTTGTCATTACGCCGCCGGTTGTTTCAATACCCAGTGTCAGAGGACAGACGTCTACTACGATCGCTCCTGTTTCGATACCAGAAAGGATGCCCCCTTGTACGGCAGCACCGTATGCGACAGCCTCATCAGGATTGATACCCTTCGATGGCTCTTTTCCAAAATAATCCTTGAGCATTTGCTGAATTTTGGGAATCCGTGTGGATCCGCCAACGAGGACGATCTGAGTGAAGTACCATCAGACAAAGAGCGGGTTGAGGAACATGAAATGACACACTTCGTCGATGTCATCCTTGGAAATGTCCGCATCCTTTAGAACCTGTCCAACAGGTTTCATAGTCTTCCTGAAAAGACTCATATTGAGCTCTTCGAACTTGGCCCTCGTCAGCGTTTCCGAGAAATCGTTCCCATTCTCGAAGCTCTCAATCTCGATTCGAGTGCTTTGCTGCATAGACAGCGTACGCTTGGCGTTCTCCACCTCCTTCTTCAGCTTTCCCATCGTCTTCTGGTTTGTCGAAGCGTCAGTCCCTGTCTTCTGCTTGTACTTCTTCACCAGATGGTCGATGACGCGATTGTCAAAGTCTTCACCTCCAAGGTGGGTGTCCCCGGCTGTGGCCAGAACCTCGAAAACGCCATTTTCGATGGAGAGCAAAGATACGTCAAAAGTTCCTCCACCAAGATCATAGACGATGATCTTGGATTCGGAGCCTTTCTTGTTGAGGCCGTAGGCGAGGGCAGCAGCGGTTGGCTCACTCATGACACGAAGGACGTTGAGTCCGGCAATCGTTCCCGCATCTTTCGTGGCCTGGCGTTGGGCATCATTGAAGTCTAGCGTGAAGTGATGAACAGCTACCCAACTATCGAAAGAAGATCCTCTTACACGCAGGAACAGTGACTACAGCGTGCGAGACTTTTTCTCCCAGATACGATTCGGCTATCTCCTTCATCCTGGAGAGTACCATGGCGCTGATCTCTTCGGGATACTAGATATTCATATCAGCGTTAATATTCTCGTACACGCCTGGATAAAACGTACAAAGTCGCGCGTCTCGCCGTTATATTGCACAGAAATCGCGGGCTTTCCGTTCTTCTCCTGGACTTTGAAAGGCCAGTGCTTGATATCCTTCTGTACGTCTGGGTCTTCGACCCTACGGCCGATTAAACGCTTGGCGTCGAAAACCGTATTGTGCGGATTGGAATGAAATGCGTGTTTGGCGCTCTCCCCGATTCTTAGGAAAGAGGAGTTGGTACACTCATTAAGCACCTAGCTGAAGAAGCTGACTTACAATCTTTCATCGTCCTTGAAGCTAACCCAAGACGGTGTGATACGATGACCCTGGTCGTTTGCGATGATTTCTACACGATCGCCTTGCTGTACCCTATGATCGCATTATCAGAAAATATGTAAGAAATATGTAAGATAAATTCTCACCCAACACAGGAATACGTGGTTCCCAGGTCTGTGAGAGTAGTGCTTAGAATGAACGACACTGAATAATGAAAGGACACATACCAATACCAATGACAGGTCCATCAATTCTATCATCAGTAGAACTCGCCTTTACAGAGGCCGGACATAGACATATAATCGCGAGTATAGTGAAGAATGTGATAGACAGAGAAGAATACGCAGTTATTCGCCTTCGAGCGCGTCTTTGACTTTGACGGCGTCGTATTTGTGCGTGAAATGACATTTATGGAGAGATCTGGCGTGTCATCGAGCAGCGCGAACATTGCATTTATACTGCACATGACGTGTCCTCTCCAGAGCGAACACGTTTTGCCCAGGATATGTGGGTAGCTATGAGCAACGTGTCAAGAGTCGTGGCTGTTCTATTCTATTGGTTTTTGGAGTCATTATCATTTTTGACTCATGATAACAATCAGATACGCTTACCAAGGAATTCCAGTGCGTTCATGAAGCCAGGAAACTCGGAGGAACATCTATGCGATGATGGCTGATAGAGATGACAACTGGTTTCTTGTACTCCGGATTGCTGAACAGCTTCACCTAAAGTCACCTTGCGTAGCCCCGTCACAGATGGGGGCGTTGAGTTTCTGAATCCAGAAGATAAAGGTGTTGATCTGCCGTCGTTGAGGGTGGCATTATCTATTATTCTCATCAACAGGTTTCTGATCTTGGAATAAGGCAGGATGTGGCGCTAGCGTAGGGGTCATGATGAAGCGTTGGTAAAGACTCAAGAGGCAGAGTAGAGTGAAAGCGGAGGGGGAGTTGTTCTGTTCGGTATAGCCGGATCAATGTTGGATAGTTGATACTTGTCATGCTTTTGCGAGGCAGAAGCACCAAAAAACCTGATCAGTGTACAGTAGCGGAATCAGCGGATGGGTTGTTTCGAAAACGTTTGTACTTCGGGCAATTATATTCAAGACTTTCGAAGAAAGCCTGGATATGCAGAACCAAAGCCAGTACAACTCCAGATATCTTGAGCATATGAATTCGAAGATAAAGGATCCGAAAGATGGCAAACCAGAAATGAATACAGCTGGGTTTGAAATACTTATTGGGTTGAAAGACCCTTGCGGAAAACCCCTCGACCTGGTCAATGTGAGTAGTACTTATTTAGTCAGGGTTTACTTCATAGAACTGGCCACGGATAGCTAGGCGAGCGTTACGCTAGGTTCGTACCCTTCAAGGACGGCAACTATCCAAAGAGCGACAGATTTGCAAACACATTTCAATCCCAGAACGGGGATTACGACTTCACGAGATCCATGTAGCTAGAGTGGAAAAAGGATGAGAGTAGGAAGGACGCAATTTGCAATGTAGAGTCCACTAGTCAACTGCCTTCGAAGTTCAGTTCAAACTCCAACCTTATATAGCCATAATATATCTTTATTTGCGCATCACGTGTGCATGTCACTGCCGGAGTGGTTAAGCTGGCTATTATATAAGCGGTTGGGCTTAGCCCGCCAGAGTTCGAATCTCTACGGTGGTGCCCTTTTTTTTCTCAACCTTTGATGCCGCTTTTTAAAAAAAACCATTTCTTGCCATTAGGCACGTTCAATGTCGACACTTTGACTTCTAACGACCAGATATTTTTCCTCGTGAAGGCGTTTCTTCCAGCCTTACTTCTTTCCAATATCCCCCTTACAGACGATGTTTCTTACCAGTAAATTACAACCTAGGTTTCGCATCGTGTTTATGCTGGTGTGAGTCACCTGAGAACTATACCATTAGCCTCATTTCGCTTCCTCCATGACTCGATTAACACGAACCTTCAAGTTTCTGCGCTCTCATTTCAACTTTGAGATCCCTGCAGTGCCATCTTCCTTCGTCCAAAGTCGAGTCTTCCGGGTTGCTAACAAGGTTAATAGCTGTGGAGCTGTTCAGTGGTGAGTGTCCACGATGAGGCTCTTAACCCCCTCCCCCAAATAGCCCACTGCTCCAGGTAAAGCTCTCGGTTTTGTTCGCCAATTTAGCGTCAACCCACCCGTACTGGAGTATTCTGTCAGCCCAGCAATTAACAAACGTCCTGAGGCCAAAAGTGGTATGGCGCTGAACTTGGAAACTTTATTTTACTTACTGTCATAACAGGAAGAGAATGGATCATACGCACCCCATAGAATATATACGATACACAGCGAGGATTTTTTTACAGCCCGACATCGAAGAGGCAGAAACGTACATGGACATAACTCTAAGAGGACGATTCCCTCTGCTCCTTGGTCCTCGGGGATCAAGTAGGACTATGCGACTACTTGACATCAAGTCGAGGAATATATACAGTCATTCAGTCAGTCGTCCTTTCCTGAGAACGTTAATATGACCAGCCAACTTTTGCCTGATCAGTTTCTCCTTTAAAGATTTGCGACTTACAAAGACCTAGAAATGTTCAGGGATTCTGTATACAGATCAGTTCGTATGAGGGTGCGTGGTGTGCCCCCGTTCACCCACGGAAACGACTTCGCTGCGTACTTCAAGGAAAAAAGCGAAGACTTTTTTCTCCTTGTCGATGATATCGATGAGCTACATGCGGCTTCTTCGGATGTTGTGCATGATTTCCTATTCCTCAGAGAGTGCAGAACCGCCAACTATTCCCTGGGTGACATGATTGCGACTGAGACACTCGGCGCCATTAATACTTTTTAATATCATGACACACATCAAGTCCCTTATTTTTCCTTCTCACAAGTCGAGTGTCTTTTTCATGACTTTCAAAAGGATGATCACTTTGCTTTGAATCCCGATATCGTCAAAAACGTATGGATGAAATCTGGAGGGTGCATTTCAGTATTCGGTTTGGTACCATTCACGACTGATAACACGCACGTAGCCGTATGTTTATGTGGGCAGTTCATCCGTGACAGGCTCCAGTCCTCAAAGGACAACCAGAATGTCACTATTGTTCATTGACAGCGGAATACCATCCATGAGCTGTACGAATGGTTTGGCCTTCACCCTACTCACAAGAGGGTCCTGACGCCCACGACGCTGTTGCTCTTCTCTACTATTACTTCCTTGGCTATCCTAGCCCCGTTTAAATTCACTCCGAGAAAGAGAAGGACCTTGCTAACTTCTTGACGGTAGAGGGCGTCCTCCACAAGCCGGATACTTTCGATCGGAATATCAGATGTCTTCGGCGTTTGTGGACGGTTTTTTGCGAACAAAGCTCATCCCTGTCATATTTCCTACACCTCATCCACACACTTTGCCTGCAGTGAACAGCGACATGGCCAGCGTTAATATTTTACGGACACATTACGGCGTTTCAACATAGAATTCTTGCAGGATGTATGCTGCATCTCCAAGATTGCATATGTTCCTGTTTGTGGGCATCGAGGACGATGGGTTTTGCGCGAAGAAGTTTATGAAACCGAATTATCGGGGATACTTTCTAGCTGGCTTGACTCGTCTGACGCTTGCTCCGTCGCCGTCGAATGACATTCATGCATCAATGGAATCCACCCCGATATCATTTTCACTGAAGGGACACCGATAGAGCGCACCATTATCCTGAAAGTGGTAGCAACTTCAGGCGCAGCTTCCGTCTAGTCACAGATCTCGAGGGCAATCGAATATAAAGATCTCCTGGACGCGGATGAAGCCTGGCTCGTTCACTTAACGTGTGAAGATGATTACGAACCGGTTTAGCAGTCATCCGACGAACTTGCTAGAGGCATGAACGTCGTCCATTTCCAATATGATCTGCGTTTCTTCAATACCACAATGAGCGCCAGATGGCAAGATTCGAAGGGTCAGGGTTGTTAGATTATGAAAGATATCATCGAATTAAAGTGACGGATTTCTATCAAAGCATCATTTCCTTGACTTGCAGTGGTTGCATGAAGCTAGCATTGTAGGGTAATATGTTTAAGTGATAAGATGTTAGTAACTTGTTAATATCACATCATCGAAAATTGCTAGACATGGAACGAGTTCACTTGGGCGAGAATGGGCCCTCGTTTTTCTCCTCGTCGCTGGAGGAGATTAACCCTCGCGACGTGGTCTTGAAGAAAACAGTGGGCCATTTCCCGAAATGACATTTATGGCATCCTCTTCGATGGAGTATATATATGATCCTACCCTTTTGATGTTTGTTGGGAAGACGTGACGACTACTGTTGAGCTGCGTAAACCCACGACGATGGCCTATCAGCGACAATACCAATATCCTCGGTTGAACAGATAGTGATACAGCAATAATACACTTTTCTCCAAAGTATCCCACTAGAAGTGATGCGAACCAGACAGCAAGCACAGAACGTTCCAAAGCAAAAGAATAAGCGAAGACTAAAGAACCAGCATATCACTCCGCCAGATCGACACCGGGTGCAACAGAAATCTTCACCCTCTTCCTGGGCTTCGAGACTTCATCAAGTTTAGTTCGCTTCAACTTGTCAGAGGATAACGCCGTCTGAGTTTCCAGGTCATCTTGAGTCTGCGTGTCGTTCACTAGAATTTTAGCCGGAGGTGGTGGTACAAGCTGAATTTTTAATGTCGACATGCCAGGGCGTGACCTCGCGCTTGATTTCTGAAGTGGGTTACTATACGTGACGTTCTGCATAGATAGGACATCACTAACTGTTTGTGGGAAACCTAAGAGGCGACTCTCCGCCTCGTGACTTGGATCAAAATAATCTGAATATTCCTTGGTATGCTTCGATTGGCGATTGAAGATGTATTTCGCCTTTTGAACGTTTCTCCGGGTCTTCGTTTGCTTGCCTTTAGCCTTTCCTTTACCTTTCCCGTTCCGGGCCCGACTCTCCGTGAAGCCAATATCATCGACGACAGTCTCATGCTCGATTATGAAGTCTGAGAAAGTCGTCAGCAATTGGAAGGAAGAGACGCCAAGCAGCCCAGCGTACTTTCGATCTCTAGGCGTTTGAACAACTGTTTACCAAGATTATTCTCACATCCTGTCATATCGAGTCAAGGTTTATTCACACGAGGTCGATGAGAGTATACCCATTTGCTTCATGAACTGAGCAGTAGTTTCCGGCTCGAATCTCTCAGCGATCTTGATAGCTCGCCTGGAAGATGTCAATAAGCGGATGAGAGAAATCATTCTTAAACACGAACCTGAAAGATGCGAGTTCTCTGAATTTGGACATCATCGTGGGGAAAAGGTCCATTTTAATCAACTCCCACGACGGGTCGGCGCGCATACGACAGTCAAAACAGACAAATTTGTCCGGAAAACGCGGGTCCTGCGCGGAATGATATCTGCAAAGCTTCAAACGAGCTGATGGGTTAAGGGTCACAGTTACATACCCCATACACCTGAAAGGTGGTCAGAAAGAGAGGTTCGTGTCTCGAGTGGTCCTGCACTCACCAAACATGGTACCAGCGCTCACACCCACCTTCACAGAGGCAGCAACCATCCTCGAGCTGTGGCCTGGGCATGAGGAAACGTAGAAAACGTCCGAAAGCACGACGCACAGAAACACCGCATTCGCATTCAACTACGTCAGTGTCGTTTTTGACCTTTTTCGCCTGCTTTGGTGTTGCAGCATCGACATTGATAATCTCGGGGACGCTTTGATTGCTTGGCCCGTATGATTGAATACTCTCCGAGGGATGGCGATAGTCCATCGCCTGCATCTCCATATCTAAGAGAGATAATAGGCAAGAGTAACGAGTCGTAGCTAATCGTCGTACCTAGCATCTCGGTATCGTCCCCATCATTGGCACTTAGTACCAGCTTTTGCAATAGCTGTGTGTCTATATCGTCATTATCAGATACACTGGGTAGCGGTGATCCAGAAGAAGGCGATGCTATTCTCGAGCCGACGCAAGGTTGTGTTGGGGAAAAGTCAAGTAAACTGTTCCGGGGCCTGATGGAGGTGGACCCATCACTGTCCGAAGAGAGACATCCAGGTCTGGGGGTGTGGTCACCCACAGGTTGCGTCTCGTCGATCATAATGATGTCCGCAGCCTTCTTCTCTAGCTATAAAACACTTTTAAGCGTCGCAAGCGATCCTGAAATCTGACACACTCTCACCATATCGTTCAGACGCGTTGGCACAATCTGGGTTGACCCACCAAAGACTTCCTCATCAACAGGCATCATCTCCGCTGGTATTGGCTCAATGCAGCCGCCTTCCGTTCTGAGGCCTATCGGTACAGGCTTCACCTCTTGCTGGGTCACTCCAGCAAGCACATATGTACCATCCGGCTGCTGCACGAAATCAGCCTCGTCCTCCCCGTCCGCGTCTTCCTCACGAGTCACATCTTCTGCTGACCAAACGATATTCCTATTTTCGGCATCTTCTTTCTGCTTTGCTGCCTGTTCCATACGTAGTGATGCTTCTTCAGCGGGAGAGAGGCTAGGCGCCTTCACACAGCGTGTCGTAGTCCCAGTAAAGGGTGCGTTGTCGTGTTCAGTCGAAGAAGGAAGGTAAGTGGCGATAGAGGTCACGCTGACATTTACGCTGAAAGTTGGAAAATTGAACAGCGCGATGAAGAGTGATGATATCAGAACGTACGCATGGTGACCAGTATCAACCTTTCCAACGCTCCATTTATCTGGTATCTCATCTATGTCGTGAGTCATGAAAAACCACTTATCCCTCTCCGCGTCCGCAGCTATGAAATGAGGGGGTTCGTATTCGGAAGGGGTGTCGTCTGTGTAAAACATTTTGAAAGAAGCGAAACGGCGCTCTGAAAGATCAATATAGTGAATGCCTGATAGTTCCGATCTAGCTCACTTGGAAGAACATCCATTTGTGTCATCGATGTGATTAACGTTTTCAACAGAGTCTGGACAGCAGGTGTATGCTCAGCAGGAAACAGGATGAGGAGATAGCTACGCAAACCTTGACACTCCTTTTAACGTCTCGAAGAGTGGGTAATTTCCCTTTGCTCACTGCCTCGGCGACAGGATCTTTCTTTCTAGCATTGAACCCTCTGAGTGGTGTGCGCTTTGCATCGTCACCAAGTGTCATAACGGGAACAGTGGTGTCGGTTCCTGGAAGTTTATGGTACTAGAAAGAGTAAGAGAATTGGAGATTCTTCGATTAGTATTCGCATACCTGGAAGTTGAATGTGTATGCTTCGATGATACTTTCGACGCGATTGTCAGTTATACTCATGAAGAGCTCCATATATGCGCACATACTTGTTGGGATCTTTGTTATCCTGGACGTATTTTAGCACAGATACTAAGGATGAGGTCCGAAGGAACTCACAAGGTAAACAGCGAAGATGAAAGTACGCAGGTACTGCTTCTGAAGGGCATCGAATACTCCATATTCCTACAAGGGAATAAAATGGCAGTACGTGGAACATAGAAAATGGCACTCACCAAATAGTTCAGCAACCTATCGGCTTCATCGGTATACCCTCGTGTCATCGTCTAGATCTGTGCGTTAGACACAGTTACGTCCCAGATA
Organism: Desarmillaria ectypa; assembly: GCA_030407005.1. Taxonomy (NCBI): domain Eukaryota; kingdom Fungi; phylum Basidiomycota; class Agaricomycetes; order Agaricales; family Physalacriaceae; genus Desarmillaria; species Desarmillaria ectypa. The sequence continues at coordinate 3,701,936 of JAUDYN010000002.1, read as the reverse complement.
TCTCCTGGAGCATCATACCATAATTTTGAAACTGTTTACATTTCGTTTCTTCTGCAGGTCAAGGGACGAGAAACTTCCCGACGAGTCTTGCGAGGCGTTCTCTTCCGATGTGACGAAATGACCTGTGCTGCGCATCGGTTTCGTGCCGACAACAGCGAATAGCGAGACTCACTTTCTGAGAAGTTGTCATGAGGAAGGAGATCCCTAGGTGGTCGTGAGTAGACGCATTGCATAAGGAAAAAAACCTCACCTCATGAAAGTTATGCACCCTAATCCCGCCTTCAACAACGTCTGGACCGATGCCAGACTCTGCACCGATGAGATAGCTTGCGTTTCGGTCCTATTAAGCTGATTCTGCATAGATGAAGAGACTGAAAAGATATCGACAGCAAATGGGTGGTCGTGGTCGTTGGGCAAGCCGAGTAAATTGGCTTCGAATCCTGGGGGCGCCATGTGATAAAGACGCGACGCGTTCATCATGTGATAGTCATATTAATGCGTTATATGTATGACGTCGATGCCAAGCACGACCGGCAGGGGTCCCCGAAAGAGCCCGAAAGAGATATTTTGCCCAGATAACTGACTAGCTAAGACTTCGCCTTCGATCGTCACCGATCATGATTAAAGCGAGGATATACCTCGTACGACATGGAGAGACCGAAGCTAATAGGCGGGGGATCGTTCAAGGACAGCTTGATACCCACCTGAACAAGTCAGGCATAGAGCAAGCGGCTATGGTATCCGAGGCGCTGCAGAATATCCCCTTTGATGAAGGATACAGCTCAGATTTGAGCAGGGCATCGAAGGTCATACCGTTTTTGTCTTTAGGCACTGCACTACTGATCGGGGCTCTTTAGACGGCAGAAATGATCTTAGAATGCCATCCTCATGTTCAGCTCCGTATACAATCCGGACTGCGTGAAAGGGTGTGTAGCGTGTTCGGGCACATTTGTGGGAGGCTAAGAATACCAATTACAGCACCTCGGAAGGCTCCAAGGCCAGACCCAAGCACAGAAGCGAGCCTTTGGCGATATCAACTCGGACCCGACAGCGGAAAAGTCGGACGCGTTCGTCACTCGAGGTTTGTCTTGGTGGGACAGTTCGATACGCCACCACCTAGAAACGCTTCTCGACAGAGCGACACCATATCACATCCTTGTTGTTTCCCATGGTGGATTTATCAGCACCTTGATCAAGAACTTGGTGGCCAAGAAGCGTATCGCTAAAGCTGTTAATGTAGATGATTGGAGGTGCTACAACTGCTCTGTTTCAATCATTGATATACGAAAGGACGGCAAGGCTGAGCTGGCCCAGTACAGCGATATTTCCCACTTGGGAAGTAGCAAGGTGGTGGAAAGCAACGCCGACACGGAGGATAAACAATAACAGGTCTTTGTTTTACATACTTTATGTTTAGAATTCCAGAACTCAATAGATTAGCGGAGCTTCAAACATCCACAGCCTTATATCAACATACTATTTTGGGAATCACATTTTATCTTGGCCTCTTCCAAATACTCCTGTCCTTTACAACTCCCACCATGTCTTCTTCACCATCAGAGCAGACGCCACTACTGCCCACCACCAACGGCGCTGCCAATGGTACTCACCCAACTTTTATCAAACGGTGCTCGGCGGTCTTCAAAGCAGAAGGCGAACCCTCGTGGCTTGATTCTTACAAGTTCTTCCTATTAGGAAGTTATCTTAATATCCTTCTCTTATTCGTTCCTCTTTGCGCTACGGCACATTATTTGGGCTGGGATGCTGGCTTGCGCTTCTCTTTCAGCTTCATTGCCATCGTTCCGCTGGCAAAGGTACGCCATTACTCAAATCCGTAGTCAATGCCGAGTCCTTTTAATCAAATCACGGACAGCTCCTCGGCGAAGCAACTGAACAGATGTCGTTCAAGCTGGGACAAACTTTGGCTGGACTTTTGAATGCGTCGTTTGGAAATGCAGTTGAAATCATTGTTGGAATTGCGGCGTTGCTTCAAGGTCGATTTTATCACATTATTCTGTTGTCTAAATTCACTTAAGAGAGCTGCAGATGAACTGATCATCGTCCAGAACTCTGTAAGACTTTTATCGCTCTTTTTTCGTATATGACCGAATTTGTTTTTTTAGATGCTTGGTTCTATCCTATCCAATCTGTTGTTAGTGCTGGGTTGTTCTTTCTTGGCCGGTAAGTTATACGTAGCCGTACAATTCCGGTCTTTTAAAGTCATCATGAATGTCAGCTGGCACCCGGTATAATGAAAGCAACTTCCAGGTCACAGCCGCTCAGGCGTAAGTAATCCCGTTATGCGCTCACGTCTTTGTTCACTAATATTACCCCAACGCTTAGTTCCAGCTCCGTACGTGTTTCTTCACCGCCTCCCTCAGTGTTGTCGCTTATTTTATCCCAGTTGATGACGCTTGCATGTATCAGTCAGTCGGTTTCACTGGGAGGATTGAAATTCAGATGCTCAACAGCAATCAACAGCTCTCATCATTCCGGCGGCCTACCACTCCGTCAAATCAACGGACTTGTTTAGCATAGGTGGCAGCGCTAACGAGTCGCCGACCGTTTCGTTTATTGACGATAGGATCGATTTAGATCCAGCTGGCATGAATGGTCTACTGATCATCTCAAGAGGAACCGCAATATTGTTATTGGGCGTTTATATCGCATATCTATATTTCCAGGTCTGTCAAGACTACCAACTGCAGACATTTACTGACGTGGCTTATTTATTGTAGTTGAAATCACACCATTATCTTTTCCAAGCACCAGAAACCGATGAAGAGCCTGAAATTGCTAATATGAGTATCGTGTCTGCTGGTACAGCGTGAGTATAGCGTTGACTTCGCCTCTGGTTTCCGAAGTAACCTGTATCGCCAGCCTTGTTGTTGTCACAGTGGTGACATCATTCTGCGCTGACTATCGTAAGAGAACTGTCTCAGTGAAGGCTGTATAAGCTGAGATCAGCGCATGCCAGTTGTTGCTTCTATCGAGGAATTCGCAAACATGTATAAAATTCCCAAGCCGTTTATTGGATTGATTCTCCTTCCCATCGTTGTGAGTACCCCACTTCGCTGTGATACGCCACAGAATTCACTCTTCTAGGCGAACGCTGCTGAGCATGTCACCTCGGTATGGATGGCCATGAAGGGTCAGATGGAACTCACGATTGGTATCTGTGTGGGAAGCTCTATCGTAAGCTTCTTATTACTTCATATGCCCCTGATATTGAAGTCCCATATAGCAAATTGCAACCTTCGTTGTGCCGCTCTTGATAATCATTGGATGGATGTGAGTATCAAAGAAGATGGCCAAGGCACCTGCTTACTTCATCTTCCCAGTTCTCATCATGAGCTGACTCTATTCTTCGCTGACTTCGAGGTATGTTATAATTTTGATGTAGTTGTTCCAGGTTAATCATTCCCGCGCAGACAATCTGTTTCTTCGTTTCTGTGTTCCTCGTCAACACCCTCATTCAGTAAGCAGGGGTCAGCTCTATCTTAGGAACTTTCACAATATACCTTCTAGGGATGGCAAGTCCAACTACATGGAAGGCCTCATGTAAGGATCGTTACATTGTGTTGCTATGTTCGTTGCTCATTTCGCTTCAGGCTCGTCACACTGTACTTGGTTATCGCTCTGGCTTGTCCGTATAGTTGTTTTATTTTGTCAATTGTTCGCTTATCATTGCCATTTGACAGTCTGGGTCTCCTAAATACAAAAAGCTGTCGCATCTCGTACAAACCGCTGATTATGCTTGTTACACATCCTGCTTCGTTGTTATCACTCATATTCTTGCCCGTCACCAAAATACATACATACAACCGTACAAAACACACGACAACTTTTGGTTCTAACCTGTTCACTCGCTGTAGCATAGTAAATTTTAATAGTGCTCCACCGCAGTCTATATCCCGCGTCCCTGATATCTATTATCTGTATTCCTCTTGTTTTGTGTACCTTTAGCGGATCATAAACTATAGAGAAGATGACGGTTCCTCCGTAGCTTAGATCGCTCCAGCCAATGGCATAAATAAGAAAAGGCTTGTCGCTAAGAGATGCAGTGCATAAAGATTCTAAGTACAGATTTAGGGAATATAAATTATCATGGTGTCGTCATGTGTTCTAGTCCGTTATCGCGTTGAATCACAGAACCTGCCCATCTCCTTGGAGCTGCTCAAATTTGCGGCGAGCCATACGTATGTTCAGCTTTAGTGCACCGGTTTCTACACACAATCAGTCAGAGACAATGACATTCGTCACGAATAGAAAAAAAGGTACCTATTGAAGGATCATGGGCGATGACCATAACATATGTATTCCTTGTCATTTCGTCTAGTACGGCCGTGAAATCTGGCAGCTCCATTTCTAAGCAGTGAAACTCCTCTCGTACGCGAGAACACGAGTGTTTGAATGCCTTGATAAGCTCCGACGTTCGTTCATACCGGGTACCATCAAGTTTGTGTACGTCTTCGGTAGCAGAATTGGAGGTGGCGATTACGAGAAAAGTAGTCCGCTCAAAGAGGATGACTTCAGTTGCCGAACATACCTCTGCGAAGGTGGTGAGGTGTTTCGACAGGACGGCGGCGTTGGGAATTAATGTATGTACGATACTGGACCAGGCCTGTCATATCTATGGTGAGAGAGAGGCGAGGCGAAAAATAGAGGGGAAGAGCGGACCTTGTAAAGGCTCTCGTCATAAATACTTGTCCCGAACATGGTAATGTCGGCATCCCCACTTGCCACTTGGAGCTCCTTGTGCTTTTTCCCGAATGTCACCGGCCTGTTCTCCCTCACTAAGTCCATTTTGTGCACCAATAAGAAGATGGCCGCGCCTGGACTGTACTGCCGCAGTCCTTCTAGGCAGTCACGGTAATATTCGAGGTCCTTGTTCATCTCACGCGTCTCGACGTCGAATACGTAGATCATGACACCGACGTGCTGGAAGATGGTCGACCGTTGGGTGGTGAGATAAGAGTCCATGAATGCATCTTGGCCACCACAGTCCCAGAGGTTGAGGATAAGGTCGCCTAGGAAGCGGACATGGTTTTGCTCGACGTCGATAGTAGCGCCTAAACGGGCTGTCATGGATGCTGGATTGTTCGAGCTAATGAATTCTTGTCAGAGCTATCTTTTTTATCCATCCAAAGGACGCACAAGATTAGAGACCGCATCGATGTCTTTCCGCTGCCGGAAGCGCCCATGAGAAGAACCTGGAAAACTCGACATCACAAAGGGCAGATACTGACGAGACTTGGCATACCTTTTTCTTCATTTCGAAATACAGTGCTTCGTCGCTGGACGAGAACAAGCAGGTGGAAGTAGACAATCAAGCTCAAGAACCAATCGTCACGACCGAGTCACAAATTACTGGCGCCCACAAGCGTCCATTCCACGGTGACCATGTGTTCCATCAACACTATGTAACCAGAACAGCAAAATATACTTGATGGTGGAACATTACATTTCAGCTTTTTCCTTGGCCGCGCTCTATACATTTCGATATTATACAATGTTCGAATTTTCAAGTCCTTCCCTGCCATTTTCAGTCGGATTTGATCTATGCAAACTTTCCTTGGCCCCATCTCCTGCAGTGTGAGCCCATTTCTACAGCCGCCAGACCCCAATCTTCGCCGTGATTATGACCCTTGTTGTCTCCTCGCCCTAGGCCTGCCCGCTCTAGAGCCTGGTCATCCGTCAACGCGGTCAACACGCCAAAGATAACTGGAACACCAGTATCCATTTGGATTTTCATCAGTGCGTGCGAAACGCTGTCGCAGATGTACTCGAAATGCATGGTAGATCCCTTGATCAGTACACCAATGGCGATGACGGCGTCGAAGGGTTCGTTGGGCATAGTAACAGCAGCAACTGGTGCGGGCGTTCCCGTCCTAGAAGGTACCTTGGGATATGTGCCAAAGTTGAGTCCACCAAGGAGATCGGCATCGTTGGAGGCAGGTTGGATGTGAGAGCCTGCAATCATCCTGGTACAGACATATAAGTAAATGAGAAATTTAATCGAGTAGAAACAAACCTAGAACACGCAAAAGGCAGCTCGAAGCTCCCCGGAACAGACTGCACGACAATGTTGCTCTCCTTGACGCCAGCCTCCTTCAGCTTCTGGATTGCACCTGTTACCAGTGCGTCGATGACTTCCCTATTCCATCGCGCGTGAACAATGGCGATTCTGAGTGCAGAGCCATCATATTTCGTTTCTGACGGTAAGAGACCTTTAATGCTGGCCATGGTGAGGAGCAAATAGAATACCCTTCCTTCGTTTCCTGGAAAGTATTTCCTGTTCGGGATGCCGCCGGAATAACACGTGACTGTGATTATTTTTCAAAAGTAATGCAGAAATTTTGAAAGCTTTGCTGTCCTTTTGTCTCCCTCGGTTGTAGCTCCGATGGCTGGGAACCTTGCTAGTGGGTGCCCCGGTTATTCATTAAGCCTTTCTCACTGATTTATGCTCTCTAGTGACGTATACCCTAATTCATGCATTTTTGGTCAAGAATAAACATACTAAAGCAGCATCTGTTTTGAAAAATTCCGTGAAGGATGTCGTTGTTCTCAAGGACGAGGTTACGGTAGCTGGCCCCAGCCTGGACGTGATAGTCGAGCGATACAAAAAGGCAACCAGCGGGGATTCGTGCGTGTATTTGCCTTTATGGAAGCGAATATTTCTCATGAGATTGTAATAACAGTTCCGACTCAGACTCCAGCTCAGATCCTGACTGTATGTCACTCCATCATATTTGACGCAGCACTGATTTGTCAACTATAGCGTCTTCGGAAGTGGACTCCGATTCCTCTGACTGTACGTCTATCCGACCATGTGCTGGTTGTGGTATTGACATAGCTGATTGCATAACAGCTTCGGACTGTGTGTTTCCCGTTTTTTAACGTTCTCCAAGAAGGGCTGAATTCAGCTGTTGTACAGCCTCTTCTGATTCAAGTTCTAAAGCGACTAAGAAAAAGCTGGCGCCGAAGATTTCAACCTCAAAGCCCAAAGTACCAGAGCTTGCAAAAGACGTCAAGGCGAAGGCCGCTCCTTCGTCGTCGTCTTCCGACTCCGAATCATCCGATTCTAATTCTGATACCCCTGTTATTAAACCAGCATCCGATACAAAGGCTCCCAAGCCTGCCGCTTCCAAATCTAAGACTCACTCTTCGTCCTCAAGCTCCAGCTCTGACTCTGATGGTAATTTCGATACCATATCTCGGCCCGGAATATTCATAGAAATCCCCATATAGACGACCCTTCGTCAAGTTCGGAGCCAGGTTAGTACTCCTTCCCTGGTCCCTAATGAGTTACTGCACCCGTACCCAAAAGCACCCGTCACCGTTCCTATAAACTGACACAGATTCAACAGATGTGAAGGACAAAGAATCAAATGACCCCGCGAAAAGAGATACAAGTAAGACGCTGTCGTCCGGGAGTGATTCCTCCAGCGATGGTAAGTCCGGTGGTCAAAATCAAGTAAATATGATGACGGAAGTAGCAACAGATAGCAGCTCAGATGAAGAGCACGTGAAGATCAAGGACATCGCTAAGAAACTGCCCACTTCCGCGGCAAAGAAATCTCCCGAGTCTACCAAAGCTGCTGAGGTAAAGTCCAAGAAACCCAAGACAAAAGATTCGTCCTCCTCCGAGTCTTCATCGTCCAGTTCATCATCTTCGGGCTCGTCAGACTCAGAGTCTGATTCGGATTCAGACTCGGACTCGGGAACGAAAACTCTGCATCGCAAAGAAGAGGCGTCGCCGCCAGTTCCTTCCGAAGCCAAGATCACCAAAAAGCGCCGCACGTCCGAGAGTGGCACGGCAATTGTAACCGCGACAGTAGACACAGAGTCCCTGCAGGTCACGACTCAAGATAGAGATAGCAACAGCAAGCGTGGTGGGCGGAAAACGAACACTCCGTTTCAAAGAATAAAGATGGATAAGGTACCTGCACATTTAATAATGGACAACCGGTATGAGAATAAGGTGACATCACGGCCTAAATTGAATGCGGCGATGGCATTGATTCCCGCCCTTTTACTAGGCTGCGCCTCAAAACGACTATGGAGCGAAAGCTCACGCTGATCTTATCGTCACTCGCGGAGCTGGCTTCCGGAAGGAAAAGAACAAGAAGAAGAGGGGGAGTTACCGAGGAGGAGAGATAACGGTTCGTTTACCCTCTGGCCACTGGCATGTGTCGCGCTCTTCACACTAATAAAACAAATTTAGATGCAAAGCCACAGCTACAAATTTACCTAGATTTTTTTCCCGTAGCAGCGAATCAAAAAAATCCGTTTATTTTGATTCATATTCATGTGCACACGGACCTCCACGGACCACGTATCGCTTGTCCGGTCATCTAGAAATGCGTTGGTGCAAAGCGGAGCCTTCGTAGCACATGCTCTCACCTGGAGCGGCTGCAATTCAAACATCGCGGCTACAATCGGATGCTGTAAGAAAATTAGGGGCGTGTTTTTGCTTGTACACCGTCGGGTTTCGGTAGGAACAATGTCTCTCATCGGTTTCCTTAAAGGCTTTCAGGTTGAGCGAGATGCAATTCATTCATCAGTTTCTTCTCCATGGCTGCCTCGTATTCCACAGTTCTCCTCCCAGACGGTGCCGTACTCGCCTTTGAGGTGCTGGGCTCACACCATCTCGGACACCACAGGCCCTTAGTGCTGGTGTGTGGGATGGGCTCCATAAGGACCGACTGGGAGAGGCTGAGTACTCGTCTCGCTGAAAAACGTCCAGGTTCGTTGATTGAGATGAACTTAATTTGGGATTTTGGACTGATCACGGCATGCCAGTGCTAGTTTATGATCATCGGTATGATGCCAGTTCCACATGTTTCTGAGCACGTTTGACGCATTTTGCACCCGCCAATCTAGGGGAATGGGCAACTCATCCTACCGGGACGACGACGAGATCACAATCGAAGTCCTCAGTCGCGACCTTCTGTTCCTCATCGAATCCTTACGATGGAAAGACGTGTCAATCTGTGGATTCTCCATGGGCGGTCGGTTGCTGTGCTACGCTCTCAACCCTTTGTCGAACTGATGGCGCTTTCAGGTGTCATTGCTCAGCAACTTCTTTTGTTACCCTTTCACCCGAGCCAGCCTACACCGATTCATTTCCGATGTACGCATCTGTTCCTGGCTGGAACTCGATCGGTAGTTCTCCATGACCACCGTCTTGGCCTCCAGTATTCTAAGCCGCCGTGTAACATGACACGCACGCCGGCGGAGAAACTCGAGATAGCCAAAAGGATGATTCAGGCGACGTTGGACCCCGTGTGGCTTCAAGAAAATCCGTCGCGTTTCGCGGTTATTCTCAAGAGGACTATATCTGGCGGGTAGGTGTATTTTCATCCCATCACCTTTAAATTCCGGGCTAATTTTACGCGCATTTCAGGGCTAGACCACCAGAATCCATAGGTAAGTTACGAGATAATTATGTTTGTAAAACCATGCTGAACTCACTGGCCTCAGCGCAGCAAGGTGTTGCAGTGCGTTTCTATGACATTTCAACAGTATACAGAAATTAACCGCATGAAAGTTAAAATCGTTCGATTTCGAGCATCAGCTCGTCGATATGCCTCGCAATACTCGGATTTTGGTGGTTCATGGACGTCTTGACCAAATTATACCGTTTTCATTCGGAAAGGTAAAATGGCAATTTTTGCGCCAAGTTTTTCGCTCCGCTGACAGTCTATCTTCACAGGACATAACTCACATGATACCGTGGGCAACAATGCTCTCGGTAGGCTCTAAGCCCGGCCAGGTCCCCTCTTACGACTTCGGGCACTATTGGTATGAGTACTTTGATGTACAGGTCTGGGTGGATGTCATAGAGAAATTTTTGAAGAAGTAACGAAACGCCATAAATGAATCAATGCCATACGCCACATATATGCCACTATACCATACCATACATATTGTACCTTTATTATTATGATGCATTCTATTTTACTCATCATACGTGAGGTTCTGTGAGCGACACTGAATAGGGTCGGACCTGAGAGTATCCGCAGGCAATCATACTGCTATTAACACTACAGCGGTTGCGCTATCTAGATATAACTTGGCACTTGCGGCCACTTATAACCAGATCAAACACCAATCATTTATTCGAGTATAGATTCACTGACTGATAATTTATGCAATGTAGACGCCCCATGTTATCCGGTGAAAGGTCGTATCCATTGTATTGAAATCCATGACGACACTATAGCGGACGTAGGTGGCACGAAATGCTCGTGTCCAGGAAGCTTAGTCCTTTCGTCAAGCGTTACCAAGCTATGAAGAATATCGTCATCTGCATCCGCCCTCTTGAACACTACTTGGGGGTAAAACAGATTTGTGGGAATAACCACTATCTGGGTATCTGGGTATCTGAGCAGCTCGACTATCGAGGATGGCATGGCGGTGATATCAAAGCGGATGGCAAACCGACAGTCATACAAGAGGGTCCACGAAGGTTTCCCAGAGCTAAACGTGTTCCGCAACGAGGCCGTGACATCATAATATAGAGGGTTTGGTTCGATAAAATCCAGCTGTTTCTGCGTCGGAGGCTGTCGGGAAGCTATCCATCCAACGAGTTGTCCTGGTTCTCGTTTCGACATCTTGGGAAGTGCTTTGACGCCTTCTCGGTCAAAGATAACTGAAGACCACTTGACGCCTGAACCAGCAACGAAGTTGTGTGTGACATACGGGTCCGAATTTAGCTTGCTCAGAATGAGATCCAGACTCCGCGTTCGTCGCATATTTGTGGAACGTAGGGATCCCCAAGGATGAGGAGATACATACCGCAAAATACGCAAAACGACATAGAGCCGTAACCTAGGCTGGATACGTTGATAGTTGTGCTCGGTGATCGCAAACGTGCCGATAGGTGAGGGTTGTTTCATTTCACTGAGCAAAGCTTCCACTGCATGGAAGAAGTCAGAGTATAATCGACATTCTTCAGATATAACACCGACCTTCAAGGTCCATGTTACGAACCATGATTCCTAGGGATTTTACGGACCCGCGCAACTGCTCGGGACTTATAGAGGTGACGTTGATCATAGCCGTTTTTGAAAGCTCTTCGCCAATTTTTTCCATTTCAGCCACATGATCATCGGGAAGATTTGTTCCCTTGGCATATACCTAATAATGAAAGGTAAAACGACATGCATAACGAGGCTAGTAGAAATCATCATACCTTCACGTCCGTTTCCCCAGAAGCCAAGAATCCGCGAATGGCGTTGCGCAAGGTCAATGATGGCTGGAAATTCGTCGGGTCGATCACGTATTCAAGTTGATTGGATTCGCAAGTGGCCAATAATCTATCCTTGACAAAGCGATTAATATTTACCGGCCGGCTGATCTTAGGACGGAGATACCTTCGGTATATCAAGTAGAGGCCGCACAATCCACTTGTGCATCCCAGCGAGGCCCGTCCAGCCTATGTGTCCCAATTTCTCGCTCACACCCATGCCCCATCTCCGAAAAGACTTCATCCCAGCGGCACCGTATGCTTTTGACCCTCTTGCAAGACGCATCAAAGATGTCTCGACCTGGTCGTCCATATGGTGCCCAAAAGCAATGATATCCGACCCCGACTGCTCCATTCCTCTATGCAGCAGCTCATACCGCGCCAATCTAGCAACACCCTCAACACCAGTCTTCGGCAGGTCAGGATACTTGTCCAGGTTCCAAGGAATCGACATTCCATAATGCCCGACACCCATGGCCACTGCACGCTGAGCGCAAAGCTCCGCCATGCTCGCGGAACTTTCTTGCAGACCGTGGTCGACAGTTATCGAGACGACGCGCATAGGATACACAGTCCCTGCCTTTCCTTCATTTTGTCTCACGAGATCGTCAACGTATCGCTTAAGCATGAACACTAGAGCTGTTGAATCCGGGCCACCAGAGTTGGCGACAGCTGGTAAATGAAAGTCAGTACAGTATCAAAAAGTACACTTAGCACCGTTACCTACGGTCCTACACCACCCTGACGGTGGCATACATTGCATAAAAGCATGAGAAAACTCTTCCCGCGATACAGGGAGCGTCTTCTGCGCAAAGGTATATGCATTCCGCTGCATGTAGTGGACGAAACGAGAAGGGCACGGTATTTGCTTGGGAGGCCAATACCAAATATGAAGTCCTGGCTGAAACCGGACCGAAGCTTGCGGGTTGGTCTGCAAATAGACGACCATTGTATATTCATCCACGCTCAATCTTCTCCATTTTTATCTTTTCCCAGGCCTACCCACGAATTTCAGTACGTCGATAGCCAGACACAAAATAATCAGAGTTAATTATGCAGTAAAAACACACATAAATGTATACGATACGTATTGTAGAGCAAGTACATTGCAAGATAGCGAACAAGCGGAAGATCCATCGTCCATTCACCGTCCCATGCACTAGTCCGTGAGTATGTAAAACAGCGTGCAAATTTGAAACAGAAAAGAGATAGATCGTAATGACATGAGGAAACGCCGGCGAGGCTTTTGGCAGATATAGTTTGGACAGACCTTGAAAACAAAAGAAATGTACGTACAACCATAGATTACGGATTGAGAGAGCTAGCAATCATACAAAAAAGAGAAGTTAAGAAACCAGGAGAGATATCAGAGAGATATGGAGAGGATGGGAAGGCACCGACATCATCAGTTTCTATACACACTATCACCCGCGACGATATCGGCAGTGATCTTATCCCATCCCCATCTCATCAGAAACCAGGCATTCCTATGAATCCTTGACCTTGACCTTGAGGACCGGGAGAGGGGTTCCTCATCACACTCTGGTGCATCACTTGCGGCATGCCATACTGATTCCCAATGTTCATTCCCATCATCTGCATCTGCATCATGGGAGTCATCTGAGTGATTTGATACGCCATAGCATTGGGGTTCCCTGCGAACATATTTTGCTGTTGAGCTTGCTGGGGCTGAGGAACCGGGGATACGCTTTGTAGAGGCGGTGAATGCATCCCTCCGCTTGAGCTGCCGATACTAGGAGAAGAAGGTCCGGACTGAGCTTGCATCTTCTGCATCGCCTGAAGCTGTGACGACGCCAAAAATCAGCTTTGATCATCAAAGTTGAGAACGGAGATCTCACCTCGTAGAAAGCAAAGTCCTGCAACAACGATGTTCTCGCGGGGTGTGAGTGGAATATCCTCAACATCTCGTGTCCAGCATCAGGTAGAAGCTCTTGAGTGTCCCTAGAGTTGGTAACGGGCTTTCGCTCTTGTGTATTGCTAGAGGGGAAAAACCCGTTTAGCAGAATCCATTATCAACAACTTGAACATACTTTAGCTTGATATGCCGCAAATTGAAATTGGGGATATCGCGAACGAAGATCCAGCGCACTTTGAATACACCCTTCCATTTATCAGAAGCCCATACCGTGCTGCTTCGGGTGTAGTCAACCTGTCACATGCCCTTGAGTGAGAGAACAAGACAACGCTACATCAAAATATCCTACCGGAGTCAACATTTCAGCCATGCCGCAGAAATGTCCGCTGTCATGGAGATTGAGTTCGATGCATGAAAGATGAATAGAGAGCAAACTGACCTCGCATTGACACTGAAGAACAAATAAATGGGACCACGTCCAGCACATTCCTTGAATGCCTTGTCGAGCCGCTTGTTCCCCGGATCCGTCGAGCTCCAAATCTCGTATTTCAGAGATTTGTGAACGTCATCCTCGGTGTACGATTTGATAACGAAAAACCGTGCCTAAAAACAATCAGTCACAAGAGTAAGGTGCATCAAGAAGGGGAAATCACAAATTGGGGCCTAGTCTCAAAGTTAGTCGGATTATATCCTTTTGTCGCAATCAACGAGGGGACATCAACAGGCGTGTTAGCAAATGGACCTTGGGTGGGAGTCTGTCCACTTCCACTGCTTTGACTCTGTGAGAAGTTCGTGGCTACGCCCAATCCTGGTCGCTGCTGCTGCTGAAGATACTGTGCTGGGATCGCAGGTACGCTAGGAATGCCGGTGCCGCTGCTACTAGAGCTGCTCGCGGATTTGCCGTGGCCTTGCTGGTAACCGTATTGCAGATTGGGGTTAGACGAGCGTCCCGTGAGACCCCGATCCTTTTGTTCCCAGTTCGCGGCGCTAGCGGATTGAGACTGCTGTCCCTGCTGCTGATACTGTTGGAAACCGCTCCCGGTGGTAGATTGAGAAAGCGGCGTCTTTCTGCCATCATTATCGGTCATGAGCTGTAATTTCCGGCCATTACCATTGTTACTGTTCGAGCTGTTGCGACCACTAAGCGATTGATTTGGCTGTGGATGAGTAGGATTGAACCGCGGGGGATGGTTGCTTTGTCCTCCAGGTTGATAGTTACCGCCGTACATGTTTTGACTGTTGCCTCCATTGCTAGAAATATCCAAAGCCGACAGAGCGCGCTGGACATCATCGATAGGCAAGTTGTTGTTCAGACTGCCGCTGCTATTGGTAGACAATCCAGATCCACCAGAGGCTCTCCATTCGTTGTTCGAGGACCAAGGAGAAGAACGACCAACAGGACTCGTGGGACCACCATACTGCTTGCCATAATATTCCTCTTCGTAACCAGTTGCGTCCTCCGAGTAAGAATACTCCTCTTCTTCAGCAGCAGCAACGATATTATCTTGCGAAGGGGGAGGATGAGCGGGTGTCGGTGTTTGCAGCGTACCGGAGCGTTTGAGAGTGGATGAAGCCATTTTTGGGCGGGTGCCGCCCGCGCCCTGGGCACCATACGTGAGAGAAACATGTCGACGGACACTAGAAGCGGCAAGAGGAGGTGATGGGACGCTCGTGTTGCTGCTGCCATACCCATCTACCGTCTGCGAAACATCACCAGGAGCCAGCTGCGCTGGCAGTGAGACACAGTCCAGACACAGGGTAGAAAATAAACGTACGTCCTCTTCGTGAGCAGAATAACCACCGATTTCCCGTTCCCATTCTTCCTCGTCGCCTTCGTGACCAGCAATGGCAGTGAGACTGTTCAATGTCTTCGGCGTCAAAGTACCTGACTTGGCACTAGAACTTTGGAAAGCTGCAATTTATCGTCAGACAGATCCCTAGATGATAGGTGCTGATACATACCTCGGTGATATCGAGTAGGCAACGAGCTTTGTCGATGCAACGAGCTCTTTTCCCCAACAGCGCCCACACCGCCAACCCATTCTTCGCCAACATATTCGTCCTCATTCCAGAGTTCCGGGTTCTGCGATTCTTCCGAAATCGTTTCCCTGGCGGCGCTGCGAGTGGAACGAGAAGCAGCCGTAATCGTATGGTGTCGCCGTACCCCGCCTGAATTTACGGTAGACGCTGGAGGATCCGCTGGTACAGGCGGATTGGTGGGCGAAGACATGGTGGTTACGAAGGAACAGCCAGCACTGGTTGGCAGAGACCGAGCAGATCAAAGCGAGAGCGTGGAGTGAAGACAAGGTCTTATACTGAAAACGGTCACAAACTTCTGATTCTGATGACGCTTTTGTCTCTCAATGTAACCCTTTCGAATGATCTACTTGATTCATATCTACTCCGTGCTCGTCCTGTACATACATGTACAGCACCTGCATTGCCTTAATAAAAATCGATTCATACATGATGGCCTTTCAATTCTCTTGCGTTTATTGTGGAAAGATCTGCCTCATGCAAAGAATTGTCGTTCCTAGTCTCTATCACAACAATCGATAAGATTCTAGATTTTTCCCATAGTCGACGCCTTTTACTCCGGCTTGTTGCAACCGTAAATCATGTCCATCACACAGCTGAACGTTGACCGTTTTCAAATGTCCGCGACCGGCGCGACTTGTAAATCAAACAGTCCGACTCTCGCATGCCCAGGTAAAATGACAACAAACCGAAGACATTCTAACCAGCTCAGGGAGAAAATCCTGGCGCTCATGTCGATCGAGTCTCGATCCGCGATCCAGAGTTTCTTGAAGGGAGAGAAGATCTTTGTGTCCCTGAGAAGGAGGCTACGTAACCGGAGTTCAGCAACACAGCGAGGGGGAGTCGTAGCGCAGTAGCCTTGCGACGGAATGAAATGAATCAACCATCAATGTGGGGGACGTCCCAGGAAGAACTTGAAGTGTCGCAAGGTGGTCGTTGTACAGATGGTCATGAATTAGTGTTGTGTAGCATGAGCTTGATCGACTGTTGAGTCTATGCGTGACTTTTCTTCTATCTTGTCGAGAATTCGAACAAGTTGAAGACAGCAATGAGAGGACGCTGTCTGAGAATTATCCATCCAAATGAGTAGTTCCTATGCTATGTGCCGGGACCTGTAGACTCGAGGGGCTATTCTGGTCGGTACCTCAGTAGAGGTAGCATTCGCAGTTCGGAGCAGTTCGCACCGGTCAAAATGAAAGGGAGAAGCATTGTATAATATCTATAGAGAGAGCGCGTGTGTGATTTGACCAGAACAAAATGCTTCGGGGCAACCGGTAAACCGACGAATTTTGCTGTGTTCAAGATGCCCCAACAAATGTTGTTTGTTATTCGTGCATTATCATCAGTTTTTGATTGTCCCGAAATTTCTGTTTATCGTGATGGGGTCAAGCATGTAGGCTCCGTAAGGTGAGTCTTCTCAGAACTAGCTTAAGAGGTTTGACGACGATATTTCAAGTGCTAAACAAGATAAATTATAAATAATATACAGACCTAACAATCCATATCACGATTACGGTAGCTTAGTGACATATCCCACAATTCCAGTGCCAGTGTCGACTCCGTCCCCAAGGTAGCTAGCTATGTCAGGATATTTATCCCGGAGGAGGGGCAACATGTCAGAAGTGTATTCTTCATTGACACAGTCGCCACACATGAGCAGAGGAGGAGGGAAAGGAATGGGGGAGGCTGCAGGATGATGGGGGAACGGGGAGAGTGTAAGATGGAGATCGGGCACCTGACGTACGACAACGACGGAGGTGCCCTCATGGGCATCAACTCTAGGTTCAAGGACACGCTGAACGGCACCAAGATGACAACGATACGGCCACCAACGCTCACACCACTTCAACCCCGTCCAAAAACCAGCATGGAGACCTACCTCTCGCCCCAGGTTTCTAATTGCCATTATTTCCGTAAGCCATAGAACTCGTCTTTAACGCCGTCCCTGCACACTCGACATGCTCTGTGTTGAAAAGGAATTATTTCCCTTATTCCTGCAGCTTTCAGTCCCCAGTCTTGCTCCATCGCTAAATCACGACCTCAGCTCAGTGGAGCTTTCAACTTGAACCGCCCTAGCAACTCTCTCCTTGATTAGCTCCGGCCAGTCCAGCGACGGGAGCTCGCACTGAGGCCTCGAGGCTTCTTTGTCAGTTTTAGCAAATTCGGGAACCGAGAGGAACCAGTTCGCCCCAGGCTCCTGCTTAGGGGCACATTTCTCATATCAACTCGAACCTTGTGTATCTCCGGGACAAATCTCTGTAACGCTGTAATGATGCATCAGTATATCTGCCCAGAGCATAGGTTTCTCCGCTGTTTCGGCGTGAATCGCCTCATGGCGTTTTTGATTGTTGGTACCGGATTTCCATTGCCAGTTGATGGGGTCGCAGTTTGTAGTGGATATTGTTTTGAAGAGTCAGAACTTCAGATCGTGAGAGTGGATCCGCACTACTATGGCATCAATATTCTTTACTTGCACTTCAAAGAAAAAAACATTGTATAGCCTGAGCAGACTACAAAGCGGCGTAGTAAATTGCAGCAGTAGGTGCAGCCGTGAAAAATAATAAAGGACCATGCTTCGTTGATACTCCTTACTTTTGAACTAGGGGATACGAAGCACTACAAAAGATGGTGTATTTCCATGGATGAAAAACAGTAAAAGATTCTGGTGTAAGGTATTTTTGACAATTTTTCGATCCTAAAACACAATGAATAAGAAACTTTTCATAACACCAATCTCCGATTGCGCCTCATCCACTGAGCAGACACCATCCATCTAAATTAACTCTTCAATCTCTTGAATTGTACTGAGAAACCTCTGAGGATGCTCTTTTGTTGACACTCTAAAAGATGCAGTGTGATTGAGACCCGAATTTGGGAAGAGGTAGTTGGCAATTGCTTGACGATCTGTGAGTGATCGATCTGAAAGCGAAAATCACAAGACAGAGCAACAGGAGATTATGCGAATCTTTCTGTCTCCAACTCGAAGGAGATAAGATCCTATGCAGTTCTACAGAACAGCGATTGACTTATGAAGCACAAGGCATAGGTGGGTGTAATACATTCCTTGGGATAACGCTACACAAAGGACACCAGGAATTAATGCAACTGATCTAGAATGCAGGCTCCAAGACAATAGATGTCGATCGTGAAAAAATCGGTCTCGGACGAATCTCTACAGAACCGTGAAAATATACCTGCATCTTCCCGGACCTGAGGCATTTTATCGTCCCCATCTCCTCTTGCCATCTGGAATTTCTGGCATCTACTCGAAGAGTCCAACTTCGGGTATTGCCACACAAACCTGTAATGAAGCCATAAATGTGTCTACCCAGAGACGAGGCGTTGGTTTACTTCACCGTCCTCCCATTGCTTCGGGCTAGATAACTGTACGGCACCTTTGATTGTTGATGTCGGATTTCTTCGCCATGTGGTGGGTCACGGCTTTCAGTGGAAAGCGAGCTGAGACCGATACGGCGAAGATGCCACATCAATACACTCACTCGCACTTCAAAAATAAACTCATTCAACATTGTAAAGCCTGGCAACAGACTACAAAGGGGCGTAGAAAAATGTAGCGGCAGGTGTAGTGGAAAGTGCTTCGTGGATATGGGACTAGGGGATATATTGGGTATAAATGCCAGCAATACATCCTCCATCCAGCGGACTGGACCCACCCACCTACTGCTCAAAGGACGACAGGTACGAGTGATCGATCCAGGATGGGCGCTCCAAGAAGACCGTGTCAACCATGAAAGTTTGCGCTTCATCAATGGTCAAAATATGTTCCAACGAAATACGAGAAGAAGTATTGCCCCCAGGCCCTGTATATATGATTTAGATGCGCGTAAGGAAGAGGGAAAGAAGTGGCTTACCTGAAGAGTTGAATTCCGCATAAAACGTCGTGTTCAGAATCTTAGGTCTGGGATCGTTTTGCCCGTCAGCGAAGATCAACAGGACTGGACTGTTCGATCGTACCTGTCCGAATTGAAGGGGATCCACCCAGCGGGCCGGATGACGTTTTCCATGTAGGTACTCAAAAACACAGTAGTGGCGAGGTCATTCCAAGGCCGACCTTTGGTTCAGAGTGAGGTTCCAAAGCAGGGGGCATCAAATGGCACACATACCAAGGTAACACCTCTCGGTTATGTCGGTAGTCGCATTCGCATCGGGAGACTATGGATCATAGTCAGGAAAGACTGAGCACAAGGGGTGAACTTGACATCTTACTCGAATGATCCGAGAGTCAGAAATGTATGCGCCGTACCTGTTTCCGGGTGCGTCTGTTAGATTAGTTCCCTTCCATGCAACGATGCCACCACCGCATGCGCGGTTGGCAAGAACGACGTTCTGAAACCAGCTAGACGCGAGGGATTGAGAGAATTAGACAAAGTCCTACACCTGGACTCACGCAGTGCCGAACCCGAAAAGATCTGTGCCACGATATCGGAAAAAAGAAGTACACAGAACTAACAATAGCACTCACAGTCTGTTTGACCGTATATGACGCTATCAAAGACGTACGTGCTTCCATTTCTGCCGGTGTACCACGTATCCTGATAGCTGGCAAACGAGCATCCATAGAAAGAGGCGTTTGCATAGGAAATATCTGTCACCAGCGCTTGTGAAATAGGAAAGTTCGCCTAAATGTCCACAGGTCAAACACAGACAAGGAAGCAATGGGGTACGACTAACTGCACGGTTCTGAAAATCGATGTTATATGCCCTGAAGTCTGTGTTTCCGAAGAGCGGCTGTAAAGGAGCGCCGGTAGGGCCAGAACCAATTAACGCAGCCTTGTACGAGGGCGCGACAGTTAACACAGCAGAATCGGCATCATCCATTCCAGTATGGACGAACTTGTTGTTCCATACTTGGACAAGGTTCGACGCTGACCCGTTGGCGAATGATGTTATCGTGGACCCTGCTGGTAGCTGGCCCTAAATAGACGAAGTATGAGATGCGCAGTTCGGCCAAACGATACAGACGGACCAAAAGCGTTAGAGGCCCTTTACGAGTGATGTTGAGAGTCTCTTGATACTGTCCCTCCGCAATTAAGATTGTGGCGCGACCCAGATCCGGTCTGAGTTGACAGTCAGCTGAAGCTCGCACTGTGGTACTGGTCGAGACCAGAAATACATACAAAGACAAAATTGCATCTTGGATACTATTGAACGATGTATCGGGATCAAAATTGTCGTTCGATACCAAAATAGTTCCGGGAGGACAACCGGAAAGTGTTGATTGGTTTGCAAGCTTCTGTACTTGGCAGGGTAGAAACAATGGGGAAAATGCCAGAGTATATGGCAGAACTGCTGCTACTACAGCGTAGAGAAAGAACATGGTTTCATGCCTTCTTCAGCTCGATTCTGGAGAAGATCTACCTAGTGTCATGAGTGCGAAGACCCATGACGCGCATTGGTCGGCCCGCCAAGTGTACGGACCGATTTATAGATACACCCGGGAAGTGAGCATGCAGAGAATGCTTCGGGTGCCACGTCAGGACTAGTGATTCGATCGCCTATCGTGATATATCGGAGTAAAGTCAGACACTATAGTTTTTTGGCCGTCATAGGCACGCAGTTCAGATATTTAAACATTCAACTTTCCCGGAGGACTCAGCCGTCAAGCAGGTAGTTCAAAAAACGAAGATGGATGTGAAGGAAGAAGGAGCGTAAGAACCTCGACGTTACTGCGAGCCGGCGATCTCAACTTTCGTTTGCGACTTGGAAAGATCACTCTATAATTGCAATGGTATATAGACAATGCGTGTTCATTAACATTACAGCGATGCGAATGATAAATTTGTGCGTCTGTATGATTAATTCATGAAGGAAAGAGTGGTGCCGCTCGTTCCAAAGGCTCTCGAGCTTACGAGGTAGCTGGTGGAGCAGCCTTTTCTACGTCCCGATTCTCAGTCACGTTTCTCTCTGTAGGGGCCTGGAGGGCGTAGGTCTCATCAACAACCCCCACCATCTCCACTTCTTGCATGAGCAGGCTGAACAAAAACCCAGCGCCGGCAATCCCGACCATGGTTTGCCATACAACTTTCATACTTTCAGCGAAGGCGACTCGCACCTCTGTTTGCAGAGGCTCAGCTAATGAACGGATGTTGGGAATGGCTGCGTATGCAATCTCACGGCCAGCTGGGAATGTGGCAAGGTAGGCAGCAGGGAGATTGATTTTAAGTTTGTTCTACAGCATGACGAATTAGAAAAACAGCGAATAGGGATTCGGTGATAGGCATTTACCTGGAGGATGGTACTTCCAATAGTTATACCCCAGGTCTGGGTAAATGCACGAGTGAACGCGAAAAGTGCCAGGGCAGAAGCCGTTCGACTGATAGGTTGAGGTGCCAGCAGCGGGAAGACAGGCGCAGAGAACTGTCAAGTGTTCAGCACGTGGCTGACAAGGGTAACGGCGACACCAGACATACCACTAGACCACTTCCAGCACTGGCAACCAGCTGATAGCCGACCCATTTTCCTGTCGAAGTATCCTCCTTGAGTAAACTAAGCAGTCCGAACCCAATCATAGTCAATGCCCATCCGACCCAGTTGACTGGTCGGTATTTTCCTGTAATAGCAACAATGAAACCAGACGAAAGAGCAAACGGTGCTATGATCAACGCGCTGGGCAGGAATTGGACAGCAGAACGAATAGGGGAGGATGCAAATGAGGATTGGAAGAATACCGGTAAGTAGTAAAGGATGGCTGTCAAAGGATTGATGCTTGGTCAGTGACAGGGGATAGGACAAAAATGTCAACACTCACATATACTCGTGATGCCATGCATGGCGGTCATTAAAATGCTAATTTTAAGGGTAAGGCTACGCGTTTCATGAGGGAAAGTGATACTAACGCGCTTAGAGTAGTACGGTTCTTGAGAAGGTCTGAAGGAACGGTAGGTTTCGCTGGAACCTTAACTTCGTACCAGGCGAAAGCAACAAGAAGAGCGAGACCGATAATAAGGGGCGCCAACACATGTTTATCAGTCCAACTGTAGCGAATGCCTCCCCAGGTCAGGCCGATGATAGCCAAAGTAGTGCCGCATATGACAATGACGTTTCCGCTGTAAGACACTTATCCGTGAGTCATTGAACCTATCGCATGGGAAATACTTACAACCAATCAACCTTGTTTAGCTTTTCTTTGACCGTTCCCGGGGGAGTGCGCACGTTCAAGAAGAAAAGCACGAGGATGAAGGCGCCGCCAGTGAGGGGCAAATTGAGGTCTGCGCATTGATGTGTAAAAAAGTATCCTTTCATACATGGTTGCACTCACAGAAGAGCCATCTCCAAGCCGTCTTTCCCTTCGAGGCAAGAGCACCACCCTGTGATTATAAGGTTAAAGAGGGTTTAATGAAAACTTCATCGCTTGACATACGATAGGTGGAGCAATAGCCTATGAGGGTGCTATATAAGTCGGCGTGTCACGTTATACCGCCAATAGAACTTACCGAGGCAAATGACCATGTTAGACCGATCATACCCTGGTATGTTCCCCGTTCCGAGAGGGCGACTAGATCAGAAATCAAGATCTCTACAAGATTGATGATTCCACCACCCCCAAGTCCCTGGACCGCTGTCGAGTTGTTGGTAAGGCGAAAATACCTTATCAATTGGATAGACTTACTTCTTGCGCCGATCATCATGTTCTGAAATGCAAAAAGTAAGTAAACAGCGGTGACCTACATATTCTCACAAACCATGTCCTGAGCCGCTCCAGCTAAAGCGCTGCCCAAAGCAAAGAGCGCGATTGAAATTAACATGACAGGTTTCCTGATATACATCAGTGTGTGTTTAGAGACGACGAGTAAGATTCTGCTCACCTGCCAAAGGCATCCGATAAACTGCCGCTCAGAGGCATGATGGCTGTACTAGAAAGAGCATAGGCGGATCCAACCTGAAAAGTCGCGGAAAGAATCAGATACTAAAAGACGTGGGATACCGAAAAACATCATAGCACTCACCCAGACATAATTGCCTTTGTCATCGTTCAAAGCATCGGCAATCGTCGGTAGCGCCGTTCCCACAGATGTCAAATCCAGGGCACTCAAGAAAATTGAAACGATCATGGCTGCGAAACTGAGCCAAAAGTCTCGACCTTTCTTGACCGCTTCGATTCCCTTCGGTTCTTCGGGTCTCTTCTCGCTGACACTTTCGGGGACCTGTACAGTCTCTGTTACCGACTCTGGAGGGGAAGGGCGCGCATACAGCGCCAAATCATCCCGGTGAGGCGTCGTAGCTGAGGACATGGCAAGGCTGGGAAGTGACAATAAAGTAAAATGCCAATCATCAAGATGTTATAACCTCGGGATTGCTCTTGGCGGCATACCGACTCGGAGTCCGGATCCTGTTAATTTCTTGTGAATGGGATTTTAGCGACGCTACCCGGGGTTTCCACCTCACCTGGCAGCCAGCGCTTCTTTTGAATTGTCGGTTCGCTTAGCTACGTTACCCATTCTTTGGTAACTGATGCGATGTGGTACTATTAGCGCTTCGCTTATAGGCCCTCAGTATGACCTGGCTTAGTTTGACAATGACTGATGCATCTAGGCATAGGTATAAGCTATAAATTTTCGTGATAATGCACTATGTGCATGTAGAAAACAGCCACTGACATATGAAAGAGCGAGGCGACAAGGCCGCTGCTGCGACCTAGTGGCAGACATCGCTTGCAAGAGTACAGTATGCTTGTCAGAGCCGAGTAGATCTTTGTAACATTTACCTCATCAAACAGAAGAGATAGCAAGGAACATTGGATTCACAGTTACGAAACAACGTGTGTAGGAGATGGCGAGGTGCCAATGATGTGGACAAAAATTTCCCGCCGGTCCGACTCGGAATACTTTCCGGACCGGGACCGAAGATCTGTTATTATCGTTTTGATTTTGACTTCGTACTTTGTCCTCGACTCGGCAGGCATTTGATCAGTCCTAAGCCTTCACCGAGCCTCGGGTGGCGTACAAATCCTGAAGGAAGGGCTCTCGGAGTCTTCCCACTACATTAGTCTGGCAGCTATCATTACTCCGACGTCGGTCCCCCGCCGGATCCTTATCAGAATGACTACAGACAGTGACAATGCCTTGTTTTTCACGAGTATGTACACAAACTTTCGTATGCGGAGGACCAATCAGGTATTGGGTTTTAAGATTAGTCGACTGCTGCGGCGTGCTATGAATATAAAACTTGGCCCCTTGAACCGCTGTTCATAATGGGTATGTTGATTTCGAGTTAGTTTGCCGAAATCTTCATTATACAGAGTTTTAGCCACCTACATTTACCCGGGGCATCCAATCTCTAAAAGTGATTTCGGGACGCCCTGATGATCTGATGCTTGGGCAAGTCGATCAGTGCGCAACTTTCTGTCTGTCCTAACAATAATTTCTGAAACTATAGTCGCTATCTCTTCTGGCCCGGGTGCTCATTTATTTACTGTGAATATCTAAAGATGTTCGGGAGCTTTACACTAAAAATGTTTAGAGTCTACGCAGGTCTTCATATCTGCTTAGATATTGGCAACTCTGTCAATCAAGCGTCTACTTGGCGGCGCGTTCCCGTCCCGCTCCTGCAGGTCCCAACATTGCGGCCGCGGGCTTCTATATCGATGTCAGCAATTGTTCTTTTCTACATATGGGGCAGAGTAAGGCTGGATGGTTCGAGTCCAACTTCAGGAGACGTTCTAACTTCCTCCGTCCTCATTTTCTCCCGCTAGAACGTTATAAGACGACTCGGAGGATTGGGTGCCCCTCATATTCACTGAGTTCTCCGGTATTCATTTTCCATACATTCTACAATGTCCAAGAACGAATCGCAAACGGTGCTTATCGTATGTACTCGTCTTTGATAGTTGCCTGCCTCGTTTTCAAGCCATTATCTTAGTCGGGCGCTGGTCCTTGTGGTCTCGTCACAGCTCTCGCCCTCGCCCAAAATGGGATTTCTGTGCGAGTAGTGGATAGGATTTCCAAATTTCAGGTAGGACAACGAGGTGCAGCGCTCTCAGTGAGTAGTCTAGCAAGTTACGCAGATCTTGAACTCACTTTGACTCAGCCACGAACATTGGAGCACTACAAACTTCTGGGGGTCTTAGAAGACATACAGAAGGCCAGCCCCATAATGCATTCACTGATTCTATATGACAAAGATGGGGTTACGCACAAGAGGGAGATGCCCATGTTCCCAGTTGAAGACAATACGCCGGCCAATCCATATGTTGGCACCTCCCTCGGTAATCGGATATCTATTTCACTAACGTTATTCTAGGGTAATGTTCTTATTATGGGCCAGGATCGCCATGAAGCAATTCTTCGGCAACACTTGGCGAAGTACGGCGTCCACGTTGAGCTCGGTACTGAACTTCTGTCATTTGAGCAAACGGAAGTCCATGTCTCAGCGATACTCTCCAAGACTGTAGACGGAAAACAGGTAGAAGAGACAGCAGAATTCAAATGGCTGGTCGGTGCCGACGGTGCTTCTAGCATGGTGCGAAAGACACTGGGCTTGAGTTTCCTTGGCGAGTCCCGACAAGCAGAGAACTTTGTCATCGGTGATATCTACATTAAGGACCTGGAGAAGAAGTTGGACCGGAAGGTGAAACAGGCTTCGATCCTCGTTCTATTTACCGGTTATTGATCCGCCGTGTTTCCTCCTTTTAGATCTGGCACGTATGGGGTGACGCCTCGAAAAAGATGTACGTCCATTTTTAAACATTCTCGTGGCTTGTTCTTAATCATCGCTGTCTTAGGGCGAGTCTGCGACCCTATGAGATCCCTAACGACGATCGATGTTACTATCTCGGTGGTGGTGTTGAGGCCGATCCTGATTTAATGGTATCAAGTCGAGAAGAGTTCATCAAGTCTTTCTACGAAATCAGCGGACGCACAGACATTGATTTTGGCGACCTCATCTATTTACGGCCCTATAGGTAATACTGTAAACGCGTCTTGAACATCGACATTCGCTGATTAATGAGCCAGACCAAACGTTCGTATGGTAGATAAATTCGGCTATGGACGAGTCTATGTTGCTGGAGGTATGTTCATTTAGCAAATTTGGATAAATTACCTTGACTCACGGTCCATAGATGCTTCACATGTCCACAGCCCCACCGGAGCTCAAGTACATTTCTACAACCATCGTTTAAGAATAAAACCACTGATACAGCTCTCATTCTCCAGGGTATGAACACAGGTGTACAAGACTGTGTGAGCCATTTCAACGAGTTTCAACCGAATTTCTTACTAACACCATCTGTAGTTGAACTTGGCGTGGAAGTTAGCTCTGACAGAGAAAGGCCTTGCTTCAAAGGCGCTCCTCGACTCCTACACCCATGAGCGCCTGCCCGTCGTTGCTTCCATGCTCGACAAGACCACTGCACTTCTCAACAAGACATTCGCGCGCACGCCAGATAACTTTGACGGCTGGAAGCGAGGTTACGAGTTGCGTCAATTCGGTGTCAATTACCGCGGAAGCCCTATTATTGTCGATGAAACGCAGACCGACTGTAGTGAGGAGGTCGATCCTTACCGTTCTGGAAACGACGGTACCGTTCGAGGTGGTGACCGTGCCCCCGACGCTCCGGGATTGATTTCGCTCGGGCAGCCAGCAGACAAGTACTCGTCCACACTGTTTGATGTGTTTGGACCTACTCATCACACCCTCCTTCTCTTCTCTGACGACAAGGAGAAGCAGACGGCTATCCTTGACTCCGTCAAGCAGTATTCGGCACATATATTGAAGCGCGTCGTCATTCTTCCTGAGAAAACTGAAGTCAAATCCAGTGATCTTCCCGCTGAGCTTGTTTTCAAAGACAAAGACGGATATGCGTACCAGAACTATGTGATCAAGAGCAGGGATTTTGACACCATAATCGTTCGGCCCGATGGTGTTATTGGAGCTCTTGTCAATGGTGCAGCCGGTCTGAAGGCTTACTTTGACATGGTGTTTTCCCCAGATGCAGAGGCAGTGGCGTCGTCGCTGAAATCTTTGACTGTGTAAAGATTTGTTTGTGCAGGTGCAAGAAGAGAAACTAGACACATACATATAGAATAATAATACTTAATTCAATTCGTCTTTGACTAGTCATGCTTTGTTGGGGAATTGAAAAAGACAAAGTCATAAATACTGACTCTAATGGGCAAATTTATGCTTGTGATGAACCAGCCCGGCCAGATGGAGAAAGTCGTGGAGTTGACTGGCCAAAGATGATCAGGATAATTCTAAAGAATTCACCCCGCAGTAAATTTGTGGCTCCATAATGCACCTCTCATGCAGCAAACCAGCAGTCCTCGCTCATGTGGTACACTTTGCGGATCTTGTACCTTCCATTAGGGTAAAACAATATACTCCCTCTCGTACAAACTGCCATTTGGCCCCATGTATTTCAAATATATTTTTGTAACAAGAAACAGGCGGTCGCCTGACTTTTATTCACTGGGACTCGGACAACAGTCCGGCGGAAGCTATGTACGATGGTCAAAAACTTGAAGGCGCTCAATTTTCTCCATGTCTCTGAGGCAAGAGATGATCTGATGCTGCAGCCTACGAGCGACAGTTGGATCTGGATGCCTTCGCCATTAGTACTTCCAGGAGTAAGCATCTAGGATGATGCATTGCCAAAAAAATTGCGTTTCAACGCCACACGTGAGAAGTAGCACGGGACGTCGCTTGTTTCCGAGATATGATTATCTTTCGATCAAAGCGGTAAAAATTGAGATCCGAATTCGGGCCGACAAACAGCTTCGGCAGACGGGTCCGAACCCAACCCCGAACCTTTCCCTCCATCACTGTATATAAAACGCCCAGGCGGTTTCCCTTCCTTCCTTCCTTCAGAACTTGCCGATTTTTTTAATATCTTTATTTCTTCATCAAGCATGTCCCAAACCAAGTCGCATTTTCTCAAGGAGCCCCAGACGGTCGCGGTACGTGCTAGGGGCTCTACCAAAATTTCCATAATCTAACGTGGTAATCTTTGTAGATAATCGGATGTCCATTCAGGTATGAAAATATTGTTATACGATAGGGCTAAAATTCTAATGGATCCATTTTATAGTGCTGGGCAGGTGAGGTTCAATCAATATACATTGTTCTGGTTCTGAATCCCCGCCACAGCAAAGAGTGGGTGTTGATAAGGGCCCCATTCACTTGGTTGAGGCCGGGCTTACGGACCAGCTAGCTGAGCTAGGCTGGCGAGTCACCTTTGATGGCCACCATCAGTTCGAAGAGCTCAGCGTGACAGATGATCCACCCATCGGAAAACTGCGCAACCCCAGGTTCGTTTCACGCGTCACTGAATCTGTAGCCAAAGTTGTTGCTGGGCACGCTGCACGGGGTGAGTTACCACTGACCCTCGGTGGTGACCATTCGCTCGTATGCTTTTTCTCTACGCGCTAGTTCCGATTTCTCATGCATGATGCGATAGGCTATGGGTACGATTTCCGGAACGTTGGGGTACGTTATCGGTGCTATCATAATGGCGGTTATTCTCATAGTAGCTTTAGTACCTATCCGAATGCATGCGTTATCTGGATTGACGCTCATGCCGACATCAACACTCCCGAGACCACAGATTCGGGTGCGTAGTTAGCTCGTCGAAAATGTAATACCACCTCATGGAGTCTTTCAAGGTAACATCCACGGAATGCCCGTGTCCTTCCTCCTCGGCTTGGGAGCCAAGGTCCCCGAGTTCGGCTGGATCAAACCTCTGTTGAAGGCCGAGCGTTTGGTATACATCGGGCTGCGCGACATCGATGCCGGAGAGAAGCGCATCTTGAAAGAGAACAAGATCCAGGCGTTTAGTATGCATGAAGTGGATAAGTACGGTATTGGGAAAGTTGTTGAGATGGCGCTGGACCACGTTAATCCAAAGAGAGATCTGCCGATCCATCTCAGCTTCGATATAGATGCTTTAGATCCTTCGGTTGCCCCCTCTACCGGAACACCGGTAAGACGAAAGCCCACTTGAAGTAGAATAATCGCTTAATGCCTACTTAGGTTCGTGGAGGACTTACCTTCAGAGAAGGACATTACATCTGCGAGGCTGTCTGTGAAACGGGATTGCTTGTTGCTCTTGATTTGGTGGTGAGTTTTCTATTGCAACGCACTGTTTGGAATAACGATTGACGGCTACTGAAGGAGGTGAATCCGCATCTCGAGGACGAATTTAGCGTGAACAAGACCGTGACAGTCGGTTGCTCCCTAGTCCGTGCAGCCCTCGGTAAGTTACTTCTTGCTTTCACATAATTTCGCGCTGACCTGGTGCTTCAGGCGAGACGTTATTGTGAAGATGTAATGAATTTGGAAGTAGACGCCCTCCTGCTAGCCTCTGTACCTTTATTCGACGGCATGTATCAGAATAACGTTTGTTCATAAAACCATCGAGGCATTCATTTAAATAAACCACTTTTCTGACTATGCTGGTAAATCTAAATACTAAGTGAAGGACAAACTTTGTTACACCCAATCATAGATCAGAGTTAGAATGAAGGTGATAACATTAGGTTCCTCTTTGGAGTTATGCACGGCACTTGGAAACAGGAACTCACGCTCAAGTACTAAATTTTACCGCCTACCGCTCAGTTTTCTGGGATAGTTCCACAGCTATTCATCGTTATGCTCCGTCGGGGTGCTGACCAGTAGAGAACTTGGGCGGTCTATCTGCGTCGGTGGTAATCCTAATTTAAACTCCCAATTGTCAAATCAGACGGTACCGGTTTCTGTGGTTCTTCTCTCTCATGGCTCGGTTTATTCTATTCTCAAGAAATTTTGATTTCCCGGTTGCTCGCAAAAGCCACTTAATCACCATTGACCAATGAAAAACCTATGACCATGTGTTGTATACATTACAAGCCTTTCTGGCATGGCGTTTTCATGTGTATAACTCCATAGGCACGCCTAGCTAATGAAGCTACCGATGCACTCTTTCTGCATTTGTACAAGCACAGATGGTATTTGCGGTGCCTTGGTCTCAGTGAAATTGCAGCTCGTGTTGGAAGCATCATAATTCATGAAACTCTGGTTAACGCTTACCCACTGAGTGTCCACCGAAAGAGGTAGGATAGGTACTTCATTTTCTCACAAATATGGTTGATAATCAGCGAAATAGGTGTTTCACCGTAGGTTTCCATGTCAGTATGGCCTTCAGCGTTTTTGGAACATCGATGATCAGAGCCCAATATCACAATCAACAAGCGATCATCTATGCCAACAGCGGGGAGGAGTATCGGATCTTGGAAAATTTTGCAGAAGCCTCGGACTTGGTGGTACTCAACACGACGGGTTTCCAAGGTCTATTTTTTTTTTTGGGTAACATTTTTCCCCGCCACTAGCGACTGCACATATCTTTGGCTGAAGACTGATCCCTGTGTGCATGACGACACACTGGAACGCTCAAGATCATGAGGCAAACTGCGCCGGTGACGCCTCGCCGCGCTCTGAAGACAGGTTCGTCGGCCAATCCTGAGCTGGCACATGTGTGGCAAGTGAATTCGGGAAGTCCAGGGAAATACACGTTGCGCTAGCCTGCTCTAGTCGAATTCCAACAAGTCCGCCGTGGCCCGCGATACGCCTGTCATGGGTTAGTATAGATCAAAAGGCGTGTTTCGCGCGTTACCTTGTGCTTAAAATAAACTCATGATATAATAGTCTCCACGCTGGCGGCGTCTCTTTCATTAACTTAGCGCAAACCCCTCAGCCACCTTTTGCTCTAAATTTCACCGTGCAGTATGTCCGTCAGTGCAGAGCCTTCCCGCCCGGGCACCCCTCGAAACTTTAAAGACATTGTAGGTTCCCTTCGGATTCCCAGAAATCGCCCACCATGCCTATGCACTTTCACCTCCCCCGTGTCCAATCCTTTTCTAATGTCATGGACCAGGTTCGCGATGTTATGAAGCACTACAAGCACGAAAAGGAGTCGGAGGCTCATCGAGTACGTACCTTTGTCTTAGCCAAGTCCCAGCGCTGTCCACTGCTAACGCTGCCTTCAGATCTTCCGGCAGTCGGCCGGACACAAGGCGAAGGGCGTTTTGCCTCAAACCATTAACCCAGTACGCCTTTTGCTTTTCCCGAGTCCTAGTCCCCTCATTCCGTGATAGGATGAGGAGACTGTGCCTGGAATTGAGCATCCAGGTAGTACTGGGGTCATCTATTGCTCCGATCGTGCTATCGCGAACGGCTTCAACTACGCCAATTCACACGATTGGGCAAATCTTGGCCAGGGAGCTCCCGAAGTCGGGCCGATTCCAGACGCGCCGCCTCGACCGACTACTATTCCGCTCCCTTTAGATTCTCTAGAATACGCCCCGACTACGGGTGTGAAAGGTGCGTGTCTCGGCTGTGTATTTGTTAGATTATCCCATCTGACTCATCCGATCAGCTCTTCGAGATGCCGTCGCTAATCTATACAACGTTACATACAGGAAGGGCAAGGCTAGTCAATATACTTACGAAAACGTCTGCATCGTTCCGGGCGGTCGCGCGGGTCTCTCCCGTATCGCGGCGGTCATCGGTGACGTCTATACAGTCAGTTATTTATTTCTTTGATATTCGTCATCAATGTTGATCCCGCTTTGAATTAACAGTCTTATCAAATACCCGACTACACTGCGTACGATCAGGTTTTGACTGCATTCAAGAGGCTCGTACCAGTGCCTACAGCGTGAGTGGTGCATCTGGTTACCTCTCGATCGGGCGACGTGCTAATGCGTACCTTGAAACATATTCTAGTCTGGAATCTTCGGTATGGCTCTCATTTGTCCTGGAGCTATCTATACTCATGATATCTCGTCTTCATAGAACAAGTACAGACTTGATATCGAACAAACAAGGGTACGGTTGCTAGAGTGCTCTAAACATATAACACTGACGGCGCGTCCCTGAATCCAGAAAGATATCCGAACGCAGGGCCTGGCCGTAATATTAGCATCAAACCCTCGCAATCCCACTGGACAGGTAGCATGCCATTTCACACGGTTTCATATATTCACTCGCTCATTCATATGTCTTTTTTCCAGGTCATCAAGTAAGCCCTACTGCAATTGCCTAGCTTCCGGAGGAAGATTCACCTACTTTCAGGGGAAACGAGTTGAAGGAGCTGGTTGGTCTCAGCCACGATGGGACTACTCTTATTCTCGACGAAGTAAGCTTTCTATTCTATTTGCGGTACCACAATGCTCTATTCTTACCTCTGATACAGTTCTATTCTTGGTACATCTATTCTGATAACGAAAAAGATTTAGGAAAGTCCATCTCTTCTGCTGAGTACGTTCAAGACGTCAATGAAGTAAGTGCCTGGCTGCCTTGAATTGAAGATCTCACAGCTATTGCCAATGACAGGACCCGATTGTCATCGTGGATGGTCTCACGAAGGTTTGTAGTATAATTATTGCCACTATTTTGAGTCTGATTGGAGTATCTATAGAACTGGCGTCTTCCGGGATGGCGAGTGTGCTGGGTCCTCGGACCAAAGAACTTGATAACGGCACTTTCTCAGTCCGGATCTTTCTTGGATGGAGGCGCCAACCATCCGTATGTTTAACAGTTCTATCGTTTATCTTATGTGCTAACAGTGTCGCGCATAGAATGCAGCTAGCTGCTATCCCACTTCTCGACCCTATCCGCGTCAAAGAAGAAAAGGTTTGTCATAGCCATTCGTTCTTTCTATTTTCTCTGATCACAATTGCGGATAGATCGCGCTCCAAAAACACTTCAAGATGAAACGCGACCACGTCCTTGCTCGGCTACACGAACTTCATCTAGATGTTGCGGTCCCCCCCACGAGCACCTTCTACATCTGGCTTAACCTTGAGAAGCTCCCCGAACCGCTGAACAATGGTTTGGTAAGTACAGCCCTGATGTTGTTTGACTTCGACTTGATCGGCATGTAGACATTCTTCGAGGAATTGCTCAAGGAACAAACGATTGTCATTCCCGGCATCTTCTTTGACATCAACCCGGCGCACCGACGCAACCTCTTCAACTCACCGTGTCATTCGTTCGTTCGTCTCTCATTCGGTCCCCCGATCGAAGACTTGGACAAGGGTTGGTTGTCCAGTATCTGCAAATTTGTTGAAATATTGAAGATTTCTTTACCCAGGGCTCGATGCTATGGCACGAGTGTTGAAGAAAGCCAGGAAGGAGGGCATGCATGCCTTTGGCCATAGGTAAGCTTCTGAAGCAAGCTATATCCCATACTCTGTGCTTATAACCTGGTGCAGCTACAAGAAGAGCATCGATGATAGAAGCTCGCCGGTGACACTCCAACACCTGCAGCTTTAAATCAAGCTACTGCTGCCGAATGGATGAAGGACTCTCGGGAAAATAAAATATAGTACTCTTAGGTTACATACAGCTTTACGATAATTAATCATCATGCACTGGGATCGAATGGCGCAAATGCCGCTTTGAAGGCCTGAGCGTCAGACTTATCCTCGTCTTCTGAAAGCATGCAAGCTTTCCATTCTGCACGACTCGGAGTGTTCAGAAGATTGACCAAGACTTGTCTATTGATACATATTCATCAGTAACTTGGCTTGGTTCATATGACGACCATACAAACCTTCCGAATTGTATGCTAAATGGTATGTGATCTTTCATCACATGGACCATCTTCCGGCCATCCGGTAGGTCCACTCTGAAATAGCTCCCGCGACCGTTCGAGCAGGAGGCCAAGGCCTCATCGGGGTTCTCTTCAAACTCAATGCCTAATGACCGTCCTTCATTCACAAACGTCTCCTCGATCTTGTTTTGAAGCTTGAGCGACACCGGCACAGCCTGTACATGCGCATGTCCGCCCTTTTGACGCAACCGTGCTACTTCGAAAAACACGGCTGCCATTTTGTGTTTTCCAAACATGGCTCGGATAGCCGTCTTGTACCTTAAAGAGTGCGTGTATGAGGTTTTGTCGTCTGCGTTTCTAGAATACACACCTTCCAGTTTCTTCAATGATGGGTACCGCAAAGTCATGAGGTATCGTATTGAATGTTGGGTAATGCGTAATAGGGACGATGAGAACATGTCCTCCGCCCGGTATATCGACGTGATCCGCTGCCGATTGGGTTGGTATTATTTGGCCCTTTGGGAGCGTCACATAGCATTCGGTGCCAATGGAGACGATTAAGTGCTTTCTAGAGTGACACTCAACACCCATTCTGACATAAGGAGAAAAGGAACATACGCCAGGTTGGGATTCGACAAGCAGAACCAACACTCATCAGCTAGAGAAAAATCAGTTTCACACCCTTGACAATGATGAACGACATACGAGCGAGCTCTCTAGGAGGATGTCCCCTCTTTCCCCCCCGGCCACCGCCCGGGCGCTCATTGGCGACGGGACAATCCTCGATATAGTGATTTTCGCTTCCGCATGCACGACAGACATATCCTTCCCGAGGCTTTCGGCCACCGGTATCACCCACGGCATGATTGGTGGGACAGTCACGCACAAGGTGTCCTGGCTGGAAAAGGCCTCAGTCAACGATGTGGGAATGAGCAAACAATGAAGCTCTACAGTGTTACAGATCTTGCAAACATAACCTTCAGGGGGTTTGGTCCGTTCTGGACATTGATCAATGAAGTGCTGTTCTGAAGCTTAGTGGAACATCAATGAATGGTAATGAAGAACTCACGTCGGTTCCCTCGCATCGCCGACATTTGTATCCTGGCGGTGGTTTGTCCCCATGGTCTGAGAGTATCTTAATCATGCAAATCATGCATATGGTTGAAGCAATCACTTACCTACCCGACTGCGTTTCATCGGTTTTTTGACATCACCAAATATGAAGTTCTGACCATCTGATTCCTCGTTGCTACGCTTTGGAGGACGGTGGGTCGCCTCTATGAACGGATTTTTGCTCGCATTGGCAGGACGAGCCATAGGTGCTGTCGTAGGCGTATTGGGAGATATAGAGAATGCGTAAAACCACTAAGTAGAATGTTGGAGGACGCAATATAAAAAAACGACAGCAACGTACCCTCTGCTTTTTACCAGTTGCCGGAGATCCTCCAAAAGCGCCCAAGCTCACAAATCGCGAGACCCTCCCCTCTTCATCATTCCAAACGAAGGGCTCCCGTTCCCAGAACATAGGTGGCTGGCCTCCACTTGCAGCAAAGTGGTAACGAGGCTTTAATCGACGAACCGTGTCATCTAAGACAGACACACCGATAGATGCAAGCTCCGGAGAAGGTAAATGCACGGCAGACATTTCTGTTACTGATGCTGGCCAGACATTGCTGATGAATATGTCGACAAGTTGTGAAGAAGAAGATCCGGCTTGGATAGCACTGAGAGACATGTAATTCTGGTTTTTATTTGAGGTGCCAAGCGTGTTTGAAAGCAATCTCTCTGTGGTTTGAGAGGAAAAGAAAGGCGACGCGAAACCCTACGCTGAATTAGCGTAAATAATGTCGGGTGAATGGATTGGACGTACGGGAGCAGCCTCTGACGTTGAGTAGACTTCAGCATCATATATTCCACCAAGACAAGCGATTCTAAGGCCATGTGCCGTTGTGATGAGTCCGGATTTTGCTTGAAGTCCATATGAGTGAATGTCGATGCTTCAGATGAACGCGCTACTCACTCAACATGAACACATTTTTGCAGAGTTCTCCTCCAGTCTTGGAGTATTTCTGGATTACAACGTCTGGTAAAGGGTTACCTCCTTGCATAATGTAACATTCGATGGGAACTAGCATGTGTGTCAGACCCCCAAAAAATGCTCATGTAGACGGGCGACGTACCTTCAATCTTCCCATCCAATAACTGCATCATTTCATCCTCATCATCGGGAGCATCCTTCGGTGGCCCGAAAAAATCACCAACGCAGAGGACAAAGTCGAATTTGCCATGTTTCGAGTCGATTGATTTCACTTTGCTGAAGAGATCACGGATGGAGCCTGCTGCTGCACCAACTGTTAGACTGTCAATGTTGGTATGAAAGACGAGTACAGGAGAAAGCAGAAGGACTTACACCTTTACAGGCGTAGTAGACATCCTGAAGGCAGATTAGAGGGTGGTCGGTGTTGCCTTCGGAGGCAACCACCCATTTAGGTAATACAACTTCTCGTCATGGCAGACGCCACCGGCAGCCTCCGGCCCTCCTCTTGCCTTCTAGTCAAACTTGTACTAAGTTTCTTAATTCATGCACAAACTTTGTCATCGTCATGTATTGATCTCATCTCTGAAGTGCTATATTCTATATCCAAGTACCGGGACTAACGAGCTGAAAAATCGAGGAAGCCACCAAGATATCCCGATTTAACAGTCGAAGACAAGGCTCTTGCACATGGCAGCAGAGGTAAGTACTGTCGTAGGCAACAGCTACAAGTCCATGGTATGACTGACGATGCTTCGTATTATCCTGAGTTCAACAAGAGGTCGCAATTCTCCGCCACCAGCATGATTAACCCCAGAGTTTCTGTCCTGAATCCCTTTGCCCACCAATCCATCACCGAACACGTCGATAATTTGATTGACAGCGACTTGAGATGGTTCGTCTCTAGTAAGGAATACCGATTTGCTTCAGGTACAACTATCAATGCCAGAATACACAAGTAATACACAAAGACACGAACCATATTCTATCGGTAACTCCATTCTCAAAGCCTCTAGCGAGCCCCGGGTCAACTCTATGAGCGAGCTGAGAAGTTCCAAGTTCTGCACGTTCGTCACGCTCAGCCTTTTCAGCTTCCCTAGTTGAACACGGAGCAAAAACATCTCGACCACTTCCGAACTTCCTTCCATGTCGACCTCCATTTCCTCGACACCTAGCGATAGGCGATCCGCATTTGTAAAGAAAGGAGCCGCAGTGGTGATGGACCCTAGGCGAAGAATTTTGAGATTGACAAACGTCGCGAGCATGTTAAGCAAATCGAGGAGATTGTCAAATTGCGCGCAATCAATGTTAAGAGTGGTCAGACTGACTACTTTGGTGGAAATCGTGTGTGAGAATGACAGATGAGGAGGGCTGGAGGCACAGAAGTATACTGTATCGACGGTGAAGGAGTCGAGGTTTGGTAGAAAGGACATGATGATGGGGAGGGTGGAGTCATCACATACCCATTGGAAGTCACGAGCAGCTAGCCAGAACGACCAATCACTACCATTTTTGCCTTCCTCGATCCTTAAGGACTTGACAAGCGGAGCAATGAATGACGCGGCGGAAAGAAGGTCACAAAAGCGTCTGCTATTAGAAGAACAAGACAATGTAACATGGCGGAACAGATGAACGCGTGACCGGGGGAGGAAGGCTTTGGATGTGAGAGAACATGACTTTAGTGCCGAGTGGTCGCGACTGAGTTCATTGATGATGATGTCGGTAAGTTCAGGAGGGAGACGCATCGCTGTGTCTGCTTTTAGTACATACCTTTGAAAACAGAAGTCGCATTCCAATACACGGAGCCTTATTTAATATTGCGTTCCAAGCAACGCTGCATAACTTAGCGGCCGCTGCTTCCCCTCTCCTCCTCTCAGGCCCCAAATCAGCGGCAGGCGCAACCCATCTACGTCAAAGATGGATGTAAGTTACGCCGTAAAAACCACCGGTTGTTGTGGATCAGAAATACGGGCATGAAGAAAGCTCAGAGAGTGGGCGTCGTCGTGGTCAAAAGGCAAGTTGTTATCGTCCCAAACAAATTGTAATCTACCTGAATATAGTAAGTATAGTAAGTCTCCGGGCCGAGTATATACCGAGTTTGGCCAATCCAAGTTTTCTAGTTTTCAAATACCGGTCGGCTAGCATTTCGTCCTAATAATGAGGATAAACACGCAGGTCACACTAACGCAACAGAATGGTAAAGACGACACAAAAAAAAAAGTTATCGAAGACCGTAACATTTGCAGTTGTTCACCGTATGAGACTGGTCAGGAAGTCAGTCTCGCCCTATAACAGTATTGATTTAGGTCCTCGCTTTGTTCTAGACGTCGTGGTACCATAGCGAGCATGAACGAGGAAAGGGAGAATACAGTCTACACATCGACAGGTGGGTGAAGACAATGAGAAGGCACAAGAACAGTCGTACACTTTCAGCTCCGGCTGCAAGAAGCATGATTAGGATATGGATGAAGACTGTTTGAAAAGGGTAGCGTACCAGCCAAGGAAAGTCCTGCACAATTACGAATCAAATCTTCCCGCCGCCCGTTCTCTTTCTTCGTCTCCGAGTTATTGAGAGGGCAGGAAACAAAGCATGGAGCAGCCGTTCCTTGTTTGTATTCATTGAAGGTTAAAGCTTAGTAGTACAGTGTATCCACATACTTGTGGAACGATTCTTCAGGCAGGCCGAGCCATGCCAATTGGGTTTGACGGTCACATATTAATACAACACGAATAATGGGGAACCGTACGGAAAACTATTGCTGGACCATTTGCATCCCCATGGACTGTGGGGTTTGCGGTGTTATTGAACTAAGCACCTGCAGTTACTGGGCCGGATTTCGATTGGCCGCTTGCCGTTTGTCAGGCACGTATTGCTTTACATCGAACACGTTCGATGTACAGTGGCCATTTCGTTTGTCTGCTAACTTCATGGGCGTGAATATCCTATTGGAATATATTTTACCATCGAGTCGCGTGAGAGGCTGATAGGGCGTACCATCTGGTATCTATTTCAGGAGCGGTTTGCCAGATATAAACGTTGAGGAAAGGTC
This sequence comes from Desarmillaria ectypa, assembly GCA_030407005.1. Classification (NCBI taxonomy): domain Eukaryota; kingdom Fungi; phylum Basidiomycota; class Agaricomycetes; order Agaricales; family Physalacriaceae; genus Desarmillaria; species Desarmillaria ectypa. The sequence goes on along the minus strand of JAUDYN010000002.1, from coordinate 3,663,134 downwards.
GGTTGTCCCTGACGTATTAAATGGCACAATATGTGAATGTGTCTCTTGGGGAGAAGGCACTGACTAATTACAAAGGATATTGCATAGGCTTGTATATCTTCATTCCTTCGAAGGATTGGTAGATCTGCCGATGAATTATGAATACATTACTGTAGGGCAGGGCAGGCATTACTGTGAATTCGACGCTACAAGACGAGGTGACTAATGATACGAATAATTTACACAAGACTGGCAGAAGAGTACTTATTTGCCTTTGACACAAAACACTAGGATTCTTCCTCTAATATGAGCTGGTTGTTCCGCAGGCGAAGCGATACACCACCAAAGAGGCGGCATGCATTAAGAAATCGCAAGTAGTCAACGTTGCCGGCCAGGGTGTTGTGGTTGAACGGGGGAGGGGCTTGAGGTCGAACCCGATTGATTGTGATCGGGAAAAACGCGTCGACTGTTGCCGGTGCCGGTGCCGCCTGCGCAGCAGCAGTAGCTCTTCTCGACAAATTATAAAACGCTAACTGGGCCTCGAATCCAGTCCCGAATATATCGTAGAGTCCCTCAAGCCACGGCCCAAACCCTTCGAAACTAGCTGTCGGCTCTATTTGAGGATCAGAGGTGAAAAAGAAGTGCTCTTTTTCCGACTGCAATTTGCAATATGGTAGATGAACCCATTCATCGAGTTTTGGACACACAACACGAACCAATTGGGATTCCCCCTCAGGCAATGTCCCATCCAGTTCATGACACCGTGAGAGAACAAGGATGGAATATAAGATGGATTCCAGGTCGTGTCGATAAAGATGTTTGGGTGGTCTGCCTTCTTTATCGTTCTTGAGGAGCTCGAAGGCCATATACGGTCGCGTGCCAGTCCGATGACGGGAAGTAGCTCCCGACTCATCTCGGTACGAAGCAAGGTCATCGTCGACCAAAACACCGCATATGATTCCTGCGAGATTTCGGCCCCACATGATGTTCCCCATGCTGATATCCCGATGCAGTCTCTCTTGCACTGTAACACGACAGACACGATCTTTGTGTAGGAAAGTCTGATCATTAGCCCATTTGGCTGTCAGAAATAACTCCCGGAGTGCCACCTGAGGAGAATCCGTGTCAAAACCGAAATCTTGGGAATGAATGATGTCTGGAAGATGGTCTAAAGCCCAATCACTTTGAGCCCCATCGACCAGTGACTGGGGCATTTCTCGAGCCATTTTCCGAGCCTTGGTCACAAATTCGGCCTCAGATATGCGTGTAGCAGCCGGCCATCTTATTTTCACAGCCAGTTTCTTCTCCTTCCATGGTTCATACTCACTTGCCGTCGCCTCCACCACACAGGTGTCCCGCCCAATGATACCAGGCTGTCGGGAGATAATACGGCCAAGCGTGAGCACCACCTTTGTCCCGTCTTCCGAAACGGTCAAGTTCAGCTTCACCCCTTGAAATAGGGTTTTCGAGTCACCTCCGCACCTCGTGATATACGTCTTATAGTCCTTGATCATGGCCGAGTCGTCATAAAGGGACCGCTGGATACCGCGTTGCCTTTCAGTAAGTTTGGAAAAACCGATGATTGTACCAATGACAAAGTCTGTAGTGTCGCCGCTTCCGTTGACGATGTGGAAGTCTTTGCAGACGACGATAGAAGATCGATCGTAATAGAGTGGTTGCATTTGTTTCGACGCGATGAGAGCGCCGATGCAGTGCGTTCGAAATCCGGCACTTGACAGCATCTCCAAGGCGTAGTGAGCACACTGGAGACGCACTTTCTTGCGTTCGTTAGAATCTGCAGCTGCTTGCTTCATGGCTATGGACTGCTTCTCTTCCGCTTCCTTTAGGTATTTGGCCTTTGCCACCGAAATGTGAGGCGTGGACGCCACCCGAGAGTATTTAGACGAACCACGAGCTTGTGTACTGCCGGATGAAGGTTTTTTCTGTGCAGCAGAGGTCCAGAATCGTATGCCATTGTGTGGGTCTGAGGAAGAATCTGGTGTTGTAATAGCAGGAGCACCTGGATCTATACCGTCTGTTGTGCTTCTGCTAGAGACCAGAGCAAATGAATGTGAAAACTGAGACAGACCTTCTGAGAGTATGCGATACTGACATCCAGTGCCTTGATATAACAACCTCGGATGTAGTTTAAACTCAAACCAATGCTGCGTCTGAGCCCGCGCGAAGCTATCGCGAGGACCATTGTCCTTGATACCCCGGAGCGTGTTTCCCGAACTTTCAAGCTTGGATTTAAACAGCCCCAAAGAATCAGGACTCGGCGCGGCTTTCCATCCAGGACCTGCTGAGAGTCCTGCCGATAGAGGTCGAGCCGTGAGGGCTGCGAGGCTTTGTCGTTCTTGCCTTTCTTGTCACACAGTGCTTGAGTACCAGTACTCCAAGCCTTGTTGAACGGATGGCATAGCATCTTTTCGTCTTGCGTGGAGTCACAGGTATGAATGTACGTTTTGAGAAGTCTTTTGGAAGTCTTAGAGCCTCGAACTTTCTCCATCTCCGTCTGATACGCTGTTCGCCAGTCGGAAGGAAGGTGAAGAATTCTGGTCAGGAAGCCTTCAGGAAAGACAAAAATGCGGTCCCTCAGATCTTCAGCTATGTAGGGGTCATATGTCGCGCGGTCCACGTCGTGTTCAATAGCGACAAAGTTACTTGCCGCGCGTTTACTAAGTGGAATGCTCTGGAACGCTGCGCCAGTGTCATCAGGCGTGTCGACAGAGCGAAGTTGATCGACTCTCGACCCCGTCGCCGACTGTCGTGATGACGGGATGGGCGGTGCGGGGTTAAGGTCGTGTTTGGCGGTATTGTTGACGGACAGATTATCAGAGTTCGGGTGTTGAATAGGCATAGAAACGTCCTTTTCCATCACGGGACTGAGCCGTGATGGTATAGAGTCAAGGAAAAACACTGCCACCATGTTGAACTTGAGTTGGACTCGATGTCAAGCTCATCGGCCTTCAAACTTGTCCTTACTCAGCAATGACATCATCCGTGATATTCGGTCCGGTGTATCCTAAAATAGCCATTGTCGCGCCCGGTAATTCAGTCAGATGTCGTGAAGCTTGTAATTGAATACCATGTAGTAGTACATTTGAGAGAACTTCTCTTCTTTACTTTCCTCAATACACATCATTCGCATTATATTCCATCCGATCATATCTTCAAGCTTGGAGGTTCAACGGCGAGACCTTGTCGCATCGGGAAACGCAATCCAAGAACATGTCGAAAAACCCATCCGCCTATGCAAGTAATGCATTCAGCGCACTGTCTTGGGACGACTTTACATTACACACCTTGACTTTTTCAGCAACCAAACAATTTTTCCCGCTGGGGCCCCATGAATCATCGGTCTTTTGGTATTTCCATGTATCGACAACAGTCTGTCCACTGGAATGGGTACCGGCGAGCTCGACGTCAACTCGGAATCGAGTTGCAGTGAAGAGCTCGGGGTGAGCAGCATACGCAACCGTCAGCGCATCGTGCATTGGCGGGCCGTCCATAAAACCGAAGGTCGACTTGTACGACTCTGCAAAGTATCCAATGAGAGTCGAAAGGGTATACCTGAGGTTTGTTTCAGGCTTGGGCAACGGCGCGTCCGACCCTCCGGTTGCCGCAGGCGATAAGAGCTTTCTCATAACATCCTTGGTCGCGATGGCCGTGTGGGTGACGTTGATAGGGATCATGACTGTGCGAACGGGCGCGTTCAAAACGATCTGAGCCGCATGAGCTGCACGGGATGAAATATATTAGATAGAATAGGCGCGTCGAATTGAAAGGTACCTACGATCGCACATAACGTTGTATTCTATTCCGCCAGTTAGAAACACGGCTGTATGATGTGCACAAAATAATACTTACCAGCAACAGCTGCACGATTTCCGAGGCCGACACCTCCGCCCATGAACACGAATTCCTCGACGGCATCCAACAGATCAGGATATACTGAGATGAACAGCGCGATGTTGGTCATGGGACCGCTCGAGATGATGGTCACTTTCTCCGAGCCGGAACCTTCGATCCACACCTTCTTGATGGCCTGAGACATACCCTCGAGGGCGCGAGCGACAGAGCCATCAGGATTCTTGGCGATCAAGGACAACACGGCAGGATCGGTCTCAGACGCCAATCCTTCGACGCCCCCCAAGCCATCAGGACCGTGGATCTCTGGATCATGCTGCACGTTCTTCAAAAGAGGCTTGGGTGCACCCGGGTATACACGAATATGAGGTTTCGCGCCGAATGCCAACAAACACCTAGCAGCGTTGATGGCAGTCAGATCGCTGGGGGCATTTCCGTGGGTCTGGAAATCGAGATTTCAGCATCAACCTTAGATAATAGTGATCGAAACATGTACCGTAGAGATTCCCAGTAATTCAATTTTGGGACTGTGAAGGGCGAGGAGGATGGCAGTTGCATCATCATGACCCTTTCGGGGGTAATTGAGTAATCGTGGCGGTGAAATTGATGGAGAACCACTCACTGGATCGACGTCGAGCCATACTTTCTTCCTGAAATCGGTCATTGTTGCGACGCCGGTAGCTGAGTATACGAATAAGAGAGGTTGGGGGTTTAGTTGGATCCTGCGCTTAAGCTCAGGCTTTATCTACAGTTTCGCGTCCCCACCACGTGCTCAGTTTAGGGCAGGCAAAAAGGTTGATAACATTTATCTGATTTATTCTCCGGACTAACACTCCGTCGGATTTCGGTAGGTTCATCTCGTAAAAAAGCTCCGATTCGTTAAGAATGGGAAGAAGAAAAAGGTGTTGACAACGTAAACCATCTGGGATTATCGTTCTCCTCCGTCCTGAAAATTTGACCCCTCCATATGGACCGGCTCGAGGACTGACAACGACATTCGGCAACGCCGAGGCACGTAGTGCTATCAGTCATGATTCATGTTGTTTAATGAGATTCAAGACGCTAGGTAGACCCTGTGCAAACGTCATCCGATTGGTAGATACTGTCCAACTAACTACTTCGACGGAACCAGAGCACAGAAGTTTAAAACTGCCAGGATTTGTACCATTGAGAAGATGAACAGCTATGGAGCATCCCAGTCTGTTCAAGCTTTCGAAAGGTCTGCCGGGCAGACCTTGGATTGGCTAGAAATGTTATCGACATTGATTACACCTCGAGGTGGCGAGATCGAAGTACATCGTGGTCCTGAACCAGACCCAATGACATAGGATGCAAAGAGTGTGGAGAGTTTGAATACATCTGGCCTAGACGTCAAACCCCTCAAACCCACCGTCAATTTGACGTACCAATCGTACAGGAGATCACCGTTTCCCCATACCTATGTCCCAGGTCACTGGTCAGTGATTCTAATATGTCAAGTGTAAGACCGTCAAATATTTTGGAGGTCAATGGGAAGTATGCGTCGTTAGATGTTGTCGGGCTGGTGCCTGCTAGGATGTCAAAGGGCGCGTCTACAACAAAGTAAGTGTACTAAGCAAATGTCAGTGCAGGCGTCAGGATTCCTGCCATCGGAGAGTTAGACAGAAGTCACCGTACCGTTTGAAATTTGAGTACGTTCAAAGGTTCAGATGGCTCAGCTGTACACACATTCGCTTGGCTGGAAGCGTTATCGGTATCGATTATATCTTGGAAGAGACGATCAAAGTCCACTGTGACCATGACTCAGGCCCAATGTCATAGGAAGCTCTGGTAGCGAGGGCCGAGGACTTGTAAAGAATAGAACGAAGCATTGGTAGGATCGTAGTAGAACAGGAACGATACGAATCGCGAAGCAGCTTTCATAGATAAGGTGGCGTGAAAAAGGTCAACCTGGAGACTAAGCTTGGGCGAGCTGGTCTGATTTTCGAGTCCTCGTGTGAGACATCTATATTTGCTGGAGAAACTTGCAAAGCAAGGGGACCTATCCACAGATAACATCGAGAAAGCGAAAAAAAAGGTTAGAGATTCGCGGATTGGGTTATTCATACTTCAGTCGGTGCTAATGGCACAGAGGGAAAGTTTTAATAGGTCATTTCTTCTGCATATCACCGAGTAACAAATTTCGGGCCAGGCCTCAGGTATGCAAGCGTCAGGAATCAGAAGATGAATGCAAAAGGACGTGTCCGACATGCACCGTGTTCGGGCGAGCTCGTGCCGCTCAAGTTGCCGATAATTGACCGGTAAATCCTTCCTTTCATTTTGCTTTTCACTTCCTCCGTCTACCTACGGCCACCAAAAAAGCGCACTACGACGAATATCTTTATTTATCATTAACGCTATCATCTGTACTGTTCCTGCCAAAGCTCCAACCCCTCATAGACTCGTCATGGGCCATGTTCTTCAGCGCTTGTCTTGGTTTGGTTTGGACAGGAGCAAGATACTCGGAGACTATGCCTCAGAAATTGCGTCTATTATGTGCGCTTTTGCTGCATGAGTAGGACCTGACCATCCAACTTCTGGCCAGTACTCCGAGTCGTCCATCGAAACAGGCCAACTCCTGTTAGATCGTGTAGTACTGTTTCACGGATCTCTTATGCCTGTTAGTGTTCCTCCGTTGAACCGACACAGAAGATGTGTCTTTGTTCTGGTGGTCCAAGATATAGGTGATGCCTCTTTGCTTTATCAAAGCGGCCCTTGTTGAACGGAAGCAAATTATCGAGAGCTTTTGACCACTGACAAAAACGATGGACCTGCATTCAACGGGAACTAGGCGCCAATATACTCGTTCGTAGCTCTTCTTTCATCCGCCAATTGTTCTCCTGTAGTTGGAGCGGATCGAAATAATGAAGGGTTTGGAATAACCCCTAGCCCCGCGGTAGGCAACGTGTCCGGGACAATATCCTTACGCTCATGTCAAGGACATTCTATGGCGGCGACCACGGATTTAATGCCTAATGACGAGCAGCGTGAATATAAGTCGGAGGTGTTTTAAGCAGAGGAACAACAGGATGCCAATCCTCCCGCCTTAGAGCAACTAACGTACGAAGCGTTAGCAATTTTTGCTGTGAGTTGTTTAATCTTCGCTGAAGCGAGCTTGTCTTGATCAAACGGCCAGCCCTGCCTTTGCCAGGACACAGTCAATGCTTCAGTTTAATTTGTCGTCTTGACTTGTAAATCCCCCCACTGCTTCAGTCGAAGCGGCATGACCTAAAGCGGTAGCTCCCAAGTCACGTTTTCGCATGTCGCGTCGCGGTATAAAGCAGGCAAAGCATCTGTCCTGCCACATTTCATTACCTTGCCTTTGATTTCCACCCATCTTTACAATGACAGAGCCTTATCTTCTTCCAATTTCTTCCGCCACCAGCACCAATCATGCTGACGCCAACGGTACCCCCTCCGGTTATTCGCATGGAATTTTCCGACAGCCGAACCGCCCCTACCTATCAGCAGGCTACAGGAACGATATGTCACCCACGCCCCACTTACACTCCCACCCCCAACAATTATCACGAATGGTACCTTATCCGCCTTCGCATCCTCAGCTACATAACATTTCCTACGGACCTCCTCAACCAATGAGGAACGCCACCTATACTCAGATGCCAGCATTAGCCAATGCCTCTCATCGTCACACAAATGTCCATCCGACTTCCCTCGACGTACAACGATATCAGCGACACCCAGGGAGTACTCCCCCCGCTGGGACATATCTACACCAAAGCGGCGTGGCTTTCCCACCATCACAAAGACCAGAGCCTCAACACTTACCACCTTGTGGATCGTCAACTCAGCCTTACCCGCTGCCTCAAGGGCATGTTCTTCCTCACAACCACCCTGCGCCTTTACCTCAATATCCCGCCGCTCCTTCACGACAGATACACGGCGTCCTGATGCCACACCAGCCTTACCCACAGGTCACCCAAGTTCGTGGTCATCAGCGAGTGCCACCTCCTCATTACACTTCGGCGCCACTGCAATACAACATTCAGCAGGACCAAAATGACCCGCCATATGTGCCCCCTCGGGCTCCGGAATCTGTTCAGAGTGATCGAAAAAACAAAAGGAAGGTCTCAGATTCCAAAGAACCAGTACCGAGGAATTCAAAGATACAGAAAGTCCCTCCTCCCCAGTCCCCAATTCTCTTTAAGAAACGTCGAGGACCCGGGGTACGTTATTTCTACCTTCGACTGTTAACCATACTCTGACACTGGCACTTCACAGAGACCTACGAAGGCGGAAACCGAGGCCAGGAAGAAGGCTTTGAAGGAACAAGCCGCAACTACTCCATCAGACGCGTACGTATTCTCGTTGCAAGTTCAATATCTTAGCCGACAGTAGTTGTAGAAGTTCCAGCCGTGCTTCGTCTCGCCAGGAACCCTCTACAAGCAACGCTCCCAGGCAAGCCTCCAACCCTTCGCCCACAATTCCTGGAATCCGGCCGATTCCTTTTCGAGTAAGTTACATGTCCAACTTCCATCAGGTGTGAGTTACGAAAGTCTTCGCAGTTCGACATAAAGCAAGAGTCTCCTCAGCTATTTCCTACCCCTCGACAAACAAATGCTCCCGGGAACCCTCAAACGTCCATCAAGAACCCTCAACCAGCTACAAGTGCCAAAACACCTCCCCCTAGCCCTTCAAGGTTGTCGACTGTACCATCAGAATCATGGTCTATGGACCTACCCTTCTTTGACGACTTCATCAACGAACACGCCTCTGGCGTGATACCTCTAGTCGATGACTCGCAGCAACGGCCCAAGACGGCTCCCCCCGACACGCCTACGGACCCGAACTGCAACGGGTTTATGCCTCCGTTGCTTATTCTCAGTCAGGAAATTCCCGACCTAGCCAAGTTTCCACCACCAATAAACGGCCCGTATTGGCCGTCGAAGAACCATATGATGCTCCCACCATTAGGTTCGACGTTTGACGATTTCAACGTCGAAGAGAACGTCAAGGAGATAGTTGATGGCTTAATCGCGGATGGCTTTCTCCCGGCATATGCACAAAGGCTCCGTGAAGAGGACGATATGGAGGGTGTGGTGGCTGAAAGCCAAGCACAGTCTACATCTGAGATGAACCAACTATCTCTCCCTCATACTCCTTCCACGACGACGGCTGAAAGTGGCGATGAGCTATTTGAAGATAGTGTAAATCCCGGTGCATTCACAAACGAGTGAAAGCTCACTTGAACCTGGGATGTATGAAGATGTCGGGAATTTTAATCTGTGCATTATAATTATGAGTTAAGCGTTCGAAATTATCGGCGCCGACGCCTGTATACATACCTTTAACGTTAACACGCTCATAGCTGCACTGTATATATAACTACCCTATTTCACGTCGAAATTTCAATGCATCCCTACAACATAGGTCACTGAAATGTTAGTCGCCATCGCCGTGAGCACCGGTATCCGTTCTTCTGCCCTGATGCACGCCAGTGAGTGCATTCCCAGCCGATGATAAGTAATTAGTCCTGAGAATCAGCAACTGCTGATATAAATGGCTGAAACTCTTACTTAGAGAGGCTGCTGTATCTATCAACGTGCCTTGAACCCGGAACCGCTGTCTGTAGGAAGAGCGGGCTGCCTTGGTAACGTCCAGTGCTAATTTTGCAAGTCGATCGTTCGTGTACATCAACCCGCTGACCATGATAGCAGAATAAAGTTTTCCGTACACGGTACAGCCCACCGTCGCGCCTTGTGGTCGAAGACCTTAAAATAGGTATAGTAGCCGTGTCGATGTTCGAACCTCTTCGAATTTCTCAACAGTCCAATTGGCCGATATGATGTTGAACTCTATCATTGGCAAAGGCTTGCTGCAACGCGTTGAGCGGATATGTTTACCAAAGGTGTGCAGCTCTGGGAACAGGGCTTCTTTCTAGAATAGTCGTTGAGACCTGAATTAAGGAACGAAATTAGGACTTTGGCTTACCATGTGCTGGGCAAGTTAGATAAGACGAGGGATAAAATCTAAAGTAATGCCAGTGGACGGTTTTTGAGAGTTGTTACATGTAGTCAATTACGGTATGGCATACGGTTACATACAGTTCAATTAAGTCTTACAGATGGGACAGCGGCTCCCAGGTGCTGACGTTTTGATTGATGGTCCTATTTTTTCTTTGCTCAGAAGCATCATGGGTAATGAATGATGGAGATATTCCAGTGGTAGATGCGCACTCATGGCCAGGATCTGCACGTCTCTTTTGTCCCTTTCAAATGGTAGACAGAAAACGCCCCCCGAACGTTTGATCCTTCAGTAAGAGGGCTGAAGACTGCATTGCGTGTAGAGACAAACGACGTTCATAATTAGAATACAAAAATCTCTTTTCCTGCTGCTAGAAAGACAAAGGACAGAGGTTCTGAGGTTCTGATGCTGGCTTTCATCTGACAAGGAGGGTCGGAATTAAAAACCGCCCCCAACTTTTCAGATCTCGGAACGAGACTTTCTGAAACAGGGTCGTAGATCCCGAACAAACGCGGCGACAGCCTTATTCTGCATGTTGGTTGATATATCATCGAATCAGTCCCAGGACAGGATCATTCAGACATATCGCTCGCTTGAAGGTCATTCATCCTAGATTTTAACCCCATGAATTTGCCCTAGTGCCACAGGTTTTGACGGCCAGACGAAGACATTGTGGGTATGACTGGATGTGATTCATCAAGAGAACAGTGATAAATTGTTATCGACATGGCGGCGGTAAGTAGAATGCTGAGTGCTGCAGGCCGTGCCCGGCAAACCGAGAACCGAGTATTTGGCGGGATAGATATGGCCTGCCCTAAAGAGGTAGGTGAAAAGGCAGAACCAAGCCGGCCTCTTACGTTTATCCCCTCACTTTTTTATACGCGTCGTGTTTGGTCGTTGCGCGATGCAGTACAGGGTGGGGACCTCGCAGGAGATGAAGTAATGGTGCAAGGCATAGACTACACCTCCGTATCTCCCTTTTGGTGACTTTCACACCGGATAGGGCTCGTTAGAGTGGTGCACATTATTCGACGGTTTTGTACTCATGCTACGAACATAGATGGTTTTGCAATAGTTACGGGAGTAAGAGACCAGGCAAGGGTAAATGGAGGCTGAGCATATGCATTGAAAAGTGTCGATACGTGGCGTACCCCGTTTCTTTTCTTCACTTACCAACTTCGGACCGGCACCCTCATTGCTCTTTCCTTCTACTTTCATCTAGACGAGTCCCGGCAATATGCCCTACAAACTTTCTGCTACTCTTGCTGCTCACACTTCAGATGTCCGTTAACGTTTCCTTGGGCTTGATAGGCGAACTGATTATTCCTAGGTGCGCGGAGTAGTTGCACCGACGAACGACCTCGTCTTGTCGGCATCGAGAGATTCTACCGCGATTTGGTGGCAACGTCCTTCTTCGTCGTCGTCCTTTGCTCCGGAGTCGGTGTTACGTGCGGGGTCCCGATACGTAAACGCGGTGGCATATATCCCACCATCCGTTCAAAATTCAAAGGGTAACTCTTCGCTAGCTCTGCCGGGGCCCATATGCTAAGGTTCTTCACAAGGATATGCTGTTACCGGAGGCCAAGACACCGTGATTAATGTCTTCTCGCTGGATTCTCCCAAGGACGATCCCAATTACACATTGTTAGGTCATTCGGAGAATGTTTGTGCATTAAATGTGTCGGCTGGAGGTACTATCATATCGGGATCGTGGGACAGGTGCGCTACATTTAGCTTCACGAAAGGAAATGAATCTCACCTTGAATTAGGACAGCCAAAGTATGGAAATCCTTCCAGTTGGCGTACGACTTGAAGGGACACGGGCAGTCTGTCTGGGCAGTCCTGGCCGTAGATGAAGAACAGTTCCTGACAGGTGTGTTCGTTTCAAGTACTCTGGCTCACCCCTCTCATGCTTCCAAACAGCATCGGCAGATAAAACCATCAAACTTTGGCAACAGCATAAATGCGTCTTCACCTTCACAGGACATCGTGACGCCGTTCGCGGCCTGGCCCTGGTTCCTGACATTGGCTTCGCTTCTTGTTCCAATGATAGGTAGAGTCGTCTCTTAGAGGCCGTGGTTGCACTGTTTTGACGTCTATAACAGCGAAATCCGTGTTTGGACACTTGGTGGCGACGTCGTCTATTCATTATCGGGCCATACATCCTTTGTTTACAGCCTATCCGTACTACCCAATGGTGATATCATTTCTGGTGGCGAGGACCGATCTGTTCGCGTTTGGAAAGGTACCATTTCACCCCTCCTCTTTTCGAGTCAACAAGCTTATTCTTTTTATCCTTTCAAGACGGGGAATGTGCCCAAGTCATCACACACCCTGCTATATCCGTATGGGCTGTGTCCTCAATGCCCAACGGGGACATCGTTAGCGGCTGTAGTGACGGAGTGGTGCGCGTCTTCAGTGCCTCCGAAGAGCGCTGGGCATCAGAAGCAGACTTGAAAGTATACGATAGTGCCGTAGCTAGTCAAGCACTTCCTTCCCAGCAGGTAGGCGACGTGAAGAAGAGCGACCTTCCGGGTCCAGAGGCACTGAGCACTCCAGGTAAGCGTAGTCTTTTTCCATTTCGCTCTTTATAACCTTGTCGATAAGGTGATGCGCCCGGTAAGGTCAAGATGATCCGAAATGGTGATGTTGTAGAAGCCCACGAGGTACGTCTTTCCATTGGACTTATTGGTGTCTTTGGGTGCTAAGATAGCCTAGTGGGATGCCACCAGTTCCACATGGAAAAAAATTGGAGATGTTGTCGATGCAGTTGGTCAGGGCCGGCGACAGCTTCATGAAGGCAAGGAATATGACTACGTATTTGACGTTGACATTCAAGACGGAGTGCCTCCTTTGAAGCTCCCTTATAACGCCTCCGGTGCGCACAATTTTTTCTGATAGACATCACCGGGCCGACTTTCCGCATAGAAAACCCATATGCTGCTGCCCAACGGTTCCTTGAAAAGAACGACCTACCACTAAGCTATATCGATCAGGTAGTACAGTTCATCGAGAAAAATACTTCCGGTGTGAATCTGGGGTCAGGTGGAGAGGACTATGTGGACCCATTTACTGGTAATATCATATTTCCTCATGTTCTGGGACCAAGAAAGCTCACCTCGTTACCAGGCGCATCCCGGTATAGAAGTTCTGCAGCTTCTGTTCCCGCTTCAGGGCCTCCATCAGCCTATGTCGATCCTTATACCGGCGCTTCTCGGTATATGGCGAGTTCTTCCACTCCTGCGACGGCTCAGCCTGCTTCCTCCTCTGCCTACATGGATCCCTTCACTGGCGCGTCAAGATACTCCGGTGTACCGCCCCAAAGCGCACCCTCGCCGCCCAAACCGTCAATTCTTCCAGTTGTAAGTTGCGCTGATGAGGTGATTACGCTTGACTGCTCATTATCTATCAGCCGATTCCCCTGGCATTCAAGCAGGCCAATGTTTCTGCCATGCAAAGCAAGCTCTTTGAGTTCAATGATAGCCTGTGCCGTGAAATTGTTAGTGTACAGTGCTCTGCGACTTTCTGCCTTCGATTGACGAATTTTAGTCGACTGCCACGTTGGCCATGTACCCTCAGGAGATCACTACTGTCGAAGAGCTCTTTGTCTATTTGTCAAGCGTCTCGCCGACGTCATCAGGACCCTCATTGATGTCTGCTTCACATGCCGATGCTATCTCACACATCCTAGAAAGATGGCCTCAGTCGCAGTTGTTCCCTGGTTTGTTTCTGGCTTACTCCCACCCCCTCCATTCCCGCACTGATACGATATCTTGCTCCTTTTAGTTCTTGACTTAGCTCGCCTCATGGCCGGGTTCTGCCCGGACGTTTTCGCATCCCCCGATGTGAGGAACCAGTTCTTAAAAGCCCTGCTCAAGGCCGGGGAATGGGACTTTCCTTGGGAGGCTCCTTTAAGTAGGGACCGACAGACGAACGTGTCGCTTGTTTTGAGGACATTGGCGAATACGCTTCAAGAGAACGCCCAGATAGACGAGACGTGGCCCAACGGGGTATGGCACAATGTCTGATAGCGCGATGTGCTTTCTTTGACATGGCCCTTGTTTTAGATATTGCAAGCTTTGGACGCGGTCGATTTCCCTGTGTTGGATAAGAGAAATCGCCTCCCGTTGGCTTCCCTGTTGTTCAAGTGCGTACGCTCGTACTTTGTCCTATTATTGGTTGTTCTGATGAGCTAGTAGCATCTCATGTCTAGCCCTTCATGCACAATTACCTCCAGACCAGCGTGAGCTCCACATCACATTGGCACTTCGGGTATGTGCTCCGCAGTTCCGTAGGGATAAGCATTGATCGTTCTTTTTTAGCTTCTACGGCTTGAGATTAATGAGTCGGAAGCTGTTTACCGTGGTCTTGTCGGACTTGGCAATGCGGTGAGCATTTGAAATGATTTCTGTCGGGAATACTCTCAAACGCACCAATGGCAGTTACTTGCACTAAACAAACAGGGCTTAGCCACCTCTCAGGTGAACGATATCCCACCAATCCTCGCTTCCCTGCAAAACAAGTATCTGGAGGAGCGGGTCTTAAATATAATTCAAGAGATCTCTGCGTTGTAAAGATGGAATCCCGGGTCTGTTTATGTCTTTTCTTTTTCTTTTCTATATTCTCTTCGGGTGTTCATGGATTTAGACTCTGGACGATAATACGGGAGCTCGTCTCTGTAAGATATCAGGTTTCTTCCTCCTCCTGTCGACCCATGCTGGGCTTATGTTGTGTCTTTTCATGGCATGGTTTCGCGGTTTTGTGCTACTCTTGAAAAATGAGTGTGATATTAAAGACTGGAATATGACTATCTTGTATCAAACGCGCTAGTCTGCTAGCGACGTGATTGTGGTTTTTGGGTTATGAGAATTGGCGTTTATCTACTGAATGAGTCTGATACGGAGCGAAGCCTATTTTTTTAGGGCATTGCTTACGACTTGGTGCCATTCTATTTGTATGTAGAACAAGACGTCGAAATGATCTCTCCGTTCGTTGCCTGGTTTGGGACGGCCCGTTTTACTCGGCTTCGAAAGCCGCGTTAACTGAGCTCCAGCTGGATGAAGGATGATCTATGCTAGCCGCCCCTCCCCGCCCCCATAGCGCCAGTGAAGAGGCAGAGAAGCGTCATACGGTACATAACGCATGCGGTAACCACTCATCAGCACTTGGAGTCTTTCAGCATTGATGAGATGAACAGATGGTTACTTGCGTGGCTAAGGACTTGTACGTTGGCAGTTGAATTGTGATGCTGTTTACGCCTTAAAACTCTTCTGAGCTTAGGGCTTTGAAGAGTCAGGAAGCCAGAAACACGACACTGGCCAGTCAGTGGCGCTGTAGAACAATAGTAAGATTTCTTGGATATATACATATGAGGAGGACTTGGTCGGGATAATTTGATTGCAGTGTCAACGCTTCTTACTAACGTGGGCCGGGCTGGCGATACGCTTCACGCACTCGCAAAATCACAAGAGCGTCCTCAAGACTAGCCATAATGATTCTGTAAAAAATTATCTTCATATTTGTCAGATTGTAGGTCGCTGACTACTTAGCGCCATCTAAACCGAGACCAGCACAACATGGACACGGTATTCAGCTTCTAATTTCTCTAGGGCCTCGGGTATGTATGTTTACAAGGTTTGCCCACTAAAAATCCCTATGGATTCTCCGCAATACTCGAAGGCGCGGGTCCCTTCTTCGATTTTGCTCCCCCCTTCACATTCACGTTCGCATTTCTAATGCCATTCCCACCAGAGTCACCGACGTATTGGTATTTCCTCGAATCGATGGTGAACGTGACAGGGCCCTAAATACAAAGTTTAACGCCTCCGAACGTAAGAATTGGCGCAGGATATTTACGTCGTTTGTCAGGCTAACGTTCATCATTGCCCCAAATTTCCCATCTGAAATAAATGGGTCAAGGTCGGAATATTGTAATATTATTGGTTCAATAGATGTGACGTACCTTTAACTCTTTCTGGAACATACGCCTCGCGAAGCATATCCAAAAATGTACCGTACAATTCACGAGCTGGATCTGCAGACTATTCGAAGAAAAGCGTTAACGAGGGTCTCGAGGATCTGCACCCGATGCATCACGAACCATCGCAAGATGGAAATCCGGTTTGTCTTTGGTAGTATTTGCCAGCAAAGTGAATTGTGAAACACATAAAATTTCCCCTTCGATATCTTTCACGCTGGCCTTCCACACCTTCTTCGGATCCGTCGGATCTGAAAAAACACGTAGCGACAAACTGGGCAAGTTCAAGTCATTGAAAAAAGGATCACAAGACGAGGGCTTGTGGCAAACCTTCGAGGGAAAAATTAAGCGAACGGCGCAAGTTCGGAATTTATTGATTGGTGAATGTATGCAGAAGAACAATCACGAAGTGCACACACATTTTTTTAATCGTGGAAGAGACGTCGGAGGCAGTATCATCTGTTCTGCATTGAATCAAAGATAACAAACAGCGAAAGTCATTGGTGGGTAACAGACCTGATCCTATACCGACTAACACCATCAAACCTCGAGATACTTTAGATACGAGATCGTTGTCAACTACAGGGAACGTGACAGCAAAAGATCATACACTCGGAAGGAAATAATTACCTGTAACCGATGCCGATGACACACGCTGTATAACGGCCCGCATTGTCCTTCCTAACGGGTAGCAGCCAATGAAGAAGTGTTGGGAGTAAAAGTGTCAATGTGGAATTGCCAATTCCAGATTCAGAACGCGTCAGTGGCTGTGCCTGTCCTCTTGCTTTCCGTCAGAACTCGAATATGTCTGATACAGTTGTATTCGAAACAAGCTTAGGAGACATACAGTTCGAACTGTACTTTGATCATGCGCCAAAGGTACCTCTCTCTCGCGCTTTTCTTCTGCTCAGCTACTTCTCCCAGCTTCCAGACATGTAAAAATTTTGCAGAGCTTGCCAGACGTGGCTACTACAATGGGGTCACATTCCACCGAATCATTTCTGTGCGTGTCTAAGGTATGTTCGGTTGACGATTGGCTTATCCTGTTCTACCCTGTAGGATTTCATGATTCAAGGAGGAGATCCGACTGGAACAGGACGTGGGGGAACGAGCATCTACGGGCAAAAGTTGTACGTGCGAACTCTTGTATCACCGCGGAGTTCGTTCTGATTATGCAGCAAGTGAGGACGAAATACATCCGGAGTTGAGGTTTACTGGTGCCGGAATACTCGCGATGGCGAATTCAGGACCGAATACTAATGGTGGGATATTGTGGGACATGTCTTTCAAGTTGGGATGGCTGACTTGGTCTGCAGGTTCTCAGTTCTTCATAACATTAGGGCCAACCCCGTACTTGGATAATAAACATACTATCTTTGGAAGGGTTAGCTCCGGTATGAGGGTAGTTCAGCGTTTGGGAGCAGTAGCAGTTGATGCACAAGATCGGTATGTTTTCCTCTTTGTAGGTCACGAAGCTTCGTTTACTAATATGTCAACCTTAGGCCACGAGAAGACGTGAAAATTCACAAAGCCCGGGTCGTTTAAAAAAACTGAATGGTGATGATCTTGGCCATGATTAGCTGCTTCCAGGGATGGCTTTTTGGGCACATCGCTTCCGTCGACCCTGCTTGCCGTGTATTTGAGCATTGTACACGTGTATACGAGTGATGAATTCCAAGATCTTGCAGCCAAATTTCACAGATTGTTGTATATACTCGCGATGTCATTTTCTGAACCACGCTCATGGATTATCCGTGGTATTGAAAATAGAAAACACAAAGAGAGATCCTGGTCAATGGTAGCAGTACACTACGTGAAGAGCAATGGGGCAGCGGGATAGAACCTACTATCCCAACAAGTAGACAATATATGTATCAAAATTATATGCACAAGCCGGCAAAACTACCATGTCGGGTGTCAACAGTACCCTAAGGAATACGAAAAGAAAGAGTACCAATTGACTGTCATTATCGTCGTCGCGTTCCATGAGTTCGTGCTCGAGGGCGGCTTGGCCCTTCATTTGACAGGTTCGTGTGGCTCGCAACCAAAGAAGAGGTCGGGCCTCGACGGGACGACAGGCGCACTTTACTAGAAGAGCTCGTCCCGGTCACCGGCGCCCACCTCGAGGCTTTGATGCCGTCCACTTCCTCATTATCCGATACATGTGTGGGGTCTCCTTCAGCTTCCTTAGTAGCACCTCGATGGTGACGTCGAGTGAATGTGGCATGAGTGTCCGGTTCATCGTCAATCTCAATGTCTCCGACAGACTCGCTCTCCGAGGGTATCAAATCCTGGTCCATGGCATCTACGTCGGCCTGCTCTTGCTCGTCGTCTTCATCATCCATCTCACTGACGCCCCGCACGCTGAACATCCCTTCCCCGTCGTCTTCTTCATCGTCAGTGAAGTCTTCATCATACGTCCAGTTAGGAGGTTCCCCGATCCAGTCATCATCATCGGGTCTCCCAAAGTCCCAAACATCGAGCACTGTGGTGTCATTTCTATTGCTTGCAGCAACGCACCATCGGCCTTCGAACACCACCTGCCATACACCCGTAATCCCCGTCAGTAAGTCTCTTACGACGGTGCCATCGCGAACGTTCCACATCTTTAGCGTTCCATCGGACCCGCTAAGGACTTTGAACTCGTCGTGCTGGAAACAAGTGATAGCTCCGGTATGAGCTGCAAGAGTGTGCTTCAGCTCGCCAGTGTCGGGATCCCAGATACGTAGTGTCGAATCAGCGGCCGCAGATACCAGATAGGAAGGCGACAGCCCCAAAAGACCGACTAGCGAGGTATGTCCGGTCAGGGTGTGTTGACATTGTCCGGTCTGCAGATTCCACACGCGGACAGTTCCGTCCATGGAACCGGAACATGCTTGGTTGCGTGTCGGGTCAAGGACGACGCTGTACACTACAAAAAAGCATTATGAATATAATGAATAGAAGAGCATATAGATACGTACCTTTCTGAGTGTGGCCCGTCAGGACGAATTTACACTGTCCGGTGACTATATCCCAGATACGAACACTGCAATCATAGCTTCCGGAAACTAGGGTACGTCCCCTGGCTGCAAGTGCTCGTACGGCTTGATCATGACCTTCGAGGTGTAATCTATGGTATGGATTTTCTTCGGCATCCTGTCGTTAAATTGCGTCAGGACGTAACACAATGACATGCAACCGTACCAACTTACACAAACATCCGCGGGATCCAGATCCGCATCCTCTGAGCCGTAGCAACGATATTCAGGTTCGCCTGGCTTCGGAAGCGTCCAAACCCTCAAGGAGTGATCTCTACTTCCTGTGACAATGACAGGTCGTTTGGGCCATTTCTCCTTTGTTATGACTCCAGACTCTTGTTCCACATCTACCCACTCCGGTTTTACTATGGCGAGGCACCGCACAGTACTGGTATGACCGCCAAAAACGTGGGTACAACGACCAGTCGTCAGGTCCCAAATCCTCACCGTACGATCCGTTGATCCACTGACAAGGATATCCTTAGTTGCGGCAAGGGCCCATACACCTCCTTCATGACCGTCGAGTGAGCGAAGTAGATCGCCAGTCATAGGGCAATACACGTGAATAGAATGGTCGTCCGAGGCAGATATGATACGACCATGGGAAAATATCAAGCATGTGACAACAGATGAACCATGCGCGAAGAAAGATCTGTGTTTGGGCTCAGAGTTTTGGACCCATCGCGTACGGGTTAAATGGCGAGACTTAAATAGTATTTTGTAAGGATGGGGGAGGGGCAATGCAGGGGGTATGCCATTATATTCTCGCTGTCGGCGGGTAAGAATAGCCTTTGCGAATGCATTTTCAGACTCTCCGCCGAACCATATATTTGTAGTTTTGAGAAGGTCGCGCCAAAGCACAGGATCGGAATCTATTATAGCCTGCCAGGCTCTGGATACGCGTGAAGCACGAGCCAGCGCCTCATAAGGGAGGAAACTCAGAATTAGAGAGACAAGCTCTGCGGGTAGAAGAGTCAGGAAATCGCGAGCCAATGTGGGGGTCAAAACGGAATGTAAGGTGCGCAAAACAGGTAGGGGTGAATGGCGGAGGAGGGTCAACAGGAAATGAGATTGTAGGGGAGCAGGTAAACTTGTGAAATGTGTCACCAGAGAAGGAAGAGTCAAGAGAGTCGTTAACGATAGGTCTGGCTGAAGAGGCGCCTGCGGTAGCGGTGAAGATGTGCCACTTGGTGGCGCTGATGGCCATATTGTCTCTGGGGGAGGTGAACCATGAGGCGAAGGTAGGGGCGAAGGCGGCGCGGCAGCATTCATTGTCGAGATGGGAGGCAGCCCACTTGACCTCGCCTTTTTCCTCGGTGGCGGTGGACTTGAATCCATATCCGCAGTAGATTCTACACCTTCCATCATGCCTTCACTAGCATGTGAACGCTTTTTGCCATAACGCTCAAGAGCTTCCGCAAGACCGACGACGGTGGACTGTTCTGCATCTTCATCGCGTCTCAGCATGCGCCATCCATTGCCTGAAGCGAGCTCCTGCTCCTCTTGCATCTCATGATCTCCGTCATCACCGTCGCGAAAAGTCGCGCGTGCGCCACCAGGAAACGTCAAGGGAAAGTGTCGGAGAGATTGAGGGAGGGTTGCATGAAGTAAAGGATAATTCTTCGGATCTTTAGGCGAAGACGGAGGCGGCAGCGGAGGCAAATGTATTGGCGCGTACGTCGTCGTGGTCGTCGTCGTTGTCACCACGCTAGTAAGCCGTCAGCAAGCTTTTGTGCGCTCAATTGAAAATATACGTACGTCGTCGTATTCACAGACGGCTGTAGGACAAGTAAAGGACGTTGCGGAGGGCTCATCGCGGAGAAGAATGGTGGTAAGAGTCCAAACGCCGAAAGAGCACAGAAGTACACTACAAGCTTGAAGTTCCAAATGTAGCGGCGGAGTTTGAATTCATGATCACATGACCGGAGCATTGTTGGTTGTCCGGTAAGCAAGTCCTAATTTCTCCGAACATTCGGATGTAGGACTCGGATGCCCGAATATATACTTTGTTATGACTACGACCTTGACATTCCTGCGCTTTTGAATATCTAATTTATGGTATTAGCCATATTTTGTTATTTCTGAGATCAACAGCAAAACCCGACATTATGGCCTTTATTCATCGTGACATAGTGGCAAGTTCGAAATCGAGTTTTACATCCACTGGTGTCATGACATCTCATACAGTTTATATCTTATGACGGCGCTCTGCTCTCCTCCTCTTGGGGGAATATTCTCATATCCATCGTGTTTTAATAACTCTGGGTAGCTTGAGTGCTAGTGGTAAAATCTATCCAGTTCAACATAGTCTATTATCTTCGGGCAATCAAAAAAATGTCGGACATTTTGCAAGTGCCTCATTTTGGAATATAATATATTATAATGTCGACTCTCCCGTAGTACGGCTATTTAATGCTATATAAGGCATTATATGGCCTTATACGGCCTCATAAGGTCGAATATATAGCACGTGACATTATATTCCACATTAACAAAATTCTAAACCACAAAGCCTATCAAGATATTTTTTACGGGAGATAAGTGAGAACATTCAGAAAATAATTCTGACAAAATATTAAGGTCCTCAGGCTACACTTAACACTTTATAATTTGTGGTAAGAGTATATTAGAAAAGAGTGACATAATAAGGCTAAATCAGGCATATGCAGAATCTCCGACATCTTTGGTGTGCAATGTATGGCCCTGACTTGACATGCCTTTTCCCTTCTGGCAGATACTGACGCCGCATTCTGTGCCGCGGACGTTATAAAATGTATACAGCTGTGCCTCCTCATTGGTCTTTCGAAAGGATACATCTTGACCAATTACCAGGCGATGAATAAGACCGCGTCATTTTCAGTGTATCATTGAGCGCTAGCTGGCACGTTTTGCTATTGGCCTCGGTTCCGCCTTGTGGTGACGCGTGGAAACTCGGTGCCGAATTATTTACGGTTTTAATGGTCAGATTTCCAGCATGGTTGACGATCGTCATTGTGCCTAAGGACATGGTGGTCTTCATCTACGCCACCCACTCTCCCATGACTCTGTGAAAAGGGGTACGATTTTGGTGTACCACTGCCCAATCAAAGAGCAACTCTAAATGTTGACGTTCCATCATTCGTGATTCGATTAAACCTAGAAGGGTTTGGGGCACTTTCTCAAGCAACCCCACTGTCTGCTCTCAAAGTTATTCTCTCCTTACTGGTTATCGACTGATGCAATCGTTCATTTTCCCACTGCCATGTCAAAGTATTTAAGGTTCCTTTGCACGCTATTTAGGGCCGAGATCCCGTCCAACAACCCTGATATATCATCTTTATCGCTGCGGCGTCAACTTGTGCACTGCTCCCTTAACCTCTTGTCTTGGCACTTCCTGATCATGTGAAAGGGGCGTCCTTTTCAGCAGGTTCAGTAATCTTCCTATCTACAAGGGTCTTAAGGGTTGCAGCGTTTAGAATCGGTGGTATCAATAAAAACAGTGTTACTTGATAGACTGATCCCACCAATGAAATAATCGTCATCGGACCGACTTCTCGTGCACGGTCAGATCTGGTATGATGTACTCACGATCCGTTCACCTGGACGCTTTTGACTCGTGAAGACGGATCATTGGGGGAAAAAAATACCACAGATATAATTTTAGGTAGAGAATTAACCAAAGTCTAACCCAGTGCAAAAAGCGCTCACCTCAACACAGAAGAAGATAAATGTAACTCAGTGGCAGGCTGAACGCTGTCGTCCCCCAAAACAGAGATCCTAAACCTTCTGACTATCCCTTTTCCTCGGAGGAAACCACTTTTGTGCCTGCTTTCGAAGTTATTCCCTCGCTGAACAACGTGACATCTGCATGGCTGACGCAATGTCCTTCTCAGTCATGTGAAAAATCGACGAATTCAGTTGGACTGGATGGTTGCCACGAATTTAGGCGTCAGGTCCTCGGTATTAGTACCAGTGTCTCACCGCCTATCGCTGGATGGATAGAAGGAGGTATCTCAGGACAATTATGTATGTCCATTCGTAAATGAGTGAGTGGTGTTTGGATATACCATGACCAAACACGTACAATTGACACCGACCACAATCCTTTCTGTTCCCGAAGCTGCGAGCTGAAGGTGAGAAGCAAAGACGTCTTTCGAAGGAGCGCATGTTGCAGAGTTCCGTTTGGAATATAATAGTATAATATAATTCCGAATTGTTGACTCGAAAGTGCTGCATACGGTGCCCTCACTATTGAAATACACATGCTATTTAGATGGCCGTTCAACGAATTGGACGTCCCCGATATGAGGTATAAGTAGCGCTTTCGCCGGCCTGGGATTTCGTGGTCTCATACAGACGTAGAACAACGTACCCATGCTCAATTATTCCACGGCCGAGAGCAGCGAGTACAGAAAATAGACGTCATCACGGCCGGGGAAACGACTTATGACATCGAAGATATTGACCATTTTAGTGTTCACGCGAGACGCGGGGCAAGCCGTGTTTGATGGGCCTGTGACACCGACATTCATTGGCTACATGATGACAATACAATACCGATACAAGGAAGCTTTCCAACCTAGGGGAAAAGTGATAAGCACCGAACGTTCATCAGGAGAGTATCCCACCACTAACACTCACCATATGACGAGATAATGGCGGCAAGAAATGAAAGGTACTACTTGTCAAAAATCAGCCTCTCATAAAGGGGCCTCTGAAGCCGCGGCAGGGCAATGATCGACGGCAGACAGTCACACTGGGAATTAGGCACCGGAGATTTCTCGTGAGCTCGAATCATTTGCTCATTTTAATCCTTATCAAGGAAAACCTAGTTCTGAGAACTGTTTAAAGGCATTACGACCTGGGTGTTCGGAGACATTAGATATGCACTGAATGGGATATGGTGTGCATATGGCTGTTTTATATGAGCCCGAATTCCCCAAGGGCTCCCATATAGAGTGCGGGCGACTCCGACTTACAGGCGGCGCAGTTAATCCATCTCAATAAAAAATCTGTAAAACCCACCACCATTCTTCAGCGAAGCGCGCATGAAGTCGCGAGAACCGCCGGAAAATACTCGAAAATTTGGTGGCAGGTCATGACCGTCATGAGAAAAGGATTGTAACGACGAGGTGCAGGGTCGTAAATTACATTCAAACTGGTGACGTGTTGTCGAAGCCGAGAAATTCATGGGCAATGGGATTAATCCACATAAGTAAGAGCCCCCTGCAATCGGAAAATGTTTTGAGTGCTAGATGATGCACAGCGAAAAAAGAAATCGAACTGAGTCGGACGACTTACCACAAAGATAGTCATTGAATCATGGAGACACTATAAAGGCACTCACTCCAGGCACTTGCGGCGTGATTGGATGCTCCATGAGACACTGTAAGAGCTTGTGGAACGCCTGTATGTGACTGGACCAAGCAGAGATTGAGGCCGTGAGACACTGTAAAGCTGAGTTGAAAATAACACCAAGAGCTGATATCAGGAGCACAAGGCAAGGAACCCCATCGTCGTCAGTGTCCCAGAAAAAAGTCAGGAGTCATAGAGAGATACGCATCTGAGATTGTGTAGCCTCCACTTATGGTTATTGATCCTGCGAAGCCCAAATATTCGCTGCTGGCGCGACCGATTCGAAAGTTGTGACTTGGATCTTTAGACCAACCCCGAACCCCAACAACAAGTCTGTGAATGGAGACAAATGGTCACATTTCATAGCAACACATATCCCTACATTCGGTGCAGTTGAGTAATAAAGTTAATGTGAAAGTACCACATGGAGGAGGCGAGTCAGATATCGACTCGTGAGAGAAATGGACGCTTTCCCCACCACTTTACTTCGACGAACACAGGATAGAAACACACCGACCTACCATTGAGCGATAAAGAGGGGGGCGCATGTCCCAGCAGCAATTATAGATGCCAAATACTGACGAGGGGGCAAAAGAGTCCCAAGACACGCTACATTCTTATCGTCCGGTTGACATGAGAGACGTCATCTTCGAACCAAGTGAGAGAAGATAGTAAGGAGGGTATAAAGCGATAGCTTTCAAGCCGAGCCTCTGCCAGATGCCAAGGATCATTGTTTTTGATTGAGAGACAGAACGGCATCAGCACACCATGAAATACCGCATGTACATGAGAAGCTTCAGACTTACAGCCTTTGTAATCCAAGCAGTTCGGTTGAGTCTTCGTGGGATCAACAAAACCCTTTCAGAAATCCTGGCCGAGTGATGACGATTCACAGGTTGATAAGAAGTCGAGCGTCGGGGATATGTGGCCTTGTAGAGAGAATAATTGGATGCTAAATACCCCTTCTTGACAAAGCAGCGTTCAGCACTGACGGTTTCGATAAACGGTACCGTATCACCGAGAAAGTAGCTCCGAAGTGAAGAGACACGCGTGGAGAGAATTGTCAAGGCTGATAGGCTGTGAGAGAGATTTCTCGTCAATATGACGGATGCGCCTTCGGATATACGGATTGCCTTACCGCGGTGGTGCTGTGATCATGGGCACAAGTTCTTAGATTAAAAAACTGAAAAATCGTAAAAATAGGACACTATGGAGACGATCATATAAAAACCACACTTTTTTGAGTTTCGGTTGCGGGGCAGGCAACCTGCGGGTCAACAACGGATGGAGGATTTGATTCATCTGCTGCAACTGGGGAAAGTCCCAATTGCTTGAAGATCAGGGCATACTGACGGCATCTAAATGCACGGCTTTGACCGAATCAACTGTACGATGAACGCGATGCTCGTCACGGGCCGTGAAACTGAATACGGAGCCGTGTATAAATTTTACGCTTGAAACGGTAGTACCTATATGAGTTATTGGAAAACAAATTCAGCAGGAAAATCAATTCGAACTGGTCTTTTGTAGCGGAAAAATGAGGGCTCACGGGAGCCATGAACATAGAATTTCTGCACAGCAGAGGCCGGGGTCCATCAGGGTAATCTGACGACCTCTGGAAGGTTTCGCTAGAGTCGTGTACCAGAGTATTGGGATACAGAGACGGAAAACTCGACTACGGTAACTTGATACCGAGAAACAGCCAAACCACGGTGAACCCAGCATAGTAATCAGACCTTGTTGGTGCCTTGTGTAAAAGCTTTTGTACAATAGGGTGACGAGCAAGATGACCGATCCACGGAGGGGGCAATTGGGAACCCAGAGAACAGGTAAGGAGTTCCATTCCCATCAGTCCGAAAGAGCGGGGACTATAAGAAACATGGCACGTATGTTATACGTGCGCGTACATGAGATATCTGGGGCTGTATTCCTTCGAGACGGAGCTTGTTCCTGGGTGCTGTGTTGCTTAAAGCAGCGTGGTTGATATCGACACCCGAGACGGCACAAATAGACGTGGAAAGGTGATCCCAGAGACTAAATAGAGAACCGGTAGAGATTTTGTAGGTAAAAGGACGTTCTGTACACCTTTCGCCTTTCGCGTCAAAAAGTGACGTGCCTGGGAGAACCAAGTTTGGCCGCGGACTGATGCTGATGGCATCGTAAGCGATAATGACAAGGTGGTCATCAGTATTACCGTAATTACTGCCAAGGAAAAATCTGCGGAAGACCAAAACAGATTTTGTAGCCTGGTCCGTACTAGCAGTATACACCTGACGGGGGGTCCTGGTCGTTCAATTTTATTTTTTACTAGTTTTGGAATTTGAAGGACTGCGACCAGCTGACCATTCGATCAAGAAAAAGGGTCATGCGTGACAGCGTGACAGGGATAACTTTGAGGAATCCCCCCCCCCCACACCCTGCCTGTATACGGTGAACACCATTATCGGGCGCTGCAGGGCAACTGTAATCGTTTATTTCCTTGAGGATAGCCGGTGGATTACTGATATCTATTCTCACACAGCTGTATAGAGTCACGGTACAATCAGAGGCCTCAATCTGTACTGGGATCTTCTTCCTTTTGGGCACTGTGTCCGAGTATATCTAAACGTGGAAGATACGACGGATCCTGAAGAACACGCTTCCCTTTTTCAGATACCTCCATTACGGGTTGCTGTTTCTCAGTCTATTCCAGCGCCACGCGCACCTAACTGGTCTCCCATCAACCTTGACAAGGTCCAATAGCCATCTCCACACGTGAGTCTATCCAGTTTCTCTTTTTAAATTCTTTCGAGGTTACCTTTGAACGAACCTCCTTTTCCTCACAATGCCGGTACAGACGTACTCGTACTCGTCCTACTACCATTCACCTCACCAGTATTCTTTGCCCTATTCTGACCATGTCCCTTTATCACCACAGGATTATTCAATGTCCTCGCCTGAGCAGTCGCTTTCCATGCAACCACCCTCCTCACCATCGATACCAATCGATCCTGCTTTAGCTTTGTATCCTCCATACTACCCAAACTACTCCCAGCCGCAGTCACACCTTCCGCCTCACCTTTCTTTGCCTTCAAACTACTCTTCCCCTTCGTCGCAGGGCTCTGACACCATTGGAACCCCTCCAACAGAACACATGTTTCCGGCATCGTCCAACGCCAATGGCAAGAGGCCGGCACCATCTGGTAATGATTCCAGGAAAAAGGCACGCAAGGATGATGATTCCGACGTTCGTAGCCCAACTGCAGAGAAAGAGGAGAAAGCAAAACCAACCAGAGGATCTCGGTATGGATTATCTGGTCCTTCGAACCCTCTCTCTGACTCTGGTCTAGTGCTTGCACTGTATGTCGCCGACTGAAAATGAAGTGTGTTGGTGCGGAACAAGGACCTCCGTGCAAGCGCTGTCAGGCCGGCAACCATGAATGTATCTTCGAAGAATCCAACAGGGGTAAAAGATCTTCCAAGTGAGTCTTGGTCATCAATGTCCTTGCAAACGACTCACTATCCCCGCAGAAAGCACGAACTGCTGACGAGGTCGATCAGGAAAATGGAACGGACGTTAGACACTGTTCTCAAGTCGATTGGCAACCCGTCCATTGCCTCTGGGATGTTGTCGCGTTCTCCCTCGCCTAGTCCTGCAACGGCAACCACTCAGGCGTTGATCGCAGCATCACCTTCTCCTCATTCTCCAGGATCATATCGTCACCAAACCCAAACGCCGGGGTCACCGAAACTTCACTCTCTACCTGATAATGCTTTGAATCCTCTGGGTCTATTGGCAGAAGCTAGTCTCGCCAACCGTCGCGCTCAAGGGCATGCCAGTGGTATGCTTGCAAGGGGCGCTGAGGCAAACGGGACGCCGATGCTTGGCGTTGCTAGTGACAATTACTTTAAACCCGGTATGAATAACGCTAGCCCTTTGACTCAGGTACTTACACTTCAATAGGTCCTATGACAATTCTGCCACTTCGTCGTCTCTATATTGAACGCCAAGTACAACCCGAAATGCTTAGTTTTGTGTCTACAAATGAAGTCGTTAAACTGTTTAAGATGTTTGTTCTTTCATTGCATTCGGATGTATCATTTCTCATGCTATTCTCTTGGCGACTCTAGTTACTTTGACCATATGAACGTGAGTGTGTTCTCTAGCAATCCCCTAAGCGTCAACCAACATTGCATTTAGATGCATACAAATCTCTTGGATAAGAATTTCCATACCCCTTCCCTCGTATGCTCTCGATCGCCATTCCTACTGACCACCAGTGAGTGTTTCATTTGTTAAACCACAACGTGTACTGAGGCGTGTACAGTCTGTGCTATATCAAGCAAGTTCTATACCGAGAAGCCTGACTTGCACCCACGGCTCAATGAGCTAGCCAAGAAACTAGCATTCAGCGTTCCAGCGCGTGGATACAAGTCTCTGGAGATCGTTCAAGCGTATTTACTTCTCACCCTTTGGGGCTGCGGTGCCGTCGAACGTTTCGAGCAAGATAAGACCTGGTTTCTTTTGGGCATGGCCCTCAGGTTCGTCTCTCATGATCATGTAGTATTTTTGGTATACTAACCTCACACTAGGATGGCAACAGATTTAAACTTGCATAGAAAAACCGCAATCACCACTCAGGATGGTCAGGATGGTCGGGCACGCGAAATCGAAGTTCATAACCGAGAACGAACGTGGATATTCTGCTTTTGTCTTGACAGAAGCTTCAGTGCGCAGATGGGTAAACCTTATTCAATCAAAGAAGAGTGAGTGTCTATGATAAGGGGCCGACTCAAGTTCCTGACAGTTTTCGGCCTGTACTAGTTTTATCATTCGAAACGTTGATAAATGGTGTAGTCTCCCATGTGCCGTGCCGTCCGATGCGGCATTGGCCGCATACGCTGTTCGTCCTCGTTTTTTTATTACTTTGAAGAATTGGTAACGCTCATTGTGTACAGGAACTACAAACGATACTGTCTCGCAGTCTTGATTTCCTTTATTCCAATACCGAGTCTGGTAACGGACTGCATACAACCTTGGACTACTTGTTGATCGTCAGGACTTTCGAGGACCAAATATTTACTTCCAGGCGGAAATGGATTGCCAATTCTGAAACAACTGATGGTAGGCTTCGTCTCTTTTAAAAAACCGCGATTATGTATTGATCGTCCCCTCCGATAGACAAGGCTTTCGTTGAACATGAATACAAAGCTAGGATCTCAGAATTTTACTTCAATTACACTCTACTGGTCCTGAATTCATTCGGCTTGCAAAATGCTATTGAATCTGCGCCTCTCAATGTCGGGCACTTCTTTGCAAGAGTCCATACCTCCGCTATCAATTGTGCGACGATTGTCCGCGATCACTTGGGTCCAAACGGTTTCATGAAATACTCCCCCGACTCTCATAGCGTTCAAATCTCGTACGCGATACTCAGTTTGCTGAAGGTCTGCCTTGTCTTCTCGTGTCTTTCAGTTACCGAGCTGATATCAACATTCATAGTTGGTCCGCCCAGAATTTTCCGCATATCTGGAGGATGCTCAAAAGACGCTCACTCTATGCCATGATGTCGCGGATGCGCTGGAAAAGGTCTCCGTCAGTCCACACCACACCACTGCGCTATATGGCGGATTTTTGAAAGCACTCATCACGGCAAAAATGGAAGTCTCGAATGGTGAAGGTCATCATTCAGCTTCCACCGTTTCCGTGAAGCAACCACAGCAGGTGCAGAACAACGGTCCTCCGCCAAGTTACACTGACCCTACTTCCCTGCTCGGCGAATTCTGCTTCGACGGCGAGATGGGTCCTGCGATGGATATATCCACCTTCCCCCCGACGATGGCGCCTAATCCATCTGAAGAGGACATCCACAATGCAAATAATGGCATGACCATGGATAGTATACTGAGCAGCAACTTTTGGGATAGCTTGTTGGTACCAGGTAAGGCTCTTCCACTTTTTGGTCTCACCGGTCTGACATCTTGGGCAGGGTACAACCGCATGGATGGCCTCAGTGGTGGCTTCGTCTTTGGTGCCAACGGAAGCGGACTTATCACCCCTCGAGTTGGTCTGTCGCCCTATCATTCTGGCGCCAATACTCCTTTGATGAATGGACATAGTGATTTGACGCAGATGTCGATCAATGCTGCGTTTGACCAGCAGTCTGACGGTATAACAGTCAAGCTCGACTCGTAGTCCTTTATGTTTTGATATCTAGTCATATTATTATGCTGTTTCGCGTGTCGTCGTTTGTATTCTTGTGTACATTAGCTATAGTTATTTATCAGGCATGTACTGTATCTTATTCTGTATTAGTCCTGCAGTTCACGTCTTGTTTTCCCTCGATTAACCGAAGCTGCGACATATATTGATGTTAATGCCATGCGATGCTCGTGACTGATCCAGAACTTTAATTCGCGATCTTAGACTCCTGCTTGCAATAACAATCGTTGGCGGGTGGTCTGAAACGATGTTATACAGTATCCAAAAAGAACAATATAGAGCAATGAAATAACAGTAGTAACAACAATAATCAAAAATTTCAAGCCATCTTGTACATGGGTCTCGTCCTTGTTCCACCGACCTTCTCCAATTTCGCCTTCCCAGCCTTGCGTTCCAACGCCCTGACTTTCTGGTGCCTTAAATGCATTACATCAAAGACCCAGTCAGTCTTTCTACGCAAAGCCTGTCCTTGGTCGTGCAGCCTTTGTTCTTCATCGTCAGACAGTAGCTCAACGGATGTACGAACACCCTCTTTCCACAGAAGGATCTGTAGAATGGCTTCCGGGAGTAATACATTTTGACAGTACTGTTAAATATCAAAACCAGATGAGGATTAGATTGAATGGCTGTGCATGTGGCGCTCGCCTCAAATTTCTCAAGCGGGGAGAGCAACTCATATCTCTCGCATCCAATTTGACGGGGAGGGCCTTCATACGTTTCGTTGAGCTTATTTGCTGGTGTATACCCGTCGTTACCTTCTACCAGGGCATCTGTATTCTGTACGAGGGTTAGAATTCCCGTGTCATTGCAGTAAGAAGACATACAGATGTCTCCCCTGTCGTATGGGGTATAGGTTGACTCATGTTCTGATATGCGGTGAGAAACTGGCAGGAACGATTCAGGAAGAACAAACCAAATCAATCAAATCTGTCAGTGGTACCTCAACATCTGTACGTTGGGAATTATCAGGACGCGGTGTTTGTCCGCCTTCCAAGTCTTCTTCAGGTTCCTCCTACAATAGAAAAATGAGAAAATTGCGTGTTACGTGTTATCATGACTGGCCTCCATATCGGCATCCACAGCCGAAGGTGCCAATGACGATGGCGGAGGCTCTTCCAATGACGATGGCACGAAGAGCTCAGCAACAGATCCTGGTGACTTAGCCTAGGCACATAAGTAACATCTCTTGACACCGAGCATTGTATCGCTTACCCTGACTGTTGGTGCTCCAAAAGCCGGCTGTGAAATTATTGACGATGCCTCACCCTCTTGCGCAATAACAGACAAAGTCGACGGAGATGTGAGATGTTCCCCGTCTGCTGGTGAGATCAACGCTTTTGCCTCCTGTGTTGATGTGAGACCTTGCCAAAGGGCTTAAATAGAATAGTAATAGCACTTACCACTTCATGGTCTACTACCGGTGTCTCCTTGCCGCCAACAATGCGAATTTCTCCATTGGCGATGCCATTAGTGGTGATACCTGTATCTCGAATGGTTTCACCGACGACTTCTGCAGTGTTTTGCAGCGCCTCTGCGCCATCAGATGCTGTCCCCTCAACTCCGTCGTCTGTTATCCTCTTCGCCACCATCTCGTTTCGTAGAGCCCAATAAAGGAGAAAACGTGTCAATCTCTCAGCATCATTCGGGGTCACCGTCCCTCTCTCCCCTGCATTCTGATCTAAAACTTTCCTAGCCTTCCCTCCCGCCATGAACATGTCATGTGCCTGCATCGCTGGAGGGTATGCTTCATTTAGAACGGCTCGCAGGACGGGTTTGGTATAGCAGAATTGTTCACGTATCGGGAGGTAGAGGAAGTCAGAGGAAGAAGGCGGTGGAATAGAAGGGACAGGACTAGGTTCTCTATCGTGTGGCTGGCCCATCATGGAGTCATCGACATTATCATTAGGATTTTCAACCGCAGTGCTTTCGAACACACCGAGCTAGGAAATGATGAAGCACCAAAACATCCTTCAAGGCAAATGGTGCGCGTACCTTGCATGTGCCAAACTCTTCATCGCCCAGACAATGAAACCATGTTCTCGGAATTGTCCGCACCACCCCGTCGAGATACAAAACCTTGTACTTTCCCGCTTTTTGATTTCTCGAAACGGGCGGGACATATTCCATGACCTTGGCAGGCCAATATGACAACTGGACGTCCGCTTTTTCTCTCGCAAGCACCAACTCACCTGGAATGTCAAGTTCTGGATCAGCACCGGGAACCTCCCATGATTCCAAATCCTCTACTTCATCGGTATCGGATATTGAAAACCCTGCCTGTTTTTCCATTTTGCTAGGAGAGGCAGGCGCTGAGGTATGTGCACTACGAACGCTTAGTGCAAAGGCGATGTCTGGTAGGTCGTCTTTCTCATCTTCCTCCTCCTCTATCTCCCGCAACATTAAACGTAAGGCATCGTGCCACCGTGACCTCATATCATCTCTATTCGTTTTCCGCCTCTTTTTGGGTGGTCCTTCCATGTCATCGATAGCTGAAGGAGGTGAGAACACAGGTTCGTTAAACCGGTTGCGTCCCAAGGAGTCAGTCAAGGATAGAACGTTCTCGGAGCAAGGATGTTCTATATTAATGCGAGTAAGGCGTGGATTCAGGTTGCCGAAGGGTATCAGTGTGAGTTGATGTCCTGTTAAGCGATGCTTCTATACGCGACATCAAAGTTTGTCTGTATATCAGCAAGTAGTGATTTGACATACCTTTGCCGGCCACCAGACGTATTCCTTCTCATCCTCCTCTTGAAAGACGCTTCCTGCACTACTGACAAGAACCCATACATAATTTCCAAGACCATCAAGAGACCACGGTATCTCAAACGAGGCGGAAAGCCTGCTCACTGACGACAAAGACCTCGTCAAGGCCGTTGCCTTAGAACGTTTCGCCTTGTGAAACGACGTGGACTGCTTCACAGGTGTGGTAGGAACAGAGGATAGCGGAGACTCATCACCATCCGACAGGTCAGAGAACGCGAACGAACGTTTTTTCTTTGACATCGATGACATAGATGAGTGATGAGCGTCTGAAGATTCCGGACCGGCCCCTCCCTGAGTCTGTGTACGGGTCGATGTCGATGGCGTAGACACAATAGACTTGCCGCGACCTCTCCGACTTCCGCTGCCTCTTTCTCTCCCCCTTCCTCGTCCTGTTCCTCTTCGCTGTCGCGACGGCCGTTCATACTCGTCGTCGGAGTTTACGGGTGAGTCGTCCAGTTGGCTAGAGAAGCTGGAGTTGGCTTTCTTTGCAGCATTTCGTATTGGGATAATCTTGTTCTTTAAAGGGCTGCCATCAGCATTCATCTTGACCTGGGGCGATGTGTGTACAACTCGCCACCATTTGACCCCCAGATATTCAGAGGCCCCGGTGGTGAGGAAAGTGTCAAGTGCAGTGGTAAGCGAGGAGATCCAAGGACGCAGCAAAGCCCGAAGATTCGTTGACAGACTGTGTCGCTGGCAGCAGTTGTTCTGGATGAGAGCAGAAGAGTACAAAGGAAATTGTCGGCGGTGCCAGTGAGCACACGTCGGGTCACAAAAATGTGATTTGTGACCTAGAGGTACAAAATTAGCATAGCCAAAACGGAAGCAAAACAAAGCAAAGCCGGAGGCCTGAAGGCAGGAAATTACGTATACACTCTGTATGTCTTAGGACACACCCAGCCTTCTTGGCTTCCTGCGTGGTGATATCGCACCAAAACTCTGATTGGCTTGTTGAGAATAGTACAGATAAAAAGTACACGAGTCTAGATACACTTTTAGGCTAGCAAGATACCGGACACACAGTAGGATATATATTCAGTCAGAGTCCATTCAGTGATAGTGACGAATCTAGTATAAAGCTATGAATATTTTCCGTGAAGAAAAGAAGCAGCCAACATACCTTGATACCTGCTAAAAGTTCCACATCATACTCTTCCCCCTTGATGAACGTACCGGTGCCGTAGCTTTTGATGCGGGCCGTCTCCCACCTGGAAGATGTCAGACGACGTTGCTGCGCACCAAAATGAAGGCTTACCCATCAGTGGTGGGAATTTGGTCGTGGAAAATGACATGACCCTCCTCGTGGACCTTCTTCGATGGCAGCAGGTCGAGAGGGATGTCATTAAGGAAGTGGGCGAAATGGAAGACCCCAAGCCTGCGCTGGTGCTGCTGATCCTCGGGGGGACTGACGACTATACCACGGATAAGTATACGGTGGGTGAGGAAATTACGAACACAGCAAACCTCGATGCATTGTCCCCTTGAGAATACCGCCGCTCATGAATGATAGCTGATCGCCAATGTTGATGACAAGTGCATTGTCCCGGTGTTTGACGTATCGCCAAACATTGTCAGGCATGAGGACTTGGAGTGCGGTGATAGGTTGGGAAACGAGTGTGGAAATGCTGTTGAAATCGGTATGCCCATTCAGCATCACTCCGTTTGTTTTTGCGGACTCATCCTTCGTCAAAGGATCGTAAATCATGTATCTGAGAAGCTGCATTCCGAGTACTATAAGCCCCAATTACTTTATTTGGGATAGAGAATGACGTACGTCATGACCAGTATTCCCGTCGCTATCTTTGTGAAGCTTCCACAAGTAACCTTCTTCTAGACCAAGAACGCCATCGATGAGATTAAGGACACGTCGCAACACTTTTTCCCGGGTTTCCTGTGAGATGAATGTGTGAGACAAAGGGTGTTCACAAGAAGAGAGGCCAGTTTACATCTAGATAAGCTTTAATTTCCGGAACATAAGGCTGTAAAGGCTTCGGGTGTCGACTTGTCGGGTCGATCCTAGCAAAAATTCAGAATTCATACATAGACGAGCAGCAAAGCAAACTTACTGGCCCAGGTAAAAGTTGTAATGCTCTATTCTGTCTCGTACACCATCCTTAATCTCCCAGTAATTTTGTAGCTGTGATGATGGTTAATAACGATCAAATCTTCCACCGACGAATGGAAAGAACCTTGTAGCCTATAAACGAGCCCTCTTCCTTGATCGGAGCCCTGTGTCGCTCCTTCTCCTCTCGTGACACACTGTCAAAAGTTAACTGGCCAATGGAGAACTGGCGATTCAACTAAAAAAAAAGAATGATAACACAACTAGTAAGTGACTGGTCATGGAAATAAAGAAAGAACAATACTCACAGTTTCAGGTGAAATACCGTGGCCAACGACGTAGAAGAATCCGTCACGACTCAGCGCCTTCTCGACAGTCTTGACAAGCTCGCTCTTATTCGTATCGTACAGCGAGAGATCAACCGTAAGTATGTCGGCCCATTCTAGCTCCGCCTCAGTCACTTTCGGCGCCTCCCACCTTGGAAGCGGAGGCGGAGAGGCGGGCACCGTATCAATTACAGTGAGCGTGGTGGACATTCTACAAGCAAAGTGAATAGGAGTTTTCTACCCTGTTTCCCCAGTATCTCAGTGTATTATAACTAACCAGTTTGAAATTGGCAACTTACTATGCACGTTTCGCGCAACATTCTCTGCAAAGCACGCAATAGCAAGCTTCGCGAACCACACTTCACGGCAAAAATTTGTATGGCGTGAAGATGACTTCACACGCCCAGCAGAGCACGAGATCGCTATCCGCGGCAGCAATGGAATTCCCTGCATTGGCTGCACTTCGAGTCAGAAGACTCGTAAAGGAAGGTTTTCTCACCAATGATACATACTGCATTCCCTGGATCGTCTCGAGTTTACTTCACTTCGTAGCATACACTGAGTTCTATCACATGGTCTTTACCACCTCGAAAGGGAGCACGCCATCAGAGTCTGATCTCAGGCAATGCTCCAGTGCTCTGCCGCCGAACGGCCGCCGGACTGGGCTTGACCCTTCCGCTGTTAATGAAAACGTTCGAGTATACGTACCGTGGCGACTGAAAATCCTAGCCGATGAGAACCTAAGCCTGCGACACTGCCTTCTACCCTGTCACAGCTGAGAATGATGGTGGTTGCTCTGGCAGTAGTAGCCTCTTCATTAACAACACGTGCAAGTTTTTTTTCCCCTCCGAACAACAGTCTGACTCACTACGGGTTTTTACGTCTACTGAATGGCTTAAAAATTTGCCACATCCGAAATTATAATACAAATTCTAATGTCAAAAAGACGTGTATCGTGATATTCGGAGGCAGGCATATTAAGTAAAGATAGATAATAGGACAACGTGACTGAAGATTCATACACTCTTTGATTATGAAGAGAGGAGCGCTACACGAGAAATGCCGAGGAATAGAGAAAAGTATTCATGCAAGAAAGAAATGTGCCGGAAGTGGAATGGAACGGAAGAAACCAAAGATGATAAAGAGATTTGAACGGGGATTATAAAACTTTATAGAATAGATAACCTCATGTACGAAGATGAAAAAAGTCATCTGGTGTTCGATCGTTGGGATCGGGTACCTGTGGAATGGCGTCGGTGGAGGCGCCGACTAGTATGAGTAGAGCCTTTGCCAGAGCTGGCGGATGAGAATGACAGCCGTGGCGCCAGGCTGAACAACCGTTGTAAAAATGGTTTCTTCTGAATCGGACTGGGATACACGGGGGACACGGGGGATTTAGAAGATGTAGGTGATTTGGACGATGTAGGAGATCTAGAAGATGTAGGTGATTTGGACGATGTAGGAGATCTAGAAGACGGGGGTGATCGTGAAGAACCGTAGACAATCGTACCTCCCGGACGCTATAGACGGATAGGTCATAATCGCATCATGTGGAAAATAGGAATGACTCACAATAACATGCACTTTCTGTTTACCCTTTGGGATCACATAATATGTGCTCCCGGACTCATCACTCGCCGCAAAGGACGGCGTGCGTCTCAGAGGCACAGATTCTGCTCGGTGATGACCTTGTTCTTGACTGGTTTGAGAAAAGTAATCGTCATGTGGATAAGGAGTCGCATTAGAGGGAGGATAGTGGGGAGCCTGGTGTTTAATGGGAGCCGAATGGCTATATACCATTCCGTTCGGACCGACATTCGGCATGTAGTTGTAGATGACAGGTGGCTGATAATCGGCATGAAAGGGACCGGAGGGGGCATAAACAATAGCGGGAGGAGTGCGCTTATAGTGGGAAGCAGACCCATGCCTAGAAGGGACCGGCTGAGACTGCGAAAATTTGACCTGCGGACCATGAAATGATGCCATCGATGGAGGATAGAAAGGCACCTGAGGATTACGAATTGGTGGAGGAGGAGCATCTGTATGTGTTTGTGAAAATGTGTTCCTAGAAAGAGAACTCGATCGTGATTGATGCGAAACGGTACGTGTTGGTGCTTGGACAGCGGTGTACTGCGAAGGCAGGATTTGAATCTCTTCGGGGGAATGAGACGGCAGCTGCTCTATCTGTCCATGTCGACTTCGCCCCGAGAGCGACCTTGCACGATGGGAATCATCACGATTCTCGGCGTGCCTTGTGCTAGACTTCCGTCCTTTCGCAGCATCACGTTGAGGATTGGGAATGGGTTCGTCCGGGCGACCATCTGTAAAGCGTAGCTTCAATCTCGGAGGTACTGAGATAGAGCTCCAAGCATCGGAAAAGGGCGACCCTGGAATCCTTTCGTTTTCATCTAACTCGGTCGGCGGCGCGTTGGGCGAGTAGAATTCAGCGCCTGTAGTTCCCGCTACCCAACCCAAGATCCGGTTTTGCGAATTCTTGTACTCTTGTACAACCACTGTGTCCGCGGTGTAGTGTGACATGCTAGATATGTCGGGAACGTCGCATGCAGCGACAAAGACGTGAAGAGACGAAAGATCGATGAACAAGCTGTTTAGGGTAGGGTCCTTTTATAAGCGATAAAGAAGCGTCTGCCGGCCTTGACGGAAATGAAGACGGTAACGTTGTGCAGAATTCGAGACGAAGGAAAGAGAAGTTTTTCCTCTGCCTAACAGCTTATATCGAGATCCACGGTGGGCTGTTGATTGGGTTACAGACAGAGATTGGACAGCGATCGAACTTTTTTCTAGAGTAATCACCGGATTATCAACAGATCAGAACGTGTTTCCCTCGAGGCAGACCCCAGAACAAGCCAGATTCGCCGTCCACGGGCCCGAATATTCG
The DNA here is from genome assembly GCA_030407005.1 of Desarmillaria ectypa. NCBI lineage: Eukaryota > Fungi > Basidiomycota > Agaricomycetes > Agaricales > Physalacriaceae > Desarmillaria > Desarmillaria ectypa. Next base: position 3,624,699 of record JAUDYN010000002.1, on the reverse strand, counting down.
CGCCGTCCACCGCAGAAACTGAGAAGCACATTGTACCTTGGCCACGGGAATGCAAGTATTCTTGATGGTGGTCAAGTACAGAAAGGTGCTGTTCTGTTCAAGTGGCATCACAGCTCCACAGCTCCAAGCTACATCACCGTTCGGCGGACGTCGCCGGGTAATTCGGACCTTTCGGACGACCTCGAAATGTATGCGTCACTCTTCACTCAAGTCTCAGGGTCTGAGTCTGGTGCACTGGGTGACAGAAGGCTTCAGAAGGCGTCCACTACAGAGAGATATCACTTTGAGAAGATCGCCAATTCCTTTTTCCTTAGCAAACCTCTAATTAAAAATAGGCCTGCCTAACGGCATCGTCGGATATTTTTAATGTCGCATTACTTACGCTTAAATTTCAACGTTCAACGTCAGCTTGAAAGACATCGGCTACTTTCTGCCTTGCTCAAACATGAAATATGCGAGTACATATGTCCACCTGCTCAGGCCAAGAACGGGGGCCTTGTCAGCCAAGGGCAGAATTAAAGACACGAGACCGTGATCGTAGTGCAAACGCGGTCGGAAGGCCGATCAAAAAAAAAGGAGTTTCAAAATTCTTGTACGAAAAAGTTGCAACGGACTATCACGATTCCAAAGAGCGCGTAACATATGAGAACCAATAGATTAACGAACGACATGAGTAAGGAGGGGCCAGAATTTACGATGGACCAGAATCAATCACAACACCGACATAAGACCCAAGAGCACTCCTACTACTCCCATAACAGTCTGCGATGAAGCAGAAATAGCGCTGCCGGAGTTCGATCCGGTCGACGAGGCGGCGGTACCGGTCGATGTAGCAGTACCGCTGGAGCTGCCAGACCCGGACCTGGCTATCGAGGAGGACCCAGACTTTATCGTCGAGGAGGATCCAGTAACTACAGTGCCGGCCGCTGTAGACGTGGCTCCACCTTCAACTGAAAACGCTGACACAGTCTCCGTTTCCAAGATCGTAACACCATCAGCGACACCTGAGCAAACGGCGACGCCGGCAGCGATCGAACATTCGTAGCCAACGGTGATGCCTGCGCTCGGGTCCGGGGCGACGTAGGTCAAAGAAGCGTAATCTGAGCCTTCGACGAGTGTGGCTTTGGAAGTATGAGTAACGATGTACGCAAAAAATCAGTGAAACAAGTACCTGTGCCCACAAATCCATTATCAGTCGCATCAGACGCGGGCTGGATGACGAACGTAGTGTGGCCGTTACCCACACCAGCAACTTCGACACTTAAAGGCTGGGAGTCAAAGCCGGGAACATAAAGAGAGGTTTGTCCGAGTGCCCCTATATAGTCAATGATAAAGATGTGAAATTCCAGAAAATCAATTGGCTTACCTTGGAGGCCAGCGACAGCGACAAAAAAGAGCGATAAACGTTGCATTTTTTTCAACAGTAAAAGACGGGGGGTCAGAAAGAAAGGAGATGCCCCCTTTGACGACGGACACAAGGTTTATATACACTGCATCTAGGAACAAGCGCTGAGATACCCTGACCCCTTTGTTTCATGCCTAAAATATCCTCAGACTTGTCCTCGTAAACATACGCCAGGAAAACAAGGCAGAGAGCGTATAATCCTACCAACGTTGAACCTTGATATTTGATCGGCGCAGAATTGGAGTGACTGCGAAGACTTCTCCCCCACGATGTACGTGCAGTCCGAACTGCGGCCGCATCTAAGGTCCCAAAGAACAGTAAAGACCCTGCACGGTTAAAAGGACAGATAGACTTTGGAATAATGCGGCGCGGTATGTAATTTAACATACAAGTAAAGGTCTTTGCGATCTAGAGCTCTGATAGCTTGAGAGTGGCAGTCCTGAATTTCATCCGGTCTTCTAGAGATGGATATCAAGCGTACTTTTGTGGACGATCGAAACCGGATGAATTGGTATCGATCAGGATTGATCCCGTTTGATCAGACCAGACTACGCGTTTCCTCATGGTTTCAGAGTTCACGTTGCGATACTATTAGATTTCATTCAAACAATGAAGGATATCCTAGAGGAAAAGATTTCACATCGTAGCAAGGTGCACCTTGTGCTGCAGTGAGTGTTTTCACACGCCATAGCAAGAGCTGACGCAGGACTCTCCTGGTACCAGAAGTGATACAGAGCCCAGGCCCAAAAGTCACTGGAAGGAGTTTAAAATCTTCAATATGATTTGAAGTATTTGCTCTCAACCCAACAAAAAGGCGATATCCAGGAAGTTTACTCGAGGTTGGGACTAGTTGCGAAGACCTAAAGGGACATCTCGGATGGCGGCTATCGGAGATTGTCGGAAACTTAATCTGATACGATACTATCTGGCAGGAGCATCTTATCAGATAAAGACGGCCGACCATTTCTTCGACTAACTTGACTCTTTATTCTTCCTTGTAGAACCCGCGCGATTTTATTCCAAGGTTTCATGAATTAATGTCCACTTTGGATACTGACATTTTTCGACCCGATGCGGAAGCTCCTAAGGATGGCGTCAAGGAAATAATCCTTCAGCTGCGTTACCAGAGGCACCTGAACCTACTGATTGGGTACGTCCATTTAATACTCTTCAGATGGTATCGACTCAAATATAGTAGACTTATAATTCACGCCATTTTTTTTCTTGTCGTTTTTCTACGTGGCATCATCATCCGGATACGACTTCGACAATACATATCCTCCCCACGACTAATATCCCAACTAAGACCTTCCCAATATCCACGGCATCATGTACAAGCATACAATATCTTCAAGAAATTCGGAATCACCATACCAACTTTCTACCAACTCGTCGCCCTTTTATCCTTCACCCTCCTTTTGACATTCTTCTCGGTCTTTGGTTATGGCTTCAGACACCCAAGCAACCCCACATACGTTCCACCTACTGCGTGGTATATTCGTTATATTGCAACAAGGCTTGGGGTTATGTCTTTTGTCCTCATGCCTTTGCTCATGTTGACTGTGGGCCGGATGAACTTCTTGGTTTGGATAACCCATTGGTCCTACGATTCGTGGAATATATTTCACCGATGGATAGGAAGACTCGCGCTGATATTCGCAATCGTCCACACGGTTCTCTATCTCATATACGCGCATCTTGTCGGTGGGTCATATAATATCCTTGCACTTTTAAGGCCTGACAATAGTGACTTACTTGACGTAGGTCGAATATGGGTGAACTTCTCAAAACTATATTGGAATTGTGGCTTTGTCGCACTTGCAATGTATCTCATCCTGTCATCCTTCCCTTCTGCGAGGTTCATCCGCCATATGTCCTACGAGGTTTTCCTCGCGGGCCATGTATTATCCACAGTCGTATGTCTGGTCGTTCTGTTCTACCACACGCTCTGGCGGTTCGCCAATGAATGGCTGTACATCACAATTGCCTACTGGGCCATCGACCGACTCTCCCGCGCATTCAAAGTTACCAGTTTACTCCCTCTCTCCGGAAGTCTAACGGATTATGGAACGGTCATGAGACTTGATGTCTACCTTCCAAAGGATGTCAGAATTCGCCCAGGACAATTCGCGCACCTCCGCTTCCCAGAAGTGAGGTACCTGGAAAGTCATCCCTTTTCCATCGCCGCAAGTGATCATCATGACAGCGTCGAAGGCAAAGTCTCCGTTCATAAACATGGAAACAGGACTCATGATACGGAATGGAGTCCCCTTATCCCGTCGGAAGAACGAAACGAGTGTTCGACGCACAAGACCGTTTCGTTCATCATTCGTCCTTATGACGGAATGACTCGGTCGCTGTACGAGCTTTTCGCGGCGAAGGAGAGCGTCGATAGATCGATTCCCATTAAGGTTTACCTAGAAGGTCCGTACGGACATGAGCACGACCTTAGGGAATATACTTCTGTTTTGTTGCTAGCAGGTGGCGTTGGGATCAGCTTCACACTCCCTTACCTCTTAAATTGGTCCACCATTATCTCGTCACAAGAACACAAGCCAAAGTTACGAGCAGTGTGGATCATCAGATCTTTAATGGAGGTAGATAGTGTTTTGGACCTTCTGGACGGTCTTGATGGCGAGATCCAAGAATCAGTCGAGATATGGTATACTGGTCAGGAGGCAGATTTGGGAGTTCACGCGGAAGCCTCCGCAGTTCCGTCTTTGTGGATACCGTGGATACCTAGAGTACGCTTTGGGCGACCACGCATGGAGGTGCTTATCTCTCAAGCTCTAACCGTTGACGAGATTGAAGTGGCGTCTCCATCTCTGGGTCTTTTAGGTAATTTGAGTTTGGCTTCTGTAGGGGCTCGTGTGTACTTACTATGATGTTTAGCGTGTGGTCCAGGAGGCATGTTGGATCACTGTCGATTCGCAGTAGAGCAGATGATGTTGTCCACTACGACACGTATTCATTATGTAGAAGAGGCGTCGACTGTCTAGAATATGCTTCGATGGGGACAAGAAAGGTCGACGTGTTTAGGCAACAAATCACAGATACGCCTAACTATATAATGTCTTTTAATGGATAGATTCATTGTCCTATTTCTGACCCTACACTTTCCCAGAAGCTAAAAAAATGTGAGAAAGATCAAGAAACGGAGCAGGTACAAGTGCTCACGAGCATCGATCGAGCAGATCTGCCGGCGTGGTAACGGGCAATATCGCGGGTTCGCCACTTTCTGTTTCGTTGAAACGCATTTCTACTTGATGTCCTGTCTGGAATGAAAACGGCTTCCAGGCAGGTGTGATAGTCGGCTCGAATGTCTCATTTGGATCTAGAGACACGACGAAGGCTAGGAAAGACTCGGCGAACGCTTTATCAAAGTCGGTATTGTTAAAGGGGGGAATACCGTTCGCATTCATACTGAAGAATGAATGAGCACACAATTAAACGTGTTGTGGCAACGGACGTACGAGGGGAAGTAATAAGCAACATCGTTCCCGTGGCCGGCTGGTGGGGTTGCGAAGTGACCCTGAGTATCCGACATTGAATATCAATGCGTTCAGATAGTGGTCGAGCTTGCCTTAAATGATCTTCCTTTGAAACCGCGAAGCAAGAAATAAGTGGGGCAAACAAATATGGCTGCAGCAACAAGGGTCAGACATTAGTATTGCAGGTGCAACACTTACATTCTCCCATTATAGCGGTGACTTGCTCGATTGGAGATCCAAGACCGGAATACTTTGCCACAGCAATGGCGCGATTCTGGTCGCTCAGGTTCGGAAATAGTTGTGTCAGATAGTCAGGAACCTGGACGGTGCCTGAAGTACTCGAGTCGACGAATAGTCCTCCCTCATTTGTATTTGTAACGGACATGAGAATCTCCTTAAAAGATAATTAGATATCAATTGAACAAGAAAAAGGTGCCAACTTACGCCGTTGACTTTTCCTTCACGCATAGCTACTGTCGGTCTCTGCTTTATGAAATCTCCATCTACAACTGGCACAAATACGAAGGTGCCGAAAAATCCGCTGAGACAAAGGTCAAGATTGATCTGTTTGAGAAGATTTACGTCGGCGTTTCTGAGGCATGTCAGCGAATTTGCCGCAGAGGTACAGCTTGATTGGGACTTTAGAGATCGTTGTAGCAGCCTAAAATTGGGAGTACTTACTTTGTCCTTGACACCACACTGTTGTACAGAAACTAGAACGTGCGCTTCAGCACCTCGAATAATTATAGCTGATAGAGACATCAAACCTCCGGAATCACATCGTTATACGCATACTGCGAAGGGAGGAAACTGGAGCTTGTTATTGCAGCTCTGAACAATGGCGGAGAAGTCCGTCCATCGTTGGCAATAACTTGCTGAAGAACAGAGCCAGCACCTAGCACACAATTAAGTTGTAGGATGTCAGTTCATAGATTACGTGGAATTCTCACCAGCAGACTCGCCCCAGATAGTGACTCGGCTTGGATCCCCACCGAATTTGGAGATCTTCAAGCAATAGGTGAGTCCGACGGTAAAGCAAACGAGGGGGAAAAAGTATACGTGTGTCTGGACCCATTGAAGCGCAAATTGTTGATCCACTGCCTCATACATATCAGTACGGGGCCCAAGCGCTGAGATGCAGAACCTACGAAGGCCAGCATTTAATGTGCCATTTGCTTTCACTGACTCGCCAGCGAGGAATCCAAACATGCCTAAACGATATTGGATAACCACAGCGATAACTCCGCCGCCAGATTCACGGATCAGGTCATTTCCATTGAAAGCGTCGGGGCCAAGGGAGAACCCATTGGCGCCGCCGACAACGTAACTGTAGTCACTCTCAGATAGACTCTTCGACCACGAATATAACACCATACCCTCCTCCATGTATCCATACCACGACAGGTAAGTTTTTGCGAGAAACGAGTCGCCCGGGAATATAGACGCTGAGAACTGGTGAACAACAGCTACAATAGACGCCAGAAAATGCCCATGGCCTACTTCAAGAAGAGACAGTCTTCAGAATCTGCCGGAGGAATGTCTCTTTTGTTGGCAGGAAAAGGATTGCTTGAAGCTATGCCGCCTCCACCCTGAAGACATCTAGAGGGTTCTGCAGTTGCGTTCTGTATGCCTACCACGAAGCCCGGTGTTCTGGGTGCTTGCCACCTCAAAGACCCTAAACGGAGGTACCTTGGGAACAGCGTTACATAGGAAAAGTCGTCAAATCACGCACCAGTAGGAGGTGCTGCGAATCGTATCCCGAGAAATTGGGTATTATTGGATCCAGCAGGGTCCAATGTTCCACGATATCTGGCGTATCCAAGGTCGATGACTGGTGTCGACTGTGCCCCACAGAGTTGGAGTACTGAGACAAGTGGGGCAAGAATGAGGAGAAGAGCCGGAAATAACATTGTGATGGCAGTTTGGGCGATGATGAGATGTTCTGTGCTATATATGCAGAACACATCCCAGAGCCATTGGTCATGCAAATTGTCTGCTGACAAGGGCCTTCGAAGCCTCGTTGGAAATCTATACCCCTCTGCCATTGTCGGTCCGAAGTAAAAGTTCGGGGCCTTTTCATCTAGCCTTTGACAGATACACATCGCGGGGATAAGTCTACGAGACCCCGATCCCGACTAAAACTGATCCATGACAACTAGCAGCTGCACTAGTGACAAGGTAACGGTAATCGGTGTGAGCACTGGTTCAGGCTAATAACAGGCATGGACGCTGAATCCGTAGAGTAGTGAGAGGTAAAGCATGTTTCAAGTCGCGTCTGCCATCCGGCCCGCTTTGAAAAAATGATGATCCTAACGTGACGCGTCAACGGCTTCCAAAAGTTCCGAGATTCGACCGGAACAACCTGAGCATTTTCTGTTAACTGTTGTTAAATGAGCTTCCACTGGAACTCGGCATACCATTTTCTGTTAATCAAGTTTTCAAAATGCTGCCATTTCTGAAAAGCTGACTCGCACGTACGAAGAGGAAAAAAGAAGGGTATGTCGTCGCAGTGCTCTATATCAGGTATGGTGAATTCACTGTCTTTAAGTGCGGGTGTTCAAATACGGAGCTGAGCTGACCTTGAATGCTGTCTTCCCCAGGAATCTTCGAAGTAGAAAATGGCTCGGGCAGACAAAATTAGCTATTCAAAAGTGTCGGATTCCAGTGAATGTAACAACACACACCTTCTCCCATTATCGAGGAGGTTTGGGATCTAACAATTATGTCACGCCGTAGAAAACAGCTCCCTTATCTTTCTTCGTCGTCCACGTCCCGCGACGCTGTCAATATACTCTCGTTATGCTTCGCATTCATTCATGGAAGCCCTCCGAATGATCAGACGCCCTCAGACGTGTTGTATCTCACCGTATCTCACACTGGAAGGTTGGAAGAATTCACACCCTACGTTCCTGATGGCAATAATCTGCTAGTATGCACGGCTACTGGGGACGGAAAATCGTCTTACTTCACCATTCCTATCCTCGTCCACCTTGTGCCCCGCGATTATCCCGAGCTTTATGCTGGATTCGATACCAAGACGAAACTGGATGGGATTGTTATCACACTGATAATTGAGTTGGCCAGCAATATCATGCGCGCCCCTCTAGTATGAATATCACTTATCAGCTAAATGTCAACAATAGATTTCCGAGCTCACAGCCTTCCATCTTCAAGGAGTTTCCTTATGTCACGACATATATGTAAATGCTCGGCACCAGCTTTGTTCAAGATCTTATTTCGTGCGAAAAATATCAAGTCATTTGCATCGATCCTGAGCGCCCCAAAGCATCCGAATGGTACAACATCATGAAGCCGGATCACTCCTCGTTCAACGCTGTCTATGTCTGTTGAGGAAGCACATCTTATCAAGGAATGAGTGCTGTTTTTCGTCCTCTGTTCAAGCGCATTCGACAACTCATACGTGGTCGTATACTAACTTCCTGCTCTGTCTTTGCTCTCACTGCAACTCTACAACCTGGAGCCAATACTGAGTCTGTCTGCAATACTCTTAGCTTTCGCTCTGGCAACTACGTTCTTGCGTGCCATTTCAATGAATGTCCGGATATCCATTCCTCCATTGAAACCCTCAAAAACGGCGTCAGAAACATTCCCCCAACTCATTCCCTACTTGAACAGCGGTCGCAAAGCTATCGTACATTGTTCAACAATTGATCAGGTCTATCGCGTCCACGCATATCTCTGGAGCATGGAGCCCAAACAAACAGACCATTTATGACGTGTTTGCATGTACTTCTCTCTTTCCTTGGAGGAATATATTCGTAAGACTATCCGCTTACAGGCGGTCGTTGCGACAATGGCGTTTGTAAATGGGATCAACCGTCATACACTTCTTGACAGCATATTCATCGGAGTGGCGAAGACATTAGACCAATCGGGCAGGGGAAGGGACGTGTCGCTCAGATTCTCGAACTCAATAGGCCGTAATGCAGTGCTCGTCCAGCTTAATGACTTCAAAACTGCAGAGCAATTTTGAAGCGGACCTTCGTCTCTTGCCAGGTTAACTTTCCACTCAGCATACCCTGTCTAGCCATCCCCAAGAAGACGACAAAAAAGTCCAGGACCGAACTCCATGGAATATGCCAATACTTCCTGTCGAAACGATTTGCTATATCGCCGTAATCAACCTATACCGCAACCCGCCAGCCAAGGAAACATACCTGTATTGTCTTTACAGTGTCTCGTGTGTACTACTGGGGCGGTCAGCTTGCAGTCCAGAAGGCATGCTAGATCACTGTTAACTGGTAGTAGAGCGGATGATATCGTCCACTACAGCCTGTATTCATTACGTAGAGGAGGCATCGCCCGCCTAGAATGTGCTTTCATGGGGTAAGAGAGATGACTTGAGACGACAAATCAGTTACGCCTAACTAAATAACGACCTTGGACAATGATATTCATTGTCCTATCTCAGGCCCAACAATTTCCCAGAAACTAAAAATAAATGAGGAAAAAATCAAGAACGAAGCAGGTGCAAGTGCTCACGAGCATCGATCGAGTAGATCTTCCGGCGTGGTAAAAGGCAATATCGCAGGATCGCCGGTCTCTGTTCTGTTGAAACGCATTTCTACTTGACGACCTTGCCGGAATGAAAACGGCTTCCAGAAAGGCGTAATAGTCGGCTCGAACGTTTCATTTGGATCTAGGGATACGACAAAGGCTAGGAAAGACTCGGCGAGCGCTCTGGCAAAGTCGGTATTGTTAAAGGTGGGAACAACGAAGGAACTTAGACTAAAAAATGAATGAGAACACCACTAAAGGTGTCGTATGAATAAACGTACGATGGAAAGTAATAAGGAACGTCGCTCCCGTGGCTGGCAGGTGGGATTGCGAATTGACCCTAAGTATCCGACACTGAATATCACAGCATTCAGATAAGTAGTGGTTGAACTTGCCTTGAATGTTTTTCCTTTGAAACCGCGAAGCAAGAAATAAGTGGGACAAACGAAGATGGCTGCCGCAAGGTGAGTCAGAAATCAGCGTTGATTATACAGGTGTCACACATACACTCTCCCATTATAGCGGTTACTTGCTCGATTGGAGATCCAAGACTGGAATACTTTGTAACAGCTATGTCACGATTCTGATCGCTCAAGTTCGGAAATAGCTGCGTCAAATACTCTGGAACTTGAACTGTCCCTGCAGTAGTTGAGTCGACGAATGGTCCTCCCTCATCTGTGTTGGTAACAGACATCAGAACCTCCTTCAAAGAATGATCAGACATCAGTAGGACAGAAAATTAGCCACTAGCTTACTCCGTTAACTTTTCCTTCACACATAGCTACTGTCGGTCTTTGCTTTATGAAATCGCCATCAATAACTGGCACAAATACGAACGTGCCATAAAAATCGCTGACACAAAGGTCAGTATTGATCTGTTCCAGAATATCTACGTCGACGTTTCTCAGGCATGTCAGCGAATTCGCCGCAGAGGTACAGCTTGCATAAAAATCTAGAGATCAATTTCACAGACTACAATTCGGAGCACTTACTTTGTCCTTGATACCACGGTGTTGTATAGAAACTGGAACATACATATCAGCACTTCGTATAATTCCAACTGAGAGATACCGAACCTCGGGAACGACATCGTTATACGCATACTGAGGAGGAAGATAAGTGGAGCTTGTTATTGCAGCTCTGAACAAAGGCGGGAAAGTCCGTCCATCATTGGCAATAACTTGCTGAAGAACAGAGCCAGCACCTTGAAGACAATTAAGTTGGAAGACGACAGTTTATAGAGTACGTAGAATTCTCACCAGCGGATTCGCCCCAGATAGTGACTCGGCTTGGATCCCCACCGAATTTGGAGATCTTCAAGCAATAGGTGAGTCCGACGGTAAAGCAAACGAGGGGGAAAAAGTATACGTGTGTCTGGACCCATTGAAGCGCAAATTGTTGATCCACTGCCTCATACATATCAGCACGGGGCCCAAGCGCTGAGATGCAGAACCTACGGAGACCGGCATTCAATGTGCCATTTGCTTTCACTGACTCTCCAGCGAGGAATCCAAACATGCCTAAACGATATTGGATACCCACGGCGATGACTCCGCCGCCAGATTCACGGATTAGGTCATTCCCAGAGTACGCAGTGGCGCTACCGACAACGTAACTGTAATCAGGGTCAGATAGACTCCTCGACAACGAACAAAGCACCATACCCTCCTCCATGTATCCATACCACGACAGGTAAGTTTTTGCGAGGGTCGAGCTGCCCGGGAACATGCACGCTGAGAACTGATAAATAACAGCTATAATAGACATCAGAACATGTCTATGACTCACTTCAAGAAGAGACAATCTTCAGAATTTGGAGCAGCAGGGGTGTCTCTTTTGTTGACAGGAAAAGGATTGGTCGAAGCTGTGCCCATTCCAGCCTGAAGACATTCTGAGGGTTCTGCAGTAGCGTTCTGTATGCCCGCAACGAAGTCTGGTGTTTGGGGCGCTTGCCATCTCAAAGAGCCTAAACAGAGGTAACCTGGGATAGGCGCTACACAAGCAGAGCCCTCAAATCACGTACCAGTAGGGGGCGCCGCGAATCGTATCCCAAGAAATTGAGTGTTGTTGGATCCAGCAGGGTCCAATGCTCCTCGATATTTAGCATATCCAAGGTCGACGACCGGAGTCGAACGTGCCCCACAGGGTTTAAGCACCAAGGCAGGAATGAGGAGAAGAGCCGTAAATAGCATTGTGGTGGTAGTTGGGACGAAGATGAGGTGTTCTGTGCTACGTCTTTGACTATGTATGCAGGGCAGAACCCAGAGCGATAGGTCATGCCGTCTGCCTACTGACAAGGAGCTTAGAAACCTTGTTGGAAATTTATGTCACTTAGTCATTCTCCGTCCGAGGTAAGAGTTCAGGGCTTGTCATATCAGCCCTTGGCAGACATACGTTGCGGGGAAAACTCTACAATTCCCCACCACAGTCGCTAATGGGCACCAGTCCAGGCTGATAACGATACTTGACACTGAATCCACAGCGCAGTGAGAGGTGAAGGAAAATTTTTGAGTCGCGTCTGCCATCCGGCCCGCTCTGAATCAAGTTGGAAAAAACGACGATCCTACGGGTGACGCGTCAACGGCTTCGAAAAGTTCCGAAATTCGGCCGATTGAAAATTCAAATGGATCACGATGTGCAGATTTCGACACAGCACGGCTTTCTCTAAACCCATAAATAAGATTATTGTGTACATTAGTTGTACAATTTCTCTGAGCCATCAGAAGAAAAAATTGAAGCCAACAAGTAGCCAGAACGTGTTGCAAACCAAAATTTGCACATCGCGATCCATTTGCACATGCCAATCACCCACATTAGCTTCAGCCGAGCCTTAGCCGTACCAAATATTACGGCTCGCCATATTTCGCGTAGGATGAATCCGATCGTTGCCGTGGCACGGCTAATGATGGCTTTGGTAATATTCCGAGCCATGCCACGGAGGGTAATAAACTCGCGAGAGGGATCCTGGTACGAAGGGTACGAAAAAGAAGGCATGCCGAACTCACCCTGCCGTCTTTGAGTGCGGGTGTTCAAATATCGAGCTGCGAGCTGACCTTGAATGCCGTCTTCCTCAGGATCCCTCGAGGCAGAAAATAGCTCGGAAGACAAAAACAGCGACTCCAACGTGTCATTCAGATTGCAGTGAATGCAACAACATGCACCTTCCTCACTATTAAGGAGGTTTGCTCAAAATGAGTTCCCAAACTGGCGTAGTGCACAGCAGCACCGTCTAAGTCTCCGAGCTCAGCTTGGAAAATAACTGGGATGGGAAGTTGGGTACTGCCATGTATTTGTGTTTTTGGAATCGACGAACATGGATCCTTCACCAACCGTAAGTGCGAGCAAGGCATTCTTGGAATATGATATCAGACCAATAAAACACTGAAGGCACATACAATACTCACATCATTAACTTTGCCCTGCTGTAGAGTCAACTTTTTCTTGATGAACATTCCGTCGACAACAGGAACAAAAGCAAAGATGCCGCAGTCTCAGAGTATCGACGTGACGGAGATAACTTGCTCGGCTATTGATACCACATCGCTGAATAATGACTAGGGTATCGTCGACGGTGAAAGAGTAATGTGAGAGAATTGATTGATAATCCACACATGTACTCGTGTTTCCTACAATCGGTATCTGCTCCCATGAACCTCTATAGCTTTTGAAGTAAACGAGAGTGCTCATCGTCGTCGCTATTATATATAAGCTCCTCTATAAAAGGGCGCACCTAGGTCGCTGCGAGCACCTGGTGCCGTGTCAGCGGGTCTGTTGACGCCGCGTGATGCTATTGCATACATATAGAACTGTAAGAGAGCAAGGGGGAAGGATGCTTACAGTCCTGTACATATAGCATAGTATAGCATTTTCAGGCTCATCGACGTCTTTTCTAAGGTCATGTACGAGTGTATCAAGACTCAGTTTGAGCGAAAAGCCGAAGGACGTCCAACGCAGTAAAGTTTGAGACATGTGGCGGTAACCATTTGGCCCTCTGAATACATACATTCATCGCGTTCAATACCATGAAGCGTAGACCTTGACTCTACTATTGACGATAGAACACTTGATGGATGCATGAAGAGCGGTAGAGACATCGCAGCCCTTGACACCCTTCGAGCTAGAGACCGGATGTGATAGTGGTGGAAGAAGCTAAGGTTCAATGTCCTGCAGTTCGCCTCATGTTCAGCATATATAAGGTCGATGTGCACCAGATAGGTATAGTTGAATTGCCCAGTCCATTTAAAACTCCGCTGCTATAAAGGGCAGTGGACAGAGAGTGCCAATCAACATCACGTGAAGTTCAACAAGGCGCGTTCAGGGTCTTCTTCCTTCCATCATGACTACCACCTTTACGCCTACGGCCATCGTGCAGCACCCTTCAAATTTAGGATGACCTTAACTACCGATACGATTGACTCATATCCGGCTTCATAAGCGATACCAACAACATGGGGCTTGACATTAAACGCGCTGGGGTGAGTGCTACGTTACATGCTTGGTCGGACGGATTCATTTCTCATCGACTCAAGAATCTGGCCCTATACCTCCGCTCAGATCGACCCTAAGGCTGAGACCGTATTCCTTCTTAACAGTTGACTCGTCGTCAATCAACCGGCGTTGCGATTGCTCATGAGCGGTAATATTCCAAGGGTCAAGTCGTCAGGTCGCTTCTGTTTCTCCAACGTAGCAAAACCATCCTGCTCTCATCTCGAGGATCTATGGTAAGTTCCTACTTCGATTTGGCTAATATAGGACATTGAAGGATCCGGTCAACATCCGCTGTAGGCCGCAATTTTTCCTCAGGTCGTCGCGCCAAGCATGTGTACCATATGGATCACTTACTTCCTCCTTGAGCTAGTCAGGCCAGTCATCAGAAGCACGTAGTGATTGTATGAAAATTCAATCCTGTTTTTTTTATTACCACACCGTAGGCCCTTTCGGCTCTTCACTAGTGATACATTTTTACTCATGACTCTGCCAGCGGTAGCATACATTTGTAGAGATTAATTTTTCTGCGTAGGATCGTAATGTAGAGTATTCTACATATTTCTTGTAGTTGGTAGTTCTTCAATGAAATGCCTCGCGGCTATATTGGAAACGTCTTTCATATATGTTATTAGCAAAGCAGTACACGCTACTACATGTAAAGTACTGTACAGTATTGCTTGGTACTTCCCAAAGTCACCAGGGACGTGGCTATTTCCCGACATTGGCCGAAAGCTCGATAATCTTGCAATATTACCGGTCATGTTCGGTAATTACTGCGTATGAGCGACAATACGGGTACCGTTTGCCTGATGCGCCTGATGATGTTGTCCACTACAGCGCGTATTCATTATGTAGATGAGGCGTTGACTGCCTAGAATGTGCTTCGACGGGGGCAAGAAAGGTTGATGTGTTTAGGCAACAAATTACAGACACGCCGAACTAAATAACAACATTTGACGAAGATGCTCATTGTCCTATTTCAGACCCTACACTTTCCCAGAAGCTAAAAAGAATTAGGGAAAGATAAAGGAACGGAGCAGGTGCACTCACGAGCATCGATCAAGCAGATCTCCTGGCGTGTTAAAGGGCGATATCGCGGGATCACCGGCTTGTGTTCTGTTGAAACGCATTTCTACTTGATGACCTTGCTGGAATGAAAAAGGTTGCCAGGATGGTGTAATAGTCGGCTCGAATGTCTCATTTGGATCTAGAGACATAACGAAGGCGAGGAAGGACTCAGCGAATGCCTTATCGAAGTCGGTATTGTTGTAGGCGGGAAGACCATTCACATTCATACTGGAAACAAATGAGAACACAATGGGATATGTTATGGCAACGGACGTACGAGGGATAGTAATATGAAACGTCGCTCCCGTGGGTGGCGGGTGGGATTGCAAATTGACCCTGAGTATCTGATACTCAATATCAGTGCAGTCAAAGCATCGTTGAACTTACCTTGAATGCTCTCCCCTTGAAACCACGAAGTAAGAAATAAGTGGGACAAACGAATATGGCTTCCGCAAGGTAAGTCAGGAAACAGCGTTGATTATACAGGTAGCACACATACAGTCTCCCATTATGGCACCGGCCTGCTGGATTGGAGTTCCAAGACTGGAATACTTTGTAACAGCTATGTCACGATTCTGATCGCTCAAGTTCGGAAATAGCTGCGTCAAATACTCTGGAACTTGAACGGTGCCTGCAGTACGCGAGTCGACGAATGGTCCCCCCTCGTTTGTGTTTGTTATGGACATGAGAACCTCCTTGAAAGACGATCAGACAGCAGCAGAACCAAACATTGGCTGCTAGCTTACGCCATTGACTCTTCCTTCACGCATAGCCACTGTCGGCCTTTGCTTTATGAATTCACCATCGACAACTGGCACAAATACGAACGTGCCAAAAAATCCGCTGATACAAAGGTTAACATTGATCGTTTCAAGAAGATTTACGTCGGCGTTTCTGAGGCATGTCAGCGAATTTGCCGCAGAGGTACAGCTTGATTGGGACTTTAGAGATCGTTGTAGCAACCTAAAATTGGGAGTACTTACTTTGTCCTTGACACCACACTGTTGTACAGAAACTAGAACGTGCGCTTCAGCACCTCGTATAATTATAGCTGATAGAGACACCAAACCTCCGGAATCACATCGTTATACGCATACTGTGAAGGGAGGAAACTGGAGCTTGTTATTGCAGCTCTGAACAATGGCGGAGAAGTCCGTCCATCGTTGGCAATAACTTGCTGAAGAACAGAGCCAGCACCTGGAACACAATTAAATTGGAAGACGACAGTTCATAGATTACGTAGAATTCTCACCAGCGGATTCGCCCCAGATAGTGACTCGGCTTGGATCCCCACCGAACTTGGCAATCTTCGAGTGGTTGGTAAGCACGACGGTAAAACCAACATAAACAAAAAGATGCATACGTGTGTCTGAACCCATTGAAGTGCAAATTGTTGATCCACTGCGTCATAAATATCAACGCGAGTCTAATCGTAGGGATACAGAACCTACGAAGGCCAGCATTCAATACGCCATTTGCTTTCACTGACTCTCCGGCTAGGAATCCAAACAAGCCTAAACGATACTGGATAAGAACGGCGATGACTCCGCCACCAGCTTCATGAATTAGGTCATTCCCAGGGGTCCTATTGGCGCTGCCGGCAACGTAACTGTGGTCAGGGTCAGATAGACAACTCAACAACTCATAAACCACCATACCCTCCTCCATGTATCCATACTACGACAGGCAGGTTTTTACGAGAACCAAGCTGCCCAGGAATATACACGCTGAGAATATATAGATAAAAGCTATAATAGATGTCAGAACATGTCCATGACTCACTTCAAGAAGAGACAATCTTCAGAATTTGGAGCAGCAAGGGTGTCTCTTTTGTTAGCAGGAAAAGGATTGCTCGAAGCTGCACCCGTTCCAGCCTGAAGACATCCGGAAGGTTCTGCAATAGCGTTCTGTATGCCTGCGACGAAGTCCGGTGTTCGGGGTGCTTGCCACCTCAAAGACCCTAAACAGAGGTACATTGGGAATGGCGCTACATTGGATGGGCCATCAAATCACATACCAGTAGGGGGTGCCGCAAATCGTATCCCAAGAAATTGAGTGTTGTTAGATCCAGAGGGATCCAATGATCCTCGATATCTGGCGTATCCAAGGTCAACGACCGGAGTCGAATGTGCTTCACAGAGTTGGAGAACTGATGCAAGAATGATGAGAAGAGCTGGAAATATCATTGTGGTGATAGTTGTGGTGAAGACGGGGCGTTCTGTGCTAGTATTTGACTATATATGCAGAGCACATCCCAGAGTAGTTGGTCATGCCATCTGCCTGCTGACAAGGAGCTTCGAAGCATCGTTAAAAATCTATGTTCTTCTGCCATTGTCGGTCCGAAGTAGAAGTTCGGGGCCTTTTCATCTCTGCCTTTGGCAGATACACGTCGCAAGGAAAATTCTACAATACCTCGATCCACACTACAACTAATCCACGGCAACCAACGGCTGCACCAGTGAAGCAGTATCGGTAGTCGGTGAGCACTGGACCCTAAATCCGCAGAGTAGTGAGAGGTGGACGAAGTTGAAATCGCATCCGCCGTCCGGCCCGCTTTGAATCAAGTTCGAACAAGCGACGATCCTAACGCGTGACGTTTTAATGACTTCCAAAAGTTCCGAAATTCTCCGGGAACAACTCTTGTAGTATTGTATTCTGTGGTTGGTTGGTAGTACCCGGAAGCTGAAGAAACGACACCGTCCCAAAAATGATCTTAGCCGCATACCGCCACCTTGTGCGATTATTTATGCAACACATTAGCTTATCATAATATAAACAAGAAATTTGACAAAGATTCAAGTAACGTTAGTGTTGGGATTTGAGAGTTGAGCCGAGATGATGGCAATCCGGCATCATGCCGAACTTGCTGATTAAGAGAGAAGTATTAGGAAAGTTGTAGAAGATTCTAGTACATTAGCATTTAGTATATAAGTAGGTACAGTAGTGTACATCTGCATGCGTTTGCAGAGCTCAGCCAAGCGCGATACTATTGGCCTGACACCGCGCATGTACTAACTGGGAACGAACTGATCTATTCATCCCCCGTTTTTCACAACAGTTAGTTGACAACTAGCCACGAGAGTTCCCTCCATCAGACACTGACAGCTTTTGCCACTACGGTAATGAAATACTCACCGTTATTCCATGAATCCGGTCGCGGCTCCCACGAATATGTCCTTCCAGCATGGTCATATGAATATCCTGTGAAAGCAGGGCATCCAATCGGATGTTGAAGATACAACGAAGCAGGTGAAGGGGAGGCTGCCTGAAAAGGTATATTTGACTTATATTGTGGTAGCAATAATAATGTAAGCACCTTGAGGAGCACGATCCCTGAAAAGGTGCCCACTATAGCACGAAGTTGTCGTCCTCGAAGACAAGAAGTCCTCGAAACAATCGGGCCGGAGTGACCTTGTATGCCATGAGCCCGGGGCCAACAAAATCAACCGTGGTCATCCCACGGACCCTATCATCCTCAGGTACCTTTCTGCTGGCCATCGACTGTTCGTGGCTAACGGGCTTTGGAAATAGTTGGATGGCAATGTAGAGCAGTCCTGGATTTTAAACTTTCACATTTCACTAAAGGTGCAGATGTTACTGGTCAACTTGAAGTTGAAGACACTTTTTATGAGATAATTAGGCACAATAGAGTGCACCAGGTGTGTTCACACTTGTCTCTACCAATTTAATTTACTCACATGCCAGTGCAGCCGCCCATGTAGTGACGTCCGACTGCGGGAACCAGCAGAGCAGATGACGTTTTCTACCACAGTGTGTATTTATTACATAGATGAGTGCATCGACCGGGGGGGGGGGAGAAAAATATTCATTGTCCTATTTCAGACCCTACACTTTCCCAAAACCTAAAAAGAATTGAGGAAAAGATAAAGGAACGAGCAGGTGCACTCACGAGCATCGATCAAGCAGATCTTCCGGCGTGGCAAAAGGCAATACCGCAGGATAGCCAGCTTCTGTTCTATTGAAACGCATTTCCACTTGATGTCCTTGCTGGAATGAAAACGGCTTCCAGGGAGGTGTAATCGTCGGCTCGAATGTCCCATTTGGATCCAGAGACATGACGAAGCCTAGGAAGGACTCGGCAAATGCTTTATCGAAGTCGGTGTTGTTGAAGGCGGGAACGCCGTTCGCATTTGTACTGGAGAATTGATGAGGAAGCAACAAAACGTGTTGTATCAACGAACGTACGAAGGAAAATAATAAGAAACGTCGCTCCCGTGGCTGCCAGGTGGGATTGCGAATTGACCCTAAGTATCCGACAGTCAATATCACTGCGGTCGGAGCGTCGTCGAACTTGCCTTGAATGCTTTTCCTTTGAAAGCGCGAAGCAAGAAATAAGTGGGGCAAATGAATATGGCTGCCGCGAAAATAATCAGAAAACAAATGTTAAGTATATAGGTACCACACATACTCTCTCCCATTATGGCGGTGACCTGCTCAATTGGAGTTCCAAGACCAGAATACTTGGTAACGGCGACATCGCGATGCTGAGAGCCCAGGTTCGAAAATAGCTGTGTCAGATACTCAGGAACCTGAACGGTGTCTGCAGTACTTGAGTCGACGAATATACCCCCTTCATTTGAGTTTGTGACGGACATGAGAACTTCCTTCACAGATGATCAGACATCAGTCGAAGTAAAAAACAAAAAGCCGTCAATTTACGCCGTTCACTTTTCCTTCACGCAAAGCCAATGTCGGCCTTTGCTTTATAAAATCTCCATCGACAACTGGCACAAATACGAACGTGCCAAAAAATCCGCTGATACAAAGATCAACATTGATCTGTTCAAGAATGTCTACGTCAGCGTTCCTCAGACACGTCAGCGAATTCGCCGCAGAGGTACAGCTTGCCTAAGATATCAGAGACCGTTATAACAACCTAAACTGGGAGCACTTACTTCATCCTTGATACTACGGTGTTGTACAGAAACTAGAACATATATGTCAACACCTCGTATAATTCTAACAGAGAGATATCGAACCTCCGGAACGACGTCGTTGAAAGCATACTGTGAAGGGAGAAAACTGGAGCTTGTTATTGCAGCTCTGAACAAAGGCGGAGAAGTCTGTCCATCGTTGGCAATAACTTGCTGAAGAACAGAGCCAGCACCTAGAAGACAATTAAGTCGGAACATGAATGGAATACGTAGAATTCTCACCAGCAGATACGCCCCAGATAGTAACTCGACTTGGATCACCACCGAACTGGGCGATCTTCAAGTGATCGATCAGTATGGTGGCACAACAATCAAGGGCCGAAAAGAAGGACAACTTACATGTTTCTGAACCCATTGAAGTGCAAATTGCTGATCGACTGCCTCATAAACATCAGCGCGAGCCCAATCACAGAGATGCAGAACCTACGGAGACCGGCATTCAATGTGCCATGTGCCTTCACGGACTCTCCAGCCAGGAATCCGAACAAGCCTAAACGATATTGGATAACCACGGCAACGACTCCGCCGCCAGATTCACGGATTAGGTTGCTCCCAGAGAACCCATTGGCGCCACCGGAAACGTAACTGTAGTCAGGGTCAGATAGACACCTCTGTCATGAATAAAGCGCCATACCCTCCTCCATGTATCCATACCACGACAGGGAGGCTTCTGCCAGAGCTGCGAGAATCAAACTGCCCAGGAACATACACGCTGAGAATTGATAAATAACAGTCGCAATAAACGCAAGAACATGTCCATCACCTACTTCAAGAACAGACAGTCTTCAGAATCTGCAGCAGGGGCGTCTCTTTTGCCGGCAGGAAAAGGATTGCTCGAAGCTCTGCCCGTTCCAGCTTGAAGACACCTGGAGGGTTCCGCAGTAGCGTTCTGTACTCCCGCTACGAAGTCCGGTGTTCGGGGTGTTTGCCACCTCAAAGAGCCTAAAGGGAGGTACCTTGGACTCGGAACGGCACTACATTGGCAAAGCTCAAATCACGTACCAGTAGGGGGTGCCGCAAATCGTATCCCGAGAAATTGAGTGTTGTTGGATCCAGCGGGGTCCAATGCTCCCCGATATTTGGCGTATCCAAGGTCAATGACCGGAGTCGACTGTGCCCCACAGGGTTGGAAAACTGAGGCAAGAATGAGAAGAAGAGCGGGAAATAACATTGTTGTGGCAATTGGGGTGAAGACGAGACGTTTTGTGCGACGTCCTTGACTATATATGCAGAGCAGATCCCAGAACCACTGGTGATGCCATCTACCTGCTGACAAGCGAAGCATCGTAGATCTCTATATCTCTGCTGTTGGCGGTCCGAGTAGGAGTTCAGGGCTTTTCACTTTAGCTTTTGGCAGATATAGCTCGCAGAAAAGAGTTTCCGTGTCCCCACCGCAGCTGCTGATCTATATCAACGAGCAGCCGCACCAGTGAATCAGTGATAGTAATCGGTGTGATGTGAGCACTGGTTCAGGCTGATAACATGTGCAGAGGCAGCGAAATTCGGGATGTCAAGAAAGATTCAAGCCAAGAGAGGAAGCTGCCAAGATACTTGGTATCCTCGGGTTTAGAGGGTGGGTTTCCTGCTTGCGAGGTGACTTCCGTTTGAGGGAGAAAGAAAACCTGACGAAAGGGAAGCCGGAAGGGTGACTGGAATGTCACCAGCCAATGTGCCAGGTGTTCAGAAGGTTGATGACTACTGAACTGACAGCTGGAGACGCAATGCAGAGGATGAACGAACCTATATGGTGCAGGCGGGTGGGATGCGAAATCCAAGTCCTGCAGAACGAGGAGAGGGTGAAATTTTCAATGGAGGGTTTGCGGAGTCATCAGAACTATTGAAGGTATGAGAAGATATCGTTTCTGATATGTGCGAACAGTGAAGTCGATCAACAGGATCCTCAACGTATTTGTGTCCCGAAGCTCTTGCTAAGGCTTGTCCGGCCAAGTAGTCGGACAGCTATTGATATTGTCTCGGGCCGGCCCGCATAGACGGAAATTTCCGTCAAGTCTTCTGCAAATCTTTTCCTCCCTATATAGTCTCTTAGTAGTGATTTCGATGATTATCGACAGGAATCAACATCGGCACTGTACAAAAAGTGGCCTCGCAATTCTCCTAAGACCTCTGAATAATTGGACAAAAACTTCGCTCTCGCACCCTCCGATATACTTGGATGCGGATGAAGGTTTTGCATCCCCTGAGCCTAAAATATGCTAATTTCCGGAAATACCTTGGCAGGAGCTTCCCGGGGCCTGTAAGATGTCATCAAGGTCCTTCTTATATACTGTTTCACTCTAGCTAAGGAGCGGCGTAAGGCTTACCGCAGTCAGCCCACTTCGTTCAGCAAAACTTTCCATGCGGAAGAATACCGGCTGGAAAAATCTGAATACAAGCTCGAGCAAGAGTTTAAATCCTCGCACGCACACCCTAGACCATACTTTGTGGACAAGCCTAGCAGTTCTGCGCCACAGCGCCCACGTTCGTAGTCGCCCTTTCCATCAAGTAGCAACAACCCATCAACGTCGCATTTCTGCTGCCTTGGAATGTGCTGAGTGATATCACCTTTGTGATCACTACTTTTGGGGAATCTGCACGAAACTGCTTTGGCTACGTGTCCACGACGACGACTTTCTTCACCCAGACACCGCCAAACGAATTTGTATCGCCTACAACGATGCTCTCCACGCATGCTCCCTCTGCGGCAAGGAGCACCAGAGTTATCTCTCAAGCTCTAAAAGTTGATGAGATTGAGTCGCCATCTCTGTGTCTTCTAGGTAATTTGAGTTTGAGTTTTACAGTGTCTCATACATGCTTACTGCGGCGTTCACCGCGCAGTCCGGGAGGTATAATGGATCGCTGTCTCCACGACAACACGTATTCCTTGCGTGGAAGAGGCGTCGACCACCTAGTATGTGCTTCGATATTTGGCAAGAAAGGTCAATGTTTTATTAGAATAAATGACTTTTGGCAACACATCACGGACACGCCTAACCAAATAACGATATTTGACAAAGATATTCATTGTCCTATTTCAGACCCTACACTTTCCCAAAACCTAAAAAAAAAATGAGGGAAGGATTAAGGGATGGAGTACGTGCACTCACGAGCATCGATCAAGCAGATCTTCCGGCGTGGTAAAAGGCAATATCGCGGGATCACCGGCTTGTGTTCTGTTGAAACGCATTTCTACTTGATGACCTTGCTGGAACGAAAATGGCTTCCAGGATGGTGTAATAGTCGGCTCGAATGTCCCATTTGGATCCAGAGACATGACGAAGGCAAGGAAAGACTCAGCGAACGCTTTATCGAAGTCGGTATTTCCGAAGGCGGGAACGCCGTTCGTATTCATGCTAGAAACGAATGAGAACACGGTTAAAAAAAGTTATGGCGACAGACGTACGAGGGGAAGTAATAAGAAACGTCGCTCCCGTGGCTGGCGGGTGGGATTGCAAATTGACCCTGAGTATCTGATACTGAATACCACTGCATTCAGAGAGTAATTGAACTTGCCTTGAATCCTCTCCCATTGAAAGCGCGAAGTAAGAAATATGTGGGGCAAACGAATATAGCTACCGCAACAAGGGTCAGACATGAGTGTTGGGTATTTTAAGTATTACACCTACATTCTCCCATTATGGCGGTGACTTGCTGGATGGGAGTTCCAAGAGTGGAATACTTTGCAACGGCAATGGTTCGATTCTGATCGCTCAGGTTCGGGAATAGTTGGGTCAGATATTCAGGAACCTGAACGGTGCCTGCAGTACGCGAGTCGACGAATATTCCCCCCTCATCTGCGTTTGTAACGGACATAAGAACCTCCTTCAAAGATGATCAGACATCAGTAGCACCAATAATTAGCCGCTAGCTTACGCCATTGACTCTTCCTTCACGCATAGCTACCGTCGGCCTTTGCTTTATGAATTCACCATCGACAACCGGCACAAATACGAACGTGCCAAAAAATCCGCTGATACAAAGGTTAACATTGATCGTTTCAAGAAGATTTACGTCGGCATTTCTCAGGCATGTCAACGAATTCGCCGCAGAGGTACAGCTTAATTAGGACTTTAGAGGCCATTGTAGCAGCCTAAAATTGGGAGCACTTACTTCGTCCTTGACACCACGGTGTTATACAGAAACTAGAACATACATTTTAGCACCTCGTATAAATATACCTGGGAGAGATACCGAACCTCTGGAACCACATCATTGAAAGCATACTGCGAAGGGAGGAAACTGGAGCTTGTTATTGCCGCTCTGAACAGGGGAGGGGAGGTCTGCCCATCGTTGGCAATAACTTGCTGAAGAACAGAGCCAGCACCTACAACACGATTAAATTGGGACACGACAGTTTATAGAATACACGACATTCTCACCAGCAGACTCGCCCCAAATAGTGACTCGGCTGGAATCCCCACCGAACTTGGTAATCTTCAAGTGATAGGTGAGTCAGACGGTAAAACAAACGAAGAAAAAAAAGGCGTACGTGTGTCTGGACCCATTGAAGCGCAAATTGTTGATCGACTGCCTCACGAATATCAGCGCGAACCTAACCGTAGAGACACAGAACTTACGAAGTCCAGCATTCAATACGCCGTTTACTTTCACCGACTCTCCAGCCAGGAATCCAAACAAGCCTAACCGATACTGGATAACCACGGCAACGACTCCATCGCCAGATTCACGGACTAGGTCGTTACCATTGTAAGCGTCGGGACCAGAGAACCCATTGGCGCTGCCGGCAACGTAACTGTAGCCAGAGTCAGATAGACTCCTCGACAACGAATGATGTATCATACCCTCCTCCATGTATCCATACTACGACAGGCAGGTTTTTACGAGAACCGAGCTGCCCGGGAACATACACGCTGAGAACAGATAAATAGCAGCTACAATAATATGTCCGCGACCCACTTCAAGAACAGACAGTCTTCAGAATTTGGAACAGAAAGGGTGTCTCTTTTGTCGGCAGGGAAAGGATTGCTAGGAGCTGCGCCCGTTCCAGCCTGAAGACATCTGGGGGGCTCGGCAGTAGCGTTCTGTATTCCCGCAACGAAGTCCGGCGTTCGGGGGGCTTGCCACCTGAAAGAGCCTAAACAGAAGTACATTAGGAACGGCCCTACATTGTGAGAGTTCCCAAATCACGCACCAGTAGGTGGTGCCGCAAATCGTATCCCGAGAAATTGAGTGTTGTTAGATCCAGAGGGATCCAATGATCCTCGATATCTGGCGTATCCAAGGTCAACGACCGGAGTTGACTGTGCCCTACAAGGTTGGAAAACCGAGACAAGAACGATAAGAAGAGCTAGAAATATCATTGTGGTGATAGTTGTGGTGAAGACGAGGTGCTCTGTGTTATGTCTTTGACTATATATGCAGCGCAGATCCCAGAGGAATTGGTCATGCCATCTGCCTGCTGACAAAGGGTTCAAAGCGTCGTTAAAATAAATCTGTCATTCTCGGTCAGAAGTAGAAGTTCGGGGCTTTTCATCTTAACGTTTCGCAGATATACGTCGCGGGAAAACCTATACGTGTCGCCATCACAGCCGCTGATCCACGACAACTAGCGGTCACTAGTGACGCAGTCATGGTAATGGGTATGGAGCACAAGTCTAGGCTGATAACAGCACTGGAGCACAGCATCCGCTGAGCAGTGAGGCTCCGAAGTAAAGGACGTTTTAAGTCGCGTTTACCGGCCCGACGCTTTGAAAAAATAACGATGCGAAACGCGTGACACCTCAGCGGGTTCCAAAAAGTTCCGAAATTCGACCGCGAACCTGAGCTTTTTCTATTGTTAGACGAGCTTCCACTGGAAATCAGGCATACCGTTTTCTGTGTCCAAATTCCTCCGCGTTGGTCAAAATTTGACAATGCTGTCCTTTCGAGACAGCTGACTCAATAAATATGATACTTTCCCAGAACCTGTCAAGTCAGACGAGCGTAAACAAACAACCAAGGCCGGGTAAAGACTCACCTGCAACACTTAATAGGTCTGCGGAATTTTTGGCAGTCATCACAATAGGATCTCTATCCTCGGTTTTGTTGAAAAACATTTCCGTTCGACCTTGATTGGGCAGTAAGGATCCCAGACAGTTACCGTATGTTATCATAGCAGGCTTAACGGTGTCGTTGGATCTGGAAATATCCCGAAAGCGAGATAATACTCGTAGAGTACTATGTTGTAAACAATATTATTGCATGATAAGCCTCCATTTGGAGTCATCTTGACAAGACGAACATAATGAGAACAATAAATTAACGAAAAAGATCCTTGCACAAACGAAGAGAAAAAGAAAGCTACGTTATAGCCGTTCTGTATACCGGGATGGCGAATTCACCCTGTCCTCTGTATTTAAAATGACCAGGGACGTAAACGCTAAAGTCAATGTTGGAAAAGAATTGTAGAACAGACGAATTGGCGTGCTCCAGGAAGAGACAACCTTCGCAGTCTGAGCCAACAATGTATTCTAGGAGTTTGATATTCAGCGCGGCCAAGCCGACATGTCGCGTAAAGAAAAAAGACGATGTGTAAACCAAAGGTCATTGTAGCAGTGGCCCCGTAGTCGTCGTTACCATCAAGTATATGAAGCAAGCTACTATCGTTGGGTTGCCACATAGAAGGACCTACCATAGATCTAGTGGCCCCGCATTTTAAACGATGTTCCAGGAATAATCACTTCGAGTGAAGATTGTAGGAATCATGAGCAAGCTGATGACGCTAGGTCGCTGAATAAATTGATAATACCAAAGCATTCGATACTAGCATCAGGCCCTTACTAGATTCCAGAGCTGGGCGCGCTTGCATGAAGGAAGTTGGAAGTTGAAGTGGCAATGACATCAGCCTCCATTTACAGACAGCACGTGGCACATTTTCAGCGATTCCGTTCCTATATCCGCGGTTTGCTTCCCGACTTCGATTCGATAGTGGCCGCCGCCGCCGAGGACCTCGTTTTCGAGCCGTCGTGAACAATAAATGCCTCCTCCAACGGCTGGTGACCCGTGGCTAGTTGGCCGTCACTTTGGAGCAGTCATTGATGCAGGCTCATCTGGCTCTCGACTCCAGATATATAGCTGGAAGGATCCCAAGGCTATCAGGCTGGACAAGACCAGCGAGTTCTACAACTCGCATACGTTGCCTCGAGTTGAGAAAGGAACGAAGCAAGGCGGGGAATGGGTTAGCAAGGTTGAGCCAGGTGCATTATGGTGGCCATCATTCCGAAATGTACACACTAATACATCTTTTGCAGGCATATCATCTTTTGCAGATAATTTGGAGGATCTCCCAGGTCACTTGCGCCCGTTGTTGAACCATGCTCGTGAACATATTCCTCCTTCTCTACACGCCGAGACGCCCTTATTTCTACTCGCTACCGCTGGAATGCGGCTATTATCACCGGAGAAACAAGCCGAAATCCTGTCGGAGACATGCCATTTCTTTGTACACCACTCTCACTTTCGGTTGGACGGCCCGACCGCAGCAGGTCCCTGTGGTTCAAGTGTACGAATCATCACTGGCGAAGAAGAGGGTCTGTTCGGGTGGATCGCGGTTAACTATTTAATGGACGGATTCACGGGGCCCAGCAATCCTACGACCTATGGCTTTTTGGATATGGGTGGTGCTTCGACGCAAATTGCATTCGAACCTGGCAGGGCTCACCAGGACGAGGCCAAAAGCCTCATTGAAGTTCGCCTCCGTCTTTTGGATGGCCAGGAAATACTTCACAAAGTGTTCGTAACCACTTGGCTTGGATATGGTACAAACCAAGCCAGAGAGCGATATGTCGGCCAAGCGATCAACGAATTTGAGGCTCAACGGACATCACCACACGATAGAGATGTTGTTCCAGACCCTTGTTTGCCGAAGGATCTCGAACTTACAGAAACCCCCGTACATCTTGGACTTGCGTCAGACCACTCTAAGAAAACTCATCGTTTGGTTGGCACGGGATCCTTTGAGCAGTGCATGCAAAAGACGGCCTCGCTTTTGAACAAGCACGCGCCTTGTCCCGATACGCCATGCCTAATGAATGGTGTATATGCCCCCCCAATAGACTTCTCCGTCTCCCATTTTATAGGAGTATCAGAATACTGGTATTCTTCTGAACATGTCTTTGGGCTCGGTGGTCCCTATGACTTTGTGCAGTACGAGCGCGCAGCATCCCACTTTTGCTCGAGAAACTGGTCCAATATTGTAGAAGAACACGAAGAATCTCGTCAGCACAGTCGACCAACAGGTGACGGCGAGGTAGAAGATGGCGGTCGGATCGTTGACGTCGGAAAGTGGGGGGAGAAGGTGGAAATACCACGGTTGCAGATGCAATGCTTCAAGGCCGCTTGGATTGCTAACGTGCTTCATGATGGGATTGGAATGCCACGGATAGTCGATCCAGGTGGGAATGGGACGACAGACGGGGAAAGGGTTGTGGAGCAGGCCGAGAGTAAAGGACTAGGAAGGCCGACTTTCCAGTCTGTTGACACCGTTGGGGACATTGCTATCAGCTGGACACTTGGGAAGATGGTACTAGAGGCCAGCAAGGAAGTTCCACTCCTCTCAAAAACCGACAAGCCACTTGTTGACCCTTTAGATGATATACCTAACCCAGAAACCTTCCCTATCAAGCCCATACGACCGCCATTCCTCGATCTCATTGAGGACAAGATCTCACCTCATTTACCGACCTCGTTGACACGATCATCTCTTGGGTTCTCACCCGTACTCTTGCTATTCTATCCCTTGCTGCTCTTTATGCTCTTGTTCGTCATCCGGCGAAGGATTCGTTTGTCTTGCCTGCGTTTAAGGAGGAACAAGGCGAAACAACGTGACGCAGAAGCATATAGCATGGGTCAGGAAGGAAAGCCACCTACCTCCGGTTCACGACCACCTTCACCGACGCTCAAGAGCCAGAAATGGTTATGGCCGCTGCGAGGCTTACTGCCTTTTGTCCATCGACCCGCTAATCCTTCAATTGTCTCCCCACCGCCGTCCAACTCGAACTTGCGGGTCACGCCACCGCGCATTTCACCCACTCGTTCGTTTTCAATGCCGAATGGACTGACGTCTGCAGCGAGCATCTCTCGTTCTCCCTCACCCTCACTAGGCCTTGTCGACGACAATTATTTCTCGAATGGCCTGTATTCGAGGTCGTTAAATACTTCTCAGTTGAACTTGTCTGGAGGTGGTGTCATTCCGCGACCGGGGGCCATATCGAGGATTAATAGCATGCATCATGTCACTGACATGCATCTTGACGAGTAGGAGCCACGTGTGGGGACCTTCTTTCTACATATGCTGTCGTTTCTCTTGCATATTTCTACCCTTACGGTCACTACAGGCCCACGCCCGACTTACAGATCTCTATCTGTGGTGTGCGGAAAGGGAGGGCTCTCCGTGGAGAGAATGAGTGCAGACAGTGGGGGGAATCGAGAGTACTTACCATTTTCATGTCGGATCTGATAGTGTTATGTATGAGTATGTATTATGACTTTGGACGATGTGTACATACTCGTTACCAATGGGACATTTATTTACTACACAATGTATTGCTTACCTAACACAATTTTGATAGGAAAGTCTTATTACTGTTACAGATAAAAAACGTAAGTACGTCGTGGTATATGAAGAAATGACGGTCGATCCTAAATAAATAAACGACTGGTTACCGGGTACCAAGTTTCATAGCAGCCCTCGTCCCGGGAGGGGGGACGTAGGGCATCCGCTTCGCCTCCTCAATAAGGCGTTCCTTCCTCGCACTCGCCTTGGTGTTAGGCACCGGGAACGGCTCCTCACTCGATGTCGACCATTTCCGCCGAGAAGAGGCCCGAACGGCCTGACCAATTGGTGTCAGCGCGGTCCGAAGAATCTTAGCACTCTCTTCAAGACCAAGGTCCCTCGCTGTCTGTTCATCATCTGAGTCAAACATTGACCTTTTACGTTTAGGCAGCTGTGGTTCCAAGTCCAAGTCCGGCTCTAGCTTTAGTTCGAGATCTGAATGTAGCTCTGGTTCGACGGACTCCAGCCTCGGTTCGAGTTCTAGTGGTGGATCTGATTCCCACTCTGACTCTGACTCCAGCACAGTCCCCACCGCAGGCTCCGGTTCTGATACAGATATAGGACGCGCCTCAGCAGATATCACATCTGGGATTTCGTGTTCATCGAAAGCGCTGGCTCTGCTGACTTCCTCCTCCAAAACAGGGCCAAGACCCGCAGAGGGCGTGCCTGCCTTCTTCCGCTTCCTAGTAGTCTGCTCTTGCCTCGACTGGACAGATCGTGAGCGCAAGCGCAGATTGCGATAAGGGGAATCATCATTGGATGCAGTGGGCTTCTTGACAATGGGTCGAGGTCGGGGTTGGGACGACGGAACAACTGACCGTGGACGCATAGAGGATTTGACCTTACGTTTCTTGGGCGAGGGTGTTTTCTCGTGCAGTGCCTCGATTCCCGGCAAGTCGTCGTCGACCGAGTCGTAGTCGGTGATCTCGATGGGGGCTTGAGAGTGGCGGGAGTAATGGGGAGATGATGTGAGTTTTTCAATAGCTCGACTCTTTACCGAGGTCGAAGCATACTGAGATGGCTGGGTACCTACGAGGGTGGCTTGTGTTGGTATTGGTTGGTTCGCAGATGTAGGAACATAATTGTCAGCAGGTTCTGGTCTGTGCTGACTGAACGAAGGTCCAGGATCATTGAATACATCTACTTGCATAGGTTCCTCGTCTTCAGAGAAAAGCGATCTTGAAGAACAATTAGTATAGCTGCCAAATGACCAGAATAGACATACGAGCTGATTGGTCGGACCTCCTCCTGCCATTCCTGCTCTTCAGCTTCAGGACTTGGCGCATTCTCTCTGTTCTTCACGTTAACATTCTTGGAGGAGCCGGACGAGTGGTTCATGGCTTGTTGCCGCACATCGTTGGCGTCCGACTCCTCAGTGACTCGTGTTAGGCCGGCGATTATCTCTTCCTCCTCCTGCTCCTCCTCGCGGAATTGACTCGGGTCCACACGAGGACGTCCGCGATTCTGACGTCGATCCCTTTCATCCATATTTTTGAGGATGATGCCTTCTTCCCTTACAATCTGGTCCATCATCTCATTCATAACAACTTTATTTTTCTTGTAATGCTCACGCCAGGACGATGGGGGGTGGCGAGCGGTCCATGCATATTCATTCGGTAGAACCTGAACCTTCGCGCACATTCGATCGTAAATCGCATTGCCGAGAAGACCTCCAGCATCGCGATACGGAATCTTGAATGCCAAATATCTCGCAAGGTTCTCCCTATCCTCCTCCGTGAATCCTACGCGATGACTGAAAAGGATAAGTCAGCAAACCTTTGAGCGAATAAGCGAGGGACGTACGGTCTGCGGCCGGGTGGTATTCCTGGCATAGGCTTCCTAGGCCTGTGCACATGCAACACAAAATTCCCAAGGTCGATGCAATGAGCAATGAAGTTCGACTTTTTTGCGTACATTTTACGCAGCTTGATGTCCGAGTGCGTCCTATATGCATCGACGAATACATCCTCAGGATGTCCAATGTGCCTCGGGTCAAATAGCAGAACGTTTGCGGCCTCGGTCTCGAAGACGTCGTCGTCGACGACCTCCCCGCCATTGGCCTAAAAAATCATTTAGAAAAGCAGTCTAAAAGCGCAAAAATAAATACAAATACTCGGATTTTCTCAGTTAGCGCATCGCGCGCACCCTGCTGCCTGATGGACCGGTGTAGGTAGAATGTATGGGTGACACCCTTGGGCGCAAAAAGTAGCCCTGGCTGTTCATCAGGCTCGTCTTCTAGCCATTCACGATCGTCGTCAGCCATGAAATGATTCACGAACAATCGACGCGACGTCGACACGCGTGAAGAATATAAACAAGTTCTGAAATTTGAAATCATCGCCGAGTTTGTCCACGTGATACTGCTACTTTGCACCGAGGTTAGGGTTACGAATCTAACTCCTGGATCCCGACTGGACACCCACCCAATTCTCCTCCTCGGCTGTTGACCACGCCACTGCAAACCATACAGTTGTAATTTATAGCTACACTATCAAGTGTCGATAATGGTTCAGGTATCACGAGCGGAAGGTATCGTCCACCTTATTGCAGTGTCAGAAATGAATCTAACTGCAGCCAGGACCATCTCAGGCTGAGCAATTGCTTCGTGTAACATCTGGAATTGCAGCAGAACTTATAAAAGCCCATGACTCCAATGAAACCGTGTCTCTGAACGTCATCCGAGCCAAGATCAGTAAAAAGTTCGGGTATGGAGGTGTACCTCGCCTTGTGGATATCATCAGTGCCATTCCAGATGAATATAAAAAAGCATTACTTCCAAAGCTAAAAGCGAGGCCTATCCGGACTGCTAGCGGGGTATGTTCCCTTTTCAACAAATGCCTTTTTTCTGATTGGGGGATGTCTCAGTAGATCGCTGTCGTAGCTGTGATGTGCAAACCACATAGGTGCCCTCATATTGCCATGACAGGAAATATTTGCGTGTGGGTTCTCTCATACTCTGTCATTCAATGTGTCTGATGGCTCAAAATAGGTATTGTCCCGGTGGTCCTGACTCAGATTTTGACTACAGTACCCAAAGTTACACCGGCTACGAGCCAACCAGTATGCGAGCTATACGAGCACGATATGATCCCTATGAACAAACCCGCGGCCGCGTGGAACAGTTGAAGAGTCTTGGTCACAATGTCGACAAAGTATGGAACTTTTTTCTCGTCGCGTTTGTGCTCAATTCTTCGAAGGTTGAATTCATCATCATGGGAGGCACCTTTATGAGCATGCCTGAAGACTACAGAGGCAAATTTATCGCACAGCTGCATAATGCTTTATCAGGATTTACGGGCACAGATGTTGATGAAGCCGTACGGTATGTCTGATAATGCCTCCATCTGTAAAACATCCACTATAAATGAACCCATCCCCCAGGTACTCTGAACAGAGCAAAGCAAAAGCAATCGGTATAACCATCGAAACACGCCCCGATTATTGCCTCCGACCTCACCTGAGGTGGTTTCCTTCCTCTCAATTAAAATACAGTGTCTCACCCAACTTTCTAGCCAAATGCTTCGGTACGGATGTACCCGTCTCGAAATTGGTGTGCAATCGGTTTACGAGGACGTCGCTCGTGACACCAATCGTGGGCACACCGTCCGGGCGGTCTCTGAATCTTTTCACCTCGCCAAAGATGCTGGGTTCAAAGTAGTCGCCCACATGATGCCCGACCTTCCCAACGTCGGTGTTGAGAGGGATTTGGAACAATTCAAAGAATATTTCGAGAATCCGGCATTTCGAAGCGATGGTCTCAAAATATACCCGACCCTGGTCATCCGCGGAACCGGGCTATACGAGCTGTGGCGAACAGGCAGGTACAAGAATTATACGCCAAATGTATTAGTAGATGTGGTTGCGAGAATTCTCGCACTGGTTCCACCTTGGACAAGAGTTTATCGTGTACAAAGGTATGAACCTTATTGATGCGTCCAAAATGATGCGCTTACCTCTTGCACTTGGCAGAGATATCCCGCTTCCCTTGGTAACAAGTGGTTGTGACAACTCAGGCAACCTCAGAGAGTTGGCGCTTAACCGCATGAAAGACTTTGGCGCCGAGTGCCGTGACGTGCGCTTCCGCGAAGTTGGAGTAAATTTGACCATTACCACCACTGAACCCCAAACCTAATGTCTTTCAGATCCACGAAATACATCATAAAGTAAGACCCGAATCTGTTGAGCTTCTGCGGCGAGATTACACTGCAAATGGCGGGTGGGAAACATTCCTTTCGTACGAAGACCCGGAAAAAGACATACTCGTTGGGCTGCTCCGACTGCGAAAATGCTCCGACGAAGGCACCTTTAGACCGGAGCTAATGCGTAAGGGGGGTGACGAAGGAGGCAGTAGCATTGTGCGAGAGTTGCACGTGTATGGAACAGCAGTTCCAGTGCACGGGAGGGATCCGACAAATTTTCAACACCAGGTCAGAGCCATTGGCTTCACCGTGTGAAATAGGCTTCTGATGATCCATTTCTAGGGCTTTGGAACTCTGTTAATGGAGGAGGCCGAGCGTATTGCGTGTGAAGAGCATGGGAGCATTAAATTGGCAGTTATTTCTGGTAGGCGGCACGCTCTTGATTCCACTTCCAAGGGACTGAATTATTCGTCCCAAGGCATCGGGACACGAGACTACTATCGAAAACTTGGCTATGAGCTTGATGGGCCATACATGAGTAAGCTTCTGCTATGATAATGAAGAGTATATATGTACCTGTATATTTAGAGCATGGCGTATGCATACTGTAGTGCCTCTTTAATCCCTCGTTATCCCGCCAGATCACATGGACATTCTATGGCTCGCTCATGATCAATGTGTGAAAATTAGGGAATACCAGCTCCTCCTCTACGGTCTTCCTGATCACGTCTTGGATAAATCTTTCTACACGCGTCACATTTTTTAGTACGTGTTTATCTGCCTGCCCTATTTCACTCTCGATATATATGGATGGAAGGAGGCGCTGTCCTATAGGAAGGGGTTTAGATTGTCTGTTTCCACTGACGGTAGAGTCATCGTCGAGTTCTGGTGGAGTGCTGCTAGCAGCTGGGTCGCGTTTTGGCCGATCTCCAGCCGGACCATAGGGATCCAACTCATCCAGTATGCAGAGATGCACGCGTCGACGCTCCCCTTCATATGCGACAGCGATCTCGCCTGTGAAGATGAGACCAGTAACGGAGAGCTTGATTGGAAGTGACATGAACATGGGAGAGGGATAGTTAATAAGCAAAGACGTCGTCAACGTTATGCGCAAGTCCGAATTCCAGTTGATATTAAAATGGAGCTGAAGGTTCGGATGTTGGGTAGAAGGGGCTGGCACTTCCGGTTCGACTGGCAGGTCACTCTGTAGGAACGGCATATTCATTGATTGTTCTTGCGAAGCGTATGGGTCATATCTGTTTATGTTGGAATGGTCCAGGCCAACGGAGACAGGCGCAGCTGCTTTAGTTGGACTGCGATATCCTGGTGTATTGGGCCACGTCTTGACTCCTGGACGGAAATCAACCATGCTCTGGTATCCCGGGCTCCACATACCCCCAGGCAAGTGCAGTGATGGTGCAGAGAAGTACATGTCAGTAGAACCTGCACGGGGCGCGTAACGTGAGGATTGCTGGCAGGCAAGGCGTTCCTCTCTGTGTGCTGCCCGTCGTGACACCCATTCAAACTCATCATCATCGTCTCCACCCTCTGTAACCTTCACCGGGTCCTTTTCTTCATCGTCATCTTCGAGAAAATCGCGGTATATATCTCGCAAATCGACCAACTCGACGTCAGGTGCCGTAGAGCCGAATTCAAGGGATGTGACTTCCACTGGACCGATGAAGGATGGGCGAGACGTTGAGGATAGCTGTCTGTTGAGTATCTCGACTAGTTTCATTGACAGAGAAGAATCCAGTTTGTCCCACTCGAGGTCAATTGACATCGTAAAAAATGGTGGTGGGGGATGAGAACGCGAGTCCAAAAAAGCAATAAATGCCGGATGATCGATGATACTCGCTGATATAAGGTGATGGCCGTTAGCGGCACCGTCCATCAGCTGAGGTCAGCAATCGCTTGCCGGGAACATGCCGTTTCAAGCCGTGGGCTTTCCGTTTTCTCATCTATGAAGCCGGCTCATTCATCCAGAAACCAGACTTCGACCTGAAGGATAGATAGAGGAAGTAGGTGCATTTCCTCGAGGGAGGTGTTTCTTACGATTGAGTATGTTGCGAATATCACAGCTTCAAGTGCTCTTTGCTTCGACGACGGCTGCCTACTTATTCAAAGTGGCTCTCATCATGGTTGATGCTCCGAATTGAGCATGTCCTTTTCGCTCCATAATATTGCCTTCTTGCTTAATATCGGCGTTTGTATCGAATTGTTCAAGGAAGTACAATTTAAAAGTCACCGACAACCCTTGTTCCGGCTAAAACGATATGGGACTATAACTTGAAGGTCCAAAACGCTACAAACTGATTTACACATGTGTACCATTATTCGCACGACATCCCTACTTTCAACTTTGAGGGAGGCGAACGGGCCTATTGGCCCAGTAAATATGTATTTAGTTACTGGGGGCAAAATTAATCACTGGGAATCAGCTTCAGAAAATCGAAACCGAAAACGGAAGACCCACAGAAAAGATCGAGTAACGCCACCGTGCACCCTTGCTTTTATAGTGATTTCAACATCAAAGTTGAGGTCCAGCCTAAGCTTCAGCGTGTCCTTTTGGCTCCCGCTTCGTCTCCTCCCTCCGCCGACATTTGCGACCCCCCCTCGCGGTTTGACCAAGCTGATTGACAGTATCGGAGACGGCGCGCGCAGGGTCCTCTCCACTTAAGGGAAGTCCCCCGCCGGCCCGACGTCAGGTACGATGACGCGGAGCATCAACGTCTGAGTTGTTGTCTGATTCGTCGATGGAACAGCTGCGAGGACCGCCATGTTCCTGTTTTGGCTGTGGTGCAGGAGAGGGAGAGAGAGAAGCAGTGCGAAAAGGAAATCGGTTGGCAAATTCTTGGGACATGGGTGCTTGAGAGGGTTTGAATGTATCTACTGGGAGTTCCCAGTTATCCTTTAATACTCGTCTTGAGTGCCACAAAATATCGATTGGAGAGGTTCTTGTGAGAGCAACGCAGTAATATGTGTGTCATGTTGATGTTAACGCTGAGCTAGACTATGGGGTCTCGTTGAGAAAGCTCTGCAATCAAAACTTGGAGTGCCATTGTAAGATACACCCACACTGTATTCCGGACTCCACACACCGATGAATGAATCTGGGAGTACGAGCTATTTGGAACGTCATACTATCATTTAGAAGCTATTTTGATTGTGTTTGGTACCTTCTTGAGCGTCGCCAAAGCGCGTGAACTGAGGTAAAAGTAGTAGAGCACTTCAAAGAACTCGCCCCTGGTCAGGGGCCTTCAAATGGGACAAGTGGTCTGCTATATTTTCTTCAGCCTAAGTATAATCCTCATCCTCGACAATTTTTGGGGGGTCTGAACTGCACGTATACTAACAGCCGTTATGCAATGTTATTTTAGGCTATAGGGTCCGCGAAACTAATTGCATCATACGTATAAACCAGCGGAGTTGTTCTGCCTACTATAGCATTGGCTAATCCCTTTATATATCTTCAAAATTACCCACCTACGGTAGTAAGCCATGGTTCTTGGGGCGATCGGTGTCGCGGCGGGTAGCATCGCTATACCGCTTCCTGCGGTATCAATAGCTAATTCCGTGGCTAGTCTTTCCCAGGGCGTTGGGGCTCAGCAACAGAACAGTGAATCGCAAGGAGACTCATCAAGCGTTGACCCAGATGACCCCCGACTGGCGAAGTTCATGCTCAGAGCGCACTGTAGTGACGAGGACGATTCCCCATTAGGGACAAGCAGGTGGTCTTGCGGAACGGCAAGTCATGGGAATAGATATTCATTTCCATGTCCTAATTAGCTCTCCGCAGCTTTACCTCGATGACCCAGACCCGTCGCTAAGGAAATTCGA
This sequence comes from Desarmillaria ectypa, assembly GCA_030407005.1. Lineage (NCBI taxonomy): Eukaryota > Fungi > Basidiomycota > Agaricomycetes > Agaricales > Physalacriaceae > Desarmillaria > Desarmillaria ectypa. The sequence goes on along the minus strand of JAUDYN010000002.1, from coordinate 3,587,245 downwards.
AGATGGGCATGAGTTTAGCGGTTTCTATGTCGAATACCCAGGGAAGGCCAAGCCATTGGGACTCGTTAGCACAACCAAGAATGACCCTCCAGAGCTCAACTGGATATACACTAACAAGGACACGATGGCGCTGGAGTATGGAGGAAGGTCCCAAAGTCTTCCGCACATTACAGGCCCTTGGGATTGGATTTATGACGAAGAAAGGGGGACATTTGAGGACTGGGAATGGTTTGGAGCGCTAGAGGAGACCGAAGGCTCGTGTGTTCTGTATTATGACCAGGATGATGACCGTCTGAGTAGCATAAGAGGCGAGAGAAAGGTGCTGGAATGCAGTTTGGAAAGAATACTGTTATTACAGGGTGTGTTTGGCAGAAAATGCGGAACATCGCTGAAAAATTATTCTTGTCGACATTTTGTAGTGCCATAATATCAACCGAACGTCGAAACCCACAGCTATCGCCGGAGGTCACGGTCAAAGGAAGTACTTCTCGCAACTGCCGAAGCTGGATTGATCGGATCGGATCAAAAATAGTCCACTTAACGAACTTTGACAATCACATCTGTGAACATCAAGTGGACATCCTTCTCACGCACTTCTCCAAGTTGTCGTCAGCCCCGCACCCCAGCAACATCGGGCGTTCAAGGACTAGATCATTACTATTCTTCACAGATGGCATCCTGTTGGAGAATGCGATTTGTGCCTCGTGTCTCAGGCCGAGGTACAAGAGAGGCGGCAGCCCCGAATTGACGTCGACCACGACCTTGGTTCAGATATTAAGGATGATCGTACCGACGCTCAGAAAGAAGCGGACAAACAGCTGGCTGAGCGTCTGTCGGCCCTTATTGAAGATGCGAACTCTTGCGTAGTGCCTTTGTGTAAGACGATCCGCAAGGTAATCTCGAACTTGCCTAGATATTCAACAGTTTGATGATCCTATCTATCAGCACATTAGAGGCGTGGACGCTCGGAAAGAGGAAGATAGGGATGGAGGCGAGCCGCAAGTGAGGCCGTTGCTTGAACAAGCCGAGCAGATTTTGCACTGGCAGACCGAAGGTGCCATCAAAGGTGCCGGCGCTAACAATCGTCTGTCCAATAAGGCCAAGGGCCATCAGCAAGATCATCGGGCGATCCCCGAAGAACAACGCCTCGCAGAGGCAACAAAAGCCGTGTATATCTTTGTATTTCAAGTTCTTGAGACATTCCTAAGCGGGATGACATTAATTCTCAGCTCGTGGAAGAAGTGGGCGGCACGATTGAGTGGGCGAAGAACAAGCTCGATTCCCTCCCCGATGCGAAAAGGAATCTTGGTCCCCTTCTTGATGCTTTAGGCCGTAAGTGCACCTTTCAGCTAAATCTGCTGTATTTTCCACCAGAGCCTCTGACCCAAATCGTTGGCGGAGTCGGGCTTTTGCTCGTAGGCGTGCTCAACCTAGTCGGCCGTCTCCTGAGCGGCATCGGTCTCGATAGTCTGCTCAAGGGGATAGTGGCTGCGATAGTAAGTCCTCCTTTTTGGCGCCTGGTTGATCATTCCTCACATTGAATCGTTAGGACCTTGATAAAATCTGTGTTAGTCTTGGCCTCGTTGGCTCAAATCTAGGTCTGATTTTGGGGACAAATCAACATGGTACCTTCGTCTAATTTTTTGTAGTTTGAATTTGTAAAAATATCATTTTTATCTCATTAAGGCGTCGGAGTTACAAGTCAGTGCTTTCCGTCTTCTCAGAACCGAACGCCGGTTAAGCCAGAGTCGCGATGAATCTAGACCAGACATACCCCCTAATCGTAGCGCAATACGAGATCACGGGCCATCATCGACGTTCTGAGCACTGGAACCTGACGGTTCTTGTATCACCCAACGTATCACACACATTCGAAGTGCGGGGAAATTCAGATACGTTCACATACGTGCACGATACTGTATCGGTTCCGATTGGGTCCATACCAACATACCGAGGGGGCTGTCACATCGGCCAAGTACCATCTACGTCTATTGATCGGCTGGATGAGCGCCTGAAGAGAGACGTTACCGTGATCAGGCTTGATCGGGGTTGGGATTGCCAGGATTGGGTGTTGGAAGCGCTCAGGTTGTTGAAGGAGGATGGAATCACGTTTAAAGCCGTCAACCAGGCATACGTAAGAAAGGAGCTTCGGGAAGATATGGCGAGATGGCAGGAGGGGGATGACACCGTGGAGGAAAGGCATTTCTCAAATTCGCACTGATACATCGGTACAGTGAAAGCGAATACATTAACCTTTTAATTCGTCCCTTTGTGCATCCCGCTCTTCCTTAAGTGTCGCGATTTCTTGCACATCAATCGCCTTGAACGCCCATGTCAGCCAGTTTCCGCCGCTTCGCATACTCTTGAGGCCCATATCTTCCAGTAGTTCATCAACATACTGTGGCCATCTAAAGGTACAGTTGGTTATGAGTAAGGTTGACGGAAACGTAATTGAGTAACTCACGCCAGAAAGTACACGGCGCTACTGTAGCTTTCATTCAACCACAACAGCTGATCGGGAAAACGCTTCCTCATCCATTTAGCATTCCGGTCGGCATGCCTCAAAGCCTCCTCTGGCGAAGAAGGCAGGCGCATCGCATCATTCAAGAAGTACGACGATATCCAATGTGACATGACTTCAAAAGCATACCCGTTATTTGTGGTGAACTAGTAAATTTCGTTGATAGAAGCTGGCTAAACCTGAGTGATAGTGCTGCTTACGGAAGCCCCGTTGATTGCGAAGTCCCGGCGCAATATATTCTTAGCTGGGACAATGCCCCGGTAGATAGAGGAAGCCCATTGCTCATTTTCTGGATGCGCAGAGGGTGGATTGGAAAGTGAGGCATAGTCCCATTCATCCTTGACATGCTGGTCAGGCGCATGCCGTTGGATACCTAGCTCTATTCGCGTGTAGTCTGTAACGGCGGAGTCAGCAGAAGACCTCACTCTGGACAGGCACGAGTGAACACACGCACCATCAAATAGATTTTCCCATGAAGACTTGTACCCTGTGGCGACAATGACCACGTCGGCCCTGATTGAGGACCCGTTGTTGAGAGTCAGTGACCGACCGTCAAGATCAAATCCTGTAACTTGAGCTGGAGCAATAAGACTGATTTTCTCTCTATTAACGAGCGAGAAGAAGCTGTTGTCACGCTTTACTCCTTCGTCATTCAAGCGCACACTCCAGAACGGAGAATGCCCTCGTCGCAGCGGAGAATTAGCCGGTACATCGAAGGCATTATACTCAAAAGGACGATTATTCAAGGCTTGGGCACAAATGATCATGAAATATACAAACAGAATCCTGTTGCAAGAAATTCCAAGCGGCATGGACGATCTTGCCGCCAATCCACGTCCTGTGGAGGAAGCGCCTATTGATTTGAAGATGAGATGCAGGAAATCTTTTTGAATGATCAGTACTGCGTACTCCAGCTTGGTCCGTAGTTCGATGTGGGAAGAAAGAATGGCTAGGAGACTACAAGCTAACCCTTCAAGATCAGCTCACACCCATAGCTAGCAGATAAACGTACCGGCTCTTCCTCAGAGAATCGAGGAGTGGCTTTACACTACCTAAGAAAGCGTCGGCGGTCTCAAAGACGACAGTAACTTTTCGCCCTTCATTCGCGAGATGTGAGGAAATGCTAAAGCCGCTTGTTAGCAACTAATCGGAGGCATACTAGAACACAAACTCTTGGGCTGATTTTCCGCCCCCAACAACAACAATGGTGGGACTAGAACCACCTGTTCCGCACGAAGGCACAGCAGCAAGTATTTCATCCAAACGCGGACCAAAATCAATCGAATGCACCACAAGTCCCTGGAAACCCGCTTTGTTCGCAGCTTCCTGTGACAAATAAGCAGGCGTTTTCGGCGTACTGCAGCCCTGTAACAAATACTAGTCAACAAAGAATATCGGTTTCGAGGAAACCACACACTCCCGTGCATAAAACAATCCGAGAAAACCTGAGGATCTCGGGATCTCCACCCTTTACGTTACTGACTGTGATATTCCAAACGGGGTCAGGTTCCTTTGTTCGCTCTATGTTTAGAACGTTTGTCCCGTATCTGATTTTTCCTGCCAGGAACTTATCAGTAAATTTTTGCATATACTGTCGCATGTCTTCGCCGCCTAGTCGACCGCCGTTCTTGGTAGAGTCCGAGGGAGGCAGCATTGGCATGCTAGAGAACCTGAACTCTCCATGGACACTAAAACAGATTATCAGCCGTGGAATCATGCCACGAGTTCTACTTGCTTGTTGAGCGTCAACCCCGGATAGACTCTTTCCTCGCTCCAAACACCACCTGGGGTACGGTCCCTAGTGATGATCTGGACATCTGAGAATCCATCTTGTATCAAGGTGTGGGCAGTAATCAGCCCTGCGGCGCCTGAGCCGATGAGGCCAACGCTTTGAACACGAGGATCGATGTACGCCATGTTTCTAGATGATTATGCTTCAGTTTGTTGGACGTTCAACGTTCAACATTCGACGCGTAGACAGGAAAAATACCTTTGGGCGGATTTCTAACCACAGGCCGCATTGCAGAGATATGGCGGGATATAACCAGAGGTCAAAGGCATACAAAAACCTTCATTTACGATGTCACTTATTCTTCTAGAATTGACGGTGGACTTCCACTGATGGCTTGATCGGAAGCTTTGTGGTAGAAAAGTCCGCATTCAGTTTTCAAACCCAGTTCTGATCTCTGTAAGGCAATGCGTTGAAGAGACTACTTACCCTCTTTATAACACTGAGGCCTGAGCCCACTAAGCAAAGTCAACATATGTGGGGTATGTCTTGCATTGCAACGTAGGATACCTGTATTAGTCCGTAGGAAAGAGTGTCAAACGAGATAAAAGTCGACCAGAAAGCATTGGGAAGAATAAAACAAGTCAGACAGAAAATATTCCGGGTCAAAAGTTGAAGGAATGTTCGACGTTCGTGCCTCCATCCAGATAGCAAGCGAAAGGCGAGGGTATCATCAATTCTCTACTATTGTAACGACAGTGATGAGACAAGGTGGAATGCAAACATAGTTCAGCTCACTATCAGACGAACTTAACGGTCGGCAGGTGGGCGCTGGTTGACACCCTCCTTCAACGCCAACAATTGTTTTGAACGGAATGCCTCATAATGGATTTGAGCGGTTGTCTCGATCAAGTCTTGCAAGTGAGTCCTATTTTGGGGCACCATTCAGTACTAATGGTATAAATCCAAAATGGAGGCCGCACCTCGTAAGGAAATTACGCAAGTTGACAAACTCGCAATGGTTGGGGTCTTCGACGTTGACAACACCCCATCTGTTCTTGCGACCGCGAACGGACTTTCCATCAATGATTACGGCGCTTTCTGAACCAACGATGGCGAACGGAATGATGTCCTAGCAACGAGGTCCAGCCGTGAATCTAGGATAAGAGGCGGTAGACATACCCGAATCTCCTCATTCAATTGAACCTCTTCTTCATCATCCTCGTCTGTGTCGAAAGGATACAGGCGGATGTTATTATACACCAGTTCCTCCCGGATCTATATATGGCGTCCTCGTAAGATGGCCGCCTTCTGGAGAAAGAAGATGTAATCTAACCTTCACTTTGAACATGTCCCGCTCTTCCGCAGTCAAACTGTCCGATTTGGCGATAACGGGGACGACGTTGACAACTTCACTGAGCTTCTTCATAACAATGACATCAATCGGGCGGAGGGCGTGGCCAGTTGGGTTGATGAAGTAAAGGCAGCAATGAATTCGTGTGTCCTGGATGTATCGGTCTCGCATGGCAGTGAGCTCCTTGCGGAGGTAAGCACTGTGCTGGTCCTTGATGTATTTGATAATAGGGTCCCAGCTACAATGTAGCCATGAGTTGCATGCTAAGAGAGGAGCAAGAGCGGTCACGTACCAGTTTTCGTTGTTAATCTGGTCGCCATACCCGGGAGTGTCGACAATGTTCAAGCGAAGTTTGACGCCATTTTCCACAATGACTGTGCCGGACGTCAAGATGTCAGTATACGTGCCAGACACGGACTTTGATCGCATATAAATGAGCCGAATGCCAACGCACCATGAGAAACAGCCTGTATCTCTGTAGTCTGCCTGACAGGTTCGTCAGCTTGGAACCGTCCTTTCGAGTCAATCAAGTGCGATGCAAAAATTGTGTTGATGAGCGTCGACTTTCCCAGTCCAGTTTGTCCTGCGATGTCACTTTAGCTACCAGAAGCATCTTTCAGCTACCCAACGACGCATTACAGTCATGGCGGTAACACTGAAGGGGCTATAGAAAACAAAATACACACCGACAACAATGACATTGAATTGGAAGCCTCTCTTCAACAACTTGTGTTCAATCTGCTGAGTAATGGAGTCAAAACCGACGTAGGAGTCGGCACGTATTTCTTCAGTAGACATTGTTCAGTGAGCTGTGAGATGGAGTAAAGACTGGTGGACGGGATCAACGGTGAAGAAACGCACGACTCCGCGAAGCAAATCTGGCTCTGGTACAACAAGCACAAACAACGGTCGCCACAATTCGAATTTCAAACTTATCGTTGGCGCATTATAGACGCGAAGTTGTGTTCTACATTTTTTTCGCCGACTATCACCATTTTATTTGTAGACTACGGTCAGCGTAGGAGTTCTACCTCCCTTGCAGAGATTCTGCTAAGCGATAGGGATGAAGTATACAGAAGTCCAGAATACAGGGTACAACGCTGAGGGTATCGTTGAATAGTACGTACAAGATGTAAATAAGGCCGTTTAGCTGCGGCGAGAGTACAATAAAGAGTAGAAATAAGAAAAGCATGAACCAGTCATTGCAATACAACAGTCCAAGATAACGGTCAATGTGAATAGAGATAGAAAGAAAAAAAAGAGTGAATCTGAAAGACGCGATACTGCCCACTGTCGCTGATACTCAGTAATCTGAATGAAAGGACGCAAAGGCAGGGCAAAACTCGCCTAATGCCTAACGGTGTTCATGCCATACAACGAACTCTCCCTGACCGCCTTCCTCAAATCAGGCGCAGTGGCAGGAGCACCAGGAGTCGATGTCAGACGCTCCAAACATTCCAGAGGCACCATGCCTTGCTCTTCTCTGCCATTGACGCACAAAGCCCACCCGTCGTCAAATTCTTGCATGATTCGGACGGTCTCTCCGTTTGAAATAGGCAGCTCATCGGGTAACGAAGGAATGAATCTGGACTTGACGATTGCACTGCCGGGTGGGGGAATCGTACCTGGGCTAATACCAGTGTTTGTAGCATTATTCCAGGATGCGCTAGGCATAGTCAATGGAGTGACCAGGGCTTTCGACTGGGCGAATTGCATGCCCAGTGCTTGAGGAGTGTCATTGACCGTACTGGTAACTGGTTCAAAGGCAAGACCGGAGTTAGCAAGTCGCGGCCTGCCAATCCATGTCGACATGCGAGAGCGTCGGCGGCGCATGAAGCGGGTCCTCAGCAGAACAAGAGCGACTGCGACGAGTACCAGAACAACGGCAATGACAATACCGGCAATGGCGCCTGCTGACAATGTCTGCTTAGACACTGCGCTATTTTGCTGTATGTCGGAAGCAGAAGCGGGAGCGGGAGCAATGGCTGACGCTGATGGTAACGGCGGTGTCGAGGTTGTCGACAACTGTAATGAGGATGACCTCGCTGATGTTGATTCCACAATCGATGAGCGGGCGGAAGAAGAGGAGGACAATGAAGTGGCAGATGCGGAAGATAGCGAAGAGGTAGACGATCTAGTCGTCGTTACTGTTGTCAATAGAGGTGTACCACTTGATACTGTGGAGGACGACGACTCCTTGGTTATTGTAATAGTAGTGATTGGAATAGTACTGGTGGTATATCCCTCTTGCCCGTAGTCTCGTGGTTCAACTGGTAGCGGCGCCCATTTTCGGTGACGAACCCGCTCAGCGGGAAGGTGTTGAGGGCTGGAGGGCATTATGAAGGAGAGTGATGCAAAGACTGGGCAAGAAAGATCGCCAGTAGAAGAAAAAGAATGAAGGAAGGAAGTGAAAGCTATATAACAGAAATTATACGAACCCTCAAATAGAGGAAGGTCGTCGAATGGCGTTCAATAACAACACTGAGTTACTAAGAAAAGATTTCAATTGTCACGTGTCACTCCCGCCGTTTCCTCATTTGGCAATCAACGTCAATCAATGCACCCGCCATGTTACCATCACACCCAGTCTAACAGTCAATTTCCCGAAGAATATCCTCTTCAAGGTGAGTACCGCTGTACCAGAGCTCTTTCAACAGCTCTACCTGCGTCAACTATCTCAACGTAGAGCAATATATTGAATTTGTACCAGCATGATGAAAATGCACCCTAGTTCTGTCTAGTATGAAAACCATATGGAACTTCATCAGGAAGGTGTCAGGAAGCTATGTTTTTGACCGCAGGGACCGTAATCGGCTACTTCGGTAAACATGGTCCATCAACAACATCCCAGATGAGCAGTCGAGTACCATCAAATTGGTTGTCGTGCGACATCGCCCCGGCGATACCGAGAATCTTTCCTCGTTTGTGAAAGATGAAACGAGGAAGATCCTGCTGTCTTTTAATAGGCGCAGGCTGTTGTCACCCCTTCGTCTCTAATTTCTGCCTGAAAGTATGTCTCCGAGTCTGCAACCGAAACGGTCCGCAGCAAATGAATAGCGCAGAACGTAGACAAATACTGTTTAAATACATACTCCTAGTAGTGTTATACAAAGACTGACGGAAATATCTGAATAACAATTAATGTTTTGTGCGCAGCAATCCGTCGGGTGCTAATAATCGCAAGGTGGCGCAAGCCAATTCCCTGGATCAAAGTCCGTTTCTTTTTCAACCATTTCCCTCGAATTTTGGATCGTCGTCAATTAGGAACTTGAATGACAAAGAGACTATGCGAAATAGCTCAAGCTCCACAAGTATGTGTACTGCGACTGCTGACTGTCATTTACAATTTTATATGGTGTACCCCATTTCCCCGGATTATAAGGCGCGATTTGAAGACATGCCAACACAGCTGAAAATAGATGCATTATCGCTTGTGGTACAACGCGATCACGACCAAACGATGATCATATTCTGATCAACGAAATACGACTAGTAATAGTCGATTACCTCAAAGAAATTAAGACTCACCTTTGGAGTAGACATGCAGGACATCGATACCACGACCCTATCATTATATATTAAGAGCTTTGACTTCAGTGCCGAAGAAGAGCGCGTCGTCGCCACGCCAAAGACCCTTTTTGAACGTAGTAATCGGATTCGGCCCGGAGAAATCTTCAACGCGCGCGTAGATATCATGTGGACCAAGAAGAAATAATTTAAATACGATGAGTGAGTCTTCCCGGGTAAGCAAAGGACCATACGACTGATCTTCGAAGTTTTTAGGTTGAAGCTATCGATATTCGGTTCAGGAAAGAGCAAGAACCTTTTTTCCTACTGATTACTGAGCGCTGGGCTCTGAGCATGTGTGGTTGTGCGTAGGATACTCAAATATTATGCATCCGAGTACTGCGATACTTATTTACTTCTGGGTGACCTGCGGGGGAATTATAAACTCAACACATGCCGCAACGGCATCCTTTCCTCTGTCTTCTTCCGCCTTCCCTCGACCTCCCGTATGATCGACTGAGCTTTCCGCACCTCCCTGTTCTCCCATTTCTGGCGGTGTCCTGGTGGCCCAGATGACAAGCAACATTCTATGCAAAGCTTACGAATCTCGTACCAGTAGATTACTGTTAATTAGCCTGAGTATATTTTGTATGAGATGCCATCACTTCTGTATTCGACTTCCCCAAAATATGAGTCAAATTTCTACTTTTTCCTTCACGCAACTGCTGAGTGGCCCAAACAAGCGTCGAATCCGTCACTCGCAAGCAAGCTCCTGTTGCTCTTGTAATTACCACTTCGTGGCAAAAGGATACAAAAATAGTAACAACTTAATAATGGATGGCCCGAAAATTCGCTACAAGACAAAGAAGACCCTCTGCGGGGCTGCAGAAAATTATATTTTTGTAGTTGAATGCTGTTGAGGAAGTCCGCTTTCTGTAATCCCTGCTTCACCCGTTCTACCGCCAGAAAACCAGTGAAATCTCTGTAGGTCTCACTGTAATTCTTTCCTGTTACCTCCCAATCATAGCTTCAGTCGCTGATAAAGTCAATAAAGTATCGATGTAATACAGTAACGTTAGTAGCTTGTTTGTCGAATTATAAAGTTCTAATCTATGCATCCCTACCTATATCCCGAACACTGAATGATTCCAGCTCTATTCAAACCCGACCCGCCCTACCCTGGTCACCACCGTGGCTCTTCCTCTATCTTCACAGTCTCCAGCTCCATGAACTTCCTCTCCTCCAACAGCCGCACATTCTGGAATGCTAACGGCGTCGGCGTGTGTATCATCGGTGACGGTGTCAAAGGCGTCGAACCGTGATCTGATTCGCAGGTTGACATCGGTGATGTATCCGTCGACCCAGAGAAAGACGATGAAGAGGAGCCGGACGTGGCGAGGGCAAGCTGTGGCGGGTATGCATCGCCGAGACTTAGGTTTTGGAAGCCGTATGTAGGCATGAGCTGAGAGGTGTTATAGATAGCATCCAGGCTGCGGTGGTGATTGTGGTGATGCTGAGGCAGCATGATTGAGCCTGGTGGCTGATAGTATCCATATCGTGAGAATACCTGCGAAGGATGTGGCGGTTCCTCGACGTTATAGGGAAGTGAAGACTGGCTTTGAGCCCTCCGAATGGAATGACACTGACCATTGCTGATTTGCAGCGAGTCCAAAGGCTGACTGCCGTTGGAATACGGCGGAAGGGGAGGTAGCTGAAGCTGCGATTGTGGGAAAGAATCAATTACTGGTGAACCGGACAGAGAAGCTGGCTGGGAATGGGACTGGTATGGGGCATATTGTTGAAGTGGCTGGCTCGTAAGCTGGAATGGTTGTGGAGGGAACTGCACGGAAGGAGGCGCCGAAAGATCGTAGGAGATCAGATTGTGACTCTGCTGTCGTAGAAAGTGGTGATATTCCCTTTCTCTCTGCTTCTCCTGGTGTATCTTGGAACCACGCAAATCAATGCTAGACACTGCGCTCCGTAGTTTTGGAGTAGACACGTTTCCACGTGCACGAGTTTCCCTGCTCGTGTACTGGCAGATCAGGCCGCGGGTGGTGCAACGTTTGCAGACCGGCTTTTCGCCGGAACACTACAACATCAAGGGTTAGATGATCACAAGCCCAATTTAGAGCAATCGATTGACCTTGGTTTTCCGTTCCCTACACTTATCGCAAGCTTGCTGTGTCCGCTGGCGCGTGGAGGTGTTTGCGAAAGAAAAACTGGCTGGAGAGCTGAAAAAATCGTCGGCAGAGGTGGAGGTCATGGTAGTAACAACGAAAAGTAGTCCGTAGCAAAATTACCCCTAATTTTTGAAGTTATCCTATTTTTTGACAATTTTGAGCTGATCAAAGATCGCAAACGGGATATTTCTCATGATAATGTTGTACACGTCCGCCTACGTCCACTAACAATGCATCCGACCACTCGGAGAAGGGAGAAAAAACTAAGACCTCGACTTGGCGAACTGAGCATTGAATTCCCGGCCTATGAGCATGCGTCGGATTTCCTGGGTACCGGCGCCAACAGTGTAAAGTCTCGAATCACGTAGAATCCGTCCCATAGGGTAATCTAAAGGATTTGTCAATCAAGTGCCTGTACGATCAGGGCGAGACTGCGATTGTCGCACGCAGAGGTACACACCATTGACATAACCGTTCCCACCAAGACACTGCATGCCCTCGAGCGCAACTTCAACGGCCTTCTCAGTAGAGTACAGAATAGCTCCGGCACAGTCCTATAGAAAATATTAAGTCAGATGTGGTGGAAAAACGTTCTAGCTCTAGAAAAGGGGGCATCCACGAGAGCTATCATAGGAGCCTCCGGATGGATTGAAACCGATTGCTCAATTCAGTGTGCAAGATGAAGAGCATGCAACGGCATGTGCAACTGCCATCGAAGACGTGCGAAATTTTCGGGGCAGAACATTCAGCAGGTCTTAGTACTTACCGATCTGCTGACCTTTCCAGCGTCGCATGCCTTTGCCACGGCATAGACATAGGCCCGGCTAGCATTGAGTTTAGTATACATGTCTGCTATCTTTCCTGGGAACGAAGAATATCAATTGAATACCAGAAACAAATGAAATAGACCCTGCCTTGCATTAGCTGAAACTCTCCTATAGGTTGCCCAAATTGCTTCCGCTCATGAACATACTCGACTGCGTAGTCGAATGCGGCCTGCATGAGACTGTAGTAGAGTTGAGTTCAGAGCGGGGGCCAGGCAGTTGGTACAGACCCAAGTGGCCCTCCACTCAAGACAAGCCTCTCGAGGTCCAGGCCCGACATCAAGACTTTGGCGCCCCTGTTGACCTCCCCGAGCACGTTTTCTGCGCAGCATGGTAAATTAAAAGTCGGAGCGCACAAATAGGCACCTACCAACCTTCTGGTACAAAACAGTTCTCGAAAATTAGTTCACAGGTGTCGCTCCCTCTCATTCCAAACTTGTCTAGTTTCTCGCCAGTAGAGAAACCTTCAGAGTTACGCTCAACAATAAAGGCAGTAATTCCCTTTGAGGGATTAGGATCATCGAGAGGGACAGACTTGGCATAGACAACAAAAGTGGATGCAACAGGACCGTTGGTGATCCTAGACATCGTTACAGTCCAGAGCGTTGAATTGACTCATAGAAACTGACCAAAACTTATTGCCATTCAGTTTGTACCCTCCAGACACTTTCTCCGCTTTGAGTCGCATGCTGACAACATCGCTTCCACTACCTGTCTCGCTCATCGCCAAGGAACCAACCTTTACGCCTGTGATCAAGTCCGGAAGATATTTCTCCTAGAGAAACGGTCAATTAAGGCAAATTTGCAAGTAGAATACTGACCTTTTGCGCGTCTGTTCCCCACCGATGAATCTGGTTTACACAGAGGTTAGAATGAGCACCGTAGGACAGAGCAACGCTGCCGGAAGCCTCGGATAACGCCTCCATAGCCAGGAGATGGTGCATATATCCCAGTCCAAGACCAGAGTACTGTGGTGTGACCGTGATACCAAGAAGTCCCATAGATCCGAGAGCAGGGAATAGTTCCTGGACCACAGATCAGTTGGAATTCAAGTTCCATACAAGTGCATCGTACGATAGGAAACTTATTGGATTTATCAATTTCTGCAGCACGCGGGGCAATTTCTTTCTGTGCGAATTCAGTTACAGCAGACCTGAACTAAAGAAGGTATGTGTTCCGGTTACATCAAAGATACAAATCACAGCGCACCTCTGCCTCGTCATCGCTCAAGCCAGCTACATCCGTGTTGTAGTATGAGGATACGAATCGTCTTGAAATACGTGCGCCAGCAGGCCAAATAACCCGACGGGCAGGCCATGAGAGAAGAGATTTTAGCGAAAGGACAACCATGTTCAAGTGCAAATCGTTTACCCCGCACTAAGGGGAGAGCGTGACGATGATGCCATTGTGAGTCACGTCCATGACTGATCAGTCACAATTCGTCACGGCTCTTCTCCCTATTTTCTTCAGTCTTTCGCTTGTTTTTTAACGCATTGCACAAACAAAAAATAACGACTGGAAGCAAAATATGTGGGGAAACCCGGGATCGAACCGGGGACCTTTAGAATACAATTTCCTAATCAGGAAATTGACTTCAGTCTACTGCTCTCCCAGCTGAGCTATTCCCCCATAACATGGTAGGAAATAGCTGTTATATGACATGCAAACTTTAAATGTATCAGGACATTTGTTCGCAGTAATACAACTCTGTTTGAAAAGCAATTGATGGAGATTAGAGCCACATATATAAGCCCATACCACAAAGAAAAAAGGCAAGAGATGAAGCCATGGAACCACAAGAGCGATGGATGTGATCCTATGATGGCGATACCTTGAACTTCAAGTATCCTTGTTTCACTGCACCGTTCAGTTCCGAGATTCAGTTGCTGTATGAACGTGCTGGTCATTCGAACAAGACACACGTTATTATATGGCATATATTAGCGGACACTGAATAGAGATAACAGATATGTAACAACAAAATGATACGATAGCAACATAACTTTGGATAAATCAACTTAAACCCTTAAATTCTGCATCATCGGCATCCTCCTTTGGCAACGATGACGACCCATCTTCATCTGCATCCTTCTGCGACAACAACGGCGACCCAAACAGACATTTATCATCAGCATTCTCGTCCTCGTCCTCGTCGTTTACCATAAACTCGTTGAAGACGCAGTCATATTCCAAGTCGTCGGCCGCTCCATCATCGTCAGTGGTACAGTGATCTCCCGCGGAAGTCGTCGAAGTGGACGCTACTCGCTGCTCTTGATGCACCGATGCAAAATGTTCCTTAAACCATGGCATGTCCGTGATCACGGCACTATGAGGCCTCTCCGAAGTGCCGCCACTTTTTTGCTCCTCCGTTTTCACCTGGTTGTCCGCGGTGTCAGCCGGATTTTCATCTACGAGTGGAGTGGGGGGACGATCGATGGGGGAAGTGGGACATGGAGGAAGCTCAGGCCCATCTTCGCCTGAGTCTTCGTTTCGAATCCCCGGGCTTTCAGGCTGCGCAAGAGGAGTCGGCGAAGCGTTGTTGACGGGTAGAGTGCCAACCGTACCCGTGTTTTCAGCTGTAATGACCGGAGCCGGAGCCGGCGCATGTATCGCGGCATCTGGCTGAACCGGAGTGCGCGCAGGAGTAGGAAGGGAATGTCTAGAAGGCCCGGCAAAGTTGTCCGCCGATCGCTGGAAGCCGTTCGAGCCGTTCTGCATATACGACACCCCTCCCATGGAGTGATTTGAAGCGACGGTCCTCTCATGCTTGGCGAGCACCGTTGCCAAAATGGTAAGTACCCGGCGATAAACAACCCTCTTCTCATCTTCGTTGAGGACCTCTCTCAATGTGAAGGAGGGAACGTGAGTGGACACAGCGCCAGTGGAATATAAGGCGCCTGGGCGTTGTGTGTGTAAACTCACGAGAAGCATGATCTCCGATCCGTTGGCAATGAACCATCTGTGGTAAGGGTTCATTTTGCCGCCAGCTCTGTGTACATATTTAAGGAGAGATTGTCTCCACAACAACCTCGCTGTCATAGAACCCGTTGGCCTATTGTTGAATGCCAGCTTGTGTTGTCCTCGATCTCTGTATCGATCAACGACTGACCTGATATTGCTAATGAGGACCTAGTTGGAAATTTAATTAGAAAGAAAACTTACGGGTCTTGAGAATACGGGTGCACTATTTGCGATGAACCATTCGTTCCATAAGGCTGGAAACGACGAATGAGTGTCAGCAAAGTCAGGAGCAGAACGAAGCTTACCACATTCCAGGCTTGAGGGAGTGCACCATTTTGGTTATAGTAGCCCTGCGGAACCTGTGAAAACGAAGTGCTGCCTCTATTTTGAGGCAAGGACCTGTCCAGTCGATGATCAGATGGGTACAACAATACAGCGCATGACATCTTACATATATTGGCTGGACTGCGCTCCTGATGCTTCGAACTGGTCCCCTGCATTGAATTGCATCCCCGTCATCTAAAATACAATGAGTGGTGATGACAAAAATGAGCGTCAAAAGCTAACCATAAATGATTGACCACCGGATAGCCCGGCGGCGGCGGATGTCATGCGCGTACGCTAGGAAAGACATAAAACAGAATACTTTGAAAAGCACCAGATACGTACACCAGTCGCGTTGAATCCAGGGTAGGGGACAGGCGGCGGAGGCATGTACATTTGTTGATTACCCGCATTGTACCTGGCGCGCTTCACTGTCTGCGAAGACGGTTCGCCGAACCTGCTGTCGTCGTCGTCGTCGTCGTCGTCGACGGCCTTTCGTTTACCAGCGGCCTTAGCCGAGAGACCACCATACAGATCCTGTCTGCCAATCCTCGCCTCGGTCGAAGTATCGCCGCCAGGTACCATCGCGTAATCGGACGCACCAAGGAACTGCTGGGGCACCCTATAAGGGAAGTTGGGAGGAGCATTGTCCATCTGGGGGATGCCAGGGTGGGACATTTGCTGCTGAGAATAAGGTGGGCCTTGCCAATTGGATTGTGGAAGTTGGCCTTGAAATCCGTAGGCGGGGTATGGCTGCATAGACTGCTGTGGTTGGGAAATGTATTGAGGAGTTCGGAAGTGAGTGGGTGCGGCGTATCGGGGGTCCACTGCAGTAGTAGCGGTCTGTAATAACTGTTGGTGCGCGTTCGAAGGAGTATCGAATTGGGGGTAATGAACGTAAGGAGAACTCCACTGATCATCCGTGTAGTGTCTGCTGCTTTGCTGCTGGGTATAGTAAGGCTGGGGAGCATCGGTCTGGAATTGGTACTGTTGAAAAGGCGCGTCATTCGCGTTCACTGGATGTGGTAGGTGGTGGAGAGCTGTGTGGCCGTCCTGAGGTATCTGCGGAGGCGGTGGACCCGACATGGAGACAGTAAGAGAGGAGATAATGAATAAAAGACTGCGAGTGCGCAACAAAAGTCTGGCGATAAGTACAATGAATGCAGGTTGCAGTGGTGTTGTAAGGTTAAAATGTGGCAGAGCTGAGAGTTATATAGAGCAAAGACATAATTTACACAAGTTTGCCCGCCATCGCGAAAAACATGTGACCTTGTTTTGCCCTTTCCAGCTTGGTAGCGAACCATGAAAGCTTCGACTTGTGCTTTTTGGATGAAGCCATTTGTTGGCAAAGATATCCCACACCAGCCCAATCCTAAAGCAAGCGCCAGTAAGCTGCTGTAAAAGTACTCGAATTCATGATCACAAGCTAGGGTAGAGACGCCAGCAGCAATTTGCAAGCCTAATCACTATCGCAACTTCCAGATGCAGGTTGATATACTTCAACCTCTGTGCTTTGCTGCGATCGAATAAATCCCCATTATGCGCCGCAAACCCAACAAACCCTACGACATCTCAGTATCCTGAAAGTAAACAAGTCATGGCTGTACTCAAGGTCAGATGCAGAAACGAGAAACAAAAAGTTCTCTACAGTGAAGCCAGCGTGTAGAGCGCAGACAGGTGAACAAGATGATACGGGGCAGTGACCAGATGAGAAAACAAAGATGTCAGTAGATAAGCTTGTCTTGACCGACTTTTGGACAAAAAGACCGCCGGGCCAAGTGAACAAGATGATAAGAGTTCGTGAGCAGCTAATCACTCTCGAAAGGCCGGTTTCGGTACAAAGCGGACGACTTGACTTAGTACTGCAAAGAGCGACTCAGAGCCAGTATCGGTTCCCCAGTTCAGGCACCATAGTCCAGGGCAAGCAGTCTCAAGAAAAAACGTAGATTTTGAGTTGGTGTTAGTGGTCTGCTTGACTGAAAGCTTAACAGTAGCGAAAAGCAATCCAGTTTCAACTTGCTAGTTGACGTGACAACGATTCAACCATTTCCTTTTTGGAACTAGTAATTCTATTCGTGACGGCCATTGCCGAGCTTACCTACCTTCGCTTACTCGTGTGAACTTTTCCTGGCTGCTGTTGCCGAGTCTACAGTGATCTCTGCCTGGCTTTGCTTCGCACACTTGATGGTCCTTGTCTCACCCTGAATTATATGCATGTCCATTGCTGGATTAGTTATGCTATACTCTTAGAAGCCCTATTATTCTCATGCCAGTCTTTGCCAAAGTTTTGCTTGTCTAGATATGTTTGAAACTAACTTGGATATGGTTTTTGTAAATATAAGGCTGAGTGAGAAAATGTGAGCTGGTGGCGGCCGAAGGCTCCCACCGGGCGAGTCTTTTTCGAACAGGATGTGCTGGTTGTACTCATCAAAGACACAGGACTCGGACCTCCCATGTGCAGCAATGGCCCACACCGGAGACCTCTAGTCTAGCTGAGTCGCGGGAACACTAGATCAGAGGCTGTGGTGAAGCTGTAGAGTTTTACCTACAACATATATCTGCCAAGGGCTTATATGAATAGCTAGAACTCCTACTTTGGACCGAGAATGACAGAGGCTTCAAAGATCCTTGTCAGTATGCAGACAGCATGACTTATCGCTCTGGGATCTGCTCTGCATATATAGTCAAATACTAGCACAGAACACCTCATCGTCCCAACTACCACCATAATGCTATTTCCGGCTATTTTCCTCATGCTTACCTCAGTTCTCCAACCCTGTGGAGCACATTCGACTCCGGTCGTTGACCTTGGATACGCCAGATATCGAGGATCATTGGATCCCTCTGGATCTAACAACACTCAATTTCTTGGGATACGACTCGCGGCGCCCCCTACTGGTACGTGATTTGAGGGCTCTGCTTGTGTAGCGACTATCCCAGGTTACCTCTGTTTAGGCTCTTTGAGGTGGCAAGCGCCCCAAACACCGGACTTCGTTGCGGGCATACAGAACGCTACTGCAGAACCCTCCGAATGCTATCAGGGCATAGCTTCGAGCAATCCTTTTCCTGTCAACAAAAGGGACAGCTCTGCTGTTCCAAATTCTGAAGATTGTCTCTTCTTGAAGTGAGTCATAGACATGTTCTGATGTCTATTATAGCTGTTATTTATCAGTTCTCAGCGTGCATGTTCCCGGGCAGCTCGACCCTCGCAAAAACTTACCTGTCGTGGTATGGATACATGGAGGAGGGTATGGTGCTTTGTTCATTGTCGGGGGGTCTATCTGACCCGGATTACAGTTACTATTTCGGCAGCGCCAGTGTATACTCTGGGAACGACCTAATCCATGAAGCTGACGGCGGAGTCATCGTCGTGGTTATCCAATATCGTTTAGGCTTATTTGGATTCCTGGCCGGAGAGTCGGTGAAAGCACATGGGACATTAAATGCTGGACTTCGTAAGTTCTGCGTCTCTGCCATTGGGCTCACGCTGATATTTCTGAGGCAGTGGATCAGCAATTTGCGCTCCAATGGGTCCAGACACACGTGCGCATTTGTCTTCGTTTGTTTTACTGTCGGACTCACCTATCATAAGATCGCCAAGTTCGGTGGGGATCCAAGTCGAGTCACCATCTGGGGCGAATCTGGTGGTGAGAATTCCACGTAATCTATAAACTGTCGTTTCCCAACTTAATCGTGTTGTAGGTGCTGGCTCTGTTCTTCAGCAAGTCATTGCCAATGATGGACGGACTTTCCCGCCTTTGTTCAGAGCTGCAATAACAAGCTCCACTTATACCCCTTCCCAGTATGCGTATAACGATGTCATTCCGGAGGTTCGGTATCTCTCAGTTGGAACTATGCGAGGTGCTGATATGTATGTTCTAGTTTCTATACAACACCGTGGTATCAAGGACAAAGTAAGTGCTCCAAATTGTAGTCCGTGAAATTGATCTCTAAATTTTTATGCAAGCTGTACCTCTGCGGCAAATTCGCTGACATGCCTGAGAAATGCCGATGTAGATATCCTTGAACAGATCAATATTGACGTTTGTTCCAGCGGGTCTTATGGCACGTTCGTATTTGTGCCAGTTGTTGATGGCGATTTCATAAAGCAAAGGCCAACAGCAGCTATGCGTGACGGAAAACTCAACGGCGTAAGTTGGCACCCTTTTTTGTGTTCGATTGATATCTAATCATTTTCGAAGGAGGTTCTCATGTCTATTACAAACTCAGATGAAGGGGGGATATTCGTCGACTCGAGTAATCCAGGCACCATTCAGGTTCCTGAATATCTCACACAACTATTTCCGAACCTGAGCGATCAGAATCGCGCTGTTGCCGTTGCAAAGTATTCCAGTCTTGGAACTCCAATCGAGCAGGCCGCCACTATATTGGGAGAGTGTATGTGTGTTACCTGTATAATCAACGCCGTTTTCTGACTCACCTTGCGGCAGCCATATTCGTTTGCCCCCCTTATTTCTTGCTTCGTGGTTTCAAAGGAAAAGCATACAAGGCAAGCTCAGCCACTACTTATCTGAATGCCGCGATATTCAGTGTCGGATATTTAGGGTCAATTCGCAATCCCACCTGGCAGCCACGGGAGCGACCTTCCCTATTACTTTCCATCGTACGTTTATTGACACAACACCTTTAGCAGTGTTCTCATTCATTCTTCAGTCTAAGTGCAATCATTGTTCCCGTCTACAACAACACCGACTTCGATAAAGCATTCGCCGAGTCCTTCCTCGCCTTTGTCATGTCTCTGGATCCAAACGAGACATTCGAGCCGACTATTACACCTACCTGGCAACCCTTTTCATTTCAGCAAGGTGGTCGAGTAGAAATGCGTTTCAACAGAACAGAGACCGGCGATCCTGCGATATTGCCTTTTACCACGGCGGAAGATCTGCTTGATCGATGCTCGTGAGTGCACTTACTCCATTCCTTGATCTTTCTCACACATTTCTTAGGTTTTGGGAAAGTGTTGGGCCTGAAATAGGTCAATGAATATCTTTGTCATATGTCGTTATTTAGTTAGGCGTGTCTGTAACTTGTTGCCTAAATACGTCAACCTTTCTTGCCGCCGTCGAAGCACATTCTAGGCAGTCGACGCCTTGTCTACGTAATGAATACGCGCTTTAGTGGACAACATCATCAGGCGCATCAGGCAAACGGTACTCGTATTGTCGCTCATATGCAGTAATTACCGAAAATGACCGGTAATATTGCAAAATTATCGAGCTTTCAGCTAATTTCGGGAAATAACTCCGTCCTTGGTAACTTTGGGAAGTACCAAGCAATATTGTAGAGCACCTTACATGTCGTAGCATATACTGATTTGCTAGTAACATATATGAAAGATTAACGACAAGAAATATGTAGAATACTCTACATTACGATCCTACGCAGAAGAATTAATCTCTACAAATATATGCTATCATTGGAAGAGAGCCACGAGGAAAATGTACAACCAGTGAAGAGCCGAAAGTACCTATGTTGTGTGGCAATAAAAACAGGATTGAATCTTCATATGATTACTGCGTGCTCCTGATGACTGGCCAGACTAGCTCAAGGAGGAAATAAGTGATCCATATGGTACGCATGCTTAACGCGATGACCCGAGGAAAAATTGCAGTCTACAGCGGACGTTGACCGGATCCCTTCAATGGTCTGTGTTAGCCAAATCGAAGTAAGAACTTACCATAGACCCGGGAGATAAGAGCAGGATAAATTTTTGCTACGTTGCAGAAGCAGGAGCGACCTGATGACTTGACCCTTGAGATATTACCGCTCATGAGCAATCGCAGCGCAAATTGATTGGCGACGAGCCAAATGTTAAGAAGGAATACGGTCCAGCCTTGCAATCGATCTGAGTGGAGGTATAGGGTCAAATTCTTGAGTCGATACCAGACAGAGGGCATGAAACTGCCTACACTGCATAAAGAAAGATACTTCATTCCCAGAAATGTGTCCGTCCGACCAAGTATGTAGCGTAGCACTCAGCCCAGTTAAATTCAAGCCCCATGTTGTTGGTGTCGCTTATGAAGCTGGATGTGAGTCAGTGGTATCAATAGTTAAGGACATCCTAAATTTGGAAGGCGCTGCACGATGTCCGACGCCCTTTATAGCAGTGGTGTTTTCTTCTAAATTCTAGGAGCAATCAAGTTTTAGTTCCGTTTGCAATTCAACTGCACCTGTCTGGCACACATCGACCTTACATATAAGCATGAGGCGAACTGCAAGCTATTGAACCCTGGCTTCTTCCACCATTATTACATCCAGTATCTAGCTCGAAGGGTGTCAAGGACTGCAATGTCTTTACCGCTCCTCAAGTGTTCTACCGTCAATAGTATCAAGGTCTATGCTGTATGGTATCGAACGCGATGAATATATGTTTTCAGAGGGCCAAATCACTGCCGCTACATGTCTCAAGATGCCGATGAGCCTGAAAATAAAACGTTTACTGCCGTGTATCCTCACTGGTCGTGTGCTTTGCAGTCTTCCCAGGGTCTGACTAGCTTAACAGATCGCTTCGGATCCTTCAATCGATGATGCTTAGCAGTTATTCTCGGAAATAACTCGGAGTACCTGCATTTGCCAAGCCCTTCAATCATTCTCTGTCACGTCGGAGTCGGTGGAAGGATCATAACCAATGTTTTTTAACGCCGGACTGCGACAGGCGGTGACCGGTGGTTTTGAAGGTTGAAGGCTTTAAGCACAGCCCGTTAATTCTCGAGAAATCTCCGGCATTATAGCGATAGCGATGTGTCCAACGGCGTACGAGATATCTCCGTGGTTTCCATAATACCGCGCCCATACATATGGATTGGCGTCGCTCAGTAATGAACACGTATAGTTTGAATGGACATCTAGTTTCCAATGATGAAAATTACGGTGCGCAGCTACATATAGTATGATACAATTACGCGGGGCTACAATAAATTTACAGACCAGTCTATCCGAGTGTCCAAAAGAATAACGTACCCTCAAGTCAAGTGAACGCTTTCCCCAACAAGATCTACCGTCGAAATGTCGTCGTTTCTCCTCATCGACTTTGCCCAGCGTAGTCCACACGCATTGCAAAGCGTCTTCGGCCCCAGAGGACCTTTACGCCACTCGGGTGAATCCGTTCTCCCGCATGTTACACACACATACTGGTCAGACGTATGCGTTTTCTTAGCCTAACTCAATCAATTAACAGATAGTTCCTACTGGGGCACATAATAAACAAACCTTTTTCTTTTTCCCTCCATCATCGTCCTCACCACCGGTATGCACATCGAGGCTACCTGTGGCGTAGAGACCGCTCCCGACCATACCACCACCATTGGCGCTACCTCCATCAAACGTTTCCCCAGCCATCGAAGTAGACGTAAATAATGGCAGGGGGCCCTTTGTCATAACGCTAGGCGAGGAGCTTCCCGTAAGCTCACGCAACCGCGTCTGTAGGCGTTGGTTCTCCAACTTCAAATCCAAGAAGGTATTTAGCCTAGGAGATATGAGAAAGGCGCCTAGGAAGAGCAAACAACACACATGGACATATTTCTCCCCGGATACGGCCTCGCCATGGTATACCAACAATCATCCTCAATGCGGGATTTGATTTCGAATAGGACGTCATTAGTTTGATTAGAACATTTCAAACGCACATAGGAGTGTAGATCCTGGTGGGTCCGCACACTCTCAGCAAAGGTCAACCGGAAAGCATCTTGGTCGCCGGCTACGACGACCAAGTTAGTAAAGAAAAAACAAAATTGCATCAAACAGTGGGCAAAATACCAGAAACAAGCTCTCCAAAATTGCGATCCAAAAGGTCGAACTCTCCCCAGCCCAGCAGTTCGGTTACTGCCGTACCAACGTACAGTACTTTACCTTCCGCCGACAGGACAAAAATGATGGTATCGGCGAGTTCTGATACCAAGAGATCTGCCCAGCGTTTTCTTTTGGTGAATTCATAGCCCGCTGCGGACACAGGCTCTTTCGTCGACATCAGTGCTCGGACGACAACGAAGAAGCAGATGCCAAGAAGCGAATAAGAAGTTTCTAGCGCCGTAGCGGCACCCCTATCTTCGCCGGTCTCACTTGCGTGATCACTAATAAGCGCTAAGCTCGAAAACCCAGTGTATACCTCAAAAAACCAAAAATACAGATTGAGAGTAAAACAGTACGAATTTAATAAGAAAGATAAGCAAATGACGCCCAGTAAGATACCTCTATGTTAGATGAAAAAGTTCGATGCCTGTACGCTCATCTGAATCGGGTATACCCAAGAAATCACCCTAAATAATGCAGTATCCTCCGTCTACGCGGATTTCCGAGCCAGTCATGAACCTTGACGCGTCGCTAGACAAGTAGACAATCGCACCCTGTAACATGCATTAGCAACAGATATCGTATACAGTATTTCCGACGAACCGAAAGATCATCGGGGTCACCAATCTATATTATCAATATTTAATGGAAATTCAGAGATGTGCCGGAGGGAACATACCCGGCCCATGGGTGTCAAACTCTCCCATGTTTTCTACCCGACGGCATATTAGCCTGAGATACTAATAGATAGCAACTATATCAGCTAACCTTCAAAGCTTGGTCATGATCCAGAATGGTCCGCGTCAATTTGGTGGCCATATATCCGGGACTATTGAGGTGAAGTTCAATCATATAGTCAAAGGGTAACTTTTCCGCATAACGACCCACCTAAGACAGTTAACCCTTACGTTTTTCTTGGCCCATTCAACAGCCAAACTCGAGGTCATATGCTTAACAGCTACGGACATCGTTGTGTGAGATGAATGATAACTCAGCAGACAGATCATGCTTACCAGCTTTGGACGCATTATACGGCGTTTGTGGCTATAAAGAAGATACCATGAATGGTGCAGTCGAATAGCAGAAGAATCTCTGATGTCCACCTGTGGAATGTTCACAATCTGAATGGAGAAAGCATTCAGTGAATGTGAAAAAGGCACAAAGTTCGATCGTGCAATACGTACACTTGCACTCATACTGGCCACGAGAACGATGGACCCGCCACCCTGCGGGATCATGTTGCGAGCGGCTTCACGCGCCGTGAAGAAAGCTCCGTGGACATTAATATCGTACAAGCGCTTTATGCGATCAAAGGGGTAACTGAGGGGCATCAGTATTTGGAGTATCCTCCACGCGGAATACTGACTCGAAAGCAGAGTAATTCTCAACAATTCCTGAAAGACACATGTCAGCGTCGACGACAAGAGAGATAAGTTAAGTAGAGAAGTGGCTCACCTGCCGAAGCGACGACCGAATCCAGCCGACCAAAGGTGTTCATTACCTCGGAGAAAGCTTTTTGGACGGAAATTTCAGATGAGACATCACACTCGACACCGATAAATTTGAGGTCCTCTGGCTTCACGTCGCCGGAAGCTTCATACTCGATTGTCAGTAACGTGCCCGAACATCGCGATAAATGAAACACACTGACCACAAGCATACGAAGCGAGTTCCTCAGCGGCGTCCTTAGCCTCGGATGCTTTCAAGTCGACAATCGCGACGGACGTACAGCCCCTGCAAAAGAAGAAACTCCCCGTTGTATCACCGAGACACAAATATCGAAGTAATAATACTCACGACTGCACGAAGGCGCGGCAGAATTCATTGCCCAACCCGCGAGCTGCACCAGTGACCATACAGACCTAACAATATTGAATATTCTTCTCGGCATCGTTCAAATGACGACGGCTACACACTTTCCCCTCCATAGAAAAGGCCGGCAAGGTCCTGGGATTTTTCGTCGCCGTGCTCGCCCATCGTATCGCGGAAGGACTGGACTTGAAACAACGAAGGGCAGGCTGAGCCTTGGCAAGCAGGCGGGCAGTCATGAAAGAAAAAAATATGCAAGAGAAGAAGGTAGTGGTGGTGGTGGTTTGTAGGAAAGAGAAAAAAGACGGGTGAAGAATAGAAGCGGAGTCAATATAACGGCGGGCTGCAAGTGTGGGGTAAAAGTTCTATGTCCATATTACCGATCGCTCACGTGGCTCCGGGCCTATGACACGCCGCGCGCCACTGCCAGCGCACACAGCGCAGGCTGCAAGATCCGGATATGCCGACCCCGAGGACTAACAGAAATGGTTTCATGTCGACATGAGGGATTATAATCCGAGATTCCATTGATAGAATGAAGTCGTAATGTGTAATATATATACCCTACATATACGGGAAGGAGGAGGTATAAGAAAAACATATGGAATAGCTAAGTAAAACAATATAACAATGGGTATCCCAGCAAGTAACCTAGTGAGAAGAGCTGCGAGAACGAATAAGGTTACGAATGAGTGGACGATGGACATGAGTGGGCCGTAAACGAGTGAATGCAGAGGAGAATAGGGATGGCATGGCGGAAGGAACTGAAAGGAACAATCATAGACAGGCAAACTTGGATTTACGTTTCGATGCCAGCTCGTCCATCCGCGAATCCAGCTGTTGACGCGCTCGTTCCTTCGCTTTCCGTTCTTCATCTAATCGCTGCTCGTATGACTGTTTCTCTTCCACTATTGACCTGCGAACATTAACGACCTCTCGCTTGGCCTCCACCAGTTCATTGCGGAGACCTTCTAGTTTCGTATTGAGCGTGTCTCGTTCTCGGGCTAGTTCCGTGGCATGCATCCGGGCCTTGCGGACTAAAAAGCATAGTCAGTACCTGTCATATACCCGCCAACGGTGAAAGCGCTTACGATTTTTCTCTGAATCGCCGAGAGAAGTTTCCAGCGTGCTGACCAGATCCATGTGCGTCTGCAAGTCACTTTCACAGTGTGTGAGCTGCTTATTCAACGTCTTAATCATCGCCTCCTGCTCATCAATGAGCTTAGCTTGCTGCTCCAATTTTGCGCTTGGAACAATATTATTGACAGAACCTGGACCGATGGAAGTTGACGGGGAATCTAGCTGCGACTCTCGGGATGATGACGATGAGGTTACGGCGGAAGATGCTTGCGAAGAAACGCTGCCAACAGCATCGTGTGATCGAGGAGCGGGAGGGGGAGGAACTGATGGCGGAGGCGTAGGAGGAGGAAGTTTCATGGGAGGAAGACCGTTGCCCCTGTTGTACGATACATTGCGGTCTGTGGGAGGTCGAGCATTAGGTGACCCACTTCGAGCCAGCTGAGCTTGCAGTTCACGTAGAAGGGTTTCGGAACGATTCTTCTCTACTTGTAGGGTGTCCTTTTCGTCCTTAACCTTCTGCAAGTTCTCCTGCATCTCGGCAAGCACGGAACGATGTCGCTCCAGTTCACCCACAAGCGATTCGCGCTTTGAGGCCTCTTGAATAAGCTTCGACTGTTCGTTTTTTGTTTTGTCAAGTTCGGCACGAAGCTTCGTGACCTCTACAGCTAGCTCGTCGCGCTCGCCCTGATAAATCGACATCTGGTGTTGCATCTTAGCAACAACCACTGTCTTCTCCTCAATAGCCTGCTCATGGCTCTCTCTTGACTCTTCATGGAGTAGTGAGATATCTTCGGCAGCAGTTTTGTGCGCTTCAACCTCCTGCACGAGCAAGTCATGATCTTTGTGTAATACATCAAGTTCCGCATCATGTTGTGCTTTGAGATCATCGAGAGTTGCGGCTAATTGCTCCCTCTCCTCTGCCAGTTCTTGTTCACTACGGGCTCTGGCGTCTTCAAGAACAGCCGTATAATGCTCCTCAAGGGCGACAATGCTCGCGTTGAGCTCGGCGATAGATTGTTGATGATCGGACTTGAGCTTGAGTATCTCTTCCGTGTAGGACCGGACAACAGCGGCGTGCTTATCTGCAACCTGTGCCTCGAGATCTTCGAGTGCTGAGGAATGAGCCGCGTTGAGACGAAAGACCTCAGCCTCGTGGCCGCGCTCGAATTCCTGCAGCACCGTCGCTTGCTGCTCCTTCACCAATCTGACGGCAGCATCCAATTCAGCCGACGCCTTTGCAGCGGCAACCGACGCTGATGACGCGGCTTCCTCCTTAATTGCGATGATAGTGGAGTTCAGACGCTCACCCTCCACTCGCCACTTTTCCTTCAATTTCATGAGAACACCTTCCTGTTCAGAGCGAATCTTATCCATCTGCAATTGATAGTCCTCCTCCTGCGTGGCAAGCGCTCGAGCGTGTTCTGCTTTCAATAACTCCAGCTCCTCTGCAAATGAGGCCTGCTTCCTCGCCATGGCTGCAGAATGCTCGTCTTGAAGCCCCTGCAAGGCAATGGCACCAGAAGACTGTGATTCGGAAAGTGATCCTTGGCGGGCAATTTCGGCCATCCGAAGTTCCCCCGCGTGCGCCTCCTTCAAACGTTCCAGAGTAGCTGCTGCATCCACGGATTGCTTCTCCATAGCTGCCGCATGATCACCGCGCAGCTTTGTCAGAACATTGTAATAGTCTTCTTCGGTTTTGTGAAGAACAGAGGACGACTGGACTTCATTCTGCTTGAGAACCTCTTCGTGTTCGGCGACGATCTTACGAATTGCCGCTTCGTGCTCGTCCTTGTTCCGGGATAAAATCTCGTGCGCTTCCTGTAGACGAGACCGAAGCTCTTGATCATGCTCCTCCTTGAGTTTGCCAAAGGCACCCTCATGGTCCCGGCGCACCTGTTCAAGCGTAGCGGAAACCGCTGCAAGCTCATCGCGGAGGGATGAGGAAAATGTCTCGCCTGAGTTGAAACGAGAAAGCAGTTCGTCGATCTCAGCTTGCTTAGCCTTCAATGCCTCAGCATGTTGAGCTCGTATCTCCTCTATAGCGGCAACATGATTAACGATGGTTTGCTCCAGAGTTGCTGAGAGTTCCGCTTCGCGCTTTTGCATGTCGTCAAGCATTCGAAGGTCCTGATCATATTGCGATCGGAGGTTTTCAATCTCAGAAGACATGTTCAGGGCCTTTTGTAGGCTGTTAGCGAGTTAGATTTTCAGGGCACGGTACTCGTACCTGATCCCTTGACAACGCTGTGAGTTCATCGTGCTGCCGCCTCAACTGAGTTAGTTGTTCGTTCAAAGTATCGACGACTTCTCGATGGTGGGACTCCTTTTGTGCCATAGACCTGCGCATACTGTCAACATGCTTCACAGCGTAGAGAAGACGGAAAAACTTTACAGCATCAGCTCATTCAGGCGCTCCAACGATTCGTCGGACTCCGAAATGACCGACGAGCCGTTCTTCTCAGACTCCGAGTCTTGGATGTCCACGATGGGGTGCCCATTCGCATTTTCCATGCTCCTTCGTATGTGATCAAAGTGCCCCATCGTTTTTGGTGAGAGATGAATGGAAGAAGGACCATTGACCTTCGGTAAGATCTCAGAAACCTCATCCGCGGGTGTAGCGAGGGCCGAGGACGATGCTGCGCTTTGATCATCCCGACTCTGCTTTAGAGAATTTTCAAGGACTGAAATTTCTACCTCCCGCTCCTTCAAAACGTCCTGCAAGCGCATGATTTCCATTTCAAGACTCGACACAGACCGTTCTGCATGGTTCGAGATACTGTTGGGTACAGAAATTGAGAGATTCGGTCGGGAACTCTGCAGCAAAGAATTCAGGGTAGAGGTCGAATTTGAATTGGATCGGGAATGTGAACGGGAATGCGAACTAAGACTTGAAAAAGAAGTTTTGCGCGAGTGAACCGAGGAGAGCTCCTGTGAAAGCGATTGTGATTGCGATTGCGACCTTGTTCAGCACATCAGTCATCAGCATCAGACCAGCAATATAATAAGGTAAAAAAAGATACCTCGAGTGGAGCGATTCTGCTGAGGCCGCCTGCCTGAAAAAAAGCCGTCTTCCGGCAGCATTGTACTGAGGCTCGCTTGCCTCTCTTGTTCGACTGGCTATACGTCTCCTCATGGGAGACAGTTCCATGGTTGTGGTGGGAGAGTCCGCTAAAGATTCGCTTGACACGGAATTGCTGAGTTTCGCTTCCTGGATTTGCGCGGCGAGGTCCGAGATCTCACGCAAAGCATCTCGGTACTTGGCCGTCACTGATGAGAGGTCGGCCAAAGTCGCCGTGTGGGTCTGCTGCAGTGCGATGAACTGATTATGAAGGGACTGATCGGTCCCTGCGGTTTCTGGGGGGGTTACAGGGGCCGAAGAGGAAGGCGATGCTTCAAGCGCTGCCAGAGATATGCCGTTCACATGGTCCGGATTCTCTTCGGATTCGCCGTTAACTTGAAGAGACGATGCAGCATTTTTGAGGTCGATATCAAGACTGCGCCGGGCAAGTGTGACTTCATCAACTACACTTCCCAGTCTTGCTCTGGTATCTCCAGCATCCTTCTTTTTCCTCTCCCATTCTTGCATCTTCATCTCCAGTTCTCGTACTTTCCGCTCCCTCTCCTCCAAGTCATTACGCCAACCCTCTCCGTCTTGACGAATGACCTGTAGCCGAGTTTGTAATGATTCAACTTCGTCTCTGCGTCGTTCGACTTCTTGCTCCAAATTTTCGACTGTTTGTTGTAGGGCTAGAATCGACTCGTCTGAGCGCGCGAGACGTGCTTCCAGATCAGCAATGTATTTGGTTGAGTGGGATTCGGAGTCTTTGAACCGAGCAACTTCGCGCTTCAAATCTGTCATTGACTCGCTCGAAGTGATGGACGTTTCGTCATAAGCCTTCATTTTCTCCTCCAGGTCGCGAACATACGCCTAAACGCCACTAAGCACATTCCGCAGTCAAAGATAAATTATTAACAAACGCACCTCTGTAGAAGCTTCTCTTTCTGTCAGCTTTGCAACACGGGCCCTAAGCTCCTCCACATACAACTCGGTAGCAGCATGCCTCTCCGTCACAGCTGACAACTCCTCCTCCTTCTCCTCGACCATTTCGTTGGTATGCCTTAATGCAGCTCGATTGAGATTCAGCTCCGCTTCCATAGCCGCAATAGTCTTCTCGTACTCCTCAATGACGGGGCCCACAATCTCCTCATATTTAGCGGTGCCCCCAATTGCACCTGAACTGCTACCCCGATGTTTCTCTCCAAGCTCCCGCCTGAGTCTCGTTAGCTCCTCGGTACGCTCTACAAACTTTTCCCTGAGATCCTCGTAGTTGTTCTGGAGCTCCGTCATCTGAGCAAGGACTTTCCTGCCAGCACCTTCGAGCGCCTCAGGACCACTAACTTCTCCGACGACACCATTGCTGCCACCTTCCTTGATAGATTTCAGCTCTCTCCGTAGACGAGTGACCGTACCCTGGAGCCATTCAATATCATCCCATCCATCCTCCTTCTCATTGACCACTGCTCTATTCTTGATATTTCGGGCGCGATTAGCATACTTGAGAGTATTGATAGTCTCGCCAACGTTGTACTCGGCCGCGCTAACGCATGCGATCATTAGTGTATGAGCGTTACCACCGAGCGAGTCTTGGAGAAGTCGAGTAAGTTTGGAGTCACGATAAGGAACGTGAGTTGCTGTATGCGATTTGGCACGGGACGGGTCCCCAAGCGCAGATATGACATTACCGAGGGCCAGAAGGCCACTGTTGATAGAGATACCCTCCTTAATGCGCTCTCCAGCAGCGGCAGTCCTCTTAAGCTATAGAATAATAGGCGTTAGTGCTGGAAGAAGAGACATAGTGGTGTAGCTTACCCGTTCAGAACCCGCCAAATCGACGAAATGGAATTTGGATACGATAGTAACCCACTCTCCGGCTTCATCGTCATGGGAGATCATTGCCCGGTCTGCTGCATGCCCAAGAGCGCTGGCAGGTCGCAGCCCGCCACCACGACCCATTGCAGCTGCGAAGCTTGGAGTTGACGGGCGACCAAAGGTTGGAGAAGCGACTCTCGAGCCGCTAGGATTTGATGAATATACAGACCCCGGACGCGCTAGGCGTGAGGGTGAACGACCACCCGGAGGTAAGGGAGAGGAAGAACGTGGTGGGGCTCCCGAGCCAGTGTACTTTTTCTGAGTCAAAGTGAGAGAAAAGATGGCATGAGAGCGAGACGACTGGGCATTCATGTCGGTTTCATTTGTCCGTCTAATTGACGTCCCTTTCCGAAGAAGACTGAAAAAAGAATAGTTCAATTAGGCGTTTAAGCTTAATTATCGTGGCGACTCACTTCATGACCTCGCCCGAGTTTTTTACGTTCACCTCGCGAAGCCCACCCCAAATGATGTGACCATCTTTGTCCTCGCGAATCTGCACCTCTCGCCTACCGCCAACTGTATCATCCATACTCAACAAATCAATGAGATCTTCGTTGTAAATTTCTATGAAGGATCCCTTGATGCTGTAATTCCAAGCAGTGCCACGCTCTTCCTTGAGTTGTCTTGCACGCAAAAAAATCGTGGAAACCGCCCTTGGGATGATACCCATGCCATTTCCAGGATCAGAGGGGTCGGCATCCAAATCCATGCCAGTCATGGTAAACGTTTTTCCGCTGCTTGTCTGTCCGTATGCGAGAATAGTGCAATTGAAGCCTTCTACGAAGCGAGAGATTAGAGGTTGTGCGGTGGAGGTGAACATGGCATGCTGCGTTGTAGAAGGACCGTGGACCTGGTCAAAGGAGAAAACCTGTTTCTTCGACGCCGCACTTGACGAAGCCACAGGGGCTGCTGGTGATGAACCCACATTAGGTGGCGCGCTCGACGTGCCTTCGACACCAACGGAATTGGTGGAGATGGCGTGAAGGACTGAGCGTTGGAAACGAGCGGGAATATTAGTGCCATCTTGAGCAGTAGTCGGCCTTATACGAAGGGCTGGGAACAAAATAAGTATGAGAATCCACCAGCATCACGTTGCAGAGACCACGTACCAACTTGGACCGAGGTCGTCGCTGACGACGACGACGACTGGGGGGCCATCGTTGCTGTTGCTCACAACGTTCAGGTCGAACTGACAAATCAGGCCTAGTCGATTTTGCCGAGCTCGGCAGGGTGTTTTGATGGCAAATTTCCGACCAAAACTTTAGGCGCTCGCTTGCGGTTGTCAGATCTCGGTTCGAAGTTGAATCAAATATGGGCCCGTTGTCCCTTTCCGAATCTTGAGTGGCCTAACGTGTGGAAAGTCGAGAGTTTGAATTCCACAATACATCCAGTTCTGTGATATTGAAGGGTCTAGATTTCCAGGTACAACGTTTGCATGATTATGACTATACATCTGATAACGGTAACATGACTTGTTCATCACTTCTTTTCGAAGTACAAAGCATTACATGGCTTTCTGATACTGACTGAGCTTACTGTCAAGCTTCAAGGTCGGGGCACGTCCTTTAGGAGCAGCGTAGCTGTTGTTTGACGGGTGTCATTTCGACCTAAGCGCAGCGTCGCAACATCCGGTTGCTTTAATACTGAGTCGCACTTTGGAGAAAACTCACACTCAAAGACGGGATCCCGTAATTTGGCGTTCCTATTGTCATATGTGGCGCTAGAAGGCGGTGAGTGGAACTTGGTGTCGACCGAGCTGAAACTCAAGCACAATACCACGCTATAATTGACAACCGAATTGAATATGGCAAGGAAAAAAGTTGAACAAACTATATACATATCCCTCCATTAAGCACCTATCCACGTCGTACAAACAGAACTGTACTGTAACGTGTATATCCGGCGTCGTGATGCCTGGCTGGGAACTCCGGGATCAGTCCATCAGAACGCAGTCCTCGGTGCCCCCTTCTAACTAGCACGGCGAAACCCACGCCTACGATAACACCGACATTTCTCTCATTGACATCACCTTCGGATCATTCAGAGAATGCCCCGAAGAGAGATTCATCGTCATCATCATCGTTCGTCTGCTTGTTAAGAGTTTCAAACAAATCTGATCCTTGAAAAACTTGAAACGGTCGAGGTACGCCCTCGATATGTCCGTGATCCATTAATTCCATCATACCATCAACGTCCCCACGGCTTGGCGACGTGATCAATGTTGGGGAACTTTCATTCCCCCCGACGACGAAGTTGCTGCCCTGATTCGCAAGAAGAGTAGAGGAGGGATAAGAAGTAAGTTCCTCTATAGTCTGGGAAATACAATTTGACATGGATTCCGCCGTTTCATTGCATATTACTGACAAGTCAGAATCCAAAAATCCGGAGGCAGCTGCGGGGGGAGATCGGGATGACCCACCCGCTCCATGCATCATTATACTGCCAGGGAACGGATCTCGTTGAAGGGAAGCTGGCTGCGTGTGATTCGGTAAAGCATTTTGCACAGCAGCATCGACGTATAGGTCCTGGTTGCGGTGGCCGGACTGTTGATGATGAACCTGACCAAACTGATGAGGAGTTGGAGCCGAATCGAATTGATACTGATGTGGACAATCGACGCGCCCCGAGGTGTGAGGCAAGACGTCTCGAGGTGTACTGGTAGCTGTATCCCGATGACCCTGGCAGGAATAAGCTTTCGTCAACCACTGGATCTCTTCAGTAGTCAGCGGTATGCCAGTAGATCGATCTTTCTGACGGGCCTCCTCCTCTTTCCTGGCGATCTCTTCTGCGGAAGGAAGCGGTTGGTTGATATGAGCGACAATAGGAAAGCCTCCGAGAAAGAATAGCCGGGAGTTCCTGGGTATCTGCCCCGGTGACGACTTCAACTGCTCTCGGAGCTCGTCGTTACAGAGCACGACAGTTCTATAGCCCGAACAAGGAGATTTGGCAGTGCTTTGGGACTGCACTTCAATATTCCTGCGTGGCACTTTCAGACCTTACCAACTCCACATGAAAACATAGAGCCACTTACGGTCCCGGTACGGCAGACGAATTGTCGGTCGATGGATTAATCCTTGTCTTCTTGGAATCTGGCTGTGACCTTGATGGATCATCAAGTTCCTGTCTCAGGCGCTTTCCCGAGCTACCAGACTGGAAAGTAGCTACCGAGCTTTGTGAGCCGCGCTTGGACCGTATACTGTTTGTCGAAGGATTGGCGGCAAATTCGTTGACAAAAGGATAAGAAATAAAAGTTGCTGTGTGGGAAGAACTAGATGGTTGTGGCCAGGCCGATGCTAGTGATGGAAACGGGTTGGGGGCGAAATTCCCAAGCGTACTATTAAACTGGTATGAGGACGAGTTACTCGAAGTTTGAACTTGGTGTTGCTGGTAGAGCTCGTTCGGAAAGACATGGAGAGCATGATTTTGATAAGAGTCGGGGAAAGTGGCGGGCTGTATGAAACCACCGCCTATGGGTCTGAGAGGGTAGTAATGTGGCGACGGCTGGGTCTGTCCTTGAATAGTGGCGTCCATTGACTGTGCTGAAAATAGTCGAAAAAATGGTTTGGCATCCTCTTATATTGTCACAAATCTATTGACTTTACTGTGATCGACAGCTTCAGCATGGGAGCAAGGCGCTCCGCTTGGAACAAAGCTCTGACCACGTTAAAGCATCGCCTGCGCCACAATGTCCGGAGCAAGAGTAGGAGCTCCGTAGTATGGTCTTTTTGTTCTTCATATCCAAAATTCGATCATAAATACCATTATTTGGCGTACATATGACAAGTCAATTACGAATTATATTTGAGAGAAAATGGATGGTACTAACATTGGCTGTTTGCCACTCTGAACAGCTTTGAACATTTTTACAACTAGGACCATCGTTACTGATCACGATAGAGCTCGAGATCTTTTAATAGACGTTTATGAGGCCACAGCTTCGAGTTCTCGCAGCATTGAAACTTCGAATGCGGCGAATACAGCATTTTCAAAGCTGCCGTCGAGAATCTGACTGATAAAACTTCAAAGGTGATAGCGGCTTCCATCATGCTGAGAACACCAGACTGTATGATGACTCGGATGATACTTTGGCCGCCAATGGTACGCAAAAGTCCGGTAAAACAGATGCTTCGAGCGTTCCCCACCCGATCGCGAAGGATATATGGGTGCTCATATTGTGCTTGATAACTGCTTCTCTCCTAGGCAAAGGATGAGGATTAGGCGAGAGCTTAGCCACAAATTGCAAGGCGCACTGATCCTATCTCAAGTGTCAGTAGTCTCCAGGGTGTAACAAGGAAAGGAGGTACCCGCCAGGATGCGATAAATAGCTAATCATCAAGGGCTTGTACGAAATGTTGCAACCTTATTTCTTCAGAGCACCTAGCGATGCTCCTAGTAAACTGAGAAATAGGAGGAGAGTTCTAGAAGGGAGAGGTGAACCACTCGCTTGACGACGATGTGTATCTATCTGCTTCGACATATTAGACGTTTCTATGGTATAACCGAGACATATCTACATGTTTCTGATTGTGCATAGCGAGATACGTCATGGTACATCCAACTGTCGGTAGCAGCTTGGAACAACGTGTTGTGAAAAACGGGGGATGAATAGATCAGTTCGTTCCCAGTTAGTACATGCGCGGTGTCAGGCCAATAGTATTGCGCTTGGCTGAGCTCTGCAAACGCATGTAGATGTACACTACTGTACCTACTTATATACTAAATGCTAATATACTAGAATGTTCTACAACTTTCCTAATATTTCTCTCTTAATCAGCAAGTTCGGCATGATGCCGGATTGCCATCATTTCGGCTCAACTCTCAAATCCCAACACAACGAATCCAAACGTCTGTGAAGAAGCGGCGTGGAATCAGGGACGAGGTGATGATATTATCAAGTGCCAGTCGCATAGTTGCACCGAGACAGACATAATCACATATGTCCTGACATGGAAGATAGCGATCACCTCAGCTTGTATCGAAGCGTCCTAATAATCCCGATCGTAAATTCGAGAGGAACTGGTTCCTTCCACCCCTTTGCGGCTTTCTAGGGAGAAGGACGGAGAAACCCTTCTTATTGTTTATGCTTTCCAATGTACGTGCAGAAACGTCGTTGTCACTTCAAGATTCCATCGTCTTCAAAGCGATTCTCACCGCAAGTGCCCTGGATCCAGTTATTGAAAAGCGCAAGGTACATACCTGAGGTATTAATCTTTGCAAGGGTACGAAACCAAACTTGCAGTCCTGGGACTGGCTTAGAGCGCAAAGAGTAGTCTTTAGAACACCCGGTCGAAACGTGAAGAACATGTCTGAAAGTTATGGTATTTTCCTTTCGGTTGTAGTCCAAGAAGACAAGATGAGGTTTTCCAACAGTTTGTTCAAAATTTGTTGCCGTCGTTATGAATGACCTCAGGCTACACGCCACTGTCCTCCTTCGAATTCAGGGACGTCAATTCTCCTAACATCTAGCGCGGGTGATAGCAAAATTTGTAAACCATCTATCAGAACAATTCGATTCCGTCGGGTTCTGGAACTAATAAACTTACACATTCATATTGTAATCTATCGTATGCTCAGCCCACCCATCTTCCCAGTCATCGCGCTGACTTCATTGACATCCCAAATAACCAGATTCCCATCAGCACCAGAGGTGCTGACCCGCGTAACCAATCCTCCAGCAACTTCATACGGCCTGACACTCGTAATCGTATTCTGATGCACGGTCAGGAGCTTCGTATCGTTCGCGTCAGCGATACTCGACTGACCCCGGCTATCTGCTGCTTGGAAAGTCGCAAAGGCTCCGGACTTTAACCTCCCTGGTCCTCCAATACCGGGCCGGGCAGCGGATTTGTGTACCGTAGATGTATCGTCGAGTGTGCCGACACCTTGCCATCCAGTCTCGGCTGATCCGCTGAACACAAACGGTTGGCAGTCATGCCCGGCGGCGACGATGCAGTCCTCGGCAGTCCAGGTGAGAGTAACGACGGGGAGAGAAGTCATCTTGACGTTGTGAATTCCGCCGGCAGGGTAAACGACAGTGATAGAACTATCGTGACCTATTGTGAACGTCAAATAAGCGAAGGGGATAGAGAAGTAGAAGACAACCCACTGGCAAAAGCGAGGGCATCACCAGATGGAGAAAATGCAACGGAATGGACCCATCCGCCAGCAGGACTCGAGTACTCTCCGCAGATAGTGTTGAAAGGAAGTTTGGAGCCCCAGACGGTTGGAGGAGGTCTACCAATTAGCAAATTTGGCGTTTGTGAGACTCAAGAAAGATACCTACTTGGCGTCCACTTCTTTGATATATGCCGAGAATACCCTAGCCTTCGAATCCGCACTCCCCGCAGCAAGAAGAACATTGTTAGGATGCCAATCCACCGAAAGAACTGTCGACCGAATGGGCTTCTTGAGGAGCTTGCTTACCCACCAGTTGTTCTCAGGGTCGAAGTGACAAACTGCAATCGCGCTGCATATCGTTAGAAGTTATTCTGCACATAGAGCGGTTGTAACATACCGAGCACCACTGGCAACAGCAAATTTGTCCTCATTGGGACTCCAGCGGACGTACGTCGCAGCGCGGTTGATGCGCAGAAGGACCAAGGTAGGCTTCCAGCCGCCATCGAGGCTAGGTTGCCATACGTAGGCATTCCTATCCTGTGAAGCGGTAACAATACGGTTCGACGACGGCGCCCAGTCGATGGAGGTGATCACTTTGTCGTGCTAATTTCTGAGTTAGTCATCGATGACTACAAAACCGCTGCAATAGTCACCTCGG
Source organism: Desarmillaria ectypa (assembly GCA_030407005.1). Lineage (NCBI taxonomy): Eukaryota > Fungi > Basidiomycota > Agaricomycetes > Agaricales > Physalacriaceae > Desarmillaria > Desarmillaria ectypa. The sequence goes on along the minus strand of JAUDYN010000002.1, from coordinate 3,549,442 downwards.
CGAGCGTTTCCGTTGGAACCCATTCAGATCCTCTACGAGAGAAAATCTGGGCATCACTGGAGTTCAAGCTTACCGCGACCTCTGTGATAATCAGTAAAATGGAGGACAGTTTGTCGTACAGTAACATACGGGTTCGGTCTGCGCTGAATGCATGAGCTGAAATAGCCGTCTGTCCAAGAGAGAATATTTCCGGTGCCATGAAAGTTCGTAAGGTGAGTATTTATTTGACAGTAGGACCAGCAGTCTACTACTGCGAGATTGAGGATAATGGTATTCACAAGAGAGATGGATGCCGACTACCGGCTACTGCCGGTCACTGTGACTGTCACATCACTTTTTTGGCCGGTCAAAGGCAGGCAGGCCTCATGTATTACGCCCGACATCAGTTACTGCGTCGGGTACTTGTAGAGTGCTACGTCCGCCGGATATTTTGTCGCCCAACCTCTCCGTATATAATTTTACGCTGCTTAACCTTATGCGCCGGTCCCAAATACATTCGTAACGCGAACTAGCTTCTCGGAACCGTCTTAACTCGATTTATCCGCTTTCTCTTTAGGCTGAACTCACTTGTATCGGTTCCGTATTTTCACAGCTGACCTACTCTCTCGGATAAAATGTAAGTATGCTTACCTTGCATTGCTCCACTTCGTCTACATTCTTCAGTAACGCGGCAAGGGGCTCTTCCATAACATTCTTTCTGCCTTCCCAAAACTCTCCGATGCCAGCCATGGGGGAAGTCGAACACCCTTTTCTGAAGAGGGCGTAGACACCCTTATTTCTTTTTCGCTTTGCAATGAACTTCAGTTTAGGGTTTCCTGTCACTTTGCCATGTATAGAATACCCGACATCGGTATGTCCAACTATAAAGGGTCTCAATGTTGATTTTCACCTATAGAATTGGTTGTGATCTTAAGATTCAGAGATCGAAGGACTGTCAATACTGATCTTATGATGAGTTTTCTACGTGTTGTCAGTGTGGGGTCCTGTCTCACATAGAATGCATACGGTCTTGCCCGTGTGTGCGTTCACTTATATTATTCTCGCTCATATTTTGCTTATATTAACTCCGTCGGGGTCTTATCCCGATCTTGTGGCATATTCAGTGGTATAACTTTTCGGAGGAGGAGGAATATTTTATCGGAGAGAAGTGATGATATCATATACGGGAGTAAACTAGTCGCAAAATGGCAGTAGGAGCTAGGAGGAGCTAGATCTCGCGGCTATTTTCTGGGGCCGTACTTTGCTGGTATTTCATTCTAAGCCTAGAATGGACACTCTCCGAAAAAGGTCACAATGCGACTCTCCTAAGCGCCAACCTCATGTCTGCTATTGTTCCCTCAAAATGTAGAACAGTAGCGCTGCATTGTTGCGGACAGTTTCAACTCTAGACGACATTACAGATGGACTAACAAGATGTTGATCACTGTCATGATACGAACGAGCAGCGCCTACTTTCCTAAAGCAACGACCTCTGATCCGCCAGCTGCAGGTCCCCCCTCTCGGGGGAGGATCTGAGTATATGATCATGATCGAATATAGAGAATTTCTTCCCTGTGCGACTTTGATCTTCCGGAAACTTGCCTCGAGGCAGGTGATGAGAATCTCAGATGGTTCTCTTGTGATTTGACGTGGATGACGACCACGATGTTCTTGCGACTCAGTTGGTTGGCCCACTGGGTACACAGCCGCACCAGTCATTTGACAGCAGGAAACCGCGAGGCCGTAAGACAATAAGGCTCGTAAGTTGATCAAATTTGGTAACCACCGAACAATTGGCCCCCCGATCCCAACGAACTGTAGCGGATCGTAGTCAGGTTCCTTGCTACGGAGCCAAGGGTGAAATACCCATTTACCCTTTCGCGTGCTTACTTAGCTGTCCGTATATATCCTCGTCCGTTCAAGCCAGTAGGTCCCCTTCCCATCACGGAACTCTGCGCCTACCTCTTGCGGTATTCGTCCAACAAAAGGCCACAGCCTCCGTTCTTCGTCCTTTCTGGCCTATTTTCGTCCTATCTCGCCTCTTCTCTGGGTCTCTTTCTCCTTTCTAGGCCTGACGTTCGTTTCGCATCCTCTTCCGTTCAACAATGTCCGATGACAATAGTCTCAGTCTCCGTCCCAATATTAAAATGGTCGAGGTAGCATCTCCCATCGAAAACTGTTGCCGCGGGTCAGGCGAATCTTTGCCCCCCAGCACCGTGTCAACAACAGACTGCGATACCTCCCCTTCGTTCATGGAATCCCTAGATTCCTTTGAGCCTCGGCCCTTCCCTCCTCCTTCGTTGCTTGACGTCCCCGTCGAGTACATCATCGACCAGCTGCATAATTTGGCTCCGCATTATTGGGGCAAACTTGAGACTGCAGATTGTACACTAGGTATGTTGCCTGGTATTGATCTACCATCATTAACTAATGTTCCTTCTAGTTGTTCCCGTCCCGTATCCCGGCGGCAAGCACGCCTCGGAACCACTTGAGTCCCCTTTACCCTCGTACGACCCATCCGGTCTTGGTCGGCGCGCAACTGAGCCTACACTGGCCGCTGTTCCGCTAATACGGATGCAGGTCCGTCTAAATTTCCTTTCACGTTGTCGTGGCACTGACATCGGCGTCTAATAACAGCTGCATACCGACTACCTCTCTGCCCACTCCAGTTTCCTACGCTCGCTCTTTAGTGAAGCGTCTCCCATTGACCTAATAAACCCGACGAGCTCCCTACATCCACCAGGCCTGCGAACCTCTTCTGGAAAGTTCACAATACCGCCGAACCGCTTGCCCCGACTAATGCCCTCATCCACCCCATCCCACCCCGTTCTCTACCTCCCCATCCCAGACCCAGCGTCTTTGCATTATGTTGTACATTGGATGTACTTTGGGACAACCGACGTCATTGAAGATGCCCTTGTCCATGGTGTCATACAATGGGAGGGTATCGCGCGCAACGTCGAATACCTAGGCTTGCCTACGGACATCAAAGTCTTCTTGGGACGATGGTTCGAACGGTGGCTAAACCCTGACCGGCATGGAATAGACAACGTATATGCCTCTGACGAGGAAGGAGAATCGGATACGGCATACAGTGATGATGATTATGACGATGACGACCTTATGAATGACTCGGATTCGGATAGGGATAGGATGAGCTGGAAAGACGACAGAGACGACGAGGAGGAACCCTGTCGTGGGAGAACCCGGACTACCAGGTGCTTGTCATGGGCGTCCACGGCATCAACATCTGCGGTGTCGTACGAGTCTGTTTGATGACCCTTCCTCCTTCCCTTACACATTACTTTTCTCGATTTCACCCGTGGATGCTTTTTGTGTTCGAACTTCGCACTTATCATTATTAGTTGCTCTTACTAGTCCTGTTTTCGACCGATTGTTCTTCGATTTTTTCTTTTACTATTAACACGTTTCTTCAGCGTCGCCCAGCATCTTAAGAGAACTACTTGTATTACTACATGTCCTATTAGTTGGGGTATACTCACAATAACAATAAAGAACGAAAATATAATAAAGAAGGACAGGCGCCGGACCCCTCTGGACCCATACAACAATGGTACAATGTCACATGTGAGATCTTATTGTTCACCGCCTCGCTTTGTGCTTACTTCGGGCGCGTCACTAACACGGGGATACGGAGTAAATCTGGCAATATGTGCACAGGCTGTTATTTGGCGACGCAGCACCGTGGCAATTCCGTACAATGAGCTACGCATCCGCGTGATACAAAAATAGAAAAAGAAATAAAACAGCCTGGGGCCTTGTAGAACAATAAGTTACTCCGCAGAAGGAAGGGCGGGTCCGGCAGGAGCGTCGTCGTCGTGACGATCATTTCGCAATAGAAAGATACAGAGATGAGAGACATGCGCTCGGATCGGCAGGGTCCTCCATTCCTACATTGGTGTCTTCGGGGCCTTAGGCTTTCTATACGCCAAATGAACTGGCGGTGTCCATATCTGCAGATCTGGTACCCGAACCTTCCTGGGAAGTGCATGCTCGTGTCGTTGCTTCACCTCCGGTATGGTGTTCATCATCAGCGGAGCCTGATTGTCTCCCTCAGCAACGCGACCGCATGTGAGAAGATGAGAGCTCACCAAATATTCCCTAGAGAAAAGTCTGTCCCAGCTGATGTTTTGCATCCAGCGATGTTCCTGTATCTCATGGAGACCGATGCCAGTAGCACCGATGCGTGCGAGCGGGTCTACGTGCAAGAATCTGGATATCAAGTCCTTGCAATTAGGTCCCGAAGGCAGGGAGTCGATAGACCGTGGAAACTCTCGGTTTACGACCCTTGAAATTATGTCCTCGTTGGTATCATCGTCTTCTGCAACGAATGGCTACAGATTTCCGAGCATCAGACATTGCCTGCGCGAGGAAACGGATAAAACGTACGGAATTCCCCCCAATCATATTGTAAAGGGTACAGCCGACAGCCCACCAATCAATTATGGTAGGCGAGCATCTGGGCGGCGTTGTTTTGCTTTCTTTGTGTATCTCGGGACACATGAACGCGGATGTGCCCAGCACATACCATTCCTGCGGATCCTTTACTAATGTGTCAACCTCACGGATGAGGCCGAAATCTGCCAGGACCGGGTATCCAGAAGGACAGATGAGGATGTTGTCTGGCTTGATATCGCAGTGGAGCAGTCCGTTACGGTGTAGGAAATCGACACCAAGGGCTACGCAGGCAAAGTAGAACCTCGCGTGCTTGGGCGATTGAGGACCAACGTTGTCCAAGACATCTTCGAGTGACCCCCCCGCGAAGTATTCCAGGAGAGTGTAGAAATTGAAGTCGTCGGTGTCAGTAGTGATCAATCCTGCGATAAAGGGATTCCAAGGGAGGCTGCCCAGACAAGTGCGTTCAACATTCTTGGCATTATATTGATCTCCGATATTCGGCTGGGCATTGGGTTAATAAAGTTTACGCTTAGTCAACGTAGCCAAAAACTTACACCATCTTCATTTATCCGCATAACAACCTTTCTGACAATTTTGACGGCAAATAAAGAGCCCGGCTTGTCTAGTGGTTCTTCACGGCGAGTTGACTTGACTACTCCCACGGTACACGTACTACCGTAACCTAAAAAAAATAAGTAAAATGGCGAGGGAGAGCCAGGAAGATATCCCTCACCGATCGTTTTGATGTACAAAACATCGTTTATATAAAGCGGGGACGGTCTACGGGTCCTTGGTATCCTGAGCGTTGGAGGTGGAGCGCTCTTGTACTGAGGTAGAAAATTTTAGACAGAGCACTGAACAGGGTAGAAACTCACGCACCTCTGGCTCTACAGAATAATATTGTTTGAACCGATCCATAGCGCAGAACACGTCCACAAGTCTTACTGATTTTTGATCAGTACATCTCCGCTTGCGAGATGGCTCGGGGTAAGGTACGGAGGAGGTGCTTCTTTTCGTAGTGCGAGCTGGAGCCATGGTAGTTGAAGATGGGAAGAGGTTGTAAAGTGAAGGACAAGCTCACGGCAATTTAAGCAAAAGAAGTGGCACTAGGTCGACAATGACAAAGACCAACCACGAGACTATTGTTCCACGTTTTGTAAATAAAGTAGTGCCACTGTAACGCTGGCCAAATCTTACATTGTCCTCTGTGCGCTAAAAGAACAGCCTCGAGGGCCATGGCACCGCGAACAATGAATTTGTGCACGTAGCGACGCTCCCTGGAGATATAATTAATTAGCGGGTGAAAATGGCCTTCACAGGCATCAATGTGGAAGATTTTCCCGTAGAAGATAGACCAAGGTTCTGCAGGACTTTGCGATCACATTTTGAGAGGAACAAAGGAACTGCCTCGGACTGATCCGGCGTTTGATCGGACCAAGTGATGGCCGAAAGTGCCGACTCTCACCGATAATTGCATCCCGTTTGTTCTAACGTCATTGCGCGGCCACCGATAAATTCTGAGAGCTTACTATGCATGACGAGGCTTCATAAATATAGAGGAAGGGCTCCTCAACATATAACATATCTGTCGACCGAACCGGAGTATGGTCTACCATACTAGTATATCTACTAGTAGTGGCCACTGCTCCATTTGCTGTTATCGTACCTGTCTTTGTCCTCTGAAGGATAACATATCCGAGCTGTGATGGGTTGGATGGCCTTGTAAAGTGAGTTTCTCGTTCATGGGGAGAACTCCAGTGCTTATCTTTTAGATCGAGTCTGTGTTACGCTCAGCGCTGTCGCCTAAGTCTGATCTCTCTGAGAAAAGATGCCATTTTGGTTACTTGACTATTGGTGAACTTCCTTCTCAGGGACATGAAATCCTCCCTCATTCGCTTGGCTAGATGACTCGAACAAGTTTACGTAATAGAACTGGTGAGCACGAGCTCGTTATCCGCACCGTCCTTAACGAACGGACCGCCAGCAATACTTGACAGGCAATCCCCGCAGGGGATCCGTACCGCTCGTCCAGTTTTACTCTCCCCGTGAAACAAACAAAACGTAACATAATAATATAGACCTGTTCTTTAAAAATCATAAATATACATACGTACGATAAATAGTCATAATTAAACCTCGTCAACCCAATCATCCAAACACGTCTTCCTATCTGTAAGAGGAACGGCCGAATACGTCCTGACAATAGCCTCGTCTAATTTTTCCCACCTCCTCAGCCGAGCCATATTCTTTGGATCCAGATCGATAACAGTGACCTTAGACGGGTCCACCTCCTCCTGCGGACGCCTCGGATCCAACAAGTCCATCCTAATCATAATGGAACAATCCTTGAACGTAGCAGAAAGGAGATACGCGAGGAGGTGGTATCGTAAGTCCTCCAAGTTGGGAGACCGAGTCAGGTATTCATCGATAAAAGCGGACCAGTCGGCTAGAGAGGGATTGGGTTCGCCGACGCCAATAGCGCGCCCTGGGGGTGTATACCCATTTGTAGACTGCGGTAGATTCGCTGGGCTCTGGGCTTCTCTCCATAATAATGACAACCCCTCGATGTCAAGTGAATCAAGGGTCCGTTGGACCTTATTGAGAACCCGAAGGACTGGTGTACCCACAAGAAGCGCGAGAATTGCCTCCGAGAATGTTTCTCGGACATTCTCGTCGGATTCTTCGTATGCTTCGGGAGAGAACATCGAGAACCTCTACAGCAGTGCTATTCTTGAGATATCTGTCACGGACATAATGAGAAATGCATACCTGGCCCATACCAATTTTCGTGCCCTTGACAAATATCTTCAAATTGTTTACATTTCCATCGCTCTTGAGCCAATTGTCGTATAGAGAGTAGACCGCCTGCTTCATGCGGCCCCGATTATTGGAAAATAAATCTAGCGGGCAGTATCCGAGAGAAACGGTCTCTCCCTTCCCAGACCTCATACGCGAATGCATGCAAAATCGGCAAGTATTCGCCTTGATTGAACGGTTAGCCGCCGAAAGGTATGTTTTGTTGGGAAGAAAAGACCATTTGGGCTGGCAGAAGTCATTAGAAACTAATCAAAGAAGAGTAAGGCGCTACATACCTTGATTTCTACAGCCAGTCCTGAGCCGCCCACGAGGTCAGTGGCCAACACAGCCTTGCTCTTCGTCGTGTCAATGCCCCCGCTCACGGTCCTCTGCAAAGGGCGGTCTGGTTCGTGTGTCCGAGAAAGCTCCTCCAGCCACGCCTTGTCCACCAAGACCGACTGCAATTTTGGAAGGTGAACCGAGGGTATCAGCCGCTTCATACAGGTTTCTTGGAACACAATGGACGAATCGTCTGGTTCCTCTTCCTCCGCGACCGTCCCAAAGGCTTGCTTCTCAAGTACACGCATCTGCACCCCAGACTTGGGCAAACGCAATACCATGCCATCGAAGCTAGGATTCGGGGGACCGACGTAGGAAAAGACAATGGTAGCGCCGCCTTCGGAGACGTATTGCCAGTGTGATGGAAGCGTGGCGGCAACGCTTGATATGGAAACTGCCATGATAATCGGTGTCCGTGCTACGGACATGGGGTTCTCTTGACGTGGCTTGGCGGGAAGAGAGACAAAGTTCCGGCAATCAAACAAGGTCTCTTCCTTACGAGGTCTTCATTTACAGCTCGGGGGTAAAATAGAAATGAAAAATGAAAGAACAAAAGGAGAAAAAGAAAAGGGGAGAGGTGAAATTTTTTAATAAAATTTACCAAAATGATTTTTGAGTGTGAACCCGAAGACGGCGTAATTTTAAACGCTTGTAAAGGGCGCAGCTTCTGATGCCCGAAGCACAGCCACAGTAGGCGCTGTCGAACAATGGGTTTTGTGCCGAGATGCCGGCGCACACGCAAAGGTATGATGCAATGACTCAGCTCCTATTTACAGTATGTTATTTCCACGCTGGCTCTACTGATCGGAGTTTGCGATCCAAAAGGCGGATAAGCGGCATCGCGCCCAGTCTCAGTAACTGACATCATGACTCTGACACAGCAATGTGCCCACTGTCCACTTTGGATACTTCCCATTGTATAGCTCATGGCAGATTCACAAATTCCCCACCCGCCTCTTGAACCACAGAGTGATGATGTCAGTCTGTCAATGCCTATTTCTTGTTCTTGAAAACCACCAAAAAGTCATTGAAAACGGTGTAGAACACCTCACCATTCATCATTGTTTCATTCTCAACACCTGTCTTGTTGTCACAGGCAAGGGCTTCCTGTCATCCACCCCAGAATCTGCTGGAAAAGTTCACATAAATGAAAACGGATTTTTTACAGTATGAAAGTACTGGTTCTTCCTCGGCAATGGTGCCACTCATCTGGACTACCCCGTCTGCTCAAACTTTTTAGAGTGAATATGCCTTCTTCAGAGGAATGTATCAAAACGATAACTTGCGATAGATGAACTTGGCAGGCCAATAATGGATGCACCTTTCCAGGCCTCATTCAGCGACATCAGCTTTGCACCTAAGTACATTGATAATATTGTGTGATATCCAGACTGAATGGAGAGCTCCGAGGCATGCACTTGGTCCCTCAGGCCTATGCGAAATGGGTCCATTGTTCCTTCTTTTGATCTCTTAAGCTCCCCAATCTCTTGTATGCACAGTTCAACCACCACTGTATCTACAAATATTACGACAATGATGCCAACATCTCAACATTGCCACAGGACCAGGTGCCCACCCCATCGATAACATTCGCCAAATTCTCACACTAGAATCAAGCTTAAAGGAATGCATGGACTGTATTTCATGTGTCACTTTCCCATAGACTCCCAGTGACAGTTATGTATGCCTTTTTTTCACAAAATGGCATATTGGATTGGCGAAGAACTACCACATGCGCGCTGCTAAAGTCCCCAATCGCATCCAAGGATACGCGTTGTTTGCCCGATTCACCTGGGCAATGATACAGACTGTGCGCTCATTACCACCATACGAAACCCCTGTAGTACAAAAGAGGAGAGGAGAAGATTATGCTGCAGATTACTCCGAGCAGTCACCACCAAGTATGCAACGTAGAACTAAAGGTGGTGGTAGCCAAACTGGGGCTAGACCAAGTTCTCCTAGAGACAACTAGGCTACTCGGAGAGAAGATAGTGCAGGCTTCGACGCCGGCTCTACTCCTACGGATGGCATTCACACAGGTAGCAGCCACTCTGATATCAGTCTAGATGGTGCTAGTACTCTCAGTAATTATATTTTTGTAGCACTCATGATGATTACGAATGTTTAAAACTCGGCCCGTCTTCTGTTAATTCTTTGAAAGAAAAAGAGCGGGAACTGACAGCTAGCCAAATCCAACCTTTTAAGGATGCGGAAAATGGGTAGCATATTTTTGATTGCTTCTTCTCTATCTGATGATTTACAGACGGTCTCAGACCATTTTCATCGTTTATGTCCGATGCCTTGAAATATTATCCGGGATACGGCGACACCGAAGAGCTCAAACAAAGATATGTAGCTACTCACCCAGCGGTCTCAGCGATAGGGGAACCTAGTATGCGGTCGGAATAAGAGACTGCATTTTTTCTGGAGGCAGTTTATGTGTGGGCCGCCAGATCCCTTTCTACGCGTGAGACAATATGATCGCTTGCCTGAGAAGAGTCCATTGAATTTGGACGCGCTCATTCTACTATCTTTTTTTATTAGACTTTACATTCATCGGGCCATCATATTATTGAACGACCGCGTCAAGGTGACTCCAAAGTTCAAGGTTGAGATCTGAGATTTCCTGCTGTCTTACAGCTATACGGCGAGGAAGATGCCGGTGGCTGTGCTCCAGCCAGTCGACAGGAATACAAAACTGTTAGAGTGACCTTATATCATCTGTACTATTAGTTGTCCCCTTCGGGGTGACATACGAAAAAATTGGAACGATACAGAGAAGATTAGCATGGCCCCTGCACAAGGATGACACGCTTTCCCGGAGTGGTAGATCTACGGATCTCAATATTTATTTTATTTTGTGTAATATTTTAAATCTCAATTTTGACACATCGCGTCGGGAACAAAAAATTTCACTTCGAAAGTACAGGGTACAACTACGCCCCGGTAGGGCTTGAATGTATCTGTAGCGTGCAACGTTGAACTAGAACGAAACTTGACCAGCCATTCAACTCAGAGGCTCCCGAGGGTACTTCCTACAAGCTGCAAGATACTCCCCTTCGTCCTCTAGCGAAAACTCAATAGGCTTAGACAGCGGAACAATCCCTTCACCTCTTGATTCAAGCTCCTTTATCCTTTTCATCGTAGCCAGGCGTTTTCTGTTAACGCTGTACAGCTTGATGCGATGGCACGAAGACGTAACATGAAGATCCCAACTGTGAATCGTTTGTCAGTAAAATTCAGCAGCCACTCATGAGTGGAATAATCTACTTCCACGCGGAGCGAACAAAGGTTGGCTCCGTGTTATTAGAAGAGTCCCAAGTCCTGACGCAGAACTCGAGCCACCCCTCGGCTTCAACGGGGACATCTATTTTCCACAAACGCCAGGCGTGGTAGTGCTAAAAACCGTATCAGAAGGATGTCGCATTGGTTGAGGAAATAACGTACTTTCTCGGTCATGTCGTCAGGGTCGACGGCATACCACACACTTCCGCTAAAAGCAAGATGACGTCGTCAGGTCCGACACAGTACTCGCAAAAGAAAAAAGTCGGACCCATCAGGAGAGACCTCTACCCTTTCGACCCAGTTTCCTCCTCCGCTATACGCCCAGCCTCGTAAAGTCATCGAGCCATCGTGAACAATGACCTCCTTGTCCTGCGGAGTAATAATAGCGCTCCTATAATGCGAAGGTCAGATTAATTATACTACTGTCCCACTCCAAGATCCACATACGACACAGGCATCTGCTGGATGGAGAATCCATTTGAGTATTTCGCGTTCTGTTTTCCAATCTACCAAAATGGTTTAGCATCCACCAAGGAAGTCGGGAAGGATTCGTACCTGTGAAGTGTAATATAGATACTCTTGCCTTTGGACGGGGCCCATGCTAGGTTCGGCGAGAGCGTTGATCCTATACACCCACTTGCAACTCCTGGCACCGATATAACCGGCGACGACAAGGCGAAGCGGTGCACCATGGGACTTGGGTAGCGGCTCGCCGTTCATCTCCCAAGCTAAGAGTACTTCCTCGTTCTGCCGGACCTTTCTCCAAGGAACAGAGACGGCATAGTTGAACACGTTATTCTTCCTGTTGAAAGGTGAATACGGTGTAATCGTAAAAAGGGATAAACGTACTTGAAATATGTGTCAGCACCGATGAATTCGAGATGTTGACACTCAGGTAGGACACCGCCGCAGGCCTTTTTCAAAAATTTCTTCAACGGTACGCCGCGATATACAGCAGTCCCGCTAGGAAAAAAGGTCTGCGAATGCGACTGTACGAATGGGGTAGAAAACTAACATGGCGCCCTCACCTGTGCCAGAAACCATTAGAGACAGAGCGAAACCAGGGAGTCAGAAGCTTACCCCATGGTGCATTAATGAGCTCATCTCCATCTCCCGGATACTGATTAATCTGCTCGATTCGGCGCTAGAAATTGATGTTAGACTTTGTCGACGGCAGAAATGAATTGAAATATGGTTACCGTTCCACTGCATTGCAATGTTACAGTCACTTCTGTCTGTCTAGAGGAAGGATTAGAAGGATAGATAATTCATAAGATTGTGTGCTCACGGAAATTTGGATGCATCTTTGATATCTTTCATGGTTAGTTTGACGGGATTGTTGACGAGCCCACCAATCTCTAGCTCGAACGCGTCTTCATCAATATCAGGAATTCCTCCATGATTTCGAACACTAGCCCATACGTTAGATTTGGAGGAAGAGCGTGAAGACGAAAACACTCACAAATGCCACTTGTTATCGGTAATCTTCCCAGATAGCAGCTGATCGCGTCGCGTCTCTCCGTTGTACGGAAAATCCAGTAGGTGGATAAGGTCGGGCTTCTCCTTGAGCACTGTCTCCCAGCTGAAGTCCACAATGCCTTTCAAACCCAAGAGTTCGTGATACTCTTTCCAACGATGTCCGATCAAGATGGGATTGGTTTTGGGGAGGGGAACAAACTGAAATTCTGTAAAGGAAGTCAGTTCTGCCGTTCAGCAGTGGTATCGACACTGAGACCTGGAATCGGCGTGAATTCAGACTGATGAGCTTGGAGTATATGCGACGCGATGGCTTTGCGATTGGGGTACTTCTCCCACTCGACATATCTGGAATGGTATCAATATACCATATTCAATGATTGTGTAAGGACGTACCCTCTCCACCCAGGTTTTTCCTCAGGGAAGAGTCTCTTGACATCGAAAACTTTGGAGCTGCTGAATGACAGCTGGGACGGACTCAAGATTGAATCGTTGGCTTCTGAAGGGGCAGAGCTTGCACTCATAGTGAGATGTGAAAGGACGGAGATCTCTACCACTTCGGTGGTATATATATCTCCGGCGAGTACGTTGGGATAGCGGGACTTTTCGGCTCCACAATCATTAAAAGTCTCGGCATCTGATACTTTGCATTCACGTAGTCGTTCAATTAATGCCAGCTGAAAGCACTATGCCTGTTTGACGAAATCGCTGACGAATAGTGAATAGGCAGCTCGAAATGCATATAGAAACGAGAATATGTACCATAAAAGCACTGCGAAATGGTATCTGCCCAAACTGGTGCCAATAATAGCCGAGAAGCATGATATAATCAAGGATAGCCAGAGAGTTCACACAACGCCCGATAATATAATTGATAAGTAGGGCAGGCAATGTCAATGTAGAACTCAGAGTAGGATACCAAGACACAGTGACAGCAGGAAGATCGCGATGATTGGTTGAGAACATATAGATATTACCAAGTGGCTTCTCACTGCAGGCAGGTGATCATCTATCTGCAGCATGTTTACCTATTCTTCCCCATGTTATACATAATTCTCGCGTCCATCACCAGAACATCGTCGATTACCAGTCCCCGGTTGGAGGAGAAGCAGAGCACCTGTTGCTCGTTCAAGCGAGTAGCGATGTCGACCTGAAGGTCCAGTATGTTTAATTTCCGATGCACACTGGTCCTGGTTCGGATAGCTAGTAGAGTAATGATCACTGGCCAGTGAGTGTGCGTCTAGTCACCGTGACCGACTTGAGTAAAAAGTCGGAAAGCGGGCCGCTTACCGAAGTCAACTTTTGCGGCAACTACCAGCGGCTCGTATCCGTGACTCGGCCTTCGACACCCAGCCCCTACTACGGTAAAGACGCCTCCCCCTGGGGCAAATTTATAGTGGTTTTTCAAAGAGACGCTGTTAGTTGTTTATAGTTCTCGTCCCAGCCTTCTGTCCAGTTAATCGGTGCCGGCCTGGGATGCTTGCAGCCTTGTTTCCGGATTTTGAACTATCAGGTGCTGTAGTATCTGCCTTTTTTCAGACTTTACGAAATTTATACCTCATTTCTACGATGCTTCATCTGCGGTGATGAACCAAAAAGAATAGGCAAAAAGTGAGTTACATCATTGCAGCAAATGACGATAGACTGACAAATTGTACGAGTATGTGTACCAAGTACAATATGACCTTGGACGAATTGATGTGAGAGTATCAACAGTCGGGTCGAGGCAGACACTATACGAAGCATGGAATATAGCGGAATGCGACCTTTCAGACTAACCCATACTTGGCTGCGAATGGATCATCCCCTTCTCCGTTGACCATTATCTCCAAGAACCCTGCAGCAGCTTCTGCGGGTCCTTTGCCAGTGATATGCTCCAGAAACGCATACGCCAGATCAATTCCTGTGGTGACATCAGGACTGCAGTGTCGCTTTGATCAGAACGAGCTTACCGGCGGTGATACCTGAACTCGACCAGATTTTCTTGTCTTCTGTGGCAACCCATCGAGCTTTAGCGACCCAGGTTATGGGAAGGTCTTTAGTATCCTCCTACAAAAACAGCTGGATTAGAAGTGTACAGGGGTCGCATCCAAGTCTAACCTTGATCACTTTGAACATTTCTTTGTTCGACGTGGCGCGTTTCCCGTCCAAAAGCCCTGTGCTAGACAGGATCCACGACCCAGTGCAAATTGTCAGAATGTATTTGGCATTCGGTCCTTGTCTCTTCAAGAAGTTCATCAGGCTGTGCTCCGCCTTGCCATTGCCAATTATCCCTGGTAGTTGCGTAACTTAGATTGTAGGAGCACGTCTTTTAGAGCTGGCCACGCACCTCCGGGAATGAGAATGATATCAAATTGCTCTTTGGCATCGTCGTAGGTCTGGTCTGGGAGTATCTTTGGACCGGAAAGAGGGACGATGGGATCAAGTGTGTTCCCGAGGTACGTCGCGTCGATGGCGCAGTTAGTTTCGTTTGCACCGAGCATGTCTGGGAACATCTTGCGGATCGGGGTGCTTCGAAGTGCCAGTAACTCGACGGGTCCTTGATAGTCGAGCGATGTAGCCCCATTATACAAGCATACGGCCATGTGATAAACGGTGAACGGAGCTGAAGACATTGTGGAGGTGGATAGAAATTTATCTACTGTTACTGTCCGCTTTATATAGACCGCAAAATAGATGGATGCCAAGGCTTGGCGAGTACGTTTTGTGTCGGCAAGATGTGAAATAGATCAATATCGCTCATATGGCCATCGCGAACCCCGGATGTTATGATCGTTTCATCCCGCTGAATCGAGCTCAAATCTTGAAGAGGTACATATGAACCCACTTTAATATCATGCAATTGATCCCCTGTTCGATCACAATATACTTATCACAGTAGCCTTTCTTTTTGAATGCAGCCATTGTTGTGAATTGTCTGATCAGATAATTCGTGACCGTTGGGCGAAAAATACGGTGATTTAGATCCGCTACACTCGGTAAGAATTCTATCGCTTACATATTGGCTGAAAGTACTTAATGGGAAGACTGAGTGGTAAGACGCAGTCCGATGCTTACCAAGTCCGACGCGGACGATGTAAGCTTACTACGATACATCGCTTTATTTCCGCGCCGAAGTTTTGAGTGGGTTTCATGTACTCGCGTGAATTATTTGTGTACTGCGCTGAACCCCTCCCTAGATTTCTTGATGTCCTTCCTTCATCTGTCATCACGATATCTTTAGCAGAATTGAAGGACTTTCGAATCACACCCTTCTTAACAAGCGACATCGAAACCGTGAGGACAGTCCTGTCAGCGAGCGTAACTTGCTCACCCATCTGTCCCTAGATGCCTTTGTACAACAGACGAATTCGCTCTGCGAGACACTCCACACCTATCATGTTCCTTCAATCTCGTTGGAGCTATACGATAAGGTCTCGATTCAGAAGCAGTTGAAGTAGTGGAACAGAAGGCATGCCGAGCTTTATTCACTCCGGGTCATCAGTGCCATTCGTCTCGACAAACTTTCGTTAATCGAGTCACTTGCGTTTACCGATGTGACTACTATTATTTGAGAAGCCCTGGATGCTTCCCCGACGCGTCGTGAGATGGCTGGTCCGCAGGGCGTATAGAACACCTTTGACATTGGTCCTGCGAGTAACAGGAAGACCCTCGCATGTGACCTGGACAATTTCTCATCCTTGAATCCCCACGGTTTCTGCTAAAGAGCTATGAGACGGTAAAGTTAGAGGCAGTAGAGGTGATTAAGCTGCTTTGTATGACCTTCTGAGCATTGTAGCTCGTAGAGAGATAAACCGATCCAGCGCTGACAGATATTCAATTGAGAGTATAAAGAATAAATAAAGAAACATACTCAAAAGTGATCAGGTTAGGATGCTATATAGTAACGACCATCAGCATAGCTGTAATTTCATGAAGCTGACAGCAAAGTCCTACCCATTGAGAGGAGGCAACGTTCTGAAAACCGTCACATCAGTCAAGACAACAAAGACAGCTTCAAACAAGGGCTCACATTAAGGACAGGAGAAAATGACGCTGCAAATACTATGTCACTGTTTCCTAGAGAAAAGTTAAACGGACATGGCAGCATCATTACTCTCCAAGCCCATCATGAAAACAACTTCAGCAGTCGTTCCTATAGAATGGTTACCCAGAAACGTTCTGACACTTTTAAAAAATACCAGTACTTTGCATGGTAGGGAACGTCAGGGTTGTTCTCGCGTCATCCGTCTTACATGCATATTCTCCCTACCGACGAGATCAATAGATCAACAAACGGCTAACTGGATGACTTACCTCAAAATATTAGGTACTATCGCGTTAGAAATATCAGAAAGGCCTAGCGTTGACGCTATCAATGAACACGGACCGCAACATCATCATAGGAGAACCCGTTTTCCACCAGCCCGGCTACAAATGGTCTCAGCCATGCTATGACGCCAAGAAGAGGAGTACGGGTACAGAGAGAACTGTAGAGATGGTTGTCATATTCAGTGGGGGTAGGGGAGAGGAT
The DNA here is from genome assembly GCA_030407005.1 of Desarmillaria ectypa. Lineage (NCBI taxonomy): Eukaryota > Fungi > Basidiomycota > Agaricomycetes > Agaricales > Physalacriaceae > Desarmillaria > Desarmillaria ectypa. The sequence goes on along the minus strand of JAUDYN010000002.1, from coordinate 3,532,635 downwards.
AGGACTGAACGGAAACGAGGTAGCAATATGGTTTTTGTCAAATATTCTCATTGCGAGTCATAAAATAACAATCAACCCAAGATCAGGGAATTCCGCCTTGAGGGCATTAACGAAAGTTGGTCATCGATAGCTGTATATTTTCCCGAAGTTAGAAAGTGAATATTGCACGCCAGTAAGTTGCACAAACGAGGTTGCGAAACCATCCTATGATGTGTGGTCAATATCGGGGACAGAGAGAACTGGAAGATACTTGCTTCGTTTCCGACCTCAACATATTTCAATTTAAAAGGTTCTGGGTGACCGAGAGATGCCCGCAGCGCAGCCAGGGCAACGTTCCAGTTAATTCCACGTAGTTTCGAAAGCAAGAATGCTTTGAACTGACCATTTTCATTAGTAATGGGATCACCGATAGTGAAATAGATCTATATGCATGGTTTACCAATCACACTAGTCAATAATTTCTGGGGACACTAACCTGATCTATCGCATGCTGAACATAAGGTCCCAACTGGTCCTGTGGTACAGATTTGTTTGGCAGCACCTAGATCTATGTAACAATTAAAATATTCATGTTTATTATGTAGCAAATCGAGTAGATAGAAAAGTTTATTTATTTTGAGTCTTTCGTTGATATTGAGGCGGACGCAAGTACAAATTCAGATCCCCAACCCATGAGACTGAGATTCTCAGCGGAATAACAAAGCTTCCGTGAGAATATGAGTAAAATGCATCTAAACACTTTCCGTCAATCGGTGTTCCCTATCCTGTTGTCGCGTTCGATGCCAAGGTAGCAGGCGACTTATGTGATCTAACCGAGACTTTGGTTGAGGTGACCCTGACTAAAGGACTCTTTAGCAACAACGCCCGAAGTCTCTGACAGCATTCAGGATCGAACGGCCGAATTCTAACAAGCGCTATCAGGATATCGGGGTCTCTGATATTGAATCGTGGTGATGGCACCAAGACTGGGACCGAGCCCAGCCATTGACTGTACATGGTCAAGGTAGAAGACACGAGAAAGATATTTTAAGGTTCATAAAGATGGCCCATTGCTTGCTGGAATGTCTGAATCTCCATGGCATCATCCCGGGGCAATGGTATTGAATCGATGATGCCAACGACATACGCACCGCAGAGCGATGCTGACCATGAAGAGACCGGTTGCATCACAAGGAACTTGAGGCATCGCTGTTGATAAAATGCATCATATGCAGGGCTAAAGCGCTTTTCTAGACACTGCACCAGGAAGTCATGCACAGATCTAGTCCTAGAAGAAATAGGGAGCATGGACCATTCAGTGGTCATCAAAGTGATGAGCAGCTGAAAGGCAGGCGAGGAAGCATGTATACGTGAAGCCATATGATCCTTTATCACTAAATGATAGTAGAAATCCAGGACCAAATTGCAGCAGTTATGAGACTTTGAATTAGTTGGATTCTGGCTGAAGATGGGAGTTTCCACGATGACCGACTCGAGTATCTTTCAAACGAACTCAAAGTTGTCCCAGAAGTAACCCCATTCTCTCAATATGCCGAACATCAAGTCCAGCAAGCTGGTTTCAGGGGTCTCATAAATATCTGTGCCTGTTGGTAATTGTGAAAGTCTGTGAGTCACGAGATGGTTAGAAGCCGCCAACGCTCGACGCTCGACGCACTCGCCAGGAAACGGATCGAACGGCAACAGCCAACACATGTACTCGAGTGCCTTCTCGGGAAAGTACTCGAGCACTTGTCGAAAGTCTACCACAAGTGGTGAGGCAAATAGCTGCTGCTCTTGGGTTTTTTTCCCAGCAACGATACTAGTCACGGCTGAACAAATGAGCATTGAGAATCAGTCATTCATATCAAGGAGGTCAGGGCCCCAGTCGTCTGCTGCCTTCTGCGAGAGGTTTGCCCAGACGATGGGAGGAAACTTTGCTGGCGTCTCGAGGCATAGAATATTGTGGAGTAATACACTAGACCTCCATGGCTCCGAGAGTATAGCAATTTTTGGTATCTGGGTCACGAGAGTAGCACCAAGCTCGTTTAGGCCCATTTGGTCTGAAACAACGGTGTACCACCGCAGAGTTTCCACCCTAAAAAGGAACATGACAGAGCGAAGAAGACGTTCGAATTTTCGCTCCATTCCTGATGGTATTGTCATTACTTCCAAGACATTATCGGTATAATTGTTTCCGGTTGGCGACAACAATAGATTCACTTGCACATCGACAATTGATGGACTGACACAAAAAACTTCATCCACTTCTACCAGTGCTTCCATGGGCAGCCCGCCTATGGTTTCAACAACGATACCTTGAACCGCAGGGTTTGATGAGATAGAAAACAGCCAATGCAATGCTTCGGCAGATAATCGAAGTGATGCCTTCTCCACTGCTTCAAGCTCTAGTTGCTTCAGGGAGCTTGGCTTTACAGTGATATGATCCATTGGCTCCACTTTTTTCTTACGCCTATGCTGCAAGAGCTGAAGCAGTCCATTGCATTGCTTCTGAAATAAGGAGGCGATATAAATGTAGGGAGGGTATGCGAGATCACAAAGCGGGGTGCGGTAGGGACATTGCGGGAAATGAATAGGAAGGATGGTCACGATCGTATATGACACAATCAGCAGTACAGTTCCCGAACAAACAATCCATGAAAGAGCAGCTCGAAGGGGATGAAGGAACAGTGACAATCCAATGAAGAACAGCGCTAAAGCCAGATGCATGGAGAACGGGTAGTAGACCAACGATGACCTCGACATGCCACTTCTGGAATCCCATATACCGGTACTGTCGAACGAAGCACCGGTCGCGCGGAGTTCCGGAGGGGAGGTCATCGTAGTGATGCAGCCATTGTTTCACGAGGACGGGCTACCAGTGCTGTTGTCAGGCTGAGAAATAGGCTGGTGAACCACAATCCGTTCACCCAGACATCGGTAACTGAAGGTACAACTGCAGTCTGAAGGTTGAGCGAAGAGACGGGGATTGTGTCGACGAGCGAACCATTGGCGATCGCACGTTGAACGAGGAGCAATTCTAATAGGAGAGACGCCGAGACCTGAGCATAATCAGCTTGCAGGCTCTGGGACGTCTGGACAACAAACGTCGTAACGACCGCAGAGAAAAGGCCGGCCTATGATGATACTCTCAGCAACAGAAGAGACGATCAATGTTTCGCTCACAAAACCAGGAGAACGTCGACGTTATCCCGAGATTCTTCAATCATGTTCACGTCGTGGATCACACTCTCTTCCTGGTATGTTCTCCACACTCTGGCGTTAGGCGTCGTCTCTGCGTACATGGGATCTTCGGGGAACCTGTCTTCATAGTTGGATGGGTCATTGCCTAACAAATTCCATCAGATATCCGTTGTGAATATAAAGACAATATGATACCTCTCCTCGCTGTAGGTTGCGCTCTGTGCATCCCGAAAGCCTTCTTCGCCTTGGAGGATGTCGCGGGATTCGAAGGCTTGGCAACGTTGTGCATACTCTCCTCATCGATTATCTCCGCATCTTCCTTGTCCTCATCCCTATCGACCTCATCTATACCTCCTCCACCATCATAGATGTTCGGGTACTCAGTAGGGTCCACCACCTTCCTTTTTGACTCGCTGCAGGATGCTTCATCGGATTTCTGTGGACTGGATATGAAGAGCTGTATGATGTGGTACAAGACGAAGGGAGCTGTAGTTACGTGGCTGTACTTGCATTGTTATTGACCGCTGCATGACTATTCTCACACTAAGCGCTCACGACTGACGCCTCGCGATTACTGTTTCCGGGTCAGAATGGACAGCATCCTTTGCAAGCGAGATTAAATGGCACGACCTCTAGGGCAAAGGTATAGAGAAAGCCATACCAAATTTTGCATATTTAAAGATTGCATGTCGCTTTTGGCAATTGAAGATCCTTGTATGGACGCTGAACGAAGTAATCGCTTTTCTGTTGTTGAACGTTGAGTGCATGTCCCAGTCCGTTCGAACATGAGAATTGACGTTGCGGTCGATTGACAAGTTTTGGGCCTGTGATTTGATCTCCGGCGGCAACTGCGCTGGGCTACTGGCAGTCGATACACTCTTGTGAAATTTAGTGCAACGAAGAGGGCATAAATGACCATACAAGTAACATACCAGAAGAATATTAACTAGACTGTGTGATGAATGAGGTTTGCTACAATAATAAACGCTCAGCGTCAGCTTGTAAGAGCAGTCTTTCAAGTTCTTGTTGATTTCTTATGCGGCCGAGAAAGATAAAAACAAAACTACCATTATACGCAAATACAATCCCAAGAAAATCGTGTATATCAGGCCTATGCACACTACATAAATCATATCATAAACATAACAGCATCAGAAAGCACATCGAGAGCTAAGAGTAATAAAAAAAAAACGTCACGGAGGTGGTAAAGGATAATGATAGGCCTTCCTGACAATTTGCCAGAGAGACTCTAGGCTCTCTATAACCTTATCCCGCAGAGGACGTAGATCTTCCCAAGACATCGCTAGGAGGGCTTGCCAGGATTCCCAATCGTAGTGGAGTTGTATGGCTTGGGAAGACGACGAAGATGTCGATTCCCAAATCACCTGTGGTGGGGGCGTTTCCAAGGACGGCTCAGGTTTGGTTTCAGGTGTGGTAGTAGTAATGGTGGTAGTGATGTGCGAATTCGAAGTGGGCGAAGGGTGATAGATATCTTCACTGCTTGACGGTTCCGGAGTCGCCGATTCGTCGGCGGACCGCCGTCGCGTATTCGAATACACAGTGGTAGTCACGACGACAGGTCTGGGTTCATCGTTCCAATGAGAGCCTGCAACCAACGAGTAGCCATCCAAGGACTGGCCAACGCGTCTGAGCTGGGAGGATAGTGGTAGGAAAAAGGCGCATGAAACAACCAGGGACACTATGCACATATATAGCCCAGATTTCCACCAGGACAATATTGATCCGCTATCCGAAGGCGAGGAATCTAATGCCAATGTAAGGTGAGGGTAGAAAAATTCTTCCGTAGAGTAGTGTAGTAGACGTCGTTTTGATTGGTGATACTGAAAATTCGAATCCAAACAAGTAATCCCGTGTCCTGTAAATAGATGAGTACGACGTAGACAGGAAACTTGGGGGAATACGAAACACACCAGGGACATCGTCAACAATAACTTCCAGCCTACCAATCGGGACAGCAAATGTAGGTAAAAACACATCAAACCGGGTGTCTTCTCGAGCTTTCCCTTTCCCTGCACCGTTGTCCGCCTTGACAACATAGTCCACGACAACGGAACCACCGTTCATCGATCCGATATGTACTCGGACCCAGCTAATCCACTCCTTCCCGCTCATCTGCTCAAACGGAACGCCGCCATCTTGATGATGCTGCTTGGCAGCAGCAGTGGCTTCGTACTTCACAGGTACACCCTCCACACTAACGCACGCGAGATCCACTTTCGGTGGTCGTTTACCGTTCGAAGATGACACTTGCTCCAAAGATCCCAACCCAAACTCCAACCACTCGGAATCCGGATCCGCCATCGCAGTCAAACTCACCCGTACTGCATAAGCACCGAGATGCGAGCCCTCTCGTAACACAAGTGGCGTAACTGTTGCAGTTACAGACGGGATAATCACAGGCATATCCTGTTTGGTTTGGTTCACTGAAGACAGCATCTTCATAAGCAGCGCGGGAGAAGATGAGTGCGAAGTATTTAGATATCCCTGGTTGCTGGGAGTTCGCGGACGACTGGGAGGTAGCTTGCCGTTAATCGCAACGCTGCGTAGGGCAATCCTTCCCCCACCATCGCCACACTTGGTGTGCCCGCCTTTCTGGAGTACCGTCTTACGTACTTGGGCATCGCGTCGGTAATCTCCAGTGGAGTTGAATACCTCCACATTGGCGCTACCACGATCAACTTCATTGCGTACAATGATTGATACAATCTCGGAATCTGTGCCAAAAACAGTGAATCCAGGGAGCAGAACGGGTTCGGGATCTGATTCAGATTCGCCTCCTGATGGCGTTCCGGGTGTTTTGGGGGTAATAAGGATGGTACCGGTGATCGTGAATGTGAACGTGTTACGCGAAGGTGGGAGAAGTTCGTTCATGTTGATGTGCAACGTGATTGCTTGATTGGGGGGAGGTGATGGTACTGGTTCCGACGCAGAAAGACCCACCATCGACGCACCTGTCGAAGGTATTGATGATATGGCAGACGCAGATCCTTCGAAGGAATAGTCAGCAACATTTTGGACCGGCAACGGTGCACGGAGCAGCGATGGCGTTGATGAGGACGCAGAGTTTGCCTTGGCAGACTCTTTGGCTGCCATTGATGAGAGCACAGCGTGAGATGAGTTGGAATCAAACGAATCATGTCGTTGGGCATCAGTCGGCGGAGGTATACCTACGTCAAAACCTGTAAAACCGGTACCGCCCGTAACTTGCCAATTGTTAGGGTAGCCTGCTACCCATGAAACGTCGGAACCTTTCGAAACTAGGCCAACGTCCATTCCCAAGAGAGTAGCAACACCAGGGAACCAGATGCCTTTGCATGTTCCCTTGTATTCTACATCCATGAGGATTCCTTCAATGCCCGCTCTGTCGGGGTGTTTCGTTTTCCCTCTCACAGTGCAAGTCATCGTACCCTGGACCTCTTTTGTTCCGACTTGCCTCCTTCCAGCCGAGTCTCCATTAGCAATGTTCTTCATAGGTTTCGCCCACCTTGGAGAGCCTTGGTCAGGCAGCTCATCCGAACTAATGCGCTGGAAAAGACTTACCTCACTCGTATCCTTTCTGTACTAGGAAATGTGCCCTGGATACCAATACCTTCGAGAAGACCGCCGGCGGAGGAATCACTGGATTCGTCATCTGCAAAGTTATTGTACGAGTTCGTACGCGACATGCGCGTAGGGCGACTGACATGGGGATCAGACGTAAGATCCCACGTCCCTGCGTCATCATCAGAGAGCGATGCTGTCGAGGCTAAGGAGTCCCTGGGAGGAAATATCCGTAGCTTAATGTTATTGTGTAGGCACCGGGGAGTTGGTATGGAAAGCTAAATTCTTTTAGATCAGAAGACAGGAACCCACTGCGCCTCAAACACGTACCAAATACGGCGCGCGCGGTGGTCTTGAGACGTACGGAACCATCAACTCAATGGCAGCCATGAACTGGACGTGATTCCGATCGCCAACGGACCCGCGGCGACGTCCAAACGAAATACGGGAATGAGGTTCAGAGCACTGGGGAAATACTTTGGGAAGGACGTAGGATATGTTGTACCCGCTGACGAGAATCTTGCCGGTATACCGCTCGTCCACAACCCCTGGAACATCACTTGTATTCGCTTTAGAAGATCGGGCGGAAGTAGTTGATGTTGAGGCATGAACAGGGCTCGGGGATAGATTGAATACTTCATTAAATGATTCTGGGGACCTTGCGGGAAGATTCAGCGCTCGAGCGGCATTATTCAACAGCGGCGACACAGCGGAAGAAAAATGATACGGAACAGAGTTGTTGTCGAGCGGATGCACTTGGGACAACGCAACCTTTATATTCTCCTCTAATTTCGGCTGTCATTTTATGCCACAGAGGTCGGTACGAAGAGACGTACCAGGAAACAATGGGATAGTCGTTCCTGGCTCGACTTGGTCCACAGGTACAGACATCTAGAAGACGCGCTCAGGACCCAGAAAAAAAGGGCGACCAAGAACAGGAGCACGCACCTTGAGGTACATCTTAATGTTTGCAACATCCTTATCCCTGTTCGCCTTGCCCTCAATCGCGATTCGAGTCACGATGTTCAGCTTTTGCGTGCCGTTGATTGTGGTTGAGTAGTTTGATGTTGAGAATGACGTCGGACTCGTAACGCGCTTTCCTGGCGTAACACCAGGACTAGCCGGCCGTCCGTAACGCGACGGCGTTTTGATAGCCATGTTGAAGGGTAGAGTAAGTCGCGTCCGTTGACGAAAAAAGCAACAAAAGTATAGCAAGTCGCGCTAGATGAACGACAGTGGTAGAGAGCGAAGGTATATGAAGCCCGGAGCCGTCACGGAACCAGATAGAGACGCGCCCGACAACGGTGAGGGTAGTGGCAGAAAGAGGCACGCGTCCACAATTGGACCAAACATCGGGCCGTCACTATGGAAAAACTGGACTGATGGAATTAATTCCCCTCAAGTGCCACACAATAAGAAAACAATGGAAAATTTCGTGTAGGCAGTCTAGCTATAGTACATTGAACAGATTCGTAGCAAAGGAACAGATCAACACAATTAAAAGCATGCTACGCCGCGGGCCGGCTTGCCCAAGGAGTATTCAACAGGTCAAGTAAGGCATTGCATTCTTCCTTGTAATCCAGCTTACTGATCCGCGAGATGCCGTACCTCACTCTGACAGTGTCCTATATGGAAAACGGCGTCAACGGGAGCAAGAAAAAACATAATCAACGAGCATACATTATACGAATCTTGCTTGGCGCGACAAGAGAAGTTGTACGTTGTACCGTTTGCTCGGTGCATGATGGAATTGAATTGAGAATCATCCTCGTTCTGTAACGACACGAATTATCAGTGAGGGCAGAGGGCACTCCCGAATAAGAGACGCCTACCTTCTTCGCCATCAGCTCATCCGCAGACATGTCAAAAATCATTTGGCCAACTTCATTGAAGCCATTAAGCCATGCCTGACCAGACCAGTCAGCCACAGCCATGGAAATAATGTATCTAACGGTAACAGGGTAGTCAGCCATGCCGGGCAGTGTTGAAAATAACCTTACCTGTAAGAAGGACTTTTAAAGTCCTGTTCGCACTTCTCACATCTCCAGTGCTGGTTGATTTCAACGACCTTCTTGTTACACGACTCGTTTTGACACGCTGGATAGGCAATGTTGTCGGACTTGATGTGCATGACGGTTGCGCGCGTTGAGAAGTATTCAGTTTTATCAGACTGACCCATTTCGGACTCCTTGACTTCCAACAAGCTCCGCATTTGGGAGCGGTTGAAGCCACCAGCGCTGGCGCCTGCAGCGGCACCTCGGCTGTGGGCCTGGAACGTAGACGTTTGACCTTCATTATCATACCAACCACGGAGAGCGAATGCTTCCTCTATATCAGGGTTGACGGACATCATGGACGAACTGACCATGGAAAGTGAGCGTCCTGATGACATGAGTCCGTTTATCCGGTCATTAGATAAAGCTGCCCTTACCACCAAAATCGCCGACCCTGACTCCTTTGAATGCAATGACGGGTTGTTCGTTTTCATGTTGATATTGTTCAGCTTGCTTGCCCCACAAGGTGAGACGAACGGAAAAGTTTGACTGATCAGCAAGGGTCAACTCCCGCTTTTTCGTCTGTCAACGGCATCCGTGAGTTGGAGGAGAAATGATCGGACAGATAGTCCCACTCACAGTCCGGGAAGTCGCCTTTGATACGATCTCACTGACGGTACCAACTTCTTTCACAACAGCGATGACATCTGATAGACAGATACAGTAGTTTAACAATAGAGTTATGCAAGTTAAATGATTACTTACCACAGGTAGCATCTTTTGCGATTCCCTCGAGGCCAGCAAGTGATACAAAACTGTACTTCACCATCGGCAGACCTGTGGTTTCAAGACACTGTTACAAACGTCAGAAAAAAATCACGTAATCTGCAACAGAGCATACCTCCTCGATAACGGTATTGCGTTCAAACGCAAGTTCGTAATCATTCGCCAGGTTCGAAAACATCTTCTTAGCCAAATTGACCCTGGCCTTGGAGACGTAGTAGACTTTACCCTCCTCGAATTTGGAATATAGATCATCGGCCACAGTGTTGAAAGCAGTGCCGCGAATCTCGCCCGTTTCGTCCATTAGCGTGACGTTGAAAAGCTTTCCTTCACCGCGCTGATTGGACCATGTCTTCATGTCCGATTTATGAGTGCAGCGCGCCTTGATGGTCCACGTGTTCTGGTATGGACTCAGGCCCTCAATGGGATGCCAATTCAATTTCACGCCGGATCCAGTCCGCTGAGGCTGACCTGACTGCTTTTGATGTGACTGCGGTGGGCGTGGAGTCACTCCAGTCGACGCGCTGGAGGTCCCCTGTGCTGGGGCAGGGGTGCCGTCAGTCTTGTTGAGGGAGACAGGGTTGCCGATTTTTTCCGCAGGAGTGCCAAGCACTCGGATCTCGAGCACAACAATCAACCTGGACGTGTTTAGACTAATATCGCGACACAGACACAGTGACGCGTACCTTCGCTCTTGCACAACACTGCAGGTCATTTTTTCGACCAAGATGACAGTGTTCTTCGTCACCGTCTCTTCGTCCACCAGCGAGTTTAGCTGGGTAGCCAACATAGCCTGAATGTAGTGCATGCCATCTGACAGGATGATACGATACCGGTCCTGCGCGCCCTTGGTTTGAGGTACTTTCTTGGTAGACAGGACCTGGAGAGTGACTTGGCTTTGAAATATCTTATCTTCCATATCGGATAGAGTGAGACGCGAGCAAGCGTTAGTAGTGAGATTATAGGACATGGTGGTGAAAATGAAAGACAGAGGCGCGTGACTGTCAGTAAACGCGCCGAGTCACGCAGAACGCTATCCCACGCCACAGTCGTGGGAAGACAATCCTCGTCCGGATTTGGCTTTCTGCCAATCCTCCTCATGCAAGGTCCCAATACTTTTCCATCTATCTCTCTGCCGTGATAGCAATTTTCTTCAGTCCAGATGTCGACATGTCTCTAATTCGACGCCCAACGACAGTGGCAAAATAACGTGTATTACAGCATTATCAAATAGGCTCTCTCGAATCTCGACACGTTTGCTCATCGATCTGACACACTGCTCATATATCGTATTTCGACGTCTTGCACGAAAATCGATTGACAACGAACGGAACAACAAGATAGGCAACCGTAATTTAGCTACTATCAACTATCCCCTGCGTCCGAAATTTTCTGGTGCCTGATCATCACAAATTATACCGTAAACTTATTAACGAAATTTTAGATTATCACTACTAACTGTGACCCAAAAGTCATTGTAACCTAGATACTTATCGCTTGTCATCGCAACCTCCCGACGTTTGCTCTCCGCATGATCCCTTAAGAGACATCAATCATTCTCCCATGGCGTCCATTAAATGTTGCCCTTCAACATGGCGCGTCGGGTAGCGTCTCGAGTCGCCTTCAACAGGCGCGACACCTCGTTGCCACCTGTACCTCGGACTGCTGTCTGGTCCGAATTCTGGCTGTTCTGTCTGTCCATCCTGTCCATCATCGCACTGACCGGACAACCCGCCGGGATTCCTTTTTTCGTCCGTGACATATTGACAATGTAGCGGCAGGCAATTCGCATGTGCAGATCTCTCAGCTTTTTTAGAGCCATGACCGCCGCATCGTACGGCTCGCGAAGCGATGGTGTGCTCCGCGCCAGCTCCCTCACGGATCTCGGAGTGCTGGCCAGATGCAGCAAATAATCCCTATGATGTCCGGGCATGTAACGCCTCATCCTCTCCATGAATCCGCCGTCACCGCCCTTGTTCTGTTCCGAAGGAGCTGGAAGGCGTTTTTCCCGCTGTGAAAAATCGATGTTAAGGAAAACGTCCAGCGCGTGCATGAGCGTGCTCTGTCCACCCGACGGTCCACTCAGGTCTAGAAGATGACAGTCCGGCACACCGTCGTATATCCACCCGGGAGCATCTGGACCACTGGCATCGCTTCCGCAAAACCATGGTCGAACCTCCCAATAGAAGACATGCGGATCACATAATGGCTGCACCGACTGTATGATGTCGCTGATGTCTTCTATTATTCCCGTCAACCGATCCAAATCCCTAGCGACTTTAGACGTAGCGATATACGTGGACAGATTGGGTAGTCGGTTGTACTCGTCTATGATGTGCAACGCCTCTACGCCTCGAAGCTCTACCGTATAGCTGACAGAGTAGAAAAATCGCTCGTCGTCAGTACCGGAAAACACGTCCAACACTCGCATGTTCTCTATGGAAAGTTGCTGCGCGGGATTTATGAGTTCCCAGTTCCATAGCACGGTATCGGCGTAGGTAAGGATCGGTGCGATTCCAAGGAGACGTGATACTTCCACAAGGGGAATAGCGAGAGATTCGGGTACGTGAACCGGGGACGCGTCCTCCGACGTGGCGGAGTGCGCATAGTAGTGCGCTAGATACGCGAGAACGTGATGCGCTCTCTGAAGCAGCAACTTTTCAGATTGCAGATCGACTACGTCGAGAATAGGCCACTAGTAAAAATCCTCATCAATGGCGATTTTCAAAACTGCGACGGCCAAGAACTTACCAATTTGATATTGGATCTCCAAGCTTCTCCCCTATGCCGTTTGTTTATGGCATCGTCACTGTCATCTGTACCCAAGACTAGGGCCTCGGACGCGTCAGACAAGGCCAGCTCCCATATGGCGTACTTGGAAGGAAGTTTGGGAAGCGGTTGGTGAGGCAAGAAGCCTGTTTCATCGTCGATGTCGAATTCTGAGGGTGAACGAGTTATGTCGATGGTCTTGCGAGAGGGGGTAAAGCTGTTCATCGAGTTGAACAGCGAGAGGGCGCGTCTGAGAAGGTGGTAGGGGGAAGGTAGTAGGTAGACGATGTCGAGAGGCAAGCCAGTGGAGCAATGGTAAGCTGAGCTGTGAAGTATTCTTTCCATGGTTGAGATGGGGTTTGACTCGCTGTCCCTTTGGCATTTATATAGCCTCGTACAGCGGAGACATCATACATCAGCAATAATTAAACGTCGCGCGCCGTATTTTCAGCTGTATTTTTTCCAACTCGTGCCAGTTGTTCCGTTGATCCACGACTGTGTATATCGGAAACGAGCGATCCGGGCATATGTAGAGCAAGAGACTCGACCCTGAGATCTCAAGATTCCAGGTCGCGACCCTTTCTTCATCTTACCCCAATAGCCGTTTCCTATGCGAAACGATATGGGGCAATTTCGTTACTGATCTCACTTCCGTTTTACAACGAGAACCACTACAGTGGCTGTGCTGATCTCAACACGTGTCTTGCTTCAATAATCGCATCGGTTCGATTGAAGTTGATGTCGCCCGCCTGCTCAAGTTGCGAGGCTGCCGAATGTCATTCATGAAATGGCAAACCATTCTCCTTCTGTCAGCCCACTTTTTTAATGAGCAGAAGTATAATCCGACCGTGCCGTTCTGTCTTGTTTGGATCAGTGTTGAGTCATTGACGGTATCTATTACTTGCAATCTGTTGTATCGTCAAGTAGCCGATGATTCACTACAACGTCCTTCAGAAAACGTCATGGACAGCTTTTTCCCGATGACCACCGTGCTCCGTCCGGCACTGTTGTGCACAGCAACTTTTTTTTTTAGAGACGAAACTCGTTCTCACATCACGGCTTGGCATCTTTCTTCACTTTTTGTTGGTTCCTTCTCCGTTGAGGCCGTTTGCTTAAACAAGGTCGCTTCAGTTAGATGACTAAACTTATTATCTACATTTACACACGGCGTGAATACCGTTCGCAACTATCTGCTCCACGAGAAGAAGACAAGCGCTCCGGAAATACAATTTGTGGCGCTAAGATCGAGTGTAACTATTGTAAGCAGTGAAATTGGAGCTTCATCAGAAATCCAACCAATCTCATCGACCAGACGCAAATCTACTTCCAGCTCACCCAAACAAAATTACCATCCGCGTTATCCACAATCTTGCACTTGCGTTCTACAATCTCAAGCACCTTCTCCCGGATCCCCATTTTCCCATTGTGATGTCCAAGAACCTTTTCTACGACTTCGTCAATGGTATACCCTGTTCCCGGTGAGTCAATATCGTTGCCCCGGATGATAGCTTCGATTTCTTTCTCCGTAGGCAGGCCATATTTATGGTACGCATGAGGTTTAGCACTGAAATCAGGAGGGGGTCGTATATCGCGATCCCGGCCGTCGAGAACGATATTTCCCTTGCCTTTCTTATCCCCACCACTTTCCACGCTTCCCGTGCTCTTCTCACCCGCTTTGTTCGCCGAATCTTCAGTTTCTTTAGTAGATCCGGCCTTCAGCGCTGTATCATTTTCCGGAAGATATAATTTTGGCGCTTGAGCAAGGAATGCAGACTCGGCCGAGAAAAACCGCGAGACGATATCCTCCGTAACATCTTTTACGGAGCTTGGAGACCACTGTGGTGGTCCCTTGGATTTGTCGATGAGCTTAGCGGTGATACCAGCAATGAAATCCGAACTAGCGCCTGACTAGCACGTTTTCAGTGTACTTCATTTGAATAATACGAAGAAAATACCACGTACGCAGTAAGCGGTAGCTATTCTTAATTCCATGTTGAGTGCTTCCCATAGGTCCAGATCCCGTCCGCGGCGTATGGCCGCGAGAGCGACCTTCAAACTAGTGGGGCTGCGGAGCAGCAGAAGTTCCAACGTCTTGGATGCCCAACCATTAACCACCTCATCCTCGCCGGACTTGAGCCTGGTCAGATCGTCTATGATCTTATCCACTGAATCGTGACGGAATGCAGAGTCCAGAGCGACGCGTGTAGCTCCAACAAGCAGTGAGGATGGTTCGTCAGATTCCCGTTCTGCGGAATTCTCTTCAAGAATGTCATTGACTTCGACACATGCAGTGTCGTAATCGGCATCCTCTACACCGGCCAGGGCTTCAAGTATAGTGGGAATCCGACGGGACGGAATGAAATGAGTGGCCAAGCCATGGTCACTAGTACGCTCGCTTTCAATCAAATACCGCGGGCCGCAAATTGTACTCACAATACCGCTCTGCCCTTCAAACGGGCGCCAGTCAAACTGAGATAGGTCCCTATTTCGCCATCAAGCCTGGAAAGATAGTAACTGCCACCAACATCAGGACAATAGCCGATATCAGTCTCTGGCATAGCAAACAAAGTATTTTCGGTGGCTACTCTGAAGGTTGCCGGTGCAGACAGTCCAACGCCACCGCCCACTAGCGCGCGCCTTCAGAGCGGGAAGACATCTAAAAACTTGACACTCACTTGTGATGCCATCCATCAAAGCCACGTATGGTTTTTGTATAGTTGCCAACAAATAGTCCAGTTCAAACCTAAACGTCACTGGATAGGAATAGAGGGACGGTAAGGGTCGGGGCTACGTACTCGTCTTTGAAGAACTTGATAGCGCGCTTCCTAGTTGCAGGATTTGCCGCGTTCTGCGCGACACCTCGGTACGAGATCTCCGTTTAGATTCAGAGAGACGGGAATGGATAAATCCAGCTCACTAGCAACATCACCGCCTGCGCAAAACGCTCTCCCCGCACCTTTGCCTAGAATTACTCCGCATAGATCAGACTTGCTCCAAGACTTAAGATATAATGATGAGTGTAATCCTAGGACAGAGGAGCAGAGTGTCCACCTCGATTTTGGGTCGTAGCAGACCCAGCATTTGCTCGTCGAGAGCATTGAGCTTTTCAGGCCGATTAAGTGTATACGTCCGCAACTCCGAAAGAGACTCGAATTTAACCGTATCCTGAAATTTTGAAATTATTTCTGGTCGTGAAAAGCGACAGCGAGCTGCAGCATACCTCGGCCGTCGTCGACATCATGTGCGACGCGATCTGTCGAGTTCGTTTCAGTGCACTGGCGCCTCCTCGAGACATGCCCTTGATGATAGTCGGGACCAACATGGGAGCCGGACTCGGAAGAGCTATCTGTCCGCTAAGATCGACTTGGGGAAAGGACCGGCAATGTGCTCCAACACTTCCGGAACGGAGGAAAAATAAACATAATGAAATTAGATAATAAGCTTTGTGACGTCTTGAACCCTAACCACGACCACTGCCCCATTGAATACTCATCGAATTCGCCATGGACGTCGACGACGAGATCGAGTCCATCCTCTTCATCATAAGGGAGATATCCAGTAAGTGGTGTCGCATCCTTCCTTGTTGAGCATCCCTGTACGGCTGTGGCTTCAGTATACAAGATCCCGCCCTTGAAAGTCAACGCCGGTCATCGCGCAATGGAATGGGGTGATCTGAACAATCCTCTATGGAAAGGCCGTCTGAAAATAGTGGAGAAATCATCTGGCGCATCCCTATTATTTGAGGATGCCCAGACAGGTGCGACAGGTCGAAATGTCACCTAGAGCACCACCATTAACAACTTCAAACAGGAGAATGTACGTTCGCTGATACAGCTCTTGCTCTGGTCCTAATTGTTTGCAAGTATTCGCCAAGAGTGTATATGATCCCGATCACCCTTCTGTTGAAGCCGTACTCGACTCATCGCGATATTTTGTTGTTCGGATCGAGGACGCTGGAAAGAAGGCATATATTGGACTTGGATTTGCCGAAAGAACCGATAGTTTTGACTTCAGTATGTCAGAGGTCACGCGATTATGGTGCTGCCTTCTCATCCCCTTGTAGACGTCGCACTGCAAGATTACTCAAAGTATGTGGTCGTGTTCCTTCCCGGAGGTGTGCTAATCTCGGTCTTCAGGCGCCACAGGGCGGCCCTCCACCCGTCTCACAGCGAGGCTGAAGTAACTTCCCCTCATGTACCCGCTGGTCCTAAAAAGGACTACAGCCTCAAGGAGGGAGAAACGTTCACGATTGCTATTCCAGGTAGAAACAAACCTGTGTCGTCAGATATCAATCTTCTAGGATCAACGGCACAGTCTTCATCTCAAACCTCCGCTGGGGGCGCAGTTCCGCTCCTACCTCCTCCGCCAAGCTCCAAAAGACGGTCGTAAACTGTATTTAAGATGTTTTGGAAATTTTGAATGGATATATCGTCTTGGAATCAATCGTTTCATGTTGTCGCTCACTGCTTATACAGAATGCTGCTTGCAAAGACGTGTATTGACAAGCATTGTTGCGGAAGCTTGGTTCTAAGAATAGCGCTGTAATCTGATTGGGATGCAGAGTTAGATTGTACACGGTATTCAAGCGTGCCTATGCTATGGAATGTCACGTCGACGGGTCTATCTTGATCATCATCGTCGAGTCCGACAAATTCGCTGATGATCCTAAGTCGTCCGTCTGTGCTTTGCACTTCACAAGGTGTGTTTCACATTTTATAGTATTTAAGGGCGCGTTAACGTTACAAGATTAGGATCGCACCAAGTGCGTGCTTTGCCCAGATTAGAACTTGATAACACTCAAATCATTTCACGGATAGTAATATTTCTAGGCATCCGTATATCCGTGTGAAGCCCAGGCTTCAGAGCGATTCTCTGAACAGCATGTCTGATTCAAGGTCGCCCACACCGCATCGCCTGGCGCCTAGTACATGTCGCCTCCCTTTAGCCCTTGCCTTTGTGCTGATATCAGGAAACTTGATTCCAATCGTCAAGTAATGGTTTCAAGTACGCCTTGAAATGACTTCCGGTTATTGTCTTGTCACGTTGCCCTCCTTGAGGAAAAATGAAGAGTGACATTGGTGGACGTAAGGTTTATCCTGCGTTTTGTAAGGCGAAGCAGCTGCTGCTAACATCCTCAAGTCGCCGCTCTGTGAAACAGCCTTGATTGTGGCCCAAATTGCTACAACCGTCCCGCTTCACACTATTGACACGGTCTTTAGTTGGGGGCATACTTTGCTACATACGGACCATGCAAGAGGCGGAGGGTACAAACTACCTGGTCCGGATAGACGGGCATGAATGGTCTGGTATTGACTGCGAATGGTGTTATTAGTATCGTTAACGATGGTCTGAAGAGGATACAGACTATTAAATCGTCGATCATGCTTCTGATATGCAGTTTTCTGGTGCTCCAATATCTTCAATATCTAACGCCCTAGCAGAATACCCCGACCACCCATCAACTGAACATGAATGTCACTAGATGCACGGGCGCTAGAAGAAACCTATAAGTGCGTGCATAATGTTGTCTTTTCTTCTAGCTAAATCGCATGGCTGCCAGTAAGAAATCATCTATGCTATGCAATAGCTCATCGGAGTTTATGTGTACCTTGATGCCATGCTAGATGGCTCGATAGCCCGGAACCTGCTAAACTGTACTATGGTGACCTTTGGATGTATGCTGCATTTCTCGAATATGCTCGAGGACTGGCAACCGATGTCTCTGACTAAGTACAACGATCTCGGGTAAGCATTGCCACATTTTAAGGCCTCGCGTTGAACCGTTCTTCGATAGTGCCACTACCAAGTATGGACTCGCCCGAGGCAGACCAGAACCGATCCAAGCTTATGTTGCGCCCGGCTCTATTTCTCTTGTTTCATTAAATCTTATTTCTCCGAGCGGATGACGGAATGTTACGGGAACCATTTTAGCTGAAGTATCGTGAGAATGCTTCCGATGTTGTCCTGAATGGTGAAGTCTTCAGGCTTCTGCCATTGAACAGAGGCAAACGCCCGCCTCCGTGCACGTTTCTGTAAGTTGACACTCATTATTCCTCAACATATGCGACGTTGAGCATCCTTCTAACAGACCAATTCTTGAATTTTTGGCGAGGAGAAGGTCCAGAGCTACCCTGTCGTGACTTCATGGTGACCGTTGTCACTATGGCATCCCAAAGCTCCACCATTATGCGCTGAAGGCCGACGTTTACCCACTCGTTGCAGTCAGACGAATACCGGGTTTCTATGTACAACCCAGCATGTGGACATGACCATACCATAGGCTATAAAATGCTTGGAACTTAACTTGATACATTACTTCTCTCGACATCACGATGTTCGCAAAATTATCGATTCTCGCTTCGCTTCTCTCCATTCTCCCAGCTTTCGTACGGGCTCAAGCCGATACCAATCCCTATGAAGGCCATCAGGTGAGTGTCCTCCGACATCATTGCACCCTAAACCAATCAGATTATAGGTCTACGTGCCTCCGTACTGCGCTGCTGAAGTTGAAGCCGCCGCTGCTACGATCACCAATTCCTCGCTCTCTGCAAAGGCATCGGCTGTCGCCGAAATTCCGACATTCACCTGGTTTGACCTCGTCTCAAAGGTACCCGATTTAGGGACCTATCTCGCGGAGGCCCAGTCATTGCAAAAATCGGAAGGCACCAACTACCTAGTTCAGATTGTGGTCTACGACCTCCCGGATCGTGACTGTGCTGCATTGGCTTCGAATGGAGAGTTTAGCATTGCCGACGATGGCCTGAACAAGTACAAGGATTACATTGACCAAATCGTCGAACAGGTTTCTCGTACGTGGTTTTCCGGTGCTCCAGGATCCGCGACTTAGTTCGCCAACAGAATACACTGATGTTCGTGTCGTTGCTGTCATTGAGCCCGATTCCTTGGCTAATCTTGTCACAAATTTGAGCGTATCCAAATGCTCCGGCGCTGCAGATGCTTATAAGGTGTGTAATACCCACATCTGATCCTTCTGGCCTAAATCCCCTTGACACATGGTTGCTAGGAGGGAGTCACCTACGCCATGCAACGGCTCAGCTCCGTCGGGGTCTATATGTACCTTGATGCAGGCCACGCCGGATGGCTGGGCTGGTCCGCAAACCTGAGTCCGGCAGCTGAACTTTTCAACGACCTGTACACCGCTGCTGGATCTCCCGAATATGTTCGTGGGCTAGCAACGGACGTCTCTAATTACAATGCCCTCAGGTTAGTAATCGCCTTGTCCTTCAAGACCCTGTATTGATTACCGTCCCTACTTAAGCGCCACAACTGCGGATCCTGTCACTTCCGGAAACTCTAACTACGACGAACTTCACTATATCGAGGCCTTGGCTCCTTTGCTCACTTCTTTCCCCGCTCATTTCATCGTTGATCAGGGACGCTCTGGTCAACAGAATATTCGTAATGCTTGGGGTGACTGGTGTAATGTTGTCGGTGCTGGACTTGGAACCCGGCCCACTAATGACACTGGCTCTGACCTCATTGATGCTATTGTATGGGTCAAGCCTCCAGGTGAATCTGATGGAACGAGCAACACCAGCTCTTCTAGATATGACTCTAGTTGTGGTTTGTCGTGAGTTCTCTGCTCGTCTCCCTTGATATTCGCTTATGTTCATCGCGCAGCGATTCCGCCACTGATGCGCCAGAAGCTGGGACATGGTTCCAGTCCTACTTTGCAGATTTGGTGACCAATGCCAACCCTTCATTCTGATACCTTGCGTTGTTTTGTACATCCCTGACACGTTCTTAATCGTTCAGTACTTGACCGCGTTTCACAACGAATTCAATTACTTGGAAATGAACTTCGATCTTTAGCCAGCCCGGAAACGTCATTCTTTGACTTTGAAAAAATAAATAAATCGAGGCATTCGGACCGTATACTGATATTCCGAGCCTTTAATGAACCTTGCTGCTAGGAAAACGCCACATAGGAAAAACATGGCAGAATTCGAATTGAATTCCAAGCTCACGTGGTTCTATGATAGTGACGCTGACGACCCTCCCGATAGGGCGACTTATCATCCTAAGTCCCTGATAGCACCGTGACTTCTACGCTTCGACTTGGGCTACCAGGTATATCTTTGGACCGGAAGTACCTTCATATTCCATATCATGACTTATCGATTTTTGGATGCAAAACAAAACTGGAACGGCACCAATTTTCCGACGCTGCCAGGTAGCCACCTGCCTTCCCTTGTCTAACTTAGCCAAGTGTGTCGCCGATAAAGAACCGAGAGTTGCCGACTGGATTTCCCAATTGCACAACAAAAATTTTATGTCCGGATACTTTTGTCAGGGACTGACAGCTATTTCTCCCAGCGCTACCCCTTCGGCTCAATGAATCTTGTGTGTCCATCGATGATTCGACATTTTAAAAGCCCCTTGCGACAGGGTTCACATAATATTCGGATGAACTGATGAGGTAACCGACTATGATCAGCTACTCTACGAGAGCCTCGAGGCACGAGGGATTGTCCAGCACCGATGTCTTTCCGCTCACTGCAGTCGGCTGAACACCGGAACTACAACATCGTCACGTTCTAATGGCCATCGTGTCCTATAAAACTAGTCGAAAACATTGTCGGATCCTTACGGTCTTTCTACGTCGTGGTATTCCAGCCCGCCCTTTGCAAAGATGTTCAAATTTTCTGCCCTCGCAGCCCTCGTGGCTATACTTCCCGTTTTTGTCGAGGCCCAATCTTCTGTGTATGGCCAATGCGGTGGTATCGGATGGAGTAAGTCCCCAGTCGCTGCGCCGGGCCATCTTCCACTGACATGTACGACAGATGGTGCGAAGACTTGTGTGTCCGGATCAACGTGTACCTACGTGAATGATTACTACTCTCAGTGCCTGTTAGTAGTGACTTCCTCGCACGGCATATTAATCTGAGCTCATTATTTGCAGTCCGGGTTCGGCAGCGTCTACCACCACCGCCACTTCCAAGACATCCACTACAGCGACGGCGACTTCGACCACGTCTGGATCCTCCCCAAGCTCGCCCTCGACTCCGATCGCCGGCAATCCTTTTTCGGGCTATGAGGTGTGTGTCCAGAGTCCCCACGATCGGCTCCCATCTCACTGACGCGCTCACAGATCTACCTGTCTCCCTATTATGCAGCTGAGGTCACAGCCGCTGCGCAAGTCATAACAGACTCTACCTTAGCCTCGAAGGCTTTGTCGGTCGCCAAAATTCCCACATTCATCTGGCTCGATACCGTTGCAAAAGTGCCCAGCTTGGGAACCTACCTTGCTAATGCCCAGTCTTTGCAGACGTCAACCGGCAAAAAATACCTCGTCCAGATCGTCGTCTACGACCTTCCCGACCGTGACTGTGCTGCTCTGGCTTCGAATGGAGAATTTAGCATTGCAAACGATGGCCTAAACAAGTACAAGAACTACATCGACCAGATCGTCAAACAGATTTCTCGTAAGTGACCAGGAATGTTGCTACTCTGGAAACGCTAAGAACAAGGACAGAGTATCCCAATGTCCGCGTCGTCGCGGTGGTTGAGCCTGATTCTTTGGCTAACCTTGTGACGAATTTGAGCGTCAGCAAATGTGCTAATGCTCAAACTGCATACAAGGTTAAACTTGGTCTTCTTTCCTTTTATGTTCCAAAATCTGACACTTTTGCAGGCAGGAGTCACTTACGCTATGCAGCAACTTAATACCGTTGGGGTTTACATGTACCTTGACGCAGGACACGCAGGATGGCTGGGATGGCCCGCCAACTTGAGTCCAGCTGCTCAGCTTTTCAACAGCCTTTACACCTCCGCCGGATCTCCCCAATTTGTTCGTGGATTGGCCACTGATGTCGCAAACTACAATGCACTCGTGTAAGCAAATTCCGTGTCTTTTCTCAGTTGTATTGTATTGAATTGTTTAAAAAGTGCCTCTTCTCCTGATCCTATCACTTCTGGGAACTCCAATTACGACGAGATCCATTATATCCAGGCCCTGGCTCCTCTTCTGACTTCCATGCCTGCTCACTTCATCGTTGACCAGGGACGCTCTGGCAGACAAAATATCCGTAATGCCTGGGGTGACTGGTGCAACGTCGTGGGAGCCGGATTCGGAACTCACCCCACTACAAACACCGGCTCCAGCCTGATTGATTCTATTGTTTGGGTCAAGCCTGGAGGTGAATGCGATGGAACTAGCAACACCAGCTCTCCTAGATACGACGCCCACTGTGGTCAATCGTGAGTTTTTTTTACAGGCTCGCGTATCCCTGCTCACGTTCCTCTAGTGACGCTGCAACTAATGCACCTGAGGCTGGAACATGGTTCCAAGCCTACTTCCAGACCTTGGTTGCCAATGCCAGTCCCGCGTTGTAGGATTTGAGCAGTGATATGAGGCGGACTATACATTTATTTCCTTTTTATCGAATAAAATGTTTCTTGCTGTCTATATATAGTGCATGATTAAATTTTATAAATAACTCAATCTTGGTGGAGAAAATAATCCAGCTTATCTTAGTTTGCGCATTGTCAGGGCTGTTGTGTCGCGTAAAAATTCGGCCCTTGATCCGCTCTGCGACGTTCATCAGGCCAAGCAATCCGCAAACACAAAGCTTTCTACTTCGGATCTGCATCGATATCGGACCGAATTTGACTGAACGTTCGCGGATACGTAGTAATCTACTTATCATGCTCAGCGGGATGAGCATAAGAAACAAATTTGCCTAAATTCAAAGCAAATTCAAATGGAAACTGTCCCCGTCGGTGATGATATTTCCGCTGACTAATGATCCACATGACTGGAGTGGAAATGTCTCAGCGCCCGGCATCGCGTTCTCAATTTTATCAGATAACTTCCGGCAAGCCCCGCTCTTACTCAAACCATCATGCTGTCGAGAATTTCACGGACGACATCGCGCAGGGCGGTGACAGCGAAGGCATCAAGCTCGGTAATGAGTGGCCGTCGAGGACTTGTGCACCCGTCTGGTGCAGACAGAGCAAGCGTTGTCGACCTGCCTTCGACATACCAACATGAAACGCACTTTACGCCGCGATCCGGTTCGTTTCTTGTAAACCGATGCAAAAAGGCGACTCACGAAATGCTTAGATATGTTTGGGTTCAAGTTGGAGATGCCTCGTCGAGAGGGCTCAGTACATGAGAAAATCCGGCCAATTTATCTGGACTTGCAGGTTCGTGGCTCTTCGGAGTGTTGGCCCGCCGTGGTGCTTACTGTCGTACAGGCCACGACACCACTTGATCCCCGGGTGTTGGATGCCATGCTTCCTTATATGACCGATCAGTATGGCAATCCACATAGTCGGACGCATGCTTATGGATGGGAGGCTGAACAAGCAGTGGAGGATGCACGGAAGGTATGAGTCATCTCTTGGAATATCAAGGGCATTCGTCTTCATTTACTATGTGCTAGCACGTCGCGGATCTCATTGGAGCTGACACCAAGGACATTGTTTTTACGTCTGGGGCAACTGAAACGAACAACATGGCAATCAAAGGTGTCGCACGGTTTCACAAAGAAAAGAAAAAACATATCATTACGACCCAAACCGTGAGTTGCTTGCAACTCTTCATGAATAAGACGGTTCTCACACGGAGCTTAGGAGCACAAATGTGTATTGGACTCGTGCCGGAAACTTTCAGAAGAAGGTTTTGATGTGACATATCTGCCCGTGAAGAACAACGGCGTCGTTGATCTGGATGTACTTGAGGCTGCCATTCGACCCGATACTTCTCTCGTTTCGATCATGACGGTGAACAACGAAACTGGGGTTATTCAGCCGATCAGAGAAATTGGCGCCCTGCTTCGGAAACACAGAGGAGTCTACTTCCACACAGACGCCGCTCAGGCTGTTGGAAAAATTAACTTGGACGTCAATGAAATGAATGTTGACCTGATGAGTATCTCTGGTCATAAGATCTACGGTCCGAAGGGCATAGGCGCTGCGTATGTCAGGAGACGGCCAAGGGTCAGGCTTGAGCCTATATTGAGCGGAGGTGGTCAGGAACGTGGTTTGCGCAGCGGAACTTTAGCGCCACCGCTGGTTGTTGGCCTGGGAGAAGCTGCAAGAATAGCAAAACAAGAGATGGCGGTGCGTTATTTTTGTCCTTCTTTGCGCTATGATGATACTAGCACGCAAAAATACGAACGGGGTGATGTTTGCACTATACCTTTCAGTTGCTTAACTACGTCAGCCTCGTCGTGACATTTGTGCAGGGGTACTGAGTAATTTTCTCCCTTTCGTCTATTTTTTGGCCCTGTTCTTTATTCTGATTACTGAACTCGATCTTTATAGAGGGATTATGCGCATGTGAAAAAGTTATCCGAACAGCTGATACGGTCCATCAATTCGCAGGTGGAGCATGTTGTTCGAAATGGTGACACACATGGCTACCCAGGCTGCATCAACCTTAGTTTCTCGTATGTTGAAGGAGAAAGCCTCCTCATGGCATTGAAGGTTAGTCTCGGAATCTGTTTCGATGCAAAATCTCTCAAGCAGCATGTGTAGGACATTGCGCTGTCATCGGGTAGTGCTTGCACATCAGCATCTTTGGAACCGTCATATGTCTTGCGAGCCCTAGGTGAGCTGCTTAGGTTTGATTTTACTTGTCACGATACATTAACCGGGTGTAGGCGCGGCTGAGGACATGGCCCATTCCTCGTTGCGGTTTGGTATTGGCCGGTTTACGACGGAAGCAGAGATTGATTTTGTTGTGAAGCATATTGTTAGCACTGTCAACAAATTGCGGGAGATGAGGTTGGCGCAAAAAATTCTTTACCCCGCAATGACTGAAGCTTATTTTACAGCCCGCTGTGGGAGATGGTTCAAGAGGGTATTGACATCAACTCGATTGACTGGTCGCAGCACTGATTTCATGGGTCGATATTTACATTTCTGTTCTCCGTACTTGGTCATAATTCCTTGTATTTTTTACGGAAGTATTTTATGCAGTCGTCATCGATAAATCAAATTAGTAAGGGCACGGACCAGCTCCTTCGCACTCCGCAACGGAGGCATTCAAACTCAGCAGAATTCCCAACCTTATCACTCTTTCCTTCACACCACCACTGCAGCATGTCCAACCCAAGGCAGCGGCTCTATATTGGCAGTAAGAGCCCTTTCCGAGCAGGCTGGCCCAGATACGGACTCTGACATTTTGAACAGGATTGCCCCCCGACGTGCGTTCTGATGATGTCTCAAAATTCTTCGACACCTATGGGCGAATTGTGGACTGCCGTGTGATGACTGGTTGGTCAGAGCGAATAAGCCACGTCTTACGTTGACGGCCATCGTTCTTAGGTTTCGGTTTCGTCGAGTTCGAGGCTGCCAAGGTAATTCCAGACGGATACCGCAGTGTGGCGTATTGCTGACTGTTGTGTAAGGATGCCGAGGATGCTGTCACCCACTGCAACGGCAAGGCTTTCATGGGGGCAAAGTATGTGCAATGTTCGAATGATAGTTGGTTTGTACTTAAATCAACTTAGCATCGTCGTGGAATTTGCTAAAGAAGGCCGGCCTCGTCGTGATCCCTACGATGACCGGAGCCATGGCTATGGGTATGAAGACAGACGTCTATCGTGTAAGTTGATTAACCGTTTATTTTCCTAGCAGAGGCGCACGCTCCCGTAGGCCCCCCGGCTATCGTATCCTTGTTCAGAATGTCGCACGTGAAGTCAGCTGGCAGGTATGGAAAGTTTTGCCCAATTTCGTCATCTTGGCCCTTCCCACGCTTGCCCCCTTGATTGGATATGCGCCGAGGCCCATGGTTTTTTGCCACTTCTCATTGTCCGACGTTTTGGGAGGGCCCTTTGGATTCTCGACTGTTATGCTTTGGCGATGGACCCTGATGTTGTCGTCCCCGCTATATTAGGATCTGAAAGATTTCGGCCGGGATGCTGGTAATGTGACATTCGCTGATATCGACCGCGATGTCGTGGGTCAAGGGTAAGCTCTTAACGTGTTTATTGCAAGTCAGCTGATTCATATTCTCATAGTATTCTTGAATATCTTACTCGTGAGGACGCGGACCGTGCCATTCGAGACTTGGATGGCAAAGAGCTTCGCGGAAAAATCGTTCGCGTTGCCGATGATAGTGTAAGTGATGTGATTCATAATACTGGAAGTCGATATTAAAAGTATTGCTAGCGCTCTGGTCCCGATAACTATAGGCGCGACGACCGTCGTGATGACCGGCCTCCCCGAGACGATCGTTATCGGGATGACCGCAGCTACAGAGACGACCGCAGCTACAGGGACGACCGCTACAGAGATGACCGCGGCGCCAGGGATGATCGTGGCTACCGTCGGGACCGTTCAAGATCGCCTCGTCGTGAACACGATGATCGTCGACGGTCCCCGCCTCCCAGGAAAGATTATGATGAAAGGAGGCCTACAGGGTACGATGATTACCGGAGAGTGGGTTATGATGATCGCAGAGTACCTGATTATCCTGAACGCCGTAGGGACGAAAAAAGACGCGACGAGAAGGATGACCGGTACGACGACAGGCCCTCAAGACAGGCGAACGGTGATGGAGGATGGACTCGTTGAGGATCTTTGGTGTCTGGCCGCCCACACAAGAAATTCAGAAAAAAAACGGACGGCATTGTTTCAAACGGTTATCTTTTTTGGTCTTCTGTCTCCCATTGTTCTATATCCGGACCGTGTACTTTTCTGCTGATGGTCTATACTCGTATTGGTATCGACTACCCTCGATCGTGACACTCGATGGCGTCGGGTAGGTCCGCTGATGGACGTTTTTGAGGATGGATTTTTGTTCTGCCTGAGAGAACTTCAACAATCACGAATTCAGCGTTCAGGTCGAGGCCCCAGGCTCACGGAACAACATCCGAAGTCGAGTCAACCATGAGGCTTACGAGCGCGGATGCCGGACCGTGTGGTAAACGCTTTGTCTATCCAAAGTGCAAGGGGTATGTATTCGCTACGACTCGTTGATGTAAAACACAATGGACGTGCCATGGTCGAATCCCAACCAAGCAATGTCCTGCTTGTCGCGGTCGACTCCGAGTTCCACGACGGAGTTATCTCGCATAATCATCCATATGGCTACATCTGCTTTTGTGCCAGTCCTCGTAGCCTTACACAGCTTTTGCCGCAGGATGTGAAGTGCCATGGAAGGCAATGCTTTGATCTTCACGGGCTGTGTCTCGAGTAATTGGGCGAGGTCGATTGTTGGGCTCATGGTTCGATAGGCATTCAGTTCTGCATGTACGTGTTTAGTTAATTGAGAATGAACGCGTCATGCGTACCCATCAAATGTTTTCTCAAGCGGTCAATTTCATCCTCAGGTTGTGTTGGTGCCTCTCCAAGTAAGCCGTGTTCTGATGAAGTCGATCGGCAAGAATGTAAGCAGTGACACAGCTGACGTACTGGCTCGAAGATTATTCCATCGAGGATGCTTTCTGATGAGCTCCTCCTCGGAGCTTGCGTCATCGTGCGAAATATGCGACAAGTAGAAGAGCTCGCAATCAGTCCGTTCCTTGGAGGATATCTATAGCACGCGACGCGAGCGTCAGAGTGAAATTCCCATCAATTTCCGTTCTCGCCGAATGCATACTTACCGTTGTTGCATCCAAGGCCACGAGGGAAGGGATCTTTGCGATAATGAATTGCCGGGAGTACCTTGCGTGATCGGTTTCTGCTGGGGGGATCAAAAAATAAATATCATCCGTCCTCGCCGTTGCACAGACCTTGAACGAGCGGATTGCCGAGTATGTACAGTGTCTCTAGACCGGGACACCAAGCCGCAAGCGCGTCAATATCTCGCCATGACTTCAGCCCGTTTGCAGACAATGAAACAGATCTGATCGCTGGTGATCGGGGTTGGTGCTCGGTGGGGAACGGTATTTCCTTGATATCATTCGAAGTTAAAATGATGGTGGTCAATCTGCCAACAAAAGCGGGCTAAAGGCGAGGGGTGAACGGAGATGTGGGAATCCTTACAAAGTGCACGAAGAGCCCAGACATCCCATGATATGGATCCAGTCGCTTAATGAATTGCTATCGAGATTGATACTTTGTATCGTGACAGTAGGAGAAGCAGTTTCCAGACCCTTGGAGATGCGCATGAGACGGTTGTAGCCCATCTCAACCTGCTGGAGTTTCGGCATGAAGCGGACGATTTCAAGCATTTGATCCCAGGATGTAAGCGTGTCATTCAGTTGGAGATCTGTCACTCTCATGAAGGCTGACGACATTTTGGCGGCATCTCTAGGGCTGTCAAGCCGGTTTCGACTGAAACAACGTATTGTCATAAGATGCACGAGTCACAGCAATAGAAGTGAAACTGACTTCAGGACCAGCCTTGTGAGCGCCGGGAGCTCTGTAGTAATGCTAGCAATCACATCCCAAGAGGGAATAAGGCTCATCGAAAGGTCTAATCCGCGTACGTCTGTCAGATAGATGTGTTAAAAGCGTTTCTGTTTGAGAAGGCTGTATTGAGCTTACTGGGGCAAGTCTTCTTGATGGCGCCGGGCTCATCGCCTTTGCAGACAAGTTCGTTGTCGAGGCTGATTTCCCGTAGTCTCTCGAGGTTTGAGAACTTTTCCCTGATTTTATCAAGATTTAAAGCTTCTATCTCGATAGATCCGTGCGATGAGCCAAGAATTACTTTCTCCGTGGATTCAGATCCGTGTGGGAGTTCGATATACTTGGACTGCAATGCCTCTAGAAAAGATCGCCCGTATGATACGTTTGATGAGGGGCGGATGAAGGAGCCAGAATTAGGTATCCTTACAGAGATTTAATATAGATATGGGAAAATGGAGTACATAGCCTTACCGACAGGAAAAATATTGCGTCCCATCTCTAACACCGTCGTGTTTTCCGCGCTCGGGGTTATCCCATTCGATGCCCAGCCACGTTCCTTTCGTCCCGCGGACAAGCCCAACAAAACGTATGCTTCCTATGTGTCCGGAGAGGCTGACACGGGCGCCTATCTGGGGTAATTCCATCATGTAGAGCGCTAAGTACAATTTTGGTGGTTGAAGTTTGGTCCGGAGATACGGTCCGAAAGCCGGAGCTAACCTTACTGGCCATAAGCGGTGAAGAACTATACCGCGACATTCAATGCAATGCGACGGTTGGCGAAGTACTGATTATACCGACGATGATGGTTCAGTATGGAGTCCAGACTCTGAATGCAACCATGGCATTCCTTGCACTGTGTTGAAGATGCGCTCAGCCGCATATGGCAATCCGGCAATCGGAGCAACGTTGAAGCGCCCGAACCTTCGCGCACCTTCTCCTTGACTCGATCGCCTGTCTGCTCACTCAGCAATGAGTCAGACATGGACACTAGTAGATGATAGTATATTCTAGAAGTACACACCTTGTAGTATATATACCGGGCAGACCAGCCCACAAATAACAAGAGATTCATACTCTCACTCTCACCCACATCTCTTATACGGTCAAATCTCGTAGTTTACCACTGCACTCATAACCACCGTTACACACTCTTTTACAACACACTGCATCCTTTCAACATCCTTAATACTAGTAGCATCGGCGACTGAACTCCTTGCTAGAGACTGCTCGCTATTTTCATTGAAGACAACTTGATGGTACCGTTCACATACTGTCTGTTTCTTTCAGTCCACCTACAGTATATAATAGCTCTGCACAGAATTTACCGAAGATAATGAACTACTCCAAACCGCATGCTGAAAATACTAAGGGTCAAATGTGAGAATAAGTAACTCACACATACTACCCAAATCATTCGTTTTCCTACTTGACAAAATTTCGCATATCCAAAGGGTCACAGAAAGGCACAGCTGTGCTACAACAAATGGAAACTAGATGCAGATGTAGGCTGGCATCCCTCGCCAGTAAGCTCCCGCAAATAGATCAAGATTAAGTTATTAGTGGTATTACATTACATTACAGTTTGGATGATTGTTCAAATGCATTAGCTTCAATCTCCGTGAAGATATCAAAGTTTCGTTGAAGGACTATCCGAGTAGTCAGCTGAAGAGGAAAATAAGCGTCGTAACCAAGTATAGAGGTAAAAGCGAAATACTTACACCTCCCTTCATGAACCGACAGAGCGCACGATGCAGACGTCCTTTTGACCCCCCACGCGTCTCGTCTCCCTCATACGTGAGTATTCCCTCCGATCCACCAGGAGCAAAAGACCCTTCAAGTCTCCTAGGATTCATAACCATCTTGCCAAATAGTCCCCGCGATAACTGCGCTACCCTATCCCTCTGCTCAGGCAAAGTCCTGTTTCCTCGCAAAATACTTGCCAGAGTATACAAGATATAGAACTGTGGGGGCATGAAGATGATCTTTCCCTCGTTGAACTCGACCAATGCGTCATCGGGATGCAAAAAACGTGCTGATATGACTTCTTGTCCCCCATCTGAATAAGGATAAGAAAGACTGATGAGAAGACGCCGGAACGGCAAACAAATCACTCACCTGGCTTTGGGATTTGCTCCTGCTTGTTCCCGGAGGAGAAACCAGAAGATGACGAGGCAGCCGAGTCTAGAAACGCAACGTAAAAGCGGGCGTGGAAGCGTCTGTGGGTCCGCGTTTGAGTCTAACTACATATAGAGATCCTGAGCCACTCACCGGGGAGCATCAACAGGCGTAATCCACTCCGTGAAGGGAAGCAGAACGTCGGAGTCTGTACGCACCGAGAGCTGGTTCTCGTCGAGGAACGTTTGGAAGAGGAGTTTCTGAGAATGAATCCTGTGGCGCGCTGCTTCGAGGACGGGACTCGTAGGAAGGGACGAGCCTGTGACTCCAACAAGCAAGCCAGACTCTTCGAAGGTTTCTCGGATCGCCGTCATGGGTAATGAAGTGTCTTGATTTTGGTCATGGTTTCCCCCGGGGAAGACCTGGTGGGAGCATGTCATGATTCTGCTGAACTAGCGGGTAGCAGCTGGAACGCACATGTACGCCTCCGAACGTACTAGCCTTGGGATTCCGATGGACGAGCAGCACTTCATTGCGCTTATTGATAATGACTAGACTAGCAGAGGGCCGTGGCACAACGGGTCGAGAAGAGGACATGATACCGGACGACGAACTGCGACGATAAATCCAGAGAGCTGGCAGAGATTTGCAACGAAGCCTAGAACGAGGAGCAGACTGTCGCAAGCCACAGATAATCATCTCGGTTTCTTATGCCTTAAATTTGGGTGATCCCTCATCAGATGTAGTCGGCAATGGGATAAAGAGTCACCGGTCCGTTGAGATCCCGAGTATGTCCGCCATTTTGAGCGTTGGATCTGTCACACTGATCTCCGGTACAATAATGATAGTATTATGTGCTACATGATAGTGATGTGCAAGCGACAGCCCGATAGCAAGAAAGTTATACAAGATACTACATGCTTTGTATTCCGGAACAAGCGGAAGGACAGTAACGTTCCTTCAGGGACGCGGTAATTTCTTCACTGCGTCTTTCCAATTCTGTAAACAGATCAATTAAACGAGACGGGCATTGCGTCATGAACTAAAGATACTCACACTATGCTCCAACGTCCTGAAATCCTCGAAATTAGCAATATATAACATATACCTCCCCACCTTCTCCAGCTCTCGATCCCTCATGGCCTCTGGTGTATGGGCATTCCTGAACGCATGGATCTTGAGGCCTTGACCAGGATTGAGAGCGAAATTGCGACTCTGACGGAGCATCGGTCAGTCGGATGGTGTTAATGTGGTAGGACAGGGAGACCTACAAGATCATCTATGTGTATAGTATTAAGGGCGCCACTAATCATTCAAACGGAATTCGATAAGAAAATATTGGTGTACCTGTACGACCACTTACAACTGGGGTATCAGATTCCATATGATCTGTAGCGGCTTGACAGAATGTTGCCATGGTTTGTTGTCGCGTTGACTAAAGACAGTGAACATGCTCGTCTTATCTAGTACTGCTAGAGGTCAATGGCACGCAGGAAAGGCTCACAAGCGCGTAAATTTACCGAATGAGATCTATGTGAATGTTGAGAGCACAG
The DNA here is from genome assembly GCA_030407005.1 of Desarmillaria ectypa. NCBI lineage: Eukaryota > Fungi > Basidiomycota > Agaricomycetes > Agaricales > Physalacriaceae > Desarmillaria > Desarmillaria ectypa. The sequence continues at coordinate 3,500,354 of JAUDYN010000002.1, read as the reverse complement.
AAATTAGGCTCCTGAGAACGCATACACACCTGATAATTGCGATTACCTCCGACCATGCCCAATTCTACCAATTTAGTCTCCAGCCAAATCCAGCTCGTCTGGGACCTGGAAGCAGATTGATAAATAATGCATCCGCTGCGGGGCGGGTACGTCTCCAGCGTCAAGAAACGAAAACTTGACAGGTTTCATTAAAGGATGCTTTCTATATGGTCTGATTCTGAACCCTGGGGATCACCGCTAAAAGTTATTCCCATTGTTCTATGGAAAAATTTCCCGATTGATTGATTAACCATGGTGAGGAAAGGTTGCTTATAATGAAACCAGCCAAGATCTCATTCATCATTGGGGAAGATGCACCCGTCTCTGCCGTAAAGATAAACTCGGGTACGACGTACCATATACAAACTGAAATCGCGCGTAAGAGTATGCCGATGAGTATTGATGACGAACGCACTGTCATAAAACGGATAGATCGCCTCTAAGAACTCATGCAGACCAGGACGCGCGCATTCAGCTGGTGGCAGGCTTCCAGACGTCAAAGGCTTCGTATCCAAAATCGCTAGCAGACAACTCGTTTCAAATATCACGACTATCATCCAAGAAAAACGCACTATAGTCGATATCCAGTACCAACAGCTTCTTGCCTGGACGCACCGGATGGATGATATTGATATGCGTCTTGGACGTGTACTCTTTCACCTTGCGAGCGTTCCGCGGGTCAGTGAGATAACGGTTCCTAGCCGTCAAGTCCATCAACAACACGTCGAGGTCGAGGTCGTTGACGATGTCCGGGAGGGTTTCCAACGCTACACACGTCAACGATCAACAAAAAGCGCCTCCTCGCACTGCAGACAACGCACCTGATGGATCCTTAATCTCATCTCCCTCAGGCGTCCCAACGAGCGAAAACTTCTTCCCAGACGCCAGCTTCAAATCGGCGCTGTAACTTCCGGTGAATCACAGAACCAATAAAGTCTTGCCATTGAGCACGTACATTCGCACCTCATCTGGTGGCAGCTTTCCTTTGACGAGGCCTAGGATCTTTTGGCGCTCGGGCGGAACGTGAGTCTGCCCGTGAAGGTAGCCTTTGAGGTCGTACACGCTGCCAGAGAAGCATCATTAGCTTGACGACTATGGCGCTAGGCCGCTAACCCACGTATCGGTATCTGCGATGTCTAGCGAGAGAGAACGCCCAGACCAGGTAAACTGGAGCGATATCCACGTCTCGACGACGCCAGATCCATTCTGTCGTCGAGGTGAATGGTCAGTGGCCTGAATGTGGGCGCTTAAGCAGGAACTGTCCTACCTCGACGACAGGATCGTCGCGTCCGGTTACCTCAATGCCGTTTTCTGGCGCCGACGCTGCGTCTAGTGAAGAGGTCATGATGATGGTGAAAGAGAAGAAAGAGAAACAACATGTTTCGCGTTGTTGCAGTATCACCGGGCCGGTCCCGGCGAGTGGGTGTTGAACGTGCGTCTGGCCAGCTCCTACAAAAAGAAAGCCAACACCGTCACCATCCAGTTGCCGTCTTTCCTATCTCATATTTCGTCCCCTTGACTTACTTTCTATTTATGATGCCTTTTCTTTACATTACTGTACTATACTTACAACGAGCTACCGAGGTGGATTAGTTTACGCTTATTTACCTGAGCTGTATCAGCAGAGGTCGCCGATCAAGCTAGTTCTCTAGTTTTCTGTTGTTTTTAGTTCATAAAGCAGTCAGATGACACAATAATGGCTGTTTTGTTTCCCGGAAAATACTAGCATAATGATAAATTCGAAACAATATGAAATGATCAAGTCGAAAGATATAGTACGTGCTGTATTAAAAAGAGGATCTCTGAATAGGTATATCGGCAAAAGCCATTATCTGGGACATCGACCGTTTGGAGCAACGCTCAAGGTCGTCAAGGCGAAGCTTGAAGTGGGTCAAAATCTGTACAAATCATGCGTTGCATTTCTTAGACTCAGGCTTTTGCTACCAGTCCATGAGATGGGATTGCTCTGTGCAAACAGTATGTACACGACTTAGCAGAGACTGAGTTGCCAACGGTGTGAGTTGTGAGTCTTCAGCAGAAATGACTAATGATACAATGATACTGTGAGTATGACCACGTCAGTACTAGGAGATAATCAGGCAGTGACCACACACATACCGAAATGAAGTCTATGAATCAACGTAAATATTTCCAGTCTCAGAATATCAGAGTGAAGCGAGTAGCCAAGGCAAACCATAGTTGGAGACATATGCATTCAAATCGGATACCTGACAATGAAGGCAACTAAATGCGCGAGACGGATGCATTAAAAGCTTTCTGGATGCATTGAAAGCTTCCTGCATGGCACACCCAAAGCAAGTTGTTGAACATCGACAAATGAAAACGCGAAGGCGGCGGGAGGGAAAGTGCGCTGCTTCGAGTCATCTAGCAAATAGATACAGTGCTATTACAGGCGATGAGTGAAAAAAATGCAAAATTTATCTTTACATGATCTCCACTTGCGCGACACTATCTGCGATGAAACCAAATGCAGCCAAGGACGAAGACGGAGATACTAGAGAGAAAAGACTTCGGTTTTGAGTGGACGAGAAGGTAATGGGAACATACCGGACAAAGAAGCACTAAGGGGAACGGAGGGGACGGTTGGACTTAAAACTTGTGTCGAAGCTTCGTACCTCCAGTTATTACTTTCGACAGCTAGAGAGACGGTCAGGCAACTCAAAAGGCAAGGATCCAATGCATACGGACCCGCAAGCAGACGATCCGAAGTCAACCCCAGATAAGTCTGAGCGAGTGCCAGTGGTAAAGCAGTGTACGCCTTGGACAGCAACCTGAATGTTCTCTCCCGGAAGGATTCTACAACATCACACTATGAGCCTCTATCATACAATAATCATACAACAACACACACCAGTAAACGTCTGCACCATCTCTGAAAGCACGCCAGGAAACTGTGGATCCGGTGTGTTGGATGTATCCTTTGCCATGTTGTACAGAGCCTCGGCGCGCGCATATACCTCTCCATACTTCCTCTCCATAGATGATTCCAGAAGTTCTGCTAACGCGGTAGAAATTGGAAGCTTCTGGAGCCGTGGATGTATGCGCGTCAACGCGAAGCGAGCCGGTGGTCTTCCAAAGGTCAAACACTCCAGAGGCAACAGTGGGTACTAATACTTACAGGTCATCAATTATCAGATAACCCAGAGCAAGAGGCGCGACGACGAGTAGTCTTGACACGGGGCTCTCGTCGTCTCCCTGTCAAGCACGCAGGAATCAGTCTAAAATCTTGAGCGTCGTTGCATGAACTCACCCACACATCAGCATCTTCTGCAACAGAGATAAGTTCCTGCCATTGTTTCTCAGATGCCAGGGAGGCTATCTTCTGGAAAGCTCGTTGGAAGACGTCCTGAGGGGGTGGGCGTGATGGCGCCTGCTGCTGTTGCGGTTCTGAGGCGGTCTCGGTCGAGGAGCTCGCTGTTTGCGCATTGGCATTGGCATTGGCATTTGCTGACGCTTCTTCACGCGCTGCGTCCTGTATTTCAATATCGGTAGTAGGTGGAGGGGTAGGAGGTCCGTTCGCCATGATGGTGGTGGAAAGAAGCGATGTGAATATTCCCACGATAAACAAACGGCGAGGCAAATAAAGATTTCAAGTACATAGTTATCGGATAAATCAAGACGACAGCGACGTTTGCTACATGAGGACTATGGACGAATCGAAAGCGTTGTTGAACAAATTGATACACAAGTCGATGATACCACAAAGAAGGGAAAAGCGTCGTAAGATACAAATATCGTTGCAAGTATGAATAACTGTAAGTAATTAGTTGCGAATGCTGCGAAGAGGATGATTGGTATCAATGTAAATGACAATAAGTTTTGAAGTTGTGTGAAAGCGAAACGCAAAGCTCGTTGCAAAGTCCTTTAAGTGAGCCGTCGTGGGGGTAAGATTAAATCCCGTAAACTTGATAATCATATTCGACTGCTGCACCCCAGAAGGAGGGGACACAAGCACCGACGTCGAAATCACCTGTCGCTCCAAGCTGGAGCGCGTTCACATCAGAGGAGCCAGCCGCGTTCCAAGTAGCGAGGCCGTTAACGTTAGGGTTGCCAGTGTGTAAAAACGCTTCATATCGTTGCTGCATCTCTGAAATGAGTTCATCCTGGGTTGAGGAAGGGTTAAGCACGGTCCCGAACTGAATAGGAAGTGAGGAACGAGTGTTTTCAAAGAAAGAACTGCATACCACTATCTCGATATCGTCCCGATGACACACTTTCCCATCTTCGTGACAGAAGTCCACGTAGGTGTTCAAGGGATATGACGCGCCAACCGTATACAGGCCAACATACGCCGTACCTCCGTTACTAACCCAGTTTCTTGCGAATGTCCATTTGGCACATTTCCACATATAATCCGTCCCGAGTCTCTCCAACCTAATTCGCGTATCGTCATCCTCGTCCGTGGGAGTGTAAAAAGTCGAGTTGGCTACAATCGCTGTTCGTCCGTCTCCCAGAAACTCATCGGCGAAGAGCTCAAAGAATGCTTCAGCGAGTTTGGAGGTAAAGGAGCCGTAGATGGTGAGGCCGGCTTCGTTGAGTACGGAAGTGATGAGGATAGGCTTGTTCACCGACGGGAAGGTGTTGGTGGAGTCGAGCGGAGATGTGATTAAGATGTTGTCACGAACGGGTCGGATGGGTTCTGCGGTCCCTGTGGACGCGTCGAGGGAGGCAGCGTTGCTAAATAAGGTCGATTGGGCCTTGAGAATGTTATCCAACGAGAGAGTATCCCAGCAGGTCGTGTCCGAAGCTCCACAAGAGATAAGTCCGTTGTAATAACTCTGCAGGGTCTCCTGCGTGGTGGTAGACAAGAAACCGAAATTCTAAATCCAAAAAGGGATTGGCAACACTGATAAGCCGAAGAAAAGGAGGCGCGCACCATCGGGTCTGATTGTAAAATAGCAGACTGGAATAAGGATGACGCTGATGGCACGGCCAGCAAAGCACGAATCAAATTAGCACCGCTGCTTTGACCTGCCAATGTGATCCTGGACTTGTCACCGCCAAAAGACGGCAAGATCGTTTGCAAAAACTTCATTGCGTTAATGACATCCTTGACTGCCAGATTCATGCTTCCGTCGGGAGCCATAAACCCGAGCTACGCATGAAAATATGGGTATTCTAGCAAAGGGGTAGAGCGGGAATTGGTACTTACACCTCCAAGACGGTACTGGATCACAGCAACAATGGAATTTGTTGCGGAAGCAAGGTTCGAACCATCCAAGCCTTCATCACTAGCAGACCCCGTGATGAATGATCCTCCATGCACCCTGTCCAAGAGTTAATCAATCGGCTCCATTGGCGTATGATAGATAGACAATTATCGCACCATGTAAGCGTAGGAACATTATCGGATACGGTGAGTGTCGCAGGCACGTAAAGGATCACGGACAAACAGTCCTCCGAATACTGCGACGAGTCCAAACCCGACTGTGGGCAAGCCAGAGGCATAGCGGTCACGTCTGAAGAGTTATTGCTGTGCCACATACGAATGTCAGAAAGCGCAAAGCAAAGCAAAATAAAACACGTACGGAAGCTCCCACTTTGAGGCAACTTGGGATTCCTGCCATCTCTCTGCGGAGGCGTACTTGACGGGGAATCTGACCGCTGTGCCATTAACAACCCCTTTGGCGGTGCCAATGCAAGTCGCGACCTCTGTGGAGATCTGTGTATCCCGAGGACACAGCCAAGGCAACAAAATGCAGAGGATGCCTCCTCTGCCAGGCTTTATGAAGATACTGTGGTGACCGCTACCTGGAAACGGAGTAGCAGATACCAAAGAGAGGGCCGACAACAGAACGAAGATCAACGCGAGCATAATCAGAGAGAAGGACCTAGGTTTACGACACCGGGCTGAAGGACAGCTGGTGGGGAAACGAACCGCGACGACACGGAGAATTTTATATGCGGCTCGAACCTGTCAAAGGCCGCAGAAAATACAAGGCAAGGCAATGCAGGCCCAGGGAATTGGAGGTGAAGTGTCCGGGACATCAGAAATATGAGGAATTCGATGTGGTCCAAGAAACAACGCGCGCCATAATAGGAAACCCATGCTGACAGCGCCGTCAGGCCTTGTATGCTTCGTGGTCACGGAGCCTGGCCCAGTTAATCTAGTACGGTTATTGTGTCGACCCTCCTGTGTTCCGCACGTTGAATTTTCGCTATAGACCGAGTAAAGTACCTAATGATTTCTTTATTGTGAAGAAATCCGATCCGTTTCCTCCCCAGAACACGTCGCTCAAAGCGGGGCACGAGCACATGTTTACGACTGATGGTTTCTCATCATCAATGAAACAATTATCCTGAGGTTCACCGACGGGCCCTGAGAAAAGCCAGTGGAAGTTGTTTAGAACTGCGATCAGCGACATTCAAATCGAGAGACAAGGCCAAGGGACAGGCACAAAATAACCTATAGTGCTCTCGAAACAGAATAATACGCCAAGGCGTTGAGGTATACATGCCATCGCCAAATCTGCGTCCATTTGGGCAGGGGTAGTTGTACCACACGAGCCTGATGGCGACTGCAATGAGGAATTAAAACAATTAGCGAATTCACAGGGATATCCAAGTAGCCGTTCCTTGACCTCATCATCAAATATAATAGACCTGAGTGACACATTGTACTGCATGGGTACTGAATTCCAGCTAATATAATTGACACACAAATTACACAACACGCAAGGGTGGAAGAAACTGATATATTGACCAGGTACGCTAGTAAGCCATCATCACGTATTAGTCGATACGAAATAATGTAATTGGAATTCCGAACCAACTCTCATTGTTTGCTGCAACCCAGAGACGACCAAATGGAAGTCCCCGCTAGTCAACAGCAAAGAAAAGAGAGGCCCACTTAGCCAGAGTGGCCAAAGTAGGACAGGAAAATATTGAGACGGTGCATAAGCCTAAGCTTATGCAAGCCGAAGACACCCTCTGAGGACAGGGTCGCCGTGCTATGAAAGGTCTCTACGGCCCACAAATCCGGAGATGTGAAGGGGCTTATGCCATCAAGGTAAGTATAAAGTATTCATTTGCTCGCGCTTGCCTTTTATATCTATGGCTTGCGCACGGACCATTTGACGGCGATCGGGCCGTAACAAGGTTCTCACGCTTGATTAATTTTCATTAAAGACCGTTTGGTGTGTCTTCGACTGATACAGCATCTGCCTGCTACTTGTGCAGTGGGGTACAGTATTTGCACTTTCAAGTCATCTACCTCCATGCTTTACACCATCATGCAATGTCTTTCCTTCCTTCCTTTCCTTTCTAGCTCATAAGATACTCTAATTTACTTTATTCAGTGCTTTTGCAAGGATCCTCAGTTGCAAAAGACAAACAAGCACTACAGGTATGGCTTTCTCTTAGAGGTAGTGCCATCTTATCTTGCACAATGTGCAAAGGGTGCTGTCAGTTCTGACCTGGAAAAGATAATCACAAAGCACCAGATATATATGCTTAGTGTGAAAATAGAACTATTCTATGTCAACAGCAATATAAGTACAGTTATATACACCCAGCTTGTTGAAGATAACAATTCTGAGCACTTGTAAAAATACTCTCCAAGTTTCAGCATTAGTCAGTAGCATTAACTTTGAGCTGTAAAGGTAGATATATTAATTAGTTTATAGTAAATTCTCAAAAGACACAAAATATATTTAAGTAGAAGGTCTCTTGCTCAAGAGACTCAATCAATCCTCTTTTTTTAACACTCATCCTCTACTTTACAATAGGATATAGGATCTTAGCCCTAATTAAACACTACTATATACATTCTATTTATATAGTACTAAATTTAAATATATAGTGATCTACTATACACAGTACAATGTGTTAGAATACAAGGTAGAAGTCAGTACAAAGCTGACTTGACAGATTGAGCCATTGGTGTTCTCTTATGATAACTAGATTCAATCCACATGTGCTTGCTCATATTCTTGAGTACAGCACTATTTACTCCTATCATAATTATTTCTTAGATACTTAGCTATATTATAGACTATGTAGTTTTATTTAAAGAGGATTGTAATTTAGTATTATTGTAAGCAGTAGAGAATGTTGAGAGTACAAGCCATGACTGCAGGAACAGTTATATTGTTATGATTTTTCCATTTATCTTATCTTATCCAAGTCATATCTATGACTCATTCATCTAATCAATTCAAGAAACTAACTCGTATCCAGCTATTTGCCAGCTACAACCCTCATTCTCACCATCTGTCATCCCAGACACTTTCTATTGGTTCTATGATCCTCTCAGATTGCTCTATGTTGGCACCATTTGTGCATGGACTTTCACGTTTCACTTAATTATAATGCCATAGAAATACTATATAAACAAAGTAAACTAGACAGTTGTACTCTATCTCTTGTTTTAATTATAATCATACACTTCTTGTTTGCATAACACAGAAGGCTCTCGGCTTCTATCTCTCACTTTGGGTGATTATTCGAACATGTAATGGCCCAGAGAGATCAGCTGACTGCCCCAAGTCACATGCCCAAGTCAGTACCTAATATAAAACAAGAGATTTACCTTCCTGCTTCTTCAATGCTAGCCATCTAGAAGCACTTCTTCATGCCCAAAGAAGAAAGAAACCCCTCAGAACCCTGAACTATTTCACTTGGCATTGCCATTGGCGGCACCATACTATTGACTTTTTTCATGGTCCTTGCTGTCCTAATCTATGAGGAAGAAATCTGGGTGCTGCTCCAGCAAAGGTATGCCTGACAACCCACTCTACCCCTCTGACCTCCCTGACATCCAGACTATGTCATTCCCAGGGAGCTACCCCCCATCTGACTGGGAGAATGAGCAATGATACCACTCGTCCACCCTCATCCCTGGTTCACAATTGCCTCCTTCTCTGAGGGGAGTTCAGATTTGAGGCTTCTGACTCCCAGGCCTTCCTCTGCCCATGTATATAACATGTGAGCCATCCTCCTCTGGTACAGGATGAAATGACCCACTGTCACATTGGAGCGACCAACAGCCACATGCATGGCAGCCCAAGAATATACACAGGACATTCAGCTTGCACTCGACGATCCCCTGCCCACTTACCCCAGCCCCCCCCTCATCCACCAACCCCTGCCCTCTGCATATCACAGTGGAGGGAATGATCAGATTCCCTGTTGCCTGACAGTGATAACAGCAGAAGGCCTGGCCACTCCAGACCCCATCACCCCAACGATCCTGCCATGGATCGAAACATCCCTATAGACCATAGGAATGAGAAGCATAGTCCAAGGAAGAAGAGTCAATCTCTCTCTCCTCTCTCCCTGTCATTGAAATCTCCAATGATGAGTCTGATGATGACATCATTGGAGACAACACCCCAGTCCCAGCCCCTCCCCATGCCACCAATGACCCCTTCAATCCACATGAGAAAGATTTCATCTGGCCCAACCTCTCTGAGGTCAACTGAAGACTCCTTGGTCCCTTCCAGACTACCATGTGGGAAGTTCGACACAGGGATGTCGAAGTAAGAGATCTCTGGGAGGAGCCCAGAATTGAAATGGATGAGTGGTTGGCACTCAACCAAGAGGATCCTATTTGGATCCCAATCAATGGGCCCAGCTCTGCTAGGGCTGATATCATTGCCACCTGGATTCATGCCAACCATGACTGGAGCATATTCCACCCCTCTGCAAGGGATTTCTTTCCAGGGCTTTGGCCCCAAGATCCAGACAAGCAGCAGGAACTGGAGAGGACCCTCCATCACTTATGGAGGCTGAAGGTGGCAAGAGAGGAGTGATTGGGGGCAAAGGCCCCAGTATGATATATTAACCTATAATACAGGTTACTATGGTGGGCTGGACTACCACCAGCCCCAATATGAAATTTATCCAGATCATCCACCGAATACCCCAGTCATAAACCCATGACCACTACCTGATTCACCCCCACACCACAGGGCGCATCACCAAGGATACCACCCTTATCAGGGTGGTAGTCTTCTCTTTGTAGGGGCAGGAGAAGAAATGGAACAAGAAGGAGTCTCTGCAGAAAACACCACTGCAGAGGCATCAAGAATCCCTACCATGGTAGAAGAAATCCATCAGCAGATGAAAACTGCGCTGATGGAAAAGGAACGATGCATTGCAGAGATGCATGAAAAACTTGACAGGGAGGAGTCTGCCCACAAAATAATGGCAGACTACCTCAAGGACCAAGACAAGGGGAAGGAACTAGAGAGGGGAAGACCATTGGGTGAGCTGCCAAGAGGTCACCTGGGTTACAGGCCAGATCAATACTCAATCCCAAGACTGCCCCTGGACAGGGTCCTCCTGACCCCATCCCAAATCCTGTTGGAAATGCTGCCACTGATGCCCCTTATTTGGGCATCAAGCCAACTCTTGTCAAGATCCCTGCTCTATTCAAGGGGGATCATAATAATATCGAATGCTTCATAGGCAATTGTATTGCCTATTTTAAAGTGTTTCATTATTATTTCCAGGTGCCACCGCACCTGGTTCTATTCATGATGTCCCACTTCAAGGGCACTGCCAAGGACTGGTGGGTCTACAAGAGACCCAAATACTGGGTGAGTGATGCCTTCAATGGCACCGCCACCCACTTTAGATACTCCAACTGGGCTGACTTTGTCGACCTGGTCACATGACAATTCTGGGATCCCACCATCGAGAAGATCCATGAAAAGCACATGTTTGACTTGCACATGGGAGCACAGCTCACCTCCCATTATTTCCAGAAGCTTGAGGAAGAAGCCAAGCTAGTGGGCTGAAGGACCGATGAAGCCGAATGCAGCACAATGATGAAGGTAGTGTGACTAGGAGTCCCTAGTTCATACATGACCTTCATATCTAACATGGGCGTGAGTATTCCACACTCATATCTGGAGTGGAAAGAATGCATCCTCTGGATGTATGAAGAGTGACAGCAGAAGTGGGTCTTTGACCAGACCACCAGTACGCCTCAGGACAGCCAGAAGCAGGACCTGCATCCCCAACAACAGCAGCCCAGCAGCAAGAACACCACTGGGGTGACAAGTTCCTTGGCCCCAAAGCTAATTGCTGGTGCCAGAGAAATCAGTCGTGATGCTGGAACTGGTAAGTGGATGATGTATGGAGGGGCGAGGAAGCCCATGGATCTAGACCAGCAAAAGGCCAAGGGGTGCTGCTTCAGGTATAATGAGAAGGGACACCTGAGCAGAAACTGCCCTATAAAAGAGAAGAATGTGGTGCAATATGTGGGGCCCACTGACACAGTGGTGCTGAGCACCTCCAAGGTTGAGAAGGTAAAAGAGTAGGGTGTCAAGGGTTTGATTCCCCTTGTTCGCCCAAGTCTCAAGGTGTGTCCTCAGTCTCCACGGATCGGACTGATTATTATGAAAATAGACTATTACATATGAAAAACAATATATCTATGACTTCACAAACCCCGAAGCTGAAGACCAAGCAAGAATCAACAAGAACAAACAGGTACATCATACTCCTAGAAGACGCTGACATAAGTATCTGTAGTGACAATTCCCAAGCCTCTGATGAACTGGAGCAGGACTTGCCAGATAGTGCTGGTGCTACAACAAAGTCCAATGAGCAGAGCTCACCGGATATGCTGCTGAGTGCTCAGCAACGAGCAGGGACTAGTAGGCAGGACTCCTTTGGGCCTCCCAGAAGACCAAATATCCCAGTACCTGCCTCAAGCAGTGGGGCAAGCTCACCAGTTCTGCCAGGGTCAGCAGAGGACCAAGACAGTGCCTCTAACTAAGGCCAGGACTGATGCCCCAGACAAACCGGTCCAGAGAGTGGAAAACTTGATGAAGCTGAGTACCAAACTGGGTTGGTAAGTCACAGGATCAAAGCTGACAGAGGGGAAGTTGCTAGTGCCCAGGTGATAAAGAGGGGGCAGAATTTCCCAAACCAGAATGGTGTAGGATGCGAACATGTGAAGGTTGCCTTAGGCACTAACTGGGAGTCAATGATCAAGGAAATTCAAACTCCGTCACAAGTGGTGTCAGCTGAAGAATACAGAAAGGAAGCCGCTAGCACCCAGGTGGTAAAGAGGGGGCAGTTCAGCAGAACCACAATCATTGAAGTACCCAATAAAGAGGATGACACTGCATTTAGGATTTGGCAAGCCAACCAATCCAAAGCCAGTACCCTAATATCCAGAACACCAGAAACACAGACCACCAACCTTCCAAACATATGGGGAAGTGTCAAAACTCCTGATGCCAATCCTAACAAGGGAGTATCAGATGCTTTCAAATGAACAGGGAAGCAAGACAAGTCTTCCGAATGAATGGAGAAGCAGAATGACTTCCAATGGTTTAGACCATTTGGAATTGACTGGATGATGCATGCAGTACATGACTCCAAGAATTTGGCAATTGCCAAGGCAGTTCTTTCTATTTGGGTACACCCTAAACGACTTGGAGAAATCGACAAGGAACTCATTCAGAACCTCAGAATGGGAGGGAGTATAGCCCAAAAACAGCTCTATAAATTACACAAACCAATCCAATATATTCATGGTACCAAAAGCTCAGGGCAAGACTTCTTGGTGGATATCCAGATTTCCCCATGTACTGGGAAACAGACTTTGACAACCCGAGCATTGTTGGATAGTGGCTGTACAGGCAGCTCTATCAACCGAACTTATGTCCAACAACACCAGTTGGACATCAGGAAGGCCACTGCCCCTATACTGGTCTACAATGCTGATGGAATGCACAATAAGGCAGGGGATATTATCAAGTTTGTGGAACTGTGAATGACCATTGGAGACCACAGTGAAAGAATTGACCTGGCGGTCACTGACTTAGGCTTCAAAACCATGTATTTGGGCCATGACTGGCTTAAACACTATAACCCTTTCATCAACTGGAAGGTGGGAACATTGACCTTCAGATGATATCATTGTATCCAGAACCACTTCACTTTGCCAGATGCAGATGAAGAAGATTGATGGGATAAAGAGCTCGAAGAAGGAGAAAGCATTCTTGCCATCAATATGCAAGAAGAAATTATCCTTCATGCCGTCCATCATGCGAACGAATTGGCGGTGGCCACAAATGCAGAAAAACCAAAGCAGACATTCAAGGAGCTCATGCCTCCTCAGTACCAGAGCTTTAGAGATTTATTCTCAAAAGAAAGCTTTGATGAACTACCAGAAAGAAGACCCTGGGACCATGCCATCAAACTAGTCCCAAATGCGAAATCGACATTAGACTGCAAAGTCTACCTGCTCAACAGAAATGAGCAAGAACAATTAGATAAGTTCTTGGATGAGAATCTAGACTTGGGGCATATCCATCCCTCAAAATCTCCCTTCACCTCTCTTTCTTCTTTGTTAAGAAAAAGGATGGCTTGTTACGACCCATCCAGGATTACCGCAAACTGAATGAAATGACAATTAAAAATCATTATCCCCTTCTGCTCATCTCTGAGCTAATTGACAAATTGCATGGTGCAAAGTATTTCTCTAAGCTAGACATTCATTGGGGATACAACAATGTCCATATCCAAGATGAAGATGAAGAAAAAGCTGTGTTTAGAACTAACCGGAGACTCTTTGAGCCAATGGTCATGTTCTTCAGACTTACGAACTCACCAGCCACATTCCAGTGGATGATGAACGATATATTCAAAGATTTGATCATCAGTGGAAAAGTCACTATTTACCTCGACAATATTCTCATATTCACAAAATCTTTGTCTGAACACTGGAGTATAATATGACAAGTGCTCCAACATCTTTGAGAGAACAAATTGTTCCTCAAAGCCGAGAAGTGTGAGTTTGAAGTACTCAAGACAGAATACCTCAGGGTCATCATTAGCGAAGATGCTATTCACATGGACCTAGTCAAAATCATAGGAATAGTGGAATGGCCGACCCCAACAAAGAAAAAGAAATTACAATCCTTTTTAGGATTCACGAACTTTTACAGAAAATTCATCTGAGATTACTCCAAGATAGTATGTCCCCTCATCCAGTTAACTGGGAAAGTAGACTGGAAGTGGGGATCAGAACAAGAACAGGCATTTAAACAACTCAAGGAGTTGATGATAACGAACGTAATTCTTATAATTCTCTCGGATGACAGAAAGTTCTGAGTTGAAGCCGATGCTAGCAATGGAGCCATTGGTGCCATACTAAGTCAAGAAAAGAATGGAAAATGGAGACTGGTCACTTTCATGTCCAAAGCACTCACTGTCACCAAGCACAACTACAAAATCTATGACAAAGAACTACTAGCAATCATGCTAGCACTTGAAGAGTGGTGCCACTATCTCATGGGTGCTAAGGAGACAGTCGAGATCTGGACTGACCACCAGAATCTCCAATACTTCTGGAAACCCCAGAAGTTGAATCGTTGATAAGCTCGATGGGTTACTGAACTAGCAGAATACCACTTTGTTCTTCAACACAAAGCTGGAACTGTGAATCAGAAGGTGGACCTTCTCAGTAGATGGGATGATCATGATCAGGGAAAGGAAGACAATCAAGACATTGTCATTCTATCCCCAGAACACTTCCAGGCATTGGTATTACCAACAACTGAAGAAAGGGTCATGCATATAAGAGACGCAATGAAACAGAAGGACCAGTGGGATCATGGAATTGAGAAATCCCTCAACCATGAATGAGGAATCACCCAGGAAGACAAAATCCTGTGGTACGATGGACGGGTTTATATTCCCAATGACACTATTCTATGTGGAGAGATCATATCACAATTCCATGATCATATCACTGCCAGACACCCAGGAATCACCAAGACCAAGGAACTCATGCTTTGCAAGTATTGGTGGCCGAAAATGAAGAAGGACATTGAGTCTTACATCAAAGGATGTGAAACTTATCAATGAATGAAGAGCGATACACAGGCCAAGGCTGCACCTCTTCATCCAAACGCAATCCCAGACTCACCATGGACCCACATCTCAGTAGACATGATCACAGGACTCCCAGAATCAGAAGGATATGACACTCTACTCATCATTGTAGACCGTTTTTCCAAGAACATCCTCCTCATTCTGTGTAATGAGGAGTTGTTGGTGGAAGGATGGGCACTGATACTTTTCAATCATATATATGCCAAACATGGGATGCCACAGGTTGTTATATCAGACAGAGGACCACAATTCATTTCAGCATTCATGAAGAAACTCTATCAAATGCTAAATATCATGCAGAATGCATCCACCACATACCACCCACAGACTGATGGACAAACAGAAAGAGTCAACCAGAAGGTTGAAAAGTACCTTTGGATCTTTGTTAACCATCATCAGATGGACTGAGTAGCATGGTTACTGCTCGCAGAATTCACCCACAATAACCAAGTTCATTCAGCCACAGGCAAAAGTCTCTTTATGGTTCTCTATGGATGAAATCCCCAACTCATTCCTGAGTCTATTCAGAAGACCAGCTTTGCAAACCCAGCAGTGGTCGACTTTACCGAAACAATGGCCCAAGTCCATAAAGAGGTCCACAATGCCTTGGAAAAGGCAGCAGCGCAAATAAAGATGCAATACGACAAAAGAAAGCAAACTCCATGGGAGTACCAAATCAGAGATAAAGGATGGCTAGACACTGTCAATCTTCATCTTCTCAGACCCAAAAAGAAGCTTGATGACAAACGAACAGGACCATTTGAAATCATCAAAAAGTCAGGGGCAGTGGCATACAAGCTGAAGCTGCCACCCCATTGGAAGATTCACCCCTAGTTTAATGAAAAGTTGTTGACTCCATACATTGCACCTTCATTCCCAAACCAAGAACAACTGCTGCCTCCTCCTCCGGACCTTGTCGACAGTCAAGAAGAATATGAAATTGAAGAAGTTTTGGATTCATGCACCAGAAAGGTATGATCCAAACAAGGACAACTATCTAGGGAAGTCATGGACTACCTAGTCAAGTGGAAAGGATGGACTCGTGAACACAACTCATGGGTTCAAGAGAATGAAATAACGAATGCTTTGGAAGCAATCCAAGAGTACCAGGCCAGTGTAAACCATGCCATATATACTCCAAAAATTGCAACCAAGAACAAAGCAGTAGTCAAGATACTGGACCATGAATATTTGGAACACAGCGACATAGCCTACCTTGCCAAAAGAAAAGATGGATACACCAAATGGATCATCAATCCAGATGAGAACATATGGAAGAATCTGATTGATCAGTACTGGATCAGTCAAATCGCAACACAGTTCAACACCCCTATAGAAGAACCTTAGCAGTCAGGATGACTGCCTTAACAAGGGGGTAATGTTACAATTTTTCCATTTATCTTATCTTATCCAAGTCATATCCATGACTCATTCATCTAATCAATTCAAGAAACCAACTTGTATCCAGCTATTTGCCAGCTACAACCCTCATTCTCACCGTCTGTCACCCCAGACACTTTCTATTGGTTCTATGATCCTCCTGGATCACTCTATGTTGGCACCATTTGTGCATGGACTTTTGCATTTCACCTAATTATAATGCCATAGAAATACTATATAAACAGAGTAAACTAGACAGTTGTACTCTATCTCTTGTTTTAATTATAATCATACACTTCTTGTTTGCACAACACAGAAGGCTCTCGGCTTCTATCTCTCACTTTGGGTGATCGTTCGAATGCATAATGGCCCAGAGAGATCAGCTGACTGCCCCAAGTCAGTGCCTAACACATATAGACTTTTGATTAATTATCAATACAAATAATTTTTGCTTTTTCATAGCCACACATCTTGATGACCAACTATCTGCTAAGATGTAAGTATGTTATATCTATTTATTACCATACAGTACTGACCTATAGTAGATATACATTCTATTTCTTTATTACAGATATTATACCTATCCATTAGTAACCAACTGCCTGCTAAGATATATACATTCTATTTCTTTACTACAGTGTACTCTCACTATGCCCACCTTGTTATGCTCTCTTGTTACTGTGCACTCCTCAATCCTGGCCTACTGCTCAATAGATAATGGATCCTGGTGATATGTCTTTATCAACATTCATAGTCAAACTCCTTAATTTGCTCTGCCTAAAAGATGATAGCACAAACCACATTCCATATAAGGAACAGATTCTGAATATAGCCACATCAAAAGGACTGAAATAAGTCCTATATGGAACTGCTAAAAAGTCTGTTAAGATGATAGAGAAGAATGAAGACTACTACCTACTGGGAAATCTAGCCTGATGATGAAGTTGAAAAACAGCTGACTCTTCAGGATGAGTATGACCAGAAGAAGGCATAAGTTTGTGAGATAATGTATGAAACAATAAGCACCTCAACCTTCATACAAATCAAAAATGAATCCTCTGCTACTACAATGTGAAATAAACTCACTTTAATTTTTGAAGAGAAAGGGATCTCAGCACAGGAAAACCTGCTTAATAAGCTTCAAAACCAACACTGTCCTGATGATGGAGATATATGAATTCATCTCATCAACATGTTACAGATGAGAGAGAAACTTGCTGCAATAGGGAAGTCCATCAGTGATGACTCATATGCCATCTACATCTGAACATCACTCTCAACAAGCTACAGACCTACACTCAAAACACTCAACATTGCCTCACAGATGTCAGGCAAGTCTGTATCAAGCAGCCTTCTGATTTAGCAGATCCAAGAGACCACTGACTAAAGGCAAGTTGAGAAGAAGATTGATGAGTCTGTACAGAACTCAGTGCTGTTCTCAAAAAATAGTAAAGGGAGAGGAAAGAGTAAAGGAAAGGCTAGCAGCAAAAAGGAAACAAAAGTGAGCAATAATAGCCTGAACTGCAACAATTGTAGCTATAACAACCACATTAAGAGAGACTGCTATAGAGAGGGAGGAGGCAAAGCAGGGCAAGCACCATGAGACAAGGCCAAAAAGATAGCTCAAGCCAATGCAGCAGAGAAGGCAGATGATGAAACACCTATAAACCATGGATTTGCTGCCATTCTAGAAGCCAACACACCAGCTCTTAAATGCACATCTGACTTTCAAGCAAAAGCAGAAGCTCTTACAGCCATGAGTGACAACACAATCCACAAGATCATTGACATCAGCACAAGCAACCATTTCACTAGCTACTATGAACAATACAAGAACTTTACTACTATTAAGCCAATCCCTATCAAAACAGCAGATGGTCAAATGTTCAGTGCAACAGACAAAGGAGACTATCTCACCCAATTACCAATGGGATGAAACCAAAAGCCAACACCTGTCACCCTCTATAACATCTACTACTTGCCTAGCATGACATTCACACTTATATCAGTCAGTTGCCTAGATCAAAGTCACTATGCACCCACTATCTAAAGGTCACAGGAATAGTTTGCTGAACGACAGCCCTCATGGTTCCATGCTGAAATCCGGGTAAGCTCTGGAAAATTACCGCTCATTCTAACAGGGTCGCGGTGCTATGAAGGATCTCTACGGCCCACAAATCCGAGGATGCGAAGAAGTCTGTGTCATCAAGGTAAGTATTTGCTCATGCTCGCCTTTTATCATCATCATCATTACACGGTACGGTACCACTTGGGCACGCCAGATGCACTTCTCCAAGCGTAGACGATGCTGGCTGCAATCGAGAAAACGTCTCTCGTCCGCTTAGTCAGCACTTCATGTGCGCTGCCTCCGCATGCGCGCAACGTCCATTAGGCGCTTTGACGGCGATCGATCGTCTCGGGCCGTTCCAAAGGTTCTCGCGCTTCCATGAATTCTCCTTGGTCAATTTTTGGTGCATCTTTAACGGGTTCAACGGATGGCTAGAACCACCGAGATTTGTTGTCTATTTATACTACCCTTTGGAATTATGTCGGTACGCTGCTTGTACATTGAGGTACAGTAAGTGTGCATCCAGGTCTTTCGCCTCCATGCTTTGCGTCGTCACGCAACATATTTTCCTTCCTTCATGGTTCACGAGATATTCTACGCATCAACTCACCTTGTGAGGTGTCCTATTTTATCCAGATTTACTCTCGTTACTGTCATTCTTCGTGTCAGCAGGCGGCATCGTGACGCTGTCTATTAATCGCTCTTTTCTCGCAGCAGCATACGACTCCTTCTATTTATCCGAATTTTGCAAGCCTCATGTGACGCTTCTCGGAGATATGCAAGATGGTCATGATGACAGAAAATGGCTGTTGCTATCGACGGGCCGTTGACTCGAGAATGTTCATAAGGAGCGCTAACAGAGGTTTTAGTCTTCACCACGTTAAATTGACAGCCTCAAGATGCTCAAGACTCTTCAGTTTTGTGTTTATGTGCTCGGATTGCTCGTAGGGGTGTGTACGGCGCAAACAACAGTTAGCGTCAGTGCGACGGCTAGCCATGCCATTCCGACGAGCCTATGTGGGCATTTCTTTCTGCACTGGGTATTTTGGTGAACTTACCGTATGCCTGTCTTTCAGGGGGAGCTATGTTTGAGGTATGATTTTCTGGCGTTCTCCAGTGACCTCAAATTGACCCGAATGTTGCTTATAGGATATTAACGTCAGTGTTTCTTGTTTTGATGTTGTGCCCATTATACTGAAATACACCATTCTATGACCAGCATGTTCGTATGCATTCAACATCTATATACCTTTGAAATGATACTCGTACAGAGTGGAGACGGTGGTCTCTATGCCGAACGTAACTTGAAATAACCTTTGATCAACTGTTGTCAGCAGAACTAACTGCCAATTTCGTAGTTCTTCAAAATCGTGCTTTTCAGCAAGTGACACCGGGTAGTTCAGTTCTGAATTCATAGCCTTAGAACTCACTCCTTTTCAGGCACTACAGCGGCACTCAATGCTTGGCAGGCAATCAATGGTGCATCGTTGTCTGTTGTAGCGGATACTCAGCGAGTGTCTTCTGCTCTCCCTAATGCGCTACACGTCACCATCCCTTCTGGACATACCGGCGCAGTTGGCTTCGCGAATACCGGATACTTCGGTAAGTTCATGTCTGAGATCCACCATGAAAAATATTCTTATGAATATCAGGTATCAAGGTAACCCAGGGAAGCACATACACCGCCTCTTTCTTCTACCGCTTTCCCACCGCGAGCTCTTTTCAAGGAAATATCAATGTCGGACTTCAAACAACGTCGGGTCAAATTCTCGCTAGCAGCTCAATTTCTGTGTCGGGTTCCCGAACGTCTTGGACTCAAGTGAGCACTACGTTAAGACCGACTACTACTCCTGCCTCTACATCGAATATCTTCACTGTCACTCTGGATGGGGCTGCAGCTGCAGGCCAAACGATCAACTTCGCGATGTTTTCATTGTTCCCGCCGACGTTTAAGAATAGGTCGAACGGGATGCGCGTGGATATTGCTAACGTAGGTGTTCCTAATATCGAATGGCGCTGCAGTAAACAGTGAGGTGTGCAGGCTCTTCAAGACCTGGGCCCATCTTTTTTCAGATTTCCCGGGGGTAACAATCTTGTAAGATTCGCTGGTCTGTACGATATCGTCTTCTCTGACTCGTGTTCTAGGAGGTTTGGATTACGATGCCATCAATGCATATCTATCTAACGGAATGTAGGGGGGAACCGTCGCACAAAGGTGGCAATGGAACGCAACAATAGGCCCTCTTGTCAATCGACCGGGTATGTTTCAATCGCAGTCTCAAGTCATCTTTGCATTGACATGAATCAGGCCGTGCTGGTGACTGGGGCTATGTCAATACCGAGTATATATGGTTATTTCTTCAACTCCGAATAGTCACCAACATCAGATTTGCAGTGGGTTAGGTCTCTTAGAATATCTCACCTGGTGCGAAGACCTAAATATGGAGCCTATAATGGCGGTCTGGGCAGGTATGTTTCAGCTTTTCTTCCCTTGCCGTTTTTGTTGATTTGCGCCAAGGATACGCACTGCAAGGCACCTCCGTGCCGCAGGCTCAGTTGGGACCTTATATTCAGCAGGCAATAGATCAGGTTAGTGTCCCCGGAATTACTGTCTCGTGTGATTGAGAAATGGTGCATACAGATCGATTTCACCATCGGTGATTCCGCTACGAATGCAAATGGTCGGTCCGAAACTTCCTTGTTTTCAAAGCTGCATGGAATTGATTGAGGTGTCTCCGTAGCTGCGCTACGGGCGTCTCTCGGTCACCCACAGCCTTTCAAATTGAAGTATGTCGAAATTGGCAATGAAGCAAGTACCTTGGAGTTATATCTGCCCCCCTTATTAACCGCACATGATAGGATTTTTTTGCATCTTCAACGTTCGTGCGACTTATTGGCGTGCAATGTTCACTTTCTAACTTCGGAAAAAGATATACCTATCGATGGCCAGCTTTTGTCAATGCGCTCAAGGCAAAGTTCCCTAATCTCCGTGCGTATACTGGTCATTGTGATTTGGCGACTTGTACTGAGGACATTTGACGAAGACTTTATTGCCACCACGTTTCCGCGCAATCCGGTCCTCTCCCCAGCTCCCACTGAATACGACAATCATATCTATACTTCTCCCTGTATGTATACTCCTCTCTCGGTGTAATGCCACGGTTGATACCATTTGTGTAGCTGGGATGGTCAAAAACGCGTTCTCCTACGACGATGTTGCGGTTCGTGTTGGTGAACTACAAGTACTAAGCCTTTCTGATCTTTGTAGCGCGACGGTACACAATATTTTGAGGTCAGTTGTCCGATAGTCAGTCATCTCTTAGTTTATCGATCTCACTATTGGTAGGGAGAATATGCAACGACGTCAAATGATGCGGGAACAACCCTGACGTTCCCTACTATGCAAGGTACTCGTATATTTCTAAGGACAAAAGATCGTTTTAAGGTAACCATTCTGTAGGAACGGCCGGTGAGGCTGCTTTCATGATGGGCTTTGAGAGTAATCATGCTGCCATATCCGTTTAACTTTCTCTCTTACTCTTAAATTCTAGGAAACAGTGACATAGTATTTGCGGCGTCATATGCTCCTGTCCTTAATGTGAGCCCTCGTTTGAAGCTATCTTTGTTGTCTTGACTGATGTGATGGTTTTCAGAACGTTGCCTCCTCTCAATGGGTGGGATCTTACTATCAGCTTCATGAAACTACGGCCATGCTGATGATTACTATATAGCATCCTGACTTGATTAGTTTCGAGCACGTTTCTTTATTTCCTCTTTATATTCTAAATTGAATATCTTTTAGCGCTGGATCAGTTTATCTCTCAACGAGTTACTATGCTCAGAAGGTCACACAGAACAGCTCACCCATCTTTACCGCCTCTGACTTTATCATCTCGCAGCTCTTTAGCAGAAACCGCGGGGACGAATACATACCAAGCACCTTGCCGGCCCGTAGCGGTACATTATTTTGGACTGTGGTCCGAAAGACATCGGTAACACCAAATCAGCTCATTATCAAAGTGCGCTTCCATTGCGATATCGATTGATTTTATGTCAAAGTATGTTCTAATCCGTTTGACAGGTCGTTAATACAGTGGCCACCGCTTCCGCCGTGACATTTAGCCTTCCTTTCAACTCAGTTTCATCTACGGCGCTAGCACAGGTCTTGACGGGAAGCGCCACCGCCAGCAATACTCCATCGACGCCACAGCTTGTCATTCCGGTGAACAGCACCATCGCAACCGGTCGAACTTTCACCTATTCTGCGCCGCCTTTTAGTCTGAGCGTCCTTACATTGACTCTGTGAAACTGTTATTTTTCTTTTGCTCCCGACCGTAGCTTCGAAATTGAAATGTGATGTTATACAGATTGAGCAGTATACTGAAGCAAATTAAACGATTGTAAGATGTTTGTAGAAGCTACCAATTATGACGATTCATTAAATGATCTGGTCCTCAGAGCGTTGCGCTCCTGTTCAAGTGTCTAATATCCAACGAGATGTTCTGAAGATCACGCTTACGAGCTTTTCGCAATGAGTCGTTGGAATATATCTATGAAAGGTAAGTTAGACTCGTTGCTATGATCTACAGACAAGGCATACCTCGTATTCTAAACCGAAGAAGATTTTTGCTGTGAAGGCCTTTGCATGCCGTAGGAAAGAAAATGTCCAGGTCGCGTGCGAGGGCCTTCCTATTACTCGCAGGACCAATATCAAAAGTGAACTCTACGCCCTGCAGACCAACCATCTCACGACGCGTCAGAGCAGCATCCAGGGCTCTCCAGATAGTCACATCGGTAAACGCAGGTGACTTGATTGACGAAATTTCGTCGAGACGAATGGTCACACTAATGACCCGAAGTGAATAAGCCTCGGCAATCATGTTGAAGCCTTCCGTCCACCACTTTAACTGCTTCTGGATCGAAACCTTATCGCAGAACTCCAACGAGATGGAAGGGATGTGGTGGACGTGGAGCGGCTCGCAGATTGCAGTAAATTCGTCTGTGACGAGATGACGGTCAGGGTCGGACTGGATGAAGAAAAACATGTGAGGTACTCACCAACAACGTGCGACTGTACAAAGGCATCCAGGGACAGATGGGTGAGTGAGTCAATGCTCGCGGACAAGACGGCCCTCACGGCTTCGATGTCGCTTGTTAAGAAGGGGGTGATTTGGAAGTCTTTCAGCTCTGCTAAAGATATCGGTGATGACGGATGAAGGAAGGATATCAAAATGTTCCTTGACGCATCTTCGGAGTACTGTGTGCTCACAATACGCAATGTATCGAGGTACACTCGCTGCGTGCCCGAGGATAATGTATCATGGGGTAACGGCAGTGCTTTGAAAAACACGCCGCGAAGGGTCAACTGCCTCATGCTGGTGAAAAGGCCAAGCATTGCGAAGAAATTGAGGCAGTTTTCGAAAAAGACATTACTGAGGGTGAGTGCTGTGAGATTCCGCAATGAACGCAAGGCCGATTCTAGGGAAGGCAATGACTGCCACTCGACAAAGAACATTTGTAGGTGTCTGAGGTTTACCATACGTTTAAGAACGAGGGGTAAGGTGGGTTCTTCGTTAACCCATTGGCGGGGGAATGTGACTAGACGCAGCGAATGGACGACGAAAGGAAGAGAAGGAGATGTCGACGCAATGTGGTGAAATTTTTTACACCAGTTAGTATTTTCTAAAGAGATCTCGCGAAAGAGATGAGCTTGAGCGCGAGGTCGTAGAACATGGGAGACTAGAGAGCATGTCTTGAGAGTGTTACGGTCACTCTCGAGTTCGTCAACCACGGCATCAAAGAGCTCTGGTGGAAGAACCATCGCGGGCGCAAGAGAGTCGATGAACAGCACAGATACATGCAATATATAGACCGTGGGGTTCGATCGTTTACGGCAAACGGATATGTCTCGAATAAGAGTGATGCATTAGACTAATCAGATTCACTACTCGGACCGAAGTAAGATAGGGCATCTTTACCCTCAGCATCGGGGTAAGTCCGTTGATCGGAGGATGTCGGAATGGGTCGAATAAGGAGGTTTGAAAGCGGCGGATGTCTGTGCGCTTGGCTGTTCTTGGTGCCCAAGTCCCGACTCGGTATACACGAAACCTTTCAGTCTCCTAGATTTCGGAAATAGACTCGGGGCAGTGTAGTAGAGTGCAATTGATTTTGCGAGAACTGGCGTCTCCAAGAAGACAAAGAACATGATTCTCTGGTGATATATTACGCGCAGATGATTGACGATGTGCGTCCAAATATTATGGTGGGCGCCGGAAGGCAGATGGCAGCTACGTAGATGGTGGGGCCGAGCATCGAACTTTATGCCAAACGGTTGCGAGTTGAAGACAGCTCGTGTCAAAGGGCTATGTATACATTTCGTTGGAATTTAGAAGGATTTTATGTTGAGGTCGACTCCAAGATTGTGACCGCTCAAGCTGAGACCCTCCGGCAAAAAAAAAAGGGAGCAGATGTCGAGGCCCAAAGATAGTACTGCAGATATGCCGGCAAATACCACGAAGTACGCATCTTTCTGTCGTGAGTGGCCCTGTGGTGGTTGTGGATCTTGTTTTGTTCTCATTTTTTACATTTGGTTTGATCAAGTGCCCGGATTTGGCCGAAGCATTGATCGGTGGCTATGCCAAATTTTTGTCTTAACGACAACATTAGCCAAATGGCCGCAAATTTGAAGAGGAAACGAGGGCAAGAGGATGATCCTAGCAAGGTAGGAGCGAATATTCTGGTATACACGAGACGAGACTGACCACGTTTTTTAGACCCGAAAGTTGTCGCCTCCAGATGATTCTGATGAAGAGAATATTATTGTGTTAGATGGAACCGACAACGACGACGAGGAAGGTGACAATCCTGCTGATGGAAATGATGAGGGATGGGGTGGTATTGAGCCAACTGGTGTAACAGAAGATGGCCATACATCCAAGGGAAAACCGAAAAAACCACCTACCGGTGTCGAGGTCCGGGAGATGAAGGAAGCAGCGGATCTGTTCAAGTCGACTAGCTTCAAGCTTCAGGCAAGTGCCAAATTATCTTAGCATCCTGATATATTCTGAGCTTCGAGGATAGATTGACGAGCTTTTACCCAACGTACGACCAAAGGAGAAACATAAACCACCACTCGAACAATTCCTTCTGTCGCTGCACACATTTCTACTGAATATCCCATCATCATCTCCAATACATCCACTTGAAGCCGCTCGACCTCTTTTGAAAAAAGGTATATCTGTATCATACTCTATCCCACTACCAACCGAGGACTCCAATTGGAAGGTAGCGTTTGCACCGCCCAGTAGCATAACTCTTGTTGGTAGCTGGGGCAACAAAACCTCGGTTAAAGGCATGGATGGTAACAAGTTCGGTGTTGATGTAGCTGTTGAGATGCCCGATGTATGTCCTTTGCTGTTTTCCTCCCCACCCCACTGATAGGCGAACCGTGATACAGAGTCTTTTCCAAGAAAAAGACTATCTCAATGGCCGATTCTTCCATAAACGATCATTCTACCTTGCGAAGCTTGCAGAAGCAATATGCGACAAGAAGCGCGGACTGAATGTTGAATGTTCCTACCATTCATTGTCTGACAACCCACGGCTCACCAAACTAGTCCTTGAGTCACGTCCTGGTGTCACCAAGAACGACTTTTCAAAGCTCAAAGCTCATATTTGCATCATTCCTGTTCTATCGCCATCCTCTCCGATATCTCTCCAACACCTTTCTCCCTCACATTCAAATGTTCGTTCTTCTGAGGAGACACGAGTACCCACTCCTTTGTACAATACTGCGCTGCTTACTGCACTTACCCCACCCTCTCACCTCATTTCAACACATGCTCTACAGCAGGAGGCACCTGCGTTGAGCGACGCTTTAACTCTATTGCGTGTATGGGCAAATCAGCGAGGCTATTGCGAAGGCTCTGCTCTTGGTATTCGCGGGTTTGAAGGAAAAGGGCCATGGTGGGTCTCTGTACTACGCGCTCTAATCCTGGGAGTGGAAGGAAAATCAAAACGAAAACCTCTTGGACGGGGTCTGAGCTCTTATCAACTTTTCAAGGCAGTTATCGATTTCCTCGGTAAGGGTTCCTACATCTTAGGTTGTGGACCAACGCTTACCGTGAATCAGCAACTCACGACTTCCAAGCACAGCCTGTCTTTGTCAAGACTGAAGGAGGTAACAAGGTTCGTGTTTCCTTCTGCCAAACGCTGGCTTTTGGATTAATGTTACCATAGTATCCTCTGGAAGAGTACAGCTCGTATCACGAAGCCGTTTTTGTTGACGCTTCTTCACGCGTCAACCTTCTGGCAGATGTCCCTCTTGGATCCCTGGACCTGGTATTTTGAGTTCAATCGCTACACGCTACATCCCTCTGACTTGGGTTATAGCTTCGGTGTGACGCCAAGAAGACGCTTCAGACACTGTCCTCCTCGTCTTCGTCCTTTGATCCTTTCATAGAGGCCTTTTTACGAGATCACAGACACCTGAGTACAAGATTTGATGCAGTCATCCGTATAGACCTCTCCACTTCAAAACCACGTCAAAATTCACATCAAGAAACAATCGACCATGGGTCACCCCATAATGCCCTCCTTGCCTCCATGTCCGCACTTCTCCGCCAAGGCCTAGGAAATCGCACTCGGGCACTCGCTATTCTTCACCCGACATCCACTTCCCATCCGCTATCCCAGGCACATCCGTCTAATGACCATATCATCTTCTTAGGCTTTGTTTATGACCATGAACATGCCTTCCGTCAAGTTGATCATGGTCCTGCAGCAGACGACCCCGACCCAACTCATGTCGCCAGTTTCCGAGAGTTATGGGGCGACAAAGCGGAGCTGCGTATGTTCAAAGACGGGAGGATCATTGAGAGCGTAGTATGGGACGTTAAGAATGCTGATGACAAAGTTCATCTTCCGGTACAAGTTGCCAGGTACATCCTAGAACGTCACTTTGGAATTGAAGACACTCAGTCATGGCATTCGTCCTTCGATTCTCTTCTCCGTCTTCCCCAGCCAATTTCCAAGACCTATCTGGAATCGGGTGTTGCGGTTGGCTTCAAAGGAGCCCTGACAGCTTTTGATAGCCTCGTCAAGGGTATCAAAGCCCTCGACGATGACTTTCCTCTGTCGATTCTGAATATCAGTCCTGTGTCCCCTTACCTTCGGTACACAAGTACCTTCAGCCCCGTCCCGTTACCTCCCAAATTGCTTCCCTCTACTCCGTCAAACGCATCATACCTCCATGCCATCCCCATTATCGTTCAATTTGAGAAATCAGCCAAGTGGCCAGATGACCTCAAGGCGATACAAACTGTGAAGCTCGCCTTCTTCGAACGTATAGCGGGTTCATTGATGAAAAGTATATCTGGTTTGAGTGCATCAGTCATGGCCGGGGGACGTGGCGGTGAGGATGACGACCCCACGATGGAGATCCTAACAGCCGAGGGTTGGGCGTTTAGCGTGAGGATATGGCATGATCGTGAGCTCACCCTCTTGGAGAGGGTGATCAATACCACCCCAGGGCACATCGCTCCTCAGCCGGGACAGAAGAAGAGGAGGGGGAATGAGTATCACAATGCAATCGAGGCAAAGGAGCTATACTTGCGCAGGTTCATCCATGCGCCGAGGCATCATAGGGCGATATCAAGACTGCATCATGTGTTTCCTGCCTATACGGCCACCGTAAGGTTGGTGAAGCGGTGGTTCGCAGCACATTGGCTGCTAGATATTCATGTAAGCGAAGAAGCCGTAGAGCTCATTTGCGCATTCTTCTTTGTGAACGCAGGGTGGGAGCGGGAGCACGAACAGACGGGTTCTAGTAGCGGCAATGTGCCGAGAAGCAAGGAACGGGGCTTCGCCATGGTTATGGAGTTTTTGCAGAGTTGGAAGTGGGAGGAAGGCCTGGCTCTACCACTTTACGAAGAAGGCAAGGAAGAACAAGCCATGGATAGCGGCATCTCTGGTGAAGGGGTATGGGCGATTAGGACAGAGGTGGACAAGACTGGACGGTTTTGGACCTGGAAAGGTCCTGATGCGATTGTCGCCCGTAGGGTGCAAGCGTTAGCTAAAGCGACCTGGTCGCATCTCAAAGGTGTCGAGCGTGGAACGGATAGCATACAGGTTCGTAATATCTTACGTGCTTTGGTTCTGATTGCTGAATGCTTTTTCCGTTTCCAGCCGATGTTCAACCATCCCACTGGCGACTATGATTTCGTCGTTCGACTAGATCCCACGGTTCTTCCACGGTATCATCAAAATATTCGTCCGGACCTCTCCCTTCTTTCTCGAAAGCAGGGGAAGTATTCCAATCTACAACCGGAAGATGCGGATAAAGCAACTGTCGTGAGGCCAGGATATGATCCGGCACGGGCGTTCATACGAGACCTCAAGGTGGGCATTCTTCTTGTCATGGAACTTGTACTGTCAGATAACATCGATGACTACAGAAAATCTACGCCGACACGTTCAAAGTATTCTATGACCCCTACGGCGGGGATTCCTTTGGTGGGGTCTGGGATGCGACGCTAGTGAAGGAGCCCAGACCGTTCAGAGTGATGGGAGGTTTCTCAAGTGCACCTCAAACCATCAAGGTGGGTCTTCTGGTGCATCAGTTACTTACAAGATGGATGCTAACCATGCTGTAGGACGAGAAGTCCAAAAAAGAGAAGAACAAGACGAAGGACCTGGTTGTATTGAATCAGGTCGCAGTGCTTGGTGAGATTGAGCGGCTGGGAAAGGGAATAGTTAAGAATATCACTACTCGTTCGTAAGATTGATAGCATGAGGAGGGTATACTGCATCTTCGTTCGTTGGGTTCGCAAGGGGATTTCGTCTTGTTGGACGGGCTCTGAAGTGGTCCCTACTTCTCCATTTGACTGTGATTTTGTGATATGGTTGCAGAAGTTCTTGATGCAAGACTTCGAGGTTGTGCTGCCGTTTTGCTGTCGCTTCGAATCAATGGGTATATCGTCCATCATGTTAGGTCATACAATACTATAATTCCGCCAACAGGGTCATTAATATCTACGGGACGGACATTATACATTCTAAATCTGCTCTTCCAGCCAACTCCATAAGGTTTTCCCGACTTTGGGGTCCTGTGAAGCGGGAGAAGGCGAGTAGACTCGCGCCCATGGTGCGAGATGCTAAGTAAGATATCGGACATCGACTCTTAGTTAGTAAACCTGTAGACGAAACGTACCTTGCCATTCAAGTTGGCGCCCTCAGCTGTTGTACCGGTATATAGCTGAGTCAAAGCACCCTGGGACGCAGGATACGAAAGACGATCCTGGGTAGGGGTTCTTTGTGCAACTACTCTGGCGCAAAGGATAGGATGAACGTACAATCAAGAAACTCCGAACCCCCGTGAGCGAGTTTTGCACATCTGTCTGAATATGACCTAAAAGTCCAAGCTGAATCAGTATTTTTTATAGGCTATGGGCATGGATACTACTCTACAGGATTCATACTAGTAGAAACAATTCCTTCTTCCCCGTATCGGCGTGCAAGTTCGATTGAATAAACAACGTTGTCCTTCAGTAAAAGTATTTTAGGCGTTCAGATCGCAGTACTTATATGCAACAGATATTCACAAATTTACTCTGATAATACATATTCTCCGTACTTGAGACAAGTTTCTTGCGAGCGGGACCATCTCGAAAGAGATCGTAATCCAAGTTTGAAGAAAGTTCGTACACAAACGATGAGGTGTTTACGACTCGGGCCTTCCCATCTGAGGAGGTTTGCGCACCTTCTTTAAGGGCCGGGAGGAGAAGCTTGGTGAGATGAAAGTGGCCTGAGATAATAATAGACATTCAGGGCTATAAGTCCAAAAAGTTATTTCGATTTATCAAGTAGATTGACGCCTATCGTCAGGTCATATCCATCTTTCGTTAGCTGATCCACGGGAGGTTCCATCACAGCCCTAATCAATATAACTATTTTCCAGCAAAGAATACTTCCGTTCGATGTCAACCGTCCACGAACGCGTTATTGAAAAGAACATGCAGTTCCTTTTCGTTACTATATTAAAACATTTAGCTGCACTACTCGTATTTTTCTACAAAACTGGACGTACTTCAAAAAATCTCCGCACAAGCATTGACTACCTTGAGGCTCGCGAGGTCCAGCGGCAGAAATATTGCTTCCTTCCCGCCGCACTCTGCACGCAAATGATCGATAGCCTTCTTCGCCTTTTCTGGAGACCGACAACCGATGTACACTCGCGCGTTCTGCGTCAAGAGAGCCTGGAAATATACTGTATCATTGGTACATCTGTCAGTGATATTCTTACTTTCGCTGTCTCATACCCTATACCCGTGCTTCCGCCAGATGATGACTTTCCACGACAAATCGGGGATGTCATCGACGGAAAAAAGACTCGCAGGTGGCCAACTTTGTTTGATAAATCAGTGAAGCAAGCCCATACTATGATAGTAGTTTCAGCGAAACTGCCACGCTCCCCATTCGTTTATACCGGTACGGAAGCAAGTCGTAGGACTCGGACGAGACGCGTCTGCTCGGCAATTACCATTGTCTCATTGTCTGGACTCTTGTGGATAAGCCGGCGACGGTACGTATACACTTGCTGAGCATTACTTTTTGGCTTTACTGCCGGAGATAGAGGAGGACTCAGAACTTCAAAAAAAAGACAACTTGAGCTCCATGGGGCAAAAATGTGCCTGCACTACCAGGATACTTCGGACCCTCTCCTCCCGTCCAGTAGTTATGTTTGAGGTATTTTAATTTCTCAGGTCACATTTGTAGCGGAATAGTTTCCCCGGAAATTCTTCTGTACGAGCGTCGGCACTCCCAGGCCTTGTTCATCGCGGTGCAAGGGACTTTTCTTGTTGTCACTGTGGGGGTTTTGAGCTCATGGCGTGGTGTTGAGTATCGCAAGCCTGCGTCGGGCTTGCCGCTGATCCGTACGCATGGATGACCTTAATTGGAAAAGCGTTTATACGACACCGTAAAGGGATGCAAACGTCAAGGTGGATGTCGGCGAAGCTGTCCAACAGTCCAAACAAAAGTCCATTCTAATGCCACAGGTGGGTATGGTGTATTTTCAAAACAAACTACGGTCCCTAAATCTAGTTTCAACCAATTGCCTACTCGATCAGTCTGCGAAGAAAGAAATCAATACACGCGGAATAGGATGGTAGGAACATACACACATTGGCTCTTTGTCCAGTTTGACGTGAATCGATGCATGGTTGGCGGCGCCAGCAATGCGATGGTATGCGTTCAAGTTTTTGTGCACTGTTATTTGGAACACTGATGCGCTTCCTTGTCTGTAAATGTCATATAAGCTATGATTTCGATGCACATGAAAGAGAAACACAAACCGGCTGGTTATTGTACTCCACGCAAGGAAGAACACCCACGTCCTGTACCATTTTTCACCATATGCCGCAATAACCTTATCCTTGTTGCTGACCCAGTTTAGATACCACCTGTAAAGTGTAGCAGAATAGTGCACTCCGAGAACATCAATGTTCTTGATCTCAAAACCAACTCCTTCAAGCTAGGGGGCGGATTCGCTTGGTCAAGGCATTCACTATGACGAAGAACATCGGCTTACCTTTTGTATGACCCATCCAAGACTGCATGACGCGTCAGCACCAGGGAAAACGTATTTGTTCATGAAAAGGCCCCTGCAAAATGGTCATCACGAGCAATACGTAAGGCTCCATTGAGGGATCTCACCAGTTCAAGTCTTCAAACTGCCAGCATGGCCGGAAA
This sequence comes from Desarmillaria ectypa, assembly GCA_030407005.1. Lineage (NCBI taxonomy): Eukaryota > Fungi > Basidiomycota > Agaricomycetes > Agaricales > Physalacriaceae > Desarmillaria > Desarmillaria ectypa. The sequence continues at coordinate 3,468,238 of JAUDYN010000002.1, read as the reverse complement.
CCAGCGACTTGGAAAACCATTACGCCATCATCTGAAAGCAAGTTGTACACCTCTGACAGGAATTGAGAGTAGCGACGAATGCCAACATGCTGCAGGGACTTCAATACAGCAGGGACGAGGGACAACAGACGAGTATTACCTCGGCCATCTCCAGACAGACGATCTTGTCGAAGCTTCCGGGAACCTGGGGAATATCACGATAATCGCGATTGAGAATACGAGCCTTGTCGGCAGATATCTAGTAAACAAGAATGACTGAGTCAAAATCCGCATGTTCGAGAAAAAGTCGTACACCATTCTTTGCAATCCTATCATTACCGAATTTCGCCTGGTTTTTGGCGAGGGTAACACCTGTCGCGTCACAGCCAAAATTCTTGGCAGCGTAGGCCGTGAGGGTGCCCCATCCGCAGCCGATATCGAGGAGGCGGTCCGTTGGCTTGAGATCCAACTTGTTACACACGACGGCAAGCTTGTTGTCTTGAAGCTGTTCAAGAGTCTCCTGAACATTGGCATCCAGGACGATACCAGACGTGTATATCATACGTGGACCAAGGAACCTGGGCGAACATGCATTAAGTCATCAGGAGACCAAGGTGTGGCGAGATGTACCATTCATAAAAGTCGTCACCGCCTATGACACGTCAACTGCCAGCGCATGGGCGAAAACAAAGGAGAACTTACGGTCGTAATGGTCTTGAACTTGATCCTGGTCCTGCTCCCGAGAATGCGAGATGACGTCCGGAATCAGCTTCGTAAATACATGCTTGAAGAGCTCTGGAGTGAACGTAAACTTGGCCCAGTCGTGACGTTGTTCCAAAATATCCAACACGTCGCCTATATAAGAGTCGAACGTTAAAATAGGGTTAACGTAACCAGTGAAAATGATGGACAAACCCTTGAACTCGGCCTTGCCGTCAAAGTACGCATCGTGGAAGACCTGCATAGGAATTTTTTCCTTTCCCTTGTACAGCCTAGAGAGTTCCACGTCCTTGATTTCGATGTACTCCTCAATGTCCTTCCCAGGAAGTGTAACCTTCTGGTTTTTGCGTGCACCATACATGGACGCTAGGGTCCAGTATGCGACAGTCGTCGGAACGCCTGACAGCACGAGAAGGAAGAGATACGTCTTGAATCCACCGCGACTGACGAGGGGAAGGATGGATTTCAAGATATAGGGAACGACGAGTACCACAGCTGCGAGATGGTAGTTGCTGAAGTAGCTGTTGCCTTCAGCGAGGCTAACAAGCGGCGCATTTTTAATGGCAGCAAAGGATGTCTCCTTCACCGACGGCATGGTGGAAGGAAGGTAAGGCTGGTTCAACGGGTTATTTTGAAAAATACCAGTATTTGCGGCTGCTTGCCAACAGCTTGCCCGCACATGTTTGACTCTGTCTGACAAGCTGACTTAGTCTCTGCCATCATGTCCGTCTAGTTTTCCTCCAGCAACACGACGACACTCTGCGTAGTAATTCGACAGCCATGATCACACGAATACATCGATAAATTCCAACAAATCACTAGACAAAAACACATATCTTTACTACCGCATGTTTGGCGAATCTGAATCGGAGAGTCCAAGAGTTCCCAGCCCTTGGGACTCCCTCATCTCTACCCCAGCATCATCTTCGCCTCTATCTGGCCCTGTTGTCAGTGCCTCTCCAGTGGTGACGGCAATTCCGAAGCTGGTACCGGAAGCTGACGACGGGAATGTTGAGTACAAGCTTCAGCTGCTATCTCCGTCTCCCGCTCGCTTTGCGCGCCTGGTCACCCAGCTCAAGTGGCGTCTGCTGGAAGGAGGAGGTCAAGCGTATTATGAATTAGGAGTGGCTGATTCAGGCGCCTTGGTTGGTCTGCCACGGGCAGACCTGGAACAGACTCTGGAGACCTTGGAAATGATGGCTGGGGAAATAGGTGCCAGCGTTATTGTAGTGAAGGAAATCGAAGTACCAGCTGCTTTGTCAACGCTTGCGATCCTTGAGGACAGCAATGGCAGTGGTGCTAGGCGGGGAAGAAAGACTGAGTTTAGGGTGGGGTCGGACGGTACCACCACAGGCACTGAAACAGAGACGGAACTCTCCACGACAGATGCCGAGGAGCCTGGTGAGGGTGTACCTCCTGGGACCCTTTCATTCCATCAACGCTCTTTATCACACAGTACTCCTGACTCTTCCTCCTCTTCTGTTGACGTGTTCTCAATGGACATCGAGTCTGACGTCGTAGATCAAGCAGACACCGAGTCTGACCTTGAATATCCTCCATCCCAGCACCAGTTTTCTATCGATTTGGAAATCTCCTCGGTCTTCAAGCCCCGTCCTTTTCGTACCCGAGTTACTAGTAGTCCGGTCTTGCTTTCTTCCGCCGAAACCAAGCGCAATAACAGAGGCGCCAAAAAGAAAGCTAAACATCATCTGCATGATGTGCTCACCTCTTCTTCGGCTCCCTCGCTCCTATCTACAGACGAACAACGAAAGGTTACCAAGGGACTCAACCGGCGGCAGGCGCGGGATCGCAGAAGGGAAGAGAGGCGCAACGCTTTGATGACATTCGCGTCGAACTCAATCGGACCACCCCAAAATGCAGATCAAACCGTAGATGTCCGATCACATACGGAGGATGCAGCAAAACAGGAGAACGACAAAGCAGTTCCTGACTCGACCAACGCCCTTGTCTCCGGGCTTGGAGAGCTTCACGTGTCGGTTGAACGTCAGTCAGGTTCTTCGGGATCTCCGACAGTGACAGCAGATGAAGACATCCCATCTATCAGCCTTGTCGGGCCAGAAGATGAGGAGGTAGCAGGCGACGACGACGTTTTCGCATCCCCCACCCTTTCTACCCCCTACACTTCAGCCGCATCATCTGGTGCTGAAGAGGGCAAAGACCAACCTCGACTCATCGTCGAAGCTCTTGTCGTACGCAAAATGTCTATCGAAGAGGCATATCTAGACTTTGGTGGTTTCTCACTATCTTGAAAGGTTCACCGATCTTGTTCATCTGTGGGTAGCATAGCTAATTCGCGTGCAGTTTTGTTTCAGAGAATTATATATTCACGTTTCATGGATTATGTATCACCAACATTGCTATGTGTACCATCGTATGTTGTATTGTTGTAAATTACATATGGTATGCAGCATTTAGGCGAAGACACGTTAAGTGGCAATATTCAGTAGCCAGGATGTCACCGGTGCGCATATATACAATTGCCTTATCATTCCATTAAAGCTTCGTGTCTTACAGAACGTTCTAGGTCATGAGAATGATTCAAAAAGTTATACAAATAGCGATCTCACTCCCTTTCTACCTTCATGCTTTGATCGGATACCTGAGACCAGTCGTTCGTTGTCCAGCAACAAATGTCTCACTCTTCGTCTTCCGGCGGCTTTGTTAATTTGGGTCCGTCAATCAAAGATGCAAGCGACTTGTCCATTTCTGGGGCAGAACAAAGCCTCAAGTCTATTTTTCTGACCGAGCCGAAAAACTGATAGCCTTTTTTTGATTAATACGACGCACTTTTCCTTGTGCCCTGACTGGAATGGAGATGGGACAATAAACTTGCCAATGAGAGACCACCCTCTACGCCGATGTATAAAAAACTGGAGCAAGTGATTGCCCAGCGCTTCTTGTTCTTGTTCTCTTGCCTGTCATGGATTTCGACCTCGCGATACGCAACGTCATGCAGGGCAAAGCGAAAGAGCTCTTCTTGGTTGTCCTTGGCGTATTCTTCCTCTCATATTTGATACGAAGGAGGCAGGCGCGTCTGCGTGCTAACCCTCATCGCCTTCCATTGCCTCCTGGTCCGAAACCTCTTCCGATTGTCGGCAATCTTCAAGATATCCCCCGCGATAGTGAAGCTGCTCGGTACAACAAGCTTGCTCGAGAGCATGGCGAGTCCCCTGCTACCTTAGTTTTTTTTCGATCTGACACCAATGCAGGCGACCTCGTGTTTTTGAGCGTCTTCGGAAAAACGATCTTGGTCGTCAACACTTATCAGGTTGCCAATGATTTATTCGAAAAGCGTTCTTCGAACTATTCTGACCGGAATGAACTACCTATGATCAACGATTTGTCCGACATTTTGTCTTGATTTGTAGTCTGTGCCCTAACAACACTCTAGAATGGGTTGGGATTGGAGTTTCGGCCATATGCCGTATGGTACGGCGTTTCTCCTCGGTTTCTTTTGATTTTTCTGATTGATCCACCATAGGCGATCGCTGGAAAGCTCATCGGAAGATATTCCACACTCACTTCCAATCTTCGGTCGTGTCAGTCTACTGGCCCATCCAACTTAAGGAGGCCCACAAGCTGCTCCGTCGCCTGCTGCACGAACCCGAAGAATTACTGGAGCATCTTCGCCAGTGCGTACCATTACTCATGTTCCAGAAAGCCCGTTGCTTATTGACGCGTCATCACCATAGTAATTCGGCTAGCACAATCATGAACGTCACATACGGCATAGAGGTATCGGATGAAGACGATCGATACATCAGCGTGGCAGAGAAGGCCTTGGATGGGATGGCGAAAGCCGCACATCCTGGAGCTTTCCTTGTTGACATCTTCCCTATTCGTACGTTCCCGCATCATATTCCCCGCATGCATAGCTTAATCTTTATCACAATAGTAAAACATGTCCCAGAGTTCATACCTTTCGCCGGATTCAAGAAGAAAGCTCGAGAGTGGAGGAAAGCAGTCATGGAAATGCGCGATGCTCCTTATGAAACCGTTAAGAACGCTTTAGTCGGTCTTGTCTTTATTCTTCTCTGCTACTAAGGTTTAACCCTTCAATGAGTAGAAACAAGGAACGGCTGCTCCATGCTTTGTTTCCTACCTTCTCGATGACTTGGAGATGAAGAAAGAAAATAGGCAGCAGGAGGATACGATCCGTAATTGCGCAGGCCTTGCCTTGGCTGGTACGCTACCTCATTCAAACGGTCTTCTTCCGATCCTAATTACTCTTCTGGCAGCCGGAGCTGAAAGTGTGCGACTGTTCTTGTACCTTCTCGTAGTCCTAGCTCATCTGTCACTGTGCAGACTGTATCTTCCCTTTCCTCGTTCATGCTCGCTATGGTCCTGTACCCCGATGTCCAAAGCAAAGCTAGGCACGAAATCGACACTGTTATTGGTCAAGGCCGACTTCCTGACTTTAGCGACCGCGGATCTCTTCCGTACATTGACGCCGTAGTCAGAGAGGTGCTCAGGTAGATTCTTTCGGCTGGACGAGTGATTCCATGTGCTCAAAGACATATCTTTACAGATGGAACCCTGTCGCGCCCCTTGGTAAGTCACACTCACCAGAAGCTGTACGGGACAAAGTGTCGATGGCCTTTTAGGTCTACCACATATGGTGACGCACGACGACGAATACAACGGCTACTTCATTCCCGCAGGTACTACAATCGTCGGCAACAGCTGGTTAGTTTATCGCTACACTATCGTCCCCTCGCAGTACCTCACTCTATCGACTAGGACCATTTTACACGATCCAGTCACTTATCCAGATCCTGGAAGATTTAATCCCGAGCGATTCCTCGGCGTTGGGAAAGGTAGCCCGGTGTTCGATCACGTCTCAGTAGCTTTTGGATACGGGCGCCGTGTTTGCCCGGGGAGGTTCATGGCAGAAGGCCAGCTCTGGGTATCCGTGGCCTGTATTCTCAGTGCCTTTGATATTTCCCCGGGGTATGATAAAAACGGGAAACCCGTACAGATTCAAGCGGCTTTTGCATCGGGAATGATATCGTGAGTCTACAGTGGGGTTTATCATGTTTTCGTCTTCGTCTTATTCCTCTTAGACATCCTTTGCCTTTCAGATGTACTATTACGCCGAGGAGTGAGCTTTCTAGGAAACTTGTTGAGCAGACTGCAGACCTGGCTCCCTAGTTTGATTGGGATTATGTTTGTGTAAGATACTTGTATAGTATGCGTAGTAAAAGTAGCGTAGCAGAAGCTAGCATGCTTATTAAGCATGTCTCCCTTGTAATGGAACACGGATCGTGAGATTTGGAGCAATCTCAAAATGTAGGAACTCCGTGAAATGATACCTACCTCTCATTGATCATGATACAGACATACCATTCCGAATACTGAGCCTACATGTATCATCGTGTATTGATACAAACACATTACGATCGACTTGATGCGCAGAGCATCAATGAGTTTTGTCACGAGCCCACTGACCGCGCTCATGAAAGTTCATACTTTCAGACAAAATTCGAGATCCAGCCCCGTTCGGTCTTGCTGATTTCTTCGCCGCTTTCTTACTATGTTATACAAGTGTTTCTTTTGTTTTTGGGCCCACACACGCATGGAAGATAAGTGTCCGAATGCACGTCCAAGGATTCCTCGCATGACTGACACTTTCACTTACCATAAAAATAATATTACCGAGGACAAAAACAAAGAGCTCGCATTCAAATACACCATTCCCGTTCTTCACGTGGCGGCAGTACAAACATTTTGAAGACCTCTTTTATAATTTGATGGGTCAGACCTTGAGGGTCTGTCCACTGTGCGCTCATCGTAACACGCGAAAAAATGGTGGAAGTAGACCACATTCACCCCCTTCTCCAGCGATTCGGGTGACTGCCAACCCGGCTCGTAGCATCTTCACGCATAAAATGGACAAACCAGGCTTCATCCGCCCCCAGGAGTTCCTTATACTTTGTCAACCCCAGAACCCGCAAGTGGACGGAAGCTACATCCCCCATTACCAGCACAGCTATAATGATAGTGTGCTCGGTTGGTGTTCTTTTCGTTATGGTGATGTACGAATGCATGCCGATACCAGCGACTGGTGACTAGCCAGCCTTCAGATGTACTCAGCCAAGTTGAGAGGATTCTTGTCAACTTGGCAGCATACAAACCCTGGCGTGGGGTGTACGCTCTATTACACCAATCAACAGAGGGATCAGTAACTTTACACGACCTGTGAGCTCCGTCCTGCAGGAGACCCCTCTCAAAACGCGGCGCAGCCTTCTTAACAGCATCGAGAGCCACAAGTTTTTTATCAACCACAGGCGGCGCATCTTGGCGACGGATAGGATATCTGGCAGAGCAGTGCATAAGAAGCCGTCTACAAATGCTAAAGCCATCCAATACTCAGCCCGGAATCAGTCCGACTGAGCGAGTACGCCCTCGGCAGTCAAAGAATGGGCGAGGACATCCTCCCAGGGAGACGGGACGTGAACGGTGTCCAGATCTCCAAGAAAATGATAGCAGAGAAAGGTTACCGCATCATGGGCATCGAGTTTTTGGAGCGCCTGAAGCATCCTATTGTATGCTGGGCTGAGACCGATCCACTGGTACGACTCCTGGATGGAACAGCGTTTCCAAACAGCAAGTGATACGTATCGACTATGGTCATCAAGTAGCACTTGGTATCTATCTCGTATAAATTGTCCACAAAGGCAGACTGTAGCGGAATGGCTACGTGGCTCGAATCAGGGATGATTTACGTATTCAACTGCAACCCGCTACGCACCCGCCAGAGCTCAACCATATATCACTGACAACATTGAGATCAAGAATGAAAAGATCGTCCTTTTGAAACTTGTGGAAGAGATCCTCCGCTTGTAAACGAGAAAAGTAAGGAACCCGGGCATCCAAGTCGGTCATCAGGTCGAAAGGTTCTATACTGGCCGTGATCACCAAGCTCGCGATGCCTCACACCCCCATTGCAATGGCATATAATTCAGGGCGGATTTGATGGAGGACTGAAAAAGCTCTGAAAAACAAGCGGTAGCAAACTTGTCGATGTCATCGATAAGAACTTCAATAACCTAAGAAGGTCTTTGGTTTTAAATTCCAGAGCGTTGTAATTACTCGCATCATTGGCAGACATTTCCGCTTTCTTTCCCTCTCTTCAAAGCACTTGGACCTGGCTCGACCCGAACCTGAGCTCATAATATGTCATGATAGGCCCAACTCAGTACATTTTGCGTGCTACATGCCTGAATGAGAGGACGAGGAGTAGCCTCTGAAACCGGCCGCTTGTTTGTTTCAAAACCTAGCAAGGTTTTCTTTCAGGATCAGCCGTCACCTAATCAGTTCTTGCAAGCAATAAAGCATTCACGAGTTACACACGATGTCGAATAGCATTCGCAATACTCTTGAGACCTCCTTCGGAATCAACGCCCTATCCTCTCAGGCTGCTGCTTCTCAACCGCCTTGGGTCTCCATATTTCGGTATCCGGTAGCTTAGTACGACAGTACCCACCTAATTCTCAGTGAAACTGCTTGTTCTTCGTTGTTCTTTGAGATGGTAAATAGATGAGCAGGGCTTTGGGCACAGTAGCAGTCGACGATCGTTGTGTCGTTGCTAGCGCGGTGAAAGATTAGATTGATGACCATCTCCATCCCACTTTTTCTGATCTTAGATTATTTCCACAGACGTCCTGGCACTGTTCGCAGTGGTGCAAGTTACTGGTCAAATAGGTGGTAAACCGACTTTCGAGGAACTTGTACCGATTAGAAATTTCATCACGTGATCCAGTAATATGGCGGTACATCAGTCGAAATTCTTCCCGCCACCGGCGCGAAGTGTTTGGCATGTCGGCGACTCCTTCAATTTCAGCTACTTATATATTACATCTGGCAGGGACTGATGGACACGAAACTTGCTGATGAATAGCCCACCAGTGTTGACGCGCATTTAGTGAGAGAATGCTTGGAGTCTTGGACTGGAAAATTATAAATCTATATCTGCTATCTAGGCGATGAGCACACAAACATGCAATCTATTATTCCACAAACCTGTCCCCCAAAGAGCAAGTTTCCCATCCAGACATGTCCGGAAGCGTCATCAATATTCGCTTTTTTTTTGGCGAGGGGGGGGGATACCGGACTGGATATAAGATCGCCGAGGCACATAGGCCTTCTGCGACTGCAATTGAAATCAACCCAAATTTTTCAGGCCCCATCTCCGTGTAATGCTCGGGTCTATATTTCTTGCCGGGATGGCAACAATGCAAAGAAAGCTATATCAAGCCTGCGCGAAGAATCCGGAGACAGAACCTTCCTTTGGACATGACTATTTCACCACTAAAGATTCCTAATAAAGTACCCAAATTTTCTCTCTCGAGGTGTTTGAAGCACAAGGTATACTTTCAAATTTCATAGCCAAAGAGACAGGGCTGCATGTTTTCTTCAAAAACCCGTGCACGGCCGTATTTTTTTCTCTCCATTGTCACAGCCAAATACACATCTCTGGTGGCATTATGAATCTGCCGAAGAATCAGCTGACGAGGGAAGGGTACGTCCTCCAGATGCGCGTTAAATGTAATCGGTATGTGGCGGCCGCTAGAAAAGTGCGAGTCTCATCGAAGTTTCTAGGTCACTTCCTCTTAACTCTGCTCCCCTTCTCGACCACGAACTTGTGTCCAAATAAACTCTGACGCATTGCTGGGACGGGGCTAACCACCAGAAACCCTTCTTTACTTCCAGAGCAAGTTCGCGAGTGCGAATTTCAATGATAAATTCCTTCTCTACATTGTTCCCCTTGTTCTAGGCGATTCTTTTCTTTTCTAATGAGCTCGCATGTCGCTATGGAGAACAGGGCATGGCGTCCACCGGTGTGAATCCTGGTGAATTTCTCGGAACGGAACGGGATACGTACTGGCATCCCGCGAGGCCTCATCCAAACAGAACTCCAACGCACCGTGGTTTGGAATGCGCTGGTTCATCGTGGTGCGTAGTCCGCATTTCATCTCGTGAACACAAGGTGCATACGTTATGTAGGACTGTATGCTCAAGCCTGCGCCCTACGGCGTGCTAACTCAATTAACGAATTTGGACAGAGAGGTACCGATCGCTTACCCTGAAGCCTCTTTTCTGCAATTCATCTCGTGAAAATCGTAGTATCTCGTTTCCTGGGCACGAGTTTATATGCTACTACCCCCGGCCGCACAGGACTTCAAAAAGTCGGACGGAATGGTAACAGGGTGCTTCAACGCTGTGCACATTCGACATTAGTTTTAAGTATTCGCGCCGCAACCCCGAAGTTTGAACATACAAGGTTGAACAAAATTGTTTTTGAAGGCTTAAACAATAGTATGAACTGATTCGCAATATTAAGGGTGTAATCTTTTCAACTTGAGGCTTCAAGGGATTGGTATAACTTCCCGCGGTATCGCTCTACAGGCCTTTGTCTGGAATACAACAATAGAAGATGACCTACCTTCTGGGGAAAATGTCTTGCTGTCCTGAGTGAAGTCTTTGACAACGATGAAGGCCTTGAACCTTATCGCATTCCAAGGTGAGCTGGGGAGGCGATACAAGACGAACTAGAACTGCAGAAGTCTTGCCATTCTTCAGGTATTATGGTCGCGGGAGATGGCTGCTCCACTGCATGACAGAGCGAGGTCTGAGAGTCATAACAGATGATGGTCGTTTGAATATTGAAATGGAACATATTACTGTAATATCTATTCTGGTATTATTTAATGGAAAAAGACGCACTTCTATGTTATCAGTCGGTAATGTAAGGCCAGGGAATTCGGAAGAGATACTAACTCTATAAATGATAAGTCCTAGAGTGAGGCTTGGCGAGAAAATGCATCCAGATCGATCAACACGTTCTAAGAAATGAACCACCAACTTCGTGATAGTAAAAGATTACGGCGTCGCTCAACAGAGGATCTGGGAAGCAATGGACGTCCTTGAAGTCGTCCTTGTCAGTCGGCTTGAACCTTCGATTTTCAAATTACCCCACACAGCCCCACACCGACTGCGGGGCGCAAAAGACACGCGAACCGGCGACAACCCACCACAATATTTATCATTCCGTACCAGCATCTTTCCAAGGAAACTACAAGCCCTTGTGACTAAATGTCAGACACACGACCATTGCCTTTTTCAACGACGAGACGATTCTATCGTCAAAGTTATACCTCTTCCAACTGAACGCTCAAACAACTCGTCTATCTTCGGTACATTTAAATTATGGTCCGCTGGCCCCTCAATCGGAACGTATCACCGATTCCTTCAAACTAGAAAACACTGGTTTCAAGTTTAGCACCCAATCAATGGTCTTGCATAGGATCTTGAGCTCTTCCATCGCAGCGATGAAGTCCCCATCCTCTAAATCAAAGACGATGCTTTCCAGCTCCCGACTCTCGAACCTGATGGAGGATAGTCGGAATCATAGATGCTCCCAGTTTTTGAGACTGATCGCTTCTCTGGTGCCGTATCCCGCTGAAAACAATGCTGCGATCCGAACACGGTATGTTTTCTATATAAGTGGCAGGATTCCTGCAGCTCTATTTCTTCCAAAGAATTGCAAGCTGTACAGCATCTGCTTCAGCATCGACGGACATCCTTCCCCGACGTCATTGGAAAAACGAACCAGAATAAGAGTCGCCCCTGTGATGAGCTGAGAGGTATGTTATCGAGCCGTAACCTTTTCAGGCGAGTGAGATGCGGAATCTGACGATCTCCGCCATAATTGGGTTGGAGGAAGCCCGGGTTCTGATCAAGAAACACAAGATGTTCGAACGTCAGGTTTTTTAACGATGGGAATTGAACGGGGACCACGAAAAACTGCCTCAAAGAATGAAAACAGCAAATGCGACCAGAAGGCTGGGCCAGTTCGTAGGCGCTACTGGCATTGTAGTCGGCGCACGACAGTGACGGATCTTCGACTCCTGGCAAGGCCTCCAAGCAGGGGCAGACAATCTACCATCCAAGATCCATCCCCGTCTCGGTACTCTCCGACAGCTAGTTCTCGGACATTCAAAACGACATTCAAAGTATCTGGTTCGGATATTAACTGGGGAAAATAATAGCTTCTTTGATGTTTCCATCCTGCTCCTTCAATTTGGCAGAATTCGTATGCCAGTACTGAATCATTCCTGCGTTGGCGCTCACACAATGGCACTTCAATTTTCACCTCCAGGTGAACTGCCCGACGTCGGCATCGATTACTGGTAACCCTAGATTTCAACAAACAAATCCAGGACCCTGGGACTGGAAGTGAGAACCCAAACAATCAAGTACGAAAGATAGAATCTGAACCTGATTAACGGTGCACTTGTTCCACCTTCAGCGTTATACCCCTGCTGCCCGCAAGCGGAAACCTCTCCGCTATCCATGATGCCCACAACTGGGGAAGGATCACCGTGAGGTTCGTTATTCCCGTTGACTGCCCATCCGTCCGTATCACCAATTGGTCGAGATTCGAAAACGCAGGTCTAGCTAGCCCTTTGTCGATGGCGCTGCATAGAGTATCGTTCATGGCAGCGACAAAGTCCGGGTCCGCGATATCAAGAAGGACACCCCTCAGCTTGCAAGCCCCACATATATGATAAAGGATCAGCGGAACACTAGACTTGGGTGGTCGTCCAAATTTATCGAGCGACTGCCGCCATATCCCGCTGAAATATATCACGCGGACATGGATGAGTTTCAATTGTAAGGAATCAAGGCTACTCCAATCTCCCTCCATATCACCACATCCCCGCCACTCCACTTCCACTAGCGAGCCCCGCAACCCATGTAGGAGCTGCTGCATGATTGACCATTCATGTTTTGTCCCAGGCATCCTCAAAGATAGCGCCTCAACTGAAGGCATCGCAAAAGCAAAGTAGGAGGACACCTCACCCCGCGAGGGTTTCAAAGCAAGGGTATCAACACGTAGTCTTTTCAGGTAAACGAGGTGCTGGACATATTTATACACCCCAAAGTTGGGAATGAAGGTATCCGGCTCCATATTTCTGAATCGGAGCTGCTCCAACGTCAGATCCTCCAACAGTCTGAACTGACTGAGCACGAAAAAGAGTTGTCGTAGAGAGAAGAAATGGCACTTTGCGAGCTTTAGGGTGGTCATTCTGAGGCTATCCGGAAGGAGGTTAAAAGGCGCCATGAAAACTCCCTCGTCGCGTCCTGAAGGCATAGGATGCACTTTTAAAGCAGTATGGATCTCGTGGTTGGCCAACGAGAAGGACAGCGCTGTCACCCCCGGTAAAGTTCTCAACAGCTTAGGCAACCAATCGCAAAACCAATCCTGCACACACCCGCGGTTCATTCCAAGTATCAAAGCACGGGTTTCTGCGGGGCTTATGGACGATATGGGTCCGAATATTAGCTGAAGGAAGGATTCTGCCTTTTCAGCGTTGCGGATATAGGTGGTCCTGAAATAGTGGTGGCGCGATCGTCGGACCCAGGAACGACATACGAGGCTACAGCTGAGGAGGGTAGTTTTGTCCTCGAACTCGGCGCAGAAGTCGATGATGGTTTCATAGAGGTGTAGAGAGAGCATGGGAAGTTCGTGTCGTTGGTGGGAGTTGAACGTTGAAGAACGGAAGGAGATTAGAAGGCCTGTAGCAACGCCACACAGCGGCCACCGGATATTTCGGCTCGAATTCGAACTTCTACGAACTGCTTGGAGTATCTGCTTACATGGGCGCAAGACTTTCTACCTGAGCTTTAATTCTCAACGCCAACCTCTTACTCCAGAACCTCACAAGCGCAAGGTTTCCTCCCATTGCGTAGATTCCGGCTATATCACAAGATCAGCATTTACTATGTTCCAATACGACTTTCAGAGCTTACGATGTCCACTATGCCTGTATATCCCCTTCAACTCTCCCTCAGAATCTAGACCCCACACGTCTTTCATTCTCTCAGCCTCTGGGCCGAGGATCTTCACCGCTGTGGTTTTCATGTTCTGATTGTCCATACCTAATAAGCAGCCAGGCTTGGTCAGAGAAGGATCTTTACCTTGTAGCCTGTTGCTAGAACGACGATATCAGCCTCGATCTCTGTACCATCATCAAAGACGACAGAGTTCTCTGTAAAGTGGCCTGCTCTTCTATCAGTGATACTCGATAGCGCCAGCGCTGGGGGGCTTACTGATTTGATGGCCCTGCTTTAGCTTGATCTTCCTCTCTACAATTAGCTTGGATGCGCCAACGTCTATATCTGGGAACCACTCTGTTAGCCAATCATTCCATTCGGCTGACGTACTGGTCTCTTACAATATCCGCCCCCCCGGGTAAAATACTTGGTTATGAACCCGGATCCGCCGACACCTAAATATTAGGTGTCAAATTCGCTTGGCAAAAACGGCATGCCGAGGAGGTCCTGACCATAATCCACCTCGAATCCGACCTTCTGCAGTCCATCGAGCATAGGACGATCTATCTCGGCGATCTCTTCAGTAGTGTACTTGTGCAAGATCTACTGGGGCGTCATCTTCACAATTCTCAGCGGATAATTTGGCAGACGCACCTGGAACATATGATTAGGCGTCGATGAGAACATGATATCCGCATCCTCTGTCGGGGGCCCATTCTCTTCGTACAAGCCCCGGAACAAAACCCCGAGCCCAGCGGCCGAGGACCTGCAACACGTACATGAGATTTACCCACAATAATGAAAGACATGACAAGCACTGACATCACATAGGTACTGGATCGCTGCACGATGGTAATGTCAGCCCCCTGCTCATAAAAGTCCTGCGCGATACTTGGCAGGCTCAATGAACGCCGTTTCAAATATCCTAATTGAAAGGACTCACTCGTGACCACTGTTGCAGCAGCCGACGACAACAGCCTATGAAAATCAAAGCTGTCAGACTGTGTAATGTGATGCGCCCCTGTGCCCCCCACCTTTTTGCCCTTGAAGTTGCCTCCTGTGGTGTGCTGACTCGAGTGGCAGAGATGGCCCTTGAAGATATCTTGGTCCTTGAAGACGGGGATGTTTGGCTCTCCGCTGTGTCCGGTGGCGAGGACGATGAACTTGGGTCTGATGACACGGTCGGGATGACCCGCCCGGGCGATGTTGATAGTCCAGAGGTGTGAGGGTTCGTCGTACGTGGCGGATATGATGGTGCTTTGCATCCAGATATTGAGCTCCATCGTCGCTGCCTAGAGGGCACGGGTTCAGTAGGTATAAGCGATCTCGCGGAGTGGGTACGTACGTAGGACTCGAACCAGTCGCCTAGCTTGTCCTTGGGCGTGCTGTCAGAATGGTGAGCGTCGAGAGATTCTACATATTTATTAGGCTTACAAAACCGGCCAGTGTGGGGGGAATGCAACGTAGGGAAGGTGGTCATACCAGACTGGATCTGAGAGCACGATTGGTTAGCCTCGTCGAGGAGATCAAGTAAATTCTTACCATGAAGAACGAGGAAGTTGTAACGTTTCCTCCAGTTGTCCCCTACTCGGTCGTTCTTGCTGCCGACGGGAACGGTCAGAAATTGTCGATCATCGGGTAAAAAATAGAGAGTACTCGATAATTAGGGTATCGACGTTGAGCTGGCCTAGCCTGGCGCCTACCGCCAAACCAGACTGTCCTGCACCAATGATGAGCACTGTTGGTTCTACATCGACAAATTCGCGCTTATCCGCGCGTGTGTGTTTCCAAGATTTGCGATCTGTGTTAGTCCCATGGTTGACACCGACAGGTCGCGTCTGCAAAAGTTTCAGATCACTACAGGGTCGTTGTGCCTTGTCTTACGGTGCCCCTGTGTTCTTCGTATCCCTTTAGCTCCTCTATTCCAGTGTAAAAAGTCCTGGGAGACGAAAATCAAAATTTGCCAGGTTGACAGTTGCAAGGTTGCTTACTTTGCTTTCCATGCACCATCATCGGTGTCACGCATTAGCCTGAAGAAGCCTCGCCCTCGGGCGACGCTCGTCTCAAACGTGAAGAAGCATTGTACCCAGGTAAAATCTAGAAAAGCGTTGAGACTGGGGTTTTACTACGGAGCGGGGGAAAAAACGGCCACCTCGGTTGGCTCTGAGTAGAACTGGCTGGCCTTCGAGCTCTAAATTGCGGAGACGGGAGGATTTTAGACGGTCATTGTCGTCGAGGAATTTCTTAATGACCGGGATAGTATACAGAGTACGATTATCCCATGATAAAGACAACAAATCACGCCAATATCCGTCGGCTAAAAAGTGAGCTGTGATGGTTGTTGAGTCTTTTGCTTCTATGGCATCTGCAAGCGACTTGAACCAGTGCTTTGCAGACTACGATATCCGAATCAGGGAAGGATGACCAATCGATGAAAATGAGGCGTACAGCGGACGGCGTGTTTGCGGAGTCCTCTATGTGCGAAACCTCGGGTGAGTTTTTTACATCGCTATGATACGTGTCTAGACTGCGAACAGGTGGCGGAAAAGCGTGGGCGAGCATTCTTAAGAATCTTCACAATACTTCTTCCTGTTTTTATGTAGTTACGAAGACTTGGCACGGTTCAAAGATGAAGAATGTGTACCGTTATCTGAAGTTAAAAAGCGTATTGTTCGAAGATTAACTGAGTCGCCTGAGTCACCATGTGAACGTTCTTCTTCAGACAAAAGTGCGGCACACGGATCTGAGATTGGTCAGTATTTGAAATTTGAACCCCACAACCCCAGAAAGAGGGCGGAGTAGGAAAAACGGCGTGGGGTAACCTTGTATGTGGTCTCATGATCACGGGTTCGGCGTCCACGTGTCATCCACTAAGAATAAGCCTCCTATAATAAAAGTTCGTTGTCGGAAGTCCGGGAGACCGTCAATGCAACTCGTGACCAACCATACTTTATTTCGTGATCGCGCAGTTCCCCTCTTTACTATACGATCATCCACACTATTCTCTACGTTTCCTGCTCTGGGCGCCTCTTTTTCTATGTTGAAATTGTAAATAAAAAAAAACATGAAAATATGAAAATCGTTGACAGTTCCCCGCACTTGCAGCCTATTTTAAACGTAGCGGATTTCTTTTCAAATCGATCGTCTGTTTACGGGTTACCCCCCTGTCGCTGGATAAAGAGATAAAGGAGCGTCAGTCGAACCTGGGATTTTTACCATCCTCTTGCCTACTTACCCACCATCTGATATCTGAAAAATGTCGTCATCGAGCACAGCTGAAAAGCTCGAAGCTTCCACCTATGAGGATGTTCATAACCGTGGTCATTTCGCCAATGCCAACCAGCCGCCTCCTCCGCCTCCTGCTATCACACGTCCCGCTCCCCCCAACGGTGCAGCTTTGTGAGTCTTAGTGCTTCGTCCCGCTAACCGTAAGCTGATTTTTCTCCACAGAGGTCTATTCGCCTTTGGCTCGACTTGCATTGGTATCTCCCTCTACACAGCAGGGGCCAGTGGTGTCTCAATTCCCAATGCCATCGTCGGACTCGCTCTCTTCACCGGCGGCGTCGCTCAGTACACCGGTGGTGTAGTCGAGTTCGCTCGCGGCGTCACTTTCACCGGTTCGGGTACGTGCATCCTCTGTCTGTGATAATAATTTTTTAACAAATCCCCCCATCTTAGTATTTTGCATCTATGGAACCTTCTGGCTGTCATATGCCGCGGTTCTACTTCCTAACACCGGTATCGCGGCTGCATACGAGGGCGACACAAAAATGCTGCAAAACGCTCTAGGCATCTACTTTATCATCTGGAGCATCATCACCGTCATGTTCCTGTACGCGCTCTCAACGCTTCTTTTCACGTCTCCTCAGCTCACATCCATCTAGGTTAACCGCTCTACGTAAAACTCTGGCATTGGTCATCCTGCTTTCCCTGCTGTCTTTGACCTTCCTGTTCTT
The DNA here is from genome assembly GCA_030407005.1 of Desarmillaria ectypa. Classification (NCBI taxonomy): domain Eukaryota; kingdom Fungi; phylum Basidiomycota; class Agaricomycetes; order Agaricales; family Physalacriaceae; genus Desarmillaria; species Desarmillaria ectypa. Next base: position 3,450,722 of record JAUDYN010000002.1, on the reverse strand, counting down.
TGGGATCACGGAATTCACGCACGGAAACGCAAGGCAAGTATATCATCTCCTCACTGCACCCTCGATACTCATCATCTAATGTTTTAGTGTCGCAAAGGCAACGGGTGTCATCGGGACTATCACAGGCTTTGGCGCGTTCTACGTCGGTCTCGGGGAACTTCTTGGAGCGGACCCGAATCCTCCCTTCCTCCTGCCCCAGGGCGTTTTTAAACACTAAAGAATCAGATGGCTGTAGTAGTTCTTCACCTAGTTACCATACACACAAGTCATATTTGCGCCGCCCCCAGCATGGAAGCCTGTAAACTATTGCATCATTTTGTAACTTATATCCATTTTCCACACAAGTAAAACGCAGAATTATAATAAAGTCGATATGAGAGGCATTTCCTAATATTTTTGTAATGGTGGCGAGTCCCTTTGCCTGTTCTTCTATGTAGTCGAATCTATAATCTTTGCCAGATTTTGAGGTCCTGCGCAGCTGAGGTGGCGCATAGACTCGGGCACTGCAGTACCGTATGGCGCAGTCTCGAGCATACGGTTCCACACAGAATCTGACGATGGAAGGGTAAGCCTCCAGATGTTAAACGTAATCGGTATGTGGCGGCCGCTCGAAAACTTGCGAGTTTCAGCCAAGTTTCCAGGTTACTCCCTTTTGACCCTGCTCCTTCTACCGACCGCTTCCTCCATCACTCGGACTGGAAAAAAAAAGTCCTAGTTGCCAACACCTCTCCCATCACTACCGAACTTGTCCAAAATAAAATATGACACATTCAGAGGATGGAGGTGCCCACCAGCAACTTTCCTTTACTTATTTCCAGAGCCAGTTCACGAGTGCGAATTTCAGTGATAAATACCTTCTCTTCATTATTCCTCTTATTCTAGGCGAATACTGTATTCTCAAATGAGTTCACATGTCACTATGGAGAACAGGGCATAGTGTTCACCAGTGCGAATCCTAGCGGAACGGAACGGGGGGTGCGTGCCAACACCCCCGGGCCGTTCAAACAGAACTCCCAACGAACCTTGGTTTGGAATGCCCTGGTTCATCGCGCTGCGTAGTCCAGATTATTTCATCTCGTAAAACACAAGCGCCACTGAAGATGCTTATTTAGCCGTGCCACATACTAGGGAGAAAGAATACACCGTTGTTGCAGCTCGGTGTTTTTTTTTTTGCTGTTAAATTTGAAAATTTTGTGCATTGTTTTTCAAAATAAATGTGGGTACCTTAGAGGCTGGAGCGAATGGATATGGGGTTGGCCAGGTCCAGAGGAAGGTTTTTGGTTTTTGCCTCCGGGTTCTTCGCGCAGGCTTGATAGAGGCTTCTTTTGCTTTGATTTTACCCCGGAGACTCGAGAGTTACGCCCCAATAGGATCTGAAATTTTTGAGTTCATTTCAATCGTACTTTCAGGAGGCCTGCATACCTTGTCCATCTGCCAATATCCAACTCCGGTGTTCCCACCCGTGATAATGACGACTATACCCGACGAATCAGGAATGTCGTCTATGGAGAACCCACTCTTTTAGGCCGGGTTTAGATAGCATGGTTATCTTCTAGAACTAGAAAGCAGATATACATTTATACACCAAGTATTCTCCCGCTGAGTTCCAAGATGCAAACTAACACTGCTGGGCTATTCATCAGCGAATTTCGGGTTCATCAGTCGCCGCCAAATGTGATATATAAGTAGCTGAAATTGAAAGAGTCGCCGAGCACACGCTTCGTGTCGCGGCGAGACGGAGGAATTTCGATTCAACCGAATGATGGATGAACCGCCACACAGACAGGCCACGTGATGGAATTCTAATTGAAACGAGTTCCGCGAAAGACGGTTTACCGCCCATTCGACCAGTGATTTGCACCACTGCGAACAGTGCCAGATGTCCGTGGAAGCAATCTAAAATCCGAAAAAAGTGGGATGGAGACAGTTACAAATCTAATCTTTCACCGTGCTAGCAACGACACAATGATCGTCGACTGCCTAAAGCCCTGCTCCCTCCTGTTCACCATCTCAAAGTCTAACAAGGAACACAGTTTTACTAGGAAACTAGGCGGGTAGTATCGTATTAGCTACTAGATACCGGAATATGGGGACTCAAGGCCGTCAAGAAGCAGCAGAAAATAAGGCCTTGGTTCCGAGGGAGGACTCGAGGGTATTGCGGCATCGTGCGTACGCTTCATTACTTGCAAGAACTGATCAAGTGACGATTGACCTTGAAAGGAAACCTTGCTAGGTTCCGAAACAAACAAATAGTGGGTCTCTCAGGGCTCCTCGTCCTTTCCAGCTTTCTCTTCGGGTGTGAAGCTTGTTCAGCATTTGTAGACGGCTTTTTACGAAAGGTGTTGCTTCCCACCCGATGACCTGTGCATCCTGACGGTGCGCTGTTATTGACAAAAAACCTGTCGTACGGTGTTTCGATTGGAGTTTCCTATATGACAAGGCCCTGCGGCAAGGCCTAGTTGACAAGAATCCTCACGAATTGGATGAGTACATCTGAAGGCTGGTCGGCCAACAACGACTGGCACTCAGGCACTATCGACCTCCATTCGTACATCATCATAAAGAAAGGAATACCAACAGCCGAGCACCCAATTGTTATAGCTGTGCTGGCGAGCAACGGGGGATGCAGCTTTTGCCCACTTACGGCTTTTGGGATTGACTGGGAGCGGATGGAGCGTGGCTTGTCTATGTGACTATGAAGGGGATGAATGCGGTCCCATTCTTATGAATGTTTTGGTAAGCACACGATGGAAAAGCCTTCAGGGTCAGGACCATCAAGAGACCTTCTAATGCCACCGTGATAAGATGATACATTCGTATGCGAGATCTGTTTTTTCCTTGATAATATTTTCATTGTAGGTGAAAGTGGCAGTCCTACGAGGAATCCTTGGACATGCATTCACGTCTGTCGGCTCCAGGACAAAACTCGTTCTTGTATGAAATATTGAGAAGGCGGTGGACTGAATCAAATAAGAGCATCGAGCAGCCTTTTATCATTGGTCCGGCTTCTTTGCTACGTTATCTGAGTGCCGATTTGCTCCGAGCATTCATCAAGTCGACTCGTGGGTTCCTTCCCCATGCATAGTATCGTACGGACCTGGTTAAAGGGTCAGCATACCCGAGTCAACTCCACTCCCGGGAAACATGAAGATATATCAGTTCGTGGTAGACAAAAGTGTGGGAGAGGTATTATCTATTCCCGATGTTCGAGTTATTCTCCCTTATTGATCTTCTTTCCCTCAGGCTTTGTTTAAAGTACCTTCGTGTTTCCTGTAAATCAAGCTTTCATAACGTCGAAAAACGTACAACTTCGCTGTCATTCGGAATGAATCCACCCGAGAATCCTGTTCGGCTCGTAGACGGCGGCAGTCACCGGACTCTCTGGAAGTAAAACTGAATTGTAGGATTGGATCCACACGTCTTGCCGTGAGTATCTGACTGTACCGGAGACCAGTTCTGTTACGTCTCCGATTCTAGGGCTTTCATGCTCAGATCTTCTAACAGCGCTAGGTAAGTTATACGTGCCGTTATACCTTTCCCCACTATTGGACTTTCCTTTGATCCCAGATAGAACCTCTGCGTGTTGAAATGGACACCGAACCCACGACTGTAATCGTCTATCTTCTCCAAAGCTACCCTGCTAACCACCTCTTCAGATTGCAACACAGTGGTTCCAGTCGTTTTCGGAAGCTATACATTCGCGAGATGCAAGCGCCGTCTCTTCTTGCATCTTCTCGGATGGATATTGGCGCGACCTTCTTACTCTGTCGTGGGATATTCGCACCTTGCATACTACTTCGACTATCAAGACGTTCTTAGAAACAGACAGTCGCCTCAAGAGCTCGGGACTGCGCGAGTTGAAACTTGAGGGTGACCCGGTCCTCGTTGAGGCCAAGCCTGGTAAGCACTGTTCTACTTATACGCGTTGCACAGTTCGTATCATGTCAATACGACTAGGATTTGCTTGGATACAATGTTTCTTCACGTTTGAAACGGACGTCGCCCGTGGACGAGGATTCTTCCGGTTGATGCAGGATAGTCATGATAGCTCTTGGAAAGCCAAGTAAGTAGCCATTTGGGACATTGTTAATGTCTTGCTTAAACTGGTTTCAGGACGCTTTACACCGGAATCGAAGAGCTGAAGGAACATGAAGAAAGGCAGGGGAAGGTATGTGTCCTTGATGATCTTGTTTGCAAGGCAGAGTGTGATGACTCCATCGATCCAGACGCGACCCTCCAATGTCAATTATGTCGAACACACGGACCGTATTGAAGGAAATCTCGGTACCCTCGACGAAGAGCCAGAAGTACTGATAGTTGGAGTGGGACAATCGGGCTTATCTCTTGGAGCACGACTTCAACAACTCAACATCAACACAGTACTCATCGAGTAAGTGTTCTTTCTTACCTCCAAATCTATCCCTCTAATCAGCGTGACAGCAAGAATGATAGAGTTGGTGACAATTGGCGAAAGCGGTACAAGTCTCTTGTTTTGCACGGTAGGCGCTATCTTCGTATCGCTTTCAAAAGAACGGTTTGATATGCTGCCATCGCAGATCCCGTTTGGTTTGACCACCTACCTTATGTCCCTTTCCCCGACCACTGGCCCATATTGTGAGCCCGGCCATTCTATGGCGCGATCATACTCGACTAACCTACATCTAGCTCACCCAAAGACAAGCTTGCGGATTGGTTCGAAGCATATGTATGTTTCCTACTTAGTTCAACCGTCAAAAAGTTCATGAACGTCTATTTCCAGGCCATCATCATGAATTTGAACATCTGGACACGAAGCTCGATCAAATCCGCCGCATACGATGAGGTCTCTCATACCTGGACAGTGACAATATCCCACACTGGGCATCCCGACCAAGTAATCAAACCGAAATTCGTCGTCCTTGCTACGGGTGTCAGCGGAGAGCCAAATATCCCCGCGTTCAAAGATCAAAGCTTATTCAAAGGGCCTGTCTATCATTCTAGCCAGTATAAGTCTGGAGAGGTATTCAAAGACAAGAAAGTGAGGATTCCGTATTGTCTTCGGTCCTTGATCTTTGGTACTGACTTTCTTATCGACAAGGCTATCGTCGTCGGATGTTGCAATAGTGGCCACGAGTGTGTCAAACTCGTCCGAATCCTGTATTGACATAAATCTGATCATGTTCTAAGTATTGCCCAGGACTTATATGAACATGGCGCCGACGTCACGATCGTACAGAGGTCCAGCACCTACGTTATGTGAGTTCCCCATATTACCCTCGCTTTTGGATATAAATAACATCTTACTAGATCCTCCACCGGTGTCGGATGCTTACTTGGACCTTTGTATGGGGAAGAAGCTCCGCCGACAGAGGATGCCGATATCATTAACTTCTCGCTTCCCGTTCTCATGTATAACAATTTACACAAATATGCGACCGAGCAAATGGCTGAGCTAGACCGCAATATATTAGAAGGATTACAGCAAGCTGGATTCAAGCTTAACACGGGTCGGCCTCCTCGGTGTCTGCTAAGTTACTTGTTCATTGATTTGACGGTTAGGTATAAATGAGGCAGGATTGATGATGACGTACCTGTCCAAAGGAGGGGGTTACTGTAAGAGAGCGTTCATTTTTTTTCTATGCTGTTCATTGATCCTCATCAGACATCGACGTTGGTGCATCGAAACTCATCGCTGAGAGGAAGATCAAGATCAAGCAGGGTCACGAAATTAGTAGGCTTGTTGTTCTAACTCGAGAACAGACCCTAACGAATAACAGGCCATTTAACCCAGAACTCCCTTGTCTTCGACGATGGAATGGAGATCGAGGCGGATATCATGATTTTGGCCACCGGGTACCAAAATATGAAGACTACGGCCGTCAGGATCCTCGGATCAGAAGCAGAACGCATCGGCGAAGTGTGGGGCCTTGATTCTGAGGGAGAACTCAAGGGTATTGCGAGATCTACTGGACACCGTGAGTATCTTACGATCACTTTATTGCTTGCAAGATCTGATGCGGCAACTTTCTAGCTGGCATATACACCTTTGGAGGAAACCTTGCTCAAGCCAGGTTCTTGAGTAAGCGGCTTGCGTTAAGAATCAAAGCGCAGGTGGAAGGACTTGCCCCGTTTTGATAACGAAGTATATATCTTTGGTTTAAACTTCTTCGAAAGCATTTCTAATCAAAATCCAAGTTTAAGACGTGGTAACATAGAAGAAGCTCGGAGTTTGTCCCCTAAGTCTTTGATAATGGATACAGTACGACTACTATGGACACCGTCCAAGTGGTTATCTGCCCATTCATCCCATGCACTACTTTGAGACATAGGCTGACCAAGGCGTAAACGAGATCACCGCGGTTGTTGTGGGGCAGAACTTGGCATATTGAACAGAGATCGTCGGGGTCGTAGATGTATGCGAGCTGAAGCTCATGCTCCTATGAGGCGAAGAAAGATGGATCGGCGACGATGGTGAAGACGTAAGTGATAAAGATATACTTCCAAGTTTCTACACCGTCAAGACGGATACGGTGATGTAGTCGTCGCAGAGAGTGCTCATCTCGGAACACTTGGTAAAAGATGACTGACTGCCATTCAGGACTGAGGTAATAGAGCAACAGTCTATTAGCACGTGCATGGATGTCTTGCTCAAATCCAGCGTCGGCCAGGGTAGCAAAGAGTATGGTTCGAACCACATTGGTTGCAAAGACTTAACCCAAGGTGCTCGTTACCTCCAAAACAACATTGTAGCGAGAAGGAATTGCAAAAAGAGGTGTAAGCGTAGCCAAAGTTGCCAGGCGTATGTTCATATCCTCTGTAGTCGATTCCAGACGAGAAAAAATTCTGGTTTCAACTAGACGACGCAGTGTGTCTCGAATGGCTCGCAATTCATGCGTTAGCACACTCATTTCCCCTTCTGATGGCACAAGTACTGTGAGAGGCATTGCACCAACATGGAACACCATCTAAGAGTGGATGGCCTGCTCTCCGAGACGCCATCAGATAGTGAAGCGTCACTGTTTTGGCGGGATACCTCACAGACTGACCACACAAACCCTAGTAAAAGCTCGAGTTGAGGAGAGATGGAGTAAAATGGGCTGTTGCCACCTTGCGTGCGGTACATGTCGAAGAGTAAATCCACCATCGACGTCACCATGTCTTGGTGATTGTAGTCGGGTGATGATCATTTCCAAGTTCTGCGCCAAGAGGGAAAAATGAACTGTCTTTTAGTATTTCGAACAAGGCTAGTTACATCGAACTCAGCCGGTAATCGAAGAGTTGCAATCGTGCTTGGCGCAAGAGGAGGATCCAAAGGAAAGGGGGTAGCCTCATATCTGCCATCCCAGCAAGCAATGCTTCGACAGTCTACGAGCAGAGCGCCCACGACCCAGCATGCATGTTGTGGTAGCCAGGAGTGCTAGGTGCTTGGTAGATGTCAGATCAGGTGGACGGAGCATTGGGTCATCCAGGGTAATGGTTTTGTGAAAGGATAAATCACGCCCAATGGATAACTTAGCGTCGAATTGCTTCAGTTGTAATATAGTCCTCCACATACCCTCAGCCTTTTGCTCCGCACTACAACAGGGCTCTTGCCACGATGTAGGCACGTGAGAAGGGTAACACGAATGTATTTCTTGCACTAAATCACTGGAAAACCTCTCTACGTCCAAGAACCGGGAGAAAAACCTAACCTGAGGCTGCTAACAGACTCGAGGGCGATCTGTCTGATCGTTGGATTGGAGGAGGTAGTGTAAAGCCAGGATATACACTCGGCATCAATTTGGTCAGCCGAATCGTGAACAGCGTTGCATTCGGCTTCCTTCAACGGCAAAAACGGTGAGTGCATGACAAGACTACGAATAAGACGATCCATGTGAGAGATCCAATGGTGCTGCTGTCTACAGACATTAAACCAGGTTGCAGCCACATGCCACAGCCTATCAACCAGCCGAAGAGGAATATAGCCGTAAATGCTCAGAGGAGTCTTGCACGGATACTGGTGGTATACGATAGGGAGTAGGTTGGATATGATGTAGGACAGATAGACTATCCCTGATATTGCGGCCACGACATATGCTGCACTGAGCTGCAGCGACAGTAGGGAGAGGGTCACTCCGACGAGAAAAATCGCAGGGAAGAGATGTAGCAGTACGGGAAGGCATCCGACAATCACCGGAACCTGCCACTTATGCATGGGGCCGTGTATCGAGACTGTCGTAGACGGGCGCGTTCACGGGCGATCCCAGATGTGTCCGAAACATAATGGTGGATCTACTGCTTCGCAAGAACCGCTATTAGAGCCATGATGAGACTGAGAAGGAGGCTCGTGAACCGCAGATTGTACGTCCAGATATCGAGATTTTCTGGCGAAAACGTGTCGAAGGGCACAATTATTGAGACATCATCAACCGGTATTCCCTTGGCTGTAGCACGTTGCACCGCGATGAGCTCGACGATAAGCAGAGAAGAAATCTGCGCAAAGTCAGGCTTTAAACTTTCTGATGCCTGGACAACGAACGTTGTCACTACTGCAGAGAATAGACCTGCCTGCTGACCGTCAGTAAGATTTCAGTATAGCGAGATGGTACCGGACGAACAAACACAAGGAGAATGTTGATTGTATCTCTGTATTGCTCCATGACCTCAGCTCAGAGCCCGCTGCCTCGTCATTATGGGTCCTCCAGGCTTTTGCATTGGGTGCCATTTCTTCTCCCACTGCATCCGCTGGATATCTCTGTTTGAAATAATACGTCGAGCCGAAGACGAAACCTAGCAAATGTCAGTAACAAAATTAGTAAAACATTACACGTACCTTCCTTGGAACTGATATCGCTCACCCATCCTCAATTCCTAGCGCAATTTGTTGTCTGGCTCTTGCTACGCTGGTCACCATCACAGTCGCAGATATTGGGTTGTTGTGCCATGCTGGCCATTGAGGAAAGGAGAATTCTGGGACGGGTACCCTGACATCGTCGAGGCTCATTGAGATGAGCAGCACAAATTTATGTAACCCTAACCCTCTGTTGCCCCGTCTTTTTTTATCCGACCGTAAGTAGGTATGAAGCAACTCATAATTGTTGGGGATAGACTTCGGCAGGTGGAGAACGTATTGGTAGTGGCTTGAACGAACGTATATTCTGGGGACTAATACGTGGATGGTCGCGGTACGAAGCCAAAATAGGTAGGTAAGAATGATCGGTAAAAATAAAAAATAATGTAAAATAAAAACGGCTCAGCCGTGCCGTTGGTGGCTGTGAAACCCAATCCTCAATGCTGCTTTCTACTCTTTATGGCAGTCCACTGGACACATGGAGCTGTGAGATAGATGTGAGCGAACTTCCGCAGTTTCTTGGCCCTGTTTTCATTGGAATTCACCTGCTGAGGTAGTCTCTCATAGAATACCACGGGATGCTCGCATACAAATACATCGCGGCGGCATAACAAATATTTGAAAGTGACCTTGAGCGTCTTTCCACCGAAGGGTCATGCTGAAAATAGACCACATTCACCCCCTTCTCCAGCGGGTCGGAGAACTTCTAAATCTGCTCGTAGTCATATTTACGCGAATATTGGACAAGCCAAGCTTCATCCGCCCCCATAAGTTCCTTATACTCAATCCCAAAAGCCGTAAGTGGGCGGAAGCTGCATCCCTTGTTGCCAACATAGCTATAATGGTGGTGTGCTCGGTGGTTGGTGTTCCTTTCTTCATGGTGGGTACGAATGGAGGCCGATACCAGCCACTGGTGATCAACCAGCCTTCAGATGGATTCATCCAATTCATGAGGATTCTTGCCAACTCGGTATCATACAGGCCTTGGCGTGGGGCCTCGTTATTAGACAGTAGACTCCAATCGAAACATCGTGTTTTCTTAATAGCATCGAAGGCCACAAGTTTTTTGTCGAACTAGTAGGCTGTTGTTGAGTGTCGTGCTCCGATGTAGCTGAGGGGCGGGGCTTGTGCCAACCCTGAAACCCTCTTTCAATGCCTTAGACGATTTTGAATCCCAGTTTCTTCCTCTCTGCACAAGGCACTTGGATCTGGCTCGACTCGAAACTGATTTCATGGCATGTCGTAATAGGCCCAGCTCAGTATATTTTATGTGCTGCATGTCTGGTGTTGTTGGAACTTGAAGTTGAAGAGGAGTCTAGAATGCAGTTTGTCTCATTTCCGCCCATTGTGACCAGTCAGTCATTCGATGTCTGGCTGGAGAATCCCTATAAAGCTCCGATCCTGGAAGCATATGTATGATGGGTATGAGGAACGCTGCAATTACACCTACATCTAGCATTATTTCCACACTAGTCACACCTATGTAGTATTTCTATATAGTAACTATCCTCAAGGCAGGATTTACACGTTTTTCTTAGCCTCTGACTCCGCGATACTATTAGCTTTTTCCACCTCTTGCTGAGCCCGACGTTTTTCCCGCCTCTCCCTTCCACGTGTGACCATCTTCTTGGGTTCGAGTTCAGCAAACAGATACTTGCACACAACCTCAATGACCCAGCACCCAGCGAAGTCAACAATCATGCTTGTAGTCAATCTAACTTTGAACTGAAGGCAACATCAGAATGGGCATATGTAGTGCTGAAGGAAAGGAACGCATACAGAAGTCTCCATCTCCACGATCTGGAGCCATCGGTTCAGTTCAGGCATAAAGTCGGTGGCACCGGAGAATGCGACAGCGCTTGCAGAAACGAGTCCCCACCACAACGCATTGTTCTCACTAATGCCTTCGCGGAATGGACGACCCTGTAACCAGCAAAAAAAAATTAGCCTGATATACAAAAAAAAAAAAAAAAACTCCGATCACAGACCTGGAAGTTAATGGCAAATGTAGAGACTTGCTGCGATAGACCCAGGAGGTAGATAGCAGTGTTCAAAAGGCTTGGCTCAAATTTAGCCTCGAGGTCGATGGGACCACGCCTAAAATGTCGGATTAGATTTCGTACGAGCATGACGCTTGAAATACCAACTCCTCAAAGACACGCGACAGCTCTGTGATATAGACGAGTGTCGCTATATGCAATGCGAACTGGAGGAGGATTGACAACAGAACGTAAAGGTTGAAGATATTGCCCAATGGACGCTCTCGGGATAATTTATCCACAGGCTACAGCAATGCAAGTAAGTTATCACGATCTCAAGATATGACACATAGACAAACTTTAGCGCGAGATATACACAAGAAGCAGACCGACATCAACATGCCCGTGATTGTAACCTGATAGTCTCCATATTTGATTCCGTCCAGATACTGGACGCTCAAACTGTATGCGGTGATCAGACAATTCAGCGCTAGGATCTTGTACATCTGGATCGTCGCGACAAGAGTACAACGACCTTGTCGGATGATATGCGCGACTAGCAAGGAACCATGAGCAGAAAAAATACATAGAGAAAGGGAGACGCACTGGCTGCTACATGAGATAACTTCGACGTGAACGGGGCCGCACAAGAGGCATCACCCAATTTAATCTTTGGAACGTCATCTTCACCCTCCATTTCCGCGAGTTTGTCCGTGATGCCGGCCAAATCGAACTATAAAATCATTAAGACGACGTTCATCATTAAACACAGAATATTTTACCTTTTCCATGGGGTTTCTTTTTCGAGCAGCCTGTAAATCAGCTGCAGCCCGCTGTTGAGCCTGAACGGCGTCGGGGAAAAGATGCGCGATAGCAGGCGGCACCGGCGGCGGAGGCTGATTGAACCTTGCAGATATCTTCAACTGGCTCTCGTAGACTTTCTTGATACGTTCAAATTTCTGATGCTCCGCAATCTTCTGGAGATCTTCAGGCGTCCCGTCCAACAAAGCTACACCAACATGTGCCTGTTTCAGCGCCCCAACATCGTTGGTACCGTCACCAGCCATGAGAGTGATATATCCCAGGGTTTTGAGTGTCGTGAGAATGTATTCCTTTTGGGCAGGTGACACACGGGCGTAAACCCATGTGTTCTGCACGAGATCCTTCCAAGCAGGACGGCTCTCATATTGTTTCATAGCAGCTCCTGTGATGCAGATATCGTACTCCTCAAACAGGGATGTATCGATTGGCACTTCCGGATTGACGGGGATGATTTTGCTCTCGTCCACGGTGCGCCACACGAGGTCTAAGAGAGACGACATTAGATCGGGGGAGAATAGGCGTTTTAAGCGCTACTGACCAGCTTCATGCGCGGCATCTTCCTTTAGATCAAGAATAAGAGCCTCACGGTCAACAATTTCGACATCCCTGGCAACATGGACTGCTGTCAAAGGGTTATCACCAGTGATCATAACGCACTGAGAGGGTAGCGTAAATTGTAAGGCACAGCTCCAGATAAAAAGTCTTACTCGATGTGACGAATCTGCCAACATCTTGAGCACATCAACCGCGTCGGATTTCAGGGGACAATGGAAGACTAAGAAACCGGCAAAGGTGAGATTGCTTTCGACTTGCTCTCGAGGAAACTTGTTAATCTGTTCTCGTAGTGTTGGTGAGTGCCACCACCCGATCACAACGAATGAACCTACCTTGTCCATCGACATCGGTTCCATCTCTTTCATTCCAAGTGCCAAAACACGGCTTCCGCTCCTCGTAAACCATTTATACGTGTCATCATAGTGGTCAGGAACAGAAGAAAGCATAGTCTTGATTGTTTCGGGAGCGCCTTTGACCGCGGCCAACGTCTTACCTCCAGGAAGGCTGGACAGAGTCGACATGCGCTTGAGGGCCGAAGAAAACTGAAATCGCCGACGAATCGCTAACTGTTGCTTGTTTCCAGCGCCCGAAGGGCCCACGACATTGCCTATGATTTCGCGTTAGACTTGGTGGAACATCCCTTTGGCATCACCAACCTTTGCCGAGATCCCATGCTAGTGCTTCAAGTGTCGTCTTCTCCATGGGATCACCAACAATAGTGCCGTCATCTAACCTGACCAGAGCATGGGCCGCAGCTAAGCAAAGAATCGTTTCTCTTGAGGCCTCCTTGACACCTATGAGCTTCTTGGCATCATGTAGACTAGACGTTTGTTAGCGGCGGGGGGAAAAAAAGAATTCAGTTAGAAGACATACTCCACGCCAACAATACCCTCCAAAACCAAGTTCTCGGCCGTAATGGTGCCAGTTTTATCAAAGCAACACACATCAACGCGGCCGGCTGCAGGTATCCGGAATGGCTCTGTGCAGAAAATAGCTACGAAAAGAATGCAAGTCAGTTGCAGAAGCGCGATCATTTGGTTGCAACAGACCGAATTTGGAAAGCGCGACAAGAGATGTGTTTACGGCAAGAGACAACTCCATAGGCAACTCTGGGGGCACCACACTGGTGATAATGAGTACGCAGTCCAACAACAGCTTTGATTTCTTGAGGTCTCTCTCAATACCTGGTTGAAAGTGTGAGTCAACGAAGCGCGGAGAAATACAAGCACAGACCTTTCACCCATACGTACCAACTTGCGGCAATAGCAAAGATGAGAAGGAATCCGATGAACAAGAAAGATTCCAAGTTGTTTGCAGATACGCGTTCTGTTGAAAATATCATGGTTCGCACAAGCTGTCCTTGTGATGTTCCGAACCCGGTACGGAGGACGATGCCAAGACATCCGTTGTCTGGTGTCAGGATAGGTGATTCCAGTTGTGCTGTAAACATTTATGATCAATCTATCCATATATCTAAAGATATTGTCCGTACTGCTAGGTGTGGCTTGGAGAATCTTGGTACCACTAAACAGGACGGCGTTTTTGTGGTTGCCGTCAACATCTAGGTTCTCCTTAGCATCCAGAAGTTGGATGGATTCCTTTAGCAACGGGGTTGACTCCCCAGAAAGCATAGCCTCGTTGACAATGCAGGTACCATGCACGAGAAGAATATCAGCAGGGACTGTCGTCTCTGTTTGCTGGCGGGCTGGGCAATAATAAACTTTTGCTTCCCAACGAACATGATATGACGCACCAACAGAAACCACATCCCCAGGAAGTAATTTATCAGTTTGTATCTCAGCCCATTTCCTGTCGCGATAGCACTGGATGGGATAAGGAACAACTGACATCGTCCTGAACTCAGATAAAGTCCGCACTCGCTAAGTCAAAATTGGTTAGAGAGTTCCACGGGTAAACCATAAACGCAAGTACCTGCCAAACCACAGTGCATTCAAATACCACCAGCATGAATAACGTGAAAAGACTGTAGTACCAATACTCATCCAGACACCAGAGTGCGACACAAAAGACCTGAAAGACGAAGAAAGGTGCTGTTGCGTGTTCGCTAAACAGCTCCGCGAACGAAGGAATGGGTATGTCGAATTCATTGCCGCCGTAAAGTGACTGTAGCGACTCTAGTTTCTTCGATGATAAGCCGGCAGGTGTCAGGAACGTCGATAAGGATGGTTTGCTTGAGGACGGATAGGGTAGCCGCTCGAAAGTCAGAGGCGACGTTGAGCAGACATTGTATGTATCCCGCTGATAGCTGAACGTGTACGTTGAGATATCCTGTGGATCCTTCTTGTGCAAGGGAACGATTTCGCCCTTTCCACGGTGTAAATGGGGAATAATGCATACGCAGTCAGCGTCGGCCAACGTTAATGCCTATGTAGCACTAGTTAATCTTCGAAGAAGGATGCAGCCACAGTTACTGCGCACCTTTCTTGTCGTTATCCATGCCCTTGCTCCCGTACTCCATTTTGTAACAAGGAAACTCAATGCATGCCCCGCACCCAAAGAAACACACGCTAAAAACGTCCATTCTTCACTCACGAGCCATTGGTCGTACTTGACGTAGTATGCGTACGCTAGAAGGGGGTAGAGGCATAGGAATGGAATTGTGTAGATATGCGTGTACCATGGAATCGTTGCATGAATTGTAGCTCCAGCAATATCCAGGGAATTGACCGCGATGGAGGTCCTGAAAAATATCACATAAACGACCGTCGGCACTGCACAGAAAGATGTACCCACATTACAGTATAAAAGGGAAGAACAGCGGCGCCGCGTCCAAGTGCTGTACTCTGGACTGGACCACGTAGAAGTAGGAAGGGTAGACGGCTACCAAGTAGTGACACGCTTACCTGTTGGCGATTTCGAAATGTTGGGGCTCGGCATCGGGGACTGGGCCGGAGCCAGCCTCAAGTTGCCGAATCACCGCCGAAAAATTAAAAAAAATAAGCTTGCCAAAAGGGAACAATAATTGTACAAAGTACATGCTACAGCGAGATTCAATGTTACGTTCACTTGGGCCGTTCTTAGCCACAATCGAACCGTTACCATGTGGCCTTTACAATGACAATTCCAACTTCTAACGAGATTTCTCTCCCTAATGGTATCCCATTGTCCTGTGGCTTTCTGTCGTTCTGCTGCCACTCTGGAGACATTATAAATATACTCGATACTGGGGTGATCTCCATTCTCACAGCTCTGAAGTTACTCGGCGTACTGATATGAACTATCTCACCCCACCTTGTCACTATTATTTCGCCTTTTCTATTGATGTGGCCGCAACTCTGGAGCTGTACTGCGACGGAGGCGACGATGCTATGCTACAAAAGCTGTCCGGTCTAGAGGGCAGGAAGTACGCCGGCTACTGCATAGAGGTACTACTTGCGATCTCCTGTTCACATCGGTCTCGCTGACGGGTCCGCTTCAGAAAGGTCCTCCAACCGAAGGGGATAGCAAGTTTCATACTATCAACATTCGACCGGTGCAACAAGGCCTCACGATGCCCTACCTTCGAGATCCTTCCCGTACACGGCCAGGAATGTGCATTCCTATCCTACCGGAGACAGCTCATCCGCGGTCAAGAACTCCTTTGAAGCTTTCGAAGCCTTTGCCCTGGAGCAACTGTTACCATCCTACCTGCTACGATATCCCCGCGCGCGTACCGAAGGAACTACGCAACTACTCCGAGGCACCTCGACTACGGTCTTCATCCCTCACGATCAACAAACCTCTTATGCAGGACGAAGAGCACTACAAACTCCTCCGGGCTGGAGTAGACGAGGATCGAGTCTTCCGAATTCTCGACGGTATAGAACAGCGTCCAGACTTATGTATGGACGCTCCAGACGACACATCGGAGACTTGCAAAACCTTCCTAGCGAAGATACCAGGGATTGAAGAGCTTGAAGCGGATAATGGATTTATACCAGTTCTTTGTATCGACCACGTCCTGACGAATGCCCCAGAAATATCCAATCCGTTGCAACTATGGGAAGACCGCGATATTTTTTGGAGGTACGCAGTGATATTTGATTCTCTCGGATCTCCCTCTTGAACTGATATTTGCTTTCAGAGTTGTGCATGAATATCAACTTTCGCGATACGGACCAGTTCTTTTAGTGGGGCCACAGGAAACGGTACTTGACGATGCTCTAGTCAAGGATGATATTACCCTTGAGCCGTCTGAGGATTCTATGGAAGATTTCGGCTCTGGATCTGATTTCTCGGATACATATGGAGTTCGGTCGTTACCTGACTCAGACAAGGATTCTCAAACACCAACCCATAGGCGAAAAGGCGGGTTTCTCTGAATTTCTAGTGCGGCTTGTAATGACATTTGCTTTCAAGGAAAATGCAGAATCAAGTCACCGATCAAACGGGCAATTACCAAGTTCGTTCAGCTCGTGAAGCGGCAGCAGGTCTCCAGCAGGTCGTTATCGCGTCTGTGACAGGTAGATTAAATATTTTACAACAATTCCTTTTGTCATTTCCACACCGTATCCACTGCACTGCTGTTGTCGCACTCTGTTCAACGTTGATATCGTCGTCGAAATCAACATTACTTACATCGATCTCGTGATGCCGCGACAGAACACACGGAGACCGATGAATTACATTGGGATGGGAATCGCTAACCTGGGCTCTTACATTGCTAACGAAAATTGAATGAATACAACTATCCTGTGGGCTTGCGAATTTTAACTTGAATAAATTGATGAAGCGCCTGTCCGCCGATCCGGCAATGTCCGTGCCGAAAGAGGACTGCTGAATTAAGGTTTCAGCCACCCTTCTCTTCCAACGAAAATATTGTACGTCCGGCTGCATACCTCAAGGTCACCGACAATGGCGAGTACACTGTTTTTTCTTCTTCTCCAACATGCCATTCTAACGATCCAATAATACAGCCTAAACAAATCAGCGACATCAAGGAGTTCATTAAAATCACCCAACGAAAGGATGCTGTCCGTGCGTGTGCTACATTTTCGTCTTCGACTACCTGCTAATTTGCACTCGACAGAGGCCCGGATAAAAAAGACCGCTCCCAAGGTTGCTGGCGGCAAACAACAGACCAAGTTTAAAGTCAGGTGCTCACGGTATCTCTACACACTGTCGATAGACGACCCAGAGAAGGCAGAGAAGCTCAAGCAGAGTCTTCCTCCTGGTGTGTCCGTCTGCGCTATGGTGGTCCTAATATACTAATGACCCGGTAGGTCTGACTGTCAAGGAGATCTCCCAGACACCAAAGAAGAAATAGATGCTACTGCTTCCTTCCTTCTATTGTACAAGGGTGTGCTGGGACGGTTCTGCAGCCGGCTGCGTCTGGGGTGTTGTATATCCGGGGACGATATGTACGGATACACTTATGCAGCACGAAAACTATTGCTCTTATGCATACTTTAATCATGACTTTCCTTCCCTCGAACACAAGCGCGACAACTACTTTTCGAATCGAATGTCCTCAACATGGCCGTGAATCATCTATAATCCCTATACGGCCTGTGCGATATCCTTGGGCTCTTGTATGTGCGAAAACGCATACCCCTGGTTATATCCAGGAGCACCAATAGAATTGTAAGTCACCAGGGGTTCCGGACCGCTAATGGTCTTCCCCTTTAGCATTACTGACGACCATACCTCTTGATCCTCCGTATCCTGTCGTAAGTGTGCAGCATAACTTGCTGCGATGAGATAGTTGTCTGTTGAGAGATTTAGAAAAAAGAACTTATATCGAAAACATGTAACCGACATGTGAGGATGGCTCAGGATACCGCGTAGGTGGCGACACCGGTGCCCTTGAATATCGCTATTCCATTCTGACACACATTCTCCGTCAATTTGTCAGTTGCCCCGTTCATACATCGCTTGACAGTCCGTTCATCTTTCACTCGAAACAGGGAGTACAGAGTCACCACACCAGAAGCGATGCTCACACCCAGAGTAATGGCAAGAAAGACACCATAAAATCGGACGAGACCTCGTCTCTTCGTCGTTGCGCAGATTAACCTAGTATTCGCATCAGGACCTAGCTCATGCGCGCAGAAAGCGAGTTAAGGCATCACCCAAATAACCCAACCAGGGCAAGAAGGGAAAATACTACGGTGTAGAAGTATAATGCGACTGTATCGAAGACCGCCAGGGGGTGAGTATCTAAGCCTCGAATCAGCAAACGGAAGACTGACAATGTATGAACCAGCACACCTAGCTGACCAACCTGCTGCCAGCCCACTGCTGCGATGACGGTCCCACCGACCATCTTAAAGAACGAGAAAACCTGAAACCCAATGCTGTTAGCTACCACCTTCCCAGAAACGAATTCGATCGCGCACAAAGATACCCATTCTCAGGGAGAAACAATAGAAGAACTTGTGCAAACGAGCATGAGCCATTGAAGCTCGCATAAAAGAGAGAGAAAGAGAAAAGAAAGAGTCAAGAAGAAACAAAAGCACCAGATAGAATCCAGCGGCGAGCGCAGCCCCAACATCACATCCATACCGTCTGAGCATTTATATATAATGAGTACCTCGTTCATGGAAACGACAGCGTTGATGATGGCGATAGCTATAGCCGCTACCTTTAAAGCATCTTGGGAATTGACCGATGGACTGATGCTTCATCAATATCTTAGATTCTACGTTTCACGACTACACGACAGTACCTGCTATTCACAACCGTAAGGAACACCGTACTGATATGTGCAGAATGACAGGCTCACCTCGTCCGCCTCAGAAACTGTTCCACCCGGCCATCAACACACACACAATGAAGACCGTCGTTGTCCCCATCCGGAGCGTTTTCTCTATTCCTACCGTCCATCCAGCGCCAATATGACGACCAGTATTGACGACCATCTCAAGGTCATAGATCTCCCGCACTTGAGTGTGCGACGCCATACTTAGAAGGGTCTCCAAAAATCGACTTCCATCAAGGTAAGGCAATGGAAGTAGATTGAAGAGATACAGTGAAATTGTAGCCATCTTGAGATACCTGTGATGATGATATCAGACAAGGCGGCGCAGAACTCAATGCGAGTATACCCTTCCAGCACGAATAGTATCGAGGGAAGCCATAGCGGGAACAAACTGAGCCGGGGTCTCAGTGTTCCAAGTTGCACTGGGGTTATAGAAATTAATGTGTTGCAGCGCCTCGGCGCCATTGCTCTCACCTTGCTGCAAGACTTCTTTCTTGGGCCCGCGCCACAAGATGATTTCGTCGCCCTCCTGGTCAGTTACTTGGACTGAAATACGTAGCAGCTGAGCTGATTCGGCTGGTCGGACACATATCGTGTTTCCTTCACAACTGGGGACGGAGTTGCATCGTATGTTTTCTTTTGGTTTCGTTAAAAGCGGGACAGCATCTAGACAGCCCGTATCACTGCCGGTGGTAAAGCATGAAAGCAGTGATACTGCTACTCCTTCTAAACAACATGACCCGGGACTCTCTGAGCAACCTTCAGTATATACTCAGTTTCCAAGTAGAAGAAAGTCTTACGAAAAAATGTGTCCTTCTCTACACACCACCCCTCTGAAGTGGACGGTTGAGATGCAGTTAGGTAGGTGCTCCACGCATCATCAGTTCCATTGACGCGTATATCGTCTATCTGGGTAATGACAGACCCTTTGGGAAGGTATTCATCCAAGGCTGTACCCTTATAAACTGATCGTCAACATGTACGTTGTAACCGACTGCCTGAGAAGATTTACACTTTCCACATCCAAAACAACTCTACCCAATCCTGATATATCTTCATAGGCGAACAGTGTCAGTGCATAGTAGCTCAGCCGCAGCCATCCCAAGAAAACCAGAATGATCCAAAAAACGGCGTTGTGCCACGGGCCGGCAGCAATGATCCTAGCTCTCGACGCCGGCTTTAGTGTCTCGAGGTAAGAACCAGGAAAAGTCACGAATGCAGAAGGAATTATTAGTGTTAGTGTTGCACCAACAGAATTAATGGGGACAGATTCGCTGGGACAGAGTAAGCGTGAGGACGGTGCAGATTAAACGGCAAATGTACAGTGCACCAGAGACTGCGTGTCCAACTTCATGAACCACTTGAGACAAAAATATCGCAAGGAATATGGGTGTGATATGACTGAAAGGGACGGTCACGCCGGGAATCTATCGACTGTGTCAGAATGTTGCGACAGTCAAGAAAAGATAATTACGAACTATAGCTTGGACGAAACTCCCAGATCTCCTTACTTCTATATGGGAGACCTCCTCCATATCCCTCTTAGCGACACGGTGCAATTCTACGACAGAGTCATGATGAAACATTTCTGTGAAAAGATTTGCGCAGGTCCAAAGCAACAGTCCTATAGCACATAACATTCCAAGGACCCCAAACGCGACCCCAGCATTATAAAAATATGTCAACGTTCTGCTTGACCATTTATATCGTCTGGATACAAGTTTTCCGGTGAGACTATCATGGTATCGGTTCCAGGCGGATGACTCGATCTTCAGGTGAAAATACCGCACAGTGACATTGGTACCGCCTCGTAGCTTCCTACTGGATCGTGAGCTGCGCAACTCAGTAGGTAGCAGAGAGCCCTTTTCTGAGTTCAATGAACGGACTATTGCATGAATGGCGGTCCAGAAGAGTGAGAACAAGATGAAGGGAAGAGCTAGCATGCAAATCGGACCGGATGTGCCGAGAAACTCCTGATTTTTCCTTTTCTCGACGGTCATGTCCCCCTCGTCTAGCAGCCATTATCCGGTAGGTACCGCCTTATTTACACATATTCTGAAGGGAATATGTACTTCTAATTACTTCACAGAGAAAATTACGTGTTTGGACTGTCAGACGGACCACCAGTCGACGCGCCTAATACTCCCAGTCAGCCAGCCAGCCAGCCATTCGTACGTTGCCTTACCTCTGTTCACGGAATTGCGTGGCTCAATCATCACGTAAAGCAGGATTTTTGCTGCTATGGCCTCAGGATGCGTCGCTTGTTCGAAATTCGGCCCCGACGTTTTTTTCATCTCGGTGGACCAACTCAATGTCCCGGTGCTTTCCCCTGCGGCATCATCGCTTCTACGCACCAACGACTTCCCCGGCGCTTCTGATACTCACCCACTCAAAGAATCAGCACAATACATTGTTGATACCTTAGGAATCGTCGAAGCGGAAACTCTTCAAAGATGAAAGATGCGCAAAATACACACGAGATCATTTTATCCCCAATCAGACGTCTTCATCTTAAAATACTCGTGCAAATTTTCCTCGCCACCTATGATAGTTACCTCGGAGAGTGCGGTGACTACAACGTTTTTGATGTCACCTCGGGCCCTTCGCTTGTCGGTACAGTTTGGAGCAAATGGCGAGCTGTTGTTTTGTCCCATTCAACCTTGTGGTCTACAATGCATTTCCGTACCCCATGGGTCGATAGAAACATTCGAATCTATAATCCGGCCGTTCGGAGGCGCGTAGCAAAGCTGAAAGGTCCGATTCCGTTGCTGAGCTCAGCACTAAGTCGATCTAGGCAGCACGGTCTTTCTTTCAACTTCAAGTGTTATGATCATAGCGGTGGGAATATCCCAGCGATAATGTCCACGCTCTTCCATTTGTTATGAAGTCATTGTAGTCGTTGGGAAGATGACTCCCTTATAGTCCCAGCTCCCATCGTAGTGGCTCTCTCATCGATTCGCGGTCGCCTCCCGATGCTAGCAAATTTGGAACTGACCTTCCTCGGCGTTAACGAAGCACCAACCTTACATATTGATGCATTTTCCATCGCGCTTCGCTTAGCCCAAGTACAGCTGATCAATTTACCTGAAGGCGTCCATTTTAATCTCTCAAATCCCAGTCTTGTCCACTTCTTCGACCATAGATCTCGAAGCTCCCTGCATTTTTACTGGATATCATCCAGACGTCTCCTAACCTTGAATGTTTTGAGGCAGCTTATAGACAAGCGGCGCTTAGCCCATCGTCATCGGTTCCCTCTACTCGCGTAGTAAACACTTTCTTGCGCAAGCTTGACGCTTATGAATGGGTGTTCTTAGAAAGTCTCGTGCTTCCGGCACTGAAGATGATGTCATTGTCTCCTTTCTCTGATGAGATGCCCTTCCCTTCCAATGTACTTTCTGGTCTTCGTACTCTATTGAGAAATCCCACTGTTCCTTAACACCCCTTGTAATAGGCGTTACACCTTCTCATCATCTCTTCACCGTCCTTGAGCTTGTCCCAACGCTCACGTCACTGGCATTCGAATAGAGCCACACATGGCCAAAGTATCACAATGATGTCTTCCAGGCGCTGATGTCCCGTATGAAGGCCACGGCTATCGATGATGGAGGGCAGTCGTATCACCTTCCTAATTTGGAGAAGTTGTCCTTCAACATCATAGCAGAACCACCTCAAGGCTCGGATTTCCACTACATTGTCAACCATGATTTCGCAGACATGGTCATCTCAAGATGGGATACTTATGATGAACCATCTCTGTCCTCAGTATCAGTGGTATTCGTCAGTTCTTTGCCTTGGAAGCTTCCGAGGCTGTTATCGGGTAACATAGCCAACTTAAAACGCTGCAAGACGGAGGAGCTCGACATTTTCATATAGTCCAACACTTTTGATAACGATATGAAGTATCGTCCCGGAAACTTTTGAGGCTTGGTCACACCTCCATCCGGGGTATTGAGAAATCAAAGATCAAAGGACAGACCGCTTTTGGGAAACTTTATCTAAGTTCTTTTGAATAAACGCTGAGATATAGCCACGCAAAATTCACCGTTCCTGTAGTCGCCATGCAGAAATTTCACCATGGGATAGTACGTGGCCGTTTCGCCTGAATTTCTTTATTTCTGTTCCGAAAGAGCTGGGTAGCAGACTGATGTAAAAAGACAGACCACTCGGGTTCAAAGGACCCGAGCTCGGCACGACTTCGGAATAAAGTCGCAATGGCGTGGAACCCAGCTCCAGCTATCTCAAGGTTTCTCCGAAAATATCGATCAATTTTTGTTAGGTCGGCAATGGGTAAGTTCCACGATACCGGACTCGGACCTAAGCAATAGGACAAGCTGTGGCTAGCAGCAACAAACAATCGGCCTGCGGATTCGATTATTTCACGGTCAATCGCAAGAACAAACACGATTGAAAGCTGGAAGTTGCAGACAAGGAATAGACGATAGCAAAAATGCAGGACGAATACGCGAAGATACAGGTCAACTCGGATGCAGATCTACTACTCGATCGGACCGGCACCGGGTCACCCTGGATCTTGTGAATCCCCGAAGTATGATTTATTAAGACCTATTGGAAGGCCCACATTAGGGGTAGAGCCTGCTACGTTTACTCCTCTTGAAAGTATTCTCGATAAAACCTACTACCAACGTAGCAGGAATATTTGCTGTAAGTACGTACGCTGCATTATAAGTAGCTTTGTTGGGGTACATTTTCAGCTACAGTCCCACCCAGCTAAAGGTGTTCTTCAGTTCAATGCCTCTTTTCATCCTGACATCTGCCGACGACGGTCCCACAAGCACAACAAACTCGCCCTTCTCAGCTATCCAACTCGATTTGCGATCGTCATAGTATCCCAATGCATCTCTGTCAAGGGATATGGTTATAGCCTTTGTTTCTCCTGCTTTCAACATCTCTTTGACAAACCCCTTGAGCTCCTTTGCTGGACGAGGCAAAGAGCTTTCCGCATCAGAGATGTATATTTGCGCGATCTCCCGTCCGTCAATGCTACTGGAGTTCGTGATCTTGAATTGTACGCTGAATTTCCCGTCGGGAGATATTTCTGAACAGCTCAGATCAGAATAGTCAAACTTTGAGTACGATAGGCCGAAGCCGAACGGAAAAAGAGGCGCCGTCTTCTTGATCTCATATCCTCGGTATCCAACAAAGATACCCTCGTTGTACAAGACTTTCCCGTGTTCCTGGCACTTATTGCCAAACGAGGGATAGGATGGATTATCCTCAAGACGTTTGCTAGGAGGTAATTCTGGTCAGCAAATTGACAGTCAATCTGAATGTGTGCTTACGGGAATGTAAGCGGTAATTTGGCTGAAGGATTGACCTTTCCAAACAGCACGTCAGCTAAGCCGTTACCCAACTCATTGCCCCCATAGAAGGCCTGTGCACCGACACATCAACATATGACTATGCATAACTGAGGCTACGATATTCGTACCTGGAGCACAGTGTTAGCGTCGTCAATCCAAGGCATCTCTACAGGCGTCCCTGACTGATTCACCATGACAGTTCTCGGGTTGGCTTGTAGTACTTTGGACACCAAATCGTTCGTCAATCCAGGCAATCTACAAAAATATCTTAAGTCAAATTGAATAACGATACAATCGAAAGCGTGCACATACCCTATGTGTTCTCGGTCAAAACTTTCGCTTTCCCAGCTTCAAATTGATTCAGTATCGACGCAACTGAGGCTGAAAAATTACACACTCGTGATTAAGGCCGACCACAAGGATGGCAACTGTCCAGAGGAAGATAACGTTGAATCATGTTAGAAACCTGACGCGAAACGGACTGACCATCTGAAGCCTTGGCTAACGCCTCGGCTTCTTGAATAGCTTCTTGTCCTCTGACAACACGTATACCACCTAACCGGAAGCCGCCCCAATAAGGGAATGGAGGTCCCCTTGCAATGAACTCGACATTGCTCAGACGAACTTCAAGCTCATACTCCTAGCCAGCTTTCATTCCTTTAACAATGGCCCTGACTTCTGTCGATCCTGCGCCAAAGAAGGACTCTGAATACTCCGTCTTGGTGCTCTGATCGATCACGATTTTCTTATCAATGAACATATTCCCAGTTCCAGAAACGTTCATGCCAAATTCCCAGTCGCCGGATTCGTCCGGAACAAAAGTCGTCGAGTACTAGAAAAGAGGTGAGATGCTACGGCAGAAAGCAACTTTCACATCCTTACGCGGGTCCAGCAGCTTGTGCTGACTTTCTCTGCATTCTGACAAGGCAGTATACACATTAGACATTTGTAAGATTGTAACTGATGGCCTTACCACTCCATCGAGTAAGTAACAATTGGAAACCGAAGCTGTTGTGTCCCATGCGAGCTGCTTCAATGACGATCTCAGGTCGGCTTGCGGTGGTATGAAGTTAGGTGAGGGAAGTTCATTCCAGAATTCTAAGAGAGCCCCAGGTGTGCCATCCTGCCGTTTGATCAATGCATCCAATAGAGGAAGGAATTTATGGGATGTGGCGCCAACTGTATAATCGACCTGCGCGTTTACGGCTTTCGCTGCCTCGATGATACCCTGAAGGGGGCTGACAGTATAGGTAGACAACAGCTGCGCTGCACCGCCCCCAGAAGTCACGGCCTTTTTTGCGTTAGGGCCTATCACCGCGATGGATGTTGGAGCATTCAAAGGAAGGAGACCAGCTTTGTTCTTCAAGAGCACCACCGAATCGGCCGCGGCTCGTCGAAGAAGTTTGCGTAGTTCAGATGTGTCGACGCCTTCTTCTGGGCCATTAAATGGGATACCAGAATCCTGAGCCTTGCCCAAGAGTTCGAGGACCTGTAAATCTGTATGAGCGCTGACGGGACGGCCTTGTACAGGGAAGGAAGTCCACCTTTCGGACCCGATCATCGATATCGTCGGTAACAAGTTTTCCTGCTTGTATCGCGCGAAGGACAGTTGGGCCGCGAAAAACACTTGGACCGCTATTCACCGGACTAAGCAAGTAGGGGTATGTCAGTAATGCGGAAGCTCGCGGCATATCTAGATCGACCCCTGCCTTGATGCTTTCAGCGGTGCTACAAACGCCGGTCCAGTCGCTCATAATCAATCCTACGTATTTGTAGTTCAGCATCAATAAAATATCGGCTGTTTCTGAATCCATACCCTTGTATCCCCATTCCTGAGTAGCAAGTGAATATGTATCATAACCTGCCGTGAACAATTGTGCGCACCTTCCTCAGTATGTCGTCTAGTAGATGTTTGTCTTCAGAAACATGAAGGCCGTTGATGCGATTGGATCTGCATTTTGATGAGGAAAGTATGTTTACGCGTCGAAATTGAGCGTACGATGCCATCAGGATCCATGGGTCAGACTTTCGAATCGCAATTTGGAAAGGCTTAAGATAGATTTCTCGTAGAGCTCGCTCACTCACTCACTTCACCTATCCCATCGTTCAGCGCGAGACTGGTGATTCAGTGGCGACCTAACAACGTACTGCTCACAGAAAATCTCTCATACTCTTGATCATTGGCGACATAGTGCTTGATTGTAGCGGCAACGCCTTTTGATTGTAAACCGTTTATATATGCAGCAGCGATTTCCCCATTCAAGACACCGTCTTCAGAAAATGACTCGAAACCCCTTCCACCAAGCGGTGAACGTTGGGTATTGACGGTTGGTCCAAGGAGTATGTGACAGCCTGTAGGATAAAATCATTTCGAAGCCAGATCCTTCTGGTGTAGGGAACTTACTTTTGGCGCGACACTCGTCTCCAAGGGCCTCGCCGATCTTGTACGCAAGCTCCAGATCGAAGGGTCATCCGAGGCCGGTGGACGAGGGAAAGCAGCTCGATGGCACACCATTGAAGTCTGATGATGATCCGTGAGATTTAATCAATCGACAGAGAGCAATTACCGACACTGAGTACCACGAACGCCATTGGGACCTTAGGAACAATATCAAATTTTCGGTCGGTCTCGATACAAGACGCAAACATAAAGTACCTACCGTCGCTCATTCTTATCGACGCAATTGAATATCATGACTTACACATTCTGTCAGAAGCTTGATTTTGTCGCTGAGGGTGAGTTTTGAGAGTGTTGCATCGACGTCGAAAGTCATGGCTATCGTGGGGTGTTTCAAACCGACGTGAGATCTATGCTCACGAACGACATTCCCTCGAATAATCCTCGGATCAATGGCATGAGACGCGGACGACTCTTATGGATATCAAGCATCTGCTGATTCGGTGCATGAGACTGATAAATCAACATATGCTTGTACTCGGCCTTCTCGGTCCTAGCGGTGGCTCGCCCGTATTTTCTCTTACTTTCTCTATTCTTCTTTCAAATCCTAGAATACAACGGAACATTGTAGAATAATAATGACTCGAACCCTTCCTTAGTACATAAGTATGTCCATATCATTGCATTAAAAATCTGAAACCTATCTACTACTTAACAGTACACCTTCACTGCGTGAACCCTCAGCTATGCCTAGCGCTTGCTGAACAACCCGTTGGATACGCCAAGCGCTTTCCGACACCAATCCAAAGACTACGCTTAGCGCTTGTCTTCACCTACGGCCTGCAATAGCTTCGCGCTTGCTCAGGAAACAACCCACATGTCGCATAATGAAATCACTCCCGGCCAGACGCGCGAAGCCCGGTGCTCTGATTGAGCAACGATAAGGACGGTTCATACCATTCCTTGTAAGGGTCAATCGATCAGCACAATAGACCGTTCAAAAGACAAGAAAAACCACATACGAAACCAGATATACGCCCATCTCTCCTTTGAGGGCCTCGATGGCACTGTATGTTTCACCAGGGGGCATAGAATATCCCTCGGAGAAGATCTAAGTGACACGTCCCTCAGCTAAGTGGGAAACTGTAGAGAACATACAGGATGACCTCGAAATGATGGATTAAGCTCTCCATTCTCTTCTTCCTACTTGCTCTTGGAGGTGGCACGAGTCTGTGGTCGTCGACCTTGAATACGCCGGGTGTGATTTTATTCAAGCACTAGGAAAACATGAGTGAACGCCTCAAAGCCATAAGCAAATGGATATATGTATGATTCCGTGTCGCCTTCACCCTAAAGTAATATATTGCCAACTACTTACATGTACATCACAACCGAGCGCCTTCTCCATTATACTTACTGACGCACAAACCAATAAGTTTTTATCATCGCATGCCGTGCACCTACGGTGCAGACAGAAGTATTAGATCAGCACTACCGCGGGGGTGTAACGAAAAGGCAACACCAACGCTGAATGTCTTTGCAGGTAGTATGTACTCGAAGCATGATTAACAGAGCCTCGTTCACCACCTTGGAAACGTACAATGACTCGAGAATATATTGTTGAAAGACAAAATCTAAAATTGACGACAGATATCCAGAGTACGTAACAGCAAAGGCCCGACAAGGAAAGAGAGAATTCACAACATTCGATCGTCGAGTTTGAGGAACCACAATCATCACGGACGCCATCAGATGCCTCCAGCCCGTCCCTTTGATGTAACAAGGTATGGGTGCCGAACGGGCGATGTCAGCGCCGACCGCACCAGAAGGGGGTCGTGCTCAACGAATTGCACCGTTACTTTTCGTCATGGGCGTGTATGATTGTGGAAGAATCGAAGAAAAAATTTTCACGGCACTGGCGCTATATACGGCAATAAAGTTCTCACGATCACATGAAAGTTTCTCGGCCCGTAATCGATTGGATCTTGAGTGTTGAGCCCCGAAGAGGTCATCACGATTTCATATCTGACTTGATATCCACGCGCGGTCCACAGGTAGTTCATCCGTAGTAATGACAAGTCGTAAAACCCCACAGTCCTCATCTGCTCATCTGGACTAAGTTGGCGTTAGGCTGTCTAATGTCCAGTGCTAAAGTTTTGACTGAGATGAAATTTGGCATAGTAGTTGAATTCACTTCACATATCGTTACACTTCTAGTAAAAACATGGCGCAATGGAGCATTGATTTCGGGCAGTCGGATGATGAACTAGGGCTAACTCAAACTTGACGCCTCGCTATCCTCATCGCTGCCACTATCATCATGAGAATTATCCTCGCCCAAAAGGTCATCCTCGTTGAGCTCATCGAAACGGACGCCGGAGTCAGGATCAGTCTCCCATCCGAACTGCGACTGATAGGACTGGCCAAGGGCTTCTAGAGCGTGTTCATAGTCGACCAGCAACTCCTCGCTGATATCATCTGAGAGTTCCACTACAATAATTTGACCCTTGTGAGGTTCGGATGGGGTGCCCAAAGGCATGTAGAAATCCTTGTTCAACTTGGGCGTCGTTACTTCCGGGTGCCTTGAATGGAGTCAACAATGGAAGCACAGTGAAAACGCAGGGCATACAAGGCGTTCATATGTTTCGTGATCTCCTCAGGTCCATTATAGTTATCCGGAATTTCAGATGGAAGATCATGGCAATGAACGCACTGGAACATGACTCTGCCCGCTGGAGTAACATTTCGATAATTAGCAGGGAGCTCCCCGTGGTCAAACTTGAGTACATGACGCGGAAAGGTGGCAGTTACATAGAAGTGGCTCTGGAATATATGTTGTGCCTGAAACCCTGTCAGCAAGTCTTCGCATACAAGGCACAAGACATAAACTCACCAGTTCTCTCCACCGATACAAGATGAACATTTGCGAGCTTGATTCTGGGAACTGTTCCTTTTCGCACAAGAGACAGGCAAAAAGTGACTCGTCAGCGTCCATTTCTTCCACAGTCGTCGAGGCCGGATCAAGATTAACCATCTTCACGATACGCTGGACGATGCTCCGGAACTTGTCGTTCCCTGCAAGGTATTCCGTCGACCATGGTGCACGGACATGCCATTCCGGATAGTTGAGCCTAACGGTACGATCATCAAGTGATGCAAACTTGTACATGGGATGGGTGCTGGCTTGCATACATTGATGCGAGAGCATCTGAGGATAGAAAAGAGGCATAACGAAAAATGCTTGGTTAGCACTTTGCCCTCTACGCCTACGCGCTGTGTCGGGGAACTCGCTACAACGGCGACAGATCACTATATTGCAAGCCAGTTGCAACTGATGGAATGTTTCGTCCATCGAGCTCTTTGGATTAGGCTGGAGGAGTAATTCGATCAGCTTCCTCTTGATATGGCCCCTCCACTGCCTGCAGAGCTCCGGAATTTGGGATATGACCCCGGAAAAGCTGTCTTCATTGACTTCAGTGTCCGACGGGAGGTCTAGGATCTCTTTGATAGGAGGAAATTGACAGAAATCGGCTACAGAGGGGAAGAAGGTGGTTACGGGGTAGTGGGCGCGGTCGTTCTTATATCGTTGAAGGATAGACACGGCGATTGGCTTGCGAGAGTTGACCAGCTTTGAATGTTCCACAGCCAGGCGGTTGGCTCGCCTAAGCTCTGCCCAACTGACTAGTTCGTCCCGTATTTTAGACCAACCTGAAATAAGTGTTACTTATTGGACCTAAAAACACACATGTAGAGCCCACCTCTTTCAGTTAATGGGACATTCTTCTTGACCAGGGGATGATTAGCGAGGGGGTCAAAGTATCGGTGACTTCCTTTAAGGTCCTCTTCGTATCCGAGTTCCTTGAGTTTGTCATGTATCCTGTGGTTGTGATTCAGCCTAGAACGAGATAACAAGAATATGAAGTTACGCTTGCAGTCTGTCTCTCTTCCCTTGATGGATTTCGCGATAGCGCTCATTTGCGCGTTGGAGGTTCCATGTATGGCAGATACGTGAATGCTGTCAAGTTGTGAGAGGCCCCGAAATTTGGAAGAAGGAATGAGACAAACGTTGAAATTATCAGACACTAACGCAGTTTGGTTCTTGATAAATTCGCCCCGTTCCGCTGAGGTCTCAAATGACAGTAACTTTGCACACATAGCATCATAATCATGACGCAATGACCACCAGTTCCATTCTTTGGGACTTGTATGGTCGCCGTGACGATAGCCTACATTAATCTTAATGAGGGGCAATGTTGAAGCAATAAAGCATAGGTACCGGTGCAATGGGCAGGTATGAGACTGACTACATCTGCGACAGAAACATGCACTGAGGGCGGTTTGGCCCGGAGTGCGAACGCCTTTATCTTTATCAATCTGTGCTATGTCAGGCACGACGAATAGTGGCATCTGTTTTCCTTTATGCGTACCTCTCAGAAGCACAAGGAGGACAGACACGAGTCATAAGGTACATGTCCGGACTCCGGACAGTTCTGGTGCAAAACTGAACGAAACTTTCAGTAAATTGAACGGCTGGTCGGGAAGAAGATCCTACGTGACACTCTGCAATGAACGCGAGATTTACCCACGTAGGTTCTGACATGCCTCGAAATGGTCCTGGAAATCCAGGAAGGTTCTGACGGGCGGCCTTCCATGCGCCTATGGATGATTTGCTCATGAGGACCTTTCGGAAGTCTTTGTTGAGACGCGAAAGGTGAAGGAGATCTAGTGGTAAAAGAAAGCTGAATATCTGATTGCATGCCTATTAGAAAGTAGAAGACGTAAATGGTTTCCTGGCGCACCTCAAGGAGAATGTCCAGTGGCAGTTCCAATACTGCCGATAGTTTCCCCCTAGTTCTGCGGCTCCTCTTGGACTTGGGGGGTTGAGAAAGTTCTGGGGCGCTCGCAGGATCATTGCTCACGCTGGATGTGGCCAAAGTTTTGCGTTTCTTACGACTCGACATGGTGGGTGATGGAGGGGGTAAGGGGGGGTAACAGGCACAAGGACCGGTTGAAACAATAAATGATATACGAGCGCTCCGGCTTCGGCCCGGCGCGTTTCCTTGATTTCCCTTTCTTTCACATCGTACTCTCAATTTTATAGTGATGCCCTTTTGGGGCCTGCGGTGACCGTAAGCAAGTACCAGTCAAAATACGAGTATGCTATGCCGGCATTTTATTCATGATCTCACCTTCTCGTCTCTAATGATCTCGTCAGAATTGGACTTGATGCCTGTTCCGTCCTCCTCTTTGACTATGCAAGGCATCTCTATAACAAATAACAAACTGCCATATAAACAGAAAGCATCTAAGGAAATGATATTTATTCCCATAATGTCAACAGTGCAAGAAATAGATATTCCTTACATTTACACATTTAAGACAGCGAAGGGTTGTTCTCAGCGAAATATTCGTGGTTGTCGGCATTGAAGATGGCTTTATCAGGGTTGCTCTCAATGAGGGACTGAGCGCTGGTCTGGCC
The DNA here is from genome assembly GCA_030407005.1 of Desarmillaria ectypa. Classification (NCBI taxonomy): domain Eukaryota; kingdom Fungi; phylum Basidiomycota; class Agaricomycetes; order Agaricales; family Physalacriaceae; genus Desarmillaria; species Desarmillaria ectypa. The sequence continues at coordinate 3,418,659 of JAUDYN010000002.1, read as the reverse complement.
ATAGACGTAGTCGTCGGTGCCACCGATGATGGTGAAGTGGGAAGACTCGTGGATTAGAGTTCCTCCCTAGAACGGATTAGCTGAAGCAAGGTAAGAAAGCGCGCAAATGCTCACCATGGAATCGGTGCCAGCAGTGGCGGCGTCCCAGAAACCACCACAGAGATATATAGTACCGAAGCTATCGATAGCTTGTGTCAGCTGCTCACGATTGTGGACTTAAGCGACTTACGAGTGGGGGTATACATAGGCATAGACATCGGTATCGGTGCAACTACAATCGTACGTATAGTCGGCGTAGGGGTGATCGAGCATGTTGGAGAAATGGCCGAGGACTTCTGCGTGGCGGGACGGATTGTATTCGCCAAACCATGTGGTGTAGCGAGTGGTTGATGCGGTGTTTTCATCGAGGTATCTTCATGAATGGTTCAAGTATGACTCGGTGGACTATGTAAGAAGACGTACGCTTGGGCATTTTCAGCGTAGGTCTGAGCTGCAGCAGCGGCACTGACGAGCGCGCTCTCCTCCGAAGCGGAGCAGCTGTTGTAAACGATCCTCTTATCTAGTTCACGGCGGGCAACGGCCAGGGTGCCAGAGAGCTTAGCAGTGTGTTTCTGCACGGTCTCCGCATTAATAGTCATAAGCTCGTTGGTATCAACATCGACGTAGTAGAACAACGTGGACGGCGCGATGATGTAAGAGGTCTCCCTGGACCCAGTAAAGTTGTACGCGTTGGCCACTAAAATGTAGTTAGTTCGCTGTTATGAGCCCTGAAACTACAACTCGCGTACATGCGTGATCGACGGTGACAGATTCACCCGGGGAAAGAACGGTGAAAGACTGTTCCCGGTTCCTTTTTATGACGGAGAAAGGATTATACTTGACCTTCATACCGACGAAAGACGGGGAACCTGAGGCGCTGTTGATATCGAAGGTGTTGGTCGAAAAGGTCGGCGACAAGATACTAGAAGGATCGTTGAGAATCTTCACGGTCGTGTCACCAGTGTTGGTGAGGGTGGCTGAAACGTAAAGGTTCTCGATATCAACCACAGAATCAGTACCTGCGACGACTGTCAGCACTGTATAAGACAAGGGGGTGAAAACCAGTACCAGACAGGGAAAGAGACAATCCTGGAGTAGCTGAAACGACAGCCACTGAGAGACCGAAGGCATACAAAAGAGAACGAACCGGTGGAGTGAACATGGCGATAGGGTAGACCTGTGGTGACTATTATCCAAGTCTTGGCCCATCTTTTATATGCTTCAGTTGTCAACAACTACACCCATTCCGACTAGGTGTTATCCGCTTCTACATAGTCAGCGATAGGGACCCGTACATGCGACCTATTGCCACGGAACGATGCCAAGTCAACGGAAGCTTAGATTCCGGAGGATTGTCGATACCACCATCCTTGAATGTCCGCCTTTAATGAGTGCACACGAGCCGGCAGCCGCGATGACTCGCGCACCACATACCTTGACACCTCAAACGGAGATGAACATTTGCTAGAAGATACTGTATTATTTGCAAATGATATCTCAAAAAGAGGGCACCGATACGTGGATACTGGAACCGCAAAAGAAACTTGTCCTGCATTAAGTATGAACAATGTCAAACGACATTTAGATGTGGATGAGTTGATAGGGCATACCATAACATGCAGCATACAATCTACTGGCCTGTAAAAATCCTCATGATGACTTCCACAAAATGCACCCAGACTCTTTAAACGTTCGCATTTCCCGCTGTGAATCCAGAATAATCTAACGCGAAGAGAAATGTCCATGGTGAAAAACTCAAACGGCATCTCCAGCGATAGTACGGAGATGGTCGTTACGTTTCTATTCAGGAGCACTGAGGACTAATCAGAAATATTCCTTCCAGTATTCGGATGGGTACAAGGCGGGCAAGACTTTTGACAACGAGTACCATTAGCAACGTCTTTCCGAAGCGGATATGTGTGCACAGTCGAGCAGTGCGTCCTATTGGAATGAGGTAATACGGACCGCTGAGAGCAGGCAGCGAGAGGGATTCCGGTGTATTGTCTGAGGGCCTGCTAAATCGTCGTATTGGTATTGGTATTGGTAACGGCACAAGGTCCCAATCAGGAATAGCCGGGTCCACAGCCCTGACATGGCAAGTCACTGTGTGCCGTGGCCACGAAGGCTTGTACCGTTTTGATCGTACGATTATGTACGTCTCGCGGAGTAGAGGCACCCCATGGGGTACATTGAGAACAGGAGGAACATGAAGTCAACCATAATTGACAATATTATCCTAGTGTTATAAACTGATTGTGGAAGACAAGATACTGAAAACATTGAAGACATTGACATGATCAGGACATACTTCGCCAAAGAGGACTGGATATTTGTATCATCTACTTCGATAAGAGCCATATGACATTGAATCCTGAAGATGCAGACCGCAGGGAAAAGGAAAAAGAGCGAGACGCAATACGAAGATTGGTTGGAAAAACTGAGGTTCCAACATTTCCAAGTTATCGCACTAAGCTGAGAAAGCAGGCTGATATTTTCCACATGGACGACAGATAAAGTCACAGGCGGGAAGCGAAACACGCATGTGAGAGTATCATGGAGCCCCACCAATGGGCCACCCACGCTGTTTAGGATGACCAGTCGCATTGGCAGGAGCGTTGAAAATGAAAATAACGAGGATATCTGATACAGTATTGGTTCTGCGAAGCATTGAGCATACCGATAATTAGGACGGCCATGGATACTATAGCTCTGTGACAATTGGTGAGGGGGTGACCGTGTCGATGTGTAAGGGGAGCATGACCACAAAACTACGGAGTGAGGGAGCACGAACAATGATGGAATGACGGGACACGGACAACAAAACATGAAGGATGCAACGAAACGCAGGCCTTGGTCAAGCATGACTAACCCTGCAATCAGTCCAGAGAATTGACTGCTGGGAGTAGTGCTCGGGCCCATGAAACCACAAAACAGAGGTGTATATGGTTGGAATGGTGGCAGTGGAAGGTGTCAGGGACTGGGAACAGGAACAATGACAGTCAATAGTATGGAATGGGCGATAGTGGAGGATGGATACGATTCATGGATAGTAGTCCACAAAACTGGGATGGGAAAACAATAACAATGCAGGGGAATATGGGCATCGGGAATGTGTGGGTGGTAAACGACGACGAAAGCGTATGGTGGTAAGGTGGTACATGGTGGTTAGAGAGTAAGAAGAAATCCTGGGAAAATTACATACCGCGGCAAGCAATCGTGTTTGCGGCGTTGAGCTTCCCGATTTGTCTCTCGACGACATCCAATCACCACCGATGTTCAACGGCACCGAGCCAGGGGGGCCACCGCCAGGAAGCCCTCCTACAAGTAAGCGAGCCGTACCGTATGATGCATACAAGAAATTCACAACGATATTCTAGTGAAGTATGAAGGGCCTTGGTTCACCACACAGCTCTTACTTTCCGGCTCGATAGGATTCTGGGCGTTTCTCATATTCTCGTATTGTCGGACCCGGTGGCCTCTGTATTTTGCCCCAAGAACGAAATTGAAAGGTGCTGGTTGCTGGTCTCATTCTATGATAGTCGGGACTCATGGTCGTATGTCAGGTTTCTCTCCTCACGAGGCTCACACCCACCCGGCATTTTTTGGATGGATCCTGCCCACCATACGGACCTCGGAGTTCACAGTGCTGCAGATAGTCGGTCTGGACGCAGCTGTGGTGCGTGGCCATTCAATGTTTTTGGTCCATCCCAGTTCTTGACTTCTTTTACTAAAGCTCCTCAACTTCTACAAAATGTCCTTCTATCTCTTCTCCATATGCTCCTTATTCGCAATCGGAATTCTCATGCCGATCAACTGGAAGGTGTGCTTCGTATGTACCTGGCCGTATTCCAGCTAATTGTCTGTAGCATAACAAAGATTTGGGGGATGCCGAAGATTGGCCTGATGAAGGCGAGGATTGGTCAGACGATAGCTACAACAACGATTGGCCGTCTCTTTTACGCCCCTCGTTCGTCACGACATTCAATGCTACTCTTCCTACCCAGCCAGGGAGCGATTGGCTCGACCTCCTGACCGATGCGAGCACCTATCTCTCGATACACCTTATCTTCACCTACCTATTCACGCTTCTTGCGCTTCACCTGACGTACAAGAACTATCGCCGCTTCATACGTTCGCGGCAACTCTTCTCGTTGGAGCTGGTGCATTCCATACCTGCGCGAACGGTCATGATTACGAACCTCCCGTCACATCTTCAAGGAGAACGCGCTCTGGCAGAATACTTCGAAAACATGTCTTTGGCAGTCGAAAGTGTGACGGTCTGTCGCGAGGTTGGTGCTCTCAAGAAGCTTTTGGACCAGCGAACTGCTGCGCTCTTGGCGCTGGAGAGAGCGTGGGCGGCTTATGTTGGAAATCCTAGCTCCGTTGAAGCTTATGATCCGGAGGAAAGCGTGATGCCTTTGGTTGATGTTGATGTCGAAGCACCCCAAGCACCTCCGACACGGCTTGTTGTTCCTCACCGAAAACGTCCGACGCTTCGTTTAGGCTGGTTCAAGCCCAAGTTGGACGCATTGGAGTACCTGGAGGCGCGTTTCAAGGAGCTTGACGAACAGGTGAAGAAGAAACGGCGAACTGGCAGGTTCAAAGCCACCCAAGCGGCCTTTGTGACGTTCGAGAAAATGTCTAGCGCAGTGAGTGCATTTTCAAACATTCGGCGACGAAGATCCGATAGGCAGGCTCTCCGTTTCAATTAATGTTCGCGTGAATATCTGCACGTAGTCCATCACGCGACGGCTTGAACATTTGAAACGGATCGCCGGCGCATCAGGTTTTCGCCGCATAATTGTATTTCTTAGCAAGGATGTTAATGTCATTTCAAGCAAGTAGCTCTGCAAGTTGTTCATGCAAATAATCCATGGCAGTGTACGACATATGCTGCTCCTGAGCCGCGCGACATTGTCTGGGCCAACATGACGCCATCTCAGGCTCACATACGGACAAGAGACGCCCTCGTGCTAGGCGCCTTAGCTCTATTGTTCTTCTTCTGGTTCTTCCCTATCACAGCGCTTGCTAGTCTCCTCAGTTATGATGAAATCAAGAGGACTTTACCTTGGTTGGGCAGGCTTATTGACAGCAATGCTAAGGTTCAGGCTGTGGTGCAGAACTCTCTGCCGTCTGTCGCTATGATCACTCTGAATGCATTGCTACCTTTCTTGCTGGAAGGTATGTCATTGTTTTGTGGACACTATCGGCCGTAACTTATCTTCTTTAGGATTGACTTACCTACAGGGTTATCGTGCCCGAAGTTGGATCGAATACTCGCTTTTGAAAAAGTACTACTGCCTGATTTTTCATGCTGGAAAATCTAACGGAAATCATTCACAGATACTTCCTCTTTCTGCTGATCAACGTAGTGTTCATCTTCCTCCTTGCGACGACGTATTGGCAACTCGTTCGAGATCTAGCCAATTATCCAGCGAAGATTCCAGAGAAATTAGCAAAAGCCCTTCAGTCGGGCAAAGCTCGGAATTTTTTCCTCTCTTATGTTATTCTACAAGGTAGGTTGGATCTTTCTTTAGTCGTTCATAATGCTGACATCCTCAAGGCCTGGGCATAATGCCGCTGCAGCTCCTAAATCTCGGTATAATTGTTCCTCGATCTATTTTACGACTATTCGTTACGCGAACTCCGCGTGGTGGGTGTTTCTGACATATCTATCCTCATGTTTCTGATAATCCCGCAGATTTCGCGGAGCTAAATGCACCTCCTATGATCAACTACGGCGTAGTCTATCCCCAGGCTATACTCATCTTTACTATCACAATTCTCTACAGTGTTGTACAGCCGCTCATCGTCATTTTTGGATCTGTGTATTTCGGCGTTGGCTATGTTGTTTACAAGTACAAGCTTTTGTTCGGTATGGTTCTCGTAATTCCGATCGTTGGTCCTACTGACATCGCATACGCAGTATTCTACAAACCCTACGAGTCCCAGGGGCAGGCTTGGCCGTTGACCTTCATACGTCTGATATGGGGTGTTGTGATATTCCTGGTGTTCATGACTGGCTTCTTCATCCTTTCTAAGTCATTTATAATGGCGTCCTTGCTCATGCCCCTGCTAGTGGGAACAGTTGTATGGTCTTGGTGGGTTGATAAATCTCTGAAACCGTTGAGCGAGTTCGTGAGTTTGAGCTCTGTGCATGAGGTTGAGAGGGGGGAGGAGACAGCGGATGTGGTAAGGTTGAGAGCAGGTCACCCAGTTACATGGTCGCAGAGGTTTGTCGTTTGCTTGGCCTTACTGCATGACGTTCATCACATCGTGTCATTTTAGCAACCTGAGCCGGAGAAGGTACGCCCAGAACGACGATACTTTGTATGTTGCGCCTGAAGATGAGCGAACGGATTATGTATGTTATCTTCGTACATATCAATCGGATACCATACTGACCGTCTCATAAAGTCGCAACCGCCGATGGCTAACTGGTACAGCGGTGTCCTAAAGTAAGTTGCTTCCTGGAATATCTTTGCTTTCCCTTAAACAATGCTTTATAGCACTGGCAAGCGACGTTACGGACACCCAGCTCTCAATGGTGTTCTCCCTGAACCTTGGCTACCTCTCAAGAAGGGTCAAACACTCGTCAACGGTCATCGGAACATCAACCATCGACAAAGCCGGGATTCAAATCAAGCTGTTGTTCTGACGCTGCGCAAAAAGCCAAGCAAAGTACGACGCACAAAAGCATCTAACCCTCCCGCGGAAGAGCCTTATGCCGACAGCGTGCCAGGACCGTCAGATCTGGGCGTGTCGAGTAATCCCTGGGAAGACACGCAGGCGCCTACTGTGCGACGCGCGCAAACGGAGCCGGTGCCACTCTCCCACCGGTTGAGCTATGATCAGGCGTCGGGAGTGATCATGCTGCCGGATGACGACCATTGGATGGGAGATGAGATCGATAGCGACGAGGAGGACTACGGGGCGGTCACTGGGGATAGTACGCCCACTGGGGCTACGAGCGAGACGGTAGCAAGGAGCCAGCCGGTGCCGATGAGTCCGGGACGTTCGAGGTACGGGACGTACTTCCACCATCCAGAGCGGAGGAGGCAGCCAATCCCTGGTGCCTTCCCGAGGTCGTAGGTGGTAACTTATTTCAAATTTGTATGCATGGATGGAAGGGTTGGACTGCCATAAAACTAATTATTTTGATACCCTCGTCATACACATACTACGACATATAATTTCATACATGAAACGGATGTTGATGCATCGGTTACAATATAACTCGGGGGTAAATTGTAGGCAAACGCAGGCAGAACGCCAGAGGTTCGATTTCAAGCTACGAATCACGACGTAAAAACTTTGAAGAGACTTTGGGGATGTTCTGGTCCTCCGCACGAATGCACTAAGCTTACGGTACGAATTGAGAGAAGGATGGATGTGTCGATTACTTCAAGTACAGACAAAGGGGAATCATGACAATGCCGTATATGCACAAGGGTGGGAGGGGTGTCCTACTGGCTGAGGATAGTGCGTACAAAAGATTCATAGTTTACATTTCCGTCCCTGTTCGTTTGTAAGCCAAAGTAACGGATAGAGTTGGACAAGGAAAACACGTACGCTCCAATCTGCACACCTTTCAACAGCTCATCCACCTCTTCATCCGTCATCTTCTCTCCTAACTGCGTGAGGACATACCGCAGCTCACCCGCACCGATGAAGCCATTGTGTTCCTTATCAAAGACCTGGAAACCGCGAATGAATTCCTCTGCAGGATCGTCCCAGTCAGCTGTGGCATATCCTAACCAAATACCCGCCACTCACCCGGTGTACCAGCCGGCTTGAAACCATCAGGACGGTTCAAGATGGTCAGAAATGTCTTGTAGTCGACTGTCGATGAATGCTGGTTAGCGAAGCCGAATAGCAGACAGGAGGGTTGCCGCACCATCTCGAGGCGCTGATGCTACAATCTCGGCAACCTCAGCTTGCGTAGGATTCTGGCCAAGTGCCCTGAGAAGGTCACCTAGCGTCTCCCTTGGTACAGCGCCCTTGCCTCGTTTGTCAAATAGCGCGAATGCCTCCTTGTATTCTGAAGAACGTTGGCCTGAGTATTGGAAACGAGATGATTTGCTGACCTGCGTTGTCACTCTAAAAAGTAAGGATGTATTAGCTACGGGCCAGAGAACAAGGACAAAGGACATACCATGATGTGTTCGTCAAAAGGAAAGGATGGATATGGTCGGTTGGAAACCGTAGATTGCTTTGTTTGGAACCCATGCCATAAGAGGCGATCAACGATCGGGCGACGGGCCGACATACCGGACGCGCGACATTCTTGCCTTCATACTATCATGGTGATTATCGTCGCATCGCAGTCGTGAACCAACCGTTTCTCACTTCCATTCAGGATGTGGACCCTCTACAAGACACTGTGCCTTCCCGCTACGCCATCGAATCCGATGAAGAAGACGAATTTAATCCTCTGCAACTCCGTCCGTCGCAGGACGCCTCAGAATCCGTGAACGTCAAGATAGTTGGCAGTATATCGACGGCAGGAAAGCTTATCGTTGCCTCTGGAGATGCGGGAAAAATTTGGGCACGTGGGGCTAATCTGGGAGAGCAGACAGGCGCTGTTTATGTGAATGAGATCTCAGTGCGTTCGGCTTTCATCTCTGTCAAGCCTGAAAATAATGATATTTAGGTGGGCCTCTGTTTCAATCCCAAGTGGACAAGTGCCACAATAGTCATATCCGAAGTCACGACTAGGCTGCCAATATGGGCGATGAACGAATACGGGAAACAAATTCTCGAAACGCTCAGGCCTTCAAGGTAGGAATCAGCGATCGCCTTACTTGACCCAGACTAACCAAAATGTCAGGGTTTCCTTGCTGGACATATATCCCGTGCCTTCATATATAACTTCTGAGCCTCTGACTTTCCAAAATGCGCCCATTCGGTACCTCTCCACTACTAACGTAGATCCTGTCATCGCACGTATACATCTTTTACAAACCATGCGATTTACTCATTGGAATATACAGGCTGAGCACGCAGCAAAGTTTTCTCCCCCCAATCTCATATCTTCTACCTCAGCTGCCTTTATGGCAAACCTCTCAATTTCCAAAGTCCAAGGTATCCTGCTCGTCCTGCCCTACCCACGGATTCCTGCGCCAGCGCCCAGAAAGCTCTCTCCGTCAAATATTGAACAGCTTTCAGACAACTTTATGCCCTGGAACGAGGACACCATGTCTACCGCGCAGACCTTGCTATTCAAGGCTATCGACGAGAAAGCCCCAGACGCATGGGTAAACAAGTCTTCAAAAGGAACCGCTATTCACGCTACCAAAAGACAGAAAGGCGACATCGGCGAAGGGGGGATGTACATATAATCGTATGCAATATTGTTGTACCGGGATTCGTACAAATGGCCAGTGTTCTTGTTCGATCGGCTATCCGACAGAAAATCAAATGTGCTGTGAAATAGGAACAGCAGGAATAATCACAGCGCAATAGCGTCGTAACAGCGTTTACCCACGCAGGATCTTTCGGCATTACCACAAGGCACAATATCATTTAAATCACGAAGAAGGCTACCAAGAGCCTGAAGAGTGGGTTTCCTACACAGGAATAGCCGTGAGGTCAGCCGGAGCTGACGAATACGCGCGTAATGTCCCTCCATCGCAGCCAAGAAGTGGAAGTGAGATCATCTTGAATCGCAGGCGCAGTAGCAGTCATAATGTGGAGAAGGCATGGTCACTAATCTGTTTCAGGTCACCAGTTTTGGGTCATCGGTCTAGAGTTGATTAACCCTTGAACTCCTCGTTCATTTCTTTGTCGATTCCATGTTCCGGTAAGTTGACCATAACGCTGAACCCCTGTTTCGTTATTTCATTCAGAACCGACATTATGGCTTCTTCATCAGGGCAAATCCCGATGATGATGTAGAGTCAGCCACCAGTCGCAGACGACCTGGATCGGAAAGGAACCTGCCGGTACAGCAGGAATCGATACAGCAGGATACAGCCCTTTGCTCTGGTGCGAACTAGCATGTGTCCTTTCACATGAAGAGATTTCGCGAGTAACCTGATCTTAGTCTGTAACGAACCTACGGAAAGTCCTTCATTCTCAAAGGCATCCCCATATGGAGCCAGGACTGATCGTTATTGTTGAATTTGACTTTTGAAACTAGGACATTCTCGTCGTGTACAATATGTGCCAGCGCCGGAGACGTGTGGTGAGTTCTCGTCGCTACTTCTGAACCGTTTTTGAGTTATTCTCAAGTTCCGTACCAGTGCAGTGCTGCATAACCCCGCAATGTCCGACGTCCAGGTGATGTTGAGCACACACAGTGATTATTCCTTATCGCTTTGCATCCCTTCCTCGGAATCTGTTACATGCACTCGGTTCAGTAAGATGTACAACATGTCTTGATTGTCTAGTCATAGCAGCGATAAACGTACTTCGTTGGCAAGCTAGCCCCTTCCTTCCTAAACTTCCGCGACAACTACTCCCTTTTCGATCTTCGTGATATTTTTGAACTAACCGTGCCCGTCATTGCATACCACAATGCTATTCATTCTGCTGCAACTGCTCTTCCTGTGCTCGTGGAGTCATCTCGACCGTTAGCTGTAAGTGACGTCGCGCTAAGGAACTTCACAGCTAGGCGTTGCAGCTTATGTCCCACTATGGGTGAGTTCAGCGCTTAAATCTTGCATAAATACAGCGTCTAAAGACCTTCGCTATTTGGGTCTCCATCACTCATGAAACACCCCGTGAGATAATCACATTCTATATCTACACCGTTCTCTCTATCTTTTTAACACATTACTATGCTTTCCTCTCGGGCGCCAGGATACACGAAGACCCGTCGCGATGCCCGAGCCGTCTCGCGACGGGACAACCGTGGCTACGACGCGGTTCCGTCCCAACGTAAGAATCCACAACCAGGCGCCCCAGTCAAGGGGCCTCTAATCGATCAGTCGCGGCAGCCCTATCCTCCCTACACACAATACAAGCACAATTATGCAGGCCCACTCCCCTCCTACCACACTAATCCATCTGTCACAACCCTTAAAATTCCTCGTCGCGAAACCCATACCACCTATCCGACTCCACCAAATAGCCCCGAGTGCACGACCCACTTGAAGGTAGATCAAGCCGGGCCCGAGCCTGCAGCCTCTCTCGCGTTTAATGATGTTGCGAGTCAACCGCCCCAGCGTGTGGAGACCATCTGTTCTGTCCAAACAGTTTCCACGATACGTCTCGAGGATCTTGATATTCTCCGTCCCCCTGCTAGCCCCAATTCTCCTCTCCATCGTACCTCAGTATACGACGAAGCCACGTATCCATCTCCTACATCCTCCATTTCCCCGGGTCGAAGTCCTGGAGCTGATTTGGTTAGAATCCTTGCCACTGAAAGTGTCACGACTCTTCCAAGCTATGCTTCAATGGCACCATCTGACAGTAACCTTGCCGTTCACGAATACAGTGATGTTGTCGCTGATCTTGACGCTGCCAGAAACGCAGCAGCAGACTTGTGGAAGCGGACTGTCGTATGCTCTGAATGTAATGGAACGGCTGTATGCGGAGGATATCAGGTAAACCCTGTTTGAACTTTCTTCTGTGTTAGCAACGTTAATCGCATACCCATCTAGATACCCAAATTCTCTATCAAGGACGTCGATTTGAAGGCTGCCGATAGCACTCCTTGTCCCTCGCTCGATGCGACTCTCATACGCTGCTGCTGGAGCTGCGGTACCTATTGCCGTGGATGTCATAAGCGTCCTCAGTGTCTCTCTCCCAAGAACTGCAAACGGCGTCGTTCTGTTGCTTCTTACGAGATCATTACATCTCTGGAAGAGGAAATCATTCGTTCTGGGGGAGTATCTAGTTTTCTGAACAACGCTCGCACTTGGGAGACTCTCCACAAGGCCTTCAAGGCGCTGACGTTCTACTACGAATGTGGCTCCAAAGACAACAACCAATGGAATTGCGACAATCTGCTGCGCTTATCTTTGGTTCCAAGAGTCATTCAGTCTGTTCTACAGTACGGTCGACTGAGCGATTGGCTTGGGTCTCAGTACAAGCCGAGTCTCTATACGGCAGTCTTTGGCTTCTTGGAGCTCTTATTGCTTAGACAAGAGGACAAGGAGTTATTTAATGAGCGGTGGTTCCGCATCAAGGACAACAGCAGTGGATTGAGGAAATGGATGGAACATGGAGGGACGATTGAATTCGAGCGAGGGGAGGATGGGAGGGTGATAAGAATTCCCTCGTTCCAGGAACTCCTCCGCGAGCTCCGGAATGGACCGTGGTGGGAAGAGCTAACTAACTATACAAGGAACACTTGTCCGGACCGAGTCGGCGCTTCATATGCTCGCGATTGGCTCGTGAAGGTCGATGGCATGTTGAAGTAAGTCATTACCGCTTTTCATGGCTTGAATATGGCACGTGTGGATTTCCTTTCTTCCTCGGTGTATCACGTACGTATCGTAGCCATTTTTTCTTATATCTTATTTTAACTGTATCGATACTGTGATCCTTATATGTCTCATCTCATTTTATACATCTTGGCAATAATGATAATCGTGTACAATGTTGCATCCATCGAATATATCGCTCCAGTGATAGGTACTCAAGAAGCACGACTGCCAAGTTCACGCACCTATCATGTGCTCCTGTCTTTGTTCGTTCACCCCGGGTACCAGTGACGGCAAACGAACAAAGGCTCAGAATTTCATTCTTATACTCGAAACCTGTGACATTGATGCATGAAGCCCTTCTTCTTACCTCACCTCGCAATACTGATACGGTGTGATATCTCTTTAAGCTCAAACTTCTATCAGTCCGCACTGACTCGTATACCGATCACTACAGATACGGTTTCAATATGCCTAGGGCCCTGGCTAGAGAAGAAATGTTCGATAGGGAGATGACGCTTTCTGAGTCGCAATAGGTCCTGTTTGATGACATGCATGCATGCCGAGCTCGTTCATCAGGGATGAGGAAAACCGTCAACTGGTGCAAGTATTAGGATTGTCGAGCAGCGCACACCGCAAAAAGTTAGCAGGAGAGTTTAAATGGATTATCTACGCTTCTTTCATTTTATTTGCATGTGAAGGTGCATGGTCAATCGCATCACGGGACACATGCTCCAAGCCCGGGTCATTCTGGCGCAAAATTGAAGAGATGGTGGACGATTATGAGACCAGAAAACTTGGTCCGTATGTGGTGTCGGTATTGGAGTTTGTTAAGGTCGTTGAGCCCCTTTGGGAACAGTTGAGCCAAATGATTGAAGCGGCTCGTTTCATCAGGCGGATATATTTTGGAACTCGAGACGATTGACTGCCGAGGCAAGTGTTTTTACTATATACTGTTTCAAAAGTGCGATATGATTACATCTTACTTCAGTGTCAATGTCAACTGGGAATACTCTCGTGTATGACCAGGAAGCATTTTTTTCCTATGTGTCGATATTATAATACATCTGCCGCCGATCCTGCACCGTAATTGTGTTAAAAGGTTTACTATACAACGAGAGTTGGTAGTCACATATCGCTGGAAATAAAATTTTAAAAATCTGTAAAAAGATCCAAGTGAAGGGCTAGAGGGCATATTATCTGAGCTATTAAAAATAGGACGTGAAGGATGATATCATGTGACCGTGATTTTGCGGTAAGAGTACATTAGAGAGTCCTGTTAAAAGATACCTATACTAATGGGAATCTGTAGCACTATCACAGAGGGAGCTAGAGTTCAAGAAGATGCTTCAATGTCTCCGAGACAAAGATATTGACACACATTGGTCCAACACTCACAAGTACTAACCGATGATGCCAATTTGTGGCGGGTTTGAATACCTGTTCTATCCTGAGGGAGGTAAAAGTGAGGTAAAGACTCACCAAGCAACCATGCACATTGATTGACGAAATCACAAAAGGACCAGTCAAAGAAAAGAATCGGACTGCTAGTTATGTCTGATTTATGACTCACATCTTGCTCACATCCTATATGTCCTTTAATGAATACTGTGATGACAACAAAGTGGGAAATACATGCTCACTGACTTGACCGGCGTACGATATCAGACTGCCTCGGTGGTTCTGCGAAAGAATGCTGAATTTCCGATTTCGATTACAGAGTCGAGGGGTCCGGTCCGGCCGGCTTTGGTGTGCAATTTTTAACCTCCCCGTCACCCTAATTATCATCATCTTCTACTCGCCCGTTCCTCCACTTCCTAATTTCTCTAATTCAGACTGCAGTTCAAACCAAAAGTTATGTCCGTGATGTCCCAAATTGAATAAAGAAACAGACGCTACTGCCGTCCATAAGTGCCAAACAGAAATTTTCCGATCGTTTATTTTGGGCAATACGGATTCAATGGAGAGCAGTCGATGGTGGACGAGTCAAGGACGTAGAATGAAACATTTCAAAGTTTGCGGTGTCGCCGTTGGTGTCTAGTTGAAGAATACTTTCCTTCAGCGTTGCACGGCAAATACCAGTATGTATGCTCGTATTTTCATCCTTTTACACCCATGCTATACGGTTCACGGACTGACAAAGAATCTTAGACTGCAAGAGTTGAGGCATTGGCACCTGTCGAATCATCTGACAATTTTAGACTCAGCATTCAGCAAGCAGTCTTTATGCCATTGTTGAAGTACCTTTCGCAATGGTTTGTGGCGCGTTTGTACTTTACCAGACGTTACTGTCGGAAACGCCACTCACTCTGCGAACCAGAACTCAATGTTCAAAGACTGCCTAAAGCTTGGTCGAATTAAGAAGATTTCACCGCCCGAACTGCTATGAGCCGGACGTTTTATGTTTTCTCGGGATGTGCCCAGATTATTGAGCAGTGGACCGGGGATTGAGAAGGGCACGGTGGCGAGCGAGCGTAATGAGACGGGCACGGCGAGAGTACGCTGTAGTGATAAAATAGAATGTATATCTTAGCGGGCGGTGGGTCGCTAAGATGTGTGGCTGTGAAAAAGAGAAATTTGACTGTATCGGTGATTAATTTAAAGTCCGTACGACTGTACCTGCAGTCATGGCTCGTACTCTCAACACAAATTGTTTCCATCCTTCATTGGAGACAAAAGCGGGCGCCCTTGGGATATTCACAGGTTTCCAAATAACCAAACCTGCGCCGCAGCCGCAATTGCTCGACACCTTTCATATATACTCCTGCGCGGGTGACCGACGGCCATATACGGGAGCAAGATCTTGAAGCTACGTTTGTTTTGACTTTCCGCTGATCCAAAAATTTCTCCGTCAACTACAGCGGCTATGTCATGAACTCACGCGTCACTCAGCGCATTGGGCCCGATACAAGTACCTGGAATTTTGTACGCCCTTTGGGCCTATAAAAGCCGGTGAATAGCAGAAGTAATCCTTTAGACTCCAGCGGTAGTCTTCCTGGGTGATCATGTTCAAGAATCTCTCATGCTTCATATTTTTTTTCGTCATTTCAGCATAAGCCCGAGCACTAGAAAGCGGTATCTGTAAGTCCCGGACTATCTTAAATGCACTTCTATATACCTCGTAATCGTGCAGATCGCATTGAAAATGTTGCTACCCACGACGTTCTTCTATGTGACCCTGATGGCAAAGGTTTTTCTTCATCTTCCGCTCGTATAGTCAATATCTTACGGTCGACAAAGTGCAACCGTTCGACCCACAAGCATCCTATAGTCTGACTACTCGGTGGAAAGTTGCATGAACGGGGGAAAGCCTGGACGTTTTCACGGTTTCTCCCATTTTACAAGACGACAAGTTCCTGTCGTTTGCGGACGGTAAGCCGGGAAATGCACCGCCGTCAACATCCCTAACGCCATGCTTGCAGGCGACGGCTTCCCTGGCAACGATAATGTGGCTTCCGGTAATCCTTCTTTTCCCGCGCTACAATGGCGCAAAGTTTCCAGGCGTAATGAAGATGTATTATGGAAAGTCTTCTCCTTCAAAGTAACGCCATTTCACAGGATTGCGAACCGTCTTTTCACATACGTAAGTCAAGATATTTTATTCATTTTGTGTTTTTTACACTAGCTTGTAGCCCACATTGGTCAAGACCTCGGTAAGAACACATTTTCTTGTACGGTTTTGCGCTCCTTGCGTCGACGTACTCCTCAATAATAGGAGGATTGTAGCCCAGGTGGCGTATCTGGACAGCCCTAGCCAACTTTGGTATTTCGTCCCCGTTAGCTTGGTTGCGGCAGAATATCGAGACAATGTACATGCACCTGCCAGCCTAGTACCTGGTTACTGTGAGTCTGTAATATTTCTCATAGATGGTCCACTCTGATAATTATGAACTATGTAGATCGACAACAAAGGTAGATTTTCTGCGCTTAACATCTGGTCCGCAGCGACTAACACGCATATACCAAAGTGCGTGTACTACACCCCAACGTACCCGGTCATTCTTGCTTTATCTCCCCTTGTCCCACACGCATACCTATGGCTGTAATTGTCGATGAATGAAACATCTTGGTCCCTTTATTCCGAACGAGGAATTTGGTATTGGTATTGTCGCAGAAGATACTGTGTTTCTACGTACACACGAGTTTGACACCTCGAAACAACAACCGGAAGGCTACGTTACCCGCGAATTTCAAAACCTACGACTAGGGGGGTAACAATTAAATACGAATGACAGGTTTCAGCTCTGGAAGACGGCCATGAAGTTCATAGTGTTCGCTTATATCTCGCTAACCCGTTTTCCAGTTTAGGCCAAAATCAACCCTACAGGATAGGATTCAAACGCAGCCGCCGTTTCACCATGTCGAAAAGGTTTGTATGCATATGAGCTCGGAATTTGGCGGAATTGGTTATTAGTCTCCGAACGACATCGGTATTTATGGCCCGTGTCGACGCCTTACATTCTTGTTGACATATGTCATAGGCGGTTTCGAAAGGAAGCTAGTTACGGTTATTCACAAGTGCCGAGTGCCAAATAGTATTCTAATCGTTTTTCCCTTCATCATACCAGCGAGAGCTTCCGTATACTTAAAATAATTCGCTACTATGCGGGTGACGACGTACTGATGTGTGTCATAGGTACACTGGCTTCTCGACTAGTCTGGCAAAGCCGATACAGTCTTGAAGAAATTATCCGGCCTCGAACTGGCTTTGGTACTTACCTGTTCGTCGCGGTGATCAAAATGCATCAGGCTGGTGGTCCTATAATGCGCCCAATGTTCGTTGAATTTCCGGATGAACCAATGGTTTAGAACCTAGATGTGTGATACATGCTCGAGCCTAAACTCATGGTCGCTTCTGTATGTAGTTCTACATTACAGAAGGCAACCGGTACGGCATAATAGACAGAACGGTCCGTACCGGTCCTAGCACTTTACTGGGGCTGATGATCTCATGAGTCCTCTTCTGCCAGGCAGCGCTGTTGGCACAATGTTTGTAAACAAACTATCTACAACCGCACTTCGGACTTTACCGTTCTTCCTGAATCTACCTCCAAGGGATGTTGCTTAGAACAGTTCTGATCTCTGAATAGCCCTCAGTCCCAGTATTGTTTAACTCATCGCAAAATTGGAATATCTGACAATAGACATCACGGAAGTAGCGGAAGCATCAGTAATGGTGGCAATCCGCCAGACATCACGAGAACCGTAGCGCCTCGACAACTACTTCGTTTATTTTCGCGGCCGTATAGCTTAGTAGGATAACATGTACCGTTTTTACGAACTTCGCAACATGAGCTGATATGCAAGGTCTAGAATAACACTGATTTTTTCTCTGCGGTTGGGTCTTTTGGGTAACTCATGGCCCTACCAATGGCTCAGCATGGTGATTTGATGGTAAGGAAAGTACCTCTGGTCTGTCTATTTCCGACCGAACCATCTACAGGGCCTAGCTGGCCCCGATGGTGGAGAAATTGGTTTATTCCGGTCTGTGCTTCAGACCCCATTCCGCGTGTAGCGGCCGAATTGGTTAAAACGCCTCTGACCTGTCTGTTTCCGACTGAATTTGTATGTAGGGTCTAACTCCCCCGACAGTGGCCCGGGATAAACTGGTTTTCTCCGTCCTATACTTCTCCGTTTGTGTCTTGGGCTCTAACCTTTCGGATCAGATATTTGTGAAGAGTATGAATTGCTACGTGATTAATCAAGCAGCGGTCCATATTGATTCTGGATGGCTATTATCGTTCACGAATGAAGGTGTGTCTGTTTGGCGGGACCGACTGCACTGCAACGAGACAGCAGCGAGGGCTGCAGACTCCACTCTGCCTCTGATGTCTTCTTCGATGTTATTTTCAATGTCGACGGTGGCGGAGTATATGCTAGTATGTATATAGATCTCTTCTCACAAAAAAGGCGCTCACTGAGCATCAGCAGTGGTAAAATAAAACGACGATGGTATTAAGGTGTACTTTTGGACTCGGGACCCCAGTTTTATGCCAGAGCGTCTGGTGCACCAATGGCTTATGGATAACCGAGCTTTGGTCTGAATATTCGTTCACCTTCGAGATATCGACACTTCATTGGTTAGTCAGTTTTCTTCTGGAAGGAAATAAAAATAGGCTAAATAGCGTCAGTATTGACCGCAGGGAAGTTTGGAATAGCTCGGCGGGGACATTTGACCATAAGCAGTTACACTACATAGATGAGATATTCGAACTGTGAGGATTTTCTCCAGGCCAGTGGGGGCATCGTTTGCCGACTGAGCGTGTCAGTGGCCCTTCTCTTAGTACGTATTCCGAAGTTCATGGAATTTACCGAGTTTACACTGGACCGATAAATCAAAGCTTATTATTTGGTATCTTAGTCATCATGGTCACGTAATTGGGCCATGTAGCTTTTGGCAGTGGTTCCTTCTACTTTAATCCAGAAGGTGAATTGCAGCAGACCGTTCTCCGCTTTACGTGTTGTGCGCTTAAGTGTTATGGACTTTCTCGACTAAACGCAAATTTCCTCTGATAGAACTTGGCACCGCGGTGCGTCATTGCCTCGGCCACTGCTTAGTGGGAGATGCAGATGGCCCGAGGGTGGCTCGTCGCAAGGCCACGAAGTATGCATAACACAGTCTCGAATATAATAGAATTGAGCGCACTGATCTATATCTTGACGTTGATTCGGTGTTCCCATTGATCCCTGTGAAAGGGGTAGAATAGCTGGTTAACAGACCCGGCATATAGCAGCCTGTATAGGTTGAAGTCGTTTGGGGGGCCCGCCGTCCGTAGTGCCTAGGCATTGGTTGTCACGACGGAGAAATTCCATGTGATCGCTTGCAGGCGCATGGGACACGGATTTTGCACTCAACTTCACCGGTTTGTCGAAATTTCGATGCTGAATCATCTCTACCAGCCCGCAAGTTTATGCTCTATGTTCTTTCGAACTTTCACACTTTCTTTGGACATGAGAGGCTGTATTTAAACTTGCTGTATCTCTGATACAAGAGCCAATGATCTATCGAGTACTCTTTTCCTTCGTTAACAATGCAGCTTAAACTCACCCTACTTGCTCTTGCCTCCTCTGTCTTTGCGTCGGTCTTGCACGCACGCTCTCAGGCTGGTATCGCCTACTATGGGTTCCAAGTAGGTGCATTTGCTGGCAATTTTAGAGTATGTTCTGACGATATTGTTCTCTAGAACAGTACTATGACTGCATGCGGCATATATTCCAATGATACCGATTTTACCATTGGTTTGAGCACAGACTACGTAAATTGGGGGGAAAGGGATGACTGCTTCAAGAATGTACGCCAACAGTGGAGGTCTGCAGATTGTTATCTAACCCAATTTTAGGTCACTGTCTCTCTGACAGACGATCCTTCGACGTCTGTGGAAGTTATGGTCACAGATGCCTGCAAGGACTGTGGTAATTCGGCCAACGTCTATCTTTCTGTCGCTGCATTCCAAGCCTTGGGAAATTTGGCAGCCGGTAGATGTATGTTGCTTGTTGTTCATGTTGTTTCCCTAGCCTGATAATTTTCCTTCTCTAGTGAACGTTACCTGGGACTTTGTCAACTGAAGGCATAAATCGTATTGTATAGGAAGCTGGAACAAGTACATACCGAGATTATCTTT
Organism: Desarmillaria ectypa; assembly: GCA_030407005.1. Lineage (NCBI taxonomy): Eukaryota > Fungi > Basidiomycota > Agaricomycetes > Agaricales > Physalacriaceae > Desarmillaria > Desarmillaria ectypa. The sequence goes on along the minus strand of JAUDYN010000002.1, from coordinate 3,398,627 downwards.
GACAACACTAGGTAGTAAACGGTAGAGCTTTCTATAGACCCTCTAAACAGTAGCATTGGTTTACAATTATATCTGTCATCATTTCTTTTTATCATAAGGAAAGATCACAAAAGTGTGGAAAGAAACTGGTCATGGGCCACAGCAGCCGAGCCGACGGCCCGGGGACTCCCCTTTTTCACACTCGTACCCACTGACGGCACCTTTCGAGAAATATCTTGAACGCTTACTTGAACGAATGTGCGTCATTTACGTACATAACGTTCTGTTCTGTTTTATGGTGCTCGGGATCTTTGCCACCAGTCTGCTTCCTTTGGCATTTTGATAAGATTCCTAGTCCGGATCGCTTCTTTCTTGACAGCTATGAAAGCCATCAATGTATCACTTACTCCTTGCAGATTCGTAGGATAATCTTTAGGAGAAGTAGGTTCTACCGCGATGCCTTCATGACTCCAGGTTTACATCCTGACAGAGATATTCAATGATTTTGCCACGAAAAGGCTACCACAGACATTGTCAACGATGTCTGCACCCTTTCAAGTCGTCAGACCTGACGCAAATGCTCTGCTTAACAACGTATCAGATTCAAATAACTCAATAGAAACGTAAATTGATTTCTTCAGAAGATCCTCGCATACGTGACCGTGGACGCGAATTCCCTGCAGTTGAAACTGACTTCCATCTTCATGCCCTGGGCATTGTGACAGGATACGTGGGGAACAACCCGTAATCTTGCACATATTGTCCCGTAAATTCGAAGTTAACGGCAATAAAAGCCACTGTTATGCTCGATGAATAGCGACGCTCACCTTGGTGGCATCTGGGGAACATAGGAACTATCAGCAGTCTATTCCGTTCCATGTATTGCAACAGGTCAGATTATTTATCGCTTGTCAGCTAATCTTCCCACGATGACATTGTATTTTGTCGCTCACTTTTGTTGTGGTACAAATATACTCAATTTAGACGTAACCGTTCACTATCTCCCCCTTACCCATCATGGCTGCCCGACAGCTCGACGTCAGGTTTCAACTGATCCCACCTTGATGCTACTGTTTCACCTTTTTCATCGATGTCGTTGTAATCCTGGAACAGTACTGCGACGGAGGCGATGATGCTATGTTGAAAAAGCTGGATGGTCTCAAGGATAGGAAATATCCTGGATACTGCATGGAGGTATGTACTTCTGGTTGCTTTGGTCTCGCCGACTAACAATCGACCTCGTAGGTAAAAAAAGCAATTGGAAAAGGACCCAAATTTCATGCTATCAGCATTCGACCGGTGCAACAGGGATTCACGAAACTTCACCCTCGGAAGCTTCATCATGTGCGACCTGGATGGTGTATTCCTATCTCGCTGGAAACGGTTCATCCCAGTTCAAGGGAACCTCTACAGCACTCGAAATCATTGCCATGGAACAACTGTTACCATCCTACCTGCTACGACGTCTATTCCCGTGTACCGTCCGAATGGCGCGACTATTATCAGACACCTCGCATGACGAGTTTGCTTCCCGTGATTGATAAATGCATTGCCGAAGACGGACGCTACTCCCAACTCCTGCACATTGGAATCAACGATGTCGACCAGATCGTTCGGATTCTCGACCGTGAAGAAGAGGGTCCGGACGATGCATCGGAAACTTGGAGCATAATCTGCAAAACCTTCCTTGTAAAGATACCAGGTTTTGAGGAGCCTGAAGAAGAAGACGATATCTTCATGCCGCTTCTCCGTATCGACCACATTTTGTCAAATGTCCCAGAAATTTCTGGTCCATTGGAGTTGTGGAAGACTGTGATCTTTTTCGAAGGTATGCAATCAAGTCTAATCGTCTTTGATTCCCTTCATGACTGTGCTCTGTTTTAGGGATCATGCAGGATTATCAACTTTCGTGATACAGATCAGCTCTCTTTGAGGAGCTAGAGGATCCAGCGTTCGACGGACAACCTGTTTCTGAAGACATTCTCTTCGAGGATGATATCCTCTTTGAGCCGTCTGGCGCTCCCGCGGAAGATTCTGACTCCTTGGATTCACCTGAGAGTGTTTTGACATTTCCGGATTCGGAGGAAGCCCCAATATTAACGCGGTACTAGATATCAGGGAAGCAAACTACCCCAAGGAAGTAGGGACAGTGGTACTAGGATTCCTCCCTGTGTATCATATATACGGTAATTCTGTTCCCCTGTCTTCTGCTCCTTCTTTTCTTGACTTTCTAAAGGCGCCACATCCCTGTTGTTCCTGAGCCAGAAACCGGAGTTGATTGTTGTGATCCAAAAGCGCTTCGACCTCATTGTTTTCTGTTCCGATATTCAGAAATACGAGGTGACGACGGTGACAGTTGTACCTCCCGTACTAGTCTTCCCCCCGACACTCAGGTGCGTTGAAGTTGAGCCATTGCGTGACCTCTGAAAGATACCCGTATCCAGATGTGGAAAAATTCGACCTCTCAGCGTTAAAATGTTAGTTTGCGGGGCCGCTCCTTTGGGGATTGAGCTGTCAAAGCAGGTCAGATTGAAATAGTGCAGTCTGAGCTACCTTGCTCATCGGTTACTATCTCGATAGGTTACAAAAAGGCTGCGTTTGATGAGAGCAAGTTGCGCGGTTGTGCAAGGTTGGCGTGTATCGTACTGTTATAAGCTCTAGCACTCACCTGCCCTTAGGATATGGGATGACGGAGATACCATCGATACATTTCCTTCCTCCGTCGGATGCGGAAAGGAAATGTGGCAGTATTGGGAAGCTCTACTCAAACCTGGAGGCCCGTTCAGTTGCTGGAGATATATATGTTGAGGAGGGTCATCTCGGGGAGCTTTGGATTAGAGGACTGATGGTTATGAAGGCAATTATCATGTTTCTATCTGGTATGGAGACATGGCGATTTAGGATTCAGAAGGGTATTATTATATCGTCGATTGAGTGAAAGAGCTCATCAACTACAAGGTATTTTAAGATTCGTTTCATCGCAACATCAGTCCATAATAACACTCTATTGAAGGGTTAAGGCGAGCTAGTATCTAAGTGTGCATATGTCTGTTCACATCCTCACTGTTTCTATAGCATCATGGCACGTCCTCCAAGTCCAACAGGCGACATGTTTGGCATCAGAATTACAGGACAAAACTTCGACCCTACCCCATCTTACTGATCCGGTGAAAGCCATCGGTTCGCCAAAGCTGAGACCGGACGTATTGATCTTGAGTTTGGCGAGTTCACGTGACTCTCTCATTTCAGGTGTGGTCAATCCGTCCTACACCCATATTAATGATAACTATTATGCGTTGCAGGCCAAAGATGCCGATGGTCAACAAATTTCAAGAGGGACCCACTTTTGTTGTGGGTGGTAAGCGCTTGCTCTTCGACATGTTCTGCGTGTATTGAATGAGGCATCAAGATTCTGCGCATGTTCATTCGCCCACTGGCGGACAAGGGGTGAAATACAGTATCCAGGATGCGGTAAGCAACCTCCAATGCTGGTTCTTCACTCTTGACGTGACGGTTCACAGTCCAACCTCGCATGGAAATTATCTCTCGTACTCAAAGGCCTCGTATTGCCCACCCTCCTCTCGACATGCAATGAGGAGCGCTTACCTGTTATCACACAGATGCTCTACGCTACGACCCAGCTATACACCCATACCGTAGCGAAAAATAAAACAAGTCAAAGATACAAAGGAGGACAAGAGGGCCTCAGGATGGTTCCGATGGAGGAACACTGCCCTGGAGATGTACGGTATCAATTACCGGTACAGCAGCATCGTGCTGGAAGAGCAAGACATGGAGCCACATAATGCTGAGGATGTCCTTGCGCATGCGTACTCTGGATATGAAGGTCGGGGGTCGTTGCGTGCGAGAGATCGGGCGCCCGACGCGCCGTTCGGAGGGACGACTTTGTTCAGCTTGTTCAAGTCGACAGTACAGTGCTCGTTCGTTTTCTCCAATTGGAGTGAGGATATCGAGGCGGGTTTGAAGACACTACCCCCTGCGGCCGTTCAGACGTTCGTCATCACCGATGCAAACATGCTGCTAGAAAGTGTTTCTGTGCTTGCTGATAAAGACGAACACACGAGGAAGGCATATATGGAGGAGGAAGATTCTCTGGCGATTGTGATTGTTCGTCCAGGATCTTTCATTGGTGCCATTGTCACAGATGTCGAAGGTGTTGGATGGTATTTTCTAAGATTTTAATACGTCAAGCAACAACATAAAGAGAGGGCGAGTTATACAACGAGATTAGCGAGACAATGCTTTGGCAACTCCCATAACTTGGGAGAGTAACATGTGTCGTTTTTACCAGCTTGCAACATGCGTTGATTTGCAAGGTCTAGAATGGTAGAGAAGGTTTCTCGACGGTTGGTCCTTCTGGTCAGGACTACAAATGGCTCGTTGTGGTTTGATGGTAAGGAAAGTGCCTCCGGTCTGTCTATTTCCGACCGAAGCATTTACAAGGTCTGGCTGGCCCGACGGCTCCCGACGATGGAGAAATTGGTTTACTCCGGTCTATGCTTCGGACCTTATTCCGATATACTTAGGTCTAATGAAAAGAAGAAAAAACACCTCTAGTCTGCCTATTTCCGACCGGACCACTTGTATGTAGGTCCTAGCTCCCCCGATGGTGAGAAATTGGTTTATTCCATTCTATAATTCTCCGTTTTTGTCTGACCTTCGAGATCAAATATTCTGTGAAAAAATGGATGGCTACACGGAAAATTAAGCAACGTTCCATGTTGTTTTTGGACGGCCGCTACGTCCACGAATGCAGATGTACTAATATCACTACGTTTGACAAAATCAAATAAGCTGCAATGAGACTGTAACGAGGGCTGCAGATTCCGCTCCGCCGTTACTTTCAATGACAACGGTGCTGGAGTATGTGTCAGTATATTCAGATCTCTTCCCAAACCATGGGACCTCACTGATCATCGGCAGTGGTGAAATGGTATGGCGAAGGCATTAAAGTGTACTTTTGACTCGGGACTTCAGTTCCGTCTGACGGTGCGCCTGGTGCACCAATGGCTTACGGCTAACCGACCTTTGCTAACATTTGATTAATGAAATATGGCCATGAAAATTCGTTCATCTTCGAGATATTGATCGACACAACATTGTGGTTAGTCAGTTTTCTTTTGGAAGGAAACAAATTTCGGCTAAATCGCACCAGTGGTGACTATGGAATAGCTTGGGGAAAGAACAAACAAACGAAATGATACTCGAACTTTGAGGATTTGTCCGAGCCAGTGGAGTGTTGAAGCGTGTGAGTGGCCTTTTTCGTAATCATGTATTCCGAAGTTCGTGGAATTTGCCGAATTTACAGACTGGGAAATCAATGTTTATTGTTTGGTATTTTAATCATCATCATCATGGATGCGTACGGCTCCTTCTACTACGGAAGACTTGCTTTCAGCTTCCTACATCGATCCGACTGTTGCTATTCTTGGCCTTTGTGAGGGTGTCCACCGCGCATAAGGTGACCCGCAACAGACCGTTCTCCGCTTTACGTGTTTAAGTAAGCCCGAGCGCCATGGGCTTTCTTGCATGCCAATTTTCTCTAAAAGAGCCTAGTGCCACGCCGCCTTGGACTGCTTGGCATTAGATTCGCCGAGGCAACGCGTCATACACCTGCCATGTATGCATGACATAGTCTCGAGTGCGATGGAATTGTGAGTGCACTGATCTATACATTGACGTTAATTTCAGTGTTCCCCAATCCATGTGAGAGGGGCGGACAAATTGTTAACAGACATCTTGTATACTGGCCTGATGGATTGAAGTCGCTTGAGGGTTCTGCCGTCCTTAAAATAATACCGAGGTGCAACTAAGGGCAACTTCATGCCCTGGCATTGGTTGCCAGACGGAGGCGACTCCATGTGATCGCTTGCAGGCGCATGGGACACGGATTTTGCACTCAACTTCACCGGTTTGTCGAAATTTCGATGCTGAATCATCTCTACCAGCCCGCAAGTTTATGCTCTATGTTCTTTCGAACTTTCACACACTCTTTGGGCGTGCGAGGCTGTATATAAACCTGCTATATTTCTGAAGCAAGAGCCAACGATTTATCGAGTACTCTTCTCCTTCGTTAACAATGCAGCTTAAACTCACCTTACTTGCTCTTGCCTCCTCTGTCTTTGCGTCGGTCTTGCACGCACGCTCTCAGACTGGCATCGCCTACTATGGGTTCCAAGTAGGTGCATTTGCTGGTAATTTTCGAGTATGTTCTGACGATATTGTTCTCTAGAACAGTACTATGACTGCATGCGGCACATATTCCAATGATACCGATTTTACCATTGGTTTGAGCACAGACTACGTAAATTGGGGGAAAAGGGATGACTGCTTCAAGAATGTACGCCAACAGTGGAGGTCTGCAGATTGTTATCTAACCCAATTTTAGGTCACTGTCTCTCTGACAGACGATCCTTCGACGTCTGTGGAAGTTATGGTCACAGATGCCTGCAAGGACTGTGGTAATTCGGCCAACGTCTATCTTTCTGTCGCTGCATTCCAAGCCTTGGGAAATTTGGCAGCCGGTAGATGTATGTTGCTTGTTGTTCATGTTGTTTCCCTAGCCTGATAATTTTCCTTCTCTAGTGAACGTTACCTGGGACTTTGTCAACTGAAGGCATAAATCGTATTGTATAGGAAGCTGGAACAAGTACATACCGAGATTATCTTTGACAACACTAGGTAGTAAACGGTAGAGCTTTCTATAGACCCTCTAAACAGTAGCATTGGTTTACAATTATATCTGTCATCATTTCCTTTTATCATAAGGGAAGGGCATGAGACCGAGAAAATGCGTCGTGTATGCACTGTTAAAACTTGAAGCGAGGAAAGAATGGTGGTTTGCAGTTAGTCCTGTCCCTTTGCTCTCCCTACCGATGCCATTTGTCGCAGATACACTGGATGGAAAAAGAAAAGTATTTTTACCTATGGATACAGAAAATATGCAAAGTTTTTCACGTTTTTGAAAAAGAAAATACTTAAAGTATTTTACCGTTGTTTTTATTATTATTATTTATTTACTTTTATAAAATTACTGAGAAAAAACTTTCAATATTTTCTGTGTATTTACTGGTAAAAATACCTAGATATTAGTGCAGTGATATCAAAAGTATTAAGAATTGTTGTTCGAAAAGACTTTTATTCGAGTTGCTGCCACGGTTGTTTTTGGTTACAACTTGAGTATTGGCTCTCAGTTCCAGCACAGAGGTTCGAAAAGAGTTGATCCATATCATGCAAGTTGATACTCCTAATTCCTGTACAAGTCGTAACGGATTGGAAATTTCTGGGACGTTCGATAGAATGTGGTCAATACGAAGGACGGGTATGAAAATATCATCTTCTTCACGATCATCTGGACCTGGTAGATTCTCAAGGAACGTTTCGTAGGGTTTGCTCCCCATCTCCGACGCGTGGAACGTCTATATCTGGACCCTAACCCTAACCTTCGCCAGCGAGAATTCGAAGGACTTGATCATCGTTTACTCCAGCACGCAGGAGTTGATAGTGGCGCTCGTCCTTGACGATAAGCTTATTAGATCTGATGACTGAGAATAGTCCCGCCATTCGGTTGGTACACGTGCATAGAGGTCGTAGCGGGTAGAATGGTAGCAATTGTTCCATGGAAGTGGTTTCGGGGGCTCCAGCGATTCTCTTGACCTGTGATGGGCCGTTTACGGTAGGATAGGAATGCACATCGCAGGCCATGCATGATGAAGTTTCGGAGGGTGAGGCTTCGTGAGACCCTGCTACACCAGTCGAATGTTGATAACATGATATCTGTTAGCCTCGTTAGCCCATCCCTCGGCCTAAAAAGCAGCTTTTCATTCGATGAGATTGGAGCAAGGAGCAGAAAAACGTACCAACGAGCAGTAGCCAGCGGAAATTCTGTCCTTGAGACCATCCAGTTTTTGCAGCATATGATCGTCGCCTCCGTCGCAGTATAACTCCAGAGTTGCAGCGACATCAACGGAAAAAGCGAAATAACGACACGACGGCGAGACAAGTCGAGACATAATGAACCGGTGGCTGCGTTCGAATCCATGAAGCTATACGGTTGATTTTCACTGTAACTGGAAAACTGGTTAGCAAGATATAAGAAGAAAAAAATCCGAACACTAAGTACTTTATGGCCATCTTCCTGAGCTGTTCGCCGTCATTGTTCAATCGTTACCCCCCTCCGTTCCTAGGGTTGGAGATTCGCGGGCAGCGTAGCCTCCCAGTTGTGGTTTTGAGGTGCCGGGCCGGTGCGTGTGAAAATGCACAGTATCGTCTGCGTGAATATCAATACCAAATCCTCTTCCTGGAATATTGTTTTGATGCCACTCAACGTAACTTTTGATGCATTTCGAGACTTTTCCGGGGCTAGATAAATAGGTAAAAGAGTGCTTTAAGGTTGAGAGACATTGCCAAGAAGTCCAAGAAGTCAATATCGTTCCAACCCACACATTACTCGCTGAGCATTTGGAGGAAACACGAGTGCCAAGAAGAACAAGGGGGACGCGTCTCGCGAATGGTCGATCACAATACAACCAAACAGTAGTGCCACAAACACAAGCTTGGAACCTCTCTCATCCTTAATTAAACTTTCATGGATCGTATTCCCGTCCCGCGTATTCCTGGCGGCCGTGCACAGGACGTTCCACGACCTGACGTGCCTTCAGATCCTCCCACCTTACGAGACATCGTTAATGCAAACATCTTTCTAAAAGATGTAAAACATTCCCAAGGTGAGACCATTTAAATGCATTTCACTTGTATTTGAAGTTTACTGTCTACCCAGAGCGGGGAATTGTGAATCGTGCTACTGCAGATGATATCGCCACAGCGACTGCATACAGGCACCGTGTCCTCTCTGCCTATACAGCTGGTGCGCTTTCTGTTAAGTTATACAACCTACATGGTGTTCTGAGGCATCCAGCAGATCAGAATGATGAAATGCCTGCATGGGCGAGACAGTTGGAGGAGAGAATTGGTGATCGACTCACCAACATTGAGGATCGACTCACTAACATTGAGGATCGACTCACCAATATTGAGGATCGACTTGTCAGAGTCGAAACGTTAGCTTCCAAGGTCAATCACTAGTTCTCTATTAATTGTCTTCTTAAGCTTCTGTGCAGACATATAATCTGTCTTCTGCTGGTGGGCTTAGGGTGCGATATGTGGTGGTACCTGCTGCAGATGGCACAGACCCCACTGGACGAGCCAATGTATGTCATGCTTTTGCATCTTCTTGCTCATCCAGGCTTATCTGCTTTGGAAATATAGAATCCTCTACCACCACTTCACACAGTTCAAGATACGCAAAACCTGACTCCAGCTCAGTTAAACAAATACCTGGATTGCTATGACATTCGATATGGACGACGTACCACCCGTGAAGTCAAACTAAGCTTGCTCCGCAATCATATTGGATGCACAGCAGAGGTTTGATTCTTTCTGTGAGACTGGTAACTAGATAAATTTCCTTCCAAACTCCTGGGCTATTATTATCATCAAGTATTCATAATTATTATACCATTCGCACTCCACCACTAGTAGCCTAGTGCTTATAATCCACATTACCTTAGTGTTGTCTCATGCATCTGAATACACTTTCAGTTCCAGCACAGGAGTGAAAATAAGTAATAACATAAAAGAGAGGACAACTTGTACAGGAATTAGCGACACAATGTACATTATGTAAGACTCTGGAAAACGAAGGTAGGCGGATCTGTGGCCGGTCTATCCTGCAGACTGAATTCTGACTTTCTGAAGATCTTGGGCAACTTGACAAGCGCGGCGAGCTTTGTAATCGTCCCTTTGACGAGTGATTTGAACCTCCATTTTCCTAGAAAGCAAAAATCATTACAAGTCGCGCGGAAGACAGATGAATACCCATCTTTCGGACAACGCACCTCCTTCAAATCAGGTAACGATGAATCAAGTTGATGCGAATCCGAAGATTCAGATTCTAAATTATCCATAGAAGCAACAGTTAGCTCCGGCACGAAACGACACTCGATTTGAAAATTTTCGGGAGGAGTGTCGTCAATAGAAGGACCCTCAAGCGGTTCGAAAAGAGTTGATCCGTATCGTGCAAGTTGATACTCCTGCACGATCCTGAAAAAACAAATTAAAAAAGATTCAGGGCAATCATCATAAATCGGTTGTGATTATCGTCCACTCTTGAAAAAGCTCGCGGTCTTCCCACAGCTGTAACGGATTGGAAATTTCTGGGACGTTCGATAGAATGTGGTCAATATGCAGGACGGGTATGAAAATATCATCTTCTTCAGGATCATCTGGACCTGGTAGATTCGCAAGGAACGTTTTGTAGGGTTTGCTCCCCATCTCCGACGCGTCGTCTGGAACGTTTATATCTGGACCCTAACCTTCGCTAGTGAGAACTCGAAGGACTCGATCGTGGTCTACTCCAGCACGCAGGAGCTGATAGTGGCGCTCGTCCTCGGTGATGAATTTTGAGGCAGAGGGTAAGCTCAGAGGTTCTGATGACAGAAAAGTCGCGCCATTCGGTTGGTACACGTGCATAGAGGTCGTAGCAGGTAGAATGGTAACAGTTGTTTCATGGAGGTTGCCTCGAGAGCTCCAGAGGTGCCCTTGACCAGCTATGGGCCGTTTCCGGTAGGATAGGAATGCACATCGCAGGCCATGCATGATGAAGTTTCTGAGGGTGAGGCTTCGTGAGACCCTGCTGCACCAGTCGAATGTTGATAACATGATACCTGTTAGCCTCGTTAGCCCGCCCCTCGGCCTAAAAAGCAGCTCTTCATTCGATGAGATTGAAGCAAGGAGCAGAGAAGTATACCAACAAGCAGTAGCCAGCGTACATTCTGTCCATCGAACCATTCAGTCTTTGCAGCATATGGTCGTCGTCTCTGTCACAGTACAATTCCAGAGTTGCACCGACATTGATAGGAAAAGCGAAATAATGACGCGACGGTGGGACGAGTCGAGACTGCATATTAGTGGGTAGTAGAAAAATGTTGCCGGAGAGCAATGAAGGCGACAGTGAAGAGGAAGTGTCCGGCGGCGGCTAAATCAAGCATTTTATACTATCTTCATGGTGGTAACGGAGAGACAAAATCGAGACAAAAGCAGGACAAAGAAAAGCAGTAGCTGAGCGTGAGAAAATGATCCGCAAATTTGACGAAGTTGATCTGAATTTGTACTTTCTTCGGTCACGTCGCACCTTAATCTTCTTTCTTCGAAGTAGCTGTACTATCTTTACATGCTACGAGCATATCTTCTACTAGCCATCGTGTATTCTGCGGATGCTAAGGACAACTGATCAAAAAAGTTCATCCGTAGCAATGGCATTAACGTGGTGATTCAATACAAGCTCCAGGCGTAAAGATAACAAGGTGATAATATACACTAATCAATCCGATTGATTGATACAGGTGAATGAAGGGCAGTCTGATTGGCTTCTGTTAGAGTATAACATTCGTTTCGGCCGTCGGTCTGGGTTATGTCGCTTAGCCGGAAAATGGACAGCACGAACAACATGGGCGAACGGAAAGGTATATTTAATGTACTGCGCAGACCTTTGAAGGAAGAGGTGGGAAGTCGTTAAGGGTGAAGCTAGGATACGTAGGCGTAGCGGATTCAAAGATGGTTTGCAACGTCGCAATACTTCCACGGCGAGAATGTTGGGTGTAGAACGACTTGAAACTGTTGACGGAAAAGGCGGATGCGTTAGAACGGCACGAATATATTGATGTTTTGTCGGCATCGCTTAGATCAGGCCTCCAATCCTTGGAAACTCGTTAGAAATGCATGACATCAGTTCGAAACCTCTTGAACTTACCACTAGTTCTTCATAAACCTCTTGTTTTAGGCCGTTGTTTTCCTTTATATCGCTCTCCCATGATGCCCACTGACATTTACAGTACCGGGACAGTCTGTCATACTCGGCAGTGGACAGTCGTCGACCTTGGCCATCACGAGAAGTGTAGGGCTTGATAGGCTGCTCCGTGTATACAACGATGACGATAGCCCACTGTTGAGGATGACGCCAAGCTGGATCGGTCTTGAACGCAGGAAGAACTTGTTCATTTGGCTCGACAGGGACGACAAATCGCTGAAGAAGCTTTCCGAGACGTTCGTACTGGCCCTCAGACGATGCAAATGTAGCCATGACACAGATAAAATAGCCTTGTTTCCGGGAACCCACGGGGACGCGGTTGGATGGCGGTGCCATGATGATACAGGGTCTTCGTTTGGGCCCAGAAGAAACGGGGACGACCTTGCCACTCTTAGCGGTCAGTGATAAACCTGACCGAGTTTCTAGTGGTCCGTCCACCTTATTCAAAGCTTCGCAGAGCGGAGAAAAGATCGTCTCCTCGACTAGGCAGATTTGGCCGCGTTTGAAGGTCGGGGGATGCTGGGGAAATTTCCGAGGCCTCACTGATGGGGGCTTTGGTACGCTGAGTGACCCAGTAGAATTGTAATCCTTAGAGAGCACAGTATAGCGCGACATTTCCGGAGGAAAAGATAGTTAAAGATGGGCGCCAGGCCTATAAGATGCGAGGGAGCGTAAAAGCGCTCAACACTGAGAGAAAGCTGGAGAGACAGAGAAAAACAGCCCGTAAAGGAGTCATCCTCTACTTTATATGAGCTGTCGCCAAGGACTCATTGTCCTCATAGTAGAATATAATGTTTCTTTTGTTTCGGAACCAGGAAGCAAAGTTGAGCACAGAAAAGGCTTTATCAAAATATATCACAGGGCTGGCCAAGGTGTGGGTCTTTGGTGTTTGTATCAGCACAAGGTCTGAGTCCAGTGCCAGGTCCGATCACTTTCGCACGCTAATAATAATAATGTTTTCCCTTTGTCCTCTGTTGGCTCTCTTTTTGTTTCTGCCTTTGTTTTAGTCTTTTCGAATTTGTTGCCACCCAAAGGGCAGTATAAATATGTTTAGCGTAGGCACCGGCCCCTTCACCTTCACACTCATTGCTCTCGGTCTACGTCTTCTCGTCCGCGGATATGAACCTTCAAGTCGCCCCACCTGACGGCTGTTATTTCGCCTTTTCCATTGATGTCGCTGCAACATTGGACTTGTACTGTGATGGAGGCGACGACCTTATGCTGCAAAAACTGGAAGGTTTGAAGGACAGGATGTACGCAGGCTACTGCGTCGTGGTGCGTTTTGCTGCATCTTGTTCTAGTTCTCCCCATTAACAAGCTGCTCTGCAGGTCGAGAGCCGAGTCGACGAGAATAATAAATTCCACGTTGTCAGCATTCGGCCAGTGCAACAGGGCCTCACGAAGCCTTACTCTCGGAAACCTGGTCAGGCACTACCAGCTATGTGTGTTCCTATCCTGCCGGAAACAGCCCATCCCACGTCAAGGGAAGCTTTGGAGCCGTCGAAGCCATTGCCTTGGAACCACTGCTACCACCCTACCTGTTATGACTTCTACGGTCGTGCCCCAACGGAATGGCGCGACTATTCTCAGTCGCCACGTGTGGGGCGCTACCCCCCTCCGCTCGTCAAAGCTTTGGAGGAGGATGGGCTCTATCACCGACTCCTCCGGTCTGGACTAGACGAGGACCAGATTCTCCGAATTCTCGACGGCGAGGAAACTGCTCCAGATACAGACGACGTGTCGGAAACTGATAGTCAAACTTGCCGGACATTCCTCGCCAACATACCAGGCTTAGAGGAGCCGGAAGATGATATCTTCATACCTGTCCTTCGTATCGACCACGTCCTATCAAATGTGCCGGAAATATCTGATCCTTCGCAGCTATGGGAAGACCATGATCTTTTTGAACAGTAGGCGACCTTCTGTAATTGCTGTCTGTCATTCTTCTGAAACGATGCATCTAGAATTGTAGAGGAGTATCAACTTGAGCGATACGGGCCGGTCGTTTACGAGACCGCAGAGAGTTCAACGATTGAGGATGAACCTCTCCCCGATAACTTTTCCATGGTGTATAGTCTATTGTCAGCGGCATCTGGAACTTCTACGGATGAGCTGGGCTCTGATTCTCCATACTCGCACGAACTTGAAACGTCATCAGAAGAGTCTCCTCAAGTGTCGGAGCCTGGTCGAAAAGGTGAGCATCTATACGTTCAAACTGGAGCCTCCGTTGAATTTTGCTTTAAGGGAAATGGGCAGTCAAGTCGCTCTTCCGGCGGGCGTTCGCGAATTTCGTCGAGGTGGTGAAGTGGCGCAAGATCTCTAGCAAGTTATGATTCGGTCTGCAGGACAGACGCGCAAGACCTTCTCACTCTCGTTTTGTCATATATACATTATTTTGTATCGCTAATCCTGTTGATCTTGTACAATACGGACTCTCTTTGACCGTTTATCTTTCTCATTGCTAAGATTACATGTCCAGCAGGGTAAAAATTGACCTTGAATGACGTTCAAAGTTTATGATTTCCACTCAATATTAGGTGGACGCCCCGACGCACGATATGAATCCGTTCCCCGGCCCAAAGGCCTTCACGTCTAATCGAATAACCACGCCAGATCTGGCAACGATGGTCTTGTTTTGTCCATTCCTCATGCTACTGGTGAATAACGGCCTCCGAGAGATGTTCTTTCGGCTAAATTCTCTGTACTGATGACAGTGCTCAGATATCGTAAGCCCGGGTCGAGATATCTGGACCTCAAGGCCTTAATATTTTAATGGTGATATATAGTTAAAAATGCTGCTTCTGAGGATGGAATGTGCACGGATGTGGCCAACGTTTAGCCCTTTCACAGCTTTGTACCGCGATAATTGAAAGTAATGGCCCGTTGGCATTTGCCTCATCTTATCATCATGTCGCATGCTCTCACTCTGCGTTCTTTTCCGAATCGCATCACCGCCAACCATGCAGTTCCCTCATTTAAACACTTCCGTGGCAACTTCTTGCTGCTGTTTTTAACACTCAACCATATACCGTCCGTGCTTCTGATCCCATTTGCTACATGTCCACCTATAAAGATCTCTTCCCTGCTCGACCATGGCCGTTATCTGCACTTCTCTGGACCGCACAAGGCTCGGACAGCCGTCTTCCGCTGGGAGCCTCATGACAGATTATTGGAGATCTTGACAAACGATTATATGACTAATTTTGTTGTCAGGATAACCCCTTATGATGGTCGCCCTATGCTCATTGTTGAACACCCACTTTGTTACGATGTTATCCAGTTGTACGCTATTAATGCTTTATATACCCTATGCTGACTTGTGAAATAGGCACTCACATACCTGCTCCCCAACGGTGCCCGCAAGAAGTCTGGGAACACGTCATTCATTGCCTAGACGACGAGTCGGCCGCGTCCGCAGCGCGAGTCTGCTATGCATGGACCTTCGCCTCCCGTCGACGTCTCTACCGATACCTGACTTTCACCTATCCCTCCCCCAGACTCGAAGAAACCTTGTCCACTAGCCCAGTAATTCGAGCATGCATCCGACGCCTGCGGCTCAAATGGCATGCAGACGCCAATTTTGACTGGGTCACGCTTCTTCCCCCGGGGAACATCCAATCCATCGAATTCTACTTCTACCCAGGATGTTTTGAAGAAACGTTCCCGTCCCATGTAATGGACAACTTCTCCGCGTTGGCGGGTGCACGTCATATCACCATTCAGGGCCCGGACGGATACGGCCATTCGACTCTCCAGCGCTTATGCTCCTCCCCAGTTCTCAAAGAGCTCCAAATCTACTCCTCGTCAAAGTGTGACCTCGAGGGCTTTGATCCCATTTGCCCATTGACGCGTCTCACTATCAATTCATGCACCAGTTCCTTTGTGTTTCGCTTCCCCATAGGCTGCTTCACCGCCTCTCTCACCCGACTGGACGTAGCATTTGATAGCTTTGATCGGGACGATGAAATCAATCTCCATGACTTCAAGGAAGCGCTCTCGCAGCTTACGCTCCTCCGGCATCTTGTGGTTTACGCGTTACGGCATATTCCTGAACCCTTCCTTGACGACGTTGTCGCGCGCCTCCCCGCGCTAGAATCGTTGCATGCGACTTCGGGGTCATACAGCGCTGCCCTCTTTGACCGCCTACCTCTCACTATGCGGTGCCTGAGCCTTAAAGGTTTTTGGCAAGAGGCACCGCCTCCGGTGGTGGCCTTTATCTATTCCAGCCGTTTGGATGACATCTTGGTATGGCCGTCGCGTCTGCAAAATCGCGGTTCAACAGACAACTTGCAACCTATCAGGGACGCATGCGTGGCTCGGAATGTACGATTTCGGATCATTGCAGCGAGGGACGCGTCCGCTTTCATCGCTAGTTTTCCGTATGATAACGAGGTTCGTTTTTATATATTCTTCTTGTCCGTTAGTTAACCAATTTATAGCGTATAGAAAATCAAACACTTGTGTACAGGTGGTAATCTATATCCACTCTAACATGGCATAGAAAGTTACAAATACCGCAGCCTTTCGTTCGATTCTCCGTTGGCAGTCGTTGGTAAAATGCTGTGGCCCATTCATGAGTCTGCCCTCCAGATTTTGTCTCTTAGTCGGCGTAGATTATCACGAGGCAATATCAAATGCAAGGAATTTTTTGTGTCCGAAAGAAGTCTTCTCTGGAGAGCCAAGAATTGTCCCATCCTCCTAGAACAAAAAAAAAATGCACCACGAGCAAGCGCAGTGATCAAAAGGTACGCGAGGGTCACAGAAACTTTAGGCGAGGAGGGTAGGCTCCAATTACTACTGTCTAGTTTATATAGAAAATGGGTGCGAGAGTTGAAATGCGGAAGATTATTAAACGTCCGATCCATTTTTCCACGCTGTTCTCTTTGTTTTTTTCTAGTTGTCACCCAGGGTACGCGATACAAACGTACCCGATTTTAATATGACTGGTCTTCATCTCGCCCCTTCCTTTGCTTCTCTCCGATCGTTTCTCAAAGTACCGGTCAAAAAAAAATTCTTCCTTTCTCGTCGCTATTATTTCGCCTTTTTTTTAATCAACGTAGCAGCAACTCTAGAGTTGTGCTGTGACAGAGAGAATGAAGATGTGATGAAGAGACTTTCTGGTATGCAAGGTATAATATGATGTACGTTGGATACTGCTTAGAGATAAGTTATACTTCTACGGCTTATAGTGTCGCCAACTGAAAGGTCGCGCTCTCTTATATTGACGATGGAATCCATCCAGATCGCAGATTTTATTTCATCAACATTCGACCAATCCGGCATGGACCGACTACGTCTTACCGCAAAGATCCTTATTATTTGCTGCATAACATGTGCATTCCTATCCTCCTAGAAACTGCGCATCCCAGGGCCAGAAAGCCTCTGCGGCTCTCAAAGTCGTTGCCGTGGAGCAAATGCCACCATCCAACCTGTTACGATGTACTTACTGGATTCTTGACAGCGAAGAACAGTCCATTCGGGAAGAAGACAAGAACGATGAGGCCGATGACCCTCGGACTCTACTTCTCAAAGATCTCCATCACTAATGTTCCTAGTTCTGACGAACCTGAGGAAGACGACACGTTCATGCCGATTCTACGTATCAATCCGGATCTTTCGACCGTCAAAGAGATTTCGGAATCGTCAAAGTTGTACGATGACTACGACATGTTTCGAGAGTAAGCGATGTCGCCCTTGTATGCTTCGGTTCTCAAATGCTAATCTATATATCTTTCCAGTATCGTTCGGGAGTATCAAATGATGCGCTATGGGGCTCTTCCGGTCACAAGAAAGCCTGCCGAGCGTGGAGGATATCAAGCTTCCGGAAGACATACAGATTGAGTATGGTTTAATGCCGGCGCCGTTCTCCCCCTGTAGAAGATTCGAATTCTTCGAATTCTAATGGTCGTACGTTACCTGATGTTGACGCCCCCCAGAGAGTGGCTCCTCCCAATAAAGTTATGCGACTATACCAGTTGGCGCACATCGTTGGTAACACTGGTCTCCCTTTTAGGGCCTATCACATCTCCTGAGCTGAGCAATGGCGAAGCTACTCGAGCTTGTGAATGGGTGTTGTGAAAAACGGGGGATGAATAGATCAGTTCGTTCCCAGTTAGTACATGCGCGGTGTCAGGCCAATAGTATTGCGCTTGGCTGAGCTCTGCAAACGCATGCAGATGTACACTACTGTACCTACTTATATACTAAATGCTAATATACTAGAATGTTCTACAAGTTTCCTAATATTTCTTTCTTAATCAGCAAGTTCGGCATGATGCCGGATTGCCATCATCTCGGCTCAACTCTCAAATCCCAACAATGGGCATAAGCTCGCGACTAAATTTAGAGGCGGCCTGTAGGACACAATGCTAAAATCTACCGCACATTCGTGTTTCAAACTATTATTACTGCCATCGTTGTTAGGCTCACTTTCCCCAATGTGCGAGGCATCACAGCTTCGAGTGGAATACCCATTGTCTGTTACAATGCTCTCTTATAGCATTGTTACTGGAACTTCATGTATCTCTGGTAGTATATCGGTTAGTACACGCGCCTGTCACGTCTGTACCGCGCGAAAGCTGGGTTCGACTCCCAGCCAGAGAGTCAAGTTGAAAAAAGACTTTTTTCTGTTGGAATTTGGAAATGTGTTCAAGTCATGCTATGTACTATTCACAGTGCGAATACAGGCATACGTATCGCGTGATATGCGTACAACGATGATACAATCATTCCAGGTAAGGAATCCTTGAGGAACACCATCGGATAATAAAATTTCCTTCCCTCTAATAACAAGGCTGCGTGGAGGCCAAGTGAAGTACGTACGCGAACCGGAGCGACGAACGTGTCAGCATACGCAAAGGCGACCGCCGACCTCCTTGACAGGAAGCAATAGATTGTCCGCAATGAAGATCTTACCCGGCCAGCTCAAGCTATCTATCACTCAGCCCGCATTCAACCACTGAAGCGCGGTAGTTTTTCAGTGGATTTTGTCCACAAGAAATCAAGACGTCGTCGACGCCCTTGCACGATTTAAAAACGGGGACAACCGTTAACGCGAATGCCGCAACGAGTTGTGTGAGAGCTGCCCGCCGGTCAGTAAAAAAAACAGCATACTAATAAAACCTCCCTCCTCAAATCTGACATGGAGCGTACAAAGGCACACATACACAGGTACAAGTACAAAAGAAAGACATGAAAAACTTCTGACCCCATTTTATTTCATCGTCAGCTCATGCTACTCCGTTAGCTGTCGTAGGTAAGATATTTTCCGTCGTTCGAAAGGCCGCCCTTCGAATTTTATCTCGAAATCGGCAGATATTATTATACGACAGTATTGAACGCAGCGTCTCCTTTAAACCGGAAAGAGATCCTTGCCGCAACTCGAAGCATCGTTGGATCCATTGATCGCTTCCTTCCCAGAACAGGTAAATGCACCACAGACAAAGCGCAGTTCCCAAAAGGGACGCTAATGTTACGAAAACCTTAAGCGAAACGGGGTTGGAAGATCCCAAGCACATCGAAAAGAATGATGCCATAAAAGATACCATGCTAATCTCCTAGGTGAGCTTAGAGGATGAAATTCAGAAATCGTAGACTTACCCCCACATCAGGAGTGCGTAAGGGGTACTGTACATGATCGACAATCGTTCGAACCCTAGATTCTTCTGCCAATGCCGCTCGAGAAAGGACGTCTGTCAGACAATGAGATCGCCGTCCGAGCCCAGGGCAGAGAGACCAAGCGCACCACAACGTCAACACCGACATGCTTCATGGCATTATGGTGGCTCACAAGTAAAAGACCGATGATGATGGTCCCCATGCTACTGGCGACAGACAAATAGCATAGAATCTGTGTCACAAAATGGTGCTGCAGACCCATGTCGTCGACCAAAGGTATAGCGAGAAAAGCCATGTTAACCGCTAGAAGGATTGTGGCCTAGTTGTGTCATTTATACGACTCCCCTTTAAAGGATATCAAAGAGTCATACGTACCAGTCCGACGTGCTGTTGCCATTTATCCGTAATCTGCTCTATGAGGTGTTGCCACGGCCCCCTTGAAATAAGTCTATCCACCCAGACCTTATTCAGAGAAATATAATGTTTGATCGGCGCATAGAATAGCAAGAGGTTCATTGTTCTGAACGTAACGGTGCGCTGCTCCTTGCCATAATCGTACCCGTAAACAGATTCATCCCGATTAGTTCGTACATCCCGTTGACCGTGATAGTTGAGAATTTGGTCATGTACTGGTCGTTAAATGGGTTGGTGTTAAGCAACAGAGAAAGATGTAATACTCACACAGTGCCATCATGTACGACGCTGAAGGTTACTTCAGCGAAAAGAGCTGGCACATATGATAGATCAGGCTTGCCTGCCACTTCGGAAGCATCCAATTCTGAGATGGGGGCTCCGTCGATGGCAACGTTGTGAATAAAGTGCGATGTCTTACTTTCTGCTTTGATAATACTTTTGCTCATGTTCTTCAGTTTATCAATGCTCCAGGTCACGGTTGAAGTTTCAGACATGTTTACATCTGCGGAAAAGAAGAGTTAAGCTTCACATTCCACGACAAGGTATGAAGAGAAAAAACTGACCTGTTTCAGCCAGCAAGATGAACTTTTGGACTGAATTCCACTGCGTTTCCCCAAGTCGGTGAGTGTCGCTGAAAAAATAATGATGGTTCCTGGGAAATATTACTATCAATAATCACCAAATGATGCGAAGAAAATTACCAGTATTGTCTTTGTAGGAATCCTTACGAAGTAAGTAAGCCTCGCGACGCGAATTGTTCAAGCTAACTACTTACTGCGAATCAAATCCGGGCTCATGTCTCCCCTGAGCTCCCACAGATAATCATCCAGTCGGCACTGGGACAGCCAGAAGATGCACTCCGCATCGTGGTTGACAAAGTAATATCTGCATCGATAGCAATTATCACCTTCCCACGAAGGCTCGTCGTATTCTGCGATTTCTAAGTAGAGATGCCAGGACTTGACGCGACCAAACGATTCGGACCTTTTCGAAATGGCATCTTCGAGTATGCTGATGTATCTGGATACCTTTTCGGCAATGGTTCCATCATACAACCACTCCTCAGTGATTATTTTCTATACGAATTATCAGAGACAATTCCACAATCGAACCAGAAACACGCACATCGTGATCATGATAAAAATACGGTTTACCATCTGAATGCGTATGCTTCGTCCAACCCGCAGGCAAAACCTCGTCCTCTTCCCTAGTACAACAGTGAGTCAAAATTCTGATGGGCTTGCGAGAGGATATACGTACGTCTGAGACGAGGTGCGCTTAATTGTGTTGAATTCAGTCTGCATAGCAGGCACTGTGAATTTGGCTGGGGTCCATTCGTCTCTAAACACTGATGTTAATCATCATTAAGCCGAGAAAAACGAGGGCTCCGACATGTGTGTCTTCCTGCTGTAGTGTGCTATTTCAGATGGTAGATATTCTTCAAACTCTTTCTCGTCCTTGGACCAGTCGTATGTATGCGCGAGGGTATCGCTTTGCGGTAGGACCATCGATTCGCTAGACTGCGCAACTTGACCGGCGGTTGCGGGTTCCAGTGTCGGTAAACTCGATGGAATTTGAGAGCTATGCAGGACACCAGTCGTAGACAGCAATGGCTCTGCAGCTCTTGGCGATGTGTCCCCTGAGACGACGATATGTGGGATATTACTCGCAAAGTCTGGACCATTGTTTCCAACACCAGGGGAAGGATCATCGAGACTGGAGGTCGAATGTCGAGGGATATCCTGTTTGATGGCTACTGTCGAAGCAGGCGCGGGGTTCAGTGAACTAGCAACTGTGGTAACCTCTCGTTCGACAACCTCTGATATACTTCTAGCGACATGTGAACAACTCGAGGCTGACACATGGTCTTTATCAGGAGTGTCTATCTCATCACGGGATGGTGCAGCAAGGTTGGAGGTTGATTGTGTGATTGATCGATGGGGACGGTGGTGATCCTGCGAGTCGATTGCCGTCAGTGACGAGGAAGGGGATGGTCTCGCTGGGAAAGATAACTCGAGACTAGAATCCGCGTCATCCTCGGTCGGCGAAACAGCCTGAGAGCGACGCATGTCGAAATGGTTTCGTTGATTCCAAAACTTCAGGTTCCATCTGCTCTGATACCTCCTTGCTTGTTGAGTCAGCCAAAGACTGCGTTTCTTGGAGGTTGAAGTGGTAGACATGGCTTAAGGATGGGACTTATTTCGATGTCTTCTGTTTAACACAGGCCGATGCTGTTAGAAATAAGTTTGTGGTGAAACCGGTGCATTTTCCGATTCGTCTTCCAAAGCTGTAGATGATATGGGACCCTGCGACGAAACCACATATTGATACAGCTAGAAGCCCTTGAAAGACGCGGGAACTGTGATGGCTTAATGAGCTCACACCCTAACTTTCACAGAGAACTTTACCTTGTTTGCCATGTCCGGAATACTAAGACCGGCACATCTTCTATCTGTTGGCTATTGTGAGGTCATTGGGTAGGATTAGCTGAATAACCTAGTCGACTATGAAAGCTCCCATCGGCTATTTTCGTCTCTTGCCATAATGGAAGAAGGCAGGGCAATTATGTAACGCAACACGCAGGACCTCAAGGGTATATAGC
Source organism: Desarmillaria ectypa (assembly GCA_030407005.1). Classification (NCBI taxonomy): domain Eukaryota; kingdom Fungi; phylum Basidiomycota; class Agaricomycetes; order Agaricales; family Physalacriaceae; genus Desarmillaria; species Desarmillaria ectypa. Next base: position 3,376,128 of record JAUDYN010000002.1, on the reverse strand, counting down.
TTTTCTGATGAGAGGAAGCTATGTTCCAAGTGAATAAGCGTACCTTTTCAATAGCAATTGTGGTGATAGGATCCTTGTCGTCCGAGAGCCGTGGAAGGGAATCGAATTCCAAGGAACATTAGAAGACTCGTCGTTTCATACAAGCTGCAACGTGCAGGTTTACGTCCAAATATGACGGTGCGGACACATTTAATGCCGTTGTGGCTGGACGTTGACAGAAATTTAAGGCCTAAAAATGCGAAGCCATTCACGAAGGAGGGCCTGTAGTATTCAAATTAAAACAGAACAGAAAATAACTGGAACGTCGTGATACTATACCTCCTCATCCTTGCCTTCCTCTCGTCATCCTATAGATGATAAGAGTTCTTGTTTCACAAGATATACAAGTGATTGCGAACCGCCAGTTGGAATCCAATGTTCGAGATTGATGACCTTTGAAGGGAGGAATGGAATCAGGCGGACCGGAAAGCCTGATCAGCACCGCCACCACAATTCCACTTCGGGTAACTTCCAATCCGCCGTTTTAGTGTCCTCTTTTAATGTTATTCTCTTCAAAATCTTTTCGGGTCGACAATATATGTTCTTGAACAAGAACATGCCGACTTGATGATTCGGCTGCTCCAGGAAGGTCTTACCACATCATTACCAAGTTCCGGGACGTGTGTTCCATTCCTTTCCACAGCTTACCATCCTCAACGGCGGACACCTATGATAATACAGTGAACATCGATGGAACGTAAAACTTCTGAATCTTCCATGGTCTAAATACTATCATCTAATTTCAATGCTTTGTTTGAGCCCCGGAAAACCTTTACGCGTTGCGACGAAGCCTCCGTTAGCCACAATGAAAGGTGGACTAATGCATTTCTATCTATTCATCTCCATCGAGGACTAAGGCGTACACTTTAGAACTTTGACTACCTTCACTCGACACGGCTCTGATCTTGTGCTGACAACCTGCTGAGACTCCGGCAGTCACGGAAGAACATACAGCTGGTGTTGTTGATCTCGAGGTTTCATCATTGGTTTGAGCAATCAATTCTCAACATCTACACGTTCCAACCTGAGTCTCCTTCCTGCTGTTTTGGCTCCATCTTAGCCTGGGACACGGTCAGAAGCCTGAGGTGGACCAGAGTCACGATTCTCAGACCTCCTCTTCACCGATGCAGGAGAGTTCCCGCACAGACACCGGGTAAGCCAATGAAGAGATTGGCATGTCCTCTTGCTCACTATCATCGAAGAAGCACCGAGAATTAGCTGAACTGTGAAACGTGTAGTCAAAGATACTTGGGGGACGAGTCCTGGGCGATTGTGAGTGATTCTTGTTCGGTTTTCGATCTGAATAGAATTTCAAGTCAGTATACAGTGCGTATAGGATTTTAATTGATTATTTGGATATCTTGATAGTATAAATGTATGCCTGCATGCTGTTGGGAGCCAATTTATCTCGAAAATTGTTGATGTCTTCAGTGGCAGTGTGGATTCAGTCTAGCTGTCATATGCCCGGGTTAGAACTAGCACAGCTGATTCAGTGAACACTTGCATACCGTCAATCGTCTCTACACATGCCGGTTTACTCCATTGGAATGTCGCGAGGGGGCAAATATAATATATTGAAATGATCCGTGAAAGTGCCCACAGAGCATCGCACTCGATGGCACATCCTGAGGATACGGCGAGGTACAGGTGTCGTAAAAGAAAGCCTGCGACGACGGAAGAGGCAGATAGAATAACAGAGTCACAAAGATTGTCCTGAGCAGAATGGGATGCCGGGGATTTGTCGAGAGCGGTAGTAGGGACCATTTGAAGTCATCTCTACTAGTCCCATTCGTCCTGTCCTCTGGGATATGAGAAGACTTGTGTATAGTTGGTCCAATCGATGCTCCAGAAGATCGATAACGGGGTTATTACTTCACCTTGAAATTTTATAATCTTTTGAGAAGTACGTATTTCCTTTGCATTCCACGAGAGAGGTCTCGACGCATAAACGTGGTGTTCCAGATAACGCATCCTCATAGACTAGTATACAAAGCTAGGTGATGGCTGCAGACTTGAAAACTTTACTAATTCAGTTTCTTGGTCGACTTCTCCTTCGATACTAGTAGGCCTGCTTCACAAGGTCCAGCCCCTCGTAAGAGGGCTGTATCATGACGTTTTTGACTGACATATCAATGGTGGCGTTGATCGATTCGTGTAGCAGGTTTTGAATAGACAGGTTTCAAGGCTTAAGACGAGTTTTGTTCCCCACGCATTTAGCCGGATATCATGGTGCAGAAGAGATCGCAATTAATCATTCCTGAGTTTCGCCCCAAGAAGGTCTAGTGGGAACGAGACGACGGCCAGCCCAGTTATCTCTGTCCTTGGTGTCGCTTAGTACTACAGATCAGGAAGGTTAAGCAGCAAATTGTCACACGAGGTAAGGAATGTCGCCATTATAGAGTCGGTTTATTTAACGCAGAAGAGCCCCCCTTTTTATTCTTAACCGTGCGCATTATCAAGAACAACCCCTACGTTAGTCTCGTAAACCAGACTTGAAAGTCCTTACGAAGATGATGTGTTTGGTGGATGTCGACTGTCAGAATAAAGCAGACGAAGCGCGCAGGGTATACAATGAGGGGGACACTCTACGACAATCCTCAGGTATTATTTAGACAGACAACCGAAGGCCTACTGAGAGACTGCCAAGTCACGTAAACGCTGTCGCACTGGCACATGAGCTAGTACGTTGGTGGCTATGGTGGGCGTCCTACATAGCCTAAGGTGTTGGTACATACAGTGGGATAATATGAAGATGTGAAATCCCCAACCTCAATGGAAATTGTATTTCTGGGCCTTCGGGTTTCGTCGGTTTCTAGTGCTGTGATAGCAGGCGGCGGGTTGCCGGTTGTCGGCATACCCTGGATCCACGGCAGCTCGGCCGCCTCATTGTCTCTTCTCTTTTCACCTCGATGGACCAACTATGCCTTGTCTTGCCCTAAATGACTTGGACTGAAAACAAGGAAGCTGGAGAGAAATTCTGGTACCTGTCGACCTGACTCAGGTTGTTGGATAGAGGGTGGCATGGGGCTTTGACTGCTGAAGATGTGGCAGTATAAGCGAACGGATTGGAAGTCTCAGTTCGTCGAACAAAAATTTGGTCAATGAGTAAGGGTGAATGGTACGTCAATGTTTTCCTGTGGCATTTTCACGTTTCCTCATTGTCTTTAGTGCGTAGCATTGTTCGCGTTGGTATTACTTGAGAAGCAAAGTCAAGGCTAACCAAATGTATTGGCTTTGTTCAACTTGGTTTGCTATATGTATATGAGTGACCGTTCAACTCGAAAATGAATACAGCCTACTCAAACTACCATGTCTTCTTTTTCTACCAATCCCGAGCATTACCAGTACCAACCATCTTTGGTCGACAAGGATGATTTGGACCTCGACGACATTTTCGACCAATTTATAGAGCCTAGTGCTTTCGAAAGTTCCAACCAGCTGCCTCAATCCGAAGGTTGGGGCTCCACTCACAGTCTCTTGAATAATGTATGCTTTATTCATTTCGGTTTTTACTGGTGTTCTGACGGTCTCAACTGAATTCAGGCAGAACATAATGGATCAGCAACGAACGTTAACAGCCTTGCCATCATTACCCCAACCTTTGACCAATCCATTTGTCCTGAGGCTTCTCTTCTGTCACATTCTGACGCGGCTAGTGCCCACGATGTTGTCAACAAGTTTGACAATGACTGGTTTGACTCGCTTTGGACCCCGCCTTCCGTGACTGGGCGGCAAAGACAAAACACGATGCAAGTAATGGCGGAGGAGACACGGACTTTTGTGGTACCCTCTGTGCCGTCCCAAAGCATGACACCTACTCCCGATACTCGCGCGCCAGGTTACACGAACTCGACACGAGAAACGCCTTCCTCACATGCCTCTACTCGGCGGCACCGTTCTCGTCGCCCTGCATTTTCACCTGTGAATACAAAACTTCCCAATGAAGATGATGTCACTGTTCCTTCTTTTCGGTGCCCCTGGTCCGAATGTACTTCGCGATTCATGTCACCAGAAGAAGCATTCGTTCACGCCGGATACCATCCCGACCGCAGGACTTTGATATGCCCTCATCCTGACTGCCCATATGCCTCTATTCGGATCAACGACGTCAAAAGGCACTGTCAAACGGCGAGTCATGGCAAACCCCCTTCGTTCTTTTGCAGAGGATGCGAGCACAGGTTTACTCGAAGGGATGCGACCAAGCGACATCAACTGCAGTCGGCGAAGGACCCGCTGTGCGTAGCGTATGCGGGATCGGACGCAGGTGTTGGTATTGTGGGAGAACGTATAGGATGGAGGAGACAATGACTAGTATGAGATGGCCTAGTCCAAATACTCACGAGAAAGAAAGAAAAAGGCATGATTGAAAATAGGATGTGTAGCGGAATATTCTAAGTAATAATCTAAGCACAGCGCCTAGAGCCTGTCAGCTTCACTCAGTTGAAATCCTGACCTAATTATCCCATGATGCTTGATGGTCATACATAAGCGTGACTATCCGTGCTATCATTATCATCGGCCTGGACCTGTATACCCAACCCAGCCACCTTGAATGCCTTCAGAGTTTCAACGTCGTGGCATGATAACAACCTTGAACGGATGAGCAGTATCCTAGGAATGGTGCATAAAGACATCGAGACCGATTTCAACGCTGACTTGCTCCGTCGCGACGAATCCATCTCCACGAATCCATATCTTCATGGTACTGATGATTCGTAATCGAGATATTAAAAATCTTGGGATTGGGAGGGATGCTATGCTGGTTGTCCACAGTCGTTTCCACCATGCGGGAGACGAGCTTTCGGCACACCTTCATCCGAAGCTTGAGACCACCGTCCGTGGCAGGAATGAAGAGAAAGAAAAGTTACTCGCAGGGGACATTTCCACTATGCCGATGAGGTTCATGTCGATGTATGCTTCGTGAATGATAAGATGGGTGAGAGTGTGGGAGCACTAGGAATGACTGGGCATTTTGTGCAATACTAGGAGCGCGTCAGGCAGAGTTAGCACTTCTAACTCATATGCCATTATGCTGCGCATGAGATGTGTGCTCTGCAGGGCTGGTAATTCCAAACTACGGATTAAGCTGGAATCGCATGCAGTGAAATGCTTGAGAGATGGACTCCGAATGCGTTGGTTATGAGACAACGATGAATCGTCTTCGGGATCATGATACCCCCACATCAAATTTCTGGAGTTGCGGGGCCTTTCCAATGATATCGTGAAAGTAACGGGGGATTACCAAGTAGCCATATACCTATCATCTCGGAAAGAAACAAGGCCAGAAACTGAGATAGGAATTCGTGCATCTTCTCTCATCCCTTGTAGTCTCACGTTCCTCGACCGAGGAGCCATCTCGAAGGTATCGATCAATATCTGGACGACAGTGAGGGCATCACAGAGAGTCGGCCGTAAACAAAGTCTGGCTTCCTTCCACCGGGTCGAGTGATTCATGAAGAGATGGAAAAGTGCTGATATGGCTTCAAACGGGACACGATCTGTACTAATATCACGGAAAGAAATGGAGAGGTCGTGTTGTCCGGAACGGCTACGTGCCGTAACGAGAAGGGAGAGTGAGTTCTTTGGGAAAGGCATGATGGTCGCGATGCGACATTGGTTTGGACCTAGCTTGGACGAGTGGTAATCGACGATCGCCCTCCATCTGCTACACACTCAACTTAGATTCCAAGGTTTGTGATTAGCATAGAGAACGTTGTACGCTCCGCCATCCAACGTTCGCCAAAAATATCTATATGCACGCGTCGAATGAGCGTTAACGCCATCTTGTATACGTCCTTCACGTCTATAAGTTAGACCCATCTCTCTTTTAGGATATTGAGCTCGACGACGGTGGGTGTATCATTGGAGTGTAGTAGCGAAGGTATGGAAGAAAGCGGTACGCGTCCTCAGTCATTGTGGTGCTTTAAGATAACTGTATCCAGGGTTATTGAGGTGCTTCCGTACTTGGCACATGCGAACGCGAGGACCATCGCTTTACTAGGATCTCAGTCAGCTTCATAGACATGTAGCTTCAAGTTTAAGCCCACGAGATGCAAAAGAAACGATAAGGAAATGTAGAAACCAGTTGGCACCCTTAAGAAAAATTTCAGTAACGCGTACCGAAAGAAATGGGGCCTCCAAGCACACCAAGTTGGATTTGCGTGATTATAGTTGGCAGATTAATAGATCACTGACTTTTTTGCGACATTTCTTCCGGTTTGTTTGGCGCCAGGGAAACTTATCGTGGCTGTTGGGGATAACAGCGGCTAGGCGGCGGGTCGCGACCTGATATAGAGCTCGGCCCCCAGCCGAACTTTTTTCCGATTGTCGACTTCACACTTTCTTACAGCTTTGTGACGCTTATTAACACTTTGTTCAGGAATAACATGCACAAGTACATTATTCAACTTATTCAACCACATTATTACTGTTCCGAACTCCCAACTACACTTGCCTGTCCCACCGGCTCGGAGCCCGCATTGTACTTCATCGCCATTCCAAGCAAACCCTCCGAGACGGCCACCAGCGCATTGACCAGCTCTCGCTGAGCGATATCCCCTGATCTTACCCTTGCAGTGATTTTTTCCACCTGTTTCTTATGCAATAATAGCTCAATATATGTGAGAGCTGCTTGGTTTCCGGCCGGCATAACAGCGCTCGCACCTTCTTCATCTTGCACTACGAGTACGTTGAGAAGCAAGGCTAACGGGGAATCAATAGACAGCATACCTTCCGTAGACGCCTCGGCCTCGTCGAGGGAAACGTCGGCGCGTTCGGTTGAAGTCTCGAGACCTTCATAATCTGTCATTACCAGATCGCCGAAAGCTTGAGTGTATGTATGTTCGGGAGTCACGAAGTCCAGGGTATCGCTACCTGCCATAGAGGGCATTTGAGGACTCGCACTCCGATAGTTGCAATTCATATATTCATTCCATATTTCTTGAAAGTTTGCTGCGATAGCATAGTCCATTGGGTCGTGTTCATAGACAGGGCTTGAGCTTAGGATCTGTACGATAATGCTCAGCATTTCTTTACACAGAGGAGAGCGGTAATACTCACTTGAGAAGCTGATGAAGATGCGTTATGCTCCTCCTCCTCAGGTTCATGTCGGTGGGCCCTTGCTGTCCTTGCTTGGATTTCCGGGCTCAACGCCAGAGAATCCTGGAATTTCGTCTTTCTGGTGCTCGGAGTGATAGGCGGCCTCCGAGTGATGCTACCCTTTGTCTCTCTCCTTTTCTTATACCAATCAACTAGAAATTCCAGTTCCAGGTATGAAAGATCTAATAACCGTCGCACTCGCGTCATCCTTTCCTGTTCAGCGCGACTGCAGCCGACTCGTTGCTCCTCGCAGCTGATACATACAGCCGAGTTTTCCTTCGGTGTGCAATCTTGCCTGTGTGACAGACAATTCTTGCATACCTAATGAAAAGCTTCAAGATCGATTAGTTGTGCCATCGAAAAGCTCACTCACCATGTTATTATGATACTTCTTCCATTGCATCAAGTCGTGGACATTGGGACGTTTCCTGAATTCTCTTGCAAACTTTTGTTTCGTGTCTTCAGTGACCACGACCTCTGGCTGGTCGCTGTCACTGGTAGGGCTCCGACTCGGAGTTGACTGCCTAGACGATTCAGATGTTTCACTGTCCATCGTGAGGACAAGAAGTAAAAAGACAAAAGAGCGATCTGCAACTCTGCAACCTTCGGTGAGTTTATCCACATTACATATATTTGTGTCAGGTGAAGATGTGACGTACGAAAAGGGCGCCTTCGCAGAAGAATTTACGGGGCACTGCGGCGTGCGATGTCGCTTTACTACCACCGCCATTTTAGCGTGGATAGGTGCGTCACTGGCACTCAACAAGATCTTTCAAATAACTGTAAGACAGAATATGGAAGCAGAGGCATAGCAGAGATTTAACTCGACCCAACGGCAGCACTAAGTAACGGAGCAGACAATCTTCTCAAGGAATCCATCACGATAATGATTCTTCATAAGTCCAAGGCCAGCGAAGGCTCAAGTGACCATAAGAAAGAATCTTCGTTCTTGAGGATCATCGTATTGGAAGAAGACGAGCGGTGGAAATTTCGTAATAGATCGGGCATACAGACCGGCGTTCAACTGTTCATTACATAGGAATATTGAACACATTTAAATTTAGGATTAGCATGAAGGCCGAGGCTGGCACCAATATCAGATTAGATATCATCACGCTGAGGACGAGTAGCTCAAATTTCTGTCAGAGTGCCTGAAACTTGAAGGTTAGCTTGGGTTGGAACACCAAAAACGCCGTGGAACCAGGAGTATCGATTTATGTAGTACAAAGCAACAGAAAAGCTAAAACCAGCCACTACGGAATAATTTCGACAGCACCACTATTTAACCAGGCTTCGAGCTCTGCAAAGTCGTCGATTTCTTCCATCTTCTCCTCGATCGCATTTCCCGTGTTATGCTCTTGCATCACGATGCTCAAGTTCTGCTGACTGCTAAAACTATTGTCCGAAGCCATAGTTAGGTCCGGTGTAGAAGGTATGATATCAAAGCAACTGGGGTCCAAAGTGAAGTCGTCGTAGTCATCTTGCTTGCTCTCAACTTTGACCGGCTCGTCATCATCAATGACAATCACTTCGTCATCAGAGTCCGAGGTATAGACAAAAGGAATGTCCCTCTGAATCTACGACCAACGTGTCTCAATGAAAGTATCGATAAGCATAAGACATGACCCACCTTCGGCGATTCATCACTGAACCTCATACGTTTCGGCACAGGACTTGGTGAGAAGCAGGTATTTAGAGGTGAAGCAGGACGTGCACCGAAGTCATTGTCATCAGGGAAACCACGAATCAGAGCATCAATATCAGAATCAGCGAAGTCGTCAGAGGAAGGAGCGTGTTTTTGAGGAGCAGAAATCATAATTTCATGAGCCTCGGGAAGATCGTCGTCTAGATGGTACGACATGTCACGACACACATCTTGCAGCGGCTGAGAATCTCCGATGTCGGCGAATTTGATCTCCGGGTCAGGAGCGGCCTTTCGCTTCCGCTTCTTCAGGACAGGTTCTAGTTTGATCCTTCGTCCTTCGGCAAGTTTGAGGTTGTCTTGAACGTTAGTGTTCTTGTGCAAAGCCTCCAATCTTTCTAGGGTATGGTCGGGGCGCGAAGACGTCTTCTTGGTGTCCGAGACTCTCTGCCATTGAGTACTTTGAGTAGTCTGGGAGGACCTAGGTGCATCGGGTTTGGTGATGGGGATCAAGGGTTTCGTCGCTGTCGTCGCTGTAGGCGCCGTTTTCTTCGGTGGGTGCAATGTGCCTTCTTTACAGCTAGAGTGAAATGCATCAGAACAAAGTATTGCTACACCGTGGTCATACCAAAGGTGACGACATTTGTTTCTGTCCTTGCAAAAATGGTTACACCTAATTACTTTTTGTCAGCTTTCATGGAGGACAGTCAAGCAAAAAAAAGAAGTGACAAATAATTTCCGTTCGGTAGCTTTGGGGGCAATTTCGGGTCGTCTAGAACCGTTAAAATACTGGAGCCAGGCTTGTTCTTTTTCGCTAGGTGAGCGCTCACGTCTGAGATAAAGTCTATGATGACGATATGTGATTTATGAATTAAATGACGAACCTTCTTTCTTGGTCAGATCCCTCACTTCTGCTTTTTCATCCGAACTGTCGATGGCACTATCCATCAGGTCCCAGAATTCAGGATCTTGTTCATAATCCTGAAGTTCTAGTTCCTATGAAAGGGAGGTAAGCTGATGTTGAGGGCGCTAAATAACATGGACGAACCAAGGAAGTTTGGGGACGAGTATTTCTAGTAGGGTATTGGGATGACGGGATGTCAGGTTTATAAACCTTGGTCACCGTAACTCCCGCCACGGATTCCTGCATAAAGGTAAGTATTCTCAGTTACCTACCAGTAGAAATCCCCTACAGAAGATATATAGACATTGATAGACTGGCTCGGCTTTTCTAACTCTGCAGTGACTTCAAAAGTCTTGGTTTCTTTCAAGGATTTTGTTCTATACAGAGCATCAGTAGTCCAAGTCATACTATGAAGGTGAAAGCACCTACGATATACGGCGAAAGTCAATTAATTCCATGTCAGAGGTAAGGGTGATGATCGAGGTCATATTGTAAATACGTCCTTTCGGCTTCCTGGGCTTTGCATGGGACGTGAAATACTCGTCGGTTAATCCACATTCGATGGACAAGTCGACTTCCACCGGCTTTTCGGCGTTGCTTGTGCGAACTTCGATCTCTGTTATTTTCAGCAGATAAGAAGGAAATTCTAGTGCAGACGCCAACATCTCAAGGCCGAATGGAGGTCGTCGATTCAAGAGCTAACAGAAGGACAAGTTGAATATATTTACAAGACGCAGAAACAGTGCCTTACTGCTTCAAGTCTCAAGGAATCTTGCTTTCGCAGAATATCGATTGATGTTATGCCGTGCTCTGCCAGCACCTAAGGAGTAGTCAGTCACCCTTCTTGACAGACAAACTTCATTTGTTACCTTTAACCTAGAGACGAGGGATTAATGAGATATTAGCGAGGTATATGTTCTTACGATTTTTCTCCGATCGACTCGATTTGACGCAGCACAACAGGTCGATCTTCCCAAGCTTTCGCAGTAAGACATCGTAATCTTTGTGTTCTGGTAAGAAGTCTGAGTACAGGCACTTTATTCAGACCTACACTTCGAATCCGTGCTTCAACTGCGCCCCACGTTTCTTCGTGATTGCTACTTCCACGACAGCTGGAACAGTCGTCAGTTCAATGTGACAGAAAGGACAGTAAATGTTGCAAACCTCTGGCGATGCGCGGTATGTGACGAAAAACGCTGAATGCGTCCAGTTGAGGCTGGCTATCACCTGTCTTGTATTCAGGCGAATTAAGAGAGATACCACCCAAAACGGCCTTATGCGAGCCATTAGCAACCAAAAGACACACCGAGAACGCCACAAACCTGGATCAGTAAGAACGTCTTGTCCGAGGTCTTCTCGACCTTTTTAACTTCAAAGCGAATATCATTATGTCGCCGAAGTTTATTCAGATACTGACCGAGTTAGTGTATCAATGCCGCTGGGATGGCTAGAAAATGACCGTCCTTACCGTCTTCTCGGAAGTCCGGATCTTGGATTCATTCAACCTTCGATACCTTCAGTTAGAACCAAGGTATGTCCGAGAAATAACTCACTCCTCTGAGGCAGAAATCATCTCAAGCTACCAAGCGCACGCGCCAACGGCAATCAGGAAAGAGACAAATACACTCGTGAACACTTACTATATTCCGGAGACTTGGCTGTTCTGGTAGAGCCAGAATGGCCCTCATCTGGGATTCAAGTCGATTTGACGCTCGGGGAATCTACGTGGTATATGCTCACTGTGGCTTGACGAATGTAGAACTGGAACGGGATCAGAATCTAAAGAATCAGAATAATTGAATGGATCTCACCTTGCTCATAATATCCCCGTATTCTGTAGAACTCAGCTGTCCATCTCCACCGTCTTCAGAACACGTAATGAGTTCAGATTCCTTCAATTTTGTTATACTCTGCATGACCAAATCGTCAACGCGTTCCTCCCAGGTCTGATCCTCGCCTTTTCCGAGCGCATAGTGTCGAGGATTCTTCCGAATTCTCTGGAACAAGAACGAATTCCGAAGCCAATCGGTGGCAGAGCTGATACTTGTGACAGTGCCTAAACCGATTTCAGAGTTGAGATGCTCAGACAGATTCAGATGAAGGGAGCTTTCGAGGATGGTTTTGCCTTGAACGAGCTCTCGATATTTGCTCTCAAGCCCAGTCTCACACAATATTATAGCAGTCCCTTCACTGTCTATGAAATTGTTAACACTCGTCCGAAAACAGCAAGATGCTCAGCGGTATTCACCAAACTGGGGTCGACCCTGTAACAGACGAGACAGGGCTGAGGCAAGATCAGACCCCGAATCACAAAGGAAGTACTTACTGCACGACCAAGCATCTGCATTACATCAAGATCAGAGTACTCGACCGATACATTGTTTTGGAAAGTCTGGACCCCTTTGATGACAACGGTGTGGGCAGCTGGACAGATGTGAAGGGAGGAAAATACATCTATTGAACGCCACTTACGAAGGTTGACTCCTACAGCAAGGGTCTGGGCAAAGATAAAGTTTCGTTGCCATAATCATATTCACTGACTAAACTTACTGATGTCGCTATGACTATACGGAGGACAGTCTTTAAAAAGAGGCTTTCAACTGCACGTCTATCATCCAGCGACAGCCCTGCATGATGGACGCCGATGCCATACGATGCCCATTCTGCCTATTTGAGCAGAATACGTGTAGATGAATAATACCAACTTACCTGCCAAACGCTTATCCTGGAAAACATGTTCAACTCTGAAAAAAATCGGTGTTAGTTTTTGTGGGCTCGACACAGTTAGGTCGTAGGCAACCTTTCAGAATGGGTCCAAGGCAAAGATTGCTTCTTCTTTTCAGCTTCAATGTAATCTTTGAACATATGTTCAGCAGTGGCGAAGACACCTGTCGTGATTCCTCGTCATACAAGGAATGGGATATAAAGAACTGATTCGCACCTTTCCGTGTCGGACAAAAAACAAGAATAGGCTTCCCAACGGAGTGCGTTTGCAGCGTCGCGAACAATTTGTAGTCAAGAAGTTTGGAGAATTGAAAATCATTCTGGTTGCGTTGTCGAGGAACTCCGACAATGACCCGCTTCAGCTTACAAGGGCGGAAGTCTTCGCCGAACTACACGGACTTCAGCTGCCGCCCTTAAAATTGAAGAAATCTACATACTTCGAAGACTTTTGCAGAGCTTCCATTACGTCTGGCACTCCCGATCCAAGACGCTATGTCCTGAATATTAGGAACTGTCGCCGAGACGAGCACGAATCGGACACCGGATCCACGCAGTTTCATGCGAGAAATGACGACTTCGAGAGTACTGCCTCTGGATTCATTAAGTATATGAACCTAAATGAATGTCGTGACATCGTAGGCATGAGATTACTCGATAGAGATACCTCGTCCACCAAGAGTAACCGAATGGAAGATAAGATCCTTCCATGATCACCCCTGGTTTAGCAGACGTCATCAGAGAAATTCTTACGAAGCTATTGGACTCGTACCAATTTCTCGTTAGACTGTCCCACTTTTCAGCCTGTCATACTATCAGTTGAGTTGGCGCCCCGTATGCCCAGAAAACCGTTTACCGTCGTGACACTGAAAATTAGTCAGCTTTATGGCGATATGGGTTTTAAAACGACCAGCATTATCGTAGAATTCTTTGCATCTCCCCATACGCCCTTTCCAAAGTGAACGGTATCGCCTGTCAGTTCGCAACCTATCTTGGCTTATCAGCGCGCATACATGGGGAGAAAAAAGATCTCCTCACACTTAATACCCAATGAGCTGAACTTGGCTGTCCAGTCACGATATCTCTCCGAACATAGCGCCTGCGAAAGATTTGTGCATGAATCTTTATCAGTGAGAAGCTACCTACCTTCGTCGGTGCCATGTAGACGCATTTTACTGAGTTGTCCGATGCGCTATTCGTCTCGGTTAACATCTGTATGATTGCCAATTCAAAGAGAACCGTCTTTCCGCTACCAGTAGGTGCTGCGTTTGTGTTATATTGATGTAAAGTGGTCATGTATATAATGCGACTTACCGCTTGCTACCTACAAAGGTGATTGTTTTGAGATGAGACCACTGGAAAGAGCCAGTAGACGTACTACGTTTTCATTGCTTTGGATGAGCTAATGTATGTGAGAATGGAAGCATAAATGATAGTCATAATTCTCACCGTATCAAAACATGAGGACTGGACAGCATTGAAAACGCCGAATTTGAATATTGCTCTATACATATCGGCTGACATGCGATTCAGTGAATATATTCAGGCCGGCGGCACATAGAACGTACGAAGCTCCGTAACTGGCCTCAGCTGAATCCCTTTCGTGCTCTTACATGAAGGTGCCTCGCGGGCAAGATCATTTTTCGATCGTCGGCCTGCGTTCAGGGAATGGGAACTTGAAGTCTGCGGCAGTTGGCGCTGCTGCTGAGGGCGATAGTTGCCTGAGTGATTCTGGTATCCTTGGTGTTGATTATACTCCAGCAAAGCTAGCAGACAGATCAGCGATTGTTCACCCGTGAAGAAAAGGTACTCACAAGGAACCGTCTCATACTCAGAAGGGTAAACTACCATGTTAGGCGCAAAATTTCCCTGTTGCTCGGATAATTCGTATCCATCGGCCTGCTGGCCATCCCATGGTTCATCCTCGTAATAAGACTGGTCAGAAGCCTGAGGGTAGGTTGCGTCAACATAGTCTTCTATTGGATCGTCATAGTGCGGAAGGTATTGTGAAGCAAAGCCGTAGGTAGGATTGTTCATATTCATTCGCTCAGGAGGGGATGGAGAAGAGTTTACTGCAGGATGTGAATGTATGCAGCGCAAGAAAAGCGCACACACTCACTAATTTCATCGTTATAGCCATCGAACTCGGCATCGTACTCATCGTAAACATTATTCTGATATACCTGAGGGACGTAGTAGTTCATGGTGTAGTTACCGTTTATTTCGAACGGCTCGACGTGGGAGAAGGAGAAGGAGAAAGAATCGGCGTCGGGATTGGCTAACGCGTGACGCGTCTTTACGTACCAATATCACGTGATTGTCATTAAACGTGACAGATCGTGACAATTCAACCCTGAGCCCTTGTCGTTGACCCCAGACCGACTCTGAACTCATCTACCACGAGCAGCACCCTCACACGAAATGTCATCGCAACAACTGTCCGCTGAGGAGATAGCAAAGAAGCAGGCAGAAAAAATCGAGGAAATTATTAACTCGTGCGGCCGCTTTACATGTAATTGCCATCCCAGTATCAGTGCTTCTAACCTGTATCTTTTCCGTTAGGATTCATTACTCTGACAAGTACAGCGACGATGTATACGAGTATCGTCATGTCATCCTGCCTAAGCAGCTCTTCAAGATGAAGATAATACCAGAGAACTATTGGAATGCTGATCAGTCTGCTCTTCGGCTGTTGTCGGAGAAAGAGTGGAGGAATATCGGGATTACGCAAAGCCTGGGTTGGGAGCACTACGAGATTCACGGTGAGTTTCGTGATGAATCTTTGTAGCATCTCTCTGATGGGAACCCCCTAGCGCCGGAGCCTCACATTCTTCTCTTCCGTCGCCCTAAAGACTTTGTCGCCCCGACGCAACCAGCGCAGAGGCGTGCCAAAGATGCTGCGAGACGAAAATAGACGGGGTTGTCTCCCAGATGTTCTTTCTCTTTTATTAGGCTTTTCTTCTCAATCAAATCCTGTATAGAATTGTCCCCTCAACAGATGTCCGTATCTTGTATCCCAACTCGCTCTCGCAAATCACTTCCCCTTATGCTCTTGTCGTTATACAATACCACTTTATCGTGTATCGTTGATTCACCGTCTGCCACCTTCACATTACTAAGTCATTCATCATATCACTACGTGTACACATTATACTGAAACAATCGACAACAACAAAACAAATAATACGGAATAGATCCCTCTACTCATATAAAAGCTTCATGTCCAAAGTCCAAATTACAGTCGAGGTGCAGGAAGATCTCCCCACTGCACCATAGGCCCTAGATCCGTTGATGGTTTCAAACCGGCTCGGAAGGCCTTCGGGTCCGTAATATATTCCACTCCTGGGCGTGGAGCGTCCTCACCTTCTCCTTGAACCGGGTACTTCGCCATCAGCACCATCATGGCCCTAACCAAGTCCTGGAGACCCTCTCTTCCTTGCAGCACCTGTACCCAGTGTGCTTGGAAGTCGGACACATTATGATCACCTTCGCCAAGGTCCTTCCACGCACTCTCGTCGAGATCTGGCATTTTCTCCCGTACGATAGCCGCAAACTGTTGAGCTGCTTGGGCACTGACTTTCTGGGGACGTGGTTTCTGAGAGCGCATCTGGACCGACAGCTTTGATCGTGTCTTCGATGATGGGTGAACGTTGGACATGAACAAAGAAAGAACGTCCTCCTTCATTATATCCTTGATTACTTCGACATCCTTTCCCGCTAATATCGCCATGAGCACCGTTACAAGGAAATCTGCGAAAACCACGTACCCCTCAAGAAGTCTAGATGTCCAGTACTGATCTGGAGCATGAAGTTACTACCCTCTTCCATAAGATTCTTGTATGACTCTCGCCACTTCTTCTCTAACCCCCCTTTCTGCTCCTGGAAGACCTCCGGGGTCATCTCTTCGATGTAAATCTTCATTGCTGACAAATGCGCTTCTACTCGATCCTCGAGATGTCCGGGCGTCTTCTCGCTCTGAACTACTATCCTCACACCGATGTCGCCACCGCCTGATAGACTCCACCCCGAACATGAGACGATATAACCGAGTTGCTCCTTTGTCCGAAGGGTATTAAAGGTCGGTTCCGAAAGAATCTGGTTTAAAAGCGCAGCCACGACACGAAGGCGCTGATCGGCAACGGAACCATAGTGGCAATAGTAAGTTAGCGCGGAGTTAGATTGATTAGGATTGGGTATCGTAGATGTCCAGGTATAGTTGCACCCTATTGGGTTAGTGAGCATGAGAGGCATGATAATCAAGGCAGGTATACCTTCTGGTAGCAAAAGACCCCTCTCGTTCAATTGAGAAGGTGGTAGACCGGAAAGTCCTAGACCTTGTTCTACCACTTCGGCAATCTTAATAGCCTCCTGGAACACAGTTTGAGTTGTGGCCGATGTACACAGCACATAGTCAAGCTTACTTCCTTAAGCATGTTACCCGTTACTAGAATCCGGATGTTCACTTGGGAAAGAACTTTCTTGATATGGCTCTGGACCTCCTCTGGAGTGATAGCTGAACATTTATTAGCGCCAACACCCACATGTCAGGAGACAGTAACTCAACAGGGTAGCTCCTGAAGCTTCTCATGAATAGTCCACTGTCGTTCTGTCAACATATATCGGCCATAATATTCTGATAGCTGATATGACTGCCCAAGGAAGAAGTTCTCCCATGTCTTCTTGATCTGCAGGGATAGATGTCAGTAATTCAATGAAGGCAGAATGTCAAAGGCCTACTTCTTCCTTCATAACAAACAACCGCTCAGGGCTAACAGTAATCTGCTTGACCCTCTCCAGAACGTGCTGCACCAACACGGTCACCTTGTCATTATAGCCGTTTATAGTAACGTAAAGGCCGGAAGCATGTGTTAAGAAAGAATAGGCGATGCCCGCTAGATCAGCGTCATAGGAGAACTCGGTGAGTGAGTCGGTAACAAGGTCAGAATACAGCCTAATTTCATCGTGAGACGTCATAAACGTGACCACAAGTAGGGGAGCATACCTTGTCAGGACAGAATTACGCGGAGAGCTATTCCCATATGGACTGTAGATACCGGGGGTCAGGACCTGCCGATTTTGCAATATTTCCTATGTTACTGACCTTCGCAAGTCGATGACGACGAACCCTTTAGGCACCCAAAACCTGTCGTCTTTTTTGTGCCATAGAACGGAAAGGGCGGTTTCTCGGATTAAGTGCGGACGCCCAACAGGCTAAAGACGAACTGGTAAACTCGGGGTGCTCTGAGCAAAACAGAGCTACTATACCTTGGCAACTTCGTGCTTGTCCACATCCAAGTTGGTTGGGATAAACTCATTGGAACCAGGGAGGAACAGTTGGGGGATATCATTAGCACCGTTAGTCTGAAGGAAGAATTGATTATAGCATAATGAAATAGACCCATGATACTCACCTGTTCAACGAAATCTCTGTCAAACCGCTCAACTCTATACTCTGTACCATACCAGGGCTCCGTTTCCCAGTGATCGCGGAATCCTAGGCTTTCTAGATCGCTTTTCTGAGCCATAAGGATCACTCTGCCATTCTCCAATCGGAAGCTTTCCAGATATTCTCGAATCTTCTCCTCACCGCCACCTTCATGTTTGTAGTCATCCCAATCCCAGACCAATAGCGGGGCGCTTAGGAGTAGGTCTCTTGGGTAGCCGCGAGCCATGCGCTCCGCAATCCGTGTGACGTAGTCATCGGGGCGTCGCTTCTCCTGGAATCTGAAACGCGTCTTCGCCAAAGTCACCAACTCCTTCTGATGGAATGGAGCAAAGGTGGATTCACGTAGGAGCGCAAAGTATTTCGCAGTTGCCAGTATAACGGAACGGTATTCCTCTGAGTTTACATGAGCACACTACACATGAAAGAGGAGAAAGTAACGTACTGAAGCCATCAGCAGTCAAATGCACAGTTACTTTGAACATTCCGAACCCTCTTCCGAGATTCTGAGGTCCCGAGCTTAAACCCGTGATCCAGCCCTTGTTCTTGAGATACGAATGGAGAGATCCGGGGCCTTCGTGGCCAACAAAATGGGAGATGAATTCGGAAGGTTTATGACGCCAGAAGGGCACTTGGTACTCCAAGGGGAAGGAGAATTCCAGTGCGTGTACGGTCATGATCGTTTGAACGGGTACCAGCGTCTGCATAGAATATCAGCAGATGTATAGAAGTAATTCAGACAGGTCCACATACGCCTAGCTGCTCTGGCCCCATTGGATGTTCAGCGAACATCGGGAGGGGATCAACACCACGGTTAGGTATTGGCGAGAACAAAGAAGAAGCGAGCTCGGATAGCTCATCCAGAGATTCTGGAGATAATCATTGATAGAAATTATCAAGGAGAAGTGGAAGACATACCTTTACCAAGGATGCAGAGATGCATCCGGCTGGCGCAATACTCCTTTGTCCACCATTCTACAACTCGTCTACGTGTCTCCTTACCAACTGCGCCGCCATCGGATTCGTCACTCGAACTGGAAGCCACGGAAGGAGCTGGCGATGACATGCGTGATGGGATGGGCGATGGTGCAAAAATACCATTAGTCCCCGGGACGTCAAGCTTGCCCTGCGCTTTGAGATTCTTTCCCGCTTGAGACAAGCTCTCCCGATTACCGCTCCCGAACTTCCTCCACACATGCCCTTCCTTGCTCAGATGCTTGCTGAGCTGAAACACTCTCCATATGTCACTTTGGTGGTTCTTCTTATGCTCAGAGTCTACTGCGTTGAGTTCGCGTGATGTACACGAGGGAGCAAAGAGTGGACAGTGGAAAAAGCCTGAAAACCGGGCAAGTGCTCCAGCGAGGGCAGGGGTGGCCACGTTGAAGTAATAGTTGGTGTTAGTAACGGATGTGTATGCGTTCGAACTGCCATTATTCTTGGCCAGAAATTCCGAGTATTCGTTCTCTCGGGGGAATTGTTCGGTACCCTAGGCGAAGTTGGCATACAGAAAAGCGAGAAAGAACAATAAGACACACCATGAATAGCAGGTGCTCGCAAAAATGAGCCAATCCTGGCATGTCATCCTGGCAACAGGTCAACATCGGGCAAAGACGACCTGAACGATACTCACTGGATCTGATAGATGACCCACAGCTACGTCCAAGCTTGCGGCAGCCTTGTCGGCGGTCGCATCATGAATGAGAGTAGCCTCTAGGCCGTTGTCCAAACGAATGATACAGTAGTCTCTATCATCCTGCTGTGACTTCTCTATAGGCTTGTCGTAGACGAAGAATGAAGGAATGGCTGGATCTGTTGGTGTTACGCGTCTCCACTCTGTGGTAGTTGAAGCCTTCCTCGACGACAAGTATGAGAGATTCATGGATGTCCTGAGGAAGGGAAATCGAAGGTTCAGCATAAATAATGCGGAGGAGAGGTAGGTGGCTTTGTTGGGTCACCACTGGTATGGTCCTCGGGTCCAATTATATACTTGGTGAATCTTCAGACGGCGAAGGCAAGAATGGAAGCCGCGCTACCTGAACGGTCCTTTAATTACTGGATGCAGTGCTGGCTGTCGCCGTCTGATGGTGGTGGTGGTGGTAGAGATGATCTCTGACGAAATTTGACGGCGACACTATTGTCCATTATTATCAATTTACTGTTCTCATAGTTAAAATAATAAAATAATAATTCTATCCCTGGTTATGTCCGCAGACAGCGCCGGATTTATGTTACAGAAAGATTGGAGCATAGCGAAAATGTGCCAACGGGCACGCTTATGCATTTCTCTGCCGATACGGTAACGGTCCACTGCCTTCGACGGAAAGATATTACGTCCTTCAAAGGCATACTCCGTGATTTCAAGGATTATGCCTCAAAGCTGCCCGAGAAAGGATAGATCGACCTCGCAAACCTAGATAGCACCTACTTTTAATACCATTTCCAACGCTCCATATCATACGTACGTACCTTAGCCTACGGATTTTCTAGGTACCTCGTGGTCTCCAGTTTTGTATCGTTATATTGCAATGTATGCCCCGTTTCAGGTCTGGGCAGAACCGTGATGTCCTGTGGCTCAGGCGAGTATACAATGGGGCAGCCTGTGTGCATGACTGACTGCAAGACCTCCGTCAAGCGGCCATTGCGATACGCCATTATGTCGAATTTGGCATTTCTGAATGATTCTGCTAGTGGAGTAACCCGGGTAAGGACTTGGTCAGGACGAGCATAGATAGTATTAATACACTTACAGCCGAAAGATGTCGTAGTGATTGTACAGTTCAGATGTTCAGAATGTATCCGGGCAGTGGAAAGATCCGGACTCGATGGGGATGAGGATAATGTCTCCCTCTGGTTCACTCCCTTGGGGTAGAGCCCGGGAAACATAGAGAATTTCTTCTCGATTCTCCGTCTAAGAATACATCCATTTCGTACGGAATCAATTCCTCTTCAGGCAGGTCCGGTCCCAACGGTTCGTCCGAGTCGTCGTCCAGATAAACTTCTTTCCTTCCCGACTTGGTCAGTAACATCAGATGAGAGAATCTTTTGGATCTGAGCATCGCCAAGAGCCACAGAATAAGCCTGTATATCTCTTCTCGTACATGTACGTTGCAGCAGGTAGGACATATGACGACAATTGGGTCACGTCAGGGTATCGAAGTTTCGACAAGATTCCATGGCCATGGTAAGTTCTGGAAGGATAAGGACACGCATACTCGGCATCGCGTAGGATTGTTCGCCCCGATAAGGGTGGCTGAGACCCTGTTTCTTGCCCACTCAGCTGTAGATGATAGCGCTTGAGAAGGAAATAGAAGGAGCAAGACGAGTAACTACCCGAGCGTAGTATCCCACTTACTGCTTGTTTTCAACGGCTCGCACAGCACGCTGCGCAATGACGTCTCCTCCATTGCAATAGGGATCCAATGTATCAAGTGTAAGTAAAGTAGTACTTACCCAGGCAGCGGCGCAAAATATTGTTCGGCAGCAATACCGTCAATCACTTCGGGGGACATACTAATGGCCAACTGATTGCACCGTCCCAAAAATTAACCTGCAAAAGTCCTCCTGGTATATACCGCCGACAGGAAGAGAGGATAATGCAGGCCATTTGGACCCACATGACGTGACGATCAGGAAAACAGGTCGTGGGAAAATACTGTGGCTTACATCTACGCATGCCCCTGCTTTGGGTCTCTATAGAAAGAAGCGGGCTCGTCTTCAATCTGTATTTTTTTTCTATTCATATGACACACTACCAACTCTGAGACGTACTTTTGGTTAGGCACACCTACACGGGTTCTAGGTATATAACTTGAAGGATCGATATGTTACCAATCGAAGCCCCGTTCTACAACGTGAATTGTATCAACTTTAGCGATATCTTGAGATTGGCACACTTGTTTGGACGTGGATCGCTTCTCTCGGCCGCAATCTTCATCTCTGTAATCCTATCTCGATTCTCGACAGTCAAGCTGACGCGTCACGCGTGCCTCCCAGTATGTATCTCTGAAAGTCGAAACTGAATGGCAAGACCTCTTGGAATGGCACATTTTCGCCTTGGGATCCGTTGCTCTAGATGAAAAAAACTGGTTCTTTCTGCTACTCAAGCCCCTCAACGTCATCGCCACTACTTGAGAACCCCCGAAGGCCGCTTTGAACGAAGCTCTGCGAAAGTTCTCGAAGGATTTGCCGTGCCTGTAGGGACGGGGACAGCATGTTCCTTATCGTTGTGGTGAGGTTTTCTTACCGAACCGGCGTGGCGGCGGCGGTTGGTATTATCATATGGGTGTACCCTGCACGAAGCGACTGCAACGTGATAGACTTAGGGCGGCCCAGCGTATTGCCTCACGCCGAGTTACACAAGTTTTGATTTTCAAAAACGGGTGACCAGGCGAGTTGACAATTGGTACAGCTTCTTCGCTTGAGCCTTTGTCTGCTTAGAATTATCCCAGCTTGTAGGACTGTAGGTGATCATAGAGCATCTGCTGTGACGGCGAACAGCATCATATCGACCTTCTGCGTTGCATCTACCCCAGACATCCAATAATTCTCTATGCGATAGTATCCGAATAGGTTTTCTCTTTTCCATCAGTCGGATGTTACAGTCGTTGACCAGCCATACGTTTATAGGTCCCTGCGATATTATTACGCAAATAAACCTACTATCGTCGACATCGCTAACCTGATCAACAGCGATATGCACGTCCCCTCTCAGAACACATGACTTCATTTGCCACCTTATGACGCTTGTTTCCTTTTCTCTCATTCCGCAACCCACGCCTGACTCTTACAATGACGGAGCCGACATCGTTCCACAACAGAATGTGCGCTGGTCGGAATCCTTTCGTACATCTTCATGTTACGTCGACCAATTGAAATTCTCTCACTATCTGGATGAAAGAGCTTCTTCAAAGCAGACCCCAGATTGGAATTCTGCCGGTTCACCAAAATCTCAGCGGATACGGTTGGAGATTCAGATCCACTTGTAACGGGGCTCCATCCAGGCACGTCTTGCATCTGAGATGATTCCATCGGAATCTTGTATCTGGATAGTTGGAAGTGCCGGTTGTTCAGCAATGAAATTCCAAAGAGTACGTCGCACTTGTTCCAACACCGACCTCAACCTCACTACTGCAAGTCAGGTAATGTTCGCCAAGTGAACCTCCGGGTTTATGTAGTCGGCACGTTATGATAACATGGATGTTTCATGTATACCTTAGGTTTTCTCTGTTGTTAGGGCTACAACTTACAGGGACATCAGGACTGCCTATTGACTACGGCAAGAGCAGTCCAAAACTCGGCTCGATACACGCTGAAATGTTTTACTATGCGGCCTCAGCTTCAGCGTTCAGCAGCCTCACCTCTCCACCGTGCGGTTGGGTATTTTAGAAGTAGAACAAGTCATTTTTGAATTTGACTAGTCAACAGAAACTACCGCATGCAAGAAGAGCATCCGCCACCCCACACTACCGCTCCGTATTCTCGGATCTTGCATCAGTCGATCATCGAATTGCCCGTCCGAACTCAAGACTACAGTTACAGCGTTCCTACCAATTTGAAACCGCTAATTCCAACTTTGCCCTGCACACGACGACTTTGCTCTTTCCTCAAGCGCGACTTCTGCCGATACTTGATTATGTATTGTTCTCATACTGTAGCCTCAGCTCGAATCTGTACTTGTAGATCACCCAACTTGAATCATCATCGAGTTTTACCGTTGCAAAGTTCCTTACCAGCCAGGACATCCCTTCTCAAGAGGCCAAAACCTTTCACGAAGGCTACGATAAGAATCGTCATCGCCCCCATCACATTCGGCTTCGGGGTCGAAGTGATAAACCAGCCACCAGCCAAACATTCTACCGTCTTCCCATACACGCTCCCACCTGGCCAGGTTAGAACGGATAACAGATCGCTAAAGCAAATAGTACTGACCATGTGCCAAATGGCCGCGTTCGTTTGGGGATGTACGTCCTCCGTTGGATGATAGAAAACGTCCGGAGCACAAGCCTCGATTTACCATCGTGTTTCTTCTTATAATTGCTATCAAGATCATTCATCCTACAAAGACGGAATAAGACGCGGGTCACAGTACGTAAAGCGTACGGTCAAACGGACCTTCCATCAAATAAACGTTGGCCCTCCTTCAGCATGTCGTCCTTGGGCAGCCCATCAAGCGCACCTTCGACACCATTGAGTGTAGCCTCTTTACGGTATGCAAGCCTCAGTAAATCTAATTTATTGTACGATTTTCCTGGGCAGCTCGGATTGTTCTGATTCTCAAACGTAACATAGGGCAGCGTTCCCATCTCTTGGTCAGAAAACCGAAAGTGGCTTTTCGCTGTAGGTGGTTAAAGTTCGACAAGGGTTATGGTTATACAAACCTCACGCACCATCGGCATACTGCACGAACTTCCATCTAATCTTCTGCTTCTAGTTGGGTCTTGCTCGTTCAGGCTTCCACCAGTTCTCACTACGAGCTAGCCACGCTTCCCAGGACTGTTTCTGCCAGTTCTTCTTAGCTTTCTCTGCTTCAGCTAAAGCCTTCTTGGTGATCTTGGGCGACCCCTGCGCTAAGGAAGGCGACGTGCGAGTTCTGGACTTGGGCGAGCCCTCCTCAGTATCTATCTTTCGATGCTTCACGGGCGACTTGAAACTTCTGGACCACACCATCTCTTTCAGTAGCTGAAATGCTCCCTCCGGACTCAGAATCAGGCGGACGACAGCGTTTCGGCGGTGTTTTGTCAACGGACATGGGGGTAAGGTAAGGTAAGGGATTACCTAAGGTACCGAGGTTTCTACGCGCACTATTGAATTTTTTAAAAAAAGAAAAGGCGTTATCTCAGTGGGGCAAGAGAGTACAATATGATTAATAACGCAATATGTAGGTATAAAGTTCTTGAAAATGGAAGTGAAACGATTTTGAGTCTGTCCTGCAGACTAAATCATTATAGCTTAGTAGAGAACTCATGTCCCTTGACAAACTCTACGAGATTCGGGATGACGACTTGACTCTCCATTTGCCTATAAAGCAAAAATAAGTGAAGGCTCTGCTCGAGCCATAATTGTACACACTTTTCCAACTAGGCCTGGAGCTCAACCTACCGTATTGCAGTACTCATAAAAGCGTTCATCTCCTTTTTAAGACCGACTCCAACAGGAGGTGGATGTCGACACCCAATCAGACGAGAAACTCTTCGACCTGTATTTTTCTCTTCCTGCCAAAAAGTGGATATCGTCAATGAGTGGGGAGGAGTGCTACTGAGCTCCCGGGCCGATCTCGCCGGGAAGCGGGTTGCATGCAGACCAACGAGTTGGGCCCCAGGAACTCGTCCGCAACCGGACCAACATCCTCATCCCTCCCATCCGACAGGTTCTCCTTATTGATGAAGACCGCAGTATGATCGTGATGGACCACATACTAAGCATCACCTTGGCGGCTGCCTGGCCCAGCGTATCTTTCTCGCATAAAATTCTTACAGGCATCACTTTGCGATAAGCTTAAGGTAAGCTAATAATTCCCGGTCCTATTGATAATATGTTATTTAACATCGGGTCGCAGGAGGGTATTTTACTCACCAGGTTATTAACAGTTAATATTTTTTTTCGCGAAATTTCGTGTAATTAAGTGTGGCGAATAAGAATTTTTTTGCGCCTGGCGTCGTGTTACAGATCTTGCTTGACTCATAACCATCTCTCTCACCACTTGACGTCGCAAGCGAGAAAGTGAGATGAGAGAGACCAATAAATTTGGATCCGAATTTGGAGGTTGCACGGGTGGCTGTAAAAAGGTCAGGTGGATATCACGTGTATTCTCGGGCCGAGACGCGTCCGTCGCAATCGCCGTTTACACGTCTTGTAGTACTTGCTTGGCATATACAACAGCCTAATTCTCACTGAATATGTGCTAAAAAGTATATAGTAGAGTCAGATCCGCTGTTGAGGGGAGTTTATGCCGATTATATCAAACTGGAAAGATTTTGTGGGCGAAAAGACAGGATTTGATAATCAAAAAAAGGAATAATTCATTATTAAGAGGAGTATTTGGGGCAAAAATGCATTCGGGAAAATTCTCCATGGTGCACGAAGCGGAGTAACGGTAAGAATGTCATAGAAAAAATGTGCGGCGACCGGTTGGCGTCGGTCCGAGTACACACGTGATATTCGCTTGACTCTTTTACAACCTCCCAAATTCGGACCCAAGTTTACCAGTCTGTCTACTCTCACTTTCTTGCTTGCAACGACTAGGGTGATTAGACAGACGGTCACCAGTCTAAGATCTGGCAGTAGAATAAGCTGGCATGGCAGCCAATGACTGCCATATCTCCGGCAATGCTTGATTTATTCGCACTTTATTCACAAGGCGCGTTGGGGTAACCTGTTAATAACAGTGTTGATAGACAGGTGTTAAGTAATACACATTTTTTAGCCTTACCTTACTTTGTGACGCTATGTCCGTGAACTGAAGTCCATCCCTCATCCCTCATCCCCGATCTGACATTCCCGGTCCCCTTGTCGAAGGCAGAGACCCAGTAACATGCCACTCCCCCACATTTTCAGTTTTATGAGGGCAACTCGGGGACCATTTGCTACTCCAGCTGAGGTCATTAATTTCTTCAACAGTGCAATGAAGCGTGCTACGGTTGCTGGGTGGTGCTCGTATAGGGGAGCTTTAAAGGATGACGAACCCCTAGTGTTCTCACATGTCGACCTCGCCATGCGGAATATTATTGTTGGGGACGATGGTCAAGTGTAATTGGCCGATTTTGGCTTGGCCGAGTTTTATCTCAAATGGTTCAAATATGTTAACATGAAGCTGGATGATCTCTTGGAAATCGGTGAAGAACATGACGTGACTTGGCGCACCTTATCCCTTTCATATGTGATTCCTACGTTCACATTTACCATTGGATCACTGCCATAGCTCCAGAATGGTTGTATTAAAATGTTCAATGTCTGATAGTTACTTGTTTGTATGTCAATTGGATGTGCAACACATCCTCAAGTCCACGACAGATCTTCGCTTTTGAAATGTTTCAATTATAACAAAGAACCCTCCGCTTGAGGATCTGAAGGACGAATCAAACCATGCCAACAGCAGTCATATCTCATAATTAAAAACTGGAGACATTGGCTGATCTTCTATCACCCAGATTTTGTCGACCCCCTGCGCTTCTGCATTCCTTTGTAGTATAATATAGGCTTAGCGCCTCCTTCAGCTCTTATTTTCTCTTCTATGTAGCGTTACTCCTTACTATCGGACGACCAACGCTCCACTAGGCCTCCCAGTATAAAGCTTCCTCCAGCGACTCCGTGAATAGCTAGTGGAACCTTTGACGTGGTCGCATCTGTGTCATCGAGGACTCTACCTTTATGCTACTATGTTCATCGCTAAACGAAAGTGCACTGGCACCCCTACCAGGCTGGATGCTGACCGCCCAAGGCAATGATGCTGTTCCCGTTTCTTCTAGGAGTCAAAGACCTCACGTTATCATGGATCCCCTAAAATAAACACCCGTCGAGTTTCCTCTTAAAATCGCCCGAAGGAGAAGGGTTATTATATATGTCCCGTGGTGACGTTCTCCTCGTCGGATGGCCAGTTCGACCGTCTAGGAACATTTCTTTAGCCATTTGTCATTCACGTAAAGCCAAATGAGCAGACCATCCCTCATTGGGATATTAAAGCATTGAAGACAGACCCCACGTGTTGTAAAAGAGTGTGAAATGGAGGTTATGAGTGCAGTGGTAAACTACGAGACTTGACCGTGTGAGAGAGGTGGGTGAGAGTATGAGTATAAATCTCTATTATTAGTAGGCTGGTCTGCCCGGTATATATACTACAAGGTGGGTACTTCTAGAATATACTATCATCTACTAGTGTCCATGTCTGACTCATTGCTGAGTGAGCAGACAGGCGATCGAGTCAAGGAGAAGGTGCGCGAAGGTTCGCGCGCTTCAACGTTGCTCCGATTGCCGGATTGCCATATGCGGCTGAGCGCGTCTTCAACACCACGCGACGTCGCTTTCAGCCGTGGGTAATGGCATAGGGAACGGAGCACTTAGACAAAAGATGTATGACGAGGTGGTGCTGAGCTCGAATTCTCAGCTCTGTGTGATTTTCGTCGTTGAATAATCCATCTTCGAAGGATTGGAGACCTCCAAAAGATACCGACAAAATATCAATATATTCCTGTCGTTCAAATCTATCTGCCCTGTCCGTCAAGATTCTGGTAGCGTTCTACACCCAAAATTCTCGTTGCGGAAGCATTGCAATATTGCAAGCTATCTTCGAAAACATTAGGACTTCTCGCTCTACCCTCAAAAGGTTTGTGCCAGATGAATCAGCACCAAGTATTTTCATATCACTCTCACTAACTGAGCTGCGAAATATCTAGTCACCAAGTGATCGAGATAACTTCAATAGTTGATTAGTCGAAGTGGTAATCATTATTCGATATCAGCTGAAGCGACAAGTTCTCGTTTCAAGCGCTAGGTGTAGTCGATACGTCGTGAACCTGAACGCTTCAGACGCTGCTTTATTAGTTTCACATACGAGACTCCGAGGGCGTCGGCCGCATGCTGCCAGAACATGGAAAGTGTGAGAAATATCTTGCAGTTCAAGGGGAATGGAAAACTCACGTCACTAAAATCCTGGGGAAATAGCAGAAAAGATAGAAACTATATGCTGGACAGCAAGGATATCACGCGAAGGAACGAACGTTGTCTATTCGAGATCTCGATCTTCCTCATACTCGACGCGAGGTTACCAACAAGACCTTCCTTATTCCCGGGACTCAAAAGATTCCAAATAACGCGTGGCTGCTCCAGATCACTACCCACGAACATCCATTCGCACATCATAAGTATAACTGAACACGATTCCAAGCTCACATTCGGTAAACTCGCTCAGATTCTTATATGCTGGACCGAAGAAATTTCATACTGCATCCTGCGCTTCGAATCACACTCCCCTCTACCTGCGTAGCTCTCGCCGTATATCCAACCAGGTTATCTTGGCATTCCAAAAGTTGCACACCGGAAATTGGTCGCTTGATAGAGGGGCTGGTTGTAGTTTGCTCTGAGACAGTGGCGTGCGGCATCGGGGTATGCGAGGAGGCGCACTTGGAGGACGGGATCAGCAGAGGGTTCGATGTAGGGAACCATGTTTGAGGGAGAGAAGGACAGCTTGCTGGATGTATTGGTCAATAAAGGTTTGGTGAGGAAAGACACATACTCGTTCAACTTCAGCAGAAGTCCGCCGCTGGGCCCTGCACGAGCCTATTCCTATGTTTTCCCAGCCGCCATCAAGCCGGCCCAAGACGCTATTGATGTTGTATCGTGACAAAATCGTTGAATACCTCTGTCAAAACGTAGACTTGGATTCATGAAGGCACTGCATTAGGACGTACTTCTCCAGAGGATAATCCTACGAATCTCCAAGGGTTGATAGAGTCGCTGTCGAGAAAGAAGCGACGACTCTCCCAATGCAGCAATGTACTGGTAGCAAAGGCCTCGAGCACCGTGAAAACAGAATAAGATATTAAATATGTGAACGACACGTATTTGTAGGTAAACATTCATAATATTTCCTGAAAGGTTGGGTACGAGTGTAAAAATGGGTGGTTGATGGGGAGTCATCCGTCGGCTCGGCTGCCGCGGCCCGCACACATTTAAACATACGCGGTGACAATGTAATATCTACCATTTCTTTCTCCACTTCAAGTTTTAATAATACAACGGACGAAACTTCGGCGACCATGGTTTCTCTATGAGACATACTACTAACGTAGCAGGAATACAAGACGCATTTTTCAGGTCTCATATCTTTCCCTTATAATAAAATGACGACAGATAATCATTGTAAACCAAAGCTACCGTTTAGAGGATTTGTAGAAAACTCTATCGTTCACTACCTAGTGTTTTCAAAGATAATTTCGGTATGTACTTGTTCCAACTTCCTATACAATACGATTTCCGCCTTCAGTTGACAAAGTCCCAGGTAACGTTCACTAGAGAAGGAAAATGATCAGGCCATGGCAACAACGTGGACGACAGGCAACGTACATCTGCCGACTTCCAATTTTGCCAATGCTTGGAACGCAGCGACAGAAAGATAGACATTGTTGGCCGAATCACCACAGTCTGTGCAGGCATCTGCGACCATAACCTTGACGGACGTCGAAGGATCGTCCGTCAGAGAAACAGTGACCTGAAAAGCTTCATCAGATAACAGTCCACAGACCTCGACTATTGGCGTACATTTTTGAAGCAGTTATCCCTTTTCCCCCAATTTACATAGCCTGAGGTCAAACCAATGGTAAAATCGGTATCATTGGAATATATGCCGCATGCAGTCATAGTACTGTTCTAGAGAACAATATCGTCAGAACATACTCGAAAATTGCCAGCAAATGCACCTACTTGGAACCCATAGTAGGCGAAACCAGTCTGAGAGCGTGCTTGAAAGTTCGACGCAAAGACAGAGGAGGCAAGAGCAAGTAAGGTAAGTTTAAGCTGCATCGTTACTGAAGGAGAAGAGTACTCGATAGATCGTTGGCTCTTGCTTCAGAAAACAGCAGGTTTATATACAGCCTCGCATGCCCAAAGAGAGTGTGAAAGTTCGAAAGAACATAGAGCGTAAACTTGCGGGCTAGTAGAGATGATTCAGCATCGAAATTTCGACAAACCGGTGAAGTTGGGTGCAAAATCCGTGTCCCATGCGCCTACAAACGATCACATGGAGTCTCCTCCGTCTGACAACCAATTCCAGGGCATGAAGTTGCCTCTAGTTGCATCTCGGTATTACCCTACGGACGGCGGAACCCTCAAGCGACTTCAATCCATCAGGCCAGTATACAAGATGTCTGTTAACAATTTGTCTGCCCCTCACATGGATTGGGGAACACCAAAATTAACGTCAAGGTATAGATCAGTGCACTCACAATTCCATCGCACTCGAGACTATGTCATACATACTTGGCGGGTGTATGACGCGTTGCCCTCGGAGAATCTAATGCCAAGCAGTCCAAGGCGGCGTGGCGCTAAGCTCTCTTAGAGAAAATTGGCATGCAAGAAGGCCCATGGCGCTCGGGCTTACTTAAACACGTAAAGCGGAGAACGGTCTGTTGCGAGTCACCCTATGCGCGGTGGACACCCTCACAAAGGCCAAGCATAGCAACAGTCGGATCTATGTAGGAAGCTGAAAGCAAGTCTTCCGTAGTAGAAGGAGCCGTACGCATCCATGATGATGACTAAAATACCAAAGAATAACATTGATTTCCCAGTCTGTAAATTCGGCAAATTCCACGAACTTCGGAATACATGATCACGAAAAAGGCCACTCACACGCTTCAACACTCCACTGGCTCGGACAAATTCCTCAAAGTTCGAGTATCATTTCGTTTGTTTGTTCTTTCCCCAGGCTATTCCATACAGTCACCACTGATGCTATTTAGCCAAAGTTTGTTTCCTTCCAAAAGAAAACTGACTAACCACAATGTTGTGTCTATCAATATCTCGAAGATGAACGAATTTTCATGGCCATATTTCATTAATCAAATGTTAGCAAAGGTCGGTTAGCCGTAAGCCATTGGCGCACCAGGCGCACCGTCAGACGGAACTGAAGTCCCGAGTCAAAAGTACACTTTAATGCCTTCGCCATACCATTTCACCACTGCCGATGATCAGTGAGGTCCCATGGTTTGGGAAGAGATCTGAATATACTGACACATACTCCAGCACCGTTGTCATTGAAAGTAACGGCGGAGCGGAATCTGCAGCCCTCGTTGCAGTCTCATTGCAGCGTGTTTGATCCTGTCAAATGTAGTGCTAGTGACATTAGTACATCTGCATTCGTGGACGATAGCGGCCATCCAGAATTAACATGAAACGTTGCTTAATTATCCGTGTAGCCATCCATTCTTTCATCTGATCTCGAATGTCAGACAAAAATGGAGAAGTATAGAACGGAACGGAATAAACCGATTTCCTCACCGTCGGGGGAGCTAGGACCTACATGCAAATGGTCCAGTCGGAAATGGGCCGACTAGATGTGTGTTTTTTTCTTCCATTAGACCTAAGTATATCGGAATAAGGTCCGAAACATAGACCGGAGTAAACTAATTTCTCCACCGTCAGGCCAGCCAGACTTTGTAAATGCTTCGGTCGGAAATAGACAGACCGGAGGCGCTTTCCTTACCATCAAACCACAACGAGCCATTTGTAGTCTTAACTAGAAGGACCAACCGTCGAGAAACCTTCTGTACCATCTTAGACCTTGCAAATCAGCGCATGTTGCAAGCTAGTAAAAACGACACATGCTACCCTACCAAGTTATATGGCGGCGAAAAAGACGAGGGAGTTGCCGAAGCATTGTATCGCTAATCTTATTGTACAACTCGCCTTCTCTTTATGTTATTGCTTGACGTTTCTGATTAAAATCTTAGAAAAATACCGCCCAACGCCTTCGACATCTGTGATAATGGCACCAATGAAAGAGACCGGACGAACAATCACAGTCGTCGGAGAATTTTCCTCCTCCATATATGCCTTCCTCGCGTGTTCATCATTATTAACAAGCACAGAAACACCTTCTAGCTGCACGTTTGCGTCGGTGATGGCGAACGCGTGAACGGCCGCAGGGGGTAGTGTCTTCAAACCCGCCTCGGTATCCGCATTCCACTTGGAGAAGACGAGCACAGTGTGGACCGTCGACCTGAACAAGCTGAACAAAGTCGTCCCTCCGAACGGCGCATCGGGCGCCCGATCTCCCGCACGCAACGGTCCCTGACTTTCATATCCAGAGTACGCATGCGCAAGGACATCCTCAACATTATGTGGCTCCATGTCTCGCTCTTCCAGCACGATGCTGCTGTACCGGTAATTTATACCGTATATCTCCAGGGCAGTGTTCCTCCATCGGAACCATCCTGAGGCCCTCTCGTCCTCCTTTGTATCGTTGACTTGTTTTTCCTTCGCTACGGTATGGGTGTATAGCTGAGTCATAGCGTAGGGCATCTGTGTGATAACAGGCAAGCGCTCCTCATTGTACGTCGAGAGGAGGATGGACGATGCGAGGTCTTTGAGTACGAGAGATAATTTCCGTGCGAGGTTGGACTGTGAACCGTCACGTCAAGAGTGAAGAACCAGCGTTAGAGGTTGCTTACCGCATCCTGGACGCTGTATTTCACCCCTTGACCGCGAGTGGGCGAATGGACATGCGCAGAATCTTAATGCCTCATTCAATACACGCAGAACATGTCGAAGCGCAAGCGCTTACCACCCACAACAAAAGCGGGTCCCTCTTGAAATTTGTTGACCATCGGCATCTTTGGCCTGCAAAGTATAATAGTTATTATTAATATGAGTGTAGGACGGATTGACCATACCTGAAATGAGAGAGCCATGCGAACTCGCCAAACTCGAGATCAATACGTCCGATCTCAGCCTTGATGAACTCAATGGCTTTCACCGGATCAGTAAGATGGGGAGAAGGATGAGCACCATTCGGATGTCAAGGCTGCCACAATGACTTCGTTACCCAATCCTTTTATTGTGACGTCTCCCCAGACCATGCATCTACATCACGCGTTTCGCCTTGGAGCGTTAGGCCTAGCAATTTCCTAGAATTACCTGTGCACATAATCCAGTTAGAGGCGGCTTTGGGATAAAGCTTAAAGTATTGCAATACCTTTGGCACCATCTGATATAAGATATTGCGCTACAACATCTTCCTTTTCTTCGATGGCTACACCATTCCGAAAAACAGCAAGTATAGCCGTAACGGTCCTTGCGTCTTGTTCGATGACCGCAAGGCGTTTGTTGAGTTCAACGGAAACGCCACACTTGGCAAGATAGTCGCGAAGAACGCCCTCCAGGAGGTACTGACCGAGACAGGCGCCATTTGCCTGCAAAAGTTTAGAACAATACCGAAGTCCTCAGATGGCTCACATAGGGTCGACCAGGCCATACGCCACTCTTCTCATATAAGTCCCAAGTTTTGACAGGCATAGTACCACCAGGCAGTTTGTAAGCGCGCATAGCGGGGATTGGCGTCGTCAGCTCCTGGATATCGTCTATGATATTAGGTGCTGGAATAGTTTAAAGGTCTGGGGCTATAGATATATCTTCAACTACAGGAGAAAAATATCAGAAAAGCAGAAACGGACGGACCTGCACCCCAAAACCTCGAGAACCAACATGAAAGCTGTCGGATTTGTCGACGATACGAGCTTGAATACCGCTCTGTGCCAAAGAAAGCGCTAAAAAGAGCCCTGCTGGTCCCGCACCGACCCATCGAATGGGCTAGAAAACTAGCGTCAAAAATGGAATCGCGGAGACATACAATTAGAACCGGAAGTGCTATGCTAGGATTGTTCTTGGTGGACGGTAGAGATACTTGGTCTGACTTGTAGAAGGCTGGAAGGAAGCTATGCGTATCAAGTTTTGAGGAATATGATTGAGATGCCCGAGTCCCTGTGGGGTATTCTGCCTAGCGGCGTTCCCAGAGTCACACCAGACAAAGATATTAGTGAGAGAAGGCGCATTATGCCCTCCCCTAGTCGTGTGCTAATCATCAAATTGCTCGATATACGGCGCTTAAAACTTACTAGAAGTTCGCAAAATAACGGTTCGTGGACGAAACGGTACCGGGAAAACGTTAATTCTATCAGATAACATCAGGCCAGGACTGGTCGATCATAAATGACCACAAAGGACGAAGGATCATCCTGAATTGAATGGGCACGGCCGACTGTCCTATAGCCTACACCAGCACTGCAGACCTGGACACCAGCGACATTGATCATCAAGTCGACGTAGTTAAACGTCGGACGATTCGAATGTCGATGAGCACTTGACTCCTGGGAAGCTATATCAAAACCTTGCATAGTACTATCAACGCGAGCAAGGATTAGCATGATGGAATACATAGTATTCATCCGTCTTTGCCGTGTTACAAATCCTCTCCAGTACTGATAGAGAATGCTCAACTTGGCCCAGAAAGCCGAAGAACAACGTGATTAACAAGGCCCCGAACGAGTCGTATATCTATAGGTTGGCAATTCTATGCCTAGATTTCAGAATTATATCGCAGCGTCATTCTCAACATAGTCCAGCGATTTCGTTATTGTGCCGTAACTTGGGCCAAGAGCCGTCGCCATGTTGCAAGGGGAAAAGGTTGGCGACTCGGGCTCGGAAAATGCCGGACCCTACCGACAGGGACTGGAAAACAACTTCAAAGTTCAACGTTCACAGTATGAGAATTCAGAAATTGCTCGTGCATCGTTCAAGCAGTAGATCAGTCACTCATACCACGGCGAATGTTTAAACAAGCTCATTACATGTCTCAGTCTACTACATGCTTTTTACAAAATAAAAGATGACCTGATTCCAGCTGTGACTCGTAAAACGCATACCAAATTGGCAGTCCCAAGTGAAAGCGGAGGCGAATCGACGCCATATAAATTAAACGTGCATATACGGATCTGGAGCCTGAAGATGCTATCACAATCGACTTCGAACTTCTTTTTTCGCGAGCTCGCGAAGTTCTCGCCGAAGTATTTTTCCAGAGGGGCTAATGGAGAAATTTGAAATCAGCGGCAAAGACGACAATATTATGGTACTGACAAACCTTTTTGGTATGGCATCTATAACGACAACACCTAAAATAAATGCTTTCGGTGCGCACACTCGCAACGTGACGTTCGGGATACTAACCTCCACGTAAGTGCTTGTGATGTGCCACCTTAGTTGTTATCCACTTCGCTACTTCTGATTCAAATGATACTTTTAGTCCATTAGTCTTTGTTCTATCCGGATTTGCAGGTACGACGTAAGCTCTGGATTCGAACAATAGGAATTAGGAAAATACAAAATACACAAGCGGCAGTATACCTTGGTAGCTCTGTAGCTTGTGACGCGTCGTACACTCCTATCACAGCCGCGTCGGCGACATCTGGGTGACCCAACAGCACACTTTCAAGCTCGGCTGGAGGGACTGGAGTAACTGGTGATTAATTAAAGTCTGAAATATCATGAGTACTAGCTCGCCTTGATAACCCTTCAATAGAGTTTTAGTATAGATTGACGTTGCGATGAAATGAATCGTGAAATACCTTGTACTTGATGAGCTCTTTCACTCGATCGACGATATAATAATATCCTTCTGAATCCCGAGTCGCCACGTCTCCGGTCTTGTACCACCCGTCTTCGGTCATTGCATCTCGAGTCGCATCAGCATTATTCAAGTATCCCTATGACAATGTCAAGGAAGGATACCAGATAGAAGCATGATAATTACCTTCATAACCATCGGTCCTCTGATCCAAAGCTCCCCTGGCTGACCCTCCTCAGCATCGATATCCCCAGTAACTAAACGGGCCTCCAGGTTTGAGTAGAGCTTCCCAATACTGCCGCATTTCCTTTCCGCATCCGACGGAGGAAGGAAATGTACCGATGGTATCTCCGTCATCCCATATCCTAAGGGTAGGTGAGCGCTAGAGCTTCTAACAGTATGATACACGCCAACCTTGCACAACCGCGCAGTTTGCTCTCATCGAACGCAGCCTTTTTGTAACCTATCGAGATAGTAACCGATGAGCAAGGTAGCTCAGACTGCACTATTTCAATCTGACCTGCTTTGACAGCTCAATTCCCAAAGGAGCGGCCCCGCAAACTAACATTTTTAACGTCGAGAGGTCGAATTTTTCCACAACTGGATATGGGTATCTTTCAGAGGTCATGCGATGACTCAACTTCAACGTACCTGGGTGTTGGGAGAGAAAGACTAGTATGGGAGGTACAACTGTCACCGTTGTCACCTTGTATTTCTGAATATCGGAACAGAAAACAATGGGATCAAAGCGTTTCTGGATCACAACAGTCAACCCCAGTTTCTGGCTCAAGAACAACAGGGATGTGGCGCCTTTAGAAAGTCAAGAAAAGAGGGAGCAGAAGACAAGAGAACGGAATTACCGTATATATGATACATAGGGAGGAATCCTAGTATCACTGTCCCTACATCCTTGGGGTAGTTTGCTTCCCCGATATCTAGTACCGCGATAATATTCTTGTGCGTTGTCTAATCTTGAAATAAGATCCCCTTGAAGATTAGTGAGACATAATTGCTTGCCTCGACACCCTATCAAGAATCTATGAGTAAATAAAAGTCACCTCGAAACTCAAGTACAACCTTTGGCTTTCCCGTAGTACCCTGAATAGCATAAGTACGGGTTATAGCGCATCAATAAAATGCTACTCACGGAGCTGTAGCACAGAAGTGCCGTCTCCTGCGCGAGCGGCCCATCGAAATTCTCTTCCTTTTCCAAAGCGCCAAGACTAAGAAGTTCCTCCCATCGCGGCAACTCGGATGCTTCGGAACTGATTGTGGCGTCGGGTCCGTCGGCCCAGCGCAAACTTTTACCAAGTATGATGACTCTCTGGATGCTCTCCTCCTCCGGCACACCAAGCTCTTTAAGCATGGCCTTGGCTGTCGGTAATTCTTCCTCTGTGGTGAATATCAGATGTGCATCACTATCGGTGTACTGCAGGGCCAATTCATGGGTGGTATAAGTTGGGCTCGCGAGTGTGCAACGTATCCCCGCAGCCAAAGCTGCAACGCCTTATAAGTAATCCTCAGCAGGTAAAACATAATAACGCACCTCCAAGAATAATAACAGGATAGGCAAGACAATTGGGCGAAAATACCAAGATAGTGTCCCCCCTCTTCGCACCATAGTTCCTCAGCCCCTGTCCGAACGATAGACTCAGTGATCTGACTTGTCCTCGAGACAATGTTGTCCCTGATTCTGCATCAATGAAGGCTGGTAAATTGGCATCGTACCCTCCAACGAGGTTCCCATCTTCGCTCAAAAGATGTGTGAAAGCGGAGCGATTGGCGATGGGTATGAAAGGACCTGAGCTTGGGTATATCCTCATGTTAAGCAGGGATCTGTAGAAAAATAGGGAATTCTTGGGTTGACGTTATATTTAAGGGCGTGTACATAGGTCGGCTACAATTATCGACCGATTATTGGTCTTCCCAGTCGAGGTTGATGCTTCTTGCACGCATTGGCAGTTTGGCGTGAGTAATGGAAGTAT
Source organism: Desarmillaria ectypa (assembly GCA_030407005.1). Lineage (NCBI taxonomy): Eukaryota > Fungi > Basidiomycota > Agaricomycetes > Agaricales > Physalacriaceae > Desarmillaria > Desarmillaria ectypa. The sequence continues at coordinate 3,338,190 of JAUDYN010000002.1, read as the reverse complement.
ATCTGATCGAGCGGTATTTATAACCTAATTCCTGAAATCGTTATTTGCTTGACCTTCCAACTCATTGAAGAAATGTATCGCTGGGTTGCGCCAAGCCCTGTCAATGTCGCAGCGCGCAGATGGCAGGAATTGACATCTATGCAACGGCCGAGGGCTCGAGATCATGCGAACAAGGCACGTTGCAAGACGGGAGGAACTCGAAAGAATTGCTGTCCGATCCGATCCGAACTTGAGATAGCTTCAGGTACCTTCGCCATCACCATCCTTAGGATAATGATGCCAAGCAAACCTTACACCAACGTAACTTGCAGCCACTGAGATAACCTGAAAAAAAAATATTGAAATCCTATTAAGGATGATGCACTATCATGCAATAAAGTAGTTACTTGAATACATTTGCTCAGTCCAAGTAGTAATCATCAGTCGATACCTGCTGAAGGGTCAAGTCACCATTCTGAGCGCTCTCAGTGAGGTTAACAGAAAGTCCGCGATAGGTTCTAAACTTGAACGCTTCAGACGCAGATTTAACCGTAAAAGGTGCTACGGAGGGAACGCCTATAGCGTTGGCCACACGCTGAAGAACCGAACTGTGATGAAAACGACCCCGAAAAATAGAACGAAAAACTCACATCACTGAAATCCTGGTCAATGGCAGCAAATATGGAAACTGTATGTCAAGTCAGGAGGGAAATTCTACATGATTTAAAGGTACACCTGCGTTGTCTGTTCGTAATCTCGATGTTCTTGATGTTCACCATATGCGATGCGAGGTTCCCAACGATAGCTTCCTGTTCCGCGTCATTCCAAAGTTCCCACAACGCACGAGGCTGTTCCAAGTCCACTGATAGGAACAATCATCAATACATAGTAATCATCACCAGATACAGATTAAGACTTACGTTCAGTAAATTCGCTCAGATCTCTATATGCCGCGCCGACGAAATTCTCATGGTTCACCCTGCGTTCCTCGTCACACGCCTCCCCGCCCGTACAGCTCTCACCATATATCCAGCCAGGGTTCTCCTGATACTTCAGGGGCTGCGTACTACTCTGGTAGTTCGGACGGCTGCCTTGGGAAAATAATGTTCCCCAGCCGTCGCGCTGGAAGTTGGCTGCTTGGAAGAGAGGGCAATTGATGGGGAGTTGGTTGTAGTTGGGTCCGAGACGATAGCGTGCAGCGTCGGGGTAAGAGAAGAGACGAGCTTGGAGAACGGGGTCTGCGGAGGGTTCGATGTAGGGCACCATGTTTGAAGGAGAGAAAGAGAGCTTGCATGAGAATTAGTATCTGGATTTCAGGCGACTTAAACAAAGAGACACACTTGCTCAATTTCGGCAAAGTAGTTGTCCGGATTCTTGTTTAGGACGAGCCGGCCAACTTCTCGAAGAGGGTATAGTTTCTGAGGCCAAACTTTGGTGAGATCAAGGATGTTATAGCGAAACTCTTCAGCTTGTTCGGGAGTCATAGTTTGCTGGAATGGTGCGGGTGAGTCTTGGATGGTTGTAAAGCGAGGTTTCTTACAATGTATACATTCCATGTAGGGTAATCACCCGCTTCAATGGCCTCAAAAAGCTTTTGAGTGCCGTAATCCGGATTGCTGCTAGCTAGTGCACTTGCGTTCTCTCTGTCGAGCGTCTAAGCAGGTAAAATCAAAAATCTCGTTAGACACCGTCCAGGCACAAGCAGGGGATCACTGAAATTAACCTTAAAACCGGTATCTCTGAGCAGGGTAGTCTTGACGTAAACAAATGTTCCATCCGATTTTGTCCACTTGTAAGTATGCCCAGAATATCCATGCATGTCATGATACCCGTCAGGAGTTCCACGATCTGAAAATAAGCGCATAACCTGATGTACGGACTCCGGATTGAGAGAGAGATAATCCTAATTATGTACTTGAGCACCATAATCATTGAAGTAATCTTGGACCGACCCAAAACATGTCAGGATCCTTCAAATGTGTCTGAGGGTTCCTCTTCTGAGTATGTATAAAGTGTGGGAACTTGGCGCCATCACGGATGAAGAAGACGGGTGTGTCATTGAACACCCAGTCCCAGTTCCCGTCCTCTGTTCTGATCTTCGTCGAGAAACCACGAGGATCGCGAGCAGTATCTGCGCTCCCAGATTCACCACCAACGGTGGAGAACCGCACGGTGACGTTGGCTCTTGTTCCGGACGAAGAAAGCAGTTTGTTCGAGGTGATTGCGCTCATGTCCTGAGTCACTTCGAAGTAGCCATGAGCACCGGCGCCTTTGGCATGGACCTGGAATGGTGGTGAGCCCGCTGCGAAACAATCGGGAGAGTACTTACGACGCGTTCGGGAATACGCTCTCGATCAAAATGGGCTAGGAGGTCGACAGCGGCAAAGTCTAGATGACATTGAGCTAAATGATTGGTTGAATATGGCGAGGACCTACCCTGCAACAAAAGACCACCATTTGGTCCTGCGCGACTCCACGAGTAAGGCTGATTAATCGGGGCACCATTCGAAGCCTTGAAAGTCTGGGCGCTAGATAAGAGAGGGGTAGACAAAAGAGTGAATAGTGTCAAACTGAGCATTGCTGGCGTATAGCGAGCAAACTCTGTCGAAGAGGGAGGGAAGCTTTGGCCTTTTATACTCGAGATACGATCTTGATCAGTGGGCATCACCTAAACATTTTGTTTTTTGACACAGGCCCGACAGCCTGAACCGTGAATAAAATTAGCGGTGTTGGATTCGCGTAAGATGCCTGGCCAAGCTAGCGCTCCCGATCGCTGTTATGGAGGTGAAAATGCGGACGGTAGATAAGATTATTATCACTTGCCTGACTGAAGCCATGAACTAGTTACAACATCTTCGTCTCGTCGTTTTCTGGCGCTCTGTCATCAAGAGCATTGTGTAATGGAGAGGCGATGACAGGCTCCTTGAAATTGCCAAATTCCTCAGGTCCATAACTGTGAGCCCCATCGAGTTCTTGGCGGCGGATTTTGGACGAATGTGCATTTGCCGGGGTTTTAGTCTGCTGCTTGGAAGCAACCTTGAACCACGCGCTCTGCACCGTTCTCAGATTGCTTATGGCCGTGCTAAATGATCAGGAACACCAAAGAATTAACCATCGCCTTCTTCATCCTCCCTTCTTATTGGGACGTCAAACCAGTTTTTATCTGTCGCTTTTGACCGAACTTGAAAAAGAACTTGTATGGATGACCACGGGGAGCTAGCACGAAATTCGACTGTTTTTGAGGAATATTTTGCAATAACGTTTGCCGCCTTGAGTACCAATCGCCGTGACGAATACTAAGAGTACCCGAAGAACTCGGGTGCACGCTTACGTTGGTTCAAAACCCGATCCATGAGGAAAGTTCAGCATTGAAACTGGTTCCCTCCAACTATCCACCCCAAAACAAGTAGGCGCATAAGCACCGCCACCCCGGAAGACCAAAACTCGAGATGGTACGGACTATTGGTGTTTGAAAACCGATAAGCGATCTATAAGGAGAGAAGTGAAACACTAGATACCTGCGCCACTAGAAAAAAAGCACGGCAGTCCGAACGCTGCTGTCCAGGACCGTCTTTACCGACCCTTCGTCGACCTCGTGGGCAATGAGCATGCCGCACACGCAGCTGTCGTAGCAGAGGCTCAGGTTTGCCTTAGGCTGAGAGCATACATAAATATTACGCATATACCCAACTTTTCTCGTTCGAACAAATGTTGGATGTCAGCATCTATATTGTCACTTGACCAGTACGGTCATAGAAGAAAGATGAGATCCACAGTTAGATAGCAAGCGCCTAGCGTTTCGATGCTTCCCTAAGAGTGGAAGGGGACCGTTCATTCCTCACGTCCGCGCGCCAAATACTGAAAATAAAGCCGTCGACTATCGAACATTCCTGTGAGAAAATGAGACCCAAATTCAACACACTTATTTCTTTCAAAGATACTTCCTGCAGAACTGGATATATCTCGAAAAGCATGCGATTGATGAACGTTGAACCCCAAGAACGGGGACTTTTCACATCCAAAGATACGAAAAGATCTCGCGTCTTGGATGAATACGGCAGACTACAGTTCAATTTCAAATCTGGCAAGCACTGCTCACTAGTCGTTGAACTATGCTAGCGCTAGCTTTAACAATGGCTGTGGGCGGTACGAAGGCCGTTGGCCACAACCATTTGCTTCGCCCTGCCTTGAGAGAGCCTAGTCTAGAGACGACGGATTGCTTGGAGTAGCTCAGGTTCTTCGAAATTCGTGACGAGATGAGATGAGATGAGAAAGCACCGACGTTCAAAGATTGGGATCCAGTGCCACAACAACAAATTTACCTCCCTTGCAAAGTATCAGAAAAAAACAGATGAAAATGATATCAACACATACATGGAGTGTGCTAGCAAGGAGACGTTTGTTAGATGATGTTTCGAGATACAATGAAGGACGTCCGGGGCTATGGCGGAGTATGCCGCGTGGGGCGATGATTCATGATTCCGGAGGTCCAGAACGAAATTACGATTTGTCGAAATATGCAGTAGGGAAATGAGCAGACCAAGGCATACACAGGTCGATTCAGGTCACGCGCAAGAAATGTCTAGTTCCGTTTGAAACTGCTATCAAGGTATCAGACATTACTTATCGCGGTATATAGCAAATCACGTACAAAGAATCCATGGATTATGATGAGTGCGGTCAGCCTTATTGCTATCTGGTGGTATAAGTAGAGGCTCCGGGATAGCGGTCACAGTGTGGCGAAGCCGAGATGCTGCCTTATAGAAAAACAAATAAAAGAATGGATCATATCAAAGCAAAGAAGCTGACCTGCTGGTCGCCGTAGGGACCTTTGAAAGGTGGTGGTGGTGTTAAGGAGATCCTGTTCGGGTTTAGCCGAACTTGGATTTACACGAAATTTAGAGTGAAGTACGTTATATAAGTACTTACTCATTGCATTACTTCACGGTCAGAAGGCACGAAAAGGACCTGGAGCAAACAAAAGAATTCTACCCTGATACCAGTAAGATTTTAGAAAATTTAGCTACTGAGTATGCAGAGATATTTCTACCAGCCTATGTCTTCTATTTCTTTAGACTATCCTCCGGAGGAAAAACTCTAGCTAAGTTCATTGAATACCGAACATGTCTCTTGAATCTTCCTTCCAAATTGTAAGACGGTGAAGAAAAAAACATTTCGGCGAAGGATGCTAGCGGGACTCAAACCCCACACTTATGGCACACAACCCAGCCACTAATCCACTACATCTCCTTCCTAATTACAAACTGGATCTAATCTAGGCTTTTACAACATGCGGCATAAATGAGGAGAATGAGGAAAGTGTTGTAAGTATGATTTCACGCTACCTCGCTCGCCCGGGCTTATTTGGTTCGAAAATATAGAATGTTCTTCCAGAGCTGCGCACTGCTCAAGATATACGAAACCTCGATACCACCCAGCTACCTCGATCTATATACAATTACGTGCAGGCGTCATGCAGCTCGTTCAGCAAAACTCCGGCTTCCGCGTTATCACACTGGGTGCACAGTAGAATAGATAGCCAAAATGCTCAGCTAGTTCCTATCATCCACCATGTACGGCCATACACATGTTCAGATGTAAGTCCGAGACAGAAGCTAGCAAAAAAGGCTCCACTGATAATACGCATCATTTCCCAGTGTATTCATAAGAAGACTGCCGACAGAAGTCCAATTCAATGGCAAACATCTTAATGGCGACAAAGATAAGCAACTTCATAAAAGTCGACTGTACTTGCCCACAAGACCAACAGACAGGACGGCAGAATACTGACTCAAAGTCAGGCCAATGGGCAATCTCTACAGCCCTAACCTAAGGGAGGGCTCACCGTCAATATCGGGATATGGCATGTTCGATGGAAGAAACGAGGTCATTGCTCTCGTCTTCGCTGCCACGGCTTTGTATTTCTCTCTCGCAACAAAGAGGAAAGAGTATACCGATATTCCCGTCGATTCTGCGGTACCTCCACACTATCCGAACGTGGTGAGTCCTAATATCAACCCCAAATAGGTAGAGGGGACGTACAACAGTTCTTCAGATGGAACAGGTATGGTCACGGTGGTCCCAGAAATGATCATCCGTTGCACCTCCGGAGGATCTTTAATGCCTTCCCATTTGGCAAAGTTCACTTCACAACCAGCAAATGCAGCAAGCGTGTGACCTCCTTTCTCAAGCCCAATGAGAGCATTCATTGCGGCATACACGTCCGTAAAGAATACGATGAGCGATGAATAGGGCACTGGACTAGAAGATCGTCAGTTTCTTTGCATGTAACATCAAATAACCAACACGAACACTGATGCGCGGTGGCGGACAAACATCACTTCGCCGAACTGCGACAAGAGCGTTTGCACCAGATGAGCCTTGGCATCCTTGGCCTTTTTGTTCCGCAAGCCTATCCACAATGCCCGTCTTGCTCCCAAATTTAGAGCAAGCATCGTCATGGGATGAAGGTTGGGTGTCTCAACTGCTGTCGCAGTAAGATTTTTCTGCTCCGCTATTGGCTGGAAATGCGACAAGAAGGTATCGGCTTCGTCTTTGTCAAAGAACTCGATATCCTAGAGAGGCCATGAGAAAGTATTTTCGCACATGTTGAAGGACGCACCATCGTTTCTTTATTCGCATCGTGACGGAGACTTAGCCCCGTAGAACGTTTCACCGCGCGTAAGGTCGTCAAGACGTGATCCTCGACTTGATTCCTTTGAATTCCAGTTATATGTACAGTCCGCGGTGTCGTCCCCACAGGGTCAGGATCTCTGCGAAACGCGACCTTATGCTGTTGGAGAGCCTCGTATGCCTAAAAGTAGACATAAGAAACTAGGGATATACAAAACGACAGAATTAATCACCTTGATGGCATCCGCAATGTTCAAAAAGTCCACGAGTCCTCTGTTCTCCCTGATACCCGTGAAGCAGACGGCTCCATATGGCGTAAAAAGATCTTGCAGCGCCTGAACAGTCCATTCTCCCGGTATTTCGAGGCGTCTGGATGCATGCCAGGCACCAATTCTCGCAATGATTCCGGCATCCACCACTGGACGAGACGGCCCCACAAAGCTCATTTGCTCGTCCTTGAACCGTTGCATCTGGTGCCAGCGCCCTTTACGTTCTTCGGCATCGACGGGGCGAAAAAAGCGCAGGTCCACAGAGTTTGGTGAAAAATCAATTCTTTCAATTCTGTAGGCGCCCTGGTTGGAGAGGAATTCGGTGACATCGTAATTGTTGGGTAGATGATCCACACGGAGAACGCGTCTTCGCCTGCGTCCACCGTCGCCTGTCTCAGGACTAGATACTCTGGCAACAAAGTGTCGTCTTGAAGGTCGCGGACATGATGTGAAAAATGGCAGCACTGTCCTGGGAGAGAGAGACACCATAAAAAACTGATTTGAGGTTTTTGCTAAATTGAGCACAGAATACTTAAATAAATGGACTTAGTAATTCCTTTTTTGAATATCCTAACCTTTCCGGAATCTTGACCATTAAATACAAATGCTCATACCAAAGCTTAATTAGCTGCAGCTGATTCACGACCGTAATTATTCAATTTAATTGTCGGTACCAAAGTGAAGTCATCTCGGGACGGAAGTCCATCGGATCTCACTCACCCCCAATTTACTGACCTTGTAGGTGTTCGTTTGGTACAGACATAGGTGGTGTCTATCCTTATAATATTGAAGAAAGCGACAGAACCGTGACCAATGCCATCTGTTAGTATGTCAAATGTACAATCCAACTCAAATCATATATAACTTCGTCTAGAGTAGGTATCTGAAATCTTTGTTCTGGATATCTGTAAGATCAAGGAATGCCTTTGAGAGCATGTATATCAGCCAAGCTCGAAAGAAGAGTGAAAGAAACATCAATACCTTGTCGATTTTTCTCTCCTCCGTCGTTCCATCAGCGTTTACATGCGTCACATACACATCGTCAAAAGTATCATCGTGCCGATTCATATCTCGTCGCTTATTCTCGGCGGAAAGCATAAACCGGAGAATGAGAAGAAAGATCCCAGATGCTAAGTTGCATGCTGCAAGCAAAGCCCATGGAACATGATTCCTGAGGAACGGTCATGTCCTAGCAGGGGAGCAATCAGAACTTCAGGGTCGTACCTCGGCTGGTATTCCTTTTTCCACACAAATGGGCCTGCAAAGTTACCCACACAGTATCCAATGAGGACCAGCGCATTAGTAGTTATCCCTGCATCAGAACGTCTTAATTGTACGATATACCTGGTAGGGGTGAGGGATCACTCACGCTTTGTATGTCCCGACGTTAGACCGCTCACCCATCCGAGAAAGATGGGAAATGGTGCGATGGCGAAAACTAGGAGATATGGATAAATGAATCTGAACGAAAAGGAGATACTCACTTGAAACCCAATAGGAGAATAGCAATCCAACCTTGTTGCTCGAAGGGAGTAGATTTACTAGCAGCGCACCCAAGATTGCGACTATATACATCAGAACCCCGGCGTAGCCACGCCCAACGGGCTTAAGCGAAGCGAGGGTAATTCCCAGCCATATCGTCAAGACTGCGGATTGCGTCAGCTCCACAGCACGCATCTACGAAAAGTGCGTAACCCACTTTCCACGACACCGTCGACACAGCCGATCAAAGTGGTCTGGATGGTACTGAAGCCAAATTGTTTGACAATAAGCTGCCGTTGGTTCGTGAGCTGTATATGGAACATGTGGATTAGTTCCTTCCAGCTTTGCAGCGTGTAATACGTGACCCACTGAGTTCACGATATTGCTGGGTCGGAGAAAAATAATGGATCAGCATCTGTCCGGATAGAAGAGTAGAAGATGCACGTACCTAAGAGCAGCAAACAACACCATGATCCATATTTTCGGGTCTTTAAACGTTTCAATAAATCTAAGTTTGTCGGCTTATGCATATGGAGCTATGACAATGGCAAAGAACAACGCACTGATCACGTTTCCACGTCTTATTTTCTATACCCGTCTGATTGACCTTGATCCTTTGTACGACTTTGATGCGTTCATCCGGGGTAAGAAAACGTGCAGTAGTCGGAGAATCCGGGAAGAAGAGCCTAACGAAGAAATGAGCTGCGGTCCCGAGACCGTACCTAACAATGCCGCTCACCAGAAGATCACAGACGAGATAAGTGTGATCAGGCCGGTAATGATCATTAACCTGCGATGATCGTTAGCGTGCCTAGCAATTAAGGCCCGACGGTGCTTTCACTAACCATTGCCACGGCAAGAAGCTGCCTGTCTGAAGGATATGTGAACGATCAGAAACGGGGGTGCATTGAATCCACAGTACCGACCCTGGTGTGCAGAACGCCAAATGCGACGAAACCCAGGACGATGATGGCGAAGCCATTCATTAGGACTGAGTTTAGAAACGGAAATGAGAAGCCGTCGCTCGTTTTCAAAACCCGATCGATACTTACACCAATAACCGGTGCGTTTTGTTTGTTCTTCCCGCGTGTAAAACATGGAGGTCACCTAACCGACTCAATTTCGGTGCTTTTGGATTCGGGAAAAGAAGATGCGACGTACGATCATGAACCCTGGAGTGATCGCGCCTTCACATACGCCAAGGATGAACCGGACAGCAAATAGGCCACCGAACGACGAGCATGCAGCGTGGCAGATGAGAGCGACGGACCAAATGAAGATGTTTATACTGCCGCGAATCAGAAAGAGCATGGGAGTCAGTCATAAGGCCTGCGTTACCTCATCCATTTTCCTACGGGAAATCGCTGGAGCGCAAGGCTTTGAGGGTACTGGGGGGAATGGCTGTCAGGGTCGCGTAACCGCAAGGCGAGCATGACATACTTCGAAGACAAGGTAACTGAGATAAAATACGGAGCCCAGCCAGTTAAACTGCGTCTGGTTCAGGTGGGCACCATTTCTGGAATATTTTGAGTCCTTTCAGGGTGACGAGAACAGGTAACGTACAAAATGCCGAGAATGGAGGATTGTCCGAGCGTTGTCTTGTCGGCAAATGTCATCCTTGGCAACATTAGCCCCTCGTTACGAGTAGCACATCGGTGGTAGAGACATACAGATACAGAACTGCGATGAATATCAACTACTTGACGTTCAGAATGGTCAAGCCAGTACTCACGGCACATTAAAGGTAAAACATGCTTGTCAATCTTCCGCCTTGGATGAAGTCAATACGATGTAACACATACAATAACACAGCATACCTCAGTCTCGCAGCTTCCTTAGGATCCAAGCTGACCGACTCCACGGCAAGCTGAGCAGCAACATCGGCCTCGGATTCGTTCAAACCTAGATGAGGGTGCTTTTCCCACTGCTCACTAGCAGTATCCATGTAGGGGATAATGGGGGGAAGAAAGATGGGAGCGCGTGTGATGCGAGAACGAACATTTCTTTATGAATGATTCTGTGAGGAAGATAAAAAAAGAGCTGTTGACTCAAAAAGGGTTTGTAAATCATCTGCCACCCACGCTGATGAGCCCTGAATTCGGGTTCCCACATTACGCAATATTGCAGTCTTTCGATTCCTAATGTCTGCCGATGAAAACGCGGAACACATAACAGTCCATATGGGGACCGTATCACGTTCTTGGCGCCGTGATTTCAAGGAGGGGATGGAGGTTCACGGCTCCTCAGGTCTCCGATTCCTAGAATACTTTGTGGGACGGAGGAAAACCGGAACTTTGGGACGATCTAGTGCCTTTTTGTGTTGTTCAGACGATCTTACTAGATTCTAAAGCCTTACTTGATGCAGGTCGCCAAGGGTCTTTCCAATCGGACAAAGCGCATGCTACTCTATGAATTCGAAGATTCGCTAGCAATAATTGGCTCTGGCCAACCTTTCCTTGATGGACCTGAGAGCGACATGTATACCGAAACAGTCCTATAATTATAACCTTTCTACCAGGTGGCTTCAATGTCTATTCTCAAAATCGTAGTCCTCCACTCACTGCTAGTCTCGGGTTCTGGTAGTCGACACCATTAGCTTGGTTGCTCCCATTTGGTGCATAGCTTGTGTACCGCGGACCACTGGCACTCGGAATCTACGGATCTACGTTATAGCTGTGTCTGTGACTTCATCATGAACTGAAGCATAGCCTTATCAAGGTTCATCTGAATGAATATCATCCTGTCACCGTGATTCCCTGGACGACGCAGGAGCTCGAGCCTGTCCAGACGCCATAACCTCACCTTCGAATGACGATGGTTGAGTAGTCCTTTGGATTTTTCCATGCTACTTCTTTCATAAGACACGGCATGGTTGAATGATAGAAGAAATATCAATGACACGTCTGCCGTCACTAGCACCTACAAATAGTCAAAGATCTGTTCTCTCGGCGGACTGATGTATCAAAAAGTTAGCGTCCGTGGACTTGTTGCAACTCGCTGCCTAGGGGCGCCCGGGGACGTAAAACCTGTGCTTATCGCACCACCTAGAGCGTGAAAAGGCTGCCAGTAAAATTGACATGTCACCCGGTCACCACCGAGCCAGTTTCATCCATTGTAGCTGCGACATGTTAGATGCCCGGGAATCAAGCTTGTTGGAAGAGGTCAAAAGCACCATTCCCAATGCTATTGAAAACGTTTCAATCAGGGCGACACGGTCAATGTCATCCTCTACATCACGCGCTGTCAGGGACGAGACACATTGCAAGATGCGGAGGGGCATGTGCCAGACACTAAGACGCCGCGCTGATACTCAGTAGCTGCTGTACGTGAACGATTGAAAGCTAATCACCCTTGGGTCCGGCAACGTGAAGGCGAGGAATATTTATTCTGGGCGTCCGAGATCGGGGATGCACCAATAATGTGAAAAAGCCGCAAACCACTTCAGCACCGTCAAGTTCGTATCCAATCAGCCGGTACCGCAGCGGGTGCGGTTGGATGGTTGTTGAGGCCAATCATCAAGTACAGCCTTTTTTTGTTAAATGAAAACTGATTTTCCGAACCACATTTGACGACAACGAGGCAGAAAAGCACACTTCTGCATCATGGACTGGTGATCAGATAGGTGATGGGTAAATTTCGGGACAAGTTCAAAACGATGGCTCATCAGAAAATCAGCCCGCTGCTGTTATTCTACCTTGAGTGGCATCTGGAACCTGGGTTGATAGTAATTGAGTTGGAGAATCGATAAGTGCCTTAAATGTTTTCCATTTAGTAACCATTTGGGCAAAAAAAATTCAATTGGTAGTGCCTTGGAGGCAAAGGCAACAGGGATCAATTAGTCGAAGAAATTGGGCTACTGATCCTGCCATTCGTACGAACCAACGATAGCAGTCTTTCCCACGAGAGACCCTTGATTCGGCGCAAGGATGGTCATCTTACGTTGAGGGATGTCCAGCTTTGTTCTGCAGAGGATCAGCGAAAGCCGCCCGGGCATGTCGAAGGAGAAACGCACATCACCAGAAACCCCACCACTGTGAGGTCGAGGATCTCTTCGTCATATCGCTCGTTCTCGTCCGGGTTGAAGGGGGATAGAAGTGCGAGTACGGCATTCAGGAGGCCAGAACCCGCCTGGCTGGGGTTGACGAGCACGGGCTGGGTCTCTGAGACCACGCGTTTGGCGCCTACAGGGAGCGCGTCTGAGGGGGCCATAGTTGCTGTGAAGGCAAAGAATGAGGGTGTATAATTTGAGGTGAAAAGAACGACGAGAACCTGCACCGATCCGGTATATAATGAGATCATCAAAATTGATGACGGAAGACGACGGAGACAGTATCACGTCTGTGAAAGTGTCGGCGTTGACAGAAGAAGCTGGTATTCCTGCCGGGGGCTGTATGACTTGGCCATACATATATGTATGCATTTGATAGTTGTGTACCCGTTCCCGATATCCGTGATCAAGTTCGACAACCTGGTAATTGTGAGTGGAGAAGAGGACGTGGTGATAGATCATCGTACGCCGCCTGACTTTGGTATCTTCACTACCGTAAGCCGAGATCCGTAGGCGCGTTGCATTTCAACGTTCAGTTTTTCGTGCCCCACGACGAGAATGACATTGACTGCTCTGTGTATTAGATATGACGCTTTCAAGAAGAGAACAAAGGTGTTTCTCACTTCGGAAAGACTCTATACAAGCTTTTATTAGTCTCTGTCGGTGCTCAGCAGATGACGCGGGGCCAGAACCCAAGGACGAAGGGGTATCGACAATGATGCCTGCAGCGCCTCCTAAAAGATGTTCATATAAACGATATATACGAGTTTTGGATAGTACCTCTGGGATCGTTGTCCTGCCGTTCTCGAACATTTTCACCGAGGTTACGGATGAGTCTGTCCATCAAGAGAGTATTCTTCCTGGTTTCCTGGTGCCCATACCAATATACAAGTGGCAATAGCGCATTCGAAGACAAAGATGTTGGCGCCGAAGTAGCAGCCGTACCGAGGATATTCGCGGGAGAAGATGTCGGTAGGGGACTGCTCACGGGTGCAACTGACAAAGCACCAGGCGCGGACCAGCCCCCCTCGCTCGGATCAAGGTTCACTAGAAGCGGGGTCCATCCCTGTCCAGCACGAACCGCATAGTTGACCAAGATCTTGCACACACTCGTCTTGCCGGAGTTTTCGGGTCCCAATATCAAGACACGCGGCGGTTCGGCATTAACATCCGACTTTGTATCCGGAGGAGGTGATCCGTTGAGTGTCCGTAGGGCTCGTACCCGCATCTGTTCAAAGGCGACATGTAGATTTCCATAGGCGTTCATCGGTGTTTCTTCAGACACATAATCCGTCGATGGATGGCCAGTGACGTGGAAATAACAGTTAAGAACGACGTACACTCTGTAAGAAAAAGAAAAAAAGACTCATCTCGATGATACAGCCCTGCCAGGTAAATATCGCTCCTTTACATTCTGCACCAAAGACGTACGTCTGCCCTTCTACAAGCTCGAATCCGAATATTTCAGCGTGCCCACGCGACAGCTGGATGCCTTGTGCGGTCAGAGAAATGCGAGGAAAGTATTGGCGCGGACCTGCCTTGACTGCGAGGGAAGTACCGGGATCGAGTTCGAATCTGTACTCCGTCTCGGGCTCCAGTACCCATTCTTTCGTTTCAGGTGTATCTTCGGTCATGATGAGAAACAGATTTCGTTCACAATGGCCGTAGAGAAACGCAGAATCAAATACACCGATTGATTTTCAGAACTGTAGAGAGCAGGGTGCATCCACGGGAATGACGTAATTTATTCTAGTACACCGTGGGAAACAGCAGCATTCTATTAACTGTGTACAGTGAAGGTATCTAAAGTTTCGAAAGATCACGTCCCCATACACCCCGGATAATCCAATCAATCATCAGTAGTGCCCGTGTACGGACGGAGACTTGTTCGTTCCAATATACACTTCTCCATGCGTACATTGCCGCCAGACCCCCCATGAACGAGTATTTTCCTAGGTCAAAAACGGCCGCGTTCCCGATATAAGCTAGACTACCCAAATGCTTATACCGGAAGGGCCCAGACAGCTTCTCTTCTGCCGCTGTAGGATCAAAGCCTTTTGTTGCAAGGTCTTCTTGTTGGCGCGCGAGCTTGTGGAGCTTTTTGCCAATATATTTACCCTGCTGAGAAGCCACTTGGGCGGTCTAAAAACGAGATAAGGATGGCTTATTTTGGAATATAGACAGCGAAAAGTACCGCAGGGAGAGAAGTGATCTTGTTTCCGATGTCTTCAAGCAATCGAACCACTTCGTTGAGTGAAAGACTGTCATCCGCGTCCGTGTCGTACATCTCGAACAGCTCCCTGACCTGCGAAACGATCAGCGCCACAGAACACACTAGCCGCCATGCATACACACCTTGGTAACATGATCCTCAACCATAGGAATGCGCTGCTTTATCCTTGACACTGGACATAAAATCGTTATAATCTATACGTAAAAACGATTTTGTTCGGCGTACCCATGATCTCCCACTCCTCAAAATCGATCTTCCCATTCTTGTCGCGATCTGCATCATCCACTAGCTCCATAAAGTGACTGATAATGGATGTCTCAATCTACAAGTGATGAGGCTCGCGACTTCAAAAAGGATCAGAAATCAAGACTTACTGTCGCACAATCGCCAACAGCATACACAGTTCCTAGAGGTGCACCCTTCACCCTGAGATGGGCATCGACTTCGATGGCCTTTTTGTGCACTTGGTTGGGCAGTAGGTCCGTCACACGCTTCGTGAACGGGTTCATCGCGATACCCGTGGACCAAAGTACGAAGTTGTGGGGAATGGCGTGCTGTTCCATCTCCCCGTTGGGTCCCCGCTTGCTGTAAAGAACGTACTCAGGATTGACGGCACCAACCCTTCATGCCGAATTCAGATATGATGCATGACAGCGACTTGGTTGAGACTGACCGCGCATTGGTAATAAGGTCGACACCATCTCTATTAAATTTGGCTTCTGCATAGTTGGATATAGCTTCCGAGTACTGGCATACCTTCAATGAAAAGAGAGCGTGGTGGAAAGAAACCACAGACCGTGTTCAAAATATGTTCCCTAGATTGAATTACATGAATAGACACTTCCTCTCGACAAATTTTTGGAAACTAGGGGAAAAATCAGGCAAAGAAATCACGGATGAAATACTGCAAGTACGAATTTCATGATATCTTCCTGGCAAAAGTCGTAGATTTCCTGTGCATGATGAGTATTACCATTATAAAGTGAAGAAGAACGCTCTTACTGCAGCAGTTTCCACCCCAGTAGGACCACCTCCACAGATGACAAAACTGAGTAGACGTTTACGCTCTTCTGGAGTTGTTGTAGGCAGACTCGCAGTTTCAAAGTTATCTGGCAGGACATGAGCTCGAGGATAGAAGATGAGAAGTGCAGTACTATACCCATAACACGTCGCCGAATGTTCTGTGCATCACCAATCGTTTTGAGTTGGAAACAATGCTCCAATCCAGGCACACCGTGTGTACTTGAAGTTGATCCGACGGCAATGATAAGTTTATCGTAACTAGACCACCATGAGATCAGCGGACAAAGAAAAGTGTCTGGGCGCACGGAATATATATGCGACACGGTTTTCCACTAGCACTCAAGGTCTCCACCTCTAGCAGCTGTTCAGACATACTCAGATCGACCGCCTTGCCTTGTACAAAATGACCTCGAAGCCGAGCAATGATCTTGCGAATGGGTTCAATCAAGGACCGCACTTGGACGGTACCCACGGCAGCAGCTACACGGCATGTGAGAACACCGCACCGCAACAAAGCGCGCCCGATTCACGCACAAGGAAGAAGGGGTGTAAATGTCGTGAAAGTCTCCGATGAGACAACGGTTACATTATAGTCTCCAGGGTATAATTTTTGCAAGACGCCCATGGCCTAAACGAAAACTCAGCACTATGGGTGCAAAAGAAGGTTACAATGACCCACCCCCCATCCTCCACCAACAATGACAAGCTTGGGTTTCTCAGCTAGCTCCCTGTGCTCCTCGTCATCCTCATCATCGACCTGTAGACTCACAATAGGAAGGTTATTGGGCCCACCGCGTTCCGGGTACAAAGCGAGGGGTGAACGCGGCACCCGCTCCGCGTGTTTCTCGGTGTACGTGAACGCGTCGTGGACGAAGATGCCAGCACCAATGGTCACGAGACCAAAGACAGACGACAAAATAAAATAACTTGTATATTTGGCGTATTTTTGCACTCGACGTAGGGCCCGTGGACGATCTGTTGAGGCTTCAGCTTGAGTGGACGCATTTCTGAGAGCCCAGTGAGGTATTTTCGCTGTCGTGGGGACGTATAGACTACGCGACGTCGCACAGCAGCGCCGTGCCAGCATTCTACGAGAAGATATAACTTAAGCGGAGACCGAGAAGCAGCGTGGTGGTGGTAAGGAATTGAGTTAGGCGACTCCAAAACAAACGGTCTTGTTGACGTCACGCGGCTAAATTTACATTACGGTCAACTACGGTGAACCAAATAAGAACAAGTTTAACCTCTTCCCAGTCCTGGGCGATGACAATTTTTTAGACCTCCCTCTTCAGCCTCCTGGCAAGCTGTATTGGGTTTTCTGGAAGATCATAGTGCTTAAAGAGGTCTATGATTCTTCAGTCATGGTACTACAGTCCACCTGAGGATTAGATATTTGGCCTACGAGTCCGACGACTCAAGAGTCAGCTCTACCCTTATGCGTTATGACCTGGTGGTTATTCGCGTGAGGTACGGGTTGGAGTCCTGCTTGCGTTATTTGTTATAAAACCCTTTTTTTTACCATCCTCCAAACACAATCCGAGGAAGACAGGTTCAAGCAATAGGCCGTTTCGAATTCCTCTAAACTTTCATCTTCAAGTGTCGATTGATCAATTGCGCACTCAGTCCGATCATTTCAACAAGTCATTTAGCCGCTCTTCCTTCTTCGACACTACTACCTTCCAAAGGTACGTGCGGCAACTAGCAGGTCATTTTCTTTGCTTTGATATTGACCTAATGATTTATTTGTTCTAAAGCAGGACCGAGGTGTCACCACTGAACTTGTAACCGCTATCCCAGTGCTCGTTATAATTGAAGATGTGGGTGCACTTCCATCGTCAACACCTCACTGCCGACATGGACTGAGGGAGATGGACACGAGATAACCCGCAAGGAGCAAGGCTTTGCTTGCTAGTTATGATACTTACATCCATAGAACCTAACAAAGTAGTATACAGGACGATCTGATCATATGCCGGTGTACTAGCGTATAGGATTTATGTTATCGTACAAATGGGAATCAAAAAAATTAATGCACTAGAAAATAATGCATAGTCGAGTAAGTCTGGCTCTTTCCTACCCAATGCCCCCCTCGTTGGCTTCTGTCTCCGAATGTAGCTGGAATGAACAAACTGAACCCCTCTCTCTCGGTCATCTACGGTACTGTGCAGCCAATACAATGACGCAGAAGCTTAAGTTTTGCTCCACGAGTGGCATCAGGCTTGTACCCAATTTCATATTTATGGAGGTAACGGTTCAGCTGGGTGGTGGGGAGGTTTCGTATATCTTGAGCCGTGCGCAGCTTTGGAAGATTCTATATTTCGGAACCAGATGAGCCTGGAAGAGCGAGACAATGTAAAATTATGACTTTCGTAAAGAGTAGGGTCCTCCCCAAGAGGAGTAGGTAACACTTCAAAGGGCGCCAAAATGCCGTCGGCGTAGAAGCGATTATGGCTTTGCACAAAAGCTTAGAAAGTCGATTGACAGAAACCCGCTAACATACGTAATTGTATGGCAAGTACCAAGTTACGGACGCTGGCCTCTGCGATGTCGATGAATGCTACAAATCTTCGTGCCCACTCCCCAGGCGGTGACTGTCGCAATTTCTCGATCGATGTCTTCATCATTCTGGCTAATCTCGTGAAGATAAGTTGTTCAATGGATGTAGAATCTGGAATTTGAATGGCGGGTGGGAGACGGCATGATAGACGGAGGTTCAAGGAATTAGTGTAGCCTCTGAAGGATGCATTATAGAGTGCTTTGATCCATTGAGATGAGAGAAAAGAGTCTTGGAGGTCAAAGCCTGTCCAACTCCAAGGAAGGATCCGGCCCGGTGTGAGTTCGAACCTTGCTTGCGTCATTCGTCAAAATGTTTTTGTTCCCCTTTCGCCGTCTTTCTAACACAATCTGAAAAAACATACCCAGTAAGCATCGGCCTTCGCTAAGAGTGTTTTTCCTCCGTAGGATAGATGAAGAAGCAGGCAAACGACGCCCGGAGTAGGCTCCGTTGGTCCCCGTTAGTGGACCTGGCGATAGGCATCTTATTCCTGGAGGGCTTCGCCACAAGAGCAGTCAACGTCCTTGGAGCAACGTACTTCCTTTCAAGCACTGATAATGCGAATCGATACAAATGACCTGTGCGAGGATCTGGTATAGCTGATGGATCGTGACAATACTTCAGCGAGCATCGAGTTGGTAAAGATGAACGCACTTGACTGTGGTGGACAGGTTACCTCAACCGCGTGTGTTAGTAGTGTTAAATAATGATGGCGGCTCGCGTACGTTTACGGAAAGAGCGCTTTCGGTTTTGTGCTCTTGATGTGTAGGACGTAACACGACATGATATGCATCCACAATCACCGCATTCATCCTGCGTAGTGTTTTTCCTTGCAGGAGTCAGGCAACAAGAAAGTTGCAGAGCATCCTGGCGGCCGAAAGGGACTTGTCCGTGGCTCCTTCTTGGCGGTGTTCCGTTGACTTCCGCAGTTCCGGCTACATTTCACAATTTCCAAGAAAATTTACTAAATCACCCCAGGAAGCCATACGTCCCAGTCAACCGTAAGGAAGCAGGAAAATAAGTATTGTTTTGATTTGAATTCGCGTGAAGAGCCAAGTGTAGGATCCAAACATCATCATGCAAGTAAGTTGTTAGGTATAGCACCGTTGAGCTCTTTTACGGTCTGCAGTCCCATTTGGTGAGTTTAATTGCCCATCTCCTTAGCGAGTTGCTCAGCCTTAGCCTTAACGTCCTCAATCGTACCAGCCTGAGGAAAGAAACGTCTCGTGAGATGAGCCACCATACATACAACGGACGTACCATGTAGAAGGCAGATTCAGGGAGTGAATCATGTGTGCCAGAAAGGATCTCCTTGAACGACCGGACAGTGTCCTTCAATGACACGAGTTTTCCCTCATAACCAGTGAAGACCTGTGCGACCTGGAAAGGTTGCGACATGAAACGCTGGATCTTACGAGCACGCTCAACCTATACGAAAGACATAAGTCAAAAAGACACCGAGTGCGGCTAAAACATGGCCTACGGTAAGCTTGTCCTCTTCTGACAACTCGTCCATACCCAAAATAGCGATGATATCCTGGAGCGACTTGTAATCCTGGAGAATCTTCTGGACGGCGGTGGCAACATCGTAGTGCTCTTGTCCGACCTGTTGACAGAGGCATTAATGGTTGGGACGCTCAAAGCGAAAGGCAGAACACATACAATACGAGGGTCCAACATACGAGACTTGGAGTCCAGAGGGTCAACAGCAGGGTAAATACCAAGTTCGGCAATACCACGAGACAACACAGTGGTAGCGTCCAAGTGAGCGAAAGTCGTAGCCGGAGCGGGATCAGTCAAATCATCAGCAGGGACGTAGACAGCCTGGACGGAGGTGATGGAACCCTTCTTGGTAGTAGTAATACGCTCTTGCCTGAGACATAAGCTGCATCAGCGACGGAAAAAGAAACAGGAGGCAGAAGACGTACATGGCACCCATATCAGTAGAGAGAGTAGGCTGGTAACCGACGGCAGAGGGGATACGACCGAGCAAGGCAGACACTTCGGAACCGGCCTGGGTGAAACGGAAAATGTTGTCAATGAAGAGCAACACGTCCTGACCCTCCTCATCACGGAAGTACTCGGCGATGGTCAAACCAGTCAAGGCAACACGGGCACGGGCACCAGGGGGCTCGTTCATTTGACCGAAGACAAGAGCGACCTTGGAGTCACCCTCGAGGTTGATGACACCAGTTTCAATCATTTCGTGGTAAAGATCGTTACCCTCACGAGTACGCTCTCCGACACCTGGAGCAGTGAACATAAGCAAGAATACCGCTTGACAAAAACTCCGTAAACGTACCGCAGAAGATAGAGAAACCACCATGGGCCTTGGCGACGTTGTTGATGAGCTCCTGAATCAACACGGTCTTACCGACACCGGCGCCTCCGAACAGACCAATCTTTCCACCACGAGCGTAGGGGGCAAGGAGATCGACGACCTTGATACCGGTTTCGAGAACCTCGGCCGTAGTGGACTGATCGACGAAAGGGGGAGGATCGGCGTGAATCGGAGAGAGCTTCACACCTTTGATGGGACCACGTTCATCGATGGGCTCACCAATGACGTTCATGATACGACCAAGAGTAGCAGTGCCGACGGGAACAAGGATAGGTGCGCCGGTATCGACGACCTTTTGGCCCCGAACCAAACCCTCTGTACCGTCCATGGCAATGGTACGAACCGAGTTCTCACCCAAGTGGGACGCGACCTCAAGCACAAGACGGCCTCCATGGAAATCCACCACCTCCAGGGCGTTGAGAATGGGGGGAAGGTTATCAGTCTCAAACTGAACGTCGACGACGGCACCAATTACGGTTTTCACCGAGCCTATGGCACCCTTTGCCTCAGTCGCATACAGGCGAGCTAGGATGAGATATTAGTATGGGAAAAAAAGGTAAAAAAGGAGAGAAAGAGAGAATGGACCTTGAGTTGAAGGAGCAGCCCGCTGAGGACGAGATAGCGACGGCTGCTGGCGAGAGGAGGAAGAGGCAGCAACCCTAGGGAGACGAGCAGCGGTGGAGAAGAACGCGTTGGTTTTATTGACAGAGGAGACAGCCCGCCTGGAGAGACGGGCGACGGCACCGCGAGAGGTGAGCATGATGATGGTTGGGGTTGAGGACGAACGGGTTCCGACACCACGTAGAAATTTAACGTTCACACACTCCGGCTCCCTCCGCACCCCGACGCATTATTTAATTATTTAATTAGATTTGATGACCAAATACCATTAACTCTCCGGAAAGTCGTCGTATACATCCTCTACATACGGCGAAACCTTCTGGCTCTCATAGATCAATTCTGCATATGCTCGCATGCACTTTTGATCCCGCACCTCCTCTCCAAAGGTTTTTCCAGTCTCAGCTGGCAACCATCTTCGACCCATCAGCTGAGCCGGCTTTCGAGTCTTCAATGCAGCGAAAAAGCTTCCTAATGTCAGTTTCGTAGTACCATCAACCATCGGGGTTACTTGAGAAGCTGGTGATGTGGCGTGAGTTACAAAGTAGTAGACCCCGTCTCTGCATTCGAACAAAAAATCGTCCCTGCAATCACCGTCTACGCAGTACATTATTGGACGATAGGCGGAAAGTCCGTGGGTATAATGAATCATCAGGTCAAATCGTGACTTGCTGTATAGGCCTGCAGAGTCGGGAAACAGGTGATGGCGTAGTGGCCACCGTCCCCAGTCTGAAGACCATCCTGGTGGCAGTCGTTCAGGAGGTAGTCGGTAACAATTGTCGAAAGCCTTTTCTCGACTGATGAACCAGGGCGGTAGTGTCTGGAAAGATATCGGTAAGACGTAAAGAAAATACGGCTAGTCCGACCTTTTGCTGTATACATTTGAGTATTGTCTCTTCCTGGGGTCGTCACATCAGAGAGACCTTTGAACACGAAGAAAAAGCAGCTTACAACATTATACAATCTATCCAGAGTCGCCATCGAGCGAATAGCTACCCGATTTGTACTTATCCTGGTTATAGAATCTTTAACCAGTTTCGCTACTTCAACACGTTGTGGCGACGTTGGGAACTTTTCATAAAGACGGCGGAAGAAGGTGTCTAAGGACTCGACATGCATCTGAAAGATGGCTTGTTCGATGGACCCGAAATAAGCAATGGGAGCGAAGGCGTACCCTGTTTATCTTCTCTTTATATCGTTTATTGATACTTCTTGATGATCCCGAGGCGTTTCGTGCGGGACTAGTATGTATGCTTCTAACATGTTCTGCAGGGAGAGCTGGGGTACTTGGCCCCCATGGGGCCCAACTTTTGGATGCTTTGGCAGTTGCGCGGGGTGAAATAGAGGACGTTGCGATGAAGGATTTCAGCATCTAATTATTGAAAAAGTAAGTTTAGAGTTGATAAAGATAAATAATACTCACAAAGTGTCCTATTTCAAGAAAGTGTTACAAAACAAGTCGCAGATTTCACTAACAATTTTGGCGATGAAATTTGAAAAACATGCGATTAACGGTCACGGGGTCTGGACTTGAGCGGACTCAACAGCCTGAGCCGGCTCCGACTTGACTTGCAACCACTAAGTCACGCTTGCTGAACCTGGACAATACAGATGGCGCCTTCGACCACTCGACGACGACCACCAGCACGCCGTACAGTACAGCCCTCCCCTACGAAACGACGACGAGCTGCAACCCCTGGACGTCAGGCAACGCCACATGATGCAGGCGATATCATTCCAGTGCAGAATCCTAGAGAACGAGGAAAGCTGAAGCAGATACCTGAAATGCCGATAGATATACTGTTCGAAGTGAGTGCATACGTGACGACGTGCATGGCACCCTGTGAACGTATCCAGGTATTTTCTCACCTCGACGCCCTCGACATCATGCGCCTGTCAAGAACTACGAAAACGTTGAGGCGTCTCCTGATGCACCAGTCAGCGATATTGATTTGGAAAGCTGCCTTGTCTCGCGATACCCTGCCTCCCAAGCCGGCCGACCTTAATGAACCACAATATGTCAACTTGGCATTTTCTGAACACTGTCATGTACACGCTTTCCTTCACTTATATCCTCCCAGGCGAACTCAGTTGTCTTGTAGGACTGCTTGGCTTCAGGAAAACATATCATTCTATGGACTTTCAGAACTAGATTATGCCCAGTGCGTGATTTGATTGGGACTGCTTCCCGCTTCTCTGACTAGCGCTATCACCAGAACTGTCTCACGAAAGAGTACGCCTTCTATTTCATTGCGTACACATTTCTCACTCATCTTGGTTTTTAGTTTCGTGTACTCTAATGTGCTAGGTCAATTTGGGCCTTCCGTTCCCTTGCAGCACCTATCGCTAAGCCCAGGCATTCTGCGCAATGATCGGACGAGTCTGTTTTTCTTTGCCTTTGTTCAACTTCGGCTCCTAATACTCTCGCAGATTATATTTATATATTCAATCGTGAAGAAGTCCGAGCTCTTGCAAGGGATCCTGAGCTGGACACGCCACTCGGGGGGATGCCTGTACTCTTCGGCGCCGGATCCGAGCATCAAGTTGATGAGGTCGTGCAGCAAAGAGTCAAGGCCAATGAACCGACCCGCCAGGTAAGCACACTGTCTGAAATACTAGACATGTGTAATATTCACGCTATGAATAGTTTGCAGAACAGTGCAGAAACGCTGAAGCACTGCGTGCGGAAAACATAAGGTTAGCAGAAGAAGCTGCTCGTGCTAAGCGAACGCAACAGTAAGTTGGTTCATCTTCTATGAGCATTTCACTGTTCATCTCCTACTAGGATTTTTAAACGACTGTATGATCTTGGTTATAAGGATGAAGTAGCATATCTAGAGGACGACGGTAAAATACTCAGCAATCACACCTTCCTCAAGTCACACAAGGAATTAACAGAACGCGGTACTTTCCAATATCCCTCGCCAACTACTGTTCTGACAGAATCTACAGCATGGGGCTCGATGTTGCCCACTCTTCTCAATCTGCTAGAAGACGCACGCGGGAAAGTACTCAAAAAGAAACGCAAAGCCATTTTCAAAACCAGATTGAGCATCGTCTCCGAGCTTGTCAAAGCCCATGCTGCTGAAAACCCGGATAAGATAACGCCAAGCGCCGCGGACATCTGTGTAATACCCAAGATTAAAGCCATCCTCGAGAACAACAATGTTGAAACCTACAAGACCGAGGAAGACTTTGCCAACCTTAAAGCCGAACTCCCAAAGATCTCCAGAGAATGGCGACGATCGAAAGGAATGTACCTTCTATCTCTTATGCCTGGGAACAAACACGACATCTCGCGACTCTCACTTGCGACAACGTTCTTCAAATGCCATCAGTGTACAGAACCGATATCATATCCGCGGGTGCTTGCACATAAGTGTATGACTGCTCTAAGGCATGGATATCGTAATCGGTCGGACGATTTGGTGCTACTGTGCAAGGGCCTACAAGCAGAACCGTGGAACTTTGACCGTAATGGAGTTGAGTGCTATGAGCTTGCAGGCGGTTGCGCCGTCGACGTCGTTCGGGCCTCTGGACTGAGAGCGGAGAAAGCTACTGTGGAGGATATGGAACGCGCAGATGTATGGTTAGAGTGTATGAATTGCCGCGTTCCGGAGAGAGGGAGTGTTGTCTTTCAATGGCGCCAGGCGGTAAGTGGTTTGGTTTGTCAGGGCTCAAGGGTTGATCATCTGGTAGATCTTACATGGACTTCAGCACGCTGAACGTGACTTCGTGGCGGTCTGGCGCGCACTAGTGAATGATAAGGACACCCAGGCGGCGAGGAACGAAGAGCTTGCAAAGACCAAGGGACATACTTACGACTCTGACGATTATACCTGCCGTCGATGTCATGAAAAGGTGAATCGATCTCGGCTGAGAACCCACTGCCAGGGGAGGTATGTCTGATTCTGTTCTTTTCTCGTCGTTTCAGATTTACTGACTTTCTTGCGGCAGCCATGAAATATTGAACCCGAGCAAGGATGATTTCTCCCTCGACGTGGATGCCTCTATGAGCCAGCAACCGTTTCCTATCCTAATTCCGCTGGTGAGATCTGGCGAATCGGAGGTCAATGAGCTTTTGGACCTTGATCCTATCGTCATTTCGGATTCGGAGGACGGCGAGCCAGAGTACATTGAGATCATGGATGATGACGACGAACCACAAGAAGCGGGTAACAATGTGGATACGGAGTCCAATAAAGGCGAAGGACCGATATTGATTATAGATGACGACTAAGGGAATGGACGAAGGAAATGCTGCTGTATTTGTAGTGATGGTACGTAAATATATAATATATTGCATTTCCTCGGTTATCACAATGAGTGGTACAAAACTTGGGCTAGTTACACAACAACGAATCCTACATCCTTGAATACAGTACATCTCTTTGCACCATTGGTAGTAATATGTAACACTCCAGCGGCTGTAGAGTGGGGATTAAGATTTTCTCCCTCAATATCGTTGGTTCATCACCTCCAACCTTTAAAATAGCCTCAAGCATTGGCCTCTTCGTTACCCGACTTTTTAAGCCTTACCCAGCTTGCTGTAGGCCCTTCACCAGAGTTGCTCTCTACATCTGCCTCAGATCCGCTTTCATTGCCGTCCTCAGCTTCGCTCTCGAGACGCGGCTCGGACTGTGGCTCAACGACTGGATCCATGGTAGGAGAGGGATGACGGACGAACGGCTGAGTAGGGAGGAGTGCGTTGCGTACAGAAATGAGGAAGTACGGGATATTTAACAGAGCATCCAAGATCAGAGATGGGAGAACCGAAGCTAGCTTGTACGTGTGTGCTGCAAAGCCGCATTGGAAAAAAAAAAAGATAAATGGGTAGAGGGAAAAGATGTGCTCACCACCAGCCCCTACCGAAAACCGTTCCCCGCGAAGCCAGTTCTTTATGACCCCAAAGCAAAAATTGAGGCCCAAGAAGGACCAGCCGGATTGTCCATTGCTCACGACACCAACGATATTGTCCACAAAGATTTTAACATCCGTTGACTTACGGGGTACGCCATACCGAGCGTCATTTTGGAAATACCCTGTAAGTGTTTCCCACCTGGACTTGGGTGTGATGGATTGCTGGGCCACTGCGGCGAACCCCGGGCCATAAGTGATCTTCTCAGAAACGCTCCAGCCTTCCATAGCCTTGTAGACATCCTCCGGCGGTAAGAAGTGCGTGGACGGCCCGACATTGAACGATCCGACATCGGCAACGACAACGCTTATGTTCCGCATGGCCTCAGTTTTTCCAGTGAGTGCAGCAACCTGTATCTCGCGACGGAGGACTTCTACTGCGCGAAGGGTACCAGCAGCACTCATACTCTGCAAGGACGAGAAGGGGAGCCCAACATGCGCATCTGTGGCGGGAAGACAGACGATGATGGGTTTCTTGCCTTTGGAGGGGACGTTACGGAGGAGGGGCAGTAAAGACTGGATGACCTGAAGTGGAGTAATTTGAGTAGCTGTGAGGTAAGTAAGGTAGTCTGATTGGAGGGAGATGTGCTCAAAGGGAGCGTGATGCGCCGGGCCGGCTAGCGAGAGTAGCGAGACTACAGCGTGGATGTATGGATGTGAGGCCGGAGATGTGAAAGGATCCCCGGGTGCATTCAGTGGGAAACGCCGGGAGAGAACAGAGGATAATGAACGCAGGAACACCGGTATTGTACCGGGCTGTATACCTTGAGTAAGGAGGTAACCGCGACTGAAACAGGGCGTACCTCAGTAGGATCCAGCACCAGAGCCCGAACGAAGCCATGGCTCTGTCGTTCCAGCAGATCTGCCGCCTCTGGAGTAGAGACACTGGCAATAATAATGTATCCTTTCCGTTCGAGGTCGCTGATGAGCGGTAGGCCCAACGGGGTGTCACCACCAAGAACCACTGGGGAATGTCAGTGCTGCTCGGTATCATCGAGCACCCATCTATCTACTCACCGACAACCTGGCGCTTCTCAGTCGCAAGGGCCTTCAGCCTGCGTGCACGGACCGTGCGCATGTAAACTCCACCATACCCGACTAAGAGCCCAGTGCCGATGACACCAACGGCAATCCCCCCTGTCGTCCACGGATTTCGCTCAATCCAGTCCGTTGTATTCTCTACCCATGTCGCAGGCGGCGGCGGCGGTGGAGGAGGAGGCGGGACCTCAAAGTCGCCTAGGCCCGGGATATGTTTAGGGATGACAGGCCCGTATCGAGTAACGTCGGTCCAGAGCTGGTTGAAGCCGTCACGTATCCTTGGAATATCAGGCGTCGCCGCCGACAGTGATGAGAACAGGATCTCCTCGAGGGCGTCGAGGTAGTCTTCAATTATGTCCATGGTCCTGTCCATGGTGGCAAATCGTAGGAATAATCACAGCGATCGCCGGAATGAATACCGGATCCGGCCCGTCTCCGATAATGCCGGTTCCACTGAAAGAGCTTTTTCACTCTGTACAAGTACTTTCGGTGGCCCCAGTCACCCAATCAACGCTTGCATATTGCACATTCTTTTTGTTTTGGTCTTCATTCTATTCCTCACAGGAGCCACAGCTCATCGACATTGCAGATGTTCTCTGATATAATACTAATCCTAGATGTGTATGGTACCGGTGACCCACAATTGTACATACATTCTCTCTATTTCTTTTTATCTGAAATACACTATGTTAGTGAGCGAAAAGCCCTCCCTACATGACCATCGTAAGTTTTACGAACTGTAGATACTGTTCACCTTGTACATCTTCGTATCGGCCTCTGGCGTAACGTTGGTCCCATAAACACTCTCTACCTTGTACATCTTGGTTGGCAGCTCCTCAGCAGCAGGTGTTACTGCCACAGGAGTTGCCTTGCTAGCCAAACCCGCAGCTTTCCCATCCGGAATCCTGATAAACTTCAACCTCCCATCTGTCCCCTCCCCATCAAAGACGAAATACCCCTTCCGCTCAAACTGCAGATAATCGCCCTTCTTCAGGTCCATGACATTCGCATCAGCTAGGGCGGCTTCACGGAACTCGGTTACAGGGGTGACAAAGTCATTCACGTCGTCGTTCTCCTCGAGCTTCTTCTTCGTGATGAGGTAGTCGTAGTCAAGGAGTGTGACTGGGATCAAAGGGTTCTCGGGCGTAGGTTGAGCGAGCCAGGTTATCTTTTTCTTGGTCTTTTTGAAGTCACCCTCGAGATGGAGATCCATTTCGATGGAAGTGATCTGGCCTGATGCGTTAGTCGTTTTCGACCGAACGATGGCGTTACCCCAGTCCATAAGAGTGACCTATGTGACAATCAGAGAAATAGACATAGATAGGTGTTCAGGTTGCTGACCTCCTCCTGATCTTCGAACGACTGTGCGTCCTCCTGATCGATAAGGATATTTGACGAATATACAGTCTTCTTTTCACCAACATCAGGGTTCTTTTTGTGTTTTGGCACACTTTTCACCCCGGGCGCGCTTGGTCCGCCCTTGATGGTGACAAGGACGCTAGCGCGATATGAGCATGGGGGTGTACGACCACCAGTGAACGACATACCTGTTGGCTTCAACGATTGCCCAGTGACGTGGAGCAACAGGATCGATGACTTTCTTGTTCGTAGCCCAGATGGAATCCCATTCCAACGAAACTATCGCTTGAGATGGACCTTGCAAGAGCATGAACTGGCGAAGGGCCTCGACAGTTAGCCCACGACGTCGGATACCGCGCACGGTCGGGAAACGAGGATCATCCCATCCACGCACTAATCCCGTATTGACGAAATGGTGCAGCTTTCGTTTCGACAGCAAAGTGTAGATGAAGTTGAGACGGCTAAAGTCCCAGATTTGGACGTTGCGGATGCCAAGTGCTTCGGTCATCCAGCGATACTGCGGGTTTCGATCACGGTACTCGTTTGTCCTCAGTGCATGGGTGACACCTTCGATGGAGTCTACGATGGGACACGCGAAATCGTAGGTGGGGTAAACTTTCCACTTATCCCTAAAAGTACATCAAGATTGATCAAGAAATGTCACTGCCTGAGGTACGCACCCAGTACGATGATGAGGCAAAGTGTTGCATCTGTATATGACTGGATCGCGTAAGGCCTTGTTGTTATCATCTACACTCAATTTGGCTCGTAGACACCACCGAAGACCCTCGGGGGATGCTGCGGTCATCTCGGCGAAATGTTTGAGGTTTTCCTCAATGCTGTCGTCACGGTGGGCTGAGGCTATCCCCTTCATACGCTCGTCGCGCATCTAATGAAGGTCTTAGTGCTAATATAAGAAAAGCAAACACGCATCTCTTACCTGAGCTTGCTCAGTATCATCGGTATAAGCTTTACCAGACTTGATGATTTGGATGGCAAAGCCATACAAGGTATCAAAGTAGTCAGAAGTGTGCGTGACCACGTCTCCTTTGATGTCGAGAAGGGAAAGATCTTCAAGGATAGTATCCTCAAACTCAGTCTGCATATATTTTAGTAACAAAATGGGAAAATGAGGGCAGCTCCGTACCGTCTCCTTGCTGGGGTTAGTATCGTCGAAACGGATGATCAGCTTTCCGTTGTACATTTTGGCGAAATACTGATTCAACAGTGCAGCCTTGGCATGTCCGATATGCAAGTAACCGCTTGGTTCGGGAGGGAAGCGAGTAATAACTTCACCCATCTTTGCACCTTCGAGACCAAGGGCAAATCCAGCCGCAACCTTGGTAGATCTAGCCTTGCTAGCTTTTGCGGCTGTCAGACTAGCGAGAGCTGCTTGAGTGGATTCCAAAGACTCCAGATATGAGAACCATCGATTCAGGTGGGCGTGCTTGTTGTTCTTGAGAAGACCGATGATCTTTATATTGCCTGACGTTGTTAACTTTTTATTCTTGAGTGGAAGCGACGATAGTCACCTTTCAAGGTCCCCCACAGTATCCAATCCGATGCAGTAACATCATGTCCAACAAGGAAGGTCCTAAACGCAAGATGGTCATCTAATGAATCAAGAGTCTTGATGATTTCCGGGACCGCAGTTGTAGTGAGCAAGGTCTTTGCTAATGCAAAAAACGTAGCCGTCTAATAAATTTTAGGAAACTGCCAAGGTGGGGAGACTATTAAGATAATTCACCTTGGAGCTATCTTCAGAGAGGCCGCCTGCCTTGGATAACGCGTGGACGATGTCTTCTTCAACGGTGATGGTCGATCCGTTCAGATCCAGGACTGGTCCAGTAACCGCCTCATCGTACACGATCTCAGCTTTTTGGGTATACGCTACTATCGCTACTGCAGCAAAGGGAAAAGGCGATATCTTCGCCGATACGGTCAAGGTCGCCATTGGTGATGGTAGTGGTGGTCAATAAGAAAATGACCTTCAGTGATTCGAAGATCGGCGCAGTCGGCCCTATCGGAATAATCGGATTCCTTCATATTTATTATGCCATTCTATTTTAGCACGCGATCCTTTAAAACTTTTCTTTTCTTCTATCCACCACCATGCCCATGCTGTATGTACACTCGCTTCTACTGTCGATGACTGCCATTTAACCTTTACTGCTTCTAGAGCCGACCCCTCTCAAAAGTACAAGCCGTACACCCCACTGAACCTCAAGGATCGTCAATGGCCGTCGAAAACGTTCACCAAGCCTCCCAGTTGGTTGTCGACCGATCTTCGGGATGGCAACCAGGCCCTGGCCAACCCAATGACCATCGAACAGAAAACGACCTTCTTTAGGGAGATCGTTAAGTGCGGTGTCAAGGAAGTCGAGGTCGCATACCCTGCCGCTAGCGACACTGATTTCTCCTTCGTACGGGGTCTCATCGAAAACAATGAAATTCCTGACGATGTATGGATACAAGTTAGTTCGATCTTCTGTTTTTTAATCCTTGGATGCAAGGTGTATTGAACTCATATTGAGCAAGGTCTTGACACCAGCCCGGGAAGACCTGATCAAACGCACAATTGACTCGGTCGCCGGATGCAAGCACGTCATTCTCCACATGTACAATGCCACATCCCCCTTGTTCCGAAATGTCGTATTTCGCAACTCAAAGGAACAGACCATCGAACTCGCCGCTACGCACACCAAGATCGTCAAACAGCTGACAGAAGAGTGCACCGCAAACTACGGAACTAAATTCCGCTACGAATACAGTCCGGAGACGTTTACGCAAACAGAACCGGATTTTGCAGTGGAGATTTGTGAAGTTGTCAAAGCGGCCTGGGGAAAGGCCGGTACAAATTTCGAGAACAAGATCATCTTCAATCTTCCATCAACAGTGGAGATCGCCCCGCCAAATCATTATGCCGATCAGGTAATATTTCATGATTTCCGATGTTCGCGCACATTCCAACTGTCTTTGCAGATTGAATATTTCTGCAACAAAATTTCCGAGCGGGAGAAGATTCTGGTCAGTCTGCATCCTCATAACGATCGAGGTACGCGTTTATCTCACAGCACCGTCCCCTTTTGCTGATTTTCTTCCAGGAACTGGAATTGCATCAGCCGAACTTGGTTTCTTGGCTGGTGGTGACCGTATCGAAGGCTGCTTCTTCGGTAACGGAGAGCGAACAGGAAATGTCGACCTGGTTAACCTCGCTCTTAACCTGTACTCCCAAGGGATCCATCCCAATCTCGACTTCAGCGACCTACAAACTGCCATCGACGTTGTTACCCAATGCAACGATCTCCCCGTTCATCCAAGACATCCCTACGCCGGTGAACTCGTTTTCACTGCATTTTCTGGGTCACATCAGGATGCCATCAAAAAGGGACTGGAGGCCCAGAAGATACGACACGCGGACGCCGCAGCGAAGGGCGAACCCCAGTATTGGGAGGTGCCGTACCTACCGATTGACCCTGCCGATTTGGGTATGACCTACGAAGCCCTGATTCGTGTCAACTCGCAATCCGGCAAAGGCGGTATCGCCTACCTCATCAAACAGCATCTCCAGCTCGACCTGCCTAGAAAATTGCAAGTAGCATTCTACCAGGTCGTTCAAGAGGTTTCTGACCGTGAAGCACGCGAGATGACCTTGGATGATATAACCACTGCATTCCGAAATGCGTACCACTATGGTGGATCCAAATACAAAGGCCGTTTGTACCTACGGAACTTCAAGGTTTCCACCGAGCCCAACCCAGATCCTTCTGATCAGTCTGGAGACGAAGTTGAGGTGCGCAAGCGGTTCGATGGTACTATATCTGTCGACGGCGTCCTACGCGTCGTGCGGGGTGACGGTAATGGACCCTTATCCGCCCTCCTCGACGCTCTTCACACCTACCTAAGTATTGACCTCTCCCTCCGCGAATACACCGAACACACCATAGACCTCGAAGAGGGCCAAAACGCCCGTGCTGCCTCTTACGTCGAACTCATCCCCGCTGGCGAGCGCAAATCCGTACAGTCATGGTGGGGCGTTGGTGTGGACTCTGATATCTCGGGCGCTGGATTACGCGCAGTGATCAGCGCGGTCAACAATGCCATTGAAGATCGGGAGCTGCCTGAGCTCAAGTTGACAGTCGGGTTCAACGCCAAGTCAGGCCAGGGAGACATAGCAAGTGTTATCATCAATGCTCTCGGTTTAGAGCTCCCGCGGAGATTCCAAGCATCGTTTTTCGAAGTAGTGCAGCGTGCAGCGAGGGATGCAGGTGAAATTTCTGTGGGAGCGTTGACAGAGCTCTTCAAGACGACGTATGATTATGACATCCTGACGCCGTCCGCTAAATTCTCTGTGATCACGTTTAACCTGGAACACGTTGATGCGACCAAGCGCGTGTTGACGGGAGACTTTATTCTATTTGGCTCTCAGAGGAAGGTCAGAGGGGAGGGTAATGGTCCTTTATCATCTTCTCTCAGTGCGCTACACTCTCACATTGAAGGCGCCTTGACAATCCGGGAATACTCAGAGCATTCAATCGGGGAGGGCACTGAAGTCGTTGCTGCATCGTACGTAGAGCTCTTGTATGAACTTCCGGGAGAGAAGAAGAGGAGCTCATGGGGTGTTGCCACGGATGCCGATATTACGGCTTCTGGTATCAAAGCAGTCCTGAGTGCGGCGGGAAGGTTGCAACTGGTATCTAAAAAGGTCGTCAATGGCCATTGAGGGTGGGCTGATAAGAGAAGTTGGATATCTGTGTATTTCTTGAATATAATTGACAAGTGCGCGCTCGAACGAAGAGGCGCTAGCTAACACTTCATTTTTCGTATCTCTGTAACAGGGATGACATTACACGCTGGATCATTGAAGGCTACAAAACAGGTGAAAACGCGTATATAAATCATTTACTACATATCCCAAGTAATTAATGTTGTAGGTATCGTCATGAATGGTCTTAGCTGATAATGCTGGTCATGAATCGTGAATCGTCATTAAGCGTAGTCCCTAGAATGGCAGAAGTACCTTCCACCAGGCGCCTTTCTTTGTGCCAGGTGCAGCGTCTCCTCCCGAAATATTGAACTTGCCAAGAGGAGGAACTGGAAATGGGTCCTTGGCTTCCTCTATAAAACTAGTACCGGCACATAGCAAGGCAACAACCGGAGGGGTAGCGGGCGTGGGAGGCGTGGGGTCGGGTGGAACAGTGGTAGTAGGAGCACCAGTGCTTGGAGAGGAAGGAGTAGAAGTCGATGGCGTTCCAGCGGGAGGTGTAGTGGGCGTGGGTTTGGGAAAGTCGGCTTCCTGCCACGTCCCTGGGAGAAGAGCTACGGGAAGCAACCACGTCGCACTGAGGATGACACCATATCCTGCTGGATATCAGTATGAGACAGCAGAACGGTAAGCAGCGGAACGCACCAACATCATATCCCTTGATAGTGCTCCAGCTCCACGAAATGAAAGAACCGATATACCCAAGATACGGTACAATCTTCTGCAGGAGGAGCAAAGCTGGTTGGACGGGTGGAGGAAATAAGGAAATAGGGATGTGGGTGAATAGCCAAGTCAATGCCGATGCGATCATTGCAGCGCGTTTAGACGCTTCAAGCTGCTCTTGACTAAGGATGGCGAGGATAGGCGGAGGAAGATATCTGAATCCAATAATCAGCCATAATTGTCAAATGAAACTGCCTAGGCACGTACAGACGGTAGCCCCACCACATCACTTGAACCGAGATCTTTGTAGTCGATGGAATCCAAACTCGTGTAGGTGTTGGAGGCGCAGCGGGCTTGTTGCCATCGCCACTCCTTTCCCTGTCCGTACTGCCATCTGCTGGTGCTGGTGCGGACTTCTTCCACCAAGGCCATTTACGTTGCCACAAGGTTTGCGGCCGCAATGGGGCAGTTGGATATGGGGCAGGAACGATGTGAGATGCTGCGATTTCAACGAGAGACTCTTCAGTGGGGAATAGTGGCGAGTACATCATGATGCTGTCGTCCGACCAGGTACTGCTGTTGTCGCCTCCCGTACCACTTGCACCGAGGCTCTCCAGGATACTCCAAACACTGCTGGATTCGCTTCCCTCTGCATTCATAATGTTGGGGTTGCACAACTTGGCAATAAGCTTCTTGTCCTTGATGGGAACCGCTCCCGGAGGTGGAATGGGTCGACCCTCGGCATCTCGAGCCGGAGGCGTGGGTTTCGGGAAAGTGCGAGAGTTACGTGGAGTAGGCGAAGGTAGTGCATCAATCATTGAACGAATTTTCTCTGCGAGAGTTGTAGGTTCATTGTCGTCGTCGTCGTCATCATCGTCGTCGGTGTCACCTAGTGCCACTTCAGGGGTATTCTCCGGGCCCTTTCGAACCTTGGCGAGTTGCTTTAGGCGATGCAAAGGGCGAACTTTCTCTGCCTTTGTAGAATTGTCAGGAAAGACTTCTGAGGCAATGACCACGTTTACTGCTTCTGCTCCAACCTCTTCAGGGGACTCTGACAACTCCTCCGGTTCTTGGACGAATTTCGGGAGCTCCTGAGCTTGTTTCCCGCTGAGAGAACGCTTGATCCTGTGCACGGGCCCGGTGGAGACAGCAGAGTCGGAAGAGGAAGAGGACATGAAGGGCGAGAGAGAGAAACAGCCGAACACTTGTCATCCACTGCTGGCATATTCTTAATGATCGAATTAACGACAACACGTGACTCGCGGCGCGCTGCATGTTCGCAGGTACCGAAGAACGAACAATCCGTGTAAGAGAACCAAGTATCATTTATTGACAGGACGATTCAACCCAGCCATCGTCTCAAACCATCGAACAAGACTTTCCACTTTCCTGACAGAAGGATCGCTGATTCCAAGCCTCAGATCTGGTCGAAGTCTCGTATCTGCCTGGGTGTACACCAAAGTTCGATAGCATATCTGAAGGTTAGACTTCAGATACGAAGAGGCAGAAAGCGTGGGCGAGACTCGAGGCTCGCAAGTAGCAGTGACATCTACAATTCATGTCAATCATGAGAAATTTCCAGCGACGCGTACTCACTTTCGAGGAAAATAATGTCACCACGCTTCACTCTTACAGAGCCAGTCATTCCTCCCCATATGTCGGCCACTTCTCTCCACGCAGTAAGTTTACACATGTTTCCTTCGTCATCCCCCAGAATCATCTTAAGAATACTGATTTCTCTACCCGCATCAGGGCCCTTTTTCGTCCTAATGGTATCAGGACCGTCGACCTCGAGCACAACGAGAAGAAAGTTCATTTTCCTAGAACCCCAACTACGCAAGGCATTCAATGTCACGAGAGTGTGGAGATTGAAATGAAACGTTGGGAATCGAGCTATAGATGAGGTATCCGAGTAATGAGTTTCTTGCGTCTCCTGAGTCTCCATCAGCGACATAGACATTTCTAAGAACGATGTAGTCGAAGTTTGCAATCCCTCCTCGCTATCCACAGGGTTTGTTGGTGGCCAGGTTATCATCGTTGATTCATCTACGTCTGAACGTCAGCGAATTATCTCGACGGCGCAGTATTAACGCGCACATTTGTCATCGAGCTGTCCAGTATCATCCTCTTCATCTCCCTGAAATATTGTGTTTTCATATAGACGCGAGATTCGACTAGTAGCGGCTTCCAGTGCCGCAGATGTCGGTGACACATCATCAGTGTCCAATACTGCTAGCGCGGGTGAGGCCTCTATATGTTCCCAACGATATCCAGATTGGCATCCACGCAACTCTTGCAATGAAGGAGCGCCTAGAAATACATGGTACATGATAAAATAGATCGATGAGCTGGCGACGAGATCGGGTGACCGTGACAGTCAACGGTGTGTGAGGGCCGGGCCGGGCGCGACGTCATCGAGAAAATATTCAATAGGGGCCGAAGATGAGCACAATTTTTCCACGATTCTAAAATGCCCGACATTGCAAGCCAGTGAGAATGAAAATTCCTCAAAGCTGAAGTAGTATTATTCCAAATTTCCCCATGACAACCGAGAAAATACAGTCCGTGAGACTGAAACAAGGAAATTTCCTCAGGGGTCCAGGGTCCTACGATGTGTGAAAGGGAACTGGAGGAACGCTTATCCCAGGAGGCCCAACAGAAACGTCTAGATTCATTATTTCACCATTCTCCACGTCATACACCAGTCCATGGATAAAGACAGCAGCCGCGGTCGCGTTGCAGTAGCGCTACATGATATCCATCAGACGTTGACAGTAATTAACGCACGACATTTTATCACCAACCTCCACAATCAACTGCGATGAAACAATGTTAGAAACAGTCTGTTTGACGTTTTCTTCCACGAGTGCTTGGAGAACGGCTATAGGTCATCGTCAAACGCTGTGGAAACGACAACTGGTATACATCTCACGATCGTGAAGCTTTGGTGAAGGGACCTTGATGCCTCCAGGGTACGTATTCCTGTGCTCGATGATCTCCGGTCTGCCGTCAGATTCACTGCCAGGCTAACAACAACGATAGCGTTTCATGCGTACCTGACTGATTGAGCGTACAGTTTTCTCAAAGGGGAGACCCATTCTTGCACAGCAAAGTCAGCTACATCCCACGGCTGAGAAGGGGGCGAGGAAATGGCTGCTGATGCACCACCGCAGCCATAATGGCCCA
This sequence comes from Desarmillaria ectypa, assembly GCA_030407005.1. NCBI lineage: Eukaryota > Fungi > Basidiomycota > Agaricomycetes > Agaricales > Physalacriaceae > Desarmillaria > Desarmillaria ectypa. Next base: position 3,301,082 of record JAUDYN010000002.1, on the reverse strand, counting down.
TGACGATAATATGTCGGACGCCCAGGTCCTCTACGGCGTATGATAAGGCCGCATTCCTATAATTCCCATCATGAGTGCAACGCGTGAGGATGATGATAGATGATATCTTACGCATTCGCGTCACTCTCATGGAACTGGTTTGCTATATTCCTTTCCGCAAACAACATCCCAGGAAGCGTATCAAAAATAGTTCCTTCACTGACACTACGCCCACCCTCAATAGCGCTCTAGGCTCACCGTTAAGTTTAACGTACCGACTATCAGAGCACCCAAGGAACATAAATTCTGGATCTGCTTCTGATCAGTGAGGGGACATTAAACAAGTGTACTCGAGGCACTCACATTGTCCATTCACAGCCAAGTCTTCGAGCAATCCTGGGTTTTCCGACTCCATCTCTGAACGAAAATTCCCGTTTCCATCCGATAACATATCCCAGCCATCCAGGTCGCGCTCTGTGCCCCTCGTCCGCGAACATATGATTGGGTCACCAAGGGAAAAAGCCGCCCAAGCTAGTAGAAAGACGCTGGAGAAGATCATGGGGCAGAAAACAGGGAAGGAGCGTCTGCCGCTTTACTTATTAACATGGGAATCAGCCTGGTAATTACATGTTGCTGCTATTTGCCGACGCTTAACCGCTGAACGCTGACACCTTGATCACCCAACGGAAGATAGAACGCTCCTCGACATAAAACAATGGATGTCGAACCAGAGAAATGTTCCCCAGAGTTCTGCGTTCCCGTACCACTTCATTGTAGCAGTTATTGTTAGCATCGGATATCCGCCGCGATGAGTCCACCGCGCGATTCTCTAACTTCTGAAAGATGTCCGGAAATCAAGGTGAGAAATCTGTCGTTTACTGCGCGTGCTGTTCACTGGGGGGGAGGAGGTTCTTCGTCTTCGAGAAAGTAAGTGGCGTAAAATTTGTCGGCCGGAAAAGTGACCAGATGGTCGACTACCGCGCTCGGCTAAAATTCTGTGTTTACCCTTGCATTTTGATATTTGCGAGTGCGAGCGCGAAAGACATATGCTAGTGGGTACCAATACCTTAGATATACATTTAGTAACAAAACAGAAGAACGTGGCGCCGTAAGATTCATGATGTGGTTTCGTACCAACCGAGTCCCATTACATCGAGTCTATTAATAGTAACCGCACCTGCCCCTCTTTAGGCCCGTGTTGACATTTAGATCGAGTCTAACGGCCTAAAGATGATCCGGGTATAAAGGTATGTCATGAAGGAATCTAATATACAACATGATTCATTAGCACATTCGTAAACTTAATCAAACCTGCCCCTTTAAAGAGCCATCCCGAGAAGGGTCAGCGAGATGCATCACTTCTGTCGGGTCTGGAATATATCTCCACGTTTCTATGTCATCCATGCTTCTAGAAGGCCTATAGCTCTTACTGATAGGACTTATAGGACTGATAACGGTGACATAGCTTTCGCGACGGTCGTGTGCATTCTGTCCTCGATGGGGAACCACGCCTGGTCGAGTGAGGGTAAATAGGATGGTGTTGAATATGCCTGAGCAGGCGAAACAGACGCTGCTGAAAGCCGTGGCTGCGAAGGGCACATTCATTCCGCTGAATGTACACCAACGGACAACGGATATCGGAATAACTGTTACGATGTAAACTGCCGGGTAACTATGCGTTTCTGAGTACATGATAGTCGACTTGGAATTTGTAGAGGAGAAACTTACAACAGCATGTTCATCGCGATGGATTTCGAATGCTTGGCTGCACTGTTACTAGTGGTGCTTAAAGTAAAGGCGTCTACATCCACTGATCTACGTCTCAATCGTATCTTGTACCCATCCAGGACGATAATTCCTGATACAAATCAGTTTTACTGCAAGTTAAAGGTGAACGGAAAACAAAACAAGTACCTTTAATAGCCAAAGAGATGAATACATAACATACGATATCCAGGAAGACGGCGATCCAGACCCATAGATATTCCAGAGTAATTCTCTGGGTCCCGAAATCACTCGTTATCCAGCACCCTAGTAAGTACAACTATCAACGAAAAGCCTTAATGAGCAGAAGAATCAACGCACAGTAACCAGTGCTTCCATAATAGTCTTCGTCGTGGTGCAAGGCTTCATTTATGCCAACAATAAGAGCCAGGAATATCCATATCGCCGCGATGACAACAAGAGCGCTTCGTGGCCGTGAATAGAACCTGCAAACGAGTACCAAAAACGTATGGATTGCGATGGCCTAGGGAGACGTCGGCTCAGTTCGGTAAATGGACAGCGGGAGAATATGTACCAGCGTTCTGTGTATATCGGGGGCAATTTAGTTTGTAAACGTTATACTAGGGCCAAAAACACATACGACAATGCCACTCCGACATCTCCGAGCTGCTTAAGTATGCCTGTTGACCTGTATAATTAGGCTGACCGAGGAAGAATTAAAAAGTGCCTCACCTTGGGTAGTGCACAGTGTCCCCTCTGTCACCCGCTTCAATGTGAAGCAGCATCAGTCATGGTTCGGAAGCGGCAAGGTATGACAAAGATCACATACAGCATCTACCGCCCACTTGACATTCATTACACCACCTAAAGCCCATTTAGCTCCCACGTACACTACGCAACCGAAGAACCGAAGAACGAACTCACCGATGGCCTGGATCAAGTCGCATATCAGCAGGTTGACGAAGTAATAGTGAATGTGCGTGGAGACTCTCCATGTGCGAGTGGCACCCTTGTTGATGGTCGCGACAGAGTACTAAATTCTATATATGAGCTTTCTTGCGAGGCGCTTAGCGGAGAAGTGGACTCACCGCAATGAATGCAAGTAAAGAGAACACGGACGTTGCCGACAGAGATGCACACACAGTAATCAGAATAATACCCGCTCTGACCCCAGGACTAAAGGTAGAGGACATCGAGAGAGGATCGACCCCCTAGATGTAGTGACGATAAGACAGAGGGAAAGAAAATGCGGCGCGCGAAACCCGTGCAGTGCCGTTTCTCTTTAAAGTACTTTTCCTAGCATAAACAATATCGTTATCAGTTACGCAAGTCGGATGATTTGAAATCACCACTAAAACCGCATGTGTAGAAGGCTATTTGTATATAGCCGACGACAGCGGTTGGAAAGTTTAGGTGTTATTAATTGCGAGAGAAAAGTGTCTCTTATATGGTAGGAACATTTTCGGTGCCAGAGGGCACATATGCTTTGCTCCAACGGCAGAGTTAGCACCTCGATGAAGAAGGACAGAAAGAAGGACAACGCACAGATTAAACAGGCTCTCTTGACTTCGGATATACAGCTGAATAGCCGAGAGCTTATACACTGCCATCAGGCACAATTGCCTGCTAGTACAAAAACGGGAACTATGCTGAATTTTACCATTTCAAGCGTTCCTTGAGCGGGAGAACTGGGGTCGTATGACTGACAGAGATCATTGTTAGGGGAATGATGAGCGCTGCAGGGCTTGAACAAGCGCCGTGGTTTATATCAATTATTGTATACAGCCTTTGCGAGAATGAACGTTATTTCCGTTTGTGGATCGCAGTCTGGGGTTACCGATCATGAACGCCACAACCGGTTCGAGACAGGACCATACTCGAGGCAGTCTTGTGGCCCACATTGGCAGACTGATAAGCATTTCTCACATACCAGTGTTTCCGCATTCCAAGAATCAGAATTCCTCCCAAGCACTATCATCTCATTATATCAGTTTCATCTAGTAGTGAAGAAGAAATGGAGATTTACTCGAAAGTAGATACACCCCGAGTGTTAATTATATCCAAAGTGATTATCTCTACTTCCCCCGGCCTCATGTGAGTACAGCATTTCCACCTTTCTCCCTCAATGCTATCCTCAGCTTGAGTTCTCGGAGAGACTGAGGAGTGTCTGAAGCCAGTTTCTACGCCGGGGTTAGGAATGGAGCCGTAGTATTCGCAACTTCTCTGAGAGTTGGAAGGGCCTCGGTTGGGAACTAGCCCCGGTCGAGTGAGTGTGAACAGGGTAACATTAAGAATACCGGATGACGAGAATAGAATACTGGCAAATGCTGTGGCGATAAAGGGCACCTTCATCCCGAAGAAAGAGAGCCAGCGGACCAGAGACATGGGAAAGATCGCAACGAGGTATACGGCAGGGTAGCTGAGAAGACCCCTACGTTAGTACATGTGCAACCAAAAATAGATAGTACTTACAAAAGCATCTGCATAGCAATTGCGTTAGATCGTTGAACTGAAGGGCTCATTTCTATGGTACCGTCGATAGATGTTTCAACACTACTCGCGTCCGACCTCCGTCGCAGTCGTATCTTATATCCATCCACTAGAACGATACCTACCAGGCCAGGTGACGGTGAGTAAAGCCTTTCGAATGTGATACATACGTACCTTTAAGAACGAGTGCTATCATAGCGTAGCACATGATATTCACTGAAGCGGCGAACCATACCCAACCATATTCCAGTGCAATTTGTTCAGTTCGGAAGTCGCGAGTGATCCAACACCCTGTGAAGGGGTATGAGGTAAAATAGCCTAGAGAATTAGCAGACAGAGGACAGACAGTATTGAGTATTTCCGTAGTATATTTCTCCGTGATGTATAGCCAAGCTGACGCCGACGACGAGTCCAAGAAATGTCCAGATCATAATGACTACCAGAGGGGCGACTTTTGGTCGTGCATAATACTTGAAAACAAGAACCAAGAAAGTGTGTATAGCGATGGACTATCGCGCATGAGTAAAATGTCGAGTTAGTTTGCTCATAATGAATACCATTATTCTGTGAAAAAAAAAATGAGACCATACAGCGCCTGAAGCTTGAAGTATCGGGAGGGAAAAAGACGTACGATAAGGCCACTCCAAGATCTCCTAGCTGCTTGAAAATTCCTTTTATGCGTGAAATGAGATTCACGGCAAACAGATTAGGCGATAATTCACCTTGAGCAGTACAAAATGTTCCCTCTGTCACGCTCTTGAGAAGGCGGCGTGAGATCGGTGTCTCCGTCAAACTGTGGGTCACTCACCGCCTCAGCAATCCACCGTATATCCATTATCCCCCCTGCCAACTTTCCAGCGTCAGATAAGAGACAAGGAAAATAATCACCTACCAATAGCTTGAATCAAATCGCATACCAGGAGGTTCACGAAGTAGTAATGAATATGAGTCGAGACTGCCCATGTACGAACTCCTCTTGGCTGAGCCTTGATCGTGGAGTACTAAGGGCACAGTGAGTCACAAGTGCTAGATGTTTATCAACGAGTCGAGCATACACAAATAAAGGCTAATAGCGATACTACAGCCGTAGCGGAAAGCGACGCCACCTCAACAATAAAAACTAGTCCAAGTCGTGTTCCGAAATCAAAGGGTGAGGAAGCCGTTGGAAAGCCTGACATAGATACAGAAGAGGGAAAGGGGGAAGCAAACACCTGCGAATGTGTGCCCTTTAAGCCCACGGAACGCTGGTTCCTGATACGGCAATGGCATCTAGTGACGCGCTTGATGTTGAGCATCAAGTGGATGGATCAGCCGGTGTATGCCCGTAGACTTAGCGCTCAGCGCGTCATTGATTTTTTTTTTTTGGCTGAACAGTAGCCATAACGTTTAAGGACGAAACCCATCGGGAGGTCAACGGGAGCAGGGACACTTTGATTCCATCTTCGATCAAATGTAGAAAATGTGATATCTGAGGCAGTTCTGGACTGCTATGAAGTGATTGGCAAAGAACGGGTGGCAGGTGGATGCAGGGCAAAGCCTAATATTGATGGTGCCTGTATACAGGACTCATCAGTACGTTTCCAAGGCTTTTATCTTACCGGTCTTTGATAACAATCATTATGAAAAGTTGGCCATGGCAGATAAGAATTTGAGTTCAGAATATATGATCCCTTGGTATTCAAAGTTCAGAACCAAGCCTGAGAACCAGGCAGTGATTTCATCGATCATGTGATCAACACGTTCTGTCACGCTATGACGGTGACATCGTCACGCAGGAGGTACGCAACTCGCTAATTGAAGTCCAACGGGGAGGAGGAGGCGTATTACCCTTACCTCCCACCATCATGATGTCCAGTAGCGTCTCTCCTCGCCGAAATCCAGGCTCGAGGTCGTACCAAGGGTCTCTGTATCAGTCTGCGTCGAGCTCTAGGCCCTTCTTAAACATGCTAAATCCAATGAGTAGACCGTATCAGGGCTATACGCAAGCAAACCAATCTCTGCTGGAGGAAGAGGAGGAGGAGAGAAAGAGCTCAGAGGAGGAAGAGGAGGAAGAGGTGGAGGCTGGCCATGGTCAGAGCACGATATTCCAGAGAGAGGCCATTCCATTGTCCAAGTCACGGTCCAAGTCCAAGTCGCATGGCAAACCTCGTGTCTCGTGGGATGCAGCTGCCTCTAGAGCCGATCCGTCACTGCATCCCAATATCCATCAGGAAGATAAGATTCATGACCAAGACTCGGACGACGGTGAGGTGCCCCAGAGTTTCATGATTGAGGCTACTTCGCAGAGGCCGTCCAAGAAGGGCAAGGGCAAGGAGGTGGTTTCCAGTTTTGTTGGAGGACGTCAGCAGCCGTTGTTCTCTATCCCTGGAAGGAAGCTGCCCCCCGTTTTGCCTACCCATGCGTCTGTGTCTATACCCCCACGTCCTTCAGAATTGGATCCCGTCGACGCTGAGGCGACGCCGCGACCCGATGATACCTCTCAGCATTCTCCTAGACAGCCGAGGCCCATGCGGGGACTGGACGCTTACGAACGTGCTCTATGGAATTGGGTCAACGTGTACAACCTAGATGCCTTTCTGCAAGATGTGTATTTCTACTACGAAGGCAAAGGCATATACAGTATTGCTCTGTCAAGGGGGCTCAATCTACTGTAAGTACTGTCATTCGTTGTTCTTCGACCCCGTTGACATTCAATAGGACTGTGGGCTTCGTCATTGGTTTCTCGACATTCCTTCTTGGGTGTATAGACTACTCGCGGATACACCCCGATAAGACCATGCGGCTGTCTGATGCCATTGTCAATCGTTGTGTATCAAAGTCAGCTCCCATATATTCGCCTCATACATTGACTAACATTATCACAGCTTCTCAGGCTTTACGCTGCTATTTTTCATTCTCTTCACCGCATTTTACCTGTGGCAAATCGCATTGTTCATCCTGGGCACCATGCGCCTCGTGGATATGTACAACTTTTATACTCATCTGTTGAAGATCCCGGACGTATGTTCATTTTACGCCCTTTTTACCTCAGCTAATTGGCAGTGTTGATAGGTTGACATTCAAACCATATCGTGGCCCGAGGTTGTTCGCCGGATCGGCGCTATACGTGAGGAGAATCCCCTCACAGCCATCTCTTCAAAGAGTTCTCGAAACACCAATGATACAACAACTGCCAAACTTGATGCTCATGATATCGCGAATCGAATAATGAGGCAGGAAAATTACCTTATAGCACTCTTTAACAAGGAGCTCTTGGATCTGAGAGTCCCATGGCCTCGTTTCTTGAAGCAATACTTATCCGAGGACAAGGGGAAGGGAAAGATGTTGACCCAGGCGCTTGAATGGAATCTAAGATTCTGTCTGATGGAATACCTGTTCGATAAACATGGCCGTGTAAGAAAGGTGTTCCTGAAATCCAAAAACCGGAACGTCTTGATTGAAGGGTGCGTTGATCTTCAATTCATTTTCTGAAACGTGGCGCTGATGTTTGGGCTTTAGACTCAAACGTAGATTCATCTTCATGGGAATATTAAACGCCACTTTCGCTCCTTTTATCGTACTCTATCTATTAATGTATTCGTTCTTCCGGTACTTCGAGGTGAGTTATCAAGCTTCTCTCGCGTTCATCTACCTGATCTCCCTTTCTCAGGAATATCACAAGGATCCATCGTCAATAGGAGGACGCCGGTATACATCCTTCTCTCAATGGAAATTCAGAGAGTTCAATGAACTACCTCATTTTTTTACGCGACGGCTTGACGAGAGTTGTCCCGCCGCGAGCATGTACATTGGACAGTTTCCGAACGAGAAGATGACTCTTATCATGCGGTATGCTCGCCGGCTCTAATCCATGTCCGAGGCCCCTACTAACGGCTATGTGTAGTTTCGTAGCTTTCATCTCCGGCTCATTTGCGGCTGTACTCTTTTTGGCTACTGTTCTTGATCCTGATATCTTTGTTCATCTCGAGATTACGTCTCATCGTACGGTGCTGTTTTACCTCACCGTGTTCGGATCGATATTGGCCGTGGCAAGAGGGATGATACCCGAAGATAATAGGGTGTTTGATCCTGAGTTGCTGATGACGGAGGTGATCGCCTATACGCACTATATGCCGGACGAGTGGAAAGGACAATTGCATAGCAAAATGGTAGGTCGTGCCGACGGCGTCTGTTTTGCTGAGCTGATCATCCGTCACTCCAGGTCCACCAGGAGTTTGGCGAGCTTTACGCTATGAAGATCATGATCTTCGTGCAGGAAGTGCTTTCTGTAGTCTTGACACCCTTTGTTCTATGGTTTTCGCTCCCTTCCTGCACCCCAGCCATCATTGACTTTTTCCACGAATTTACCGTTCATGTAGATGGACGAGGGTATGTTTGCAGCTTTGCCGAGTTCAACTTTGAGAGACATGGCAATGTCAAGGTACGTTAACACAGACTTACAGAGGAGCAGTAAATGCTCACTCTCAATTAATAGTTTGGTGCACCAGCGCAGAATATCGACAAACGGATGGTATCAAACGAGGGCAAGATGGAGAAGAGTTTCCTGAATTTTAAGGTATGTAATTGTTGTAGCAGCGGTCTGTGTGATTTCTGATGCATAATCGTTCTAGGCTGCCAATCCGGATTGGAACCCCACAGACCCCTCGGGTTCGTTATACCTAAGCCGTATGGCAGACTTTACAACAACACATCTGCCTGGGCGTCGACGGCCGGGAACTGGCATCGTGCCTCTTGATAGCAGCTACGGTAATAGCGAGCGTAAAACCGAGGTTGAACGTGCACAGGAATATGACCGCGCGCTCCGACAGAGTCAACTCGCAGCCCGACGGCGGGGTGGAAGTATGTTGGGCGCGTCCACGCTTGGCGTTCCAGGACCCTCGGCGTCGTCGATATTTGGCGGACTATCGACGGCTCAGACGGCGGTGCTTGGGGACTCGCAGGGTAGTGTGCAGGCGGAGACAGTTCGTGAAGTATCAAAGATTACGGATAGTGACCTGGCTGAGGATGGAGGTGTTGGTAGTGGGCTGGGTGAGTCATATGTTGATGGTGCAAAACGGACACGAGCATTTGGGGAAGCAGAGGAAGAGGAGGATGGATTAGAAGATGGTGGTGTCTTGGGACTGCTAGCACAGATTTATGACCGGAGAGAAGGCCCAGCAAGGGTGCTCTGAGGTACGTTGCATAGTTATTACATTACTACTGTAAATTCCTACGCATAACACGATGATCATACATACGACCGTCAGTATTGGGATCATTCAGAGTCATGCATCTTGAGCAGATTTCCCTGCTTTACTTACTCAACGTTACAAATCAACACACTTGGAAGGGCACGCATATCATTGTCCAGGATACAATTCAGTATACAGTTAAGGCACTGGAAGGTAAAGCAAGTCAGTTGAATGTTTTAAAGGAAACAGATAGAGAACGGAAGAGTCAGACAAAGTATAATGATTCCGGATAGACGACATCCTCAAAGGACAAGCCTCAGTAGAGGGAGTCTGTTTGTCATCAAATGACACGAACCGGGACTTCAACTCACCTTAGCGGTTCTTGAAGTAGTCCAGAACGACATGAAGGCCCTCGCTCTCAATACCATAGTCCTTGACAACAACACAGCTGCATCCAACGACTTTGCGAGGATTACCCTCACGGTCAATCTTGCACAAGCCGGCCCAGGTTCCCAATACCTTGGCGTCACCGACTTTGATGAGGTTGATCTTGTGCTCGGCGCAGAGAGCCTCGATGAGCTTGATGTACTCGGCTTCTGTGCAGGTCTCGACGAGGACGCAAAGGTGGGCTTGGCGTTTGTCAAGGGCCTTGGCGCACTCTCGGAGACCTCGAGCGAGACCGTCGTGAACAAGGGCGTTCTTCAGGACTTGCTATTGAAGTTGTGAGAACTAAACTACAATTATTATAATAAACAGGGAATACGCACCTGAAGAGCATCCTCGACAGAAAGCTTGCCCTTGGGCGCCTCGGCGGCGACTTCCTCGACAGGTGCTTCGACTTGAATGTCATCTCCTGCGTCAGACATCCTGGAAATTATTGTTTAGTACAGTATGTAATATTCAGTGAAAATCCACTCGCTTTTTGGTTTTGCAACAGTTGGTACAAGTATTGAAAGTTTTCGGATGTCTTCGTCCGCGCTCGTCGATGTGAGGAAAAATTAAGGTTCGGACAAAGCTTTTGTAGATAGAAGTTTGAGCTCCGCCTTGCGGCTGGACCGGCACACTCTGTCGGGCCGATCCCTCCTTAGAGCTTGGCCTTTACAAGGCAGAATCGGTCTGTCCTCAGCACTGTCTGAAGTTTTGGGAAACGACGAAAATGCTCTGACTGGTAATATTTTCATCTGTTGACTTTAATTAAGTACTCGTATCATGGGCCGCGTTGACATAGCAGAATCCGAGTCTGTCGCAAAACACAGAGATTGTGGCTAGGACCGACTATTGCACTGTACGCTTTCTGCATCGTAGAGCATAGAAGAAAGCCCATTGATATAGTATATTTATGCTAGAATTTTCATACCTTTGATACAGGAATACAAGATGAAGACACCTTGTCACTGGCAAAAAAAAATTCCTCTTGCTAAGTATTTAGAATAGCTCATCGTTGAGCTGGTGTACAGTTGACTCTTGATCATCACTTGTGATGATCGAACAACTGACGGATGCTATAGCGAACTTGAACCCTGTCTCATGCTACTGAACTGTTCTGCTGTTGCAAGAACATGGTAACGACTTTTCTTGTCTTTCAGGCCACTGTACCTGCTGGTTCGTCGTAGGGTATAGTTGCGAGGGGAAACCTCGGGGACTAGTGAGATGCATGCAGGTTGGCTAGCATAAGGTGTTTTTTGTGCGTTGTCGCCCAATTTGGACATGAACGCCGATGTCAAATCTAAAAATAGGCAGACCTAAAGGTTAGCCTAGATCTGGCCCAGCTAGAACAGTATACCCCATATCATGAGATGTAAGATGAATTCTTGCCTGTCTTTGATGGGCTATTCCATAGTGGCGTGTATGTGCCGAATCAACCCATCGAGGGGTCTAATCCGAGCCTCGGTAGTTAATATGACGAGATTTGGCTACACAGACCTAACCCGAGTTGTCAGGGGAATATTATGAACCTCTGTCAAAGCACAATTGATATACTTCAAGTAGGAAGAGACACAGATATTCAATAGCCTGGTATATCCAATTAATGCATACGCGTATACAACATGTAACCGGGGGACAATGATTCAATACATACAATATTATCCGTAGCGGGTTCGAGTCATGCGGCCTTTTGGGGGATTACCCCGTCTACGCAGCTCTTCGTCAATCTTCCACATTCCGCTTGCAAACTCGTCTTTCGTTAGGCCAGGCTGCGATCTAAGATGACCCTGAGTACATTCCGTCCTGCGGTTTCATGAGTGAGGGTCACTATGGAAAGGAAAGAAATTACAACACGCACCATATCTGCGCCAACTTGGTATCCTCCAAATGAGATTTTCTCCATATAAGCTTCACAATGTGTGGGGGAAGAGTTAGTAGAGAATCATCTTCTGAGTCAGACTCGGCAGTGGGCAGATCGTCTGCGCCCGTTATGAGATCAACGGAAAGTCCACGCCACCCAGCAGCCTGTCGGGACTTGCGTGGTGAGAGGAATGGTAATGCCGGAGGTGGCTTGCCTTTACGCTGCTGGCGTGCCAGGTTTCGTTGTGAGATATTGAGGTCAAAGACAGAGGTATAGCGAGCACGGGCGGCAGATGGTATGGGCGTGGGACGGGTAAGAGAGGGGACTAAGGAGGTCGATGACGCACGAGACGACGGTCGTGTGGATGTAATAAAAGAGCGTGGTGATGATACAGGTGGTGGTGGTGGTGGTCGACGTGTACTTGCCGTCGTGCTCGTCGTCAATGTCGATGATGCTGATGGTGGTCTTTTAGGCAGCTTTGGCGGCAACGGTTGTATTGGCGATACATTTTCGTATGACGAGTCGTCTATAGAGTCGCCGTCAGTCGATGTCTGGCCGTCGAGAGAAACAGAATGGAAGGAAGAAATGGACGACGCTGAGGTATGCTTTGGTGGATATGTGTGGGTTACTGGGGGCTTGAGGCTCTTGGAGCTGTTGCGAGGAGGTAGAGGGGGAGCGACGTCGATGACCCAGTCTTTGAGATCGATGAGCGACGCCGACGGTGGTGATGGCGACGAGGAGCCTTTAGACAGGGATTCAAAGGCATGTATGCGGGACTGCACCGAGGTCATGGTCGCAGTCCAAGTTTGGTCACCGCTGTCATTATTATTCTTCCACAGCCACCATGTCGTCCGAATTATATGCTGTTGCTGATTTTTGCCTCATCCCTATGGCTGCCCCGGAACCTTCAGTCAGCTATTTCCCAGTTTACTCTACTGCTGCTAATGCATCCCAGGTTGCTATATTCATTGCCGAATGCCAGAGGGTCCTGGAAAAGTCCAGTCTCACCTTCAAGGTGCGTTCTCCCTTTGCCTTTTAAGCTGACCTTCACCGAGACTATACATTTCAGATGCAGTAAGTTATTAATATGCTCTGTTCATCGTCGTGACGTCTTTCAGTGGGTACGGAACAAACCTAGGTACGATATCAATCATATCAAGAGTCCAGGACGCCGTATGACCCATATCTTTAGAAGGACCCTGGTCTGACGTCTGCAAGGCCATCCATGACTGCCACGCCGCAGTACACGCACAGGGAATCCCTCGGATCGCAACTGATATTCGTATCGGTACCAGAATCGACCAGAAGATCGCACCTGGTACAGGAAACAAACATAAAGTCGAAAGAGTCGAAAAAATATTGGCAGCGAAAGATTGAACTAGGCAAACATTGAAGCTTGAAGATTCGAAAAGGTCTATTATGTGCGTTTGAGCCTAAGCTGCAAACCGAATCCTGTGCTAATGGCATTGCTAGGACGTCATGTAAACCATTATCTGTATCTATCGCACCCTCTAATGCGCCAGTGTTTTTGGAACCAAAGCAAATCTAGCCTCCAAGTCTTGGTCATAGACTACCCAAGAATCATCTCTTGCAAAACTCCATCCACTGTCGGGTAGCGGAGGAAAGATACAGAGCTGCTGACGCGTACCTTTACCCTGCACTTAATCGATCCAATATAGACTTTCTTATACGAACAAAACTAACTAGACTTATTCAAATAAATGGTAGTAGCAGCGATGTGCCCGTTTTCAAGACAGATGAGTTTGCATAGGATACTGATGGTGCGAGTACCGACTCCTCAGTTCAAGGTCCTGCAGAGCCTGATCCCAGCGACGTATGCGTATCCATTTTTAAAGCTCTCATCTACCTAAGTCTTTCTTCACCAATAGAGTGGATATTCGGAATCTTTACCATCGATGGCCTATTACTTCGCCCTTCGATATCTGTCATGATCTCAGCAGTAAAAGGTGTTTCGTCAATTCCTTGAAGCTTCCGCATGGAGAGGCTAATGCTACGACAAGTCTGGTGAGGTAGAGGCAAGTAAGCCATTGCGAGCGGTCCTTAACTTTCGATTCAGAAGACAAGAGCAATTGATAAAAGTGGATCGATAAACCAGTCATATATCTATGTACCGAAACAAGGATAGTAACCAACACATAGTAATAGGAATTCAACCGGGCTGCGAGCACGCGAGCCCACCCCACCAATCATCTAAAGCGTCGACGTTCTCGCTACATAGAAACGCGAGTCAGTGAAGGACACATTTAACTATGAAGCAGTCACTGCTTACTCGTATCTGTTCACTGCTGGACTGGTGGTGTGGGTACGGCTTTGCCAGTGACGCGGGAAATGGTTCAGATATTTTGTGCATGCAGCATATACGCTTGAAGGGACGCATGACTAGCCTAACTGTAGCATGCAAGACCAGGCTGAACGCGACGAGCAGACGCGACTTGACAAAGAGAATTCGATCTTGTACGAGCTCGACCACGTGACGAGAGGCTCTGATTTACAAAAATGACGGGTAACGACGGCCAAGCTTGTAACTCGGAGTATTTTGTGGAATAAGACAATCCAAAATCACCACGAGATGCAAAACAAACCGTGGAACGAAGTAGGCATGTCGGGTACGTCTTCAGAGTGCAGGCTGGTTGCGATACATCGCTCACTTGGCAAATTTTTATTAGGTCTCGAAATTCCAGTAGAATTCTAGCATTAACAGAAGAATACATGTTGTCCGCATTGAAGGGTATGTATCGTCAGAGCAGCCAGTAAAAGCTGAGAAGCCTTCCGCCGCCGACGCCGCCTTGAATCCTAACGCATCATTTCCTCCGGGCCGCACTCTCCACAAAATGTATGGCATCTTCCGATCTCTACACTGGGGCCACTACACAGGTCCCCGTCACCAACGATACCTTCGGTGGTGATGTGGTCCCAGAGTTGCTGTAGTGCAGTGGAGGACAAGTCAATAGAATCTTTGGGAGTATGGGCCACCACAATAAAGAGGAGGTAACTGAAAGTGTAGCCACCGGTACGATAGCCGAAGAACACGTAGAAGAGCAGGCAAACCTTGACAAGACTGGTCGCGGTGAAGACATTAACAACATGGCGGTCGGGGTTAGCGCTTTCATAAGTGATGGAGTGGAAGCGATCTCGAAGATGAACTGCCAAGCATTCATACTGCAGGTCGGCGGGGTTGGGATGGTCGGCGGTGAGCGGAATGAGGTCGGTCGTTGCCGGTGATAAAGATGATGTCAGCCCCGACCGGACCAGACTTTACGGAGAAATGGACTGGGACTGGGAGGGAGCTTGAGATGCCGAGATCTGCCTGGCGGATCCTTGAGCGACATGTGCGCGGAGGTAAGCTGTAGGATATCGTTAATAAGTCCCGGACCCGTTGCAGGCAAACGGTATGTTATTAAAATGTTAGATTGTATATATGTAGTAACCGTGTTAAGTTCAGTTCTACTGTTAAATGGCGTTGAAACTTGCTTTGTATTGTTACTTAACCTTCCTGAAGCTCGTTCGACATCCCCAAGATCGTTGCTAGCTTCATCCAGAAGGAAAGATACTCCTTGAACATCCGGACTGATAAGATCGAAAAGGGCCGAGAACCTTCCTTGGTGCGCGGTTGCCCGATTCTGTCACCATTTTCTCCTGGAATGTCGCTCTTCTTTGTATTGGACTAAAGCTTCTCTCGAACACTCTTCCGTACCTCTAGAACTCCAGACTGGAGTCAGACTTTTGACATTTCCATTATTAATTAACAGCGGGTATTGAAGCTGAGTTTCTAACACTATTTAACACCGGTGTTAGTGACAGGTCACTTATTACCAAAACCCTAGTATGGCGGTGGCCGCAAACCTAGAAAGCAAATTCAGGGAGGAAGGAAGGGCGATATGGGACATACTATTGGGTTATGTGAGTTACCTCGCCACCAATTGAGCAAATCTCCACGTATAAAGTGGAGAATGCCGCTCTGAAGACGTACCCGACATGCCTACTTCGTTCCACGGTTTGTTTTGCATCTCGTGGTGATTTTGGATTGTCTTATTCCACAAAATACTCCGAGTTACAAGCTTGGCCGTCGTTACCCGTCATTTTTGTAAATCAGAGCCTCTCGTCACGTGGTCGAGCTCGTACAAGATCGAATTCTCTTTGTCAAGTCGCGTCTGCTCGTCGCGTTCAGCCTGGTCTTGCATGCTACAGTTAGGCTAGTCATGCGTCCCTTCAAGCGTATATGCTGCATGCACAAAATATCTGAACCATTTCCCGACAGTTATGAAGAGTCTCTTACGCTCGCATTTGATTAATAAAACGCAGATCTTCATGCGAACACGGTAGAGGCATTCTGGAGACTGCCGAAAACGCTACGGAGAGAAACCTCCCGGTTGCAATTCCTTTCTCTCTGTTTTTCACAAGATACTCTTCCCGGAAAATGCCTGCCTAATTTACGATCCATAGAGCCGCCGTCGCATGGAGTCTATGTTACCAGAATCTCATAGAGTGACTCAGGACGTATATAAGAGTCCCTATGTCAAAGATAGGAACAGCAACTGTCCGAGTCATCGACTTCACTCCTCAGCAGCCATCACTCACTTCTCAACTGCATACTCGCTTTTCACCATGTCGAAATTCGCCATCTTGTCCGCTTTGGTTGTGCTCAGCGCCCACCTCTCTGGAGGACTGGCCAGTCCTGCCATGATGAAAAGGCAAGAGCAGGGTATCCCTAGGCCTGTGGGAGCGGCCCCCACGCAAAACGTCGAAGCTCGACAGCTCGTCCCTGGAATCATTTCAGGAGTCACCTCTCTCATTGGGGGCATCCTTGCCGATGAATCTGCCTCCGCTTCCGTACCAGCTGCTACCGCCAGTGCTGTAGCTGAAGACCTCGAAGCTCGTCAGCTCGTCCCTGGAATCATTTCAGGAGTCACCTCTCTCATTGGTGGCATCCTTGCTGATGAATCCGCTTCCATTTCCGCACCAGCCGCTACCGCCACTGCTGAGGCCTCGTCTCAAGAGCTCGAAGCCCGTCAGGCCGTCGTCATCTCCGTCGGTGGGGGGGTTGCGGGAGCCAGCTTTGGTGGCGTCTTTACTGTACAATCTAGCGTGCTGCCCGCTGCGTCCAAGGCTATTGAAGCTGACATCGCTGCCGTCACCTCAGTCGTACGGGGAGTCACTTCGGTTGTAGGGGGAGCTGTAGGAGGAGTCACTTCGATTGTGGGAGGTGCTGTTGGCGGCGTCACTGGCAAAGCCGTACCCACACCACCAGTCCAGCAGTGAACAGATACGAGTAAGCAGTGACTGCTTCATAGTTAAATGTGTCCTTCACTGACTCGCGTTTCTATGTAGCGAGAACGTCGACGCTTTAGATGATTGGTGGGGTGGGCTCGCGTGCTCGCAGCCCGGTTGAATTCCTATTACTATGTGTTGGTTACTATCCTTGTTTCGGTACATAGATATATGACTGGTTTATCGATCCACTTTTATCAATTGCTCTTGTCTTCTGAATCGAAAGTTAAGGACCGCTCGCAATGGCTTACTTGCCTCTACCTCACCAGACTTGTCGTAACGTTCAGTGACGTAGTCCTTTTGAACTAATTGACGAAATACCTTTCACTGCTGAGCATAAACGGGCACGTCGCTGATGGCATTATTTGGATCAGTCTGGATAGTTGTGTTCCCATAAGTCTATTGGATCGATTAAGTCTTGATGCTTTGTTGGCGTCACCTGGGTCAGGTTTCCAGTCCTTAGAGAGCAAGTCAGCAATGCATGGCAGCTATATTTCACCACAGCTTGGACTTACCACGAGTTCGTCATACATCTACTGCTTCAGATGCTCGTTTGCCTGCGTATCGCGTTCCAATAATACCCGCTGATCGGAGCAGTGCTGGGCTAGTCGGTCATACTCGGTACTGGAAAGTTGACGGCCTTTACCATCAAAGTCTCAAAGGTTGCTCCGGGAATATTATATAGGAGATTGCCCATTGCCGAGGATGACGCCAAGCTGGGTCCGTCTTCAACGCATACATGTCTGAGTCGGGAAGAAGCCGTTCGTTTGGTTCGATGAGAACGACAAATCGCTGGAGAAGCTTTCCAAGACGGTCATACTGAGCTCCAGAAGACGCAAACGTGGCCATGAGACAGATAAAATAGCTCTTCTTCCTTTTCTGAGCCAGAAGATGATGTGGGGCGTCCATAATGCTGCACGCTCGCTCTGTCCCGGAGGAAACGGGGACGATTCGTTTACCTTGGATGATCAGCGAAGAGCCTTCTAGGAAAGCAAAGGGGCCGTGCGCTTCTATCAAAGCTGCAGACAATGGCGCAAATGTAGATTCTTTCACAAGGCAGATCTGACCAGGTTTGTAGATCGGGCGTCCTTTCCGTGGCCTAACTGACGGAGACTTTGTGATACTGGGCGGCTTAGCAGGTTTGGTGGGATCGTGGTCTTCGGAGAGTACAGAATAGCGCGAAAACATTAGAAGATAACAAGGATGTACAGGCGGCACCATGCCTGCCAGCTGTAAGCGAGTGTAAAGTGATGCTCTAGTGGCAATCGTAAAAAGCAAAAAAGTAGAAGAGTCATGATTGCCTCCCTATTTTATATGAGGAGAGCTGCTGTTATGGCTGCATTGTCCCAACAGTTAAGGAAGATATTCTTTGTTCTGCATTACTGAAAGAGAGACAAGCAAGTGCAAGGACCAAGTGGACCAAGATAAACAATGGCGAATCGAGACGGTGATCGAGATTGGCCGATCTTCCCACGCCTTTGTCCCTTGTTCTTGATCTTTTGTTGCCACCCAGGAGATAGGATAAATATGCTCAATTTATACATAGCCGCTCATCGTTTCCCCCCTATCGTTTCCACTCCACCATGGCTGCTTACCCGCTTGACACGAGGTTTGAAACGGCTCCACCTTGGTACTCTTATTTCACTTATTTCATCGATGTAGCGGCCATTCTGGAGTTGTACTGTGACGGAGGCGACGATGCTATGTTGCGAAGACTAGAGGTCCTGCAGGATAAGAAATATGCTGGTTACTGCTTCGAGGTATGTCATTCTGCAGCTCGCTTTAAACTCATTCACTGAAAGCTATTTAGTACGACGTTTCAAGTGAAGAGGACCCAAAATACTATGCTCGCTGCATCCGACCAGTGAAACAGGGACTTACAAAGCTTCACACTCGAAAATTCCAACATGCACGGCCTACCATATGCGTTCCCATCTTGCTGGCAACGGCCCATCCAAGGTCCAGGGAACCTATGGAGGTATCGAAGCCTCTGCCATGGAACAACTGTTACCATCCTACCTGCTATGATCTTTGCGTACGTATACCAGCAGAATTGCGGGACCATTCCTAGGCGCCATATGTACATTTTTCCTGCAAGCTGTACAAAGCCATCGAGGAGAATAGACGCTACAGTCAACTCCTCGAGTCTGGAGTAGACGATGATAGAATCCTACGAATTCTCGACGGTCAACAAGAGGCCCCAGATACACATGCTCCAGACAAAGCTTCGGAGACTGATAGTCTGGTCTGCCAGATGTTCCTGGTCAAGCTTCCAGGCTCCGATGTGCTTGAAGAGGAACTGATCTTCGTACCCTTTATGCGTATCGACCCTTGCGAACGTCCCCGAAATCTCTCGTCTATCGTAGCTACTCGGAGACCTGGATCTCTTTCAAGAGTAAGCCATCCTCTCCAATTGTTGTTATCCGTCGCCTGAACGGTTTCTCTTGTTTTCAGAATCGTGCAGAAATCTCGGCTTGCGCGTTACGGATCGGCTCTTTTCGAGTCGCTAGAGGATCCGATTGACGACAGTCTTGTTCCCGACAACTTTTCGATGGTGTGTAGTTTAATGTCGGCGGCATCGGCGGAATCTCGCTATGTTTGCAAGGCCACAGTGCATGCACAGGGAATCTCTCGTATCCCAACCGATATTCGCATTAGTACCAAAACCGACCAGGAGATCGCACCCGGTATAGAAACAGCCATAAAGTCGCAAGATTGGAACAGATATTGGCAGCGAAAGATTGAACTATGTGAATGCCGAAGCTTAACGGTGCGTCGAATACTTTGCTGATGGTTCCGATAAAATACTTGAACGATTATCTGTAGTTAATACACTCTTCTCCAGCGCCTCAAGGCAGTCTCTATTTTGGAACCGAGGATGGGTCCGACCGCCAAGTCTTGATCCCTGTGGTTCTAAACCGATGTAACTTACCGACTGAGGTGCTGCCTGAAACTCAAGGAAAATTTTACTGAGCGCATCAAGAGTCACCTGAAGGTTGCTCTTGAGTATTTGCATCTCTTCTGGTTTCGCGTAGACGATCTGCCCGAAATTTGGTAACTGCAAAGTGGCAAAGTAATGCGCATCTCTCGACAAGTGTATTAGCCTGGAACGGCAAGTGGCCCATGCATTAGCATTTGGACGAAGTTGTACTAAGGCCAAGATATTCTGCTTGATTTTTCTGTGTAACTGAACCCTACCCTGCCACTTAGACTGATTGAATGCCAGAATCACCGCTACAGTGAAAAGACTGTTCGGCTGATAAAGATAATCCACTCGGATTCTGCTCCCGGACGATTCGAGGTGAATGGTATCGCTAGAAGATCTTCGCCCCGTCATAGATGCCCTAGAAATATAGGCAGCCAGAGCATTCACGCACTGGTACCGGCATCGATTCTGACCAAGAAAATCGAAAACCATCGATTTCCATGAAAGCGTCAAACGCGGAAGCAACATTGTAGCTGAAGCACGCCTCTAATATCTTGAAGACGACGTCGATATACGTGTCCCGGTTCGAATAGTCTGAGTCTGCGTTAGCGTACAGGGTCGCGTGGTTTAAGAGAGCCAGTGTGTGTTTTATCCGCGGTAAGGTGAACCAGTCTCGTAATATCTTTTTCTGGGGCCTTGCGACGGTTCCCAGCAGAGGGTAAGCACCAACGAGCTTTGCAAAAATTCTGATCACCGCAGTCCTCACTTTCCATAGACCGACAAAGTTACTAGAATCTGCTGGAAGGGTAAACAATTGTGATTCAATAGCTCGCCTAGCGGTATCGAGTATCAGACACTATTCACTTATGGCCGGGAAAATAGCACTCGGATCAATGTGGGGTATAATGCTTGTGAAGAAAAACAATCGCGCCTTTAAAGACTCGTGGTCTCCGTTCGAAGGAGTCAACGAGGCGGAATGGTGATCGTTGTCTGCTGTATACGACGACAGTGCAAACAAATAGTTGTCGAGCGCTAATAGGAGATGAACCGGGTCTGACAAGTTGTGTGACGAATAGCTGGTGTACGAATCGAACCCGGCAAATATTTTGTAAGCGATGGGCAGGATGTCGGGGTAGCGACGGAGGACGTGAGATAAAGTAGCGCTTTGCTTGCTTACAACCGGCTCGTCAACGTGTCCTTCGAACGGCAGTTGGTCAATGATGCCATATGAAAGGGAATATTCCCGCCAACCGAGATCCGATCACCCTCAAGACTTGCTTGCTTGAGAATACTGATCCAAACAATAGGATGAAGGCGTAGATCCTTTCTGTGATCAAGACGCTGGCCACGACAGCAGTGAGTTCGTGAGGTGCCGACTTGGAAAGGATTAAATAGTCCCTTGGAGTATTATCTCTCGGAAAGAAGAGCTCGAAGCGAAGGAGGCGCTCAATTTTGCGCTCCAGGCCACGCACTGGCCAAGCTGTATTGCTGAATTCATTGTCATACGCAACACAATTATGGAGCAGTAACTCTTGCTCCCATGCAATGTCCGACCTATCGAATACCCGTTTCAAGTATTCTAGAGAACTGATTTGTAGCCCTCCGATGGCCTGAACCACTATGCTTCGAACGGTGGGATTAGAGGGCTTGGTGAACAGCCAATGCAGTGACTGTTGTTGGAATCCTGGGTGTTGCGCAGGGTAGACTCCAGGCTGGTAAAGCCAGATGTAAAGGAATTGTTATTCTATGGCTCATACAGAGCTCATATTTATACTACTTCGCACTAGAATCTAGAATGTACTATAACTTTCTACGACTCTCTTGCTTACTCATCGACTCTCGGCATGATGCCGGATTGCTCCTTCTAGAACTTTCCAGCAAAATCCCAACAACTGTACGCCCAGATCACGACCCATGTCTTTCACGGCCTGATGCTCAGCTTCTTTGATGGAAACACTTGCAAATTGAGAGTCTGCTGCTAAACTCTTTGCGAGAAAGATCAGCAGTGCCGGGATCGGGGAGCGAGTATAGAGCTGTTGAACAAGGTAAGACAATGGTGTCTTGTAGGGATACTAAGGATACAGAAGGGGTAGAATATTTGTGACCATGTAGGCAACATAAACAACAGCTGCGATAGCACCGATGACGGCTGCAATGGGACGACTTAGTGAAAAAAGATCGCCAATGCGACCTGCATGAGCACAGAAAGAAGACCGATAATGATTGGTAGCTGCCACTTTTTGAATCCCGTATAACGGTACTGGCGGATGCGAGTGCGACCGCGAGGCGTTCCAGAGGGAAGAGAAATATATTGATAGTGCCATCGCTTCACCAGTACGACGCCAAGCACCGTAATCAGACTCAATGAAAGACGTATGAACCATAACACATTGACCCAAGTGTCTATTGTCGCAGGTGTAAATGGAGTTGAGGGAGTGATCACCAATGTTGCAACTTGGTCAACTGGGACGCCACGGGCAATGGCACGTTGAGCAGATACCAGCTCAAAGAGAAGAAGAGCAGACATTTGACTGTAGGATATTCGCAAATTCTGGGATGTCTGGACGATGAACGTCGTGACCACCGCGGAAAAAAGACCGGCCTTGCAATCAAGGCCAGTCAACTGCTGATCAGTCAAAAACACACTCACAAAGACTAGCAGCACGTCGATTGTATCCAGGGGTTCTTCTACCATGTTTGCGTCAAAAATATGTGACTCGTCATGATAAGTCCTGAAGACTCTGGCATTGGGCGCAGTTTCTTCGTAAATAGCATCCTCTGGATACTTGGCTTCATAGTCAAACGCATCTTTCCTTGTTTCTTACCTTAAGGGAAAGTAGGAACCAAGTATATAGACACACGTACCACCATGTCCCAACGTGTAGCGCATATTATTTGCTATGCTTCTTAGCCCAAGACGCCTGGTTCTTGCCCTCTGCCGCTTCGTCCCCTCGCTGGGATGCTCGTTCGTTTCTGCTCTATCTGTCTGGATGCTATCGGCTGAACGTTTCGACTGCACGTCACGTTCATCTTTGCTAGTCAGAGAGAACAGGCCAGTGAACCCTTCCAAGGTCGCCATGGTGCAGAGCAATAATAACGGCAAAGGCCCAAATCTACCCTACCAGAAAACGGGAGGCAGGGAACATCAATGGAATAAACAAACTTTCAGTAATTTGATTGACTATTCTACAAGATACGGTGATATTGTATGAGTATTTATTTAAATCGAACAAGTAACAAGAATCTAGAGTTATAATCCACTGGGTATCAAATCTACTTCGAGGAAGTCTGTACTAACTTTCTTGAGTCTGATTGCAAGATTGCCAAGAAACCAGGTATATTTAAATGCGAATAGATCAAACAGAGGGACTTCCCTCTCTATCTTTCTCCTTCCAAGTTTTGAGGAGCGCAGCCCCAAGGGACTTGCCTAGTGCCAATGCCAAAGGCACGGGCACTGCGTTTCCGATTTGGCGATATTGCTACATAAGGACTATGTCAGAAGATAGAGAATGAGCGCTAAATGGCATACATCATCAATCATGCTTTGCGAGTCAGCCATGTTGATTGAACAAAAGGTGTAATTGTCGGAGAATCCTTGGGCTCTAGCAGCCTCTCGCACACTGATAATTCTTTTTTGCTGCATTTTCCGTTAGTATGTCTTGAATCATGATTCTATCAGGTACATACATGGGGATGCAGCAATACGCTGTGTTTGCTGTTAGGCGAGACGAGGGTCATCGCAGTGCGGAAGTATCCGTTTCCATCAAGCCGTCCGTAAAACACTGCCAGAATACGTTAACGACAGGTAATTGTCGAGATCACTGGTCCCAACCTGATTTTGCATTTATCATATGCTTCGAACACAGACGAGGATCCATATCTAGATGCAAGTGTAAGTCACTTGATATCTGGGGCAATAAGGAGATACCCACCATTCTGATTTGCATTCGGTTTCAACAGAACAGATGTGGATCTGTCAAAGGCGGTCAGCTGACACCGAGAAAAACAAGGGAGAACGTACGCCTCCACGACTGGCTGAGAAAAGGTCTTGGTGTGATGATCACTGACTGTGGGCATGTTCGCCCGGCGCACCCATCGTTGATATGCATTCCTTGGCAAGAATATATATTCGGCTTTATCAATGCCCGGCCTTCTGTGAGCAACGCCTGTGACAGCCAAGACCTGCTTGATCCCGTTGTCGATCCTACGTTGAGTCTCTTTCCTTGCGTAATCGTTTAAAGGGATAATCTTGTGCGGGTTGATCCTATAAGGATCGTGTGAGTTCGAAGGAGATACCGACGAGCTCATACTTACCAATCCCAGGGAGGCTATATGTTTGAAAGATTAATTAGGAAAGGTGAGCATCATGCATATAATAATAACACTAACAAGGTCCCCGATAGCATCATCGACGGTCACCGGTTTCAGAGGCGCACACTGATGATCGTCTTCAGGATTCCGAGACCTTGTTGCACGAGGCAATGATTCCCCTTCAAAACTAGGTAACTTCCATCTAAACGCCAGCCTTTGGAAAGCATGGGTTGGGATTGGAAATTCAGGTAAGGGCCATCCTCGTCGGGCTCCCCAGATGAGAATCCGGTTGCGATGCTGGGGAGCACCGTATGCCCCAGCTTGAAGGATCTTTACGCGAACCTGATACCTACAACCGCCTTGAACGTAATTCACCAGCTGAGGAAAAGACAATATTTACCCTAACGATGTCAGAATCCTTAGGATGAGCTTGATAACCCCCATTTCCATGCCACCGACTAGAGAGCGACCATGTGAAGCAGATTTGGCTCCCAGACGAGCCGTCAACATGCCCACCACATTTTCCAAAAGAAAATATCTAGGCTCGTACCATTCGGTATAGGCCAACATAACCATTGGTAACGCCGATCTGATATCGTCCGGTTTCTGGACGTGTTTAAGTGTGACTGCGTAGATAAGTGAACGCGACTTACTGGATTGTGATTCGCTTTACTGAAAGACTGACATGGCGGGCCTGTACAATACCGAATCAGTATGGCTTCATTTCACCCAAGTGCAAGTCAGAACCTCCGTAGATGAAATCAACTTCGCCTTTCTTTGGCATGTTTTCCAAGTATGTTCCATCGTGAGATTTAAGTTTACGAGGGTGCTTGCCGCCTTCGGTTTGCACAGCGTGATCCAAAAGGATGCTGGCATCTTGGTCATAGACGATAGTATCAGGATGATTATACCTAGGTGGAGACACCAATGAAACAACTAAAAGAATGCTACAAACAACTATCGCACCTGTACGTCTGGGCGGCCGATGGCGAAAACTCAACAGCCCATTTCGTTTCAACGAATCCTGAAAACATCATGCCCGTACCTAGACCACCAGCGCCTACAAAGGCGCCATGAACGCGGTACTCGGATCATAAATTTTCACCAGGCTCACCACTGAAGAGTTCCAAACCACGAAGAGGAGAGTTTCGATCCCGTAGTCGTCGTGCATCACGGAGTTCTTGCTCGTGGTCGTCAAAGCAGCCATGTTTGCATCTTTTCCACGATTTCGTCGAAAGAGGTATGAGCTCCCCTTCGGAATCTTCGACTTGGCTCAAGTAAAAGTGGTCGTCGTGCTTGATCCATGATCTGATAGCTGTCTGTTCAACCAGGTGCTTGACAAAACAAAGGCCTTGCAATCGCTTGACGGCTGCGGACCGCATCTTCTGGCTTAGGAACAGTCGACGCTAAAATGACTGTCAAAATTGTGTAGAGAAAGAAGTATAGGTTAATCGCACCTCCTCTTGATTGCAGTCTGTCGTAGACTGATGGTCATTGTAGCGACCGAGATACGCAACCTGTACTTCTTCCTCATCGATATTGATACAGCGTACTTGTGCAATATCCAAAAGCAGGACATCAGGGTCTTCATTGCGGACATATACGCAGTCATGGAGGTGGTAGTCTACCCCATAATGAGTGACACCGCCTTTGGTAGGACTAGCCATTCCATGAGCATCTTCTCGGGCCCTGAGCGCGCATGGGTAACACTTGAGGTGCAGAGGCTGATATGACGTTGCTTCCAGTACCTCCTCTATAGACGGAAGATCCGTGAATTCATGCTGCTTGTTGTCCCAGACAAGACTGGAATCATAAAACATCGTCACACAGGTGCATTCGTCACCGAAAGGATTCCCATACCTGCAAAAATAATCCGTGGACTCGGGATCGCCGTCATCGAGGTACTCATTGTCACGCTCCCCTAGCATTTTGACATCCACCTTGCGGATGATGGACGCAATAGGACTAGCATCGCAGGTCTTCATCTGAAAAAGGGCCTTCGAATGAGCGACTTCTTTCATTAGCGTTCTGCTGCCGTGTTCGAACCAATGCCCGTGAAATTTCTTGGTATTGTCCTTCGCATCGTAGAAGAAATAACAAATACGACAGAACCTAGTACGCAGCGTACATATTAATCTCGAAGTGTTGGTGGGGTCGGGTTACTGACCAGTATCGGTTTCCAAAGATATTCTTCGATAGCGGACGGAGAGGTTTACGGTCGTCAACTCCCTTCTCATTAGAGATGGATGATTCATCATCACTACTGGTACTTCCCTCATCGTCAGTACTGGACTTTGTGTTAGAGGATGAGTCGTTTGATGGCATCACCATAACAACGTCTCCCGCCTATGAAGAATACATCAGACAGGAAGAGGGGACAAGAAATGGCAAACCTGATACTCCACGCCATCAAGGTGTACGGTAGCATAATGATGTTTAGTGATTCGCTCTCCCCAGATTATACTTTCAGGGTTATCATAGTGGGATTTGATATTCTCTTCGACTTCCTTAAGTGGCGATTCGTCCTTCTCCAGTGTCCCCGCAACCTCCAGTCTGTTTCGGTAAAGCTTTTCAGCAATAGATCCCACGATGGGCGTGACGACTGTTATTTCCCTACGCATGAGAACAGCTTTCTCCTTGTTTGAGGGCATTTTTGGTGCCGGTTCTTTTCGGGGATACGGTTTATGCTTTTTCTTTTTCGCCTCGGGCCTCGGAGACGCCGCTGTCGATGAGGGTGTCGTGGCTCTGTCGCTGTGAGATTCGGATGTTTCATCAGAAGAAGTCGTGCCAGCAGACATATATGATGGATCTCCATCGTCAAAAAGCTCCAGATCCATGCCTGCAGCTTCAAAGAAGTGTTTGATAAGGGGCACTGTTTTGAGGCGTTCATCAACATTTGCACATATAACTGGCAGCGTGGCAATTAAATATGCAATCTGAATGGTTGATGAGAAGTTGAAATCACAAAAAAGGTGTTGTCCGCAAACCGTGTCGTCGGATATCACATCGCCAATATTTATATCACGCCCAATGACCACTTGAGATGAGACACAGTTTGTACTCTCATGTATGTCATCCAAGGAAGCGACGAAGTCTTCGTAACTAGCTGTTCTATCTTGCAATGCATGGGAAACAACTTGATGAGCGACGCGATGCTTCACAAAAAAGTCGCGGAAAAAAGGTGCATAAGTGTCGGAAGGTACATGCAGGATATACCATGCCATGTCCGTACAAATGTATATGCTCCTGAAATGCTATCAGATAAGAAAGACACAGTGAAGATCAGTATATTCACCCGTCTAGCTGTTGCGTCTCATCGGAAAAGTAATGGACATTGAAGTCTAAGATACATCCCAATCGCATGCACATACTCAACTCTCCCTCATCCAGGTCAGAACGAGCTTGGACAAACTCATCTTCAAGACCTTCGAATTGCTTGGCTCTGACGATCCCACTCGCATGGAATGTTTGTATTGCTTTGTTCTTGCCTTTTCTCTCACCCTTTGGAGGAGGGGTAAGCATGTGAAGTGCCTCAATATGGACAACATTTTGTTGGTCGTCGTATATAACGAAATCGTCCAGGATTCGAACAGGTATGTCGTTGCCGCCTTGGTCAGAATCAGGATCGGGCTCTGTTTCGCCGGGAATCGCAATCCCGTCTGTTTCGTCAAATTCTTCGTCCTGAAATTGATATGTTGTAGCGCTTGCACCAAGATCTTCGTTCATCTGATAAAGATCCCACTGCGCGTTGTCATCTATTTATGAGGTGATCAGAATGGACCGATGCGAAAAATTGCCACAGCGCACTCAAAGTTGCTCCCGACATAGTGGCTGCTGTCGATAGCCCTGCTTCGTTGTTGTTAAATAAGTCATAAACCGTAGGAGAAAAGCGAATCTCTCGCTCGTGTATGGGAGACTGTATGAGCATTCAATGATGATCCAAAGGCTTATATTCACAGACTCACTGCAAAATCAGAGACAGTGGGAGATTGTCGTAGCCCAAGAACTATAGATATCTAGAAACGCGTCAAGTTATTTATGGTGCCCACAATAGGGACTACACACTTGAGCTAGCTCCTTGTCATCGAAAGCGGGCGACTCTACGCGTCTTTTCTTCTTTGGAGAAGCGTTTGGCGATTGAAAAATGGTCTTCGTTGGTGAGCTAGGGGGACTAGGGCTGGATTCGGGAGACCTCTTCCCCGGCCTTGTGGCTTGAAGTCGACCCCAACGTCGGCTAGTCGATTCTGGTGTTGCTGGCTGGGACCGTAAGGGGAGCTCCACATAAGGAACGAGACGACGGCCGCTCATCGTCGACGACTGCAGCAGAACAAACCTCGCACAAGTTTCGCCGTGAAAGAACGAAGGAAAAATTCAAACCGCGACGCCGGACGAATGCATGTCTAACACGAACCACCACCACCTCCGTCCTTTACATTTCGATGGCTTCCCATGACTTTCGCATTGGATGTACCCGATGATTGAAGGAAATCGTCCTCGTTGCAGATAAAGTTACGATTGATCTATGCACCGATGCAATGGCAAGACTGTCCGCTGCAGGCATTTCTCACGGTGCCATGAAGTACACAGCGCCACCGTCATGTCAGAGATGATGCGCCGATGATGACCAGTGTTAAGAGGCGGGGGAGACCAAATGGAAGCAAAGGCAAAGTGCAGTTGAGTCGGAAATCGGGTACATAGGAGGTACGTATCGTTCACCACGTTTGCCCAGTATTTGTATAATAATAATTTCAGCATCAAAAACTCTTGCTGGATTTATTTGAAAATTTGTCCATATGTATAACAGGAAGTGCGGAAGACCCTGCTTTAAGTTTCCTTGAATTGCAGGACCAGCCACTTCCCCTTCTTATCCTGACCCCAAAGAACCGGTGCCATCACACCACTTGTTGCGCAAATAACTCGTGGACCATCGCGATCACATCCAGGACGTCTTTCCCTATTTCGGCACCAAAAAGTACTGCAGCGTTCTTTCCTTGACCAGAGCCATCGCTACACGATCATCTTCAATCGCGACGTTCTCCAAGCCTTGGAGACTCCGCGATAGAAGCTTTTCAAGAACGTGAAATGCACGAACAGGTAGATAACCCAAAGCATGTTGTGCGAATATTTTGTCTTTTGCTGGTGCTCACGCTCCAAATGGGCTCGAATACGTGTCAAGCGAAGAAGCGGAAAACGCACAGAAGATTTTTGTATGCCCGAGCCAGCGGGTTCTTTTCGTTGTCGAGTGCGTCAAACTGTCCAACTTAATCAGTACAGCCCGATTAGAGGTGTCGACGCGCTTATGCACCCGATATTTAAATCCAACTAACCAAGGCGTTCTTGAACAAAGTAAAAAGTTCATGTGTAAGAAGTGACATACCGTCTGCACTGGCATCGAGTGTTGCGTGAGAGATGCCATCAGTAACTTCAATCGCAGTTATTTCTTCCGAGCCTGCGAGGATCTGCCGCCACTTTTCACAAAGCTAAATAAATGGCATTGAGAGGTGGGTCATTTCATGAGTATGATTGAGACGCGTGCTGCTGTATGCCAGAACACTTTGCAGTATACCAGGACGACGATGAGAAGCGAAAGAAGCATAGAAATATGATAGCCCATTCTCCCTGGCGATGATAGAAAGACAGGAAACGAAAAAAATGCGACGCCCTGAGACTTTTGTTTTGCATCAAACCATAAACACCGAGGGATCCGGACTTCGACGGCCAGTAAGAAAATATACAGAGATCACAATGTGGGCGCCCATGTGTGAGAGTCTGCACACACTGTCAACATCACAGACGGCTGTATAGATATAGTCCTAAGAGGTAATTGATGAAACAACGCAATAAGAATCCCTGTGATGTGAATGACGCCGTCTCAAGTTGGGTATCGGATAGAGAAAACAGTGGATTGAAGTGTCTGAATGTTTGAGCAGCATCGATAAAGAAGAAGAGTACAAGGACACGAAGAAGTCGCGAGCAGACAAAGGCACCACGTGAAACGGCAGGCCGAGGGGGGACATGGGCAACCTGAGGGCTTGTGTTAGATATATTCAAGTTGTCGAAAACGAGATATAGTCCCATCCAATCCCACGAAGAGAATGTACGATGCATGTGGTCCAATAGACCCTTCGTAGAACGAGCGTTTTCGTGGATCATCAGTATCTGTAAAGTGGCGGTACTGGATGACGGGCTCCGCCAGGAAGAGGAGACGGACGGCGATAAAGAGCTGCCCATTAAGGGTAGAGCCCATTGCGTGGTCCTGCATCTTATCTGGGCCAGTGGAATATTGTAAGTCAACGCAGCGAAAGCCGTTTGGACAGCCCTATTGCGAGGACAGCTGCCAGGAAGAAGTCTGGCAGTACCAGAAACTTCAGCAGAGGACATTATCTGTATGCATAGCTTGACTTGTCCACAGTGCACACTGGAGTAGAGCAGCACGGCAGTGGCCTTTGCCGTGTCGCGTGAGAACCTTCGGCATCACCCGTAGCAAGGACCCTGAACCAACCTTTCACCACCGCCAACATGTCGCTACCCGTGCACTCAGTGTCAATCGACTACAACGAAGAGAAAAGTGCATTATCTTCTCTATGATGCACGGTTTGAATACTCACCGAGTTTCAGCACTGATCAAAACTTTTCTGAGCACCTTCAAATGTCAGGACAAGGACATAACGAGCGGTTTTGCCGACATCGACATCGACGACCAGGATGCTTCGACATCAGAAACAAGGGATCTTAAGTATATCAATCAACTGGTACGCTGAAACGACGTGTTTGACGCGTTTTGCTAACGGTGTCGCCAGCAACGGATCGCGAACCGCGACCAACAAATGCTAGTCATTGACCTGGAGGATCTTCATACAGTACGCGTCAAAGATACTGTTCCTTGACTCATCCTGACTCTTCTCTTTTCAGTATGATCCAGAACTGGTTCAACGTATTCGGGGCAATACGCGGCGATACGTCAGCTTATTCAGTGAGGTTGTCGACCAAATCATGCCTCTCCCTACAAAGGATATCAGCGACCACGATGAAGTTATTGACGTCATTCTACACCAGAGGAGAGAGCGAAATGCACAGATGGAAGGAGGGCAAGATGGTTTCCCGGAGCACTTATTGCGTCGATAGTACGTTCACTGCCACTTGAGCCTTGGTTTTATTCTGACGCGCCTTTTCAAGCAATCTCTATTTTCAACCCCTTCGGAGTGACATTGCTATCGCTGTTCGTGAAGTACGGGGCTCCCAGCTAGGTCGGCTCATCACTGTTCGCGGAATAGTCACCCGCGTGTCCGAAGTCAAGCCCCTCCTCCAAGTAAACGCGTATACCTGCGACGTCTGCGGGTCTGAAACGTTCCAAGACATCTCAAACAAGACATTCCAGCCTATTTCAGACTGCGGAAACCTCAACGAGTGCAAGAAAAACGGCATCAAAGGCTCGCTTCACATGCAGACACGTGCATGTCGTTTCAGCCCCTTCCAAGAAGTCAAAATACAGGAAATGGCGGATCAAGTTCCCGTCGGACACATACCTAGGTCTATGACCGTTCATGTTCACGGCAATTTGACGCGGATGATGAACCCTGGCGATGTTGTTCATCTTGGCGGAATTTTCCTTCCCATTCCATACACTGGCTTTCAGGCCATCCGCGCGGGCCTCCTCACTGACACTTACCTCGAGGTACATCACATTCACCAACTCAAGAAACAATATCATGATATGGAAACCACGCCCGAAATCCAAGCCGAGATCCACGAGTTGACTAGGGACCCAGCACTGTACAGTCGACTAGCGATGAGCATCGCACCGGAAATCTATGGTCATGAAGATGTGAAGAAGGCTCTCTTGCTTCTTCTAGTGGGAGGTAGCACGAAGGAGACCCAGGACGGCATGAAGATCAGAGGAGATCTCAACATCTGTTTGATGGGGGATCCTGGTGTCGCCAAATCGCAGCTGCTAAAGTTCATTTCCAAGATAGCTCCCCGAGGTGTTTACACTACCGGTAAAGGTTCTTCAGGCGTCGGCCTGACCGCAGCCGTGATGCGGGATCCCGTCACGGATGAGATGGTTTTGGGTAGGTGTTTTGTATTGCGTTAGCAAAATGCACTATTGAAACATTCTTCGAACAGAGGGCGGCGCATTGGTCCTTGCTGATAACGGAATATGCTGTATCGATGAATTCGATAAAATGGAGGAGGCTGACCGGACGGCCATTCACGAAGTTATGGAACAACAAACGATTTCGATCTCAAAAGCCGGTATATCGACAACCCTAAATGCGCGGACATCAATACTGGCCGCTGCCAATCCTCTATATGGGCGGTACAATCCTAAAGTATCCCCAGTGGAAAACATTAATCTTCCCGCAGCGCTTTTGTCTCGTTTCGATCTTCTTTTCCTCATTCTTGACAAGCCCTCTCGAGACGAAGATGAACGACTAGCTCAGCACGTCACGTACGTGCATATGTTTAACAAACATCCCGAACTAGACCATGAACCAGTAGACCCTAATATCATGAGGTATGACTATGGTCTCGAAGCCATATACATTTTCTAACTATCTCATTAGACATTATATTGCCCAAGCCCGGACCATCCGTCCCACTGTATCAGCTCAGGTGTCTAAACACGTCGTGGATTCATACGTCCGCCTACGTAAAATGTCCAAAGACGACGAAGCGCAAAACAAGTCGCACACCTACACGTCTGCTCGAACTCTCCTCGGTATCCTGCGTCTATCACAAGCTCTTGCCCGTTTGCGGACATCACCTGTCGTTGACTACTCTGACGTCGACGAGGCGCTGCGGTTGATGGAGTGCAGTAAGGAGAGTCTGCATGAAGATGACGAGCAGGAGCGGGAGCCAGACAAGTCGGCTGTCAGTCAAATATACCGACTCATCAAGAGTATGAAAGACAACATCGACGACGAGCACACGCCAGTTAAGAAGCAGAGGACAACGAAGAGGATAGGGAGAGGCCCTGGTGGTGAACGGGATATGGATGATGATGAGTCCGAGTCTGGTCCGGTATTGTCAATGGTAGATGTGCGTGCCCGAGTAACGACTGCCGGATACACGGAAGCGCAACTAGTGGAAACGATAGATAAGGTCAGCGCATGTTCTGGTATAGTCTGTACTGTTACGCTCACCTTTTTTTGCAGTACGAGGAACTTGGTGTGTTGGCAAAGGTATCGAATGGTGCGAAACTCATGATCATGGCATGATTCATTGTACTTTTCTGAGCTTTAGTCTGTTCCTTTTACTCTTGTTTTTTCTGCAGTGTTTTCTATATATCTATGTATTGATGTTGTATTTCACGATCTCGAGATTTCATATCGTCTCAGGAAACTACCATGGGCTTTGGCAGCAGCTGGTCGATATCGAGAGTTACCATATGCTTTGACCTTTGACTCGTTTTGAGACAGATGACATGAAAAGTTAACATTTTGAGGCCTTGAGGTTTAAGAGTCTCGTATGCGGCCACCTTGCCCCCCGTTTGCTGGCAGCGTACGTGACCGTGTACGTACCCCTCACGTGGGCTTCATCAGTGGCTGTGCTGTACGCTTGAGTGCATAGTGGTGTCTCTCTTTCCTTTTCCGTTCCTTCAATAATGCGGCTGCCATGGTCGCTGCTGGCGTTGTCTACATATTATTCCTCTAGCTTTGCCCTTATATCTACCACACCTCGATATGACACCCACAACTACTATGTCCTCGAGCACGATCCGCGCATTTCATCGCCGGACGATGTATCACGCCTACTTGGAGTCCAAATCGTGGAGCCTGTCGGGGAGCTCGAAAATCTTTGGTTGGTTAGAGCAGAGATACTCGAGAGGCAGTTGAATAGCAGGGAAGTCAGCGAGGACCATGTTCTCCAGAGGTACAAGCAGCTCCGTCGTGCTGCCGGAGATTTGTCGGTATCCCGTCGGTCGAGTACGGTATCTTCTGTGCGACATTTGTCTCGACAAGAGCCTCGCCAACGTGTTAAGCGAGCACCGCCGGCTGTCAGACCACCTCCAGAAACTTCTGCACAGAACGTTGCCCAACGATTGGGCATAGAGGATCCGCTCTTCGATCAGCAATGGCACTTGGTGAATGACGAACATCCAGAGCATATGATGAATCCTGTACCGGTGTGGGATATGGGGATTACGGGGAAAGGCGTCATTACTTCCCTCGTGGATGATGGGTTGGATTATGACCATGATGACTTGAAAGACAATTTCGTACGTCGTCAATCCTCGTTGAATGTTTTCATAACTCACTCCCCCTTCGCCCAGGATGCTGTCAACTCGTATGATTTCAATGACCACCAAGACCTTCCGACACCAAAACTCATAGACGACCACCATGGCACACGGTGTGCCGGACAAGTTGCTGCGGGGAAGAACAACGCATGTGGTCTCGGTATTGCTTATGATGCCAAGGTCGCGGGTGTTCGTATCTTGTCCGGACCGATTTCTGACGTCGACGAAGCGAAGGCGCTCAACTACGGTTACCAAAATGTATCAATATACAGTTGCAGTTGGGGACCCCCGGACAACGGTCAGGCTATGGAAGGGCCTTCCTACCTAATTCAGAAGGCGGTGCTCAATGGTATCAACAAGGGCAGAGACGGTAAAGGCTCCATCTTTGTTTTCGCTAGTGGCAACGGTGCAGATCATGGAGACCAATGTAATTTCGATGGCTATACGAACAGTATCTATTCGGTCACCGTATCTGCTATCGACCACATGGGACTTCATCCATATTACTCGGAACCCTGTGCAGCGAATATGATCGTTGCTTATAGTTCGGGGTCCGGGAAGCACATAGTAAGTTCACGTCGGTTTTCCATGCACTCAGGACTTATCGTACATCAAGGTAACCACCGACAAAGGTCAAGGCACGTGTGCGACCAGTCATGGTGGGACATCAGCTGCAGCACCGAACGCGGCAGGTGTGTTCACTCTAGCTATAGAGGCCAGGTATACTGGTTGTGATCACTTCGTTTGGCTTCTTCTGACACACATCATAGGCCTGACTTAACTTGGCGTGATATTCAACATCTTTGCGTCGAGACGGCGCGTATGGTTAACGAAGACGACGAAGACTGGGAGACAACAGCAACAGGGCGTAAATACAGCTATAAGTATGGCTTCGGGGCGTTGGACGCATACCTCTATGTCAAGGCTGCACAGGATTGGGAGCTAGTAAAGCCGCAGGCGTGGATTAAGACGCATACTGTGCAGCTGGAAAACGGCACAATGACAGAAGAAGGCGAATATTCTGGAGGCCAGTTCATCGGCGAAGGCGGGTTAACTAGCACGATCACGGTAACGGAGGACATGGTGCAACAACACAATTTTGAGAAGCTTGAGCACATCAACGTCAAAGTCTGGATTTCTCATCGTCGTCGGGGTGATGTTGAAGTAGAGATAGTGAGCCCGAACGGAATCAAAAGCATGCTGGGAGGTAAGCGTAAGAAGGATTCGGATCACACAGGATACCCCGGATGGAGATTTATGACCATAAAGCACTGGTGAGTGTCTTCTTGTGATGAGGGCCTGGAAAGTAACACAATGCTCGCAGGGGAGAAAATCCCGTTGGCGATTGGACTA
The DNA here is from genome assembly GCA_030407005.1 of Desarmillaria ectypa. Taxonomy (NCBI): domain Eukaryota; kingdom Fungi; phylum Basidiomycota; class Agaricomycetes; order Agaricales; family Physalacriaceae; genus Desarmillaria; species Desarmillaria ectypa. The sequence continues at coordinate 3,265,311 of JAUDYN010000002.1, read as the reverse complement.
TTAGGGTTTCTGACCAAGGAAATCCTGAGAACAACGGTAGTTTCTTGGGATGGAATATGATGTTCTGGGGTTCTGCGAGGGACGCCGCTCAAGCAACACCTTATGAACTCCCAACTGAAGTTACCACGTTTCCCCCAACTGAGGATGCAGACGTTGATCATCCTCCTACGACCACCAAGATATACGACAAACCCACCGTTCCACCGCAGTCATCCCCGACATCTACTACATCCGAGAGTGCCAGTGCCTCAAGTACCCCAACAGTCGACGAAGGCTGGTTCAACGGCCTGTCGAACCTTGTGTCGCATCCCAAGTGGTTCTTTGGCGCTATTGGCGCTGTCGTCGTTTTTGGCATCGGTGCTTTGATATTCTTATGGCGGCGTAGGCGTGCTGTGCACGCAGCGAGGAATGCCGACTACTCCACCATCCCAGGTAACGAAGACCTACAAATGAACACAGTTAGGCCGACATCACAGCGGCCACGCACAACCAAAGAGCTCTATGATGCGTTTGGGGAGGTGTCGGATGACGAGGACGCTGACGAGGAAACCCATTTGCGTGGAGGGCACCCATTATCTGAAGGAATTGGGTTCCATTCCGGTTTCCTGGATGATGAAGAGCCTGAATCTGCCGGTGGGTCAAGGCTCCAACAAAAGTATCGGGACAACCCCGAAGATGAGAGTCGAGTCGATCTGACGGAGAAGGAAAGGAAGCGTTCTTCTGAAAGATCTGCATCTATCAGTCCGAGTCTTAGCGGGGATGGTAGTTGGCAACATACCAGCGAAGCATGATACCTTGCCCACACCGGGAAACATTTACGCATAGAGGATCATGATATTGGTTTGCATGTTATTCATTCATAATACGTTTCCGTTTTCTTGTCTTGGACGAGATTGTAATACTAGGAAAAACATGTGGACGGGTGGAACGGTCTACTAGAACAATTTGCAAGGTCGGAGTGCTGCGCTACATATCATCTCCAGAGTGCCTTTTCTGATGCGATAGTCGCTTTTGCCGGCCACGTGGAACCCATCACAGATAGGCTGCATGAGTCAATGGTACTGGACCAAATCATATTCCGGATTCTCAATCGACTTATCGACGCCTGTCGGATTGCAGTCGGGTTATCTGTGTGTTTCCAATAGCTTCTAGTCCCTTCACTATCCCAAATATCTTGATCGAGACGATCGCGATAAGAGCTATTTTTACGACGGACTTCGTATTCATCTTACTTCACCACGGACACTTATCTTACCTGGTGCCATGTGGTCCTGCATGTTGATCCGGCACAAGTATATATATTTCGCTCTAACGTGTTGCTCTGAGTTTCCTTACCCACCATGCCAGCGGAAACCACCAAGAATTTCAATGGCAGCGTTTCTGTCACCCAGGAAGATGCTCGCAACGACATGAAGGTGCACTGGTTCCGTAGCACCATATTTCAGATTATAGTTGTTGGCGGGGTGTTTTTCTGTGTGAGCATTCTCGGTTTGCTATCATAATGAAGACTTATTTAACTGGTTTTTCTACCATTTAGGCTCCAGTGTGTATCCTGCTCTCATCTCTCGTCTATCAATTTTATAGGGTATGGCAGGGAATGTACAATGCCCTGAGCTCACTGGGCGCTGGTGGTCTTGCTACGCCGTGGTATGCCAACGCTACGGCTGCTGCTGGCTATGGTTCGTCACCCTCCGAGTCCTCGGTCATGCGGAAGCTGTATGTTTACTTCGTTTCAGTGTTCATGGCGGTCCTCTGTATAATCGGCGGTATTGTCGTCAGTAAGATCGGTGTTCGATGGGCTCTTCTAGTGAGTGTGTCCATCTCCTGTATCTTCACAGCGTATAATCAAGTGTCCATGAGATTTCTAGCACTGGTGATATCATGTCAGTCCAAGACGTAATCTGGGCTCCAGACGTCCAATTGAACGTATCCCTAGTTACGCCGGAAGTCTTTACCTCAACTCAAAGAACGGGACGCAATGGTTCTTGATGTTCGGTAAGTCCGTCCTATTGTGCAGCTGTCATGGTTGACTTATAATTCAACAGGCTCCATTCTTTCTGGAATGACAGATGGACTCATGTACTCGGTAGAAGGTCCCATTATTACCTGTGCGCTTTGCTCAGCTTACTTCCTCTATAAACGTCGCTGAAGTTTATTTCGCGAATTACAGCCTACCCCGAGGAAGACAGACGAGGGCGTATGCTTGGTCTATGGGTGTTCATGCGCAATGCCGCACCCGTCATTGGTGGAGCCATCATCTTTGGACTAAACTCTGGTATCGATTCGACCGGTGCAGTTTCTTTGAAAACATATCTTACCATCATTGGTATCATGTGCGCGGGGCCGTTCATAGCCCTTTTGTTGTCAAATCCTGAGCAGGTGCAACGTAAAGACGGCCTTAAGATTTCGCTAAGGAAAACTGGGTGGATCCAAACATTCACAGAGTAAGGCAAAGCTTCAGCTTCATCTTTCACCTGGGACATTCTCAGATCGGATTTTATAGATGGTTCCACGTCGTCTCCGACAAAAATGTGAATTAGCTCTTTCTCATGTGCTCTGCACACTCTCATTTTTCGCCCTTTGTAGATGCTGCTTTTGTGTCCGCTTTTCTTCACGTCCTGGTTCTATGGCTCATACATCGGTACCTTGCAAACACAGTTCTTCAATGTCAGAACCCGAGCTCTCTGCGCATTCGTTATCCCTTGGGGTGATATTGCCGGAGGCTTCATGATCGGGTACTTCCTCGACAACAAGCATTTCACTGTAAAACAGCGAGCGCGGTGGAGTTTCATCGCCTTGATGGTCTTAAACTTGGCCCTTTGGTTAGTTAGTCTCCCTATCTTTGCGTCACTTATTGACAGTTTTTTAGGGTATGGGCTGCCATTGTTACCAAACAGTTGGAAGACGCACAACCAGAAATCGACTGGACTTCAGGGTCTTTCTTTGGCAGGACTTTCACCTTGTTCCTACTTTTTGATCTAGCCACTATGGCGACACAGACCAGCTTGTACTGGATTATTTCACATAGTGGGTATCCAGTTCGTCTGTCCTTTGTCTCTTTATTCACTTCAATTACTTAGTGTCTAATGATTTTATAACCCTCTCATATATGACGGGAACACTTCGAGGTGTGGAATGCGCAGGCCAAGCTGTCGCGTATGGCATCAAGTCCAGTAACACAACCGATTGGCTGTCTATTGGACTTAACGTTGGACTGAGTAAGTTCCCTTTGCCTTTATGTGAAACAATTTAAATCCTAACCCTCCCACAGTTGTTTTTTCGTTACCATTTGCATGGGTGGTCATTCGTCAGATCGGCGTTGTCGAATTTGACATTGTTCGCATCGCTGGAAGTCAACGCTCGAAATCGGTAATAGACTCAAAGAGTGTATCTGATGATGAGAAAGATAATGTATGACAGCAGTGGCTATAGTATTCTGTATTACGAAGAGGCGAACGTGGACCGCACTTATAGTGTACGATACATTGTCGATGAAATATGTTGATAGAACGGTACAATGAGAAAATCAGGCTATCGGTGAGTAAGCACGTAACTCATAAACCTTGTCACCTCGAACGTTATTCCAGGCTTCAATCATGAAGTCCAGCGTCGGAGACGATGGCTCAATAAGTCTCTTCCGCATCTCTCTTTCTTCTTGGACATCACCAAGATTACCTAGGAACGGTTGCACGAGGTCCATAAATGCTATATAGGCATCGCGATCATCACGCAGATTGACACGCTTGAGGTCTTTCAAAAGTGGGCCCTTTTTAATCGTCAGCAGGCATAGCAGCGGGGCAGTTTGGTCTACAGACCTCATTTGTAACAACGGCCATGAGATCGTCACTTCCGTTCTCCTCGCTTAGTCGCAGGAATAGACGATATTGATGCTCTAACGCTTGATCGTCGATGTCGCATGCTATGCATCTCCTGTACCTTGGCGGAAGGCTAGAATCAGCGTCAGTATATATGCAATCTAAAAAAATACAGATGACTTACTCTTTGCTACATCTCGTACATCTTGTAATGACACAGTCTTGGAGCAGTTTGGGGAAATAGCTGACCGCTTTGGCCTTCAGACGGAATTTGTGGGGGCACTTGGCACAAGCTTGCATCTCCGAAATCGTAGCCCTTTGGTAACCTTCGAAATCCCCGCCGAGCTCATGGTGGCTTTCAGCAGATTGCTTTGCTTGCCTTGAGACAGAATATCAGTAATATTCCATTAAGCGTGAGATGAAGAGGCGACACACCATGTTGGACTCGTAGCTTCAGACTTGATGATTCGTTCATCCGTTGCTTTCACTGTTGCGTTCTCAGTATTCGACTGGACCTCAGTCTTAACTGATTCCGACACGGACTTAGAAATAGGTTCACTTTTTCTGGTATCCGAATCGTTAGCAGGTCTGTTTCTATTGTTCATCTTTCGCCTAGTTTACAACAATATCAGCGTCAGCATGAGGAACAGTGGATGAAAAGCGTACTCCAACAATCGTGTTTTCATCTCCATGTGAATAGGATTTCCATCAATCAGCTTTTCAATAAGACGTTGATCGCCACCCAAAAGTCCCTGTAAAATCCTGTCGCTATATGACTTCCTCAAGCGCAAATTCTTGATCGACAAGATCGTCCCAACCTCAAACCTTTTGGCCATTTCAATCTGCCCTTCAGTCAACTTGATCCGAACAATGCGGTGATCTAGACCGGCGGCCCAGGGTCCTTCCAGGCGGGGAAGAATGTCAAGGCGCGTATAGTCTGAGACGTAAACGAATGATTCATGCGTGAAGGTGGCATGAATGAGCTACTATCCTTGTAAGTGATAACAAATAAAAAAAGATATATCCGAACCTCGACAATACAACTGAAGAATTCATCGGGTTTTGCTTCTTGTATTAATTCGTACTTGGGTGGCAGCTCTATGGTATCAATGCGGCTCTGCCAGCGTTCCTTACGTCTGAAGGATGAAATGGGTCAAGAAGGGAATCTGTCTACAAAGGTGATGCTTACTTTAAAAACTCTCGTAGATGTACATTGTGTTCGGCGGCTTTCTCGTTAAGCGGGGTAATCTTTGCCTCCTGGATTTTTGCCTCGAGATATCCCCCTTTGCTGATGATCATCCGTACGTTTTTCATGCTGTAGATTTCTCCGGTTTGCATCGCCTTCCCAAGTTCGCGCGCACTATCCCACATCTCGATCTTTAGAACGGTTTCCGCCAGAGCCTTTGAAGGACACCATTTGGATTGCATTGGTGTGAGCTGCTCATTTTTGGTGTAGTCGGTGACATAAAGACCATACGGTTGATTAGCTGCTTCGCTTGCATATCCATAGAGCACCTAGAAGTTTGTCAGCGGAATCCGAACGAAGGGGAGAGATAACTACTTCGACTGTACAATCAAAATAACCATGCGGGGGAACGAGAGGACCCGCATCGCAAATGAGTCTATGCTGACGCTTGGATGTTCCAGCAGAGAAAATTTCGTTCCTAGGTATCTCTGCACCAATTTGATGGATAGTGCCTAAATCTTCACGTCTCTTCTCCAAAACAGCACGCCACCAAGCCGTAAGTTTAGAACAATATATAAGTTCTAGTGGCTGGGCATCGTAGAAAGGAGAGAATAGAACGCCCGCACCATCCTTGCCTAAAGGTTCAGAAAGAGGTGCATCTTCTCGGTCGTGATTTATCTCTCCTGTCTCTGACTTGTACACGGCCCACCGAAGCTTGTCATGATATCCTATAGCAGTTGTATTGTCCTTATACTCTTTCTGTTATGCCAATCTCAGTAATGCGTAAAGGTGGAATATAACTATACATCACCTTGACGCATTGAAGAATGACCACATCGTTTATCTCAGGGCGCGGGAGCCATTGTTCATGGGTCTCCGTGAAACAGGTAACTGAGTATTTCTGTGGATGCGTTAGACTGCCGTCTTCAAGCGAGCAGATGCTCGGATCGACTATCGTAATGGAACAAGACAGATCTGCAATAGTTATGTCAATGTGAAAACACGGTGTAATGCAACAACGCACTTCCAGAGGATGTCCTAGATGGGAGCTTGACAGAAGATACAACGCCTATGAGGTTATACAACCCTTTTGTGGCTTGCTTCAAGGCCGTGTATCGGTTCTAAGTCAAAGAAGTTCAATACACAGCAATGATATGTTTGGCCTATCACCTACGTCACCAAAATCCAGCCCAGCAACCATGGTGAGGGGACCTTCTATTGGCGTCTTGGCAGCTATTTTTGAGTGGGGCGATTTCTCTGGTGCAGTGGACCTTTGAGTCGGTTATGATTTTCTTTGAATAATATAGAAACTTCACCTTGAGAGACGTTGGTATCGACAGTCGAAGTTAGCCCCGAAGAAACTACCTCGGAACTATCTGATTGAACACCGTCACCACTGGTGGCATTGATAGATAATTCGGGCTTCGAAGATGAGTCCCTAGACGCATTGTTATGTGTCATAGGCCTTGTTTCGTCCTTCACCCCAGAAACTTGTCGATCATGTCGCTGTTGAGCTCTCAAAGCCTTTCTTTCTTTCTTCGTTAACTTTTTGGGCTCCTTCTGCTCAGTGGTCTCCAAAACCATGTCCAACTTAAGCTTCTTCACAGGGACTGGCGTGTCGACTGAGACAGTTGATGCACGCGAGCGTTTTCTTCCAGCGAGAGGTGTAGGTGTATCGAAGTCAATGAGCTTGGGCGTCTAGACACGATATCAGATCTCCGACGCGAAGAATTTAATTGTGTTAACCTGCGGTGTTGAAGGAAGGTCTGCGTGAGAAGCTGGCGTACCGAACGTATCCCAGTTCGTGTTGATGGAAGGCGGGACAGCTAATAAAAATGAGCAATTAGGAGATGTCACAGAAGAAGTGGAATCTCACGTTTCCACAGCCAGGTATCAATAACGCGTCCGCCGTTCTTTGCACCCCGGTGCGGCTTGACCACTTTCATATGAATACCTGCTGTGTATTCCAAACGTATTGGAAGTGATCCTGGAATGCTAGATTTATCTACGTCGGTGCGAATAGTCACTCCCTCCAAAGCAAGCGACAGTTCGTCCTTGACGCACAGTTCAAGTCCCTGCATAGAAACGGCGTTAAAGCACTCTCCGGCAAGGACAACTTCGAAACACGCGTCGCTTTCGCTACCAGGACTTGCACGGGTCTTGAACAGCATCTTTTTCTTATCTTCATATTGCCATATCATGAAGACGAACCCCGATACATAACCAGAGTCGTCTGGGTCGTTTTGCAGATCCGTAGCAAATCTCTGCAGTGATGGGTCGTCGAATAGTGACGAATTACACTGGCGTTTTATGGGCGTAAGGGGCGCCTCGATGGAGTGCTTCATGGTGACTTCGAGGCAACGAAATCGGGGACGAGGAAAAGGTTATAGATACACTTAATGTAGGACAAACAATAGCAAGTAATTCGCTCACGTCGGATCATCTGACTCGAGCAGCGGGACGGACGGGCCGAGAACATTCCGAAGACTGAAGTCAAGTTATCTACGTATTTAATCCCATTTATTTTTATTTTTCAGTATTTACAGCCTCAGAAACGTCGAATTCGCTTCCTGCTATTTTGGTCTATGTGAATGGTCACTAAAGGATAAAACTGAAAGCGTACACCGGATTTAATGAGACGCCACTAATCATACAAACTTCAGATACTTTAGTATCAATTCTCTTCCGCCAATGGATCTTATTCTTTGTCTTTGGGTTCTGAAGGCACAGAAGGAGGGAAATACCCCGGAAGTAACTCCCTAAAAACGGTCGGCCACGCGTAATGTACCCAGTACAAAAGAGCACTCACTGATACACATCCCGATCTTTGTTACTCCACACTACGAATATAACCCGTTCCAACTGATAGAGAAAATGAGCCGCTTTCAGGTCAGATCGGAGATTCAAGACTAACCGTTGATCCAGGCTCCGTTGTTACAAACTGACGGACCTCCTTCAACGCTATATGGGTAGCATCCTCGATGGGATAACCGTATATGCCAGTTGATATCGAAGGAAATGCCTGAAAACGTGGGACTAGGTCAGGACTCGCACCTAGTGGGACGATAATGGCACACAATATGTTTCAGGGAGTTCTTCGCAGCAAGCTCCAAACTGGTCCTGTAGCATGATGCTAGCTGCTCCGCCTTTGTTTCTATATCCTTCGAGGAGTATATTGGTCCAACAGTATGTATCACGTGCTTTCTGTGGATGGTTCGTTACTGGGTGTATGTAGTAGAACTGATGGTACTGACGACGGGAGTTTGTGTCCTTTTGTGATCTTCGATTCACCTGTTTCGCAGCCATTCAAGCCTCTACCTATATACAAGGTAAGGATCACTACCAACCGCGATACCGAATCCAGGAGATGTAACGCACACTCTTCTAAGAGACCCTTGCCTGCTGCAGCATGAATAGCCCCATCCACTGATCACAAGATGTCAGCCATGTCCGGAATCATTCAAACGTCACAATACCGCCACCGCCGCCTGTAAGAGAAGCATGATCAGAGTTTGAGGGACTACGAAGTCACACACGACCTACCCAGGAGAGTTTTGTTGGCTGCGTTCACGATCGAGTCAACAGAAAGCTTCGTTATATCTCCCTGACTGTGAATCATCGTTCGATGTCGCCATCTGACCCTTCGAGGCCGAAAGCACGCACAAAAGAGATATCCTATCAAGTAAAGCGGAATCAAGGGGGTATTTTGGCTTGTCTACAGCCTTGATTATAGCCTGTTTGAATAGCTGGGCCAGGGTCGGGATCTTTTCGAGTGTGATGGGCATGTCTTCTACGTCTGTATTGGATCCGTCACTGGTCGAGGGCGAGCGAGACATGAATGTCGTGAGTCAAGAAGGTGCTTTCCCTTTTCGGAACCAATAACTTCCCCCCTCTTACCACCATGTCACCTCAAAGGCAGCTGACCCGATTTTCTTCTTGTAAATAAGTAAGGGTATAGTGAACTACACGGCACTTTATTCCACCTTACAGTAAGATTCTATTTCTCTGAACATTAATATGACTGCGAATCAACTGTCTCTGCACTCCTGTACACAACCGACAAGCCCTTCTCACTTCCACTCGTTTAAAAGCATCTGGTCATACTCAACAACCAATGGAGCTCCAAGGGCTGACATCCTTTTGGCGCGGCGTGGAGTGCAGGTTGTCCTGCCCGCCGATCCCGTTCTCCTCGACCAAATTAACGACAGAAGTCCACTCGTCGTCTCATCACCATCTGCCAACGTCGAACGGTGCAAGTCAATCCTTTGCAATCTCAGCAATACATTGGTCCCTTTGTTCCCTCGCTGAGAATAAACGAGACTTTTGAAGAACGCAGAGGGGATATTGTCGGCGCCGATGATCAGGTTTTCAAGCTGCATGAGAGACCGTAGGAAGCGCACAAAGTCCTAGTGATCCCGTACACGGGATAGTCGGCAGCTGATATCAAGCGTTGCGATAGGATAAAGAGCGGCAGCTGGGAATACTGGGCCCGCGGTGGGAACGAGGGACACGCGCAACATTTCGAGCGCGGAAATTTCAGCGCAATGCATGAACTGGGCGGCGCTCCCATGACCGTGGTCAATAGAGAAGCGTTCAGTGATGCCAAGGTTCCGTAGATTCCGAAGAATGACCACGTTTTTGGTCTTCGACTTGTCGCATTGGATCTCGAGGCTTTCGATTAAAGGCATAGATCTCAGCGTTAAAAGGTGATTATCGTTTGTCCCATCTAAAGCCTCAAATCTGAGCACACCCTCTCCGTCGAGAACAAAAATTTTGAATGGTTATCTACGACAGTCGCGTGCAGCTCCCGTAGCTGTGAAGCCATGGAGAACGTGTCGATAGTCGCTGATCCTTCCAATACTGGCCCTCTGATATAGACTGAAAGGAATTTTAGTCCTCCCAAAAATCCCTTATAAAGGGACAAAGCCTGGAACGATTCGTACGGCATGTCAAAATCGACCTCTCGCCAGCGGGACACCGTGGGTACCAGCATCCAAAACAATTGATCCTTGGAGATGTCCCGTGCACTATTAATGCTCAGAGAAAGCGGACGATCGAGGGTGCATCCCAAGCATAGGCCCAGCATGAACGAACGCATGGGATCATTGGCAACATCGGTGATAGCAGAAAACGATAGGGAGATGTGAGACCGCACCTCCGGAGCGTGCATTTCAACTCTCCTCCACTCTCTGCATACTTGCTACAGGGTCCATGTGCATGACCTCTAATCCAAAGTGTTTGTTTCTGTCGGCTGGGAATCAACGCAGTGCTTGAATATCCTTCTCAAGACTTCCTCATTGAGTTTGCAACTGAAATGAAACAGTGACTGGGCATCTGTAATATTCGAAATAGCTTGATCCCTTTCTTTGGCCAAAAAGTCTAGAACGTCTTTTGTCGCTTTGATTCGTAGGTCTATATCGGCGACGACGGCATCGCCCCTTTGAACTAAGGGTAGCAGATCTTCTTCCTCCATCTTGGAAGGCGGCGCGTTGGATCGTAGCAATACCTCAATATTTCTGTTGTAGACTGGATGTGTCAAGCCTGGGATGAATGATACAGATTCCGCGTCAAACCGTGATTTGTCTGTCGGAGTGCTGATAAACATGGAGGTGAGCCTATCTATGGATCAATATCGAACATTATATGAGCATAACAGTGGCATTGCTTTGTTTACGAGCCTTTCTAGAGGAAAATACGCTTGAAGAGGTGGAAGGATGAGTCACAAACGAAAAGAAACTCAGAAATATGAAATTGGACGCGTTCAACTCGTTATCACGTGAATTTATTTCTCTCTTACTCGCTTTACACAGCCACTGATCGGTTCCTGACTCCAGGAACCAGATCTTAGAAGTTAGATCGACGTCGATTTTTGTAGGCGGTCATGGGCGGTCAACTAGACAAGAGCATCAAGTTGTAGCACCACAAAAGACAGGTTGAAAACGAGACAATACGTAAATATTTTCTCCCAGATTTTTCTAGTTCTCCTGCTCGTTAATATCCATCTTCGACGATAAAATCCTTTCTACAGTCGTCTGCCCGCTGGGGCCTGCGTGCGCAGACGTAGGACCAGCAGCAAGAATTCCAACCATTCCTGTGCCAAGCTTCTCATCGGAGTCTCGATTGCTCTTGTGATTTCGTCGCCCGCCCTCTCCTTCATCGTCAGAGTCAGACAACTCTCCATCTGCCTGCCTCCTGGAATCCAATAATCTCCGATGTCGACGAATATCAGGAGGTATAAGCTCATCGTCGTCATCCATATCCTCATCATGGGGCAAAGACGGTATATCTATAGATCTAGGCAAGTACTCTGCTTTGGCACCTGTGCTTATAGCTCACCTTGCATTTGTACACTCGGAGGTCCACCCGTATGCCTCAGGTTTTCAAAGATAATTCGCTTGACTCTATCCAGATATGTACGCGTATTTAGGTCGTCCGCGTTCGAAGGCTTGACATTCAACTCGTATTCCGGACCGAAGTACTCGTAGTATTCGTTCACCGGGATTTCTACCGATGGTGAGACCTGATAGATAAATAGAACATTTTAGCGTACCTGGACCCAACTCAACGCCTACCGCTATGCCGGTTTCGTAAGCCCACGCGCGGCTCACATTTCGCATGGTGTATCCTCCACCCCCAACGAGAAGTAAGGGCTTGTTAAACGACTTTACGAATTTTACACAGTTGGCATGTCCTTGAGAACTTGTTCAGTATTTTTCAAAATATAGAGAAGTGCCGCACCCTTCATCGAAAGATTAAAGCTTCCCAACTTATCTCCGGACAGGGAATCGGTCCCACACTGCAATACTATCGCCGAGGGGTCAAATGTTTCTATGACCTTCTTAATCACCTACTCTCGATTGTGGACACGCATTGATCTTCAGTGACTAGTGAACTCACTGGCTCAAACACCGACTTATAGTTCTCATCCGATATGCCGTCCCTCAGCGGGAAGTTCATGGCGTGGTATTTCCCTTTCTGGACGCCGATATCCTATAGATCGTATGACAGTTGTCATATGTCCCGAAGTAGGACCATTAAACACCCACCCTGAGTTCTCCTGTTCCCGGGAAGAACTCACCATATTTATGGAAGCTGCACGTCATGACACGGTCGGTGGTGTAAAACGCTTCCTCCACACCATCACCATGGTGCACATCAATATCGATGTACAGCACGCGTTGATGATATCTGACCATGGCCTTAAGACAGAAAGAGAAAGAAATATGCTGAGTAGTACATACCTTAGTAGTTCGAGAATACCCAATACTATATCTACAGCCGATCTTCGAGTCCAGACGAGACTCGCTCAGAACCGAGATACACACCGTTCACGTAACAAAATCCACTGGCCTCGCCTTTCTTGGCATGGTGTAGACCTCCAGCCCAATTAATAGCTATATCGCACTTGTCACGACTGAGCCGAGCAGCGCCCTCTGTTTTGAGTGAATACATTAAGCGATATTTCGAACGCCACGTAAGCGGACTCACCCATAGAGCCGCCTGCCGATATCGAGCAGTAGTCAAAAAGCCCATCGAAGATTGGACAATCATCCCAAACGTTGACTATATTTACTTATTCGTCAGCAGTCCCAGAGAAATGGGTATTGAAAATGATCCCAACATTTGTGCTGCTGCTTAACAAACGACTTCATGTTGCTAGGTGTAACGCGGTTGAGGAAGTCAATATATTCATCGGAATGAAACTGTGTCATTTCGCGCTTTGAAGCTGGCTTTGCCCGCTGATGTTATTCAGGTGAGGAACCGTTGCCATCCAAGCAATTCGGAAAGTAGCGACGTACGAAAATTTCCATTTTCTTGTAGAGACCGTAGTTCATCACCAGTGAATGGCACATTCGCACCCTGGTAGGCTTCATCCTGTATATAAATCCAGTCAGTACGAAGTCGTCTCGTGTTTCTAGGCACTGACGGATGGCCCGGACCATAGTGAAATCCTCCGATATCGGAATCAAAAAAGTAGCACTGCAGCAATTAGTAGCAGAAGTCAGAGGGAAATTTTTCTAGCATGCGTATAAGCAAAGGAGCATACAACGCGTTTCTTCTGTGTTTCATCGGTCAGAGACTCCATGTTCGAAGTATCAGGGAAGAAGAGTTACTAATCAACATGCGGAATCAGAATCGAGAAACAATGAAATGCCGACGAAGCGGCCTAACTAAAATCATGTCTGCCACTTTATGCCGGAGCCTATATATTCGTTAGGCGCGCAGGTTAGGATATGTCGCAGCTACCCACTTTACTACTCAACAATTGAATAAGAAGACTGATGATTCACTTAAATAGCCGGCAGGCAGCGCTGGCGTACACGGCCAATCCAGTGTGAGAGGTCTTTTTGTTTGGCCTATTTATAACCATTCCATCAATTGCTCAAAACTGGCCTCGCCATTTGATTTGCGCTTCTATGCAATCCGGGTCAACGGCAAATCTTTCGTGACTTTCTATTCAAGGTCTCTCTTAATTACGGGGCGCCAGCTCCTAATTGCATCTTCATTCCCAAAGATTTACAGTGTACTAACGAATTAAGCACATAACAATTATGATTAACACACTTTCAAGTCGGTATCTGGGTCTGGTAGCCATTCATAGAAACCCTCAGAAGTGCTCCTAAACACCTCCAACCCGCTTCCCAACACAACGCCACTTGCCCTTAATCTCAGAATCCCCCACTGCACCCACCAGTTATCGGCGTCATCTTCCGCATCATACGAGAACATGTGCTTGATCTCCAGCCACCATTCAGATTCCTCAATGTTAAGAGCATCTGCAGCTGAGAGCACACTTAGTCCGGCGTCCCGCTTCGCCCTCATGCTTTCATCCCGCATGATCTGTTCCTCTCCAGGAGGAAGCGTCAAAAAGGAAAGTAGTTCCTTCTCTTTCTGCATGACAAAACTGCATCGTGAATGACGTAGGTCCTGGAAAGCTTCCAGAAAGATAGGGATCTGATCACTTGAGCGCAGGTGAGAGAACAGTCTCCCAAGCATGGCGCCATCTTCGGCACACATAGCATAACTCTGGACTGCTCCGGGCTAACAACGTAGATGAGAAGTAAGTTAAACGGAATATAAGGAGTATTACCAAGACGGGATGCGCCGCGTCGCCGATTACCACTAAGCGCCCACTGACCCATTCGTCGAGGAGCGGACGGTCAATGATTGGGACGTACGTAGATGAAGTCGCCATTCTTGCCAGTTTATTTAGCCTATTATAAGTTGTTTGAAGCCTGGTCCAGGCGGTAACGATACGGAGCCTACCTTTCGTCCGCCGTCGAAACGAAATCTTGGAGATCTCGACATACAGTTAAAGAGCGATCTTTTGCTGGACCGAACACCAGCATAGAACAGGCGCCGTCTCCTCCCTGGAATAATGCGTGAAAGGGGGAGACCATGAAAGGATGTGATACTCACTGTTGGATATATGACAGAAGAGTACTCATTTCCACACCAGTTTGCCATTGTGACCTGTTCGAAAGAGAAGAGAGTGAGTTCTAACTGGCAAGATTGCGCAGTGCACGACATTACAGGCTCATCATAGAAGTAGGTAAGGTCTGGGTCATTGATAATGCTGTTCCGATGTATCGTGGCGCTGGAAATAATCAGATATAAAATGCATCAAGCAAAGAAGACGACACACCTGAACAACGACATCCCGCTGTTTGGTTCTTCGCCCCTCGGAAACACGCGGCGCGTTATCCCGGATGGACCATCCGCACCCACAACCACATCCCCCTGCAGGACCTCGCCAGAATGTAGGGTTACACGGCCATTTGCAGGGTCAATGCTTGTCGCTACAGTATTGAAACGAAATTCTGTTCCGCGACTAACAGCAACGTCGTAGAGGAGCTGTAGAAGCGCGGAATACTAAGACACAGTGATATTCAGACAGATCCGATTGAGGGTAAATCTCTTTAGTGAACGCACATGCACAGTGAGAAATTCGCCCTTGGTCTCTTTCAAGACTTCAACATCCCAGACATGTTCTCCAAGCAATTCGCCAGTCTCATCTGTTACAATAATCAGGGATGATCCGACAGGAAGAAAAGTAACACACAAATGTACAGCTGTAGAGCTCGTGAGGTTGCAGCGATTTTCTTTACTTCTTGCTCAAGACCCCAATGATAAAGGATTTTTGAAAAATTTGGAGCCATTCGGATCCCATCATCTGCCTTGTTCTTTATCAGAACCTGGCTGGGCACAACTCATGCGTACTCACTCCTTGTTCTAATGAACTACGTTTCTCCAAAACAACAACTCTATGGCCGACGGAACTCAAGGCTAGCCCTGCTGTTAGCCCTGCTATGCCGCCTCCAATGATAACGAAATTGATGGGTAATTCGACCTGTGATCGTGGAAATGTTAAGTAGTTCAACCGTAGCGATAGTCTCGGACCACACCATGTACAATAGTCCTTTTTGTTGTCGATGCCTCGTATTTGAGTATTGAGAAACCAGTAGTGTGGGGGTAGAATATAAAGCTTGCTGCAAAGGTAATGTTGTTTCTATCAGACCTGAGGCATGAATAGATGGATGAAGGTTGGCCAAGGAAGCACGAGGACTTCGAACATGATGTGATTGAATATTAGCGATGTTACCGGTCAAATCGCAACAGCTGTAAAAGATCCGTGCCACAAGTGGGGAAAAGGGCTTTTTCAGTTGGAAGGTGCGATATTTGAAGGTGCAAATTCAAGTAAAATATGTAGAACTCAGCGCATTACAAAGGAGAGAAAGTGCAAGACTAGTCGTTGAATGGAGCGGAGCCTCCCGGCACTGTTCGGCCGATCACCTCCGATCACTTCTCTCCTCTTTCATAACCACAACTTGTCAGGGATGGGTACGCCGTCATCTAGGTTCATCGATATATACGTACTAAGAAAACGTTATAGGTATAGCACTGTGGGTAGTACCACCATCTGCATGTGCAGCTAAACTGAAGTGTATCATGAATGTCCGCCCGAGACCGTCCGCCACCACTGCATCGTCTTCATCCTATCCGAGATTCGACCCACACATAACCCTGCTATCCCTCCCTGCAGATTCCTCTATTTCTGTCTCTATCTTGAGAGATGCTATATCTAGTATCCAGCTGTCTCTCGACATAACATTCAAATCAATCGATATCGGGACGCACTTCTTTCGATCCGTATATATTACCGTGCAATTGACGCCAGAGCTCACGGAAATACACACGCACGTACATAAGAAGGTCGGCGTGGAACCAAGGACGCCAAAATATCCACACGTGTCCTTGTGTTACATCACAGACGAAGATGCACAGCAAGGAGAGAGGAGGGCTTTTTATCAGGCAATTGAGGACAAGATACGAAAAGAGGGTGATATTGTAAGCATTGACTGTGGGAAACTCGCCGAAGAATGGATGAGTGGCTTTGTAGCCAACGAAATTTGGATCGCAGAATGCAATGGTCCAATCGAGGACTGGAGGATTCTAGACAAGATTCCATTGCCGTGTGTTTGATCGTCACGAAAACTGTCTTGTTATTTCCAAAGCTCGTAAGGGTTGGTTATCTCTTTTCCTCACTCGGCTGTAGCTTTACTTGCAGGCCTGGGCTTCAAGCTCAGGCTTAGCCTCAACTCGGAAGCATATAAAACTAGGGATATTTTTATCTTAACTTGCGAGTACGCCCTAATCGATCGATCTTGGTAACCACGTGGGTCGCCTTATCAAAATCAAGATAAGATTTTCATAAATTCACATTGAATTCACACTCTAGCCGAACGTCCACATCTCCTCATTTCTTTGCTCTACAACTAGAGATAATTTCCCGATCCTTCTATACATTCAATCTCGAATAGACATGTCTACCTCGCTAGTTCCAGCCCAGCTGAGATATTCACTAGTGCACATTCCTCGGTAAGTACGTGCTCCGCCAATGTTGTATGGGGAACCCAATCCGAGTTCTTATCCATCCCAGTACCAGAAGGAATGACAAGCACTAATGCGTCAATTTCCTCGCACGACCAAGTCGTTACACCGTGGGACGTCCAAGGAAGCATATCTTCCGATAGAAAGCAGCCAGCAATCGATTACGACAAACTCATTGTCCAGTTTGGTACCTGAAAAATAGACGAGGTGATGTTACAGAGGTTCGAAAAATTGACTGGCAAGAAACCGCATGTCCTCCTTAGGCGTGGACTGTTTTTCCCGCATAGGTGCGTCGCCCCACATAGATTCGCGGTGGAGCATTAATCGCCAGCAACAGAGATTCTGGCAAGCTTCTGGATCGATATGAATTGGGAAAGCCTT
This sequence comes from Desarmillaria ectypa, assembly GCA_030407005.1. Classification (NCBI taxonomy): domain Eukaryota; kingdom Fungi; phylum Basidiomycota; class Agaricomycetes; order Agaricales; family Physalacriaceae; genus Desarmillaria; species Desarmillaria ectypa. Next base: position 3,248,037 of record JAUDYN010000002.1, on the reverse strand, counting down.
TCTTCTTGTACACAGGGTGTAGCCCCGGTAGCGGCAGCGTACATCTTGGCCGCATGGTACCGTTCGTATTTACAAAGTGAGAGGTTTGAGTAGCATCTTATTTTCGCCCGCTCAATTGCTGCCAGATGGTTACAAGATGTCTTTGATGTCCCGTTAGTGGTACAACTTACAGGCACGTGTCTGGCCCGCCTTGAATGTTCATCTCATCGCCGTCTAGACGATGTGAGGTTCTTATTCGAACAGTCACTAAAGCCGGAGCAGACCAAAGCGTTTGGAAGGCAGAACTCCCGAGATATCATCGCTATTGGCTTCGGCCTTTCACGAACCTTCATATTTGGTCATACAACTACATCTCGGATCCCTTTCATGAGAACATCTTAAGTCTCTCGGAAGGTTACCTATAGCCAAGCTAAGGCTACATTCAGATCTACCGACTCGGATAACATCGATGGAATCCATTTTGCTGCAGTCCAAGCCGCTCCTTCATTCTTCAACTCCTTCCCACAGATATACGGCACGATCTCCAACGTACTCTGCATCATTTCTTGCACGATAGACCAGGATCCGTATTTCTGTCCTACAAGAGACGTCACACAGAAACTCAAGTATCCGACACTGATGACGTTGTATTCCAAATTCTTCCCGCGCTACAAGGAGCCCAGACGAAGATGAGCGCCAGTGATCCCAATAGCAGTATCTACATGACCAACAAGCCCGGCACAGACCAGGAACAAAATGAATAAGCACAGTTTTCCAGGTGGCCAGGAGACAAACAGAAGAAGAGCATAGTCGGTTGGGAGGCAACAGGGATTATTAGCTATCACGTGTCTGTTGGAGGAGGATGAAACAGTAAAGATTGGAGAGGTTAGTTCCATCTCCGCCGAAATCTAGGCCGTTTACTAAATACATTTATAGGACTATCGGGCGGTACAGTTTTTGACAGGGCAACTGAAACCAAGTGCATCGAGGCTTTGCAGAAATCTGTCGGAGATTTCCAGGAGAAGCGGGAAAATGCCACGGATGGGGCTGTCTCGGCGTTCATGGGCGCCAACAGGAGAATAACTCCTACTTTAGGGAAGGCACCACAAACTAGAAATGGGTAAGGAAGAATACGCAAGTGTTGTAAACCAATTCTTTCGCTGAACATCCAGGCTGGATGTCGCGGACGCCTATAGGCGCTTGCATGCTCCGGAGGGTTATCCTTCCAATATACAAATGCTGTGTATTCGTAACAACACCTCAACGTAAGTTATAAGTGCTAGATATTACATCCATATAGTTGTGTGGGTATCGATGATAAAAATGCGCTACTTTACATCGCAAAATACAGAATCGGAATCACGAGGGTCGTCAGTGATGTTAATAACTTTTCGGGGACCGGCATCAGCATCCCAATTATGGCCCTCAAGAGCCTCCTGTATTCTGGGAGACACAGGCGGCTTCGATGAATGTATAGGGCTCATAATGGTTCCGTGACTCTCGCCGTCTCGCTCGTCGGAGCTCGTAAGACCGCGAATTGGCACAATTCCTGGTCGAGTAGCAGAGAAGAGGATGACGTTGAATAGGCCAGAGCATGAAAAGCAAACGCTTGCAAAAGCAGTAGCGCTAAAAGGTACTCGCGTCCCTCCAAATTCAAGCCACCGCACAACTGAAACGGGGGTAACTGTGATGATATATACGGCCGGGTAGCTAAAGGATGGCGTCAGGGAAATGCGTAGACTTGGGGCGGCAGACACTCACAACAGCATCTGTGTTGCAAGGTTCTTGGTCTTTCGGGCCGTAGGATTGTTGACGAGATGGAAAGTCTCCACAATCGCCGACCTGTGTCTGAAGCTAATCTTATGTCCACTGACAACGATGAGGCCTAATAATTTTTTCAATCAATTTACAAGGCCCCAAAATGAACGGTACTGTCCATACCTCTGATCATCAATGCGATCAAAATGTAGCACACAATGTTCAGGACGGCCGTGGTCCAAACCCAAAGATACTCCAACGCAATCCTCTCCGTATCAAAGTCATCGGTAATCCAACACCCTACAGAATCAGAATCAACGTGACCCAGAAGAAGCAGGGCTTGGCAAAAACACGTACAGTACCTAGTACTTCCATAATAGTTTTCACCGCGATGAACTCCTGCGCTTATCCCAATAATTAAAGCAATAAATATCCAAATTCCAGCTATGACGAAAAGAGCAAGTTCTGGGCGCAAATAAAACCTGAACACAAGAACCAAAGATGTGTGAATAGCGATAGACTAGATTCATTAGTCCTGAATTGTCACCGGTTGGAAGTAGGCTCGCACCAAGGTCCTGGAAAAATACGATAAGAACAGCGAAAACAGCAAAAGTGATGTTGGATCGACATACGACAAGGCTACTCCCACATCCCCTGTCTGTTTTATCATTCCTGACGCATAATTCAGCACTGTAAGACAAGTAAGCGAGATTTTTGCTCACCTTGAGCGGTACAAAGAGGTCCCTCTATTACTCGCTACGAGCCGGTTCAGTATCTGTGAACCCATGCCAAAACCAGGACCACGCACAGAGTCAGCAATCCATTTGGCGTTCATTATAGAGCCTATCGTAGCTGTTCAGCCCTGGCATGTGATGGAAAGGAATTGAGTATACCTATGGCTTGGATGAAATCGCAGATCAAGAGGTTTACAAAATAGTAATGGACGTGTGTCGAGACATGCCATTTTCGAGTTGCCCCTTTCTTAACCGTCACAACCGAATACTAAGTATAAGACTACCGGTCAGAGTCGAGCGGGCATCATGCACGGCTTTCTAGCCTACCCCGATAAATGTCAAAAGCGAAAACACCGTTGTTGCCGACAGACAGGCGAACACAACGATTATGATGAGCCCAGTCCGTACACCAGAATCGAAAGGGGTATCCGAAGGGGACATGCTGCCGCAGGGGCAGATGTCGAGAGGTCGAACAAAACAGAGAGAAGAGGAAAGCACACAAAGAGCTCGAGGGCGCCCAAACACTCCAAAGAACGTTGCGCAATTCTTTAAATGACCGCTGATCTGATGAATGTATTGGAAATCTCAATCAATCGCGTGCATACTCGTTGCCACCCAACGTAGGTACCTGAATGGGCCCTGATTGAATACAGATGCTGTGTATTTGTATTCTTGAAGGTGGCGGTCTGTGATCCATGCAGCCAAGTCTAGAAACACGGTAACTTGATGTATATCCTTCTGTAGAGAACTCGAAACCAAGTCCGCGCGCAAGAAGGTCGGAAACAAGTTGCATGTAGCACGTGTATAGAGAGATTTGGCGGCCAATAGTTAGAGCCCTAAACCTCATACGGCCAGGCCACTGGGTCGATACGTGTTAGATACCGTGTATGTCTCAGTATGCCCGGCATGACCTACGAGACAATCATGTAAGAGTATGACAGGTCACTAGATGCGAACACGAGTGATGAGCCAACGACTCAGAGGGTTTCAACGCCAAATTCGGAGAATCAGACCATCACGATCCCTGATGTGTAATGATTGCCGATGAGGGCCCCTCCGGACGAGTATCACCCACCTCCCCCGCGGCCAGCAGCTCGTGAAGGATGGAGATAACGGTTCTATTCGCAGAGATGATGCGCCGGGCCTCTCACACACTGTGAAGGACACTTGCCGCCGTCCCTGGGTCCAGAAAGTCTTCTCACCCAAGAGCATTTGTTGATCTAACAGTTGCCATTCAGTAAACGTGACTGGCAGAGAATGCATCTACACGTACTTCAATACCAGTCAACATATACTTGTCCTTTGGGAGTAAAATTTGCATGACTCCGCCAGTGAAGATATAAGTCAGTAAATAAATCGTACTTTTCTGTGCTGACAGGCATAATATTGTTGGTGGTACTGCTTGAGAATTTTCTCACTATAGGACTGTGCGCTATAATGGGGACATAGGAAAGTCAACCTTCGGTGAGTCAACTTGACGACGCTGCGGCAGCCTATAAGTAGCGGTGTTCCCAGACTTAGCAGAGTTCGCCGCTTCGTACAGCATTAGAAATTCTCTGTCACTCCCGAGTCAGAATATACGACAGGACTTTGAAGATAAATCGTCTCACCTGACGAAAATAAAGCATGATCACGGTTTGCGGCAAAGCTGCGTTGATGGCATTACCAAAAGCGGTCGCACCTGCTCACTGCCACTGCCAGGCAGGTATTTCTCCAGTTATTCGCCATATGATGTAAATATGATGATGATGGAGGTAAAATGCGTTGAAAAGCTTCTTCGTCGTGCATATCACGGTCTTAAGGATAGCCGCTCTTCAAGATTAATCATAGTATATATCGGAGCTGGTGGCTGTACGAGCCGTCGGAATCAACCGGCCCACCACTCACCGTTTCCTTTCCTTTCTTTACCGTTTACCTTCACGTCGACGTACATAGGCTAAACGAGTTGTGTCTTATTCCATTCGCAACCGTCCTCTGAAGCGGCAATCCCAGGATCTGGGACTATATACATAACAGGGTAATCATGGATTGATGTTAGAGTGATAAACATTGGACGCAACAATGACACTGTAACATTGGCTTTTACAGAGAAATGTTAGATTCGGGAATATCGCTAATGGTTTATGAGGAGCCCAGGTCAGACAACTATTACTGCCAGTATCCCTCTATCTGTTAGAGATCGCACTACGACATGTAAGTAGGAGTGGTCCTTAGTTTTTCATTCAAGCGACGAGAACATTTGACATTAATGGATCAACCACTGGATCGTACGTGGATGCACCGAAACAAGGAAAGCAACTAAAACATAGTAATAACAATTCAGCTGGAACTGTTAGCATACAGGCATACCCCATCCAAGTAACACAGTTCCGAAGTTCTCGCTGCACAAAAACATAGGTCAGTAAAGAATTCGAGACAAACAGTCACTACTTACTCGTATTTTAACTCAATGTTCACTGCTGAATTGACGGCGTGGGGGCGGCTTTGCCAACGGCAGAGGTAACACCGCCAATGATGGTGGTTACGCCTCCAACAACGGAGGTGACTCCCCCTACGACGGAAGTGACTCCCCCTATAACCGAAGTGACGGCAGCGACTTGAGCTTCAATAGCTTTGGACGCGAGCGGCGCGCTGGATTCAGTGAAGTGACCCCCGAAGTTGATGTCTCCACCGACGGAGATGACGACCCGATCTCGGGCTTCGAGATCTTCAGCTACAGCACTAGCCGTAGCAGCTGGTGCGGAGGCGGACTCATCAGCGAGGATGCCCCCAATAATGGAGGTAACTCCTCCAAGGACAGAAGTGACTCCCCCTACAGCTCCCCCAACAACAGAGGTGACACCTCCTACGACCGAGGTGATGGCGGCCTCTTGAGCTTCAACAACTTTGGACGCAGCATTGGTTTCAACAGTGAAGAGGCCCCCGAAGTTGACGTCTCCACCGACGGAGATGGCAACACCATCTCGGGCTTCAAGATCTTCCACAACACTGGCTGTAACGGATGGCACGGGAGCGGCGGTTTCAGCAGCGAGGATGCCTCCGATGATGGAGGGAACTTGGCCAACGATGGAGATGACAATATCCTGGATGTCGATATCCTGGAGGGCTCCGAGATCTTCAGCCACAGCGCTGGCCGTAGCAGCTGGTGCGGACGCGGTTTCGTCGGCGAGAATACCCCCAATGATGGATGTGACTCCCCCTACAGCTCCCCCTACAACCGAAGTGACTCCCCGTACGACGGAAGTGACGGCAGCGACTTGGGCTTCAACAACTTTGGACGCAGCCTCGGTATCAACAGTGAAGTGGCCATTGATGGCAATGTCCCCACCGACAGAGATAGCAACACCGGCTCGAGCTTCGAGGTCTTCAGCTACAGCACTGGCGGTGGCAGCTGGTACGGAAGCGGAGGCGGATTCATCGGCAAGGATGCCCCCAATGAGAGAGGTGACTCCTGAAATGATTCCAGGGACGAGCTGTCGAGCTTCGACGTTTTGCGTGGGGGCCGCTTCCACAGGCCTAGGGATACCCTGCTCTTGCCTTTTCATCATGGCAGGACTGGCCAGTCCTCCAGAGAGGTGGGCGCTGAGCACAACCAAAGCGGACAAGATGGCGAATTTCGACATGGTGAAAAGCGAGTATGCAGTTGAGAAGTGAGTGATGGCTGCTGAGGAGTGAAGTCGATGACTCGGATAGTTGCTGTTCCTATCTTTGACATAGGGACTCTTATATACGTCCTGAGTCACTCTATGAGATTCTGGTAACATAGACTCCATGCGACGGCGGCTCTATGGATCGTAAATTAGGCAGGCATTTTCCGGGAAGAGTGTCTTGTGAAAACAGAGAGAAAGGAATTGCAACCGGGAAGTTTCTCTCCGTAGCGTTTTCGGCAGTCTCCAGAATGCCTCTACCGTGTTCGCATGAAGATCTGCATTTTATTAATCAAATGCGAACGTAAGAGACTCTTCATAACTGTCGGGAAATGGTTCAGATAATTTGTGCGTGCAGCAGATACGCTTGAAGGAACGCACGACTTGCCTAACTGTATCATGCAAGATCAGGCTGAACGTGACGAGCAGACGCGACTTGACGGAGAGAATTCGATCTTGTACGAGCTCGACCACGTGACGAGAGGCTCTGATTTACAAAAATGACGGGTAACGACGGCCACGCTTGTAACTCGGAGTATTTTGTGGAATAAAACAATGCAAAGTTACCACGAGATGCAAAACAGACCATTGCATGAGGCAGGCATGTCTGATACGTTTCGGTGCGGAGGTTGCTATGATGCATCGCTCACTTGGCGAAGATTTATTAGGTCTCGAAGTTCGAGTAGAATTCTAGCCAGTAAGAAGCATGTGTGCTGTCCGTAGTGAAGGGCACGTTGCACCGTCGGAGCCGTCAGCAAAATCCGGTAAGTTTTGTTGGCGGAAGGCGCTGCTTGACAAATAGAGGCGGCGAGATTCAAGAAGTATACCATCATGGCTGAGAAGAAGCGCGTCAAGACTCCCATAGTAGAAAAAACAAAGATGTGGTACAGTGCAGCTGAAAATTCCCTGAAGTCGTTTTGAAAACCTATACGGACAACCTTCTAGAGGTGATATCAAAGCGGCGTAGCCGTGAAGCAGGTCTTAGGCGCAATAAGGGCACCCAATGAACGAACGACGGGATCGCACCATGATAACCGATGACTGAACATTGGTGAACATCTAGTTGTAGTGAGGCCGGGACGAGTTTCCGAGGAACACTCAGTCCATCGGCGGATACCATTCTTGCTTACTAGGCCGCAAGCGGATATTAAGAGGTTTGGCCTTCATTCTGTTATGCTTGAGCACATCTCCAGAAGAATTCAATGCGCCTTCCTCGGATTCATGACAGAAGAAGCGAAAATAGTGTTGCTATTAGTAGATCTATACATGTCTGAACGGTCCTCAGTATACAAAAAAAACTGGTTAGCTTAGGCCTACTGTTGACCTAGAACTTCCAGGCCGTGAAATATGGAAGGACAAGACAATGGCTCAGCAGCTACATTGTGATTCCTCCGGGTCCTGGTCTGTGGCTGGTGTCATAATCTCAATTTCTGTGCATGTGCATAAGCGGGACAAGCCTATCGAACAGGTGAGACCAGAACGAACTTGTGTTAGCCTCCGGCTTCTCTTCCTTCTCTTTACTGGGTAGCGACATGGCTATCTTTTTGAACAGGCTTTTTACATTGTGGCCTGCCTTGGCGGACGTCTCCATGAATAATACATCAAGCTCGGTTGCCTTTGTCGTTGCCTCTTCAAGCGATACTTCCCTGGCAAAAGTTAGATGAAGAACGCGAGCAGTAGTTGGGACATACCGTTTGTCTGACAAGTCAGCCTTGTTGCCCACTAATACGACTATCACTTCCTTGCCTCGTTCTGAGCGTACGTCCTCTATCCATTTTGTTGTCGATAGAAAGGATGGTCGGTCTATTAACCTATTTCTATAAGTGTGTCAAAGCCATTGGACCATTGCGACGTACTTGTTATATCAAAGACAATGATGGCCACTGATGAATCGCGAATATACGACGGTATCAATGAACGGAAGCGCTCCTGTCGTGGATGTTAGCTCGACGCTCAGTCGTTACGACGCGTCCTCACCTGTCCAGCTGTGTCCCACAGCTGCAGCCTTACTGTCCGGTCTTCAAGATACATGGTTTTGCTGAGGAAATCGATACCAATTGTCGCTTGGTACGTGTTGTCAAAAGTGTCGTACATGAATCTGACTGTGTCTCAGTACCCGGGTGCAGCCTAGAGGCAAGCCTCACGACGTACCGGGTGATAAGACTGGTCTTGCCGACACTCTGGTCGCCCAATAGCACAATTTTGGTTCGCTTGGGGGGAGAGGAAGGGAATTCGGAGGTTGTTGGAGATGCCATGATGGTTGCTGGTCAGTACTGGCCGTAGTGGCTGTGCTAAAATTGGAACTCTGCTCTTGACCGCCACCTTGCCGCCGCTTATCCATCACGATTCTGTCAGAATCCATCGATGAGTGTGCCGCCGACGCAGAAAGGTATGTAATCCTTATATTTGGAAGGGTCATCACTGACCTACATGTAGCTAATGGCGATGACCTCCCATTCAAGTTGGTGGAAGACATTATTGAAAATATTCGTGACGATGTGGCCTCCCTGCACATTTCATCGTTCGTTTCCAAGGCCTGGCATGCCGCTTCCCTTCGCCACCTCTTTTCAGTGGCGCATTTCTCCCTGGAAATTTTTTTTTCACCCACTGGCGCGACATCGGCGCATCAATGGTCCCTTTCTATGTCCAAAACGAATACGACACACTCCTCCTCCCAAGGCATTCATTCGCCTCCCAGACACGGCGGCCGATTCCTTGGAGGACATGTCCCTCCAGCCTCCTTCACCTAGCCACGGTAAGCCATTGATTCGCGATATCATTCTTCAGCCACAAGAACCATATATATTTACTAACATGTCTTGCCTACCATGAAGCACGCTATGCTCCCTTCTTCTGATGTCATGCACGTTACTATCTCTTGACCGTGACATCATCATATGATGGCGTGACGCAGCGCGTCCAAAAAATAAATTTTAATCAGAATTTCTTTCCTCAGGTTGCAATATCATGCAGTTCTTGTTCATAAATTTCAAACTTTGTGATATAAAACGGTAATAAAGCTTTTGAAGTTACAAAGTCTTGGTATCCCTTCGCTCGGCACCTGATTCCGCCACAGCCTTTGTCCGTTCGTCGCCGCGGTCGATAATCGACTCCAAGTGCTCGAGGGCCGCCTGCACTCAAAGTCAAAAGGAGGAAAAATGATGTGAAAATGGATCAATATGGCTGATAGCGAGAATCATTAATAAAATCACTCCTCACCCGCCCGACTTCGCTGAACTCCTGCTCCTCCGTTCCATCAAAGGCTTCGAGTTCATCAGCATCGACGAAAGCCTCGTCGTCTTCATCGTCCGACGGTAATGGCTCATCGGGATGTAGCGAGACGCAGAGGGATAGTGCTTCGAAAATCGCATCCACTAAGAGGATTAAGATAGCATTCGGTAAGCATGACAAGTGGACATACGCGACCCGCTATCCTTTGGAACAATTGTGAGCTCTCTCATCGCGTCTTTCCCATCCTCTTCTTCCTCCTCCGCACCGACAAGACCAAATTTATCGTTAAGCTGGCAATAAATCCCGCCCTCTGCTCTTGATATCGCATGGAGGGTGATAGCAGGGTACTCAATCTGCCAGCCCTGAGCATTTTCACCATCCTCGACAAATGCCAAGACGGAATCTATCACGTAAAGTGTGCCATGCCGCCATTCTGCTTTGCCCTCCAAAGGGGCCTCAAACCGGACTTGCACCTCTTTCTGCTGGTGTCGGAGCACAGGGGGGATTTCGGAGAAGCTCTGGGGAGTGGATGAGACGATATTTGTGTGCTCTTTCGGTGTAGAGAAGCTTGGAAGGGTGGAAGTCAGATGAACGGCCATGGTATGTGCTGGAAAGAAAAAAAATAAGATTGATTAGATTAACTTTGGCCTTCAATCAGATTAGTTCCGTTCATGCCGAAGTCAATGCCGCTTATGCAGCACCGCCACCTAACACCCGACTTTCTCAAGACTTTCTTCTTGGTCGAAATAGCAGCAGAAGGAAGGTATACGTCGGATTTTGCTAGCGGCCCCGGTAGAGTAATACATCCTCAATAGTGCGTCCTACCGGCTTGCTAAAATCGGGCTCTTTGCCAAGTGAAAGATGGACTTCGGCGGCTCTGAGCTACCATGCCTTCCGTATACTGTAACGTCTCATGCGTCTCTTCGACAGCAGCAACAAATGAGGCTACAGTTATAAATTTACGCTGGTTTTAAGCATCAAAACATATACTGTGAGATCAATTCTCTCATAGGAACTTCGAGCACAGGCATCATTTACGCCGGCTTGCTGTTATATCTCCCAACTGCGCTAGCCTTTATCTCGCCAGCTGCTATAGATCCCGCACTCCATTAGAAGCAGGAAAAATGCGGATCCTTGCCCGAATAATGTCGTAAGATTTTTTAAGACCCACAGACTTGGCGAATTTGGAAAGGACGGAGAAACCCTCGATAGAAATTCTTTTGCCGCTTCAGAAGTCATTGCATCCCGCCGAGCCTACGGTCCCTATAAATGCCGGTGCATGGACTCACTTTGTCCAGACTGCCTTAGGACATAAAGGAATGCGTAGGCCGGAGAACGACAGCTCCTCCGGTACCTCACACATTTTCGAAATATCGTTTACCTTCCTTCATACCGACAATGTTTATGCTATGCGCCTTATCTTCTCTGGTCTTTCTGCCATCTTCTTCAACTACTCAGCTAAAAAAAATCGAGGGAGAATACGAATAAGTGCTCAGCTTTTGGTTTGGATGTATTGCCAAGTTGTTTATCCGTAAAACGACAAAGCTCAGGGGGTAATAATCATGGGTGTACACTAGCTAGGACATGTTTGAGTTTCTGAATCAATCTCTGCATTTATGTTTTAGTTATTAGCAATTGGTCTACGCAGTCCAGAGCGCATCCACTGGCATCTTACTCTTTTTCCACTACATGATTCCTGACCTGTACCACAGGTGTCTCGACCGTTGATATCGGTCCTGTGAACCAATTGATCCCACCATATCTCGGAAAGTAAAAATATACGGTGGCAAGTATCAGAACACCACCTGCAAGGTCTGTCTTAACGCACTGAATAGGAAGTTTATTAGGAGTAGCTGGCCTTGTACGACGACTGTGTAGTTCATGTTACCTATCCCGGGAGAGGGAGTAAGAGGAAACATAAACACAATAGTCATGAAAGTCATCCAGATGACGGCAATCGCAGTAATCGGGAGACTCTGAAGTTCCATTAATCACCTTTAACAAGTGAGTTTAAAATGACCAACCAAAGGACCTAGCCGAAAAGGGCCTGGATTGATTGCCTTGCCTCCAAGAAACCTCGCTGACATTGGGATGCACAATGACACGTATTGCGCAGTCACTGCAAGTGAGAAGACCGCCCCAATGGCATTATTGCCAGCGAATGCAAGAAATCCGAGAAGGAGGGACCAACATGTTCCAAACCAGATGGCATGGGTTGGGACTCGAGTTTGAGAATCGACGTAGTATACCCATCGGGATAGAGGGAGACCGCCGTCTCGAGAGAAGGCAAAGATCTTGATATTAACAGTGAGTGCGAACGAGCGTGACTGAAGGCGAAAGCTTTACTACCTGCCTCGAGCACATCATCATCTATGTCCGAGTCAGCATGTGTACCTAGTGCGAGCATACTGCGTACACATACTTGATTTACACCAATGGCGAATCTGGCGGTCGGCATCAGATAAGAGGATAACACATGGAGTTGAGATGTTTACTGTGCTAAGATGGTGAATGACCACACGACGAGAGTGCCGGTCTTTCCGAAGGAATTGAACAATATCTAATCACCGGTTAACAAGCCGTCTTGTATAGGACGCGCTGAACACCCACTGTGGCCATAGGCTGTCCGATAGGACTATCAATGATACTTTGGTAATTTCGACCCATACAGAAGACCAGCGAGATGTTCATGGCTTCGTAACAAAGGCTTGTCAGCTGCCAGGGCACGCTGGTAATATAGTAGCTGGAAAACTCACCCCAACCGAGGATGGTAACAGAGAAGATGGATAAAATAATAGCCATTGGAACAGCTATGCTGGCATTAGTGACTTCCTCGCTCATATGGACAGGGGCATCATAGCATCCTATAGTATATCAGCCAAGAAGGCATCTACACAAGAAACAGGACCCACCAACACCCCATAAGGGGGTTATAAAGCTAAGGATGAATGCGAATCCGTTGGGCCATCCGGATACTAGTTAACACCATGAGCCAATGAGGATTTCCTGCATGAAAACCGACCGTTGGTAAAGTCCTCGAAGGCAAATTTTGCGTCGTTTCTGAATTCCTTGGGAGTCGCTGCTGGAAGGCCTATGATAATGACACAGAACAAGCTGTAATATAAGGAACTTTCAGTAGACGAATAGAAAGATGGAAAGAGACTGACAGAACATTGATTATTATCAAGAAATTTTGCAATCTAGCCATAATATTCGAGTTGAAGCTGCATATCAGACAAAGACAAAGGATAAGAGCGCAATATAAACCGCTGTATAGATTCGTCAGGTCAGTCAGATGGTGGCCGGGTAATAACTCACAATGTTTGAGGCAGTGTCGCCTGAAAAGTGAGATCGGACCCAATACTGACTGCTGCCATAATTTGTACGGCACATCCCCAGCTGACACTCGCATTGCCAGCCACGGTACTGATAGTATTGGAATCTATCTCGAGTTAACGAAGACCGCCAAACACAAGATTGAGGACATACATCCTACAATCCAACACAAGAAGCCGCGCCATTTCTCTGACGAGAACATGAATGTCCAGTAATAAAGTCCACCGGACGTTGGCGCGGCAGACGCTAGGTCTGCCATGGCGAGGGCAATTGCGGCAATGAATATCGAACAGACAGTCCACTGTAAGCGAAGCGTTATTCTAATCACTGTGTGTAAATAAGGGTGACTTACACCCCAAACCATGGCAAAAGCGCCTCCGTTGGGGATGGAATAGATCAGCACGGCTCTGTATACAGTGAATCAGAACACCATCTGATATCCCTGGATAAAACTCACTGACGCGAAGGTAGGTACGATCCCAATAAGACTGAAAGCAAATCCGAAAATCTCTAGCGGTTTGAAGTGTCTCTTGAGCTCTGATTAGAGAAGGGCATAAGCCAGGGTCAACACGTAGCGAGATTGGTCTACCTTGTTTATATCCAAGACGAGCAAGAAGCCTCTCGTCATCGTTCACTGTCGAAAGGGAAAGTGTCTCTGTGTTCTTATCTTTCTCTAGTAGCATGGCAGCAATGAGACTCCAAGATAAACCAGTCGTCAATCATTTGTAGGAAGATCAAGGTCCAGCCTTATGAGATGATAGAACCATGGTCACCGGGAGCGAAAAGCCAGCGCCACAGGCCCGATATCATTGGCTAGCCCCGGGAGTGTCGTTATAGGACAAAATATGTTGATTGGTCGTGTTCAAATTTGGAGTATGGACTGTGTAAGGTGGCAAAAATATGTGTGATTTTAGGTCAAGAATTGCGTGCGATGATTCTTCTTCAGATCCAGATATTTCATCCAATTCCTGGTATGCACAACACCTCCAAAGTTCTCACACCCGGGCCTTTCTGTTCCGCTTTGACTGGTCCTATGAACCAATACATTCTACCATATTTGGGAAAGTAAAAATAGACTTATAAGTGTCTGGCCTTGTACTACGGCTGTATAGTTCATGTTACCTACCCCAGGAGAAGGAGTAAGAGGAAACATAAACAAAATAGGCATGAGAAAGCCATCCAAGTAACGGCAACTGCTGGGGTTATAAGACTTACGAGGTCAGGCGTGTAAGTTATCTGTCGCGGTCAGTCAGTTCTGACGCCACGTGATGCCATCACGGGGTCTTGGGCTGCCTGCACCGATGATGATATCAGATGGAAGATAAGAATTTATGGACTCGGTAGATTTATTGTGCCAAGATGATGAACGACCATACAATGAGAGTTCCGGTCTTTCCGAAGGAATTGAAAAATATCTATTAGTGGATTCGTTACATGTGCAGCTCATGAATAGGACCGTTGGTTACGCACAGTGGCCATGGGTCGGCCGCTGGGACTTTCAATGATACTTTGGTAATCCCGATAGGATAAGATATGTGATTGGTTGAGATAGACTTGGGTCTGTTCTCTCTGTGTGGAGTACCACGATTAAAAGCTTTAAGTTTACCGGGGAAATACATACTGTGATACAATGAGCGTAATGTGAAGAACAACGACAGCTCCACCGGTACCTCACACTGTTTCTAGAAGTAGCAGGACAGGGAATAGAGGACATGGCAGGACCTGCCACGCTGTTTCAAACACGCGTCGACCATCACATGATCCCGTATGGCTTCACTTCCTACTCCCATCATCGTCGCGCCGCCCAAGAGTCATCCTCGTCATCTAGCCCGCCTACCTCCTCGTTTTTCTTTCGCAGATGATTCAGCCTTTCTTCTCCAGCGGTGCCTTCAAAGAGCATGAAGCCTCCAGCCATACCTTCTGCTCGCCTTTTGCATAGCAGAGCGTACCCTTCAAGGGTTACAGACGACCTGCAGGTCAACGAGACGATTCTCCTAACGTCACCTGTGGGTACGGGTTGTTCCTGAACCTGCCGCGGATGACAGTGGGGCGGAAGACTTGTTACGTCGCCTTTGGCACGTGTCTCCAAACATCCTTCCCCTGCGTACTCAGTCAACAAGATCTTGGAAACAGCTATGCGAGAGTTTCTGCAACCAATCCGTCATGCGATCCGACCCTTCCTTTCTTAGCGAGATGGCAACAGGAGATGGCCAGGCCGACGTGGCTCCAACAAGAGTCATGGAAGTCCAAGCTACTGCGTTCCGTTGAGGCACTTCGTTATTAGTAGTGTTACCTCTATTAGTTTGAGGCCTGGCCCTGCCCTGCCATCATTGCCTCCTGCCATTATTGGCGACGTCACCTCCGCCGTTGCTAAACCTATACCTCGTCTTCCGGTTCGTCTTCTACCACAAGCAGCGAGATTCAGGAGTGGTTAGATGCACACAACGAGATTCGAGCAGAACACGGGACTGATGACTTGACCTGGAGCGATGAGGCTGCCGCTCTCGCTCAAGCATGGGCTGATCAGTGAGTTTGGGCATTCCGGCCACTTTCATGTGTTAGTCATTCGTAATGTAACATCAATATGCCCATAGTGACGTTGTGCACGAATAACAATCCGTTTGAGAGGTCGGTCAGGCTTGATATACGTTGCGGTCGAGACCCCATCTACTGGCACTTTATTCTTTTTCATCTGGGCGGTCCTTGACCTGTACCGCGGGTGCTTCGACTGTTGAGACTGGTCCTTTGAACCAATACATTCCGCCATATCTGGGACAGTAAAAATAGCCGGCGGAAAGCACCAGAACGCCACCTGAAAGGTTTGCGTCAATGCGCCGAATCGCAAATCGGAAGAACTGACCTTGTACTACGACCGTATAGTTCATGTTACCTACCCCCGGGAGAGGGAGTAAGAGGAAACATAAACACAATAGTCATGAAAGTCATCCAGGTGACGGGAAGACTCTGGGGTTACAAGACTTACATCAATGACTTTCAACCGATGCACGAACGTAAAATGACGAACCAAAAGACCTAGCCGGAAAGGACCTGGCTTCACTGTTTTGCCGCCGAGAAACCTCGTCGCCATCGGGATGGAATATGACACATTGTGCAGTAATTACCAGTGAAAAGACTGCTCCAATAGCGTTATCACAGGTGAAGGCGAGAATTCCGAGTAGGAGGGACAATAACGCCCCCAACCACACAGCGTGAGATGGGGTCCGAGTTTTAGGATCGACGTAGTATACCCATCGAGAGAGAGGAAACCGTCCATCTCGAGAGAACGCAAAAATCTGTAGTTCTGAGCATCAACGCGATTGGGGCAGGGGAAATTTCAATTACCTGTCGAGAACATGTAGTCAACTATGTATCAGTCAGTTTAGAGGCCGCGTGACACCGTCCTGGGGACTTACTATACCTGCACCGATGGCGAACCTGATTGTTGATATTAGATGAGAAGATAAGAATTTATGGACTCGGTAGATTTACTGTGCTAAGATGATGAACGACCATACAATGAGAGTTCCGGTCCTTCCGAAGGAATTGAAAAATACCTATCATCAGATTCGTTACACGTGCAGCTCATGAATAGGACCGTGGGTTACGCACAGTGGCCATGGGTTGGCCGATAGGGCTATCAATGATACTTTGGTAATCCCGTCCCATGCAGAAGACTAATGAGATGTTCATGGCTACGTAATGAAGGCTCATTAGCCGCGAAGGCACGGTGATGGTGTAGTGGCAGGGAAACTTACCCCAGCCGAAGATGGTACCGGAGAAAGTAGAGAAAATGATAGCCATTGGAACGGCTATGCTGGCATTAGTTGCTTCCTCGCTCATATGGACAGGAGCATCAAAGCATCCTATAGTATATCAGCTAAGAAGTTAGCACAAGGAACAGGACCTACCAACACCCCGTAAGGGTTTTAAAAAGCTAAGGACGAACGCGAATCCATTCGGCCATCCAGATACTAGATACAATGATGAGTCAACGAATATCCTCCGCATGAAATCTCACCATTAGTGAAGTCTTGAAAAGCAAATTTTGCGTCATTTTTGAATTCTGTGGGAGTTGCTGCAGGGAGTCCTGTGATAATCGCGCAGCATAAACTAGGATAGAGGGGTTATTTTGAGCTAAAGGTCCTGAAAAATGCAAAGAAACGCACAGGACATCCAGTATCACGAAGAATATCTGCAATCTAGCTATAAATCTAGGATTGATGCTGCATATCAGGGCATGGCAGAGGAGCAGCCCGCAATATAAACCGCTGCACGGATTCGTCAACCGTAAACCAGGGAATACGAGATAACGCACAAAGTTTGTGGGACGGTCGCTTCAAATGTCAGATCGGATCCGATACTGATCGCCGCCATGATTTGTAGGACACATCCCCAGTCAATGCTCGCCACGCTAGCCACATTACTAATGGTATTGGAATCTACTTCAAGTTAACACTAATGTGCTGCGATACAATTAGGTCGTACATCCTACGATCCAACATAGAAAACAGCGCCATTTTTCTGATGAGAACATGGAGGTCCAGTAATAGAGTCCACCGGATGTTGGTGCTGCAGACGCTAGGTCTGCCATGGCGAGGGCATTTGCAGCAATGAATATAGAACAGACAGTCCACTAGGAGTGAATTGTTATCCTGATACTCTCTGTAAAAGAATGTTACTTACGCTCCAGACCATCGCAAATGTGCCTCCATTAGGGAGGGAATAGACGAGGACAGATCTACACGATGCACACGGTGCATGAGATGGCTGTCTACGACTAAAATTCATAGACAGAACGTACGAAAACGCAGGTGCAATCCCTAAAATGCTGAAAGCGATCCCAAAAATCTGTATCGACGAAGGCATTGTGAAGTACCTTGTTTATACCCGAGGCTGGCGAGTAATCCCTCATTATTGTCCATACCTGTCAAAAGCGAAGGCGTTTCTGTGCGGTTATCTTTCTCGAGCATGTCCGAAAAGACTGCAATGTCACAGGACGGACCAGCCTTCACGTCATTATATATAGAAGCTCAAGGTCCAGTGTGATGAGACGATAAAGCCATATTTGTCCGACCGACAGTCGAAGCGAAGAGGTCTATTGAACCCGATATCAGTAGAGGTGGTTTGCTAGCCCCGGAAGTGTCGCAGGATACTAAGATATGCGATTGGTTTCGAGCTTCGCATGACGAAGGTCATACATACTTCTTGCATGAGATTCATATGAACCGAAGATAGGAAATTAATGTAAAATCATCGGTATCGCAAAGGCGGTCAAGAGTCGCGATTTCGAGTCGATTATGCTCCGTCATCAATTTCAATAGCTCGGACGGTTAATTGACAAGGTAGATCAGAATCAGTCCATCCTAGATGCGATCCTTGTTAACATGTCTACGGTTCCCCCCACCCCGGAAGTGACGTCGGACTCATTGTCGCAATTGTCTCGAGAATCGTCGATTCCGGTGAGCCTCTACTGGCAAGTCATGAAAATCATATGGTTGGTCGAGCCAAGAATATTAAACTTTCGATCTGTGCTCTGAACAATGACGCTCCATGATTAATGATTACAGGCGAGGGAATACATACAGCGGTGCAGCAAACCATTCTTCTTCTTCTTCCAACTCCACCAGTCATCCTCGATTCATTGTGTTCCCAGCTCCTCTCGGATTCTCATCAGTGAACCTGGCCCAATTCTCATCTTTAAGCCTCTTCTCTTCCACTTTTGCTTCTCCCTCAACCGTGCCATCCATTTCGGCATCCATAGCTAGCTGCTCGGACGATGTTGGCGTATTTTCCGAGCCAGGGCTAAAAAGGATATGTTAATAGAGGATGGAAGCAATATGGCCGCCAACGTACCCTCCTCCAGAAAGGATATTACCCCGCTGCCTCTCTACCTCAAGATACTGGTCAATAGTCATTGTCGGCAAGTTGTATCCCGGACCGAAAACCTGTGCCTGGTGGCGAGCACGATCTGACGCGCCTGAAGGGAGAATCGTGAATGGTCGAAGAGGCTACATAGTATGGTAAGTGAATGATACGATCAAGTCCACTGGCTGTACAGACCTTTCCTGTAGGATCCAGCAACGGCCCACCACTCAGATTAGGTTTCGGGGCATCCAGCTTCCACATGTCCTCGTCCCGCCTCTCCTTCTCTTTATTCCTTGAATCATTGTCGTCAGGCCTTGGTGAGTATGGAAGTGGTGGGGGTGCTGTCTTCAAAAGCTGCAGCTCTGTATTGATGTGGGCAAGCTGAGTCTTGGAAAGAGAGAAGAAAAGACGTAAAAAGAGAAGAGTTGTTTCTCGTAGCACCTCGTCATCTTCATCATCGTCTCCGGAGGCAGTTGCAGAAGGCAGAAGGGAACCAATGAGAATAAAATCGGTGGTGCTGGACGCCGACTCTTCAGTGGGCCGTTGCCTTCTGCGTTTGCGAACGACCTAGCAGAATGTAAGCGTCGATATGTGCATCGCAAGTGGCGCACCTCTATTCTCATACGCAAATCCTTCTCATGGCGGTATTGTTGCATCTTCTGTTCTCGCTTACTTACAGCATTGACGGTGTTGCCCCAAAACAGCTTCGAGTCTTCCTCTGTAACTATTCCGTAGTTCTCCAAGGTTGAGCAATACGTTTCATAATGACTCTTGATATTGCAGGTCAGGTCGCTCCAAAAATATAGAAAGAGACGCACTTGAGCTTGGATAATGGAAACAAACCGATCTTCCCGCTCCGTCGTCCGTACGCGTCCCTGTACTTCCGCACATACATAGGGCACGGTGAGATAGATTAGATTCTGTGTGGAGATGTCCTCTAGTGTCTCATTGCTGCTGAAAAGTGCGAGATCGGTTATTCGAGCTTGAACTTCACGGAGATCCTCTATGCATGACTTGACGATATCCTGCAGGAACATCATTTATTGTTCGGTCTGAGGATGCTGGAGATAAACACCTGGGTCGAGTCTTCAATGGTGGGAAGGTCGTAGGCATCGGATGCTGTAGTGAGTACTCGGGCGTATAGCTGGGGCAAGGGTGTGGTCATAGTAGCTGGGTAAGAGGCAGCCTCGATCAAAGTCACTAAAGTAATCGCTATGATCGCGGAAACAATGAAGAAGTCCACATTCCGAAAGAAATTCAGTCGACATTTTTTGCAAGTATAAAGGTAGATGTACTAGATACATTTTGGGCCATTGTTGAAGAGCTTGTACAGGTTTTATACTACGTGTCCGTTGCTTCAATAATGTCGGACAAGAACGTCCATAGTGCCTCTGTATTCTTATAGTCGTGATGCGTGATGCTGACAAGCCATCGTTCTTTCTTGACCGAATCCAGCAACAACCTCTCTTCAGATCCTGGGCGGTAATGCGATGCCCATTCTGACCAGATCGAAAAGGCTTCATCCTTGAGAGGCTGTAAGGACACCGCCGAGCTCGTTAACAAATAACTATACCTTCCACGAAAGGAACGATTCGCGTTCAATAATCGTCGTCTGTATGATCTCTTGGCCCGTGAAAACGCCCCAAGTTACCGCGTTTCGCCCATCATCAGGTATATTACCTCGGTAGTCTCCCTAAGACAATCTTCAGCGATGTCTATGCCTGCGAGTTTCAACCTACTTTCGAGTTTCCAGCAAACCAATGTACCCATCCTTTCCCGTTATCTGTTACCTTCTTCTCGATAATGTCCAACTCATCTTCAGTGCAAAAGAACTCTACAAATCCTTTCTGAAATACGAATCCGGCACGAGGACCCCATCCGAACACCTCATCGCTCGATGGCGCACCATCGACGGCGGGTTGCGATCCTACCGTCCACCAGCCACGCTTTGTGAGTTTCTCTAGGTGTGGAAGAATCGTCAGCGATTCAGGAGAGAGCGGCGTGGGCGAGAATGGCGTAGTCGGTATTTTCGAATGCAGATGATCCAAGAATATTGTGGTTAGGTCGTTAATAGTCTGTGGGTGTCCCCAAGGGCCCAAAGTCTAGTATAAAGCTCAAAACAAGGTTTCTTACACTTTACTGGTTTATAACTCACTATAGTTCCGACGTTGCCGTACGGGTCTTGATCGCCATATGCCGGACTCTTGAAGTCACCGAATCGACCGTTCGGAAAGTCGTCCCATGTAGCGGCATTGTTTAACTCCCCGCTACCAGCCTCGCCATCGGTGGTGGATATAGTAGCCAATCCATATTTTGCTGCCCGACTTGCGGAAGACGGTGTAACAGATCTACCGTCATCATGAGTGCCTTGCTGTTGCCGAGACGTCAGGAATTATTATACACATGGGAAGAAACATGTACCTCGATCAATTTATTGTGAGTTGGAGGCATGGCACCAGCCCACTGCAAAGACTCTAAGACGCGCTGTACACTTTTTTCAAGGTTAAGGGTACTAAAGTGCACGCCAGGAACCTTTCCTTCAGACGTCAGTTGTCGTATCATGTTGACGGCTAGCTTAACGCCATAATCTTTAACAAGTTGATCGTCATGCTGTTATATGATTATAATTTCTCTGGTGCTGAATAAGTGGGTACACACCTTGATGGGATCCAGATCTGACATGATAAATGAAGGTACACTCGTCCCACAAAGCTTGATTAGCCGCAGGAATGATGAATAGGTTTGGATCGGCATGATGCCTGGAATGATTGGCACGTTAATACCTGCACAGACTCAGCTTAAAAATTCAAAGATAATGTTGGAAAAGGACAGACCTTTCGCCCGAACTTTCTTCTCCCACCTAAGGAACTGGTCTACGTCGTAGAAAAGCTGAGTGACAATGAAATCGGCGCCAGCGTCTACTTTTGCTTTCAGATACTCAATTTCAGTATCCTCATCATGGAGGCTATCAGGGTGTCGATCGGGGTACGCTGCAGGTATCGTTCAGAAGGGAAAGAGACGCCAAGGAAGATCTAACCAGCAACACCAATGCAAAATTGGGACGAGAATTGAGGTGACGAACGAATATAGGAAACAAGGTCAACACCGCGTTGGAAGCGGGGATCAATAGGAATCCATTCCTCTTTCCCTCTCGGTGGATCTGCTCATCGATAAATTTGGCGTGACACTCCAGGGTCGTATATGACGTACCGCCGCGCAAAGCCAGTATGTTTTCAATCTTCCTGCTCTTCGCAGCCTAGTATCGGGTGTTAATTTTGATGTAGATGTAAAAAGGCATGGTACATACCGCCAAAGCGTCATCCACCATTCCTTGCATCATATTCGTACATGTGAGGTGAAGAACGGTGTCGATATGGTATTCTGTCTGCGCCAAGCCCGCAAGGTCCAGACTGCGATCTCTGGTACTTCCACCGGCACCCCAAGTAATGCTGACTGCCATAGGCCTCAAATTTGACAATCTGGATATACGAGAAAGGAGGTTCTCGAATCCCTGTTAAGACCGTACAAGTCAGTTCCCAGCGGTGGCGGATAAGGAGAGGACCATGACTTGATCCGTTCGCGGTGGAAAAAACTCGAAGAAATAGAATGGATGAGGTCCATCATGCGCTATTATTTTGTTGATGATTTTCATTCTTATGATGATAGTGGTCGGAAAATGGGATATGTCGCTGTAATAGAAATGCTTTCCCGCGAATGTCACTTTATCACGTAATTGGTCACAATTCATTGTCACAGACTGTACGCAGGCCACCGGCTTCCTTTTGTTTGCTTCCGGTATCTTTATGATGTATCGATAACTTCCTTGACGGCACTTGACGTGCATGTCGCCTTTGTTTTCTTCTCAAGTCTCCCTTTCTCCCTCGATTCCGACCATTCACCATGAATATCGCTCTGAACTTTCTTCCAACGACCGTCAACGCATGGGACGTTACCAGATCACTGGCCAAGGTCCTTCATTCCGACGAATTTCATCCTGTACACGAGAATGAACGTCCGCTCAACTTCAAGGTTGAGCTGAACCCGAGTAAAATGGGCGGTGTTCGCAACGATGGCACCGGCTTCTTGCAGCTTCCTACAGAGGCGATTGGCCGAAAGTTCCTGCGTTGGGCAAAGGAAACTCCCATACGGATTGAAGGCAAGAAGATCAAGGTGTACCCGAAAGGCACTGTTCGTGACTATGTCGCTTTGACACTGCAAAGGACGCCCTTTGTCAATCCCGATATTGAAGAGGAGTGGGAGGATAAGCGCCGGCAGCTGGATCTGAGGATCCGTGTTGACGTCGTTCAATTCGGCACGTATCATCGCCCTTCGTATCCCACTTCCCCCAAACAGCGACTTGCATCGCGTGCGTACTCAATTGAGTGGGAGCGTGACTACGCAGTGAACAGTGCCGCTTGGTTGAAGTTCGAATACGAGCACAAGCTGATTCGTATCACTGTCAGTCACTCTCATATTCATAAAGCCATTCATAGATTTGACATCGTTCCTAAGCTTGGAAACGAAACCACAGAGAACGAAGGACAGACAATTGCTATCAGTTTCTCCAGCATCAACAAGATAGCCGTCGGCTATGATGGCAAACCTTGTGCGCCCTTCTAAATGTCGTGCCTCCTAGTGTAATAATCCTCACATCTCCCTCAGATATATGCTTCGACACCTTAACACCTCCTGTTTTTGAAGCTATCGAGTTACATAGGGCATTGACAGGCAACGACAAGGTGGATAATAACAAGTACAAGCGCCGCATCGGTTCTCTCCATCCAGGGCATGCAAGCATCGCACAATACGCTCAACATCTACGATTACTTTTGTACAATGATCCGAATTGCGATGTCATCAAGAAGTTCAAGAACTCCTGCGCTGTAGCCGGGATAGCGACCAATCTTGTCATCTCTTTCACAGAACCCTGGAACCTGGAAGCTTCCAAGCAAGGGTTCTTCGAGCAAAAACGACTCTGGAGGTTGCGAAAAGACATCCAGGCCTTTAGTTGGCCCATCGCGTTCCAACTGGAGATATTGCTTCACAATTGTCTGCTCCTCACATCTGACGTTGAAGCCCTCATACCCCTTGTGAAAGAAGCTTGTCTCCAGCATCCTAGTCAAAACGATGACTACGTTGGCAGTCTCTTGCGGAGCTACGGCGAAGCTCTAGATAATCGCGATGCTCGCGAACCTCCTCTGGACTGCTTCCATCGTGTCAACCGGGAATTCCTGTACTACAAACAAACCCTTTCCTCAGGTCATTTCCTGTGCTGCCATGTCACTTTTGCGCCCACTCGCATGATTCTGGAAGGTCCTTATGCTACCCAATCTAATCGTATTGTCAGAAAGTATGCCGGATACGACGATCATTTTATTCGTGTGGACTTTCGCGATGAAGATAGACTGTCATATCGGTGGGATCGTGCGGTTGATGGAGCGTCTTTCGTTCGTGAGCGAGTGGGTCGCACCTTGAAGGAAGGATTCGAGCTGGGCGGCCGAAGATTTGAATTCCTAGCCTATTCTTCCTCAGCATTACGCGAACATGCAGTATGGTTTATCAACCCCTTCCGATACCAGGACCCGGACACTAAAGATATATTGCATGTTACCGCGGAGTACATTCGACACTCTATCGGGGACTTTAAGGGTAAAGATCTTATGACTCAGCCTTCCAAGTGGGCGGCGAGGATTGGTCAGGCTTTCACTGCGACAGATCCTTCTGTCAAAGTCAAACGCCATGAATGGACGGAGATGCCTGATATGGGCACGGAAGAGAACTTGGCCAAAGGTCAATACTTACATACTGATGGTGCGGGCACGATATCCAAGTCTCTCGGCGATGAGATCTGGGCATGTCTTTGCAAAGGTCGTCGAGATCACGGTGAAAACGCTGTTCAGCCTTCTGTCGTGGGTGTCCTACTGATGTTAGTCTTACGATGTCGTAGTGCTAAATGACGCTTACAGTATCAAATACGTTTCATGGGATACAAAGGCGTCGTTGCAGTTGATCCTGAACTTGACCGCGACCCCAACGGCATCAGGATGAAGCTGAGGCCCAGTATGAGAAAATTCGAAGACCCCCGATCGACGGAAGCAGATGTAGAGATTGCTCGTGCTTTCGATAAACCTAATACTTCCTATCTCAACAGGTCAGAGAATTCTCTCTCGTTCTCGATCACTGGATGCTGACACCCTACATCGAGGCCGTTGGTAATGATATTGGAGGACAAGCAAGTTAGAAGGGACAATCTCCAGGAATTGCAGGATAACGTGGTCGCTGATACTCTGACTATCGATGACTCGATGGACCGCTTCATCAGTATTCTCAGGGATCACTCCTTAGGTTCCCCATATCGATTATCATATATACTCGAAAAGATTTCCACCCTAGGCTTCAATCTTCACCCTCAGGGACGTACTCCTAGTATCGATACACCCTTCTTGAAACAACTACGTCAAGTAGCAAAAATAGACGTATTGCGAGAAATCAAACATCAAGCCAGAATCCCAATTCCTGGAAGCTATCTGCTAGTCGGCGTGCCAGATGAAGGGCCTGCGTACGAAGAAAACGGTTATAAGAATGTTTTCACCTTGAAACAAACTGAAATATATGGTAAGTCACCGATATTTGGAGCGCGCACGCTGGTACTTATCCCGTTCCACATTATAGCTTGCGTTCAGAAACGCCCCGAAGATGATCCAGAGTGGATTGTCGGTCCCTGCACCATATCTCGCAGCCCGGTGGTTCATCCAGGAGATAGTAAGCAACTATCAATGCTTCAATGGCCACATTTTCTGATACCGATGTATACTAGTACAGCAAGTTATAGGCGTCAAGCCCCCTGATAACATGTTCTGCGCGTTTGCCCATATCCGTAACGCGGTCGTCCTTCCATCCGTCGGTATGTTCCTTCTGGTCGGGCCGATATAAGTTCTGATAAACTCCATAGGCGAGAGGTCCTTGGCGTCAAAACTTGGTGGTGGTGATTTGGACGGGTTCGTCACAATCTTTCCAGAGCTTTGTCGTTACTAACCGCGTACTGTATAACCAGCGATATCTACGACATTGTCCCCAACCCGGATCTCATGCCTCCAGTTATTAATGAAGCGGCGTCTTATGCTAGCACAGGGACTTACGTCGCTCTGGATGAAGATGGTAAACCGAGAGACTGCGACGTTGATGACATCGCCGATTTTATTGTTGAATACATCAACTCAGATGTTCTGGTATGTTTTTAGACTCGACAGAAAAGTTGTCCGTCTGTTTAACTTTCCTGCAGGGTCTGTTGTCAGATAGATTGCTCGTTATAGCGGGTGCGCTCATCAAAGATGTATTTACGATGTTATCTAACCTTCCTCGCATGACACAGATCAATCGTCTGTAGGTGTACTTCACGTGTTTGACTGTTGCTGCCTGCTTACTTTTGTATCAGAAGGGAATTTATGACAAAGATTGTGAATGGTTAGCAGAACTTTGCGCTCAGGTCGGTCAGACATAGTCATTTGGGAGTCCTACTAAGACTGTTTGTAGGCCGTCGACTATCCCAAACAAGGGATTCCCGTTGACATTGATAATGACAACCTACCGCGCACGCTTATTCGATGCAAACCCGACTGGCATGCCGCTGAGGTAGTCGATCCACGCTCGACAGATTACTATGAATCAACTCGGGCCCTTGGACACATGTTCCGCTCTATCAAATGGACGAATCCTGAAATGCTGCCTTCTGACGCGCCTACCTCAGATAAACATACTCTTCCTCCACTTTCCATGGATCCTTTATCGATGTCACTCAAGAGTTACATTCAGCACCAACTTTGGCCATACATTGACCCTGACGGCAAATCCCCCGAAACGGCAAGCCTCTTCCGCCAATATGAAAGTGAATTACGGTACATTTGTGCCACGCACACGCTCTCAAACACTCCAGGGGTCAGATTGTTGGAAGCCGAAGTCGTCATGGGGACGATTCTAGCCAAGTGCACGCAAAGGAGGTGGAGGAAGGATCGTATGTGGCGTATGCGCGGTCATGCTTCGCAGCTTGTGAAGGACATGAAACAAAACTTGCTACGTCTCACCGACCCCCAGCTTGAACTGAAGGAGGAAATACCCTCAGATACGTACAGGGACGCACTTGAGCGTGCATGGCCCGCCTGGGACTATAGCCTCCGCCATTCGGGCGAATTTGGGGCAAAGAGCTTTGGGCTGATTGCATTGGGAGTGATATTTGAATGTCTTGAGAAGCTCAATGTCGACATCAAGCCTGGTCATGAATGAAAGTTCTCACTGTATCCGTAGTCTCGTATCGTTTTGTTGTATTCGGACTTCTATACCGCTTCGCTATTGTCAATCGTGTAATCAAGTGTTTCCTGAACCAAGCTGCGTCTTGAGACCCCACATACCCCACGATGCTTTTGTTTCAATCCCAGGATGCCAGAGCCCCCATGTAATAGCGTAATGGTTAAGGACCAGATCTAATTCTTCCACCTCATCCAGGAACTCGAGAGTCGATATCCTGCATGCTGATGAGCTGAGGAAGTAATTTCTGGCAAAGTAGAAATTCACCTATTCAATTCTGCTAGGTCAATGTATTGAAGACGGATGTCTCGAAGTGTAAGTGCCCGAGCGGCTGTATATCCAATGCCGGTAAAACGAGTGGGAAGCGTTTCAACGGTGGAATACGGCTCTGCACCGGGAAGAGAGACATTGCGTGCCTGAAAGAAGTATCATTAACGTTTGAAGACAGATATATAGAAACAACACTACCTTGAGATTGTCAACCATAACGCGACCAAAAGAGTCTTGAAGACCAAACATTTCATAAACGATAGTTCCAAGAAGACTGTTGTCACCAGACTGGGAAAAGTAATGCAAGAACCACCTGAGAAGAGACGAGGAGGCAGACGGTGACATGTACACAAGAACACATTCGAAAAGTAAGAGTGTCGGTAGTGAGGGCGAGAGCAGAGGTTTCGAGTTTTGTGTTAGAAGGGGACCTAAGGTCTCTTGCGGAGAAAGTCTAAGATCGGCAGGTAAAAGGTGGTACTTGGAAGCATGAAGAGTAGTTCCCCCGCTAGCTGATGCATGGTAAATATGTTACAGAACGCGACAATGCGTAGGACGCACTGACAAACTTTAACATCGGTTGGGTTGCCCAAGACAGCGCTCAACTGTTTGCTCTTCCGGATTGCCATTGCTTTCTTGCTTGTTATTTCAGGGAAGTCGATCTCTATATAGGTCGAAAGAGCATCCTTCTGAGGGCCTGCCTACTGACCGATCTTTAAGCATACAAGGTGTCATAGAAACGTTTCTCACGTACCGCAATTCGCCAATATCGCGTATCGCTGCCGGCCCCAAGGCTCAAAATCTGACATTGTTTTCCTTCATCGTGGGACAGAGAGAGCCACTGATTGACAAGATCATCGATAGCAGCAGTGCGAACGTACGTTCCAATGTTGATCAAAGGTGGCCGAGTGGGGTGGAGATGAGCACGAGGAAGAAAGTATTGGATGTATGGATCGCTAAGGTAGTGCTTTTGAACTGCAGATAACTTAGCGAGCGCAGCATCCGAGTCGGTGGAACGTATTGAGGAGTCCGCGTCAGTGGAAGGTGGTGGAAACATAGGTCGTCCAAATTTGGTCATCGCCCGCCTCGAGTGAGTACTACTTGTGACATAACCTATCAGTCCATCAAAAACAAGATGCACATCTGAGATATTCAGTCGAGAACTCGATTACGGGTATTACTTTCCTCCAGGTCTGATTCACAAGACCCAAATAAGACAAATAAGCTTAGAGAATTATCCAACCAAAGAATATTATGACAGCGACCAATGAGGTGCCCATTTGCATTTCAATACATGTAAATTCTTCAGAATATGTACATGTACTTCCTACTTGTTCAGAGTATTGAGCAAGCATTGAAGTTGTTCAGGGAATGTACTGCAGCTGGAATAGGGAGATGCAGCCACTGCTGGCTGAGCAACTATCAATGGAATACCAATACTACCTCTCCTGGTATGCATTCAGAATCATTTTGTCAATACCCATCAATGTATCATGCATTGATGTTTAGTGGAGTGTGAAGGCCTCAATTCAGTGAAGTGTCATCAAGCACAGTCCCAGCCCCATCCCTATCTCCCTTTCCAATAATACCAACTTCAAGTCCAGTCATTCCAGCTCCTCAACCCCAGACCCCAATACCTTCAGCAAACTCCCTAGATGTTCAGTAGAGAACCAACCCATTGGCTATGGACATGTATTCTGGAATAAATCCCACACTGGAATCAATCCTTGGGCTGACTACATCAAATTGACCTCCTGCCCCACACTCATAGACCCAAATGGAAGACCCAAACCCACAAATCCAGCCCTATTACATCAACCCAAGGAGGCTCAGCCTACCAGACCCCTACCCTACCCCCATTGTCTATATGCAACAACTCACTTGACAATGAGACAATGGGGAACCCATTACCCTCACTGACTGGAAGGTTCTATGATCATGGGACACCCTCCTTGACTCCACCAATTACTGGGCCAACAGTAGAAGGTTGAAACAAGTCCTCATTCCCAGCTCCAGAAAAAGCAGTAGTCCTGCTAGAACAGGAGGACATCAGTGAAGCCTTCTTACAAGAGATAGAAGATAATCTCATCAAAAATACTTTTGATGAAATTTGAGAATGGTATGCTGGAAACCTGAAAACTGACATTAGATGGTTGGTTACAGAGGAGGTGAAGAATATTGTGAGGCACTGGGATGCTGCAATTATCTCTTCACCCATGATATTTTAGTTTGGGAATTGCATCAGGAAGCAATTCCCATATAGAACAAGTACTATTGTTAGACCCAAACTCCGTTAGACAACAATGGTAAACAATGGGCTGTATCACATTTGTACAGTCACCCACTGTGTCCAAGAACATTGTCAACTAAGAGTTGAGACTAAAGGCTAGCTTTAGGCAAGAGGAGAAGTTGACAAGAAAAGTTTGGTATGATTAAACTTAGCTTGAAGCTGGGGAATATACAGCAAGAGCTATACTACTTATATACTAAAAGTGAGGGTCTAATAATAGTAACTGAAATGATGAGTCCATGCATAAAACAAGAGAAACAATAGGATAGTAATGTGACCATCACAAGCCATAGTACAATGGCTAGTTGTTGGTTGGTAACAATAAGGTGACTGGTCCATGATTGGTGATTGGTGCTAGGATTAGATATGATAAGATTAGTGCCTACATAAGATAAGAAAAAGAAGAGAAATTGTAACGTCTATCTGGCATATGCAACTGATCTGATTCAACTGTACCAAAGGCTGAAATCTCTTCCATGTGCTCTGCCATTGTAGAATTATAATATTCAACTACTGAAAGGAAGCTGACTGTTTGCTGGTGCTAAAATGTATACTGGCAATACACCACTAGCACAGCTGCTTCACCCTTGAAACTGGCACTATTACTGGCACAGACTCTTTTAATCAGTCAAAATCCATCTCTCTGATCTCTTCTGAGACCTCTGAGACCTTCAAACCCACAAGAATTAGGATCTACTGATCCTAACCTCTAGAGAGATCTTAAACTGACCATTGTCTGAGAACTAGAATCATATAAGAGGGTTAGAATGGATATTCATCTATCCGATCATCTTGAGTTCAGCTAACTGAAAAGTGAGTGTAGCCAAGAAACAGGCCTCCCCCACATAGTGAGAGGGACTCAGGTGGATTGCATTATGTATGAGTCACTGAGTAGGAATACAAATGATGTAGCTATGTGGTATAGCATTCTGTATAGTACATAGTCTGTGAAAGTGAAAGACAAACAACATATAAATAAAAGAGATGTTTAAGGGTAGATAAAGACATAAACTACTGAGGCAATGAGAACTAAGCAACAGAAAGAGAATATTAGATCATACCTGGTGAGACAGTGAGGGCACAATAGAGAGAGGCTGGTCTCTCTATTTTCCCTCACTCACCAGATGTCTTTGCTAAATCAAATATGCTCTGACTCTGCTTGCGACCTGTTTGGTGGGAGTTACTAAGTGCTGTCAAGATCAGAGTGGGAGTTTGACTCACTTATATTCTCCTCACTTGCAGCCTTAGAGGCAGAGGGAATATAGACTTGCTTGCAACCTGAGTTAGGTGGAGAGTGAGGGAGATGTGAGAAGCATTGATATAGTGTTACAGCCCTACTTAAGCATGTGACTTGGGACATAAGCTGATCTCTTTGGGCTATTATGCATTTGAACAGTCACCCAGTTAGAGACTTAAGCCTGGTCTTTAGTGTGTGTGAGTAAGAGGTGTATGATTGTAATTTAGTCGAAAGATAGAGTATAATGGTGAGTTTTACTCTACTTATATACTGTAAGTATGGTGTTATATTTAGATGAAATGGTTCAGTCCATGCTGGAACGGTGTCAAAGTTGAATGGTCCAATAGAGAGGGTCTGGGGTGACAGTTGGTGAGAAATGAGGGTAATGGTTGGTGAGTAGGTTGATACGAGTCAGAAACGATGGTTGATTAGATGGATGAGTCATGGATATGACTTAGATAAGATAAGATAATGGAAAAATCATAACATTACCCCCTTGTTAAAGCTATCATCCTGACTGCTAGGGTTCTTCCTTGGAGGTGTCAAACTGTGTTTCAATTTGACTAACCCAGTACTGATTAGTCAGTGATTTCCATAAGTCTTTGTCTGGATTGACAATCCATTTGGTGTATCCGTCTTTTTGTTTAGCAAGGTATGCTATATCACCATTTTCTGAGTATTCATGATCTAAGATCTTGACCACTATTTTGTCCTTAGTTATGATTTTGGGAGTGTATATGGTGCAGTTTATGCTGGCCTGATACTCTTTGATCGCTTCCATAGTGTTTGTCATTTTGTTTTCTCATACCCATGAATTGTGTTCATGGGTCCATCCTTTCCATTTGACCAGATAGTCCGTGACTTCTCTGGACAGTTGTCCTCTTCTTGAGTGTACTTTTCAGGTATGTGAATCTAAAACTTCTTCGATTTCATACTCTTCCTGACCATTGACAAGGTCTGGAGGAGGAGGTGGCAGTTGTTCTTGGTTGGGAAATGAGGGTGCAACATAGGAAGTTAACAGTTTTTCATTGAATCGGGAGTGGATCTTCCAATGGGATGGTAGCTTTAGCTTATAGGCTGCTGCCCCTGATTTTTCGATGATTTTGAATGGTCTTGTTCATTTATCATTGAGTTTTTTCTTTGGTCATGGAAGATGAAGGTTGGCTGTATCAAGCCAGACCTTATCACCGATTTGATATTCCCATGATGACTGTTTTCATTTTTTGTATTGCGCCTTCATTTGCACTGCTGCCTTTTCTAAAGCATTGTGTACTTCTTTATGGACCTTGGCCATTGTTTCAGTGAAATCAATAGCTGTGGGATTCGTGAAGCTGGTTTTTTGGATTGACTCAGGAATGAGTCAAGGATTTCATCCATATAGAACCATGAAGAGACTCTTGCCCATGGCCAAGTGAGTTCAGTTATTGTGGGCAAATTCTATAAGGGGTAGCCATGTGACCCAGTCTGTTTGTCAATGATTGACAAAGATATGAAGATACTTTTCAACCTCCTGGTTGACTCTCTCTGTCTGTCCATCTGTTTGGGGATGATATGCTGTAGAGGCATTTTGCATGATATCTAGCATTTAATAAAGCTCCTTCATGAATGCAGATATGAATTGAGGTCCTCAGTCAGATATGACCACTTGTGGCATTCCATGCTTTGCATACATCTGGTTGCAGAGCATCAATGCCCATCCTTCAGCAGATAATTCCTCATTACATGGAATCAGGATTATGTTCTTGGAGAATCGATCCATGATGATGAGTAAGGCATTGAAGCCTTCTGATTCCAGGAGACCAGTGACCATGTTGACCAAAATGTGTGTCCATGGAGTATCCGGGATTGTGTTAGGATGAAGAGGTGCAGCCTTGGCCTGCATATCACTCTTTGTTTGTTGACAAGTTTCACATCCTTTGATGTAGGATTCAACATCTCTTTTCATCTTGGGCCACCAGTATTCATGAAGAATGAGTTCCTTGGTCTTTGCGATTCCTGGATGTCTGGCAGTGATGTGATTATGATATTGGGAAATGATTTTACTGTGCAGTGAAGAGTCTTGGGGAATATAGACTCACCCATCATACCACAAGATTTTGTCTTCTTGGGTAATCTCTCATTTGTGGTTGAGGGATTTCTCGATCCCTTAGTCCCATTGGTTCTTTTGTCAGGTTGCATCTCTTATACACATGATTCATTCTTTGGTAGTGGGCAATATTAATGCCCAGAAGTATTCTGGGGAAAGGATGATTACATCTTGGTTGTCTTCCTTTCCTTGATCATGATCATCTTGTCAACTGAGAAGATCTGCTTTCTTGTTTGCAACTCCAGCTTTGTGTTGAAGGACAAAGTGGTATTCAGCTAATTCCGTAACCCATCAGGCTTGTTGGTGATTCAGTTTCTGGGGTTTTCAAAAGTATTGGAGATTTTGATGATCTGTCCAGATTTCTATAGTCTCTTTTGTGCCCATGAGGTAATGACATCATTTTTCTAGGGCTAGCATGATGGCCAACAGTTCTTTGTCATAGATTTCATAGTTGTGCTCAGTGACTGTCAGCACCTTTGACATGAAGGCCATGGGTCTCCATTTGCCATTCTGTTCTTGGCTAAGGACTGTGCCAATAGCTCCATCACTAGCATCGGCTTCCACTCAGAATTTTCCCTCATCAGAAGGAATTGTCAGGACTATGTTTGTGGTCATCAACCTTTTGAGTTGATTAAACACCTGTTTCTGTTCTGGTCCCCATGTCCAGTCTACCTTTCCGGTTAACTGGGTAAGAGGATGTACAATTTTCAAGTAATCACAGATAAACTTTTGATAGAAATTCGTGAATCCTAAGAAGGATTAGAGTTCTTTCTTTTTTGTTGGAGTGGGCCACTCTGCTATTCTGGCGATTTTGACTGGGTCCATGTGGATTGTGTCTTTGCTGATGATAACTCCAAGGTATTCAGTCTTGAGTATCTCGAATTCGCACTTTTTTGCTTTGAGGAACAATTTGTTTTCCCACAAGCATTGGAGGACTTGTTGAACAATAATTTGGTGTTCAGACAGGGATTTCGTGAATATAAGGATATCATCAAGGTAAATTGTGACTTTTCCTCCAGCAATTAGATCCTTAAAGATGTCGTTCATCATCCACTAGAATGTGGCTGGTGAATTAGTGAGGCCAAAGAACATCACTGTAGGCTCAAAGAGTCCTTGGTTAGTTCAGAAAGCTGCTTTTTCTTCGTCTCCATCTCAGATTCATATGTTATTGTATCCCCATTGAATGTCTAGCTTGGAGAAATATTTTGCTCCCTGTAACTTGTTGATGAGTTCAGAGATCAAGGGAAGGGGATAACGATTCTTGATTGTCATTTTGTTCAGTTTTCTGTAATCCTGAATGGGTTGTAGTGAACTGTCCTTTTTCTTTATGAAGAAGAAAGGAGAGGCAAAAGGGGATTTGGAAGGTTGGATCCTTCCTGAATTGAGGTTTTTATTGAGAAACTTGTCAAGTTGTTCCTGTTCATTTCAGTTGAGTGGATAGACTTTGCAGTCTAGCATGGATTTTGCATTAGGGGTCAGCTCTATGACATGATCCTAGGGTCTTCATTCTGGTAGATCATCAAAGCTTTCTTTTGAGAATAAATCTCTAAAGCTCTGATACTGAGGAGGCATGAGCTCCTCGAAGATCTGTTTCAGTTTGTCTGCATTTGTGGCTGCCGCCAATTCATTTGCATGGTGAACTGCTTGAATGATGATTTCTTCTTGCATGTTTACTGCTAGAATGGTTTTGCCCTCTTCTAGCTCTTCATCCCATCTGTCTTCTTCATCAGAATCTGGAAGAGAAAAATGGTTTTTTATGCAATGACATTGCCTGAATGTCATGGTTCCCGCCTTCCAGTTAATGAAGGGATTATGGTGTTTCAGCCAGTCATGGTCCAAATACACCATTTTGGAACCTAAGTCTGTGACCATGAGGTCAATTTGTTCGACATGGTCTCTGATGGTCATTCAGAGTTCCACAAATTTGGTGATGTTGCTGGCCTTATTATGGATTTCATCAGCATTGTATACTGGGATGGGAGAGGTGGCTTTTTGGGTGTCCAACTGATGTTGTTGGATGTAGGTTTGGTTGATAGAACTGCCTATGCAGCTACTATCCAACAATGCTCAGGTTGTCAACATCTTCTTTCCCATACAGGGAGAGATCTGAATATCCACCAAGAAGTCTCATCCTGAGCTCTTGGTTCTGCAGATATATTGTATTAGTTCATGAAGTTTATAGAGCTGCTTGCATGCAGGACTCTCTTCAGTGCTTAAGCTCTGAATGAGCTCATTAGTTATCTCTCCAAGTCATTTGGAGTGTACCCAAGTGGAAAGAACTGCTTTGGCGATTGCCAAGTTCTTGGAGCTGCAAATGGCATGCAGAGTCTAGTCGATCTCAAATAGTTTATACCATATGTGATCATGTGCCTCCATATTTGGCAGGTCTTTGAGTGTTGGTACTCTCTTGTTAGGCAGGATTTCGGGTTTCAGTGCTTCCTGATTAGACAAGACTTCGAGTGTCAGGATACTGGCTTTGGACTGGCTTGCTTGCTATAGTCTAAAGGCAGTGTCATCTTCTTCATTGGATACTTCAATGACAGTGGTGGTTTTACTGGAGTGCCCCCTCTTTATCACCTGGGCACTAGTGGCTTCCCCCTGTTCTTCAGCTTTAGTTCACTCAGGAACTTGCCAGGACTTGGGAGGAGTCTGGTTTTGGCTTGAGGTGTTCAAGGTTCCACTACTACCCATCCCAATGGAGTTGGCCATGGTGCCAGGTGTGAATCTAATCAGCATTATGGTTGGCTCCACCACTAGGTTTCTCCTGACTGGACCAACTAGCACATGGCCCTGCTTCTGGCCTTGGTAAGAGGCTCTCTCCTGGTCTCCTGCTGACCCTGGCAATGCTGGTGGACTTGTCTCCTAACTCGTCAGGAGTACTGAGCTTTTTGGACTTCTGAGAGGCCTGAGGGTGTCTCACCTACTAGTCTCTATCCACAGTTTTACCTGCATATCCAGTGAGTTCCACTGTGCAGGCTCAGTGGACTTCATGGTAGTGCCAGCACCATCTGGCAAATTCTGCATCTCATCAGGGGCTCGGGATTCACTGTAGATCTTCATGTCAGCTTCTTTCAGGAGGATGACATATCTGTTTATTTTTGATTCTTGAAGGGTCTTCAGCTTCGGAGTCTGTGAGGTCATAGAGGATATATTTGTATTTGTTCATAATTGTCTATGATTATAATATTCAGTCCGACCCACAGAAACTGAGGACTCACCTTCTAGAGACTTGGTCAAGTAAGAGGAATCGAACCCTTGTTGACCTACTCTTTTGCCTCTTCGATTTTGGTTGTAGGTGGCACCACTTTGTTAGTGGGCCCTACTGACTGAATGTCTCTCAACTCTTTTCTCTTGGGGCAATCCTTGCTCAGGTGACCTTTCTCATCACATCTGAAACATCTGCTCTCAGCTCTTTGCTGATCAATGTCCATGGGCTTCTCTGCCTCTCCATATATCATCCAGCAACCAGTTCTGGCATCCTGACTGACCCCTATATTAGCACTCAGCTTTGGGGCCAAGAAACTTATTGCCCCAATGGCAGCTTTGCTGCTGGGATGCTGTTGGGGTTGGGGACAGGAATCCTTCTTCTGCCCATCCTGGGGTATGCCAGTGGTCTGGTCGAAGACCCACTTGCATTGATGCTTCTTGTACATTTGAAGGATGCATTCTTTTCATTCTGGGTATGAATGTGGAATATTGATGCTCATGTTTGAGATGAAGGTGGTATAGGAGGAAGGTACTCCTAGTCTAACTGCCTTCACCATAGTGCCACACTTGTTCTCATCGGTTCATCAGCCCACCAGTTTGGCCTCTTCTTCCAACTTCTGGAAGTAATGGGATGTGGACTGTATTCTCATTCGGAGGTCGAACATTCACTTCTCATGGATTTCCTTGATGGCAGGGTCTCGGAATTGGCATGAGACCATGACAACGAAGTCTGCCCAGTCAGGGTAGCAGAAGTGTGTTACGATTTTTCCGTTATCTTATCTTATCCGAGTCATATCCATGACTCATCCATCTAATCTAGCCCAGAAACCGACTCGTATCCAGATATTCGCCGACGACCACCCCCGTTCTCACCATCTGTCACCCCAGACTGACTACTATTGGTCCTATGATCCTCCCGGATCGTCCTACTTCAGCACCGTTTGTGCATGGACCGTAGCGTTTCATCTAAATATAACGCCGTAGGAATACTATATAAACAGAGTATATTAGACCATTGTACTCTATCTCTTGTTTTAATTAACATCATATACTCCTTATTCGCACTACACTAAAGACTATTAGCGTAGTTCTCTCACTTGGGTGATCGTTCGAACGCGTAACGGCCCAGAGAGAATCACCTGACGGTCCCAAGTCACGTGCCCAAGGCGGTGCCTAACATAAAACAAGAGATATCCAACCAACTTTTCTTCTATTACTGCTAGCCGTATAGAAGAACTCATGTCCGGAGAAGACAGAAACTCTCAAGAACCCCAAACCGTCTCCCTCGGCGTCGCCATTGGCGGTGCCATTTTATTATCCTTCTTTACGGTCCTCGCCGTACTAATCTACGAGGAAGAACTCCGGGCCTTGCTGAGAAGGCAACCCCGGAGACCAGAACAAGAACCCCATCCCGTCCCGCCCGCAACAGATGAGCTTCCCAGGGGGATACCCCCCGCAAGACTGGGAGAACGAGAGGAGGTTCCACTCGTTCGCTCCCGGGCCCGATTCATCATAGGGCCCTCCGCCTCCTCCTCCGAGGAGAGCACTAATTCGCGGCCCCCGTCTCCGGGGATCGCAGAACTTCGGGCTCGAATTGCCCAAAACGCCCTCGCCTACAATGCAAGGGCTCTCCTCCTCCGGAGCCGGGTGGAACGATCCACCGCTGCAATGGAGCAGCCAACATTCGGTCCCGAGGAGACCGAAGAACACGAGAGGGACGTATGGTCTGATGGGGATGAACCCCCGCCCCCATACCCCGGTCCCCCCTCTCGTCCAAGGGCCCCCGCCCTTCGCCAATCCCAGCGAAGGTCCGATTCCTCATCGTCCAACAACGACGACAGCAACAGCAACGGGTCCGACTTCACCGGACCCCGACACCCCGACGATCCCGGAATGGATTGGACCCACCCCTATGGCCCCTGGAGCCGTGAGCGGTGGCCAAGCAGGGAGGAAATCTCCATCTCCTCCCTCCCCGTCATCGAAATCTCCGATGACGAGTCCGACGACGGCCTCGTCGGAATCCACACCCAGGCCGCTCCCCTTGCCCCCGACGATCCCTTCAACTCCGACGGGCTCGATTACACGTGGCCAGAACTCTCCGACTACGATCGGAGAATATTCGGTCCATACCGGACCGCAGCATGGGAAATTCGACGAAGGGACGTCGAAGCCCGAGACCTCTGGGAAGAACCCAGAATGGAGATGGATGAGTGGCTCGCCCTCAACAGGGGCGACCCCATCCGAGTACCGATGGAAGGCCCTAGCAACGCCAGGGCCCTCATCGTCAACCACCGGATTCACGCCAACCGCGACCGGTCAATCTTCGGTCCCGCCGCTGGGGATCGTTTTCCAGGGTTATTACCCAGGACCCCCCGCGAGCAACGAGAGCTGGACAGGACCCTCCAGCATCTCTGGAGGCTGGAGATGGCATGAGAGGATTGAGGAGGAAGAGCCTCAATATAATACGTTTACCTACGATACAGGTTACTACAGAGGGATGGAATACCACCACCCTCAATACGAAATATATCCGGGTTACCCACCGGATACCCCGGTCGTAAATCCACGACCACTCCCCGACTCACCTCCTCATCATCAGGTGCATCACCAAGGATACCACCCTTATCAGGGTGGCAGTCTTCTCTTTGCAGGGGCAGGAGAAGAAATGGAAGCAGAAGGAACGCCGACAGGAAACGCCACCGCAGGGGCATCAAGGAATCCTGCCACGGCAGAAGAAACTCGGCAGCAGATGCGAACTGAGTTACAGGAGAAAGAGCGGCGCATAGCGGAGATGCGTAGCGAGCTCGACAAGGAGGACGCCGCCCGCAAGACACTAGCAGACTACCTCCGAGCCCAAGAGCAAGAGAAGGAGCCGGAGAGGGGAAGACCGCCGGGGCCACCAAGAGGGTACCCGGGGTACAGGCCGGATCGATTCTCGATCCCAAGACCGCCCCCTGGTCAGGGACCACCTGACCCAATCCCGAATCCGGTCGGGAATGCCGCCGCTGATGCCCCATATTTGGGCATCAAGCCAACCCTCGTCAAGGTCCCCGCCCCGTTCAAAGGGGACCATGACGACATTGAACGCTTCATAGGCGATTGTATCGCCTATTTCGAAGTGTTCAGACACTATTTCCAGGTGCCGTCGCACCTGGTATTATTCGCGACATCCCACTTCGAGGGTGCCGCCAAGGACTGGTGGGTCTACAAGAGACCCGAATACTGGGTAGGCGATGCCTTTGACGGCACCGCTGCCCATTTCCGATACCCCGACTGGGCCGACTTCGTCGACTTAGTCACAAGACAATTCC
This sequence comes from Desarmillaria ectypa, assembly GCA_030407005.1. Lineage (NCBI taxonomy): Eukaryota > Fungi > Basidiomycota > Agaricomycetes > Agaricales > Physalacriaceae > Desarmillaria > Desarmillaria ectypa. The sequence continues at coordinate 3,208,788 of JAUDYN010000002.1, read as the reverse complement.
GAGATCCGGCGATCGAGGAAATTCACGAAAAGCGCATGTTCGACTTGCGCATGGGAGCACAGCCCGCCTCCCACTACTTCCAGAAGCTGGAAGAAGAAGCAAAGCTAGCGGGCCGGAGATCCGATGAAGCAGAAAGGGGCGCGATGGTAAAGGCGGTACGACTAGGAGTTCCTAGTTCGTATACCACCTTTATCTCAAATATGGGGGTGAGCATTCCGCGCTCATACCCAGAGTGGAAGGAACGCATTCTCCGAATGTATGAAGAGAGACAGCGGAAGTGGGTCTTTGACCAGACCACCAGTACGCCTCGGGACGGTCAGAAGCAGGGCCCGCGTCCCCAACAACAGCAACCCGGCGGCAAGAATACCGCTGGGGCGACAAGTTCCTCGGCTCCAAAACCGAGTGTTGGGAGTGGAGGAACCGGTCGCGACGCTGGAACCGGTAAGTGGACGACGTACGGGGGGGCGGGGAAGCCCATGGACGTAGACCGGCAACGAGCCGAGGGGTGCTGCTTCAGGTGCGACCAAAAGGGTCACCTGAGCAGGGATTGCCCTACGAGAAAAGAGAAGAATGTAGTGAGATACGTGGGGCCCACTGACGCAGTGGTGCCAAGCACCTCCAAGATCGAGGAGGTAAAAGAGTAGGGCGTCAAGGGTTCGATTCCCCTTGCACGCCCAAGTCTCAAGGTGTGTCCTCGGCTTCCGCGGGTCGGACTAATTACTATGAAAACAGACAATTACCTACAAAAAATATATCTATGACTTCACCGAAGCCGAAGACAAAGAAAGAATCAACAAGAACAAACAGGTACGTCATACTACTAGAAGACGCTGACACTAGTATCTGTAGTGACAAATCCCGAGCCTCCGACGAACTGGAGCGGGACTTGCCAAGTGGTGTTGGCGCCGCAACAAAGTCCAACGAGCAGTGCTCACCGGATACGCCGCTGAGCACACAGCGATGAGCAGGGACCAGTAGGCGGGACTCCTCCGGGACTTCCAGAAGCCCGACCGTCCCAGTACCCGCTTCGAGCAGCGGGGCAAGCTCACCAGTTCCGCCAGGGTCGGCGGAGGACCAGGACAGTGCCTCTAACCAAGGCCAGGCTTTACCCGGACGAACCGGTCCGGGGAGTGGAAAACTTGACGAAGCTGAGTACCAAACCGGGCCGGCAAGTTGCAGGGTTGACAACCGTGCGAAGGTCGCCTTAGGCACTAGCTGGGAGTCAATGACCAAGGAATTTCAAACTCCGTCGCGAGTGGTGCCGGCCGAGGAAAAGGGACAGGATCCCGCTAGTGCCCAGGCGGTAAAAAGGGGGCATTTCAGCAGAACTACCGTCGTTGAAGTACCCGACGAAGAAGATGACACGGCGTTTAGGATGTGGCAAGACAGCCAATCCAAAGCCAGTACCCCGATATGCAGAACACCGGAAAAACAGAAACTTGATCTTCCGAATGCACAGGGAAGTATCAAAGCTGATACCGATCTTAACAAGGGGGTATCAATTGCTTTTGAATGTACGGAAAAGCTGAAAAAGTCTTCTGAATGCACAGGGAAGCAAGACGAATTCCAATGGTTCAAACCATTTGGAATTGACTGGACAATGCACGCTATACGCAACTCCAAGGATCTGGCAAACGCCAAAGCGGTTCTCTCCATCTGGGTACACCCCAAACGACTGGGAGAAATCGACGACGAGCTTATCCAAAGCTTACGGACGGGAGAGAGCATTGCCCGAGAACAGCTCTACGAATTACACGAACCCATTCGTTATATTCAAGGCACCAAGAGTACCGGTCGGGACTTCCTGGTAGATATCCAACTTTCCCCGTGTACTGGGAAAAAAGTATTGACAACCCGAGCGTTGTTGGATAGCGGCTGCACGGGCAGCTCGATCAACCGAACGTACGTCCAACAACACCAGTTGGACACCAGAAAGGCCGCATCTCCTATACCAGTCTATAATGCCGATGGAACGCGCAATAAAGCAGGAGATGTTACCGAATTTGTAGAATTGCGAATGACAATTGGAGGACATAGTGAACGCATTGACCTCGCAGTCACCGACTTAGGTTCCAAAACTGTATATTTGGGACACGATTGGCTTAAACGCCACAACCCTTTCGTCAACTGGAAGGCGGGAACCTTGACATTTGGACGATGTCATTGCGTCCAGAACCATTTCACTCTGCCAGACGCAGATGAAGAAGACCGATGGGACGAAGAGCTCGAAGAGGGGGAAAGTATTCTTGCCGTCAATATGCAAGAAGAAATCATCCTTCGAGCCGTCCATCACGCGAATGAATTAGCAGCTGCAGCTAATGCTGAAAAACCAAAGCAGACGTTTGAGGAACTTGTACCTCCTCAGTATCAAAGCTTTAGAGATTTATTCTCCAAAGAAAGCTTTGATGAATTACCAGAACGAAGAACCTGGGATCACGCCATCGAGTTAATCCCCAACGCAAAATCTACATTAGATTGCAAAGTGTACCCGCTCAATCGCAATGAGCAGGAACAACTAGATAAGTTCTTAGATGAGAACTTAAGCTCAGGACGTATTCGACCGTCGAAATCCCCGTTCGCCTCTCCCTTCTTCTTCGTCAAGAAAAAGGATGGCTCACTACGGCCAGTTCAAGACTATCGAAAGTTGAACGAAATGACGATCAAAAATCGTTATCCCCTCCTGCTCATCTCCGAGCTTATCGACAAATTACGAGGAGCCAAATACTTCTCCAAGCTGGACGTACGGTGGGGTTACAACAATGTACGTATTCGAGACGGAGACGAAGAAAAAGCCGCGTTCAGAACAAACCGAGGACTCTTTGAACCCACGGTAATGTTCTTCGGACTCACAAATTCACCAGCCACATTCCAGTGGATGATGAACGACATATTCAAGGATTTGATCGCCGGAGGAAAGGTCACCATTTACCTCGACGATATACTTATTTTCACAAAATCCCTGACAGAACACCGGAACATAGTACGACAAGTACTTCAGCGACTTCGGGAAAACAAGCTATTCCTCAAAGCCGAGAAATGCGAGTTTGAGGTACTCAAGACAGAATACCTTGGGGTCATCATAAGCGAAGATGCCATTCGCATGGATCCAGTCAAGATAGCAGGGATAGCAGAATGGCCAACCCCAACGAAAAAGAAGGAACTACAATCCTTCTTAGGATTCACGAACTTCTATCGAAAGTTCATCAAAGACTATTCCAAAATAGTCCGTCCTCTTACCCAGTTGACCGGAAAAGTAGACTGGACCTGGGGATCAGAACAAGAACAGGCGTTTGATCAGATCAAGAAGCTGATGACAACAAACGTAGTTCTAACGATTCCTTCGGACGACGGAAAGTTCCGAGTAGAAGCAGATGCGAGTGATGGAGCCATCGGCGCCGTACTCAGCCAAGAAAAAGAAGGCAAATGGAGACCCGTCGCCTTCATGTCCAAGGCGCTCACCGCTACTGAGCGCAACTATGAGATCTATGACAAAGAATTGTTAGCCATCATGCTAGCATTAGAAGAATGGCGTCATTATCTCATGGGCGCCAAAGAAACCATTGAGATCTGGACTGACCACCAGAATCTCCAATACTTCCGAAAACCCCAGAAGTTGAATCGTCGACAAGCACGATGGGTCACTGAATTAGCGGAATACCACTTTATCCTTCAGCATAAAGCTGGAACCGCTAACCAGAAGGCTGATCTTCTCAGTAGACGAGATGATCATGATCAGGGAAAAGAAGACAATAAAGACATTGTCGTTCTATCCCCGGAACACTTCCGCGCCCTGATAATACCAACCACGGAAGAGAGAATCACGCGTATAAGAGACGCAACAAAACAGAAGGAACAGTGGGATCAGGGGATTGAAAAATCCCTCAACCACGAAAGAGGAATCACACAGGAGAACGAAATCCTGTGGTACGATGGACGAGTCTATATTCCCAACGACTCAATATTACGCGGTGAGATCATTGCACAATTCCATGATCATATCACTGCTGGACACCCCGGAATCGCCAAAACCAAGGAACTCATACTCCGTGAGTATTGGTGGCCGAAGATGAAGAAGGACGTGGAATCTTACATCAAAGGATGTGAGACTTGTCAAAGGACGAAGAGCGACACGCAGGCCAAGGCTGCTCCTCTTCACCCCAATGCAATTCCGGATACGCCATGGACACATATCTCAGTCGATATGATCACCGGACTCCCAGAGTCAGATGGATTTGATGCTCTACTAGTCATTGTAGACCGTTTCTCCAAAAATATCCTCTTAATCCCATGCAATGAGGAACTATCAGCAGAAGGATGGGCGTTAATCCTTCGCAATCAAGTATATGCGAAGCATGGAATGCCGCAAGTGGTCATCTCGGACCGAGGACCCCAATTCGTCTCAGCATTCATGAAAGAACTTTACCGAATGCTGAACATCACTCAAAACGCGTCCACGGCCTATCATCCGCAGACAGACGGACAGACAGAGAGAGTCAACCAGGAGGTCGAAAAATACCTCCGTATCTTTGTTAACCATAGACAGACGGATTGGGTAGCATGGCTACCACTTGCCGAATTCGCCCACAATAACCGAGTTCACTCAGCGACAGGCAAGAGTCCTTTCATGGTCCTATACGGACGAAATCCCAGACTCATCCCCGAGTCAATACAGAAAACTGGTTTTGTAAACCCTACAGCCGTTGACTTTACGGAAACTATGGCCAAAGTCCATAAGGAGGTCCACGAAGCATTGGAAAAAGCAGCGATTCAAATGAAGGCACAATACGACAAAAAGAAGCAGACTCAACGAGAGTATCGAATCGGAGACAAGGTATGGCTTGATACCGCCAACCTTCATCTTCCACGACCAAAGAAAAAACTGGACGACAAACGAACGGGACCGTTCGAAATCGTTGAAAAGTCGGGAGCGGCAGCGTATAAACTAAAACTGCCGCCCCATTGGAAGATCCACCCCCGATTCAATGAGAAACTGTTAACTCCATACGTTGCACCCTCATTTGAAAACCAAGAACAACCGCCTCCTCCTCCTCCGGATCTCATAGACGGTCAAGAAGAATACGAAATCGAAGAAGTCTTGGACTCGCGCACCAGAAAGGTACGGTCCAAGCGAGGACAACCATCTAGGGAAGTCATAGACTACTTAGTCAAATGGAAGGGATGGACTCGTGAACACAATTCATGGGTCCGAGAGAATGAAATGAAGAATGCCTCGGAAGCGATCCAAGAATACAAGGCCAACGTAAACCGCGCCATATATACTCCAAAAATCGCAACCAGGAAAATAGTGGTCAAGATACTGGACCATGAATATTCGGAACACGGCGACGTAGCATACCTCGCCAAAAGAACAGATGGACGTGTCAAATGGATCATCAATCCAGACGAAGAAGTATGGAAAAAGCTGATTGATCAGTACTGGGTCAATCAAATCGCAACACAAAATGACACCCCTTTGGAAGAGCCTTAGCAGTCGGGACGACTGCTTTAACAAGGGGGTAATGTTACGATTTTTCCGTTATCTTATCTTATCCGAGTCATATCCATGACTCATCCATCTAATCTAGCCCAGAAACCGACTCGTATCCAGATATTCGCCGACGACCACCCCCGTTCTCACCATCTGTCACCCCAGACGACTACTATTGGTCCTATGATCCTCCCGGATCGTCCTACTTCAGCACCGTTTGTGCATGGACCGTAGCGTTTCATCTAAATATAACGCCGTAGGAATACTATATAAACAGAGTATATTAGACCATTGTACTCTATCTCTTGTTTTAATTAACATCATATACTCCTTATTCGCACTACACTAAAGACTATTAGCATAGTTCTCTCACTTGGGTGATCGTTCGAACGCGTAACAGCCCAGAGAGAATCACCTGACGGTCCCAAGTCACGTGCCCAAGGCGGTGCCTAACAAAGTGAGTGGCAGTCCCATCATAGGAGTCACCAACTCAAAATTCAGGTCTCTTGTAGACCCACCAGTCCTTGGTGGCTCCCTCAAAATGGGAAGTCACAAATAGTACCAGGTGTGATGGCACCTGAAAGTAGTGTTGGAACACTTCAAAATAGGTGATGCAATCACCTATGAAGTATTTGATATTGTCATGGTCCCTCTTGAACAGAGAGGGAACCTTGATGAGAGTGGGTTTGATGCCTAGGTACAGAGCATTGGCAGCAGCGTTCCCAACAGGGTTAGGAATCAGGTCAGGAGGACCCTTACCAGAGGGCAGTCTTGGGATTGAGTATCGATCCAGCCTTGGCCCTGGGTAGCCTCTTGGTGGCTCCAAGGGTCTCCCCCTGTCTGGCTCCTTCCCTTTCTCTTGATCACAGAGGTAGTCCATCATCATCCTGCTGGCAGACTCCTCCCTTTCAAGCTCTTCATGCATTTCTGTAATGCACTTTTTTTTCTCAGCCAATGTGGTTTTCATCTATTGCTGAATTTCTTCCACCATTGGTGGGGTTCTTGATGCCCCTGCAGTGGTGGTTCCTGCAGGAGCAGTTTCAGCTTCTATATCTTCTCCCATGCCTGTGAAGAGAAGACTGCCACCCTGATAAGGGTGGCAGCCTTGTTGTTATGCCTGACCATGTGGCAGTGAGTTGGGCAGGGGTCTTGGTCTTGTGACCAGAGTGTCTAGGGGATAATCTGGAATTGTTTTGTATTGGGGCTGGTGGTATCCCAGCCCACCATAGTAACCTGTGTCATAGGTAAACATATTGTATTCGGGTGCTTGGCCCCATCTATTCCTCTCTTGTGACCTCCAGTCACCATAATTATCATAGGGAGCATTTCAACTCCCTCTGCTCATCATCATCTTGGGCTCAAAGCCCTGGTAATATATCCCCAGTGGAGAGGCAGAATATGTTGTAGTCCCAGTTGGCATGTATCTGGGTGCAGATGATGGCATTTGGGTTGGGACCCCATATGGAATCCCCTTGGTTGAGCACCAACCACTCATCCATTTTGGGTCTGGGTTCTCCCCAAAGGTCTCTTGATTCAATGTCCTGACATTGGATCTCCCAGGCGGTGGCCCTGAAGGGGCCAAATAATCTCTGATCAATCTTGGAGAGGTCTGGCCACATGTAATCTGCCCCATTTGCATTGAATGGGTCATCAGGGGCAGTGGGAGCAGCCGGGGTCAGGGCATCGAGCTCCCCATTAGACTCATTGGAGAGTTCAATGATGGGGAGGGAGGATGTGGAATTGGTCCGTCCTCAGGGCCAGTTGTTTTCATGGGCCTATAGCCCATATGGGTGGTTTTGATCTATTCTGGGATCATTGGGGTGTCAGCGTCCATGATAGGACCTGTCAGAGTCATCAGGAGAGGAGGAGCAGGAATGGGGAGGTATTTGCCAGTTGTGCGGGCAAAGGGCAAGGGTTGCAGGATGAGGGGGAGGACTAGAGTATGGGGGTGGGGTGTCATCAATCTGAGCCTGAATGTTCCATGCATATTCCTGGGCCAGGGAGGGGGCAGGTCATTCCATCCAGTACTGGAGTAGAACTGCCCTTGCATTGTGTGCATGGGTGGAGGAGGACCCTGGGATCAGGGGGCCTCTTGTTCTCCCAGTCTTGCAGGGGGTAGCTTCTGGGGAAGGATATTTTCTGGGTGCTGAGGTGGTCGGGGTGGAAGTTGGGGATGGCAGGTTCACCTTTGGTGAAGTATGGTTCTGATTTCTTCCTTATAGAGTAGTATGGTGAGGATGGTGAAAAATGTGAGGAGTATGGCACTGCCGATTGTGACACCAAGAGAGACAGTTCATAGGTTCTGTCAGTTTTCCTCATTTGTCATAGAGGAGTGCTTCTTTTACAGCTAGCATTGAAAGAAGTGGAAGGTAATCTTTTGACTAATGTTACAGTCCTACTTAAGCACATGACTTGGGATGTAAGCTGATCTCTTTGGGCTGTTACACATTCGAACAGTCACCCAGTTAGAGACTTAAGCCTGGTCTTTAATATGTGCAAGTAAGAGGTGTATGATTGTAATTTAGTTGAAAGATAGAGTACAATGGTGAGTTTTACTCTACTTATATACTGTAAGTATAATGTTATATTTAGATGAAATGGTTCAGTCCATGCTGGAATGGTGTCAAAGTTGAATGGTCCAATAGAGAGGGTCTGGGGTGACAGTTGGTGAGAAATGAGGGTAATGGTTGGTGAGTAGGTTGATACGAGTCAGAAATGATGGTTGATTAGATGGATGAGTCATGGATATGACTCAGATAAGATAAGATAATGGAAAAATCGTAACATATAGCAATGATTCACACACATTGTCCTTCTTGCTTGTGGCCTTGCTAATATAAAAGGTGGAGAGGATTTGTGTCTCACTTTCAGCCTGAGAGGCAAAGACACATGAGTGGAGAGAGTGAGGATCAATACATAGGTACTCACTCAATGATTACCCTTGTGTAAACTATATCTAAACCTGATTTTCCAGCACTGTGACATATGTTTCAAAGTATATTTGAAATACTTCAAGAGCAATGCTCACAAAGTCATATTCATAATATCCTGATTTGAAGGAGAAGCACAAGACTAGTGGAACATACAACATTAATGGTTCCACAACAAAAACACAGAATGCATATGATACCCAAAGTATGCTCAACTCTAGAAAGAGATGTGAGCCTATTTCTTCAAAGAGCACCACTGAGAGTTAAAGCAGAAAGAATGAGTGTTATGATTTCACTATGTTTTTTCATAGTTATCTTATTTTATCTAGGTACAGATCTTCTCATATCTAATCTCAGTATCAATCATAGATCACAGACCAATCACCTCATTGTTAGCAAGCAACAATAAGCTATTGTGCTACTGTTAGACTCAAACTCCATCAAACAATAAGGACAAATAAAGGGCTATATCACATTCATACAGTCACCCAATGAGTTTCAGAATATTGTTGATGAAGATGTGAGACTAAGATTCTAGCCTTAGACAAGAGGATTGAGTCAACAAGAAAGTTCAGTATGAATTAAACTTAGCTCAAAGCTGGAGATTATACAGCAAGAGCTATTTTACATATATATTAAAGTATTAATGCTAATAATAGAGATGAAAGACAAGTAACCATGCATGAAACAAGAAAAACAATAGTATAACAGAGCGACTGTTGTGAGCCATAGCATAATGGCTTGTTAGTCTATGATCTGTGATTGGTGCTGAGATTAGATATGATAAGATTAGTATCTAGAAAAAAAATAAGATAAGATAAGATAAGCATAAAAATGGGTAAAATCATAATGATACTCTCTTGTTAAGACAGGCATTCTGACTATTATTATGCTCTGACTACTGGTCCTTCCAAAGGGATCCTCTACATGTTCTATGCATCATCATCTCTATTCTATTGATCATCACCTCTATTTCCATCTTGGTCATTAGCCTCTCAGTATTCATTGATGAGCATTGTCAGCTCAGGAATTTTCTTCTTATAGTACTAGTATTTGATACATAGATATTTTTTGACTGAATATTGCTATTTGGCACTATTCTTCTTGGCATCAATGATAACTGTGGCCTTAGCAAGAGTGACCATGATTGCTTGGACTTCCATGGCTCCTTTCACCTTGAGATACTTGGCAATCACTTCTTTTGTATTACCCAAATTCCTCTCAGCTACCTATTAGTTCTCCTCTAGTCCATAACCCTTTCATTTGATAAGATAGTTCATAACTATTCTTAACAGTTGATCTTTCCTTCTGTGGACTTTGCAGGGTCTGTTATTAAGAATGGTCTCAATCTCATACTCTTTCTCACTATAGATAATGTCTGACAGAAGAGAAGGAGGTTGCTCTTGGTTGGAGAAAGCCAGCAGAATATATGCCATAAGGAGAGTCTTATTAAAGACTGGATATATTTTCTATGTGAGTGGAAGTTTCAGCTTATAGGCTGAGAGGCCATATTTTTTCAGAATAGGGAAGAGTCTGACTCATTTGTCATTGAGCTTCTTCTTAGGGCAGGGCAAGTGTAGATTGGTGCTGTGGAGCCAAACCTTTTGTCTGATTTTATAGTTGACTACTATCCTCTTCTTTTTGTCATATTGGGTTTTCATCTGTTTAGCAGCCTTCTGGAGAGTTGTTTTGGTCTTGTTATGAATGCATTTGATGGTGTCTTTGAATGATTCTGACATGAAAGTGCAGAGAGGAGAGTGAGAATGTGTGTTACAATTTTTCCATTTATCTTATCTTATCCGAGTCATATCCATGACTCATCCATCTAATCTGCTCAAGAATCCAACTTGTATCCAGCTATTCACTGGTTACAACCCTCGTTCTCACCATCTGTCACCCCAGATATTCTCTATTGGTTCTATGATCCTCCCGGATCATCCTACTTTGACACCGTTTGTGCATGGACCATAGCATTTCATCTAATTAGAACACTGTAGAAATACTATATAAACAGAGTAAACTAGGCAGTTGTACTCTATCTCTTGTTTAAATTACAACCATATACTTCTTGTCTACACAACACAGAAGGTCCTAAGCTTCTATCTCTCATTTTGGGTGATCGTTCGAATGCGTAATGGCCCAGAGAGATCAGCTGATGACCCCAAGTCACATGTCCAAGTCAGTGCCTAACATTAAACAAGAGATATTTCCTTCCCTGCTTCTTCAATGCTAGCCAACTAGAAGCACTTCTTCATGCCTGAAGAAGAACAAAACCACCAAGAACCCCAAACTGTTTTGCTCAGCGTTGCCATCAGTGGTGCCATCTTGTTAACTTTCTTTATGGTCCTTGCCATATTAATCTATGAGGAAGAAATCTGGATGCTCCTCCGACAAAGGCACGTCCAACAAACTGCCCCACCCCCCTGACCTCCCTGACACCCAGACCATGTCATTCTCAGGGAGTTGCCCCCCACAAGACTGGGAGAATGAGAGGCATTACCACTCATCCATCCCCATGCCCAATTTATGATTGCCTCCTCCTCCAAGGGGAGTTCAGATTCAAGGCCCCTGACTCCCGGGCCTTCCTCTGCCTGCATACATAATGCACGAGCAGTCCTCCTCCAGTACCAGATGGAATGACCCACCGTCACACTGGAACAACCCATCGTCGTTCATACGGCAGCCCAAGAATATGCATGGGACATTCGGCTTGCGCTCGACAACCCCCTGCCTGCATACCCCAGCCCATCACCTCGTCCCCCTACCCCTGCCCTTCACCAGCAACACTGGCACATACGATCCCGCTCGCCCTCCCCAGACAGTGGCAATGGGTCCTTCCATGGACCCTGAAACCCCGATGATCCCGCCATGAATCGAAACCACCCCCATGGTCCCTGGGGCTATGAAGCATAGCCTGAGGAAGGACAGTCAATCTCTCTCTCCTCTCTCCCTGTCATCGAAATCTCTGATGACAAGTCTGACAACAACATCGTCAGAGACAACACCCCAACCCTGGCCCCTCCCCGTGCCCCCGATGACCCCTTCAACCCAAATGGGGGGGACTTCATCTGGCCCGACCTCTCCAAGGTCAATCGAAGGCTCTTTGGACCCTTCAGAACCACTGCATGGGAAGTTCGATGCAGGGACATCGAAGCAAGAGATCTCTGGGAAGAGCCCAGAATCGAAATGGATGAGTGGTTGGCACTTAACTGAGGAGACCCAATTCGGGACCCAATCAATGGCCCTAGCAGGGCCAATATCATCGCTGCCCAGATTTGCACCAACTGTGACTGGAGTATATTCTGCCCCTCCACAGGGGATCTATTTCCAAGGCTTCAGCCCTGAGATCCAGTGGAGCAGCAGGAATTGGAAAGAACCCTCCAGCATCTATGGAGGTTGGAAGTGGCAAGAGAGGAGTGATTGGGGGCAAAGGGCCTCATATGATACATTAACCTACGATACAGGTTATTATGGTGGGCTGGACTATCACCAGCCCCAATACGAAATATATCCAGATCACCCACCAGATACTCCAGTTGCGAACCCATGATCACTTCCCGACTCACCCCCGCATCATAGGGTGCATCACCAAGGATACCACCCCTATCAGGGTGGCAGTCTTCTCTTCGCAGGGGTGGGAGAAGAAATGGAAGCCAAAGGAGCCCCTGCAAGCAATGCCACTGCAGGGGCATCAAGAACCCCTGCCATGGCAGAAGAAATCTGTCAGCAGACGAAAACTGCGCTGATGGAGAAGGAGCAGCACATCGCCGAGATGCTTGACAGGGAGGAGTCTGCCCACAAGATGATGACGGAATACCTCCAGGATCAAGAAAAGAGAAAGGAGCCAGAGAGAGGAAGACCATCGGTGATGTGCTTGGTAATGGCGAGTGACAAAAGAATTAGGGAATGGCAATGAACACCAATCACACTAAACCTCTTACTACTCTACACTTAATCACCAATATTGAATTTGGGCGGTTTCAAGTACGATGGAAGCACTCTGCAGACTTCAATAATCAAGTACAATTGTCTTAAAGATGTTTTATTTGTTACTAGTGAGTTTATACAAAGTACTAGTCGTACTAGTGGGGTGGGTAAGACACAATTGGATAAGAGTGACTTGGTTTGAGCTACTGCGCTCGTTCTGACTGAAACTGCTTCAGACTGGTGGTGCTCTTGGCCCTATACTGCTTCCTACAAGTGATAAACACTTGACCAGTCGCACTCTTGGCTGACTAGTGGCACTCTTAGCCTAAGAATAAACTATAACTCCGAGAACTTTGCTTGAACTAACTTCAAAACACTCCAGACCTTTGCAGGACACAACAGTGACTCTAATGGACTTCAATTCAATGCAATTCTATAGGTGACTTAGCGACTATTCATCACTTTATTGAGGTTAAGCACAAAAGCCTTTAATTGGGGACACCAGTTACTACCAGTGAGGGCTCAACTGTGGGGATGGCTTGCCTGGTTTGCACAAGCGCCCATCCCACTACTTATATACTACTGAGGCAGAACTATAAATATCATCTGGGTATAGGGTATATTGGTAAGGATTTCTTGGCTAGTCATGAATAATGATGAATAATCACACAATAGTCGGTCTAGTCTGTTTTCTTTTCAAATATTCGGTCTAGAGACTCCACAGTTGGTCTTTCTGCGCCCTTGGCACAACTACATGCCCTAGTAACGCGGTTATATGAATATCCGGATATTGGTACCTGTAACAGCTATCCGATCATGATCAAGGGTGCAGTCTGGCTCCACTAGCATCGATCATAAGAGATCTATATCAAAATAGTTGGATCTGGGCTCAAGGTTAATCTATTCCTAATTTATTTCTAAGTCCTGTTTCAAGATTGCCATGTGACTAGTTATCCTGACTTGGGTGTTTATGCCCAGTCTGGGCTGCTAGTGACAGAACTTGACGAGATCTGTGTACTCTGCTCCTGGTTTTTGTGTGCTAGTAGCATTCTTCGTTTGCTAGTGGCTGTATTTCACTTAGTCCTGCTAGCATTCGAGTTACTAGTCTGGCTGGCTGGTAGATTTAACCCACTAATGGTGTTGCATCTAAGTCCTGGCTCTACCAGTTGCTTACTGCTTTTAACTATCAGCTTGAAGCCTCAGCTATAGTCCTCTATGTATCACTAGTACAGGATAGATGTGCAATAGTATTGTTACAAAATCGCAAAATCTAGGTGTGAATGTGTAGACGGCATATCATCAGGCGAGCCGCCAAGAGGCCACCCAGGTTACAGGCCGGATCGATACTTGATCCCAAGACCACCCCCCGGTCAGGGCCCTCCTGACCCTATCCTGAACCCTGTTGGGAACGCTGCTGCTGATGTCCCTTATTTGGGCATCAAGCCAACCCTTGTCAAGGTCCCCGCCCTGTTCAAAGGGGATCATGACAACATTGAATGCTTCATTGGCGATTGCATTGCTTACTTTGAAGTGTTCCATCATTATTTCCAAGTGCCATCACACTTGGTACTATTCATGATGTCCCACTTCAAGAGCGCCACCAAGGACTGGTGAGTCTACAAGAGACCCGAGTACTGGGTTGGCGATGCCTTTGACAGCACTGCTGCTCACTTCAGATACCCCGACTGGGCTGACTTTGTTGACCTAGTCACAAGACAATTTTGGGATCCCGCTATCGAGGAGATCCATGAAAAGCACATGTTCAACTTGTGCATGGGAGCACAGCCCACCTCCCATTATTTCCAAAAGCTTGAGGAAGAAGCTAAGCTAGTGGGCCGAAGGACCGATGAAGCCAAACACGGCGCAATGGTGGAGGCAGTGAGACTGGGAGTCCCCAGCTCATATACCACCTTCATATCCAACATGGGCATGAACATCCCATGCTCATATCCAGAGTGGAAGGAATGCATCCTCCGGATGTATGAAGAGAGACAGCAAAAGTGGGTCTTCAACCAGACCACCAGTACACCTCGGGACAGCCAGAAGCAGGGCCCACATCCCCAACAACAGCAGCCCAGCAGCAAGAATACTGCTGGGGCGAGAAGTTCCTCAGCCACAAAGCCAACTGCTGGCGGGAACACCAGTCGTGATGCTGGAACTGGTAAGTGGATGACGTATGGAGGGGCGGGGAAGCCTATGGACCTAGACCAGCAATGAGCTGAGGGGTGCTGCTTCAGATGCAATGAGAAGGGGTACCTGAGCAGAAACTGCCCTATGAAAGAGAAGAATGTGGTGCAATATGTGGGGCCCACTGATGCAGTGGTGCTGAGCACCTCCAAAGTTGAGGAGGTAAAAGAGTAGGGCGTCAACGGTTCAATTCCCCTTGCTCGCCCCAGTCTCAAGGTGTGTCCTCGGTTTCCATGGGTTGGACTGATTATTATGAAAACAGACTATTACATATGAAAAAGAATATATCTATGACTTCACAGAAGCCAAAGACTGAACAAGAATCAACAAGAAAAAACAGGTACGTCATCCTCCTAGAAGACGCTGACACAAGTATCTGTAGTGACAATTCCCGAACCTCTGACAGACTGGAGCAGGACTTGCCAGATGGTGCTGGCACCGCAACAAAGTCCAATGAGCTGAGCTCACCAGATACGCTGCTGAGTGCTCAGCGATGGGCAGGGACCAGTAGGCGGGACTCCTTTGGGCCTCCCAGAAGTCCGACCATCCCAGTAGCCTCCTCAAGCAGAGGGGCAAGCCCACCAGTGCTGCCAGGGTCGGCAGAGGACCAGGACAGTGCCTCTAACCAAGGCCAGGACTGATGCCCTGGACAAACCGGTCCAGGGAGTAGAAAACCTGACAAGGCTGAGTATCAAACCGGACCGGTGAGTCCTAGGATCAAAGCTGACAGGAAGGAAGTCGCTAGCACCCAGGCGATAGAAAGAGGGCAGATTTACCCAAACCAGAATGGTGCAGGATGCGAATGTGTGAAGGTTGCCTTAGGCACTAGCTGGGAGTCAATGACCAAGGAAATTCAAACTCCGTCGCAAGTGGTGCCAGCTGAAGAACACAGGAACACTGACCAGGGATATGAAAGCAAGCTGGCTGACAAATTCCCATCAGTGGCTGTGTTCTGTCAGGAGGAAGCCGCTAGCACCCAGGCGGTAAAGAGGGGGCATTTCAGCAGAACCACAATTGTCAAAGTACCTGATGAAGAAGACGACATGGCTTTTAGGATGTGGCAAGCTAGCCAATCCAAAGCCAGTACCCCGATATCCAGAACACCAGAAAAATAGACCAGCAACCTTCCGAATGCACAGGGAAGTGTTGAAACTGACACCCATCCTAACAAGGGGGTATCAACTGCTTCCGAATGCACAGGGAAGCAAGAGAAGTCTTCTGAACAAATGGGGAAGCAGAACAACTTCCAATGGTTTAGACCATTCGGGATTGACTGGACGATGTGCACAGTACGCGACTCCAAGGATTTGGCAATTGCCAAGGCAGTTCTCTCCATTTGGGTTCACCCCAAATGACTTGGAGAAATCGACGATGAGCTCATTCAGAGCTTAAGAATGGGAGGGAGTATAGCCCAAGAACAGCTCTTTGAACTACATGAACCGATCTGCTATATCCATGGCACCAGAAGCTCAGGACGAGACTTCTTGGTGGATATACAACTTTCCCCATGTACCAGAAAACAGACGTTGACAACCCGAGCATTGTTGGATAGTGGCTACACAGGCAGTTCTATCAACCGAACTTATGTCCAACAACACCGGTTGGACACCAGGAAGGCCACAGCCCCTATACCGGTCTATAATGCCAATGGAACGCACAATAAGGCAGGGGACATTACTGAATTCGTGGAACTCCAAATGACCATCAGAGACCACAGTGAACGGATTGACCTTGCGGTCACTGACCTAGGCTCCAAAACCATGTATTTGGGCCACAACTGGTTGAAACGCCATAACCCTTTTGTCAACTGGAAGGCAGGAACCCTGACATTTGGATGATGTCATTGTATTCAGAACCACTTCACACTGCCAGATGCAGATGAAGAAGATCGATGGGACAAAGAGCTCGAGGAAGGAGAAAGTATTCTTGCTGTCAATATGCAAGAAGAAATCATCCTTTGTGCAGTCCATCACGCAAATGAGTTGGCCGCTGATATGCCATCTACGCATTCACACCTAGATTTTGCGATTTTGTAACAATACTATTGCACATCTATCCTGTACTAGTGATACATAGAGGACTATAGCTGAGGCTTCAAGCTGATAGTTAAAAGCAGTAAGCAACTGGTAGAGCCAGGACTTAGATGCAACACCATTAGTGGGTTAAATCTACCAGCCAGCCAGACTAGTAACTCGAATGCTAGCAGGACTAAGTGAAATACAGCCACTAGCAAACGAAGAATGCTACTAGCACACAAAAACCAGGAGCAGAGTACACAGATCTCGTCAAGTTCTGTCACTAGCAGCCCAGACTGGGCATAAACACCCAAGTCAGGATAACTAGTCACATGGCAATCTTGAAACAGGACTTAGAAATAAATTAGGAATAGATTAACCTTGAGCCCAGATCCAACTATTTTGATATAGATCTCTTATGATCGATGCTAGTGGAGCCAGACTGCACCCTTGATCATGATCGGATAGCTGTTACAGGTACCAATATCCGGATATTCATATAACCGCGTTACTAGGGCATGTAGTTGTGCCAAGGGCGCAGAAAGACCAACTGTGGAGTCTCTAGACCGAATATTTGAAAAGAAAACAGACTAGACCGACTATTGTGTGATTATTCATCATTATTCATGACTAGCCAAGAAATCCTTACCAATATACCCTATACCCAGATGATATTTATAGTTCTGCCTCAGTAGTATATAAGTAGTGGGATGGGCGCTTGTGCAAACCAGGCAAGCCATCCCCACAGTTGAGCCCTCACTGGTAGTAACTGGTGTCCCCAATTAAAGGCTTTTGTGCTTAACCTCAATAAAGTGATGAATAGTCGCTAAGTCACCTATAGAATTGCATTGAATTGAAGTCCATTAGAGTCACTGTTGTGTCCTGCAAAGGTCTGGAGTGTTTTGAAGTTAGTTCAAGCAAAGTTCTCGGAGTTATAGTTTATTCTTAGGCTAAGAGTGCCACTAGTCAGCCAAGAGTGCGACTGGTCAAGTGTTTATCACTTGTAGGAAGCAGTATAGGGCCAAGAGCACCACCAGTCTGAAGCAGTTTCAGTCAGAACGAGCGCAGTAGCTCAAACCAAGTCACTCTTATCCAATTGTGTCTTACCCACCCCACTAGTACGACTAGTACTTTGTATAAACTCACTAGTAACAAATAAAACATCTTTAAGACAATTGTACTTGATTATTGAAGTCTGCAGAGTGCTTCCATCGTACTTGAAACCGCCCAAATTCAATATTGGTGATTAAGTGTAGAGTAGTAAGAGGTTTAGTGTGATTGGTGTTCATTGCCATTCCCTAATTCTTTTGTCACTCGCCATTACCAAGCACATCACTGCAGCCACCAATGCAAAGAAACTGAAACAGACATTTGAGGAGCTCATGCCTCCTCAATATCAAAGCTTTAGAGACCTGTTCTCTAAAGAAAGCTTTGACAAATTACCAGAAAGAAGACCCTGGGACCATGCAATCGAGTTGGTCCCCAATGCAAAATCCACCCTTGACTGTAAAGTGTATCTGCTCAACAGAAATGAGCAAGAACAATTGGACAAGTTCTTAGATGAGAACTTAGACTTGGGACATATTCATCCCTCAAAATCCTCTTTCGCTTCCCCTTTCTTCTTTGTCAAGAAAAAAGATGGATCATTATGACCAGTTCAGGATTACAGAAAACTGAACGAAATGACGATCAAGAATTGCTATCCCCTTCTGCTCATTTCTGAGCTTATTGACAAATTATGCAGAGCCAAGTACTTCTCCAAGTTGGACATCTGGTGGGGATATAACAATGTCCATATTCGAGACGGAGATGAAGAAAAAGCCACATTCCAAACCAACCGGGGACTCTTTGAGCCAACGGTTATGTTTTTTGGGCTTATGAATTCACCAGCCACATTCCAATGGATGATGAATGATATATTCAAGGATTTGATCACTGGAGGAAAAGTTACAATTTACCTTGATGATATTCTCATATTCACAAAATCCTTGTCTGAACATCGAGACATAGTACGACAAGTACTCCAGCACCTCCAAGAGAACAAACTGTTCCTCAAAGCTGAGAAATGCGAGTTTGAAGTACTCGAAACCGAGTACCTAGGGGTGATCATTAGCAAAGACACCATTCACATGGACCCAGTCAAGATCGCGGGCATAGCAGCATGGCCCACTCTGACCAAGAAGAAGGAACTACAATCCTTCTTAGGATTCACGAACTTCTACCACAAGTTCATCAGAGATTACTCCAAGATCGTATGACCCCTCACCCAGTTAACCAGAAAAGTAGACTGGACGTGGGGACCAAATCAAGAACAAGCATTTAGACAACTCAAGAAGTTGATGATGACAAATGTGGTTCTTATGATCCCTTCAAATGATGGAAAGTTCTGAGTAGAAGCAGATGCTAGCGACAGTGCCATTGGAGCCATCCTAAGTCAAGAAAAGGATGGCAAGTGGAGGCCTGTAGCCTTCATGTTGAAAGTGCTCACAGTCACTGAACACAACTATGAAATATATGACAAGAAACTACTAGCAATCATGCTAGCCCTCGAAGAATGGCGCCATTACCTCATGGGTGCCAAAGAGACTGTGGAGATCTGGACAGATCATCAGAATCTTCAGTACTTCTGAAAACCCCAGAAGTTGAACTGCCAACAAGCCCGGTGGGTCACCGAATTAGCAGAATACCACTTTGTTCTTCAACACAAAGCTGGAACCACAAACCAGAAGGTGGATCTTCTCAGCCAACAAGATGATCACAATCAGGGAAAGGAAGACAATCGAGATGTTGTCGTCCTATCCCCTGAACATTTCCAGGCATTAATATTGCCCACAACCGAGGAATGACTCATGCGTATAAGAGACGCAACAAAACAGAAGGACCAGTGGGACCACAGGATCGAAAAATCCCTCAACCATGAACAAGGAATCACCCAGGACCACAAAATCCTGTGGTACAATGGACGAGTCTATATTCCCAACAACTCTATTTTACATGGTGAAATCATTGCACAATTCTATGATCACATCACTGCCAGACACCCAGGAATCGCCAAGACCAAGGAACTCATTCTTTGTGAGTACTGGTGGCCAAAGATGAAGAAAGACATCGAGTCCTACATCAAAGGATGTGAAACCTGTCAAAGAACAAAGAGTGATATGCAGGCCAAGGCTGCACCTCTTCATCTGAATGCAATTCCTGAGATGCCATGGACCCACATCTTGGTCAACATGGTTACAGGACTCCCAGAGTCAGAAGGATGTGACACTCTACTCATCATTGTAGACTGTTTCTCCAAGAACATCCTTCTCATTCTGTGCAACGAGGAGTTGTCTGCAGAAGGATGGGCATTGATACTCCACAATCATGTATATGCCAAGCATGGAATGCCACAGGTGGTCATATTGGACAGAGGACCACAATTCATTTCAGCATTTATGAAGGAACTCTATCGAATGCTAAACATCATGCAGAATGCCTCAACAGCATACCATCCTCAAACTGACAGACAGACAGAGAGAGTCAACCAGGAGGTTGAAAAATACCTTCATATCTTCGTCAACCATCGACAAACTGACTGGGTAGCATGGCTGCCCCTTGCAGAGTTCACCCACAACAACCGAATACATTCGGCTATGGGCAAAAGTCCATTCATGGTTCTATATGGATGAAATCCTTGACTCATCCCTGAGTCGATCCAAAAGACCAGCTTCACAAATCCAGCAGTGGTCAATTTCACTGAAACAATGGCCAAAGTCTATAAGGAAGTTCATGACACTTTGGAAAAGGCAGCGGCGCAAATGAAGGCGGAATATGACAAAAAAAAACAGACCCCATGAGAATACTGAATCAGAGATAAGGTATGGCTAGATACTGCCAACCTTCATCTTCCTCAACCAAAGAAGAAGCTCGATGACAAGCAAACAGGACCATTTGAGATCATCAAAAAATTGGGAGCAGCAGCATACAAACTAAAACTGCTGCCCCATTGGAAGATTCATCCCTGGTTCAACGAGAAACTGTTAACTCCCTACATTGAACCTTCATTCCCGAATCAACAGTTGCCACTGCCTCCCCCTCTGGATCTTGTGGACGGTCAAGAAGAGTATGAAATCGAAGAGGTCTTGGACTTGCATACCTGAAAAGTGCGATCCAAGAGAGGACAACTGTCTAGGGAAGTCACAGACTACCTAGTCAAGTGGAAAGGATGGACCCGTGAACACAATTCATGGGTTCAAGAGAACAAGATGACGAACACTCTGGAAGCAATCCAAGAGTATCAGGCCAGTGTAAACTGCGCTGTATACACTCTAAAAATCGCAACCAAGAATAAGATAGTGGTCAAGATACTGGACCATGAATATTCAGAACATGGCGACATAGCCTACCTCGCCAAAAGAAAAGATGGATACATGAAATGGATCGTCAACCCAGACAAGAACATATGGAAGAACCTGATTGATCAGTACTGGATCAGTCAAATCGCAACACAGTTTGACACCCCTCTGGAAGAACCTTAGCAGTTGGGATGACTGCTTTAACAAGGGGGTAATGTTATGATTTTTCCATTTATCTTATCTTATCTGAGTCATATCCATGACTCATCCATCTAATCTGCTCAAGAATCCAACTCATATCCAGCTATTCACTGGTTACAACCCTCGTTCTCATCATCTGTCACCCCAGATGTTCTCTATTGGTTCTATGATCCTCCTGGATCATCCTACTTTGACACCATTTGTGCATGGACCATAGTGTTTCATCTAATTATAACGCCATAGAAATACTATATAAACAGAGTAAACTAGGCAGTTGTACTCTATCTCTTGTTTAAATTACAACTATATGCTTCTTGTCTATACAACACAGAAGGTCCTAAGCTTCTATCTCTCATTTTGGGTGATCAATCGAATGCGTAATGGCCCAGAGAGATCAGCTGATGACCCCAAGTCATGTGTCCAAGTCAGTGCCTAATAATGTGAGTCTGGAACAATATGAGAGTTTCTTCCATAGTTTACTTGAAACAGGCTTTTTCTTCATGGCTGAGTGGACACAGTTATTGTGTTGAAAGGCTGCAAGTGGCAGCCATTCAGCCCAATCAGTTTGTCAGTGATTGATAAATATCCAAAAATATTTCTCTACCTCTTGATTGATGTGTTCCATCTGTCTGTTGGAAGGCTGGCAAACTCTCTGGTGAGAGAATTACAGTTTGCTTTTGCAAGATCTTTTGTATATAGTAAGTATATGAGGAGATGCAAGAACCACCTGCTTCAGATCAGTTTGGATCCACTTCTGATAGTGGAGAAGAGTGAAAAAGTGGGACAAAGTGGGACTCAATATCCTTTCAAGAGATATGGGCTTTGAGAGCAAATTTCTGCATGATAGCAATGAGTTTTCATGCTGTCTGCTAGTGATACTAGGCATAAGGCTGCTAAAGTATGCTAAGCTAGAGATATTGACTACCTGGTGCAATGCAAGGATAGATTACAATGATGGATAATAAATCCAGATAAAAACCAATGGAAAACATTATTGGAAATCTACTGGAACACACAAAATCCATCTCCAAAAATGAACCTTAGCAGTCAAGATGACTGCTTTAACAAGGAGGTAATGTTACAATTTTTCTAATTTTCACTTTATCTTATCTTATCTGATCCTTTATCTTATTGGATCTTTATCTTATCAGACATCTATTATCTGATCCCTTATCCAACAATCAGACTTCCAATACTCATGGTTACCTGTTGTAATACTGCACAATATCCTCACTATAGTTGTACAATAGGCACATCATCTTTCTTGTTTCTCACATGAACACCTCATGATTACCAGTATATATTTAGCCTCACTCTAGTATATAAGTCAGGTAGTTTATGCTGTATACTCTCCATCTTCCAACTAAAGTTCATTTCTATACCACACCTTCTCCATACAATCAGAAGACTATAGCTATAGTCTTTAAGTGATTATCTGAACATGAGACAGCCCTTAGAAATATGCATGTCTGCAGATCACATGGAATGTGGGTCTAACAATCTCTTGACATATTCTTCTATGTCTTTCTTTAGTTTTAGCCACCAATATTCTCTTAGGATGAGTTCTGTGGTCTTAGTGATACCAGGATGGCCAGCAGTGATATGGTTATGACTGTTGGTGATAATCTCCCCTCATAAAGATTTTTTTCTTAGTATGTAGACATGCCCATCATAGTACAATACTCTGTTCACCAGAGTGATGCCACATTCATGATAGAGCAATGTGGTAATGCCTTGGTCCCATAGTTCCTTTTGGCACATGGCATCCTAAATTTTTGATTGCTCCTCAGTCATGGTTGGCATAATGAGGGCATGGAAGTGTTCAGGTTGGAGGATCATGACATTGTGATTATCCTCTTTACCTTGGTCATAGTCATTGTGTCAACTGAGTAAGTTGGCTTTTTTGTTCACAATTCTGGGTTTGTGTTTAGGAGTGAAGTGAAACTTGGCCAGTTCAGTAACCCATCATGCTTGGTGGTGGTTCAACTTCTGGGGCTTTCAGAAATACTGGAGATTCTGATGATTGGTCTAGATTTCAATTTTCTCAGTTGCACTCATAAAGTAGTGATGCTATTCTTCAAGGGCAAGCATAATAGCCAATAATTCCTTGTCATAGATCTTATAGTTGTGTTCAGCCACTGTTAGGGCCTTAGACATAAATGTGACTGGTCACCATGTGCCATTCTGATGCTGACTGAGTACTGTGCTGACTGCTCCATTGCTAGAGTCAGCTTCTACCATGAACTTTCCATCAATTGGTTGGGATGGCCAGGATTATATCCTCTGTCATTTGCTTCTTCAATGTGAGGAATGCTTGTTCTTGCACTTTCTCCCATTTTTATTTGGCATTGTCCATCAACTGAGTAAGAGGTCTGATGATTTTTGAATAGTCACATTGATATGCTTGATAATGGCAAGTGACAAAAGAATTAGGGAATAGAAAATGAACACCAATCACACTAAACCTCTTACTACTCTACATTTAATCACCAATATTGAATTTGGGCGGTTTCAAGTACGATGGAAGCACTCTGCAGACTTCAATAATCAAGTACAATTGTCTTTAAGATGTTTTATTCATTACTAGTGAGTTATACAAAGTACTACTTGCACTAGTGGGGTTGGTAAGACACAATTGGATAAAAAGTGACTTGGTTTGAGCTACTGCACTCATTCTGACTAAAACTGCTTCAGACTGGTGGCACTCTTGGCCCTATACTGCTTCCTACAAGTGATAAACACTTGACCAGTTGCACTCTTGGCTAACTAGTGGTGCTCTTGGCCTAAGAATAAACTATAACTCCAAGAACTTTGCTTGAACTAACTTCAAAACACTCTGGACCTTTGCAGGACACAATAGTGACTCTAAGGGACTTCAATTCAATGCAATACTATGAGTGACTTAGTGACTATTAATCACTTCATCGAGGTTAAGCACAAAAGCCTTTAATTGGGGACACCAGTTACTACCAGTGAGTGCTCAACTGCAGGGATGACTTGCCTGCTTTGCATGAGCACCCATCCCATTACTTATATACTACTGAGGCAGAACTATAAATATCATCTGGGTATAGGGTATATTGGTAAGGATTTCTTGGCTAGTCATGAATAATGATGAATAATCATGCAATAGTCAGTCTAGAGACTCCACAGTTGGTCTTTCTGCACCCTTGGCCCAACTACATGCTCTAGTAATGTGGTTATATGAATATCTGGATATTGCTGCCTGTAATAGCTATCTGATCATAATCAAGAGGGCAGTCTAACTACACTAGTATCAATCATAAGAGATCTATATCATAATAGTCAGATCTGGGCTCAAGGTTAATCCATTCCTAATTTATTTCTAAGTCCTGTTTCAAGATTGCTATGTGACTAGTTATCCTGACTTAGGTATTTATGCTCAGTCCAGTTTGCTAGTGATAGAACTTCATGAGATCTGTATACTCTGCTTCTGGTTTTGGTGTGCTAGTAGCATTCTTTGTTTGCTAGTGGCTGTATTTAGTCCTGCTAGTAATTAAAGTTACTAGTCTGGCTGGCTGGTAGATTTAACCCACTAATGGTGTTGCATCTAAGTCCTGGCTCTACCAGTTGCTTACTGCATTTAACTATCAGCTTGAAGCCTCAGCTATAGTCCTCTATATATCACTAGTATAGGATAGATGTGCAATAGTATTATTATAAAATTGCAAAATCTAGGTGTGAATGCATAGATAGCATATCAATGTATGAACTTGCAATAGAAGTTTGTGAAGCCTAGGAACAATTAGAGTTTCTTTTTCTTGGTTGGGATTGGCCATTCTGTGATTCCTGCAACCTTGACTGGATCCATTTATACAGAGTCCTGGCTGATGATGATACCTAAGTATTCAGTTTCCAAGACCTTAGCATTTCTCTGCTTTGAGGAAGAGTTTGTTCTCTTATAGTCACTGGAGAACCTAGCATATGACCCTTTGGTGCTCATCTAGGTCTCTTATAAAGATTAGAATGTTGTTGAGATAGATAGTGACCTTTCCTTCAGCAATGAGGTCATGGAAGATGTCATTCATCATTCACTAAAATGTGGCAGATGAGTTAGTTAACCTGAAGAACATGATGGTGGGCTCAAACAGTCTGCAATTTGTGTGAAAGGCAGCTTTTTCTTCATTGCCTTCATGGATCTATACATTGTTATATCCCCATCAGACATCAAGCCTTGAGAAGTATTTGACATCACATACTTTGTCAATGAGTTCAGAGATGAGAGGGAGGGGATATCAGTTCTTGATGGTCATCTCTTTCAGCTTTTGATAGTACTAGATGGGGCAGAGAGAGCCATCCTTCTTTTTCACAAAGAAAAAGGGGGAGGTGAATAGTGATTTGGAGGAGTGGATATATTCAGAGCTGAGGTTCTCATTGAGAAACTTGTTGAGCTATTCTTGCTCATTCTGGTTCAGTGGGTAGATCTTGCAGTCTAGTGTTGATTCTGTGTTGAGCACTAGTTCAATGGCATGATCCCATGGTTTTCACTCAGGTAATTTATCAAAATTCTTCTTTGAGAATAGGTCCCTAAAACTCTGATACTGAGAAGGCACAAGCTTCTCAAACATTTTCTTTGGCTTCTCCACATTAGTGGCAGTGGCTAGGTCATTGGTGTGGTGGATAGCATGAATAACCAATTCTTCTTGCATGTTAACAGTGAGGATGGTTTCACCATCTTCCAGTTCTTTGTCCCACTTGTTGTCATTATCTGCATCAGGAAGTGAAAGGGGATTCTTGGTGCATTGATAGCACCTGAAGATAATTGCCTCAGTTTTCCAGTTAGCTAAGAGGAATTTGGGTAATGCAAAAGGAGTGATTGCCAAGTATCTCAAGGTGTTATGGTCCAATCTAGCACATGATCTTGGGACTGTGTATCACTCTTGGGCTGTCTCGCATTTGGACAATCACCCTTAATAAGAGGATGGCTAGTCTTTGGAAGATTGTGGTAGAAGGTATATGAATGCAATTTAGTCAGAAGATAAAGACTAAGTACAAAGTCTCACTACTTTATATATGAAAGTACAGGGTTTATTAATAGATGAAATGTGAGAGTCCATGCATGAAACATTAGAAGTCAGATGACCATGGACCAACTGTATCAAAGGGATTGGGAATATATCAGATGTAAGAGATTTGATAGGACTGAATACCAGTGTTTTGGTGAATATGATGGTGTTTGTGTAAGTGCTGCAATGTAAATCATGATAAGATAATGGAAAAATCATAACATTACCCCCTTGTTAAAGCAGTTGTCCCAACTGCTATGGTTCTTCTTCAGGGGATTTGAGTTGCAATTTTGCTTGATTGACCCAGTACTGGTCAATTAGCCACTTCCATCCATCTTTATCTGGATTGATGATCCATTTTCAAAGTCTATCCTTGCATTCAGCTAGGTAAGTGACATCTCCATTGTCCAAGTATTCATGATTGAGTAGATGAGTTATGATTTTAGTGGTGTGTAGAGCATGGTTAACATTTGCTTCATACTCCAGAATTGCATCTTTTGCATTCATCATCTCTGTTTCTCAGACCCATGAGTTATGTTCCCTAGTCCATCCTTTTCATTTGACCAAGTAGTCAGTGACTATTTTGGATGGTTGTCCTTTCTTTGCTCATACTTGATGAGTGCAAGAGTCTAGTACTTCTTTGATTTCATATTTCTCCTATCCCTCAATGAGGTCAGGAGGAGAGGGCAGCAGCTGTTGTTGGTTTGGGAATGATGGTGTGACATAAGAAGTCAACAGCTTTTCATTGAACCTGGGGTGTATCTTCCAGTGAGGTGGTAATTTCAGCTTGTATGCTGCTACTCCTGCCTTTTCAAGAATTTCAAATGGATCTGTTTATTTATCGTCAAGTTTTTTCTTTGGTCATAGAAGATGAAGGTTGGCCATGTCAAGCCATACTCAGTCACCAATCTGATATTGATGTGGTGATTGCTTTCTTTTGTCATACTGTGCCTTCATTTGCACCACTGCCTTTTCCAAGGCATTATGAACCTCTTTATGAACTTGGACCATAGTTTCTGCAAATTCTATGGCTGAGAGATTAGCAAATTGAGTTTTTCACATAGAGTTGGGAAGAAGTCAGTGATTTCTTCCATATAAGGCCATAAACAGACTTTTCCCTATCACTGAATGCATTTGGTTATTATGTGCAAATTCTGTGAGTGGTAGCCATTCTATCCAGTCGGTCTGTCAGTGATTGACAAAGATTCATATGTACTTCTCAATTTCTTGATTAATCGACTCTGTTGGTCTCTTGGTCTGTGGGTGATATACTGTGGATGCATTCTAGGTTATATCCAATATTTTATAGAGTTCCTTCATGAACATGAATATGAACTGGGGGCCTCAGTCAGAAATGATGACCTGTGGCATTCTGTATTTTGCATAGATGTGATTTTGGAGTATGTGGGCCCATCCTTCAGTGAATAGTTCTTCATGGCAGGGAACAGAGATGATATTTTTTGAGAATCAGTCAATGCTAATGAGTAAAGCATCATAGCCTTCTGATTCCAGGAGTCCAGTGATCATATTGACAGAAATATGGGTCCAGAAGGCATCTGGAATCACATTGGGATAAAGAGGGGCTGCTTTTGCCTGAGTATTGCTTTTGGTTCTTTGGCATACTTGGCATTCTTTGACATAAGTCTCCATGTCTTGTTTTGCTTTGGGCCACCAATAATCTCATAGGATTAATTCAGTGGTTTTGGCAATTTCTGGATAACCTACAGTGATATGGTCATAGTGTTGTGCAATGATTTCTCCTCGAAGACTTTCATCTTTTGGAATGTAAATTCATCCATCATACCAGAGAAGGTCATTCTTTTGAGTAATTCTTTATTCATGATTGAGGGCTTTTTCAATCCCTGAATCCCATTGTCTCCATTGTTGAGTTGCATCCTAAATGCATATGATCTACTTGTCATGGGTAGGCAGCACTAGTGCTTGGAAATATTCTGATGAGAGAATGACTATGTCTTTGTTGTCTTCTTTTCTCTGATTGTGGTCATCACATTGACTGAGTAGATCTGCTTTCTTGTTTGCCATTCCAGCCTTGTGCTGAAGAATAAAATAATATTCTGCTTATTCAGTGACCCATCAAGCTTGTCGATGGTTTAGCTTTTGTGGTTTTCAGAAATATTGGAGATTCTGGAGATCTGTCCAGATCTCAATTTCCTCCTTGGTGCCCATCAAATAGTGTTGCTATTCTTCTAGCACTAACATGATTGCCAACAGCTCCTTGTTGTAGATCTCATAGTTTCATTCCATTGTGGTCAAGGCTTTGGACATGAATGCAATGAGTCTCCATTTGCCATTCTATTCCTGGGAGAGGATGGCATCGATGGCTCCATCACTCGAATCTGCTTCTACCCTGAATTTTCCTTCATCCAAAGGAATCATTAGGATAATATTAGTGGTCATCAGCTGTTTAAGCTGTTTGAATGCCTGTTCTTGTTCTGGGCCCCATGTCCAGTCGACTTTGCCAGTTAACTGCATTAGAGGTATGACTATTTTGGAATAGTCATGAATGAATTTTCAATAAAAATTGGTGAACCTAAAAAAGGATTGAAGTTTCTTTTTCTTGGTAGGTGTTGGCTATTCTGCAATTCCTGCAA
This sequence comes from Desarmillaria ectypa, assembly GCA_030407005.1. Classification (NCBI taxonomy): domain Eukaryota; kingdom Fungi; phylum Basidiomycota; class Agaricomycetes; order Agaricales; family Physalacriaceae; genus Desarmillaria; species Desarmillaria ectypa. The sequence continues at coordinate 3,180,064 of JAUDYN010000002.1, read as the reverse complement.
CTTTAATGGGATCCATGTGGATAGTGTCTTCACTGATGATTACCTCTAGGTACTTGGTTTTGAGTACTTCAAATTCGCATTTCTCTGCCTTTAAGAATAATTTATTCTCTCATAGTCATTGGAGAACTTGTCATACAATAATTTGATGTTTGGAAGGGGACTTGGTGAAAATAAGAATGTTGTCAAGGTAGATGGTGACCTTTTCTCCAGCAATGAGGTCTTTGAATATGTTGTTCATCATCCACTGGAATGTGGCTGATAAATTTGTGAGACTGAAGAACATAATCATGAGTTCAAAAAGTCCTTGGTTAGTTCAGAAAGCTGCTTTCTTCTTGTCTCCATCTCAGATGTGTACATTGTTATATCCCCATCTAACATCCAACTTAAAGAAGTACTTTGCTCCATGTAGTTTATCAATGAGTTTGGAGATTAAGGGAAGAGGATAACAATTTTTAATTGTTATCTTGTTTAGCTTTCAATAATCTTGTACCAGGCATAAGGATCCATCTTTCTTTTTGACAAAGAAAAAGGGTGAGGCAAATAGGGATTTCAAGAGACAGATATGTCCTGAATCCAGGTTTTCATCGAGGAATTTATTCAACTGTTCTTGCTCATTATGATTGAGTGGGTAGACTTTACAGTCTAGCATGGATTTAGCATTGGGTATTAGCTCAATAGCATGATCCCAAGCTTTTCATTCTGGAGTTCATCAAAGCTTTCTTTTGAGAATAAATCTCTAAAGCTCTGATATTGAGGAGGTACTAGTTCCTCAAACATCTTCTTTGGCTTTTCCACATTTGCTGCTGCTGCCATTTCATTGGCATGATGCACTGCTCATAGAAGGATTTCTTCTTGCATGTTGATTGCAAGAATACTTTCACCTTCTTCCAATTCTTCATCCCATTAGTCTTCACCATCTGCATCAGAAAGGAAAAATAGACCTTTGATGCAAGAGCAGCATCCAAAGGTCATTCAACCTATTTTCCAATTGATTAATGGGTTGTGATGTTTAAGCCAATCATGTCCTAAGTACATCATTTTAGAGCCTAGGTCTGTGACCACTAAGTCAATTTGTTCAGTATGATCTCTGATGGTTATTTGGATTTTCACAAATTCAGTTACATCACCCACCTTATTATGAGTTCTGTCAGCATTGTAGACAGGAATGGGAACAGCAGCTTTTCAGGTATCCAACTGGTATTGTTTGACATAATTTTGGTCGATTAAGCTGCCCATGCAACCACTATCTAACAATACTCTGGTTGTTAATATCTGTTTCCCAGTACAGGGAGCTAATTTGACATCTACCAGAAAATCCCATCCAGAATTATTGGTACCATAGATGTAACAAATTGGTTCATGAAGTTCATAGAGTTTTTTGCAGGCTACACTCTCTTTAGTCTGTAAACTCTGTACAAGTTCTTCAGTGAGTTCTCTAAGTCATTTGGGATGTATCCAAATGGAGAGGATGGCTTTGGCAATAGCCAAGTTCTTCATAGTATGGACAGCACATAAAGTCTAGTCAACTTCAAATGGTCTATACCATACATGGTTGGATTCTTTTGGAATTGACAGGGTTTCAGGGGTTGGTACCCCCTTGTTAGAGAGTGGTTCAGGTTTCAGGATCTGGATTTTGGATTGTTTGGCTTTCCAGATTTAGAATGTCATGTCATCTTCTTTATCAGGTACTTTGACAATGGTGGTGGTTCTGCTGGAGTGCCTCCTCTTTACCACCTGGGTGCTAGCAGATTCCTGTCTCATGGCTATTGCTAGTACTACTGGTGATGAGTGATAGGCAGTTGCACTCCAATCTCCAGGGATGTCAACTGGCAAAGTCAGCATTTATTCCACATTGTCAGAGTCAGGATCTGCTGATACTGGCAATTTGACCAATACCTTTTCTCTTGAGTCAGGGGGCTTGCTACTATGTCCCTAGCTAGCACTTTTCTTAATGGAGCTAGACTGAGGTCTTGCCAGACTCAGCCGAACTTTCAGTTCCTAGTTCAGATGCCCCTTTTTTACTGCCTGGGCACTAGCAGCTTTCCCTGATTCTTCAGCCTGCACCTGTGCTCCCAATGAGGTGGGAGTAATGACCTGGCCATTCTTGCAGCTGTCAACATAGTCATCAGGCACAGGTTCCATCATGGATTTAATATCCAACATTGCCAATGGATCATTCATGCCCTTTGCTCAGAATAAGTCAGGTTGGGAGTAGTCACCTTTCCTCCAGCTAGTGTGCACATGATCAAAAGGATGATGTGCCTGTCTTGATGGAGGGTTCTCACCTGTTGATGGAGAGCCCTTGGCTTCTTAGGTTCAGCCCTGGTAGGCACTTGTTTTCCCCAACAGCTCTGGCAAAGCTGGGTTTGGACTTGGCTTTCTAAATGGAGGTGCAGGAGTGTTCAGCTTCAGAGGCTCTAGAGCATCCCATCTACTGACCCCAGTCCATAGTTTTACCTGCATATGCAGTGAGCTTACCAGAGCAAGCTTGTTAGACTTTGTGGCAGTGCCAGCACCATCTGGCAAATCCTGCACTTTGTTAGAGGCTTGGGATTCACTATAGATAATCATGTCAGCATCTTTTAGGAGTGTGACATACCTGTTTCAATTTATTTCTTCAGGGTTCTTCAGCTTCAGAGTCTGTAACAAAGTCATATATTTTTTTATGCTTTTATGTTCTGATACATGTATATAAGTCTGACCCACAGAAACTGAGAACTCATCACTGGAGGTATGGGTCAAGCAAGGGGAATTGAACCCTTGTTGACCTACTCTTTTACCTCCTTGATCTTGGCCATAGGAGGCACCACTTCATTAGTGGACCCTACTGACCTAATGTCCTTGAAATCTTTTCTTCTAGGGCAACTCTTGGCCATGTGACCCTTCTCATTGCATCAGAAGCATCTTCTCTCTGCCTTTTGTTGATCTACCTCCATCAGCTGTCCTGATCCCCTGTATGTCATCTATCAGCCCATACCTGAATCCTGACTGGGACTGGTATTGGCTGTCAGCTTTGGAGCTGAGTGACTTGTTGCCCCAGCAGCAGCTTTGCTGCTGGGTTGTATTATGATTTTTCCATTTATCTAATCATTTCAATGTCAGAATGCTTACACATTCCATCCATATCCAACTGTTCACACTCTTTTGGTCTTATCCATCCACAAGGACTTCATCTATTTCTAACAGCCTCACCATTACTGGACCATGATCATCTGACTTCCTCCAGTCTCACACATGTACCATATCATTTCATCTATTATTAGCACTGTACTTTCAGTATATAAGTAGAGTAATTTTGTACATACTCTCTATCTTTTGACTAAACTTAAATCATATACCTTCTACTGCACTTTTCTAAAGACAAGCAGTTCTCTTATCTATGGGTGATTGTCTGAATGTGAGACAGCCCAAGAGTGACTCAGTGTCCCAAGGTCATGTGCTAGGACTGGGTCCTAACAGGTCGATGTTGTTGGAGGTTGGGACAAGAGTCCTTCTTCTGTCTGTCCCAGGGAATTCCTGCCATCTGGTCAAAGACCCACTTGCACTGTCTTTCTTTATACATGCATGATATTCTCTCTTTCCACTCCAGATATGTGTGCAAAATGTTGACACCCATGTTGGAGATAAAGATCATATAGGAGGTTGGTACTTCTAGATGTATGGCCTTTACCATAGTGCCACACTCATGTTCATTGGTTTATTGGCCTGCCAATTTTGCTTCTTCTTCCAATTTCTGGAAGTAATAGGAGGCAGGCTGCATTCCCATCTGGAGATCAAACATCCTCTTCTCATGAACTTCCTTGATAGCTGGGTCTTTAAATTGTCGAGAGACCATATTGATGAAATCCTCCCAAGAAGGATATTGGAAGTGGGCAAGAGTGCCATCATAGGCATCCCTGACCCAAAATTCAGGTCTCTTGTAGACTCACCAGTCTTTGGTGGCCCCTTCAAAGTGAGAAGTCACAAATAATATCAGATATGATGGCAACTGAAAGAAATGATGGAACACTTCAAAATAAGTGATGCAATCACCTATGAAGCATTCAATATCATTGTGGTCCCCCTTGAATGGCTTGAGGGGCTGGATGAGAATGAGTTTGATTCCCATATAAGGGGTGTCATCGGGGGCATTCCCAACAGGATTGGGCAAAGGGTTGGGGGGACCTCTTCTGGAGAGTGGCCTTGGGATCGAATAGCAATCCAGTCAGAGAGTAGGATAACCTCAGGGAGGCTCTGTCAGTCTCCCTCATTTGGGTTCCTTTCCTTTGTCATTTTTGCAGAGGTAGTCCACCATTTTTTTTCAGGTGGCTTCTTCCTTCACAAGCTCTTCATGCATCTCCTTGATGCATTGTTCTTTCTTAGCCAGTGCAGTTTTTGTCTGCTGCTGAAGTTCCTCTACTGTTGCAGAAGATGGCCCTGCAGGGGCAGTACTTCCTTTGAGATCTTCTCCTGCTCCTGCAAATAGAAGACTACTACCCTGGTAAGGGTGATAGCCTTGTTGTCATGCCTGATGATCTGGTGGTGAATTGGGCAGGGGTTGTAGCTGTTAAGCCAGGGTGTCAGGGGGATAATCAGGAATATTCATGTATTAGGGCTGGGTGTATTTCAGCCCCCTGTAGTAGCCTGTTTCATATGTAAAATTATCAAAATTAGGCATCATACCCTGTTAGGACCTGACTTAGTCATGAGACTTGGGACGTCAGCTGACCTCTGAGGGCTGTTATGCATTCAAACAGTTACCCAAATAGAGGTTTAAGCATAGTCTTTAGTATGTGAGAGTAAGTGGTATATGATTTAAGTTTAGTCAAAAGATGGAGTACAACTGTGAAGTTTACTCTACTTATATACTGTTTTTATGGTGATATATATAGATGAAATGATAGAATCCATGCTTGAATGGTGTTGAAGCAGAATGGTCCAGAAGGATCATGCGTCCAATAGAAAGTATTTGGGGTAACAAACAGTGAGAACAAGGGTAGGGTTTGGCGAGTGGATGGATACAAGTTAGAATCAAGGATTGATAAGATGGATGAGTCATGGATATGACTCAGATAAGATAAGATAACTGAAAAATCATAATATTACCCCCTTGTTAAAGCAGTCATCCTGACTGCTAAGGTTCTTCTTTGGGGGCATCGAACTGTGTTTCAATTTGACTGATCCAGTATTGATCAATCAAGTTTTTTCATAATTTTTTGTCAGGATTGATGATCCATTTGGTATATCCATCTTTTTGTTTGGTGAGGTAGGCTATGTCGCCATGCTCTGAGTACTCATGATCTAGGATGTTGACCACTGCTTTGTCATTGGTTATGATTTTTGGAGTGTATACAGCATGGTTTATGCTGGCCTGATACTCTTGGATCGCTTCCAAAGCATTCATCATCTCATTTTCTTGCACCTATGAGTTGTGTTCATGGGTCCAACCCTTCCACTTGACCAGGTAGTCCATTACTTTCCTGGATGGTTGTCCTCTTTTGGAGCATACTTTCCAAGTGCACAAGTCCAAAACTTCTTCGATTTCATACTCATCTTGTCCATCAATGAGGTCTGGGGGAGGAGGTGGTGGTTGCTGTTGGTTCAGGAATATAGGCATGACATAGGGAGTCAACAACTTTTCATTGAATCGGGGATGGATCTTCCAATGAGGTGGCAGCTTCAACTTGTATGCTGCCACTCCAGACTTTTCAATGATTTTGAATGGTCCTGTTCATTTATCATTGAGTTTCTTTTTTGGTCGTGGAAGATGGAGGTTGGCAGTATCGAGCCAGACCTTGTCGCCAATTTGATATTCCTGTGGTGATTGTTTTTGTTTGTCATATTGCACCTTCATTTGCATCACTGCTTTTTCTAATGCGTCATGTACCTCCTTATGAACCTTGGCCATTGTTTCAGTGAAATCAACAGCTGCCAGATTTGCAAAACTGGTTTTCTGCATTGACTCAGAAATGAGTCAGGGATTCCATCCATATAGGACCATGAAAGGACTTTTGCCCATGGCCAAATGAGTTCAGTTGTTGTGGGCAAATTCTGTGAGAGATAGCCATGCTACCCAATCTATTTGTCAGTGGTTGACAAAGATATGAAGATACTTTTCAACCTCTTGGTTGACCCTTTCTGTCTGTCCGTCCATCTGGGGATGGTATGCCATTGAGGCATTCTGTGTGATATCCAACATTCAGTAGAGTTCCTTCATGAATGTGGATACAAATTGGGGTCCTCGGTCTGAGATGACCACTTGTGGCATTCCATGTTTGGCATATACATGGTTTCGAAGCATTAAAGCCCATCCTTCAGCAGATAATTCTTCATTGCATGGAATGAGAATGATGTTTTTGGAGAATTGATCAATCATGACCAATAGTGCATCGAATCCTTCAGACTCAGGGAGTCCAGTGATCATGTTGACAGAGATGTGTGTCCATGGGGCATCAGAGATCAAGTTTGAGTGAAGAGGTGCAGCCTTGGCTTATGTATCACTCTTCGTTCATTGGAAAGTCTCGCATCCCTTGATATAGGACTCAACATCTTTCTTCATCTTTGGCCACTAATATTCTCGAAGAACCAGTTTCTTGGTCTTCACAATCCTAGGATGTCCAGCAGTGATATGGTCATGATATTGGGCAATGATTTCACCACGAAGGGAAGGATTCTGGGGAATATAAATTCTTCTGTCATACCACAAGATTTCGTCTTCTTGGGTTATTCCTTGCTTGTGGTTAAGGGATTTCTCAATCCCTTGGTCCCACTGATTTCTTTGTCGGGTTGCATCTCTTATACACATGGTTTGTTCTTCAGTGGTGGGTAATATTAGTGCCCAGAAATGTTCAGGGGAAAGGATGATTATATCCTGATTATCCTCCTTCTCTTGATCATGATCATCTCATCTACTAAGAAGATTGGCCTTCTGATTGGCAGTTCCAGCTTTGTGTTGAAGGACAAAGTGGTACTCAGCCAGTTCCATAACCTATCAGGCTTGTCATCAGTTTAGCTTCTGCAGTTTCCAGAAGTACTGGAGATTTTGGTGATCCATCCATATTTCAATAGTCTTCTTGGCACCCATGAGATAATAGTGCCATTCTTCTAAGGCTAGCATGATTGTTAGTAACTCCTTGTCATATATCTCATAGTTTTGTTTGGTGACTGTCAAAGCTTTTGACATGAATGCAATGGGTCTCCATTTGCCATTCTGTTCTTGGCTTAGAACGGTGCCGATGGCTCCATCACTGGTGTCAGCCTCCATGTAGAATTTTCCATCATCTGAGGGAATTGTGAGAACTATGTTTGTGGTCATCAACTTTTTGAGTTGACCAAATGCCTGTTCTTGGTCTGGTCCCCACATCCAGTCTACTTTTCCTGTTAACTGGGTAAGAGGTCATACAATTTTGGAGTAATCATGAATGAACTTTCAATAAAAGTTCATGAATCCTAGGAATGACTGGAGTTCCTTCTTCTTCGTCAGAGTAGGCCATTCCACTATTCCAGCAATCTTGACTGGGTCCATGTGAATGGCATCTTTACTGATGATAACCCCAAGGTATTCAGTCTCTAATACCTTGAATTCACATTTCTCTGCTTTGAGGAACAGCTTGTTTTCTCAAAGATGCTGGAGTACTTGTTGAACAATGTTTCGGTGTTCAGATAAGGATTTTGTGAAGATCAAAATATTGTCAAGGTAAATGGTAACTTTTCCTCTGGCAATTAAATCCTTGAATATATCATTCATCATCCACTGGAACGTAGCGGGTGAATTTATAAGCCCAAAAAACATAACCATCAGCTCAAAGAGTCCTCGGTTAGTTCTGAATGTGGCTTTTTCTTCATCTCCATCTCTGATGTGGACATTGTTGTATCCCCATTGAACATCTAGTTTGGAGAAATATTTTGCTCCCCATAGTTTGTCGATGAGTTCAGAAATTAGGGGAAGGGGATAGTGATTCTTGATTGTCATTTCATTCAGTTTGCGATAGTCCTGAACAGGTCATAGTGAGCCATCCTTCTTTTTAACAAAGAAAAAGGGAGAGGCAAAAGGGGATTTCAAGAGACAGATTCACCCTGAGTCTAGGTTTTCATCAAGGAACTTGTTGAGTTGTTCTTGCTCATTTTGATCGAGTGGGTAGACTTTACAGTCCAAGGTAGATTTCGCATTTGGGACTAGCTCGATAGCATGGTCTCAGGGTCTTCATTTGGGTAAGTTGTCGAAGCTTTCTTTTGAGAATAAATCTCTAAAGCTTTGGTATTGAGGAGGCATAAGCTCCTCAAAAGTCTGTTTCAGTTTTTCAGCATTTGCTGCTGCTGCCAGTTCATTTGCATGATGGACTGCTCAAAGGATGATTTCTTCTTGCATATTGACAGCAAGAATACTTTCTCCTTCCTCTAGCTCTTCATCCCATCGATCTTCTTCATCTGCATTGGGTAGTATGAAAGGAGTTTTGACACAATGACATCATCCAAATGTCATGGTCCCCGCTTTCCAATTAACAAATGGGTTGTGGCATTTAAGCCAGTCATGGCCCAGATACATGGTTTTGGAACCCAAGTCAGTGACTGCAAGGTCAATTTGTTTGCTGTGGTCCCTGATAGTCATTTGGAGTTTCACAAATTCAGTGACATCGCTGGCCTTGTTGCGGGTTCCATCTGTGTTGTAGACTGGAATCAGGGTGGCAGCTTTTCATGTGTCCAACTGGTGTTGTTGGACATAGGTTTGGTTAATAGAGCTGCCAGTGCAGCCACTATCCAACAACACTTGGGTTGTCAATGTCTGCTTTCCCATACAAGGAGAGAGCTGTATATCCACCAAAAAGTCTCGTCCTGAGCTTTTGGTACCATGGATATAGCAGATTAGTTTGTGGAGTTTGTAGAGCCACTCACATGCCAGACTCTCTCTGGTTCTCAAGCTCTAAACAATGATATGCCGTCTACGCATTCACACCTAGATTTTGCGATTTTGTAACAATACTATTGCACATCTATCCTATATTAGTGATACATAGAGGACTATAGCTGAGGCTTCGAGCTGATAGTTAAAAGCAGTAAGCAACTGGTAGAGCCAGGACTTAGATGCAACACCATTAGTGGGTTAAATCTATCAGCCAGCCAGACTAGTAACTCGAATGCTAGCAGGACTAAGTGAAATACAACCACTAGCAAATGAAGGATGCTACTAGCACACAAAAACCAGGAGCAGAGTACACAGATCTTGTCAAGTTCTGTCACTAGCAGCCCAGACTGGGCATAAACACCTAAGTCAGGATAACTAGTCACATGGCAATCTTGAAACAGGACTTAGAAATAAATTAGGAATAGATTAACCTTGAGCCCAGATCCAACTATTTCAATATAGATCTCTTATGATCGATGCTAGTGGAGCCAGACTGCACCCTCAATCATGATCAGATAGCTGTTACAGGCACCAATATCCGGATATCCATATAACTGCATTACTAGGGCCTGTAGTTGGGCCAAGGGTGCGGAAAGACCAACTGTGAAGTCTCTAGACCAAATATTTGAAAAGAAAACAGACTAGACTGACTATTGTGTGATTATTCACCATTATTCATGACTAGCCAAGAAATCCTTACCAATATACCCTATACCCAGATGATATTTATAGTTCTGCCTCAGTAGTATATAAGTAGTGGGATGGGCGCTTGTGCAAACCAGGCAAGCCATCCCCACAGTTGAGCCCTCACTGGTAGTAACTGGTGTCCCCAATTAAAGGCTTTTGTGCTTAACCTCAATAAAGTGATGAATAGTCGCTAAGTCACCTATAGAATTGCATTGAATTGAAGTCCATTAGAGTCACTGTTGTGTCCTGCAAAGGTCCGGAGTGTTTTGAAGTTAGTTCAAGCAAAGTTCTCAGAGTTATAGTTTATTCTTAGGCCAAGAGTGTGGCTAGTCAAGTGTTTATCACTTGTAGGAAGCAGTATAGGGCCAAGAGCACCACCAGTCTGAAGCAGTTTCAGTCAGAACGAGCACAGTAGCTCAAACCAAGTCACTTTTTATCCAATTGTGTCTTACCCACCCCACTAGTACGAGTAGTACTTTGTATAAACTCACTAGTAACGAATAAAACATCTTTAAGACAATTGTACTTGATTATTAAAGTCTGCAGAGTGCTTCCATCATACTTGAAACTGCCCAAATTCAATATTGGTGATTAAGTGTAGAGTAGTAAGAGGTTTAGTGTGATTGGTGTTCATTGCCATTCCCTAATTCTTTTGTCACTTGCCATAACCAAGCACATCACCAAGTCATATCCATGACTCATCCATCTTATCAATCCTTGATTCTGACTCATATCTATCCACTTGCCAAACCCTACCTGCATTCTCACTGTTTGTCACCCCAAATGCTTTCTATTGGACACATGATCCTTCTGGACCATTCTGCTTCAACACCATTCAAGCATGGATTCTATCATTTCATCTATATATATCACCATAAAAACAGTATATAAGTAAAGTAAACTTCACAGTTGTACTCCATCTTTTGACTAAACTTAAATCATATACCACTTACTCTCACATACTAAAGACTATGCTTAAACCTCTATTTGGGTAACTGTTCAAACACGTAACAGCTCTCAGAGGTCAGCTGACATCCCAAGTCTCATGACTAAGTCGAGTCCTAACATTAGTTGAAAGATTAATCTTCTGCTTCTTTAAATGCTAGCTGTAAAGAAGCACTTCCTCATGCCCAACGAGGAAAACTGACAAGAACCCCATACTGTTTCACTCAGCATCACAATCAGCGGTGCCATCCTTTTAACTTTTTTCATGGTTCTCACTGTTTTACTTCATGAAGAAGAAATACAAACTCTCCTCCAACAAAGGTGGGTTTGATGACTGACACCACCACCCCGACCCTCACAACACCTGGGAAATGTCCTTCCCAGGGAGTTACCCACTGCCCAACTGGGAGAATGAGCAACAGTACCACTCATCTGTCCCCAGGCCTGATTCACAATTGTGTCCTCCTCTGAGGGGAGCACCAATGATGAGAGGCCCCCAACTCCTGGGCCCTCCTCCACCCATGTCCATAATGCACAGGCAGTTCTACTCCACTACTGGATGGAACGACCCACCCCTGCCCCCACCGTGGCCCAAGAATATGCACAGGACATTCAGTGATGTGCTTGGTAACAGCGAGTGACAAAAGAATTAGGGAATGGCAATGAACACCAATCACACTAAACCTCTTACTACTCTACACTTAATCACCAATATTGAATTTGGGCAGTTTCAAGTATGATGGAAGCACTCTGCAGACTTTAATAATCAAGTACAATTGTCTTAAAGATGTTTTATTCATTACTAGTGAGTTTATACAAAGTACTACTCGTACTAGTGGGGTGGGTAAGACACAATTGGATAAAAAGTGACTTGGTTTGAGCTACTGTGCTCGTTCTGACTGAAACTGCTTCAGACTGGTGGTGCTCTTGGCCCTATACTGCTTCCTACAAGTGATAAACACTTGACTAGCCACACTCTTGGCCTAAGAATAAACTATAACTCTGAGAACTTTGCTTGAACTAACTTCAAAACACTCCGGACCTTTGCAGGACACAACAGTGACTCTAATGGACTTCAATTCAATGCAATTCTATAGGTGACTTAGCGACTATTCATCACTTTATTGAGGTTAAGCACAAAAGCCTTTAATTGGGGACACCAGTTACTACCAGTGAGGGCTCAACTGTGGGGATGGCTTGCCTGGTTTGCACAAGCGCCCATCCCACTACTTATATACTACTGAGGCAGAACTATAAATATCATCTGGGTATAGGGTATATTGGTAAGGATTTCTTGGCTAGTCATGAATAATGGTGAATAATCACACAATAGTCAGTCTAGTCTGTTTTCTTTTCAAATATTTGGTCTAGAGACTTCACAGTTGGTCTTTCCGCACCCTTGGCCCAACTACAGGCCCTAGTAATGCAGTTATATGGATATCCGGATATTGGTGCCTGTAACAGCTATCTGATCATGATTGAGGGTGCAGTCTGGCTCCACTAGCATCGATCATAAGAGATCTATATTGAAATAGTTGGATCTGGGCTCAAGGTTAATCTATTCCTAATTTATTTCTAAGTCCTGTTTCAAGATTGCCATGTGACTAGTTATCCTGACTTAGGTGTTTATGCCCAGTCTGGGCTGCTAGTGACAGAACTTGACAAGATCTGTGTACTCTGCTCCTGGTTTTTGTGTGCTAGTAGCATCCTTCATTTGCTAGTGGTTGTATTTCACTTAGTCCTGCTAGCATTCGAGTTACTAGTCTGGCTGGCTGATAGATTTAACCCACTAATGGTGTTGCATCTAAGTCCTGGCTCTACCAGTTGCTTACTGCTTTTAACTATCAGCTCGAAGCCTCAGCTATAGTCCTCTATGTATCACTAGTATAGGATAGATGTGCAATAGTATTGTTACAAAATCGCAAAATCTAGATGTGAATGCATAGACGGCATATCAATGGGCAGCTGTATCAACTGAATCTATGTCCAACAACACCAGTTGGATACTAGAAAAGCTGCCACACCCATACCTGTTTACAACACAGATGGAACCCATAATAAAGCAGGTGATGTAACTGAATTCGTGGAACTTCAAATGACCATCAGAGATCACATTGAATGAATTGACCTTGTGGTCACTGACCTAGATTCCAAAACCATGTATTTGGGCCACAATTGGCTTAAATACCATAACCCCCTAGTCAATTGGAAAAAGGAATTAATGACATTTGGATGATGTCATTGCATAAAAAATTATTTCCCTCTTTCCAATTCAGAGGAAGAAGACAGGTGGGATGAAAAACTTGAAGTTAGAGAAACCATTCTTGCAGTAAACATGCAAGAAGAAATCATTCTTTGAGTGGTATACCATGCAAACAAATTGACAGCTGCTGCAAATGCAGAAAAACCAAAGGAGACCTTTGAGGAACTTGTACCTCCTCAGTATCAAAGCTTTAGAGACTTGTTCTCTAAAGAAAGTTTTGATGAACTCCCAGACTGGAAACCATGGGATCATGCCATCAAGCTAATCCCAAATGCCAAATCCACACTAGACTGTAAAGTCTATCCCCTCAACTCAAATGAACAAGAACAACTTGACAAGTTCCTTGACAAAAACCTCAACTCCAGAAGAATTCATCCCTCTAAATCTCCTTTCACCTCCTCTTTCTTCTTCATTAAGAAAAAGGATGGCTCTCTACATCCTGTTCAGGATTATCAAAAACTAAACAAAATGACCATAAAAAATCAATACCCACTCCCATTGATATCAGAACTCATTGACAAGCTATGCAGAGCAAAGTACTTCTCCAAGTTAGATGTTCAATGGGGATACAACAATGTATGAATCCAAGAAGAAGATGAAGAAAAAGCCATGTTCAGAACCAACCAAAGACTCTTCAAACCCATAGTTATGTTCTTCGGTCTCACAAACTCACCAGCCACTTTCCAGTGGATGATGAATGACATTTTTAAGGATTTGATCACCAGAGGAAAAGTCACCATATACCTTGATGACATCCTTATTTTCACCAAATCCCTGTCAGAATATCGAATCATTGTCTGACAAGTCCTCCAGCACTTACAAGAAAACAAACTGTTTCTCAAAGCAGAGAAATGTGAGTTTGAAGTACTCAAAACAGAATATCTTGGGGTCATAATCAGTGAAGATGTGATCCAGATAAATCCTGTCAAGATTGCCAGAATAGCAGAATGGCCTATTCCAACGAAGAAGAAGGAGCTCCAATCCTTTCTAGGATTCACCAATTTCTATCAGAAATTCATATGTGATTATTCCAAGATCATATGACCTCTCACCCAGTTAACCAGAAAGATAGACTGAACATGGGGACCAATGCAAGAACAAGCATTTGTGCAACTGAAAAAGTTGATGACAGCAGATGTGGTTTTAATAATCCCCTTGAATGATGGAAAATTCCAAGTAGAAGCAGATGCTAGTGATGAAGCTATTGGAGCTGTTCTAAGCCAAGAACAGAATAGCAAATAGAGGCCAGTTGCATTCATGTCCAAAGCATTGATGGTCACAGAACACAACTATGAAATATATGACAAAGAATTACTGGCCATCATGCTAGCATTGGAAGAATGGTGCCATTACCTCATGGGCACCAAGAAAATCATTGAAATCTGGACAGACCACCAAAATCTCTAGTACTTCCAAAAAACCCAGAAGCTGAACCACTGACAAGCTCGGTGGATCACAGAGCTGGCTAAATACCACTTTATTCTTCAACATAAAGCCAGAGTCACAAACAAAAAGGCTGATCTTCTTAGTTGAAGAGACGATCACAATCAGGGAAAAGACAACAATCAAGACATAATTGTTCTCTCTCCTGAACACTTCCAGGCATTAATATTGCCCACAACCAAGGAACGAGTCATGTGTATAAGAGATGCAACTTGACAAAAAGGACAATGGGATTAGGGGATTGAAAAATCCCTTACCTATGAATGAGGAATCAGTCAAGAGAATGAAGTATTATGGTATGATGGACATTTCTATATTCCTCAAGATACTTCCCTCCATAGTGAGATTATTGCACAATACCATGATCATATCACCACAGGATATCCAGGTATAGCACAAATCAAGGAGCTCATTCTACAAGAATATTGGTGGCCAAAGATAAAAAGAGATGTTGAATCCTATATCAAAGGGTGCAAAACATGTCAAAGAGTGAAGAGTGATACACAAGCAAAGGCTGCCCCTCTTCATCCCAATATAATCCTAGATGTTCCCTGGACCCATATCTCAGTCAATATGGTCACTGGTCTTCCAGAATCAGAAGGCTTCAATACACTACTCATCATTATGGACTGTTTCTCCAAAAACATCATCCTCATACCATGCAATGAAGAATTGTCTGCAGAAGGATGGGCCCTTATTCTCCAAAATCACATTTATGCAAAGCATGGGATGCTGCAAGTAGTCATTTCAGATCAAGGACCTCAATTTGTGTCAGCCTTTATGAAGGAACTCTATTGGATACTGAATATTATGCAAAATGCATCCACAGTGTACCACCCACAGACTGATAGACAGATGGAATGCATCAATCAGGAAGTTGAAAAATACCTCTGCATCTTTGTCAACCACTGACAGACAGACTGGGTTGCATGGCTACCACTGGCAGAATTTGCTTATAATAACCGAGTTCATTCAGCTACTGGCAAAAGTCCATTTATAGTCCTATATGGATGAAATCCATGACTCATCCCAGAGTCCATCCAAAAGACCAGCTTTGCAAATCCTGTGGCTGTGGAATTCACAGAAACCATGGCCAAAGTTCACAAGGAAGTCCATGATGCTTTGGAAAAAGCAGTGGCACAAATGAAGGTGCAACATGACAAAAAAAAACAATCATCCTGAGAATACCAAGTTGGTGATAAGGTCTGGCTTGACACCACCAACCTCCATCTACCACAACCAAAAAAGAAGCTCAATGATAAACAAACTAGACTGTTTGAAATTATCAAGAAATCTGGAATGACAGCATACAAGTTGAAACTGCCACCTCATTAGAAAATACATCCTCAATTCAATGAAAAATTGTTGACTTCATACAATGTGCCCTCATTCCCTAATCAACAGCAACTGCCACCTTCTTCTCCAGACCTTGTCAATGGTCAAGAAGAATATGAAATCAAAGAAATATTGGACTCTTATACTCATTGAGTACATGCTAAATGGGGACAAACATCTAGAGAAGTTACTGACTATCTTGTCAAATAGAAAGGATGGACAAGAGAACACAACTCTTGGGTCTAAGAAACAGAAATGATGAATGCTGCAGAAGCGATTGCAGAATACAAGGCTAACATTAACCAAGCCTTATACAACACTAAAATCATAACCAAGGACAAGATAGTGACCAATATACTGGATCACAAATACTCTGATAATGATGATATCACTTATCTTGTACAACACAGAGATGGATATCACAAATGGATTATCAACCTGGACAAAGACTCATGGAAACACCTGATTAATCAGTACTGGGTCAATCAGATCAAATCACAACTTGACATCCCTAAAAAAGAACCTTAGCAGTCAGGATGACTGCTTTAACAAGGGGGTAATGTTATGATTTTTCTGTTATCTTATCTGATCCAATCAGATCACATCTAATCCTGCATCGCTATCACTCTGCATCAACATATTCACTGACAACCACCCTAGTTCTACATGGTTGTCACCCTCATTTGTTCTTATTAGACTACAATCATCCAACTTTCTCAAGGTTTTCTCCTGCAACCTTGTCATTTCATCTATTAATAATGCTGTACTTTCTGTATATAAGTAGAGTAGTTTTCACCATTATACTCTATCTTTCAACTAAATTACAATCATATACCTTCTACTACACCACACTAAAGACTGAGCCAACCTCTCATCATATGGGTGATTGTCTGAACACAAGACAGCCTAGAGAGAAGCTTATGTCCCAAGTCATGTGTTAGATAGGGCTATAACAGGCTATGAGAGGAGAACAAGAGAGAAGACTCTCATGCAGAGATTTGAGCTAATGCTCAATGAGAGCTACAGCAATACATCCAACAGTTCATTGATGGGACTATCAGCAAGGGTGTGGCTGCAGCCTGAATTGCCCTGCACCTTCACCAAGTCTGTACCTGCCATAGAGAGAACACTAGAACTTCTTTCCATGATATGAATGACTCTGCACAACTCAAACCTTGGCTCACACAACTTGACTCCCATGAGAGACAAGTCACTGATGCAGCAGCTCGGGGTCATTGTATCCAAGAATCTGACAGTGAGAGTGAGGATTTTGCAGGAGAGGCTCACAGATGAGATGGCCATCATGATGGACAGCAAAGCAGTAGAGAGCATCCACATCAGAGAAGGAGACAGTCATTCTTCCCTAGTCAAGACTAAAGGCATCATAATAATAGGAGGCAATGAGGTCAGACCCCTCATTCCCACACTCAGAGCTTGTCCAGCTCTGAAGAGAACTCTGATAGATAGGATGAAGATTGCACCAACAAACATCCAGAACTTGACCACAGCTTGCTTGGCTGGGAAGTCAAACATATCCTCACTGATACTACACTCTTTGAGAAACACAGATATATTCAGAAGCAACTCAAAAGCTATTCTCAAAATCCCAGAGAAGCCTTCCACATCCTCTCCAACATGTTCAACAGACCTACATTCACAGACACTGGCTACAAGTCAATCCTGGCTGGCACTGCCATCAACTTTGATGAGATACTCAGCAATTTCCACTCTACTAAAATTACCAGCACATCTTCCCATATGCTCACAACTGGACTCATCCTTCAATTACCATCCACCAAGCCAGCCACTAAGATCAAGAACTATGGTCAGTGAATCCAAGTGTGAAACCTGTTTGAGAGAGCAGTTGCTTATATATTTAGGGGAAGAGAGGCAGAACTCTGCACTTACTACAAGTACATCAATGATCTTTTCTCAGTCTATGATGTGTTAATGCATGAGCAAGTCATCATATATGATAGAGCAATCTGGAATTTTATTGCAATATGCCAAGATGTCCTATTCAGTGACATCCAAAAATTCCAACATCTCAAGACTGCTTATCTTGAGACTGGAGGTGCCATCTATGCAACTCTACCTGCAGGCACAGGAGGGAGCAGTCTAAGAAAGCATCAATGCAACAAAGAGGAGATCTGTAGGAATTGGAATGCTAGAAGGTGCAACTCAGATATCTGTTGCTACAAACACATATGCACCATGTGCAAGTCAACCAAACATCCAAAGCAGTCATGCTCAAAGTATGCAGGAAAGTCAATCTGAGCTAACTGCTAGGCAAACTGATATATCATGCTTTATGGAGGCTGCCAATGCAAACATTAACTGGATAGCACTGTGAGAGAGTCTGAAAGAATCTGTCACAAGTTGGTGTGACTATGATAAGATGAAATTAGTAGATACTCCAAGCAAAGATTATATCAGCTATTTACCTCACTTCATGAGAGGATATACTTGATGAGATCCTACATAGTTTGAAAGTAGAATAGTATATTATATGAAAATAGATAACTCTTTACCACATTGATCTGAATATGAGCTTTAGAATCTTACAGTGCTGCATATGATCAAAGTGAACCCTCACCTGTTCAATGTAACCACACCAATCAATGTTGACCACCTTGCATCCCTCTTGATATCCTATCCAAACACTCCATTTGTTGACTTAGTCATAACTGCATTGTGTGAAGAGTTCTGGCCATGGGCAAACACTCAACATGACTCCAGGTATCTAGCCACTTGAGACAACTCCTGGACACCTTCCCTGTCAGTAAGAGAACAAGACTTTTTGACTAGTCAGCAAGACTTAGAAATCAAAAAAGAGAGATTCTCCTCTATCTTTCATCCTGATCTTTTACCAGGAATGTACAGCACACCTATGATCACAGTACCAAAGCCACATTCAGATGATCTTAGACTTGTCTCACACCAGAGCTGTGGGACCTTCAGTTATGATAGATAAGGATAGTACTTATAAACCTTGTATGGACACTCTACACCAATTCCTGCCCTCACTCCTACACTTTTGTCATATTTATGATGATGTGTGACTCATTCTCTGAAAGTCAGATGTAAGTGAGACCTTTTGCCACCTACCTATACACCTATTGTGGCAGATCAAGCAAGTGATGACTACAAATATACTGATGCATGATAAGATCAACAGAGGTATTGACAGAGGTGACCTACAGTGCAATGTGGACTGGAGGAGTTCATTCAGCAGTTGTGGATCACTTAAAAACTGGACATCAGTAATAGGCCTAGTCATATAGATCACTATTTACATCAAACTCCTGCTCAATATTTTTTGCTATATGGATAATATATATAGATAGGAGATAGAGGGACAGCTTACCTAGTATGACCCTTATGACTGTCTCCTTCCCATGAAGCAAGTGAAATTCCTTCAACTTCTAGATGATCTGGGTATTTCTCATAAAGATAAAAAACAAGTATGGGAGGCAATCCTGATGATTATTGGGTTCCTAATTAATATCAACACTATGATGGTCACACTACCAGCTGACTCCAAGGCTGAGCTCATCACTGCAGTATGCAATTTCATTAACTCACCATCCAAATGTCACACTCTACAGAAGTAAAACCAGTTGGCAGGATGGATCAACTGGTTGCTCAATGTTTTCCCACTTTTAAAGCTAGCATTATGTCATATGTACATAAAAATCTCTAGAAAGAATCAAGCCTACAAGTCTGTGTACCTCAACAATGCAGTGAAGACAGACCTTACTTGGTTCCTTAAGTATGTAGAAAAATCAGATGGAGTGTTTCTTTTTGATGTGATCAACTGAAATGCATACACATAGACCAACCTCACTATTTATTGTGATGCATGCTTAGCTAGTATAGGTTTCTGGATACCTGAGCTGCTACTGAGTTTCTCTGCATCTATTTCTAGCAACACTTCAAAGGACATCATTTTTTTTTTTTTGAGAAGCTCTGTGTGTTGTCTCAGCACTATGCTGATTCTGCAAGACCATGAGATCTGATCTCACACTTATGCAATGGCTCCATATAACTATTCACACAGATAATTAGAACATAGTCAATCTGTTTGACTCACTTCAGGCTCTTCCCTCATACAATCATCTGCTGTGCTATGTGATTGATCTTCATGTCCTATATGTCTCTGGGTCAGAAAATAGCATTGCCAATGCCCTCTCCCACTTCAGATTTGATGATGTACTCAACCTTGAGTCTTGGCTCTTAATACAACCATTCACACCCTCTCAAGATATGTTGGAGGTGATGAAAAAATAATTCACATCTCTCATACAGCCAGGCAACCTCCTCACAGTGCCTGGTCTCTTAATGAGCTTATTTGTTGTTGATCAATCATGTTAGACCTCGCACTCAACATCTCATTACAGTCAACATACTTATTAACCCTGAACTCTTACCTAATATTCTGCATTCTCTATAACTTCTCTATCGAACTGACTGCTAACACTTTTAGCTTCTTCATGGTGTACATGTCACATCACATTGAATCTTGCTCTGTTAGCAGCTATCTCTCAGAAATAGTGAGCCAACTCAAACTCTACTTTCCTAATGTTCACACAATGAGGAATAGAATGCTCATAAAGCAAACACTGAAGAGATGTATGCACCTTTGAAGCAAGCCCATTCATCAAAAACAACCACTATCCTGGGACCATCTTCATCTTGCACAAGCATGACTACTAGCCATGCCCTCACACAATGATCTCCTCTTTGCTGCCATGCTCTTTACTGGCTTCTACAGGCTTCTCCATCTTGATGAGATAGCTATGCCTGACAACTTTAACCTGCATAACACATGCAAGTATTTACAGTGTGCATCAGTAGAATGGATCCCTGAAGGATTTGCCTTCTGGATCTCTACTCACAAGATAGATTCAACATTCAAAGAGAGCCACATTATCAACCCACCAGACAGGTCACAAGCAGAGTCAGAGCATATTTGATTTAGCAAAGACATCTGGTGAGTGGGGGAAAATAAAGAGACCAGCCTCTCTCTATTGTGCCCTCACTGTCTCACCAGGTATAATCTAATATTCTCTTTCTGTTGCTTAGTTCTCATTGCCTCAGTAGTTTATGTCTTTATCTATCCTTAAACATCTCTTCTGTTTATATCTTGTTTGTCTTTCACTTTCACAGACTATGTACCATACAGAATGCTATACCACATAGCCACATCATTTGTATTCCTACTCAGTGACTCATACATAATGCAATCCACCTGAGTCCCTCTCACTATGTGGGGGAGGCCTGTTCCTTGGCTACACTCACTTTTCAGTTAGCTGAACTCAAGATGATTAGATAGATGAATATCCATTCTAACCCTCTTATATGATTCTAGTTCTCAGACAATGGTCAGTTTAAGATCTCTCTAGAGGTTAGGATCAGTAGATCCTAATTCTTGTGGGTTTGAAGGTCTCAGAGGTCTCAGAAGAGATCAGAGAGATGGATTTTGACTGATTAAAAGAGTCTGTGCCAGTAATAGTGCCAGTTTCAAGGGTGAAGCAGCTGTGCTAGTGGTGTATTGCCAGTATACATTTTAGCACCAGCAAACAGTCAGCTTCCTTTCAGTAGTTGAATATTATAATTCTACAATGGCAGAGCACATGGAAGAGATTTCAGCCTTTGGTACAGTTGAATCAGATCAGTTGCATATGCCAGATAGACGTTACAATTTCTCTTCTTTTTCTTATCTTATGTAGGCACTAATCTTATCATATCTAATCCTAGCACCAATCACCAATCATGGACCAGTCACCTTATTGTTACCAACCAACAACTAGCCATTGTACTATGGCTTGTGATGGTCACATTACTATCCTATTGTTTCTCTTGTTTTATGCATGGACTCATCATTTCAGTTACTATTATTAGACCCTCACTTTTAGTATATAAGTAGTATAGCTCTTGCTGTATATTCCCCAGCTTCAAGCTAAGTTTAATCATACCAAACTTTTCTTGTCAACTTCTCCTCTTGCCTAAAGCTAGCCTTTAGTCTCAACTCTTAGTTGACAATGTTCTTGGACACAGTGGGTGACTGTACAAATGTGATACAGCCCATTGTTTACCATTGTTGTCTAACGGAGTTTGGGTCTAACAATAGTACTTGTTCTATATGGGAATTGCTTCCTGATGCAATTCCCAAACTAAAATATCATGGGTGAAGAGATAATTGCAGCATCCCAGTGCCTCACAATATTCTTCACCTCCTCTGTAACCAACCATCTAATGTCAGTTTTCAGGTTTCCAGCATACCATTCTCAAATTTCATCAAAAGTATTTTTGATGAGATTATCTTCTATCTCTTGTAAGAAGGCTTCACTGATGTCCTCCTGTTCTAGCAGGACTACTGCTTTTTCTGGAGCTGGGAATGAGGACTTGTTTCAACCTTCTACTGTTGGCCCAGTAATTGGTGGAGTCAAGGAGGGTGTCCCATGATCATAGAACCTTCCAGTCAGTGAGGGTAATGGGTTCCCCATTGTCTCATTGTCAAGTGAGTTGTTGCATATAGACAATGGGGGTAGGGTAGGGGTCTGGTAGGCTGAGCCTCCTTGGGTTGATGTAATAGGGCTGGATTTGTGGGTTTGGGTCTTCCATTTGGGTCTATGAGTGTGGGGCAGGAGGTCAATTTGATGTAGTCAGCCCAAGGATTGATTCCAGTGTGGGATTTATTCCAGAATACATGTCCATAGCCAATGGGTTGGTTCTCTACTGAACATCTAGGGAGTTTGCTGAAGGTATTGGGGTCTGGGGTTGAGGAGCTGGAATGACTGGACTTGAAGTTGGTATTATTGGAAAGGGAGATAGGGATGGGGCTGGGACTGTGCTTGATGACACTTCACTGAATTGAGGCCTTCACACTCCACTAAACATCAATGCATGATACATTGATGGGTATTGACAAAATGATTCTGAATGCATACCAGGAGAGGTAGTATTGGTATTCCATTGATAGTTGCTCAGCCAGCAGTGGCTGCATCTCCCTATTCCAGCTGCAGTACATTCCCTGAACAACTTCAATGCTTGCTCAATACTCTGAACAAGTAGGAAGTACATGTACATATTCTGAAGAATTTACATGTATTGAAATGCAAATGGGCACCTCATTGGTCGCTGTCATAATATTCTTTGGTTGGATAATTCTCTAAGCTTATTTGTCTTATTTGGGTCTTGTGAATCAGACCTGGAGGAAAGTAATACCCGTAATCGAGTTCTCGACTGAATATCTCAGATGTGCATCTTGTTTTTGATGGACTGATAGGTTATGTCACAAGTAGTACTCACTCGAGGCGGGCGATGACCAAATTTGGACGACCTATGTTTCCACCACCTTCCACTGACGCGGACTCCTCAATACGTTCCACCGACTCGGATGCTGCGCTCGCTAAGTTATCTGCAGTTCAAAAGCACTACCTTAGCGATCCATACATCCAATACTTTCTTCCTCGTGCTCATCTCCACCCCACTCGGCCACCTTTGATCAACATTGGAACGTACGTTCGCACTGCTGCTATCGATGATCTTGTCAATCAGTGGCTCTCTCTGTCCCACGATGAAGGAAAACAATGTCAGATTTTGAGCCTTGGGGCCGGCAGCGATACGCGATATTGGCGAATTGCGGTACGTGAGAAACGTTTCTATGACACCTTGTATGCTTAAAGATCGGTCAGTAGGCAGGCCCTCAGAAGGATGCTCTTTCGACCTATATAGAGATCGACTTCCCTGAAATAACAAGCAAGAAAGCAATGGCAATCCGGAAGAGCAAACAGTTGAGCGCTGTCTTGGGCAACCCAACCGATGTTAAAGTTTGTCAGTGCGTCCTACGCATTGTCGCGTTCTGTAACATATTTACCATGCATCAGCTAGCGGGGGAACTACTCTTCATGCTTCCAAGTACCACCTTTTACCTGCCGATCTTAGACTTTCTCCGCAAGAGACCTTAGGTCCCCTTCTAACACAAAACTCGAAACCTCTGCTCTCGCCCTCACTACCGACACTCTTACTTTTCGAATGTGTTCTTGTGTACATGTCACCGTCTGCCTCCTCGTCTCTTCTCAGGTGGTTCTTGCATTACTTTTCCCAGTCTGGTGACAACAGTCTTCTTGGAACTATCGTTTATGAAATGTTTGGTCTTCAAGACTCTTTTGGTCGCGTTATGGTTGACAATCTCAAGGTAGTGTTGTTTCTATATATCTGTCTTCAAACGTTAATGATACTTCTTTCAGGCACGCAATGTCTCTCTTCCCGGTGCAGAGCCGTATTCCACCGTTGAAACGCTTCCCACTCGTTTTACCGGCATTGGATATACAGCCGCTCGGGCACTTACACTTCGAGACATCCGTCTTCAATACATTGACCTAGCAGAATTGAATAGGTGAATTTCTACTTTGCCAGAAATTACTTCCTCAGCTCATCAGCATGCAGGATATCGACTCTCGAGTTCCTGGATGAGGTGGAAGAATTAGATCTGGTCCTTAACCATTACGCTATTACATGGGGGCTCTGGCATCCTGGGATTGAAACAAAAGCATCGTGGGGTATGTGGGGTCTCAAGACGCAGCTTGGTTCAGGAAACACTTGATTACACGATTGACAATAGCGAAGCGGTATAGAAGTCAACCGCACAGACTGAGGAACCAATTTTAACTGGCTTATGTCTGCTTATAACCACGCGCTGACGTACTGACCGATTTCCTTTCCTCTATTTGGTCCCGCGGCATTATATCTACCCCGTGCTTGTCATTGTTATACTTGTGGCCACTCATGTACTTATTTACGCGTTGTTTACTACTCCCCTTCTTCCCTCCCGACTCCTATCATCGCCCGTGACACTCACTCGCCCGTCCCAATGCCTCCCGACGCAACTTCTTCTGCAGAAGATTCACTGGTCACTTCTGAAAAGGAAACGAAAAAGCGCAAAAGCATGAAGGACGAGGATGCGGACAGCTCATACACCCCTAGAGAGGAGCTGGGCCTGCAGCGTATTCCAGACACTACTCCTGTACTCACCGGAATCTCTTAGAATGTAGGCATTGCAATTCTATCGCAGCGATTAGCCGACAGTGTCTATATCCAGTGTGCCTGGAATACCACGACATATTGGACAGAAACTACGCTATATTTGTACCGTCGCATGAGGACATCAAGATTATGGTCGACCTTTCAAACTTACCCATTGCTGAGAAACGTAAAAAGCTGGCCAAAATGGTAAGTTCCAATTTCCATCGAGGGATTGAAGCTGAATGACATGATTTAGTATTTTGACTATAAAGAAAAACGCGTCCAAGTTCGATTCTTCTCCCTTGAACTGCCGAAAGAGTATATTGTCTCTCGCTGGACTCTACAGCGATCTAAGGAAGGATACGAGCAGGGAAAAGGAAGATTGGATTTTCTCTATTCTTTCGATCAACCGCTACTGCGTAACCAGTTGCAGAGCCATGTCAGCCCCTTTTGCCTGGCGTGGAACGCGGGAAAAAAGCTGGCAAAATACGATGATGGTGCCATTGAATTGATATCGACATCGGCTGAAGACAAGTTCGATTTCTTGCGGCTCGTAGGACTGTATAACACGTGGCAAGACGCTTCCTCTGTGCCTGCTGCTTTCCTGCACGCGACACGTTCGACATTTCTTCCGGTCGACAGCATCCAATTCCCTTCGGAACCAGAGGACGACGACTGGGAGCTACAAATCAAGCCCGTGACAAAACGACAAAGGGCTTCGCGTCGAGGCAAAAGTTCTGCTATCGATGATTCTCTCGCAACCATTGCCGACGACGCACCACCTCCTTCGGAAAGAGCTGCACACCGCACAAGAAGTAAGAAAACGGCCTTCTCCATCGCTGGCCCAAGCCTCGGTTGAGCTGGTTAACATTGATGCCAGAATGATCACCGGACTGGACTACGCACAAAATTTGTTTAATTGTTCCGGAATATATTCACAGGTCGCCATTCTGAGACGGAGTAGGAGATACGCTGCCAGTGATACATGCCTGTGAGGACTTCATTATAAATTGAGCTGACCAGACGCCTACATGAAACTACGGTTAGAAATGTCCAGAGATTCCCATTGAGACCTCTGGCAAGTTTTGATCAAAGCCCGTCGTCTGTTTGACAATGTTTGATGAAGGGGGCCCATAATGGTTCGCAAGTTTTGGACGATCACGATGCTTTCTTTACGATGAAGCATTGTTCAGGAGTCTATACATGTCAAGCTCAGCTCCAGGGCTCCCCCATTAGCTTGCCTTATAGCACCATTCTTCTCATATACTCCCCTGCCTCCGTGCTTAGACCTCCATAATTGACTACAGAATACCGAAAGGCCTCCTTCACCGCTGCAGGCATTACATTGACGATCTAAAGCAAAACTCCGTGAATTGGGAAGTGGAGAAGTAAATAAACTTTCGTACCCTGAAATCTACACCCGCGCATCCTGCGATATCAATCCCCAAGCCCTCTCTCCATCTGCCTCTATAAGGTCTTGAACACAGGTTCTTCTTACGCCCTCAGGAGCATCCTGCGATACACGAGTTTGTCCCCCCGGCACACGCCCCCCACCCTTTGCCGTAGTGCTGGTCCTTTAAAGCAGACCGACAAACGAAATACAGCATGTTACCTGATAAAATGATTGTAGAAAGCTAATGGGAAAGTATTGTAAAACTTACGGATTTTGTTAGCAGGGGGGTGTTCTTCGATTAAGGATCGCATAGGTGCGACACCAGTGCCTGGACTGATACACATAATAGGTGTTTTTTGGCCCGGGAGGTTGATAGATCCGCAACACCGGCCAATGGTTAACTTGTGGCCTAGATGAAGGTGAAAACCGATTCATCAGAAGCTCAACGTTGGCTTACCTGGTTGCAAGGTGAAAAAATACGAGGTATATATTCCCCGGCGAGGCATTTGTAAGCGGGTACGATACTTAACGATAGTGACACAGAGTTGTATCTCACGAGGATGCATCTATGCGGGAGTCGTGGACCGGGATTGTTAAACAACTATCTGGAATTACCTTGACGGAGCAGGCTATCGAAAACTCTCGAGGTCTAAGTGGTGGGAACACATCGAGTATGTATGGTAAGGGTATCTTGGACCCACAAAATTCAGTAAGCACTTCTTGGATTGTGTGCCTGACTCGTTGGCAATAATCGTATAACTGGTCCTGCCAGCGAGTTCAACACCAGCCAATGGATATTGGAGGGAATGTTAACAACAGTATCAATCGAAAGAAATACATCCCGCTTTTCCGACTCTTGTTCATCCGTATTAAAATATCGGAGGTACTGGAAGAAGGTTCGGCGCGGGACAGCTTTGAAGTCGAGATACCGCGTGAAGATGGTTCGAAGGCTTGCACAACACAGATTGTGGTTAGGCATTGTCTGATCTGATGTTCCATTCAGAACCACGTAGAAACAGTCAAATCAAGCTCACCCTTTTCAACCCGTTCTAGAGTGTAGACTTCATCAGCGACATTTCCCCAACCCATGGACGACAGAAACTCTTCGACATCATAATTTGGCTGTAAATGATGGATAACTGCAACCCGGGATTGTACCCAGTCCAATGAGAGACTGGGCATACGATGACGAAAGGAGTACGTACTGTATGTCTTCTTCGAATGAGAACTGGAAATGGTGAACATCCTGGTACCAGTCATCTGCTGTTACACGTTCGTTGCACTTGAGCGTAGCATAATATTAGGCCGCATCCTGTAGTAATGAATCCGGAGACTCTTTTTCACTGGACTTTGTCATCGGCATCTCAAGGTAGTCTGCTTGTCCCTTCTGCCAAGGGAAACAGTTGTACCAGAACATTCAGCATTCTTTCTATACACGATACCAGAGCACCATCTGTCCTATCTTCTTTGTTTCAACACTTCATACAGTATACCAACACAGGTAACGCACCCAAGCACCTCTTTCATATATCTCGGTTGCCCAAAGTCCCTTCATCCTGCGGAAAAGCTTCTTTGCTGGCCAGCAATTATACGCGGAATCTCCAAGGACGAAAACAGTGAAATGTATGTCTTCGGATAAATCTGCGGGGAGGACAGAGCGTAGAAGCATGTTCCATAGATAGGTCATCGACCGTGGTTCAACGCCAGATCCGGTGGTAACTATCACAAATATGACGAGCCTTTCGTTTATGAGGTCGTCCTAAGAAAATTCCAGTACGAAAACAATAATGAGAAAATAGAGAACGCACAGGAAATATGTTTCTACATCCTGTAATCGACATCGGACATGAATGCCTCTGCAATGACGGGCGATGTTGTCTGCAGTCTCCTGGGCATTTCCCGACTCCGTAGCGTGGAAGATCAAGGGCTTTGTTTCGTCAGACTCGCCCAGCTGCGACGCTGGAGGT
Organism: Desarmillaria ectypa; assembly: GCA_030407005.1. Taxonomy (NCBI): domain Eukaryota; kingdom Fungi; phylum Basidiomycota; class Agaricomycetes; order Agaricales; family Physalacriaceae; genus Desarmillaria; species Desarmillaria ectypa. The sequence continues at coordinate 3,152,120 of JAUDYN010000002.1, read as the reverse complement.
TGTCAGATAAGAGAGGAGATATCCACGTGCTAAGCACACAATAAATAACTATCAACAGTTTGTCAACACCGCCACCTTGGCTTATAAGTTTCTCCACTCCCTTCATGGCTGCTCTCGCTGCGTCAGTCTTTTGCTTTTTCGGTATCGTTCACCACTAAAGAGATTCATTAGGCTACTTCCAAAACCTGTTTATGACTCCGTTGTCTCTGACGATGAGGAGGTCATTGTTCTGCCGTCTGCTCCTTCACAGTCGCAACAAGTAATCTCTACACGTATTCCCGTTCCGCCGTACGGACAGCGTAAAGGATGGAAACCCACTCGACCAGAGGATTACGGTGCGTTACCCTTCCTGTTGATTTTCTCCGTACTCATTGTCAGGCAGGCGATGGTGGTGCGTATCCGGAGTGTCATGTAGCGCAATATCCATTGGAGATGGGCCGGAAGAAGGTGTGTCTCTATTTCTTGTTGTGAAATGGTATATCTCATCTCGTTCAGGCTTCGTCAGGGAACACACTAGCATTGCAGGTCGACAGCGAAGGCAACGTTCGTTACGACGCAATCGCCCATCAAGGGCAACGACCCGACAAGCACATCCAATCCCAATTCAAAGACCTCGTCCCTCTTCTCCACCGAAAAGACCTTGAAGACTCAGACCGCTCAATGGACCGCCCTTCTGAAGAGGAAGTCCAGGCAACCGCCGACAAAACGCGTGCGGCACTTGAAAAGCTCGTCAACGGAAAAATCAAAGCTGCACAACCGAAAAACGTTCCAGATAGTCAAGGGAAGACGACTTTCATACGTTATACGCCGGGGCAGCAAAATGGAGACGGTTTGAAGCAGCGGATAATAAAGATGTCGGAAATTGTGGAGGATCCTCTGGAGCCGCCCCGATTCAAGCACAAGAAGATTCCTAGAGGGCCTCCCAGCCCCCCACCCCCAGTATTGAGGAGTCCGCCCAGGAAAGCCACCGCCGCTGAGCAAAAGGAGTGGATGATACCGCCATGTATATCAAACTGGAAGAACAACAAGGGTTTCACCATTCCACTGGATAAGCGATTAGCTGCAGATGGCCGAGGTCTACAAGATGTTCGTATACTCAATTGTTCACTTCGCCTCTTGGCTAACCCCACTTAGATTCATATCAATGACAACTTCGCTAAATTTTCAGAATCACTATTTGTTGCAGACCGACATGCGCGCGAGGAAGTTCGGCAACGGTCGCTCATGCAGCAGAAACTGATGCAGAAGGAGAAAGCGTCGAAGGAAGAGAACTTGCGTATGCTGGCACAACGCGCGCGGGAGGAACGTGGTGGTGCTGCACCCAAACCAACTGCTCAGGGTCAGGCAGCTATGAAAGCATCTTTGGCCAACTACGGAAGCGACAGTGACAGCGATTCCGACTCTAATGACAGTGCTGAGGATGAAGACGCTCGAAGAATACGTGACGAGATGCGGCAGGAAAAGAGACGGGAGCGGGAGCGGGAGATGAGGATGAACAACATGGGCGCGGAGCAACGCGCCAAGCAGCTTGCCCGTCAACAGAATCGAGATATCTCGGAGAAAGTCGCACTCGGTCTTGCGAAGCCGACATTGTCCAAAGAGTCTATGCTGGATTCGCGCTTATTCAACCAAGAATCTTTGTCGGGAAACTTCGCTGATGACGACGCGTACAATCTCTATGACAAGCCTCTGTTCCACGGCTCTACTGCGGCTGCGGCAATATACAAAGCTCGGGGTAATATTGCAGAGGGCAACGATGATTCGTTCGGTGGTGGTACCGATGAGGGTATTGGGAAGGCTTTGGACAATGATCGGTTTGGCCTGGGTCAAGTGCAGGTTGGGTTCGAAGGTGCGAACGAACAAGAAGTTCGGGAGGGCCCGGTGCAGTTTGAGAAGGATACTGGTGATGTGTTTGGTCTCAACCAGTTCTTGGATGAAGCGAAGACTGGCAAAAAGAGAGGTCTGGATACTACGGCGTAAGTGGTAATAATCCTTCCTGAGCCATGCTAATATATCCTTCTGGTAGTGGCGGGTCTAGAAAACGGCAGCAGCTGGAGAAAGCTTCGGAGAGGGAGTAACTATATTTTTTGACCTGATGTAGTTTTAGTTTTTCTATCAGTACGTTTATTCTCCTTTGCATACATACACACATTATTTTACCAAGGCATATTTGGTTCAAGTGCATGCGATCAGCTCGAAGGCCTTTTATCTTCTGCTTCGTCGTATCATCCGATAGACTACTTCGGTAACTCCGGAAGGGTTTGGTTTGCTCAACTATGAGCAGCTCTCTTTTGGTTCTTGACTGAAGAAGATTCGTCTGACCAGCTCGGCGCAACGCCCTGGCGGAATTTGATGCAATGGTACGCTCAAGGCAACACCTCTCTTCCTATGATCATTGGCGCATGGGCCGACGAGCGGGCATGAGCCTCGCATCGGTCCGCTGCTGGATGTCTATAAAAGTGGCTATGTTGCCTTTTGGCTTTCGCCGCCACAGAGGAGCAGAGTACCGTTTCGTTGACGGCTCGTCAGAGAATTCTCAGCCTCTACGATACTTCTGCAACTTGTCATACATCCGGTAACACATGTGCTGAGTGTATGACTCCCGTTGCTCGGTGTAATCCATCTTTATTGTAAGCATCTTCAGGCCCTCTGATAGACAGTGTCGATAACACCAACTTTGAGTTGCGGTCGATCCAGATTTGCTCCCTAGCAAGTCAGTACGCGACGATAGGTCACGAGTCCATCATCAACTTCAGCACTATACTTGTGTGGATGTTCCAGACCAATGCGACGGTGGAATGTCCTGCTGAACCAGACGAGGCCTTCTGGATGTATAACCCAGGGCACCGAGTTGTTGGATCCCAGCGGGAAACAGGCTGCGGAATACTTTGCTCGTTTAGTATCTTAGTATACCCGTGGAGGGTTCACGGATGAACTAGGTATTTTCCACGAGTCGGGATATCACTTCGATTTGCCATTCTGAGAAGTGCTCAACGAGGTCGATAGTGAACATGACCTGTCCCCCGAAGTGCACACTACTATATACGACGCTGTCATCGCGGTCATCAGAGAAGTCAATCCAGACACCCAGTTTGTCGGTCTTGCTACTGCCCAGCCAACCACTGTCGGTTTGGAGTATGTTGAATACTTCCTGAATGCGTCCAATCACGCCGAGGGTATCCCGATCGATTGGATCTCGTATCACTTCTACGCGACCCCTGCGATCAACGAAACGGTTGAAGGCTGACAATATACATACTTCTCAGACGCTGATGCCTTTTTGGAAGCCGTAGATGGCATCGAAGCGATCCGAGACGAGTTGTCTCCTGGAACGCGCTCCATGCTGAGCGAGATTGACGCTATCCCTCCCACCAACAATACCGACTCAAACGACCAGATCCCCGTTTCAGCAGTACTCTGGGGGAACCCCCACTGATAGGGTATCCCACCCAGTTCTCAAGCGCCACTATGATCGACCGGGAACAGGGCTTCCCAATGCGCGTTTCCACATTTTCGAACTCATTCATTCCAATATCGGGCCCGGGGCGATCATTTCTGAAGGCACTGAGTCCTGTTGAAACGTCGCCAGACCAGGTAACAGTATTTTCATATAATATATATATATATTTAATACAAGTGAGAGTTCAGCCCACTTACGTCCACCAGGATAGTCGTGGCGTAAAAGTTTTATTGGTAAATAAGCACCTTGCAGCCACAACGGTGGACATTAGAGGGGCAAAAGGAGCTTCAATCCACGTCGCCGATCTGGAGAGCAGTGGCGAACCTGTTCGACGGGGCACGTTGACCAACGATACTGTGTCGTTGGGCGGCTTTGCGGTGATTGTCGTTGACTTAGACTGTAGCCGAGAAGAGCTTATGATGAATTGTCTCTGATATGCTAAACAAATGACATAATACCAGGGCCAGAGCGATTGTAAGGGTTCGAGCATCAGGTACTATGCGAAGCACGTTCCCTAGCCGGACGGAGTAACTCATCGCCTGCATGTTACTACGCGTAGAAAGCACAGCAATTGACCTCGACTTGGAAATCGTCGTCGATATATATGATCTCCGAGTCAGACTCTGGAAGAAAGTTAAGAAATATGCAGCCTAGGAGAAGAGTTGCGCCTTACCATCGTCGTTATAGTTGTCCATTACCGATAAGTGAAGCAATTCGGAGGTCAAAGCCTTCACTCCGAATAGGCATCTCTGGAGTGTGAAAAGGATTCTTCATCACGGCATCGGCGTACGCTTCGTGCACTTTATGCAATATTGATTCTGCCGAGAGCTCTGTCAGGGATGTCAAAAGGACAAATTTGGTTCCTACGCAGTGTAAGAAGCATATAGAGTAGCAGCAGGGAGACACACCTGTAGCCGTGAGTAATATCGTCATCTTGAAAGACTCTCCCTCGATAACCTGGGCACCTGAACTTGATCCCATCGGTGACAGACGACTCGTAATTGCGTGGATACCGTGCAGTGTACCGGCGAGGACTAGGTACTCATTGGATGTCAGCTGGGCCAGGCCGTCTAGCGCAGAATGAGTATAGTAGACAATGCGACGACCGTATCCCGACCTGCAAAGTTTCTTTGGTACACAAGGCCTCCTGCCTTGTTGATGACCTACATAGGCGACGTTACGACAGCCATTTGCCAATAGAGAGGGAACACGTACCCAGAGCCCGAAGATGGCCATGATGGTGAGACGTCAAGGACATTAGCGTGAGTACGTGTTATTTGCTTTCTCCCTCTCCCTCTCCCAGTGCCATGAAGGCCGTCCACCTTCTGTCGTCTTCACTATGGTTGCTGCTTCTTCTCTTGGCGCCGTTGTCGTCGTTCCAGGCGTCCACGTTGGGCGAACGGGAGTTGACAGAGCTCTCTACCGACGACATATCGATATTGGTCTCTACACCGGACCCCCTCAAAAACCTGGACCCATCAAGTCCTTCCTCGCATTTATCCAAGATATTGATACCTCGTGCACGTATGTTGGTTGGAAATACAGTCCGAGGGCTCTCACCCACATCCATACAGCGAATACAGAAAACAATACGCTGGTCAGGAACTACATCAAGATCACGCTCGAGGCTCTCAATTGGCACGTCGAGGAGGACAAATTCACTGGACAGACACCCGTAGGCGAAAAAAAGTTTACGAATCTCATTGCGACAAAGGACCCAGCAGCTCCACGGCGGGTTATTCTGTCGGCGCACTTTGACAGCAAATATTTTCCTTCATACCCCGCGAATCAGGTCTGTGCTTCTCCATATTAGTGCCCTAGGATCTGACGGGGACGCAGTTTGTAGGAGCAACTGATTCTGCTGCACCATGCGCGATGATGCTCGACCTCGCTGGGGCGTTGAATCCACTCCTGGATAGTCGGCAAAAGAGGCTGGAAGAAGGCACCGAAGATGATGAGGATGTCGCTGATATTACTCTGCAACTCGTGTTCTTCGACGGGGAAGAAGCCTTTGTGTCCTGGACAGATACTGATTCAATTTATGGTGCGAGGTGTGTTGTACAATAAGTTGAACCCTTTAGGTGTGTCTGACGTTGTGAAGACATCTAGCGGAGAAATGGGAGACGACATATGTCTTGCCTCACTCAAAACGGCGTCTCCTTGGTCCACAAATGACTGAGATGCATGGCATAGAGCACCTCATTTTACTCGACCTCCTTGGCGCCCCCCAGCCCAAGATAAGATCCTACTTTATTGAGACTGGGTGGCTCTTTGATGCAATGGCATCTGCAGAGCAAAGACTAGGTGATCATGGTTTCTTCCAGTACGACGATTACCCTGGTATGGCTCCTGGACATTGGGCTTCATATTTTACGCCGAGAAATGGGGGAGAGAAGAATCTTGGGAACATGGGAGACGACCACATTCCTTTTTTGCATCGAGGTATCAGTGTTCTGCATGTAATTGCAGAACCGTTTCCTCGTGTCTGGCACACTTTGCAGGTAAATACTCTTCTGGTGCTCGGTCCTTTTTGGCTGATTTCCCCCCAAAGGACGATGCATCTGCGCTCGACTTGCCGACGATGCGCCGATGGAATCTCATACTACGTGTCTTTATGTCTGAATATCTGAATCTTCGGCCCGAAGATATGCAAAGTAGGGAACGAAGCTATGTATCACGTTCTGATTCTGAACTGGTGAGCACCTTGGCTATCGTTGTTTCTCTACAATTCAGTTATCTGCTAGTAGATATCGTGACTGGATCAAGATACATTATTGAGTATGATAGAGGATCTGGAGTGTATAATACAGAGTGTTGCAATTCAGAAGACACAGAAGCAGAGCAACAAGTAAGCATAGCCCGTCGGAAACATCAGCAGATAGAAAGAAGCCTCAGCCACGAAGGAGATCCTTGTAGTGTTTGATAAGCTTTGAAGCGTCAGTCGCGAGCTGTGGAAAAATGAGCGTTGTAGGTTAATAAACTGCATATATGCACACACTTTTTCATTTTGCCGACTTTTGTTCACTTGTCCGTGAGCATTTCTTAGGAATTGCCGTAGAGCTTGTTCCTTTCTCGAAGGATTGGATTTCACTGAGAAGCATCAGACGTGGGTATGATAAAGGAAGAGTTAACCGACGCATTTCGCCAGCGGCTTCTAGCGCTTGGCGACGACGAACGAACAAATCCTCCTTGACCGTGGGACATATTTCCAGCAGCTTGACAAGGGCTTCCTAAAGAATGATGCTGGATGAGAAACATGAGGCCGACAGCAGCGGGTTAGTCAAACATTGCTGTCTTCTCCAAGTTGGTCAAGACCATTGGTATACTTCTCGTAGGATATCTCTTGCTGTTTCGTGACCATGACCTGAGCCTTCATTTCTTCCCTAGAAAACAATGTAAATGACACTGTTGCCGAAAATGCGCGCTACTCACAGGTAAGCGACGCCGTCTCCCGATATCTCCTCAGCAGTCTTGCGCGCCGACGCATACAGCACCTTCTTTTGCCCATCGAAAGCAACAGATCGAGCAGAATTTTTCTTTGCCTGCTGCCCTGTATGACAGATTAGAAGACCGAGGGTTCATCGCTCTCAAACGCACTCTTGTATTCCTGAAGAAACTTGGCCATTCTGTGGCATGAAGATTCAACCATGGAGCAAACGTAAAGGTAACTACTACACTCACGACTTGGCGTCATCATCTGAATTTTCAATGTCCTCGTGGTCTTGTCTTCGACTACGAGAGACTCCAGTGAAGCCAAAGCTGTCGTCGTCGTCGCTATTTTCATTGACGAAAGACGTCGGCGCCGTGAGACGAGTTGGCCTGGCTTCTAAACAAATAGAATGAGTCGAAAGAATAGTACTGCAAAGAGCAACATGCTGGGTGTTCGTGGCATATTTGTTGATGAAGGTTGGCTGGAAAGACGGAACCTAACCTTGACGCGACGCGTTTGTTTGCCCGACGGATATACCCGAAGGGCTTTCGGCAAATAGACACACCTACAAGTGCCGTCCGAAGTACTCTGACGTCGAAATTCTGTGTCCAATTCTTCTCGGCTGAAACATGGACTGGTGCCCACATTCACATATATATCGCCAAATTCTCTCAATAACTGTCCCTACAGCATCGAACTCAATATACATCAGCGAATTCTCTCTGACATTGCTTCAAGTGTTGGTGAAACAGACGACGACTATCGCTATGCCGGGACCCTTATTGCATCGAAAGTCCAGACAAGAATAGCTGAAAAGAAAACCGACCATGTTCCGAACGGATGCTTCAAGCCAGATGGAAAAGTGGACGAGGAGATGACCGACAGGGTGTTCATGGTACGTCACGCTTTCCAGTAGAACCTGCCCCGAGGCTGATATTTGCTTCTAGCCTGCATCCAGAGTCCACTGCAACATCGCCTTTGGAGAGCTTGTTTTCAATTTTCCCGAATCTCACATTTCCGAGAGAATAGGGACCATACTGCCAGCGCTCATCGACGTCCTTCGAGATGTACCCTACATAGATTTTGATCGTTGTCTTTCGTGGGAAGGTGTGAATAGTATCCAGAAATTTCCAGGACTTCTGTTAACGTGGTTTCAGACTGGTCACTTCCCGATCAACTGGTGTTTTCAACAGTCTCCGCGTTGCTGCGTGTGTCAGGATTGCACCCACAGTACAGTGATTCAGCAACTGGTGCCATTGTCGCCTTCATTTCGGACATTCAAGCAAAGATATCAACTACTGCCCGTACGTTCGGGACCAGATTCCTTCTGCTCTCACATCTCATACGTTTCAACAGCTTTGGATATCCTCACTCAGCTAGCTCCAGCTTTACATGGTCTTTATCGCGCAATTAGCTCTACATCTTTCGCCTGGAGTACTTCACAATGGCAACAGTTGAGAGAAGCTCTTAGTGTTTTATGCTCTGTGGACAACATCGACCGTTTGAATCGACTCATTGGAGACATAGTCAATGAAGACGTAGTCGACGCCGACACTCAGCACTTCATCGAAACATTTTTAGCTCGCTACCTCTCTCGCGGACGACCTCTCAGTGGGTATTTCATAGTCTGCTGCGTACTGGAGACCTCTTGGACCGTATTGGCTCAGGCCCAAGCGCCACCCCAAACTGGCCCTATTGGTAATTCCACAGAGGCAGTAGCGGCGAATAAGGCTTGGAATTCATTGATGAAGCGGAACGCCATCGAACTAGACATCGCTGAGGAAGCTACGTTCGCAACTCTGAAATCAACTATCCACTACGCAATGCAATGCTTCAACGATTTACTAATCCAGATTGAGGATATGGATATTGATCCTCCACCCGATACGTATGCTTGGGAAACCATGTCGGAAAGCTTGGTGCGAGATTTTCAGCTGCCTTCGAAATTGCTTCTGATACGGCTTCCTCCAGAAATTGGCTTCCGTTTGCTCTGTGGCTCTCCACGAACTCGACGAGGAGCTATATTCGCGACTTCTGCTACTACTCAGCGAAGAGTCGCCAATATTTGACAATCTTGTCCAAGAGGCTGCGTTGAAAGCGACGACTGTTCTTGTTCAGAAGTAAGTGCCAATCCTCCGTTTGAAAGCCTTTCGCTGGTTGAACGGTTTTGAAGCTTCCCTGAAATTGCTTCCCGGATGGCGGCTCATTTGCGACGCTTTGTTACTGCTCCCTTGTCAATATTTGAATTTGAGTTTGCTTCTGAGACCAGAGCTCCGCCACCTTTGGCAGCTGCAGCAAAGTGCCTTGCTCAGTGCATCAAGGTAACGTAACCTTTCACTACGTATGTCGCATTATTATAACTTGCCTGACGCGTCTCTTTTAGCTGGCTCCTGGTGACGATCTTATCATGTCTAACATGTATTCCCTCTTGAATTATATCGCTGCAACGAGCAAGGAAATATATGAAAGCTCCAGCAATTCTCAGATATTCAATAACCCCCTTTACTCCGGGCAAGATCAGGGTACGCTACACTCTGTTGAAACTGGACTTCATGGGCTGTCGGAGGATGAGAAGAGGGTTGTGGGTATCAGTACAATATCTGTTGTGACTCGATTAGCGCTTGAATTCCGTATGGAAGAGGTATTTTGCTGTTTATACCTTTCTCACAGTCTACTAACACAAATTCACGCGCAGGTCACACGTCTTACCATATCGATGCTTTTGCAGCGCCTTCGATCAGCGGAACCAACTATGGAGGCAGCGATCGCCTATAATCTTGTTGATTTGGCATTGTCTGCTCCTGAGACTGCATTTGTGGATATCATACACGTCTTCTCAACTATTAATCGTTCTGCCAATCCGGATGACCCCAGGTTTTCGAACAACATGGTGATCATTTTAGTGTTATCTTCTGGGTCATAGGGCTGATTGTTTCATAGGTGCTTGCGGCACAAACGAGGCTGGCCCAGGAATTGCATCGTCGTCCCGAACTCTATGATGTTTATTTGGCAGAACTGCTTACCCTTTTCGCCGACAAGGGTGTCGCTATCCAGAACGTGAAGATTGCGAATCATCACGTCAAGGTCCTGAACTTTTACATCCAGTCTATGGTCTTGAAATGCTAATATCCATGTAGACCGATGATATGATTGAGCAGCTAGCGTCTTTGCTATTGCCTATCGATGCCCTTCTATCTCATAGTGACTTCCATCCTCATGTTGATGCGTCGCCGGCAGTCGTTGCCCTATTCCGAAACATGTGGTTCCTTTGCATTCTATTCCACTTCACAACCGACGACGCTATAGATTCGAATGCTATGGCATGGAAAAAGCCTGCAATGGCTCGTATCGCCATCAAGACGCCCGCTACGGTAGTAGAAGAATCTCAGGATGCTGTGGCCAGTGATGTCGAGTACAACTCAGCGATCCGTCAGGAGTATGCACATACGGTACTGCTTTTCTTTCAATGTCGCATTGTTCCGTTACTGACACATCTGCAGGTGATTCTCAAGCATAAGACATCTCTTACCAGGCATATACCACTTAGAACTAGTGATATACGCTCGCTATCGTCGGGGCAGATCGTTTTCTTGTTGACAATGCATGATATGGAGACTATGCGTTCTGCGGCAGGATTAACGTCATCCCTTGTCACCTATTTTGTCAATGATAGCCTTAATCGGCATATAGGGCTCAGCTCATGCATGGACTCTATTGCAGAGAAGGTGCTTCACACCTCGCCGTACCATGCATTCTTTGACAAATATGCTTTTAGGTCATTCGAGGTTGTATCAATGACTTGAACGCTCAAGCAGCTCAGCAGGCCCTTCCTGAGGTATTATCATCTGAGCTGCGGGCGTTGCTCTTGTGCAGCACTCATCCAGTGGCTAGAGCAAGAGATATTGCATTCAAGTTTCTCAATCGGCTCATATCATCTTTTCCGTCCCTCATGTGCGATCCACCTCTCGTATTTGCGATTCTGGAGGTCCTCACGCTATTGCGCCGGTCTTGCGAGAACGAGTTCACTGACGAGGTAAGGTTTTATTCCGCAATGATACGTTGTGCTCACAAACAGGCACTATAGTACAACCCAGTCTACGAATACACTTCCACACGTGCAGGGATCACTCTTAAACTCACGGATAGCTATCAAGTCCGAAACGAAATATTAGCACAACTGCATAGGAACGCTAACAATTGGTTTGAGTTAGCACTTGGACGCGCCCCGGTCGAGCTACAGTCAACATTACAAAAATATTTAGCGGTACACCAATCAACGTCCGGAACAGATGGGGCCGAGCTTGGAGCTTCTCTTGCTGAACAATTTGGGAAAGCAATCGGTCCAGTACAACGTCAACTGAGTAAGTTCGAAAGTTTTACCTTATTTACGTGCTAACCCGCCTGTAGTCTCACTCTCAGCTCTTTCAAATAGAACCTTAGACAAGGCCAACATGTTAGCGAGCCAAATCGCTAGCAAAGGTTACTTTGCTGGCGAAGCGGCTGGTATCCGGTTGGCGAGTCAATCAGGCAAGGATGGCTTTATACTTATATTTTCCGCTGACTGTTTTCCAGGTGCTGACAGGTTGGAAAAATTACCTCCACAGTCTGCCCCGACCGGCGAGATACTCGCCCTTAAAGAGAAGCTGGCGCACACCATGGAGGAAATACGAGGCAAAACAAGTGCTTTGACCGTCCAAGATTTGAAGCGCCTGTTGTTCCGATGCACCGCTGTCATTATTTCCCTTTCAAATGTAAGCTTACAACGGAGAGTCCGTGTTCTGACCTTTTTAAAATTCTAATTACAGTGCGATTATGAGTTGCTTCATTACTTAGTTGCACTTCCATTTGAAGTTGCCACACCAGCTGCCATTTCCACGGGCATTGAGGTCTGGACATGGGTCATCGCAGAGAAAAACGACATTGAGGTCGCTCTCATGAGCGAAGTTTTGTCTGCATGGTCCTATACTATTCGACAAGAAAAAGGCATCTTTTCAACGTCTTTAAAGTTGGTCGTGTTGCCCTCTTCCTTGTGTTTCTCTAATTCTCTCTCTACATAGCTACCGCGATCCGTTCTATCAGCCTGTCAATTATAGCCCTACTGAGAAGGGAGAAATTGATCGTGGGATGCTAAACGCTCGACGGTTGCTCATGCCTCACGCGCTGGTCCTGCAAATGCTCTTCAGCCGTTTGCAGGCTGCTCGATACCGCCGCCCTGGGGTCATGGTTTTGATTCAACATCTTGTCTTGTTGTCAGCAAGAGCACACAAAACCTTGAGGTCGGCGAATAACCATGTGATCACCAGTTTACTCACTCTTACTTTAGTACTCACGCATTGGCTCGAGAAGCTCGGTTTTCTTTCCTGCTTTTCGGATTCGAAACACTGAAGAGCTCTCATCTGGACTCATTTTGTGAGAACGAAATGCGTGAGAACTTGTATTCTGCTGCCTACTCATGGTTCGCAGTGCGGCCTCAGTATGAATCTGCGATATTTTTCACAGTAGTGAATACTAACTCTGATTGATAGATGGACATATGGTGCCAATCGGGTACAAATTGATGCCGATGTCAAGGTGCTTTCTGAGTTCTTGTCGTATCTTCAAACGGATTCTGTCCGAGCTTCTGCTGTCATTTCGAGTCTGTCGCCAGCTCAGACACCATCTCGAAGTACATGTACGTGTCACAGTTAATTTCACCCGTGAATAGATATTGAAGCATTCAAAGACTATACCAATAGACTTCGTACAATCAATCAGCCTCTGAAGCTCCTGGTTGAAAGCGAGATTTATCGACTTCATGTCTGGGCTAATCCTGCCAATGACCCTCGTAGGGGCACCGACCATGTAATCTCATCCGAGCGAACTTTATTGGATGTCAGTGTTCTCTTTAGATCTGTGCCGTATGTTCCTAACAACTCACCGTAGAATGTATGGCTTCAAATCCTTCGGACGTCATGGAAGATCGACCCTGCTATTGCCGTGTACATGACCGAACGTTTCAAGCTTCCTGTTCTTCGCGGCGAAGTTGGAAGACTGGTCAAGTCAAGCACCATCGAAGTTCTTGACATACCAGAAGCCCTACCTTTCCTTGTAGAGGATAGGGTGGATCCCGCCGTACGTCGAGATCTTAGGGTGAGTTGGTGATATGCTCTATGTTAGCCTCTGTTATCCTGATTGAGTGAACAGTATCTTTTGCTATGGACGCCTGTTCCTCCAGTAATAGCCAACACGTTCTTCGAGCGACGATATAACAGTGATCCAATGGTTTTGCAATATGCCCACCGGGTTTTGGAGCAGCATCCTGTGGAGCTCACGTTCTTTTTTGTCCCTCAGGTAGTTCAAGCGCTCCGCTACGATGACTTAGGTCCGTCCATTCTCCCGGAACTGTGCTTCATGCTCACTACAATACACAGGATACGTTGCGCGATTCATATTTGAAACCGCCAAAATTTCACAGCTCTTCTGTCATCAGATTATCTGGAATATGAAGGCCAATTGCTTCAAGGATGATGCCGGTGAATTGGTCGGTATCCGTTATCTGCCATATTGCGTAATGCTCAATTAGGCCTTAGGAGGATCCCCTAAAGCCCACTCTCGACTCTACGACAAATCTTGTCGTTGGATCTTTGTCTGGGGAAGCTCGGGAATTCTATGACCGCGAATTCGGTTTCTTTCATGAGGTAACGTCGATATCTGGGAAACTCAAGCCCTTTATCAAGAAAACCAAGCCTGAAAAGAAGGTGTGTTCGAATCGTATGTGTGCAAACTGCAATTGTAATTGGGTCCAGGCCAAAATTGACGAGGAGATGGGCAAGATCGTCGTTGCTGTCGGAGTGTACTTGCCCAGTAATCCCGACGGGAAAGTTGTTGATATCGACAAGAAATCTGGACGACCTCTGCAGAGTCACGCTAAGGTAAAATTTCTTATATTATGTTGCTTCTCTGCTTATATAGTCCTATAGGCACCATTTATGGCCACTTTCAAAGTCAGAAAAGAAAGGGTAACGGTCAACACGGATCCTGACTCACTTCTCGATGGCGAGGGTGGAGGCATTGAAGTCCGCACTGAATACGATGTATGGCAACAAGCCATCTTCAAAGTCGGAGATGATTGCCGTCAAGACGTGCTCGCATTACAGATCATAGCCATGTTCAAAAATATTTTCACTAGCGTTGGGTTGACCCTGTATCTGTACCCTTATCGGGTGACAGCTACTGCCCCCGGAGTCAGTCTTTTTCTCTCCCACGTCGAATCCCAATTTGCTGATCTGCGGCGTAGTGTGGCGTTATTGACGTTGTACCTAATGCTACCTCTCGGGATGAGATGGGCCGTGCAAAAGTCAACGATTTGCTCGACTTTTTCGTTGCCAAGTATGGTGGACAGGACATGATCGCGTTCCAGAAAGCGCGTATGAACTTCATACAGTCCATGGCTGCGTATTCCGTCGCGTGCTATATCTTGCAAATTAAGGATCGGCATAATGGAAACATCATGATTGACGGGGAAGGTCACATAGTGCATATTGGTAAGTCCTCTGGGCAAGTGTGTTGATGCAACAAGCTGATGTATCTTTACGCGTCAGATTTCGGGTTCCTGTTCGACATAGATATGTATTTCCCTAAGATTTGTATTGTCTGGTCTAGACTAACGATGTCATTCCTCGTCTTTACGTCCAGGAGTAAGCAGCTTCTTCATGCAAGCCTATTTGCTATTCATGTCTATTCCAGGGCGTCAAATTCGAACCGCACTCGTTCAAACTCAATCATGAAATGGTTGTACTGATGGGAGGAAGGTACTCGCAAGGGTACCAGCTCTTCCAACATCTCACCGTCAAAGCTTTCCTCGCTATTCGACCTCACGCCGAGCAGCTGATAAGCACCGTCCAACTTATGCTCGACACTGACTTCCCGTCGTTCAAAGGCGAGGGCACGATCAAGCGTTTGCGCGATAGGTTTGCGCTGACGCTGAATGAGCGCCAGGCGGCGGAGCATATGATGGCTGTGGTGAGGAATGCCCATGAGAATGTGAGGAGCACAGCATACGACGAATTCCAGAGGGTACGTTGTTCGGGTCTTTATAATGGTATGCATATTCTGATCCTTTTGGTAGCTTCAAAATGGTCAGTTAAAGATGCACATTCACGTCGCCCCTGACTTATCCTCCTTCCTTAGGCATTCCTTACAAGTGATAGGTATCATCAACATTGGGACTTGTCTTTATTTCTCGTTTTGGAATCCGGTTTACTGCGCCAGCACTATACTCAATTCGTCCCTTCAATAACATATACACATTCATGGTACAACCTAAAACGATACTCTAGCTAGACTGAATAAGGCTAGCACTGTTTGACAATAGCAAGTACATATGACACCAACAAGGCACGACAAAAGAAAGTGAAAGTAACCTGAATCAGCAATGTCCGTCCGTGTATCCTATTCCTTGTCCGATTTCCCGTCGTCAGGATGGCGGCCACTTTGCCAATTATGATATAATCCTGGCGTAGCCTCCCCATACGCTTGATCGTCCTGGTGCTGTTCTTCGTCTTTATCTTGTCGCCTCGAATACGAGGACAAAGACGTGGCTCTCGATGGAGTCTCCTTCTTGGGCGGCTTGATCCTGATAGTCGGAGCTCCCGGTTGCACAGAGAGTCTACGACTCGGAGGCGCCGACATGCTATCGTGACTGCTAGCTTTCCCAGCCGCTCTTTGTTCGTCGCGAAAAGCTGCATGCCGTATGAGAGAAAACGAAAAAAAAAAGAAGAAACATCACGGCAACTCACCCTGTAGATCCTCCTGTATCGTCTCGACCATATCACCTAGCTCGAGGATCTCTAGCGCCCGCATGACATCGGCAGCAGAGATGCTCTTGTGCTGCTTTGACATCGCGACATCGTAAGCCCTGCAGCGCAGTCAGTGTGGGGTGTCAGGTTCGAGTCTGATTGCGGGGTACTTGCGTTCCAGCTGGGGAATTTCAAAGGGTGGATCGGTCGATAAGGGTAAGACGTGTCCGAGTAGAAGAGATGGCGCACCTAGGTGGTTGATGAACACCGTCGAGCCCTTGACAAGCGCGAGGATCGTGTCCTTGGGTAGCTTCGCGTTGTCAGGGAGCTAGTGCTAGATTCAAACTCCATAGTTCGACAGCGACGACAACAGGGACGTACTGATGATCTTGCGATACTTGTTACCAGGCTCTTTGGCAGCTCAAAGTTATCGAGACCCTCAGTGACGAGCTCCTGCTGTGCTTGGGCTGATACGATCCCGGAGATGGAAATGAGGTCGACTTGGGATTTTCGAGGCATGGAGGGGGGAGACTGCAAGGAGATAGATGCCGTTTCATTATGACAACTCCATGCTGCCCAGCGACAGCCATCAACGCGCTCGTCGCTTGGAAAAAAATCAGAGGTTGCACCAGGAAGGCTAGAATTTTATTTACCGATGTGGTCCCTTTGGAGGATCCTGGTAAGGACCGTGCATGTGCAGAAAACTATGTAAACCTAACTACATATATGTAATCCCCAGAGTTACTCTTCGGTTGCGATACATAACGTGACAGCAGGACGTATCCTAAAATATATCTAGGTTGCACCACTCGCGGTCAAGATCTGCAGGGCACACTATTCAGAAAAACAAAATCGAAATGCCTGAAGAGAAAAAATTCTTGAGTCAGTAATCTGGCTTCTGAAAGGATATAAAACATACCAAGGCCGCAGTATGTAGAAAGTTGAAGGGCAATATCGACCTCCATGAAAAAGTGGACAAAGAGAGTGAACCAGGGAAAACTGCCTAACCCTCTAGTGCATCTGTTACCAAGTAATCCTCAGCATCCGAGGACTCTTCAAGCTCCTCGTCCATATCCTGCACGCTAGCATCCATATCCTGCATACTAGCGTCCATATCTACCGATTCGTCCTCCTCGTCCTCCTCATCTTCCATCATGGATGGCGGACCATCAGAATGCATAGAGTCGTCTTCAGCATCATCTGCCTCGTCAAGCTACGAATTTCATTCACGAGACGAACCGACGACGAAGAAAGCATACGCACCTCTCGTTTCTCCTCCTGCTGCGTCTTGATACGACCGATGGGCACGACCGTCCTGAAACCTCGATTACGAATTTTGTTGTCCTACCGCAGAGTCAGAAAGAAATACACACTCCACCAGAAAGGAAGCGCACTAATTCCTCGAGCTCGTGTTCCTCCTCGCTCAACTCATCCATTTCACGTTGGAGGTCGCGATATTCGTTCATACGACCATAGATGGCCTCATAGCCGACGGCACGTAGCTGTATAGGCTGTATCCTAGGCGCTGGAGGTAGCAGGTGCGGGAACCTGGGATCCCGGGGAAGAACCGTAGGTGTTGCTACCGACATTTTAGCTGACCATGGCTGTCAAGAAGCAAAACGTGCTGAGCCAGTGAGCACATTCCCGATATGGACAGAGACTCCAGTGAACCGTCACAAATACAAAACTGCTAACGGCACTAGCTTGAACCCTCAAATAATGTTGTCCCCTTCGGGGTGACATACGAAAAAATTGGAACGATACAGAGAAGATTAGCATGGCCCCTGCACAAGGATGACACGCTTTCCCGGAGTGGTAGATCTACGGATCTCAATATTTATTTTGTTCGTTCCAATGACCCTTAGCCCAGGGCGTGCGTCGGTTACTTGACTCATTTCCATTTTTCTTACCTGCAGAGACTAAGTCGGCACGAAGTGTTTATGTCTTTCGAGAAGCAACGTTATGATTGAGGTCTTTGAGTGACTTCAGTCCTGTTCCTGGCCGTATACCTTCGCTTCATTCTTTTCCTGTGATTCTGTTTTTCGCTAAGCTTCTCATTACTCAGGCTCTTGCAATAGCAGCACCTTCGTTATTTTTCAGACCCACCTAAAGTCGTCTGGCCCACGGAATCTCCTCAACCGTTACAGGGCTCCCTTCGAGTCCAGCATTGGGCGGACGATGACGCTCTAGACGTATTGTCGACAGACGAAGGTGAGGAGAGGACTCAATCATTACGGCAAAAGGGAGTGCGACATATACAACAAGATTAATGGATTCAAGGTAGCATTCACGAAAACGAAGGCGGAGATGATTTTGTGTCTATCCTGGAGACTACATCATGATAACTTGGCAGAGAACTTGGGCCTCTTAACTAACTCAACGAGATTGGTGATTGCTCACTTCAGGAATGAGTTGACTCTCCATTTTTCTAGGAAACAAAGTCAATGAAAGCCCCAGTCTAAACCTATGGATACCCGCCTTTCCGACTAGTCGCTGGGAGGAAGCACCTCTGAATCAAACGGTGATGAATCAGGGTTCGTGCGAGTCCAAAGGATCAGATCCTAGGTTATCTCCATCGGACCGTAAAGCTGCATGACTCGGCTATTTCGTCCTTTCGCATGACGCCAATCCCCAATAATCTGTGTTAAAAGGCGGCGTATCGCGCTATCCTCCATATTCTTTCTTCTGAAAAGAGGTATGGCTATTGTTCACAACGTTGCCCAGAGTGGATTTGGTTCCTACACAAACGAACTCTCGCGTTTGATACATGAGACGATTATCTTGAGTGATACGTCCAGCGCACAACCGTCGTATCAATCCACCGCCTTGTCTGCGATAAGGAAGACAGTAAAGGCTACGCCTCTATTCAATGTCGCCGGGTACGTGCACCATGCCTGAGTCCTGAACACATAAAGTTGGTGCCGGAACAGGTCTGTTCACCAAGGCGCCCCTCAAGCATCCAGATTTCTCCGGTGCAATCCAAGAATTGTGAGCAGTGGAACCTAGCACTGGAATACGCGACGTTTTCGTCAAGACCGTTCAAGATGAATGTGTCTCTGCGAGGGAGGGTACATTTGATACATTGAAGACGGTTGGGCCGACCTCATCACGATTCCTCGGGCACGCCGTTTGTCCCTGGTAGAGAGCATCTCACTTCATTAATGCCGGCGTTTCATTAGTGCCCGGACCTTGACGCTGCCCTGTCGAGTTTGCCAGGATCCTCAACCCAGGTGGTATTGTCGCCTTCATTTGGAACCTTGAGGATAAGGGAGTTCCTTCCTCCTTTACTTCGAATACCATGCATCTGATACCTGTACCCATCATGGATGCGGTACGATGGGTTGCTCAACTGAGGAACCAAATCGAGCAGCAGAAGTAAGCACTCCTTAGTTCCGTCTAAGCTTGTGGTGCAAGAGTTTTGATACTGATTCCTACAAAAAGCTCTTTGAACCGCCAGTGGAGAAGAATTGGGCATAAACCTTGCCCTGCAACATCTTACTCACTGTGGATGCCTGAAGATGTCAAATCTAAAGTATTGGATGGTGTCATCGTAGAGCGAGGCGATGATCAAGTATGGATAGACAAAAGCCAAGGCACTTTCGAATATCCTCACCAAACGTTCTTGGTCATTTCAGAGATGTATTAGAATGCGAATTTTGTAGACATGTAGAATCTGCTTGTAATCTCACCTGAAATAATATACGGCTTTCCTTGCTCAAGAAACGGCCAATCATAAATAGCGACACAAATGATGCCATATAATTCAAGAAAACACTTGCTTATCGACTTTCACAAAACGATGCTGGTAAAAATAGTTACGAAGACGCTAGGGTATACATGCAAGAAGAGAACGAAACGAGCAGCTTTCAAGCGAAGTAAGATGTCCACACAAGAAGGACCAGAAGACACTGATGTGAGGGATGTGGTAAAAAATGGTCCCTGAAGGAAGGTCATCTCACTCACCAGTGGTGCGGCAGCGAGCACTTTGAGTGCTTCATCATAATAATAGTGGTGCCTTTCGTCCTCCCCATTGTCCTCCTCCTCCCGTTCATCCTCATCGTCGCTATCCCAGGCGTCCTCGTCCTCGTCTTCATCCGCTTCTTCACTGTCATACTCGAAGTAGTCATCGAGATCATAGTGAGGAGGAACAATGAACTAGAATAATCAACGTGACTTCCTTACAGAAATTACAACCGACTTACTCGGCCGGTCTGGGGAACAATTGCAGGTGTTTGTGGAACAGGGGCATCTGTGTATTCTGCTTCAAACTGAAACAAATCAGCGCACTGCAATGAAGAGAAGGCCGTAGGATACTGCACCCTGTAAGAAATAGAGTACGGCTGGTAGCGTGCGGCGTACGCACCGACCGAAAGGTGGAGAAAGGAAGAAGAATGTTGATGAAGAGCTTCATCGTAGGTAGGAGAATGGCGAGGGACAAATTTCTTGCAGGAGCGATGGCAAGGCATTTGTGGGGATGGATGGGCGGCACAGGAAACCAAAATGTTCACGCAACTTAAATAGTCAAAAATTTTAGGTTTCTGACTTCCTAAAAAATATTGCAAAGCAGCCGAAATTGATGTTTTCCTTTGAACATGCACAAGTCCGGACCACAGATAGTTGTAAGGGCCCTAATCGAAGAAGTTTCTTTCCGATCCTGATTTGACACGACACAGGTTTTCAGTTACAGGCAGTAGACGCCATTCCCATCGAGGAAAGGGACCTGAACCGGAAAACTGGGTCGAATTTGTGGGGTGCATCGCAGAGCGCCTGACAGCCTCGAGGCCGAATAATCAGAATGGACGTGCCGACCAGGACGTCGGGGATACGATGACTAGAAAACGTTCGGTTCGTTTCGCCACATCTTGAATCAGATACCGTTGCTAGCGATTCAAAATGTCGAAGCTGTCGCCAGGCCAGCCTGGGGGAATGTGTTCCTCGCCCTTGCACCAGATCACAGTGAATCGTCAGGAAAAAACACATACAGGTGAAAGTATATACCCTTGCAACTCTGTGGCCTTCGACAGCGGGAAAACTTTCGTATCTTCCGTTCAATGCCTTGCTGTATCTCGCCTGGTCGCCTGGGGCATTAAGGCGGACACGCGCGCGTGCGTGACGTGACGGAATGAGTCATTTCATGTAACGGCAATAAAAGGCGCGGGACCGTGTGTATGTCGCGTTATCCTGTATCAGTGATGTACTACCACCACTGAAATGTACAACGTCGTTCAGGTGCCCTATACTGGAGTGAATTATCAAGACAAGACTCGCCTTCCTCAAAATTCATCGAGAATATTGATCTGCCAACCCACCAAGCAGGCACGCACGGACCTCAAAGGACTCAAGCCACGGTATTCATCTAGATTACAAGACACAAGATTGCCCTTCAGGAATGAAGAAAAGAATACAGCAACGCACCTTCTGGCCGTGCTCATTTTCTCTGAGAAATCAGCTCTGAGAGTATCGCCTCCTCACCCTCCATGCTCCTGGGGTCAATTATCTTGCTTGCCGTCTCTATTTCTCGCTGAAAACATCGAGAAGAGCACCCCCTTTGTCACAAGGCCCTATTCTCCGATTATCTTGACGGTCGAGCCGTGAGGTTGCATCTAAGTGTTATCGCCATTGACTGGCCCCGTCATTTTTGCTTCTTGAGGTCTTGTCTGTCGTTAGGATGGTCCAAGAGAAGCATTGGAGGCTGATATGCATCTATCGCCTTCAAGAGGCGCAATGTGCCAGAGCAAGCCATGGCGAAAACCCACAAAATCGACCTTGTAAGTGAGAAAAAACCATCGTAATTGTTGTAGACTGAACTAGATCCCTTCGCTGCAGTAGACGACGCTGGCGGCGTACTGTTAGCGTCGACGGTGGTGGTGGTTACGATTGCAAAAATAGGGTTACAAATCAGAACCATCGGAACTGCCGATCGCAATTTCTTGCCGCAATTCACCTCTCATCGTTTGTCTACTCTGCTCTAATAAATATTCCGTTTCTAATGATCCTATTTCTCAGTTCACCAGTGCAATTTATCTGGCAGAAACCGCCCATGTTGGTTTTTCGAACTGCCACCGTGCAAAATGCTCATTCCCTATTCGTCGCGGTTTGAATTTTAAGTTCTTCTGAGCCATCCGTGTTGCCTTGTTGTTTGTCCGATGATGCCAGACCTAGCGGAGTCCTTGTACGCTGCCAAATCCAATTATTGTGCCGAGCGGAGCAAGAACTTTCCTGAGAAACTCGTTCAAAGTTTCTCAAGGACCTCACTTTTCGTTTATTGCTTGATTGTAATTCCCTTAGCTCCTTTCGCACGTTAAAATCCAACATCCAGTATGTATTATACCCTTTCTCTCGATTCTTGGCACTAATCCCTTATAATCCGAATACAAGTCTTTAGCTTTAGCACTTTCAGCACAAATCTGGGGTTCAAATTCCTCCCTAAGAATCTCCGATTCGACGTCCGTCGTCCCGAAGGTGTTATTTGGCTGTATGTTCGAATTTGGCTCTCCTCCGTGCCAAAGACGAAGAGCGCTCTACGAGGATCATACCGTCCTTCTGCATCCAAACTTTCCCTGGATTAGAGTTCACCTCCTCTCTGTATACGTGTTGCCCGATCCTGGTGCTTTGGTCCTGCCTTTTTATGGCCGGCGATCACTTCGTTGCGGCGAAGAAACTATTATCATCCCCTCTAATCTACGCGCTGCTTGCAAGCAATTTTCTTTACAATGCAACTTCTCATCTACCCCAACGAGCCACCTGGAATCTCTCCAATTGACCTATGAAACGTCTGAACGCCTCTCCTCTTTGACCCCGTCACCAGATGTTCCTTTTATTTCTTGGAATACGTTCCTTTTGTGCTTCCGATACTGTCACTTCAAGGTTTGACCAGTCGGGAGCCTTCAAATGGAGTGCTCACATCTTTCTCCAACATGTCTTTGTTTCTAAACAAGGAACTTTCCCAATGCCCCAGGCAATCGCGAAACATTCAACAACCTTCAATTCGCCGCGCACCCGCCCCACCCCCTCAATGACCGTCCACGTCGTGGTCCTCTCTTCTACTCAAAGTCTCACCTTCAGTATGAAGCAGCTCACAACCACCCACAATACGCACCCATCACAGCTCAACGCGTACAGAACAAAACCCATAGACTTAGGCCGCATACCAGTAGGTTAATTTCCTCGAAATGATGATACTTACAATTAGTTACAATAACATAGGCTCTGTGGGTCCTCAGGTTACCCCAAACATGACATCATTATCATTATCATCAAACCGGCGGACCTTCTGGTGGCTCGACAAGCATCTATCCATACTGTGCGAGCTGATACTTCTGCACGTTTTTGAAACAA
This sequence comes from Desarmillaria ectypa, assembly GCA_030407005.1. NCBI lineage: Eukaryota > Fungi > Basidiomycota > Agaricomycetes > Agaricales > Physalacriaceae > Desarmillaria > Desarmillaria ectypa. The sequence continues at coordinate 3,129,115 of JAUDYN010000002.1, read as the reverse complement.
AATAATGGCTCAGGAAAATAATCACGACAATTGGAGATGATTGTTCACTCTTGAAAGAGATCTATGCCTCCTTGTAGCTGCGACGGGCCAGATATCTCCGAGACGTTCGATGTGGTCAATACGCAAAACAGCCACGAAGATGTCATCTTCAGGATTATCGGAGCCTGGTATCTTGGTTATAAACGTTTTGCAGGTGTGACTATCGATCTCCGATGCGTCGTCCGGAATGTCTATGTCCGGGGCGTCTTGCTGACCGTCGAGAATCCGAAGGGCTTGATCCTTCACGCGTACGACAGGTAGACCCTCCGACAGCACCTGGAAGAGGGTTTCCCCGTAACGTGGAATTTGATAGTCTCCCCTAGGCAGACTTAGGCAGACTCTCAAATCAAGACAGTCGATATTTGACATAGAGTCTGCTAGCGCACACACCCTTCCGGACGATTCTGAAAGCAAATCAGATGGTGAGGGAATAATAAGAGGGAACGTACTCTCGAAAAAGGTCATATTCGTCCCACAGATGCGACGGGCTGGGTATTTCTGGGACGCTCGAGAGCACTGGATCAATATGCGGGACTGGCATGAATACGTCGTCCTCTTGAGGTTCGCCGGACTCCCCCGGCTCCTTGGCCATGATAATTTTGCACGCTTTCTTGTCAGTTTCTGGCTCGTTGTCTGGAAGCTCTGGGCCCTCTTCGTCCTCATCGACAATCCTATGAATCTCGTTCTCCTTTAGCCCAGTTCTGACAAGTTCGTAGGAACGATCATCCTCGTTGGAGGCCTTGCGAAATTGTGACGGTCAACTTTGCATCTGAGGGGTGTCGCAATAGTTGCGCAATTCTATGGGTGTTCGAGCCAAGATGTCAAGGCAGGTAGGCTGGTAGCAGTTACATCCATAGCAATGGCTTTAAGACCTGCAGAGGTTTCCTGGACCTAGTATGGGCGGTCTCAGAGAAGATAGGGATGCACATTTCAGGTAATCCATGGTAGGGATCACGATGGCGGGCTTCGTGAGGCCCTGTTGTACAAGTCTGAGGTTTGTGGTATATTATTTACGCTCCTCATCAATAGGGCAGTCAAGCGAAGAGATAAAGCAGCGGAATACGTACATTTAGATGGTATGCTGCATATTTTATATTCTCTAATTTCTGAAATATGGTATCGTCGCTACCGTCGCTCTAAAGTTGTATATGGAGAAGGCGAAATAATAACGGCTAGGCGGGATCAAATATTCCGACCATTAGGATCAACCATAGCGTAGAATGAGTGGAAAGAGGAGAAGATTCAGCTGAGCGGGAGAAGGACAGTGATGCCTATGCCATGCTCTGGGTGGCAACAGAACCAAGACAGCATAAGAATATAATTCACCTCCAGTTGATCCACGATTTTAGGACAAGTTAAATTCAATTAAAGGTCTTGCGTAATTACTTTCTGTGAATGTAAAAGACAAGAGTCAAACCAAAATGAATGTGAAAGAAGATATTTGGAAGTAGTTGCTCAAGTGCCTATGCAGCAGGAACGGTGATGGCTCCCCAAGGGGCACTGCCATACTTGCCCACAATCGTAGCATCACTCCAAGTGCTATCATCGGTCGCGGGAAGCTGGAATCCAGTAGGCAGACCAGTGGATGCTTTCCAGGTGGTATCCGTGACGTAGGAAGTCGATGTCCCGTCGTTATATGCGACCAGGATAGTCGCAATGACACCAGCTGGACCACCAGTGTTCTCTCCATCGACTGCGAACACGTTCTGATCAGGGTCCAGCTTGGGCACAGAGTATGCTTGGGCGGTGTGGAAGTCTGTGCCCGATCCGAGGGACTGGCCGTTGGCATATAGAGTGTACGCGTTATCGCTGTAAATGATTGATCGATTACCGCCAGTCAAAGGAAGAGCTGAAGGACCTACACAGTGATGACGACCTTCGCGCACACCGCGCCCTTGCCATATGGCGAAGTGACTGTCTTCCTAAACGCCCTATGTCCAACCGGGGCGCTCCCCGCCGAATTAGTCTCGTTTGTCCAAATCCAGTTGCTCTGTGTCAAATCAAGCGCGCTAGGAAGCGCGGTCTGACCCCAGGGCGATACGCCTTCCTTGCCCTGCCCGACCGCTGCAATCCATGCCGAGTCATCCAAGCTCGGGTTCTCGAATCCGGCCGGAGGGGCGGACTTGAGGGTCTTCCAGGACGCGTCAGTGACAAAGGTCTCTGTGGTGCCGTCTGCGTAGTCAACGAGGACGGTAGCAATCAGAGCAGCGGGTCCTCCAGTGTTGGTACCATTGACGGTGATGACGTTGTCAGATTCTGGGTTGAGCCCGACGGTGTACACCTGTGCGGCTGAGAAGGACGCTCCTGAGCCAATTTCAGCACCGTTGACGTACAGCGTGTGGAGGTTATCACTGAAATTCTTTTTTCAGGAAAAGCCTTAAGTGATCGAGAAAGCCAAACTTACGTAGCAATAAGGATTGTCGCGCATACCGGGCACTTGGTGCTGGTGTGGGGAATAGTCTTGCGGAAGGGACGAGAACCAATGGGTGCGTTTCCACCTGCGCTAGCCTCCTCTCCAGTCCAAATCCAGTTGGAGTTGGCTAGAGTGAGAGGCTGGGCTGCGGCGCGCACTGCGAGAGATGCGCTTTCTGCAGTCGCTGCACCGGCAACGAGACCTAAAAATGGCTGAGAATGGAATCAAGAGTGTAGATTACGAAGAAATACTTACTCCTCTCCGATGCGGGGAACGCAGTCGTGAAGACCGCGGAAAGAAAGGCGGGCAAGAGCACAAGAGCTATGGAAACGATATGAGCGGGAAGAAAGAGAAAAGAGAGGTCAGATAGATTTAAAAGCTAACCTTGGGCGAACATTAAAATATCTACCTATCGGTGGATGATTAGACTGTGCATTACCGCCTTGCTTTTATAGCAAAAAATACGCCTTACATGAAAACAGTATTGGCGTCTTGGAATTCAGCAGCATAGCAAATTTCTGACAGACGGAATCGAAGAAAGAAATAAGCGCCCCCAGAAGACTTGATTTCCTAACATAACGGAGGACTGCTGACTCTATGTTGAAGGGTCGGATTTTTAAATGTAACAGATGATGGATCCCACATGTTATCGAGTAGAGAAGGCACAGACACCAGACATTCACAATACTTCTGCAACGCAGCACGCAGCGCATGTCTGAACGACTTGCACAAGATAATACACAATGCGCTCTAGGTGACCGTAGGACGACTCAGCTGTGAGTTTGGAAACCGAACAAAGCATCAGTGTACGTAGATGACAATCATCACTCCGGAAAAGTCAGCATCAGTGATGGTAGAAGAGTCCTAAGCACTCAAGTTGATCACAAATGACCGAACATATGATTGAAGTTTCACTGTATGAACAAATTGAGTTGAGTTGACGTCGCTGAAGAAATAAAAATGAAACGCCCAGAAGCATTGCCCAAGCGCTTCGACGAAAATTTTCGGTGTCTTTGCCACGCTTATTGTATATGGCATGTGGTTTTTGGTCTAAGAACTGGTCAAAGTTGTAATAGAACAGGAAAGGAAGAGCAAATTTGAATGAATTGAACTAAAAGGGCTGACAGCATAAGCAGCATATAAGGAGTAACTGGACTATGGTACGTTTGACATGGCGCCCGGTTCTGAGTGATGATGTCGTGGCGGTCAGAGTCGAAGTTCATCACGGGATCATTCAGTTCAGTTGCAGTGTTTACATTTGTTGGTCCAGTCTCTTTCTTTTTCTTACCACTATCACAGAAGCCCAGTCCTCACACCGGTGGTCAGAATGGGCTACCATTGACTTTAGGCGAAGCTTGTCAGTTAACAAGTGCGTACATCTGTCCGATATTAAGGCATATAGTTAGCTTTCTTCTGGATAACGAAGTGATAGCGGCTTCGGCTCTTCTTGGTGTACCTCTACTACCTGCTGATGCGACAGACTCTGAAAGGTCGAATCAATATGATGCATATATGCGTACTATGGTAGCAACGGCGCAGAAAACATTGGCCGTTTTCTTTTAGTGACCGCTTGCCAGCGCGACGACCACTAACTACTATAGCGCAGTCCTTTTCGTTTGATTTCAGCTTGTTTCAGATTCGTGTTCAGAAATCCCATCAATTCATTAATAAACGACATCAAATTCAACGATTCATCCCACCACACGGTGCCTTCTCTTCTATGTCTGCCACATCCCGTATGGGTCAGGCTACGAGTGCATTTTGCATACTGAAAGGGTATCGACGATGATCCCGAAACATGTAACTGCTAACCTTGTTGGCCCTACGACGGGGCAGGTGTCCAACAGCAGTCTTAGCGCTGTTATTGAGCTAGAAGAGAGCTCCGTTTCTGTATTGTCGGACGGGGTGGGCACGTTTTTTTCATAACAGCGACTTTCGGCAACGTCTTCCATCGCTTTAGCTGTCTCAGTCGAATCGGCGCCACAAATCTGGCAGGCACGTGAATAGTATTCATTCCAGAACCAGTCAGGTATAATGCCTCTCGCGTGTTGGATTCGCTGGGCAGCAGTCATACCCTGGCGCTCTCTCTCCAGCTTTAAGCTAGCGTGTTCCAAACCAAGGAAGTCGCACACCCGTTCTGCTCTCTTCTCTCCTTTGTGTCTGCCCAAGTTAAACCTGAACACCGTTGAAGACGAGGTTGCAGGAGCTTTAGGCATAGTTGCTGATGGTGAGACCTGGCTGCTTCAGACCGATCGTCAAAGCTCTCAAAGCAGTCCCGTCAGTCCCCTAAACTTTAAACTCTATAAATTCTATGCGAATGGAACAAATCCTGAGATAAACTACATGTTCGGGCCGACTTGAATCTCTTTGAAGTTGCATTGAAGTGTCATTGCATATATGACTGTGTACAGAATTCTAACGTCTAATAACCAAAATAACGATATATACATAATGCCCATTAATCCTCATATACCCTCCAAGTATCGACATGCATCAGTCATTTTGGAAGAAATAGAAGCAATCTGCCAATGAAGTAGTTAGTAAGAGTAACAGTGACAGTCAAACAAAGCTTACATTAGCAGTGTTAAACGATTCAAAGTGGTTCCCAGGAATATCGAACACCTTCACGGGAGAAGGAGTCAGTGTATCCCAACCGGCCGTGGCATTCTTCGCGTCGCTTCGGTCAGCGAGCCATCTCGGAACGTCAGAGACCCCCTCGGGATGGAAGCCTTCACTGGATCGGAGCAGGACAATAGGAGGGCATACTCCATGTGTCGCGCGAGGGTCGTAATCCTTAAGCATCGCAGCATTCATGGCGAACTGCTTCTTGACGAGCTGGCCAACTTCAGAAGCACTGCTCCGAGAATCGAGTTGTACCGCGGCGGCGATCAGTGATTTGGAAAGAGGGACGTGGTTGATCGGGTTGGGAGAGTCGATGAGAAGTATGCCTTTCACGGTAACGCCCTGCTTCTGGAGTTGGAGAGCGGTTTCGTAGGCCGCCACACCACCGAACGACCACCCTGTGAAGAATAAATAAGATTATGACCAAGGACACGGAGAAAGAAGCTTACCTCCGAGTAGAAGTGGTCCCTCTGAAACTTGAGAAATGACCTTGGCATATGCCTGGGACATTTCGACCACATTCTCCCAAGGCTGCGATGAAATGAAGTGCGGGTTATGAATACCGTAGATGGACCGGGCCAACGGCCGAAGGCGGGAGTAGTAGTTGACTAAACCGCTACCGTCGTGGATCAAGAAAAGAGGAAGAGCGTCGTTGCCGGAATAGGTTTGGATAGAAGATGGTAGGGATTCGAGTCGTAGACTTTTGACAAGGTGAGACGCACTGACATTATCGCCCTCCAGTTTCTTCGATGCAGAGATATTCGCCACCACCTTCTTCGCTGCCTGACGATGACGTTGTAGGTAGGCTTGAACAGAGCGAACCGTATTGCAGGTCGTGAAGAAGTCGCTTGGAAGATCTAGCCCCAGCTCACTCTTCAGCGAATGAAGAGTCTCGATCGAAGTCAGCGAATCCAAACCGAGTTGCTCGAAGTCAATGTCATCCTTGATGTCGTCGACACCGATGTCCAAAACTGTGGCAAGAACACCCTTGATATCGGGTTCGTTGTCGACGGATAAGTGGGTGGGCTCTGGGAGCTGGTCATCTGAAAAGAGCGTCGCTGGCGATGAGGGGACACTGGTCGCAGCACGAATAGTCGGAGATGACGGGATACTCGTGACATTCGCCGGTCGGTTAGCCATAACTTCGCGAATGATATCCCCCGTCGTTCGGCAAGACGTAAGAGAATGAGCGGAAAGATTGTACTCCGAGAAGGATTGTTGGAGCCGTGCAAAAATTTCGATGGACATGAGGGAGTCGACACCAATGGCCTCGAGATCCGTGGCATTGGAAATGGAGGAATGACTGACGTCGCAAGTCTCAGCCACGATTGTGAGGACCGTGGTCTCAACATTAGGCGCCTCCGACTCGGAAGAACGCTGATGTTGTACAGTAGGAGGACGAGCAGCAGCAGGGGTGGCATGCTTAGGAGAGGGCTTGGGCACGGACGACTGAAGAGGCTTTCCTGCAGCTCTGGCAAGGAGGCGGGAAAAGGCATTGAGTTTAAGCCGGCGGAACTGCATACCTTTCATACAGGCTACAACCCGAGAAGGTTCTCCCTTTTGGCACGCCCACGCTTCCGCAAGAACGGCACCCTCGTTCTCCATCCAAACGTTGCTGCAGTACACGACATATTCCGCATTAGTATCAACGAATTCAGGAATGACCTTGACGGAGCCGACTTCGGTGCAAATAAACGCGTCGTTTCGTTCACCCTGCATATTCGCCACAAAACCCGCGACATGAAGCAAAGTGTCCATGAACACCGGGTGCACGACGTATGGTCCTTTGTCATGATCTCGGGGAAGGCGTACTTGCGCACATCCTTCCATATGGCTAGCATCGATCGTGAGGGACTGCATAGTATGATATTCCTTGGAATAGTCGACCACGCGTTGGAACAGTCCATCGTACACCGTCCTCGTCGAGAAGGTTTCCTGCTGAAAGCCGGGCTTCGTGAGCACGGCGATGTGACGGTTGATGATGGGAAGGGCACGAGAGAATTTAGTGAGAGTGGCAGCCGCGGGCTGGAGACGGAACTCCCCATGGGCATGCGAGGTCTGCTCATTCGAACCTTCCACTCGCGAGCTGACACTGAAAGAGCCCGAGTCTCCGGTCAAGGTAACCACTGTCACGACAATGCGCGCGACGGACTCGTCATATACCAAACTGTGCATGTACTTGATATTCCGGAGGATCGCATGCTTGTCATTAGACTCAGAGCCTAAATGACCACGAGTCAAGTCAATCCCGGCATACAACTGTTCCAGATACACTGAAGCAGGACACATAGCTATGCCTGCAACTCGATGTCCGGTAATGGAGCTGGCCAAATGACAGATAGGCGTCTCAAAGATGGAGGTAAACCCGTTCGCCGAAGACGGCTCCTGGACCCATTCATGCAGGAACACAGAATTGGAAACGGTCCGCTTCGCAGGAACTTCCACTTGAGAAACATTCTCAACAGCCGCTTCCTCCTTGAAAGTGACCCAAAACTTCGACGACGCAAAGGGATATGAGGGGAGACTAATGCACGACACATCTGGTACGTGAGAGAATGTTTCTCGCCATGCAACGGGAACATTGGCCTGGTAGAGCTGGGCCAGAGTTCCCGTGAGCGTTGACCACGGGTCCTGCTGTTTCCGGATGGAACCGATAAGTAGAGGCGCGCCAAGAGGTGCCGTGATCGCTTTGATCATCGGGAGGCATGTGGTGTGGGGACCAATTTCCAACCAGGCATCAATTTTGGAGCACTCGGGTAGTGCCGTCAATGCGTGAATCCCACGGTCGAATTGGACTGGCTCGGCACAATGTCTGGAGAAATACTGTGCGTCGAAGACAGACGCGTCGCCAGGGTGCACAACATCACCATGGACATTGGAGATGATGGGGATCGTTGGAGCTCTAAGGGTCACGTTCAGGGCGACTGCGTCGAGATCGTCAAGGATGGGCGCCATCGCGATGCTGTGGTACCCAAACGGAACAGTCAGAAGGACATTCTTGCAGTGGACTTCAGCATCCAAGTGCTCCTTTAATGCGCGAAGCTGTTCCAGTGGCCCAGACACGACACAATCGACAGGACTGTTGAAGCAGGAGATGCTCAGCTTGTCAAAAGTGGTTGCTTTCAAGATGTCCTGAAGCAATGATTGCGCCAGATTGACAGCGATCATGCTGGTCGACGAGACGGCACATTTCGTCACCATAAGACGCACACGATGAGCAATGACGGTAAGAGCACCCCGTAACGATAGGACATTGGCAATGACAAGCGCTGCATATTCCCCAAGACTGTGACAACATTAGCGCCGCAAAACGTTGAGACGGAATAGGACATACCTGTGACCAACTACAGCCGTCGGTTTCACGCCCCACGACATCCACAATTTGGCAAGAGCATACTCCAACGCGAAAATAGCCGCTTGATAGGCTTCGAATTCTTCCGTCTCCGTTAGACCCGTACCATCGGGTCCGGGAGCAATGATAGGCAATACACCACAAAATCCGGATGCAATAAGGAATGAATGACATTCGTCGATGTGAGATTTGAAGATCGGCGATGAATCATAGAGGGTACGTCCCATCTCCAGGTACTGGGCGCCTTGCCCAGAGAACACGAAAACAACTTTTCCATCTTGAGAGGAAGACTGGACAGCCTTCGCTTTCTGCAGTTTCTCAATGAGCTCGTCCCTCGTAGAAGCAGCCACCGCAGACCGATACTCGTAGAGCTGGCGACGACTGATGGACGTGTAAGCGATATCCGCCAGTCTTACGCCAGCGCTTTCTGAACTCTGGAGCCAGCTGATATACTTTGTGCGGAGTTTCTCCAGAGCGATGTCAGTCTTTGCAGACAGACCGAAGACAAAAGGAACAGCTTCAAGTTGAACTGGCGAGGGACGAGCAAACTCCTCCACCAACGTGGCAGTGTTTGAGCCGGCAGCACCGAAGTTATTCAAGAGTGCCAACCTCGTCTGATCGCCGGTAGAAGGTTCCCAAGTGGTATGGACCCTGTCGATGATGGTATTGTCTGCATCTAATGGGGCAATGCGCGGATTGATGTCATGAAGGGAGATAAGACGGGGGATGGTACGGTGTGCCATCATGAGAAGTATTTTCGCAAGTCCTGCAGCACCAGAAGCCGCCTCCAGATGTCCAATGTTTGCTTTCACGGACGTTATATGCAGTGGATTCTTCGGGCCGCGCTTCTGGGCAAATACACCACGGATGCTCTCAAGTTCGTTTGGATCCCCTGCTTGAGTTCCCGTTCCGTGGGCTTCGACAACATTGATTCGGTTTGCATCAACACCCGTATTCTCCAAAAGCTGTTTGAAAAGTGTGATTTGAGTGGGAGCGTGAGGATGGGTGATAGAGTGAGCCAAGCCACTTTGGTTGATTTCGACGCCTCGGATGACACCCCAAATGTTATCATTCTCGGCGATAGCGTCGGAGAGACGCTTCAGGACGAAGATTCCACAACCTTCGCTTCGGGAATACCCATCGGCAGATGCATCGAATGCTTTGCACTGTCCAGTTGGGCTTAAGAAATGGCCGCGATCGAGTCCCAGGAACATCTAGAATGACAAACTATGAGGTCAAGTATAGACTACAAGAAGAATGACTCACGTCTGGGCTGGTGATCACATTAACACCGCCCACAATCGCGGCATTGCAGTCCCCATTCATGAGTGCGCGCGCCCCTTGATATACAGCGACGCCGGATGATGAGCATGCAGTATCTACGACGATAGAGGGACCGCTAAGTTGCATTGAATAAGACAGACGTCCACTCAAGAACGCTTTCAAAGTGCCTATCCACGCGGGGTAAGCAAATGATGGCACGGAACTATGAGCGAGAGAGCTTACTAGTGCTATAGTACACGTCGATGTCATTACGAAGGTTCTGCAAGTAGTCGTGGGTGGCTGCACCGATGTAACACCCGAAAGTGTCCGGATTGAACGAGGGAGTGGCGTTTGGAACGTAGCCAGCATCTTCCAGTGCCTCGTAAGTAGTGTGAAGCAGAACCCGCTGTTGAGGATCCATGCTCTTCGCCTCCCTGGGACTAATCTTGAAGAAGCGGTTATCGAATTCATCAGCGCCTTCGATGAAGTTACCGGTGTGGGCCTTCATTTGCCGCTTCGGGTTCTTGGCCTCATTGTAGTCCGATACTTTGAAACGGTTCTCTGGGATCTTAAGGAATCATCCAGATGTAAGCGAACGATGATGAAAATGGAAACAAAGTTTAAATACCTCGCTAATCGTGTTGATACCTTGCTCCAATACTTCCCAGAGCTTAGAGACGTTGGGAGCTCCCGGCATATTGACGGCCATTCCAACGATAGCAATGGCTTCCTGCCTGCCTTTCGATTGACGCAGGCATTTCGCGTCCAAGGCCGTAAGATCGAGTAGTTTTACGCGCTCTTTGCGTAAGACCCTTTCAAGACCGCGACAGAGACCCGTTCCAGGTCCGATGTTAAGCAGGCGCACAGACGCGTCATCGGGAAGGTCTTTGAGAACACCGGAAGTCACCAGGTCCCAGTTGACAGGTTGGGAAATAATCATATCTACAACGAGATCAACAAGTGACCCAGTCATATCCTTCTTCAATGCCTCGCCGGTGAATGTGGACCGAAAGGGAACATGGATATCTGCGATTTGCGGGAATTGAATGCCCCTTCGAACAACATCGGCGAGGATCTCATCTCGTGCTCCCGCCACATGAAGTGGCGCGTGGTACAAGGTATCGAGCGTCGTCTTATGCACAACAATATTAGTGGCTGACGAGTGTACTGTAACATAGTCCGAAAATGAGGAAAGCGTATCAGGACGGCCTGATATGGTGACGGAATTAGCATCCATCGTTGCTGTCACATAAAGAGGCAATGGTTCAGCGATAGTCTGCTTGAATGATCAGTAAACGGAGATGAAAAATAGTGCAAAGGATCTAACCTTTGCAAAATTTGAAATCGCCACCTCCGCATCTTGTTTGTTCAATCCAAGGAACACAAGACTCCAAGGAGAAGAGTGGACGGCTTCAGGGAACGAACCCGAAAGTGTCTTGCCACGGAAAATTTGGGCACGTACACCGATCCATACAGCCAGGCGATATGCCTCTACGGCTCTAGAGAGGAAAGAGACGCTGGAAAATGAAGTAGCAACGACGGTGGCGGGCAATACCCCTGATGAAAATCCGAGGACGCCGACAGCGTGGACAGAGTTGGATTTCAAAATGTCGCTGAACGGGGTGAGAGACCCATTAGAAGCAACGGAGGCGTCGATGTACGCTAAGTAGCGAAGCGTCTGTAGGAGGAAGAGTGTGGTACCAGAAATGACTGCATTATGAAGATACCGTTCGGTGGGTAGAGCAAGGATGGACTCCTTGGTCTGAAAGTCTGACAAGTCGATATTAAGTTGAGAGAGCTCTGTCAAGGAGAGCGTCTTCAATTCAGCATGGAGGGTCGCATGGCATGCAGCAAGGAGAACAGAGCCTGAAGGAGAAGAGGCATCGAGGAGTGCCTGCTGTCGAACCTGAGGAGAGTTGGCGGCAGCAGTGCCTTGACCACCAAAGACAGGAATGTCAATAGAAAAGGTGGTGGAGGCCATGTCTAAGGGCGTAATGGTGAAGCTTCCAGATGCGAGGACATAAGCTCTTTATTAGCTGAAATTTTAAAAAAGGAAACGAGGGGAGAACGGATACGTGCAAGTCCGACTGAAGGATTGAATCACCGAGTTGAGCTGTTACAGATAGACAGCCATCAGAGTGGGGCTGCATGAGTGTAACCTCGTTGATCCGTCCAGCTGAAGATATCCGTACCTCGCCATGTCAGGGTTGTGGGCCCGGTTGTTCCTTATTCGAACCTTGTGCCGGTAACAACACCTAAACCAACAGCTCCCTCCCTTCCACTACTGCCTACAAGTTTCACACAATATAATCTTCAGCCTTGAGTGAGAAAACCAGAGAATTCTCGTGCCAGAAGGCATCCCTTTCTTGAGATTCTGCGCGGCTCTGTGCATCGGAATTCGAACCCCACAAACATCTCCGACGGTACCTAGATGTATATAAGTATTTATCCGTGAATAACGCGCTAAAAACGTACTGGAAGCGTCGTAGAGACAAAATATACGCATGGCAGAGGCACGTTGTATGTTTGTCATGAAGGTCGTCGTTTTGGACTGGAGAAGAACGCGTATACTCTAAGAATTCCCACGCTATGCCAAAATAGATGGTTGCCTTTTTGGTGCACCTGTCGATCTTTCATCATTAACGACAGGCCAAGACAGTCTGGGTATTCCATGCCAATAGTTTTCACGGTACCAACACTGGAATTCCTCGAAATTTGATATCCGTCAATACATTTTCTGATGGCAGCACTATTATCCCTTGCTCATCGGGGTACACTGAGACGAATCCCGCTGTAGCCGCATGGATATTGGCGCACGAATGCGGGGGTGGATACGATGTTTTGATACATCACCGCCTTGAGCCCCGGATCGGTATACCCACCGCTATGTCCTTTTCGTCCCTTGCAGCTAGCCGAACTAGTCGCTTCATCGAACGGCCTTTCATAGTCGGAATTGATCACAACTGCCGCAGAGCCCCAGGCGTCGATTTCTGTAATCTAACTGACTAAAGCATTTCTGACCCTCTGAAGCGGATAAAGTGCCCATTCTGGTTAATTCTTGTATTTTGGCAGCTGCTACGCGATGCTAAACAGTGCCTTACATATCTTAATCTTTTATAACTTTATTCATGTAGGTGTCGATTGCAAATGACAGTCTCGGACTATTCTGCCGAAGAGTATGGAGGTAACTGTCCGTTCTTCATGCGCTTGGCAATGGATTCCAAATTCAAGTCCTTACTCCAGCAAGGACCACAAGCTAGGCCCTCGAACGTTTTGACTATCTCCGCCGAAAGGTGACCAAGTTTCTGTATTTTCTTACCTCTGAATTATCCTCAGAAGTCTTCCTACTGTGGTCACCTTTCTACCAAGTTTAACAGTTTAATGCCCCACCTCGCTCACCAGTTCAACTGATCGAAACAATCAATGAGCCTCCCAGTGACCGTGGCCTTGCCTCATAAAACAGAGTCAACGATGGTTTATTTATTTCCCCTGTTTTCTAATGCCGGCGATATGATTGGGCAGAAATAAGTACTTGTACGCAAGCCGCTTGGAATAACACCTTCCGCCGGTGGCGCATGATAAGCAGCTCTCTGAGCGCCTTTTGTATTAACAAAAAAGATGGCACCATTGCAGCTGCCTAGGCTGTGGCCTCCGACATCCCCGAGAGAAGTAATGAACCCTCCGAATTGTGCTATGCAGTCAGTGTCCTACTGTGATTCCTCTGTCATCACTACCTCCAAGCCACAGATGGTAAGCGCCACAATAATTCACATCAGCAAGCTAATTTTATACCAGCAACATCTCACCATACCAAGAGCTTAAGATTTATAGATAGTCAAAACAGGTAAGCATCGCAACCGGGTCAAACGTTTCTATTACTTAATCGATTCTATAGGGCTATGCATCATGCGAGGGCACCGTTATCACCATGCATTAAATATATTGTTTTCCATTGCGGGGGCAGCAACAACCTCGGGTTTCTCTGCTTTCTCCCAACCTAATATCATGCACATTGCCACTTTACCGGTGAAACGTTGCCCAATTGCAAAAACCGCGTATTCATACCTTGGAAAAATGTCGAATATTGCTGGCGGCTCGTTCGGCGGCATTCTGACGGCTCGATTGTCTGTGATCGCAAGAATGCATGATCTTCATACCGAAGATATCAGAATGGCAGACTGCGGGAATCTATCTAGGGGGTAAATAAGCAGCGACAACGATCTAGATGATGAACGAAACCCATTCAGTTGCTTCCCAGACACTGGGTAGCAGGCAGTACCTCATTCTATGCTAAACATATCATATCGGTGATATAGCGAACATCAGGAGAATGGCGTCTGGAATACAGAAGGGCTACGTTTCGACCACCCTCATTCTAGACGCTGAGAAGATTCTTATGACCAATACATCTGCTATCGGGCCGCGATGCCGAGACAAGCCGCGACTTCTTGAACTGTATGGACAATTCATTATACCAGCTCCTCTATAGCGAGTTGCCGCCGCCGCGTTATGGTAAAGAAACTCGAAATTTGGTATCTCTTAACTTCGCCGTGTTGCGTTTGATGCTTTGCCGACAGCTCGCCTTTGCGCTTTTGACAGTTGAATAACATGCAACCCATGCATGCTACTTAGGACCTTGTACTTAGCTCGTGTACGTATCCACTCTTGGAATCTCGCGACTTATGACTCGGAAACTTCAAGAAGATGGATTTTCTTTCTTCCAGAACTACTTCAAGCGCTACTGTACGTCGTATTGGGAATCGTGCTTGACATGATCGTACCTCTAGGTTTGATCTGACAGAAGTCGGAGAATCGCAGTCCCAAGTAGGCCTCCCGTCTTTCCATCTCCCCTGAGGGTCGGCTTCGCCGTTCAGATCGACTAAATATTACGCGCGGTAAACGATCCCCGCGAGTGGACGCTCATCTTATACTTTTCAGCATCCTTCCACACTGCAATTATACTCCAACCACATGCATTCACAAACCCAGCACCGCGTTAATGAAGTTCCCTTGGCCTAGAGAGAGGGGAGAACCTCAGAATGACACGAAATGCGGCGTTTTCCTGCATGTTCGAGTTATTTTTGGGACCGAACATATAGGAACATTGTTCTACATCTTCAGCCTTTGAAATCCCAATCATCTCATTGGTCGATACTTTGATGCTAACTTACTCCGTTCGATTTGCGCAGTCCGCTTGGGGGTTTAGTACGAACACGTGATGGGCGGCGAACCCTAGTGAGCCGTTCCAAGACCTTCGAATGTCCGGAATCGATCATCTGTACTGCAACAACAGCATCGTCATAGTATTCTTTCCCAATATGCACTACCTGCCTCCGCTTCTCCCGCTTCCTTGATGAGTTTAGTATCATACAACGGATGACATTTACGGAAAAGGCCGTCTAGTAGTAAGCAGGGGTTGTGACTTGCTGCACTCTTATAAAAGACATGGCGTTATTCTTCATTCCTCTATCTCATTTTTTTTCGGGATGGTTGGCCCCAGCCTATTTGTCCTCGGCGCGCTCCTCCCGTTGCTTTCTTGCGCCACCGTCACCGAGACGACCTTTGCGGCTTCTAATGGCGCTCCCATAGCTCAACCATATGCGTGGTCGCGGGCAGGTCCTAGTGGGCCACTGTTACTGCAAGGTCACTTTATTGATCGACGTGATGTCCCCTTCAGCTGACCAAAAATTTTCTGCCAGATTTCGCCTCCATCGATCTGCTCGCCCACTTCGACCGTGAACGCATTCCAGAGCGTGTCGTGAGTTTGCTTGTACGACGTTCTAACGCGATAGATTAACCCCATCTTAGGTCCACGCTAAGGGTGCAGGCGCACACGGGTACTTCGAGGTAACACACGACATGAGCAACGTCACGTCGAGCAAGTTTCTTTCAACCCCCGGAACGCGAGCCAACGTCACAGTACGTTTCTCCACCGTTGGCGGTGAAGTCGGCAGTGCAGACACCGCACGCGATCCCCGTGGATTTTCCACAAAGATCCGAACCGATGAAGGCAACTGGGATTGGGTATTCAATGATACACCTGTCTTCTTCATCAGGGATGGTGCCAAGTTCCCCCATTTTATCCACACACAGAAACGGAATCCTCAAACACATCTGAAAGATCCTGATATGTTTTGGGTGCGCTATTCTTTCCTATATTACTCCCGTTCTGACACAAGATCAGGATTATTTATCTCTAAACCCCGAGTCTATTCTTCAGGTCATGTATTTGTTCTCTGATCGCGGAACCCCGGATGGCTTCCACAATATGCACGGATATTCGGGGCATACCTATAAGTGGACGAAGTCGGATGGTACTTTTTACTATGTGAAGACGACGATCCTCAGGGACACCGGATTTAAGGTGAATGCAATGCGCCGGATAAGAGATTTCGCGTTTCAAACTCATCGATTTGTAGACCCTCGACAGAGTTACTGCTGCGTCTTTAGCGGGGACTAACCCTGATTACGGTACACAATTACTCTTTGAAGCGATTGAAGCTGGTGACTACCCCACATATACCGTATACATTGTAAGCAGTTCACTTTATACCTTTTCTGGTTTATTCAAATCTCCTCAGCAAACCATGACCCCCGAACAAGCCGAGGGATTCCGTTACAACATCCTCGACCTGACTAAGGTTTGGCCGCAGAACATATATCCCCTCCAGGAAGTCGGAAAGCTTGTTCTCAATAGGAATCCTGAGAACTACTTCGCAGAGATCGAACAGGTATTTAATTTCTCCACCATATGACCGAACGTTCGGATCCCGATCTATCTCTAGCTTTCCTTCGCGCCGTCGAATATGATCCCATACATTGAGCCGTCAGCAGACCCTGTCCTACAAGCACGCCTGTTCTCGTACCCAGACACAGCACGCCATCGTCTTGGGCCAAACTTCCAACAACTCCCCGTCAACTGCCCACTCTTCGCACCAGCGAATTTCCAGCGGGACGGATGGGGAACGATCTTCAATCAAGGCAGTAGACCTAACTACCAAAGCAGCGTACAGCCCTTGACGTACCAGGAGAACCCCGGATGGATCTATGGAGAAGGTTGTACGGGAGGACAGAGTTGCGATTATGAACGCAGGAGAAATCACGAGAATTTCATTGGCGCGGCATATCGTGATCTTAGTGAATTCAACGAACGTAAGTGTTTCGTCATGTTATGTCTCCCTCCCAGCGGCAGGCTCGTGTTATTGACTTCTCGTTTCTGTTAAATAGTTGATTTGGAGCAGCCTCGGGGTCTCTGGGCATACATCTGGAATGATACGCAACGTGCTGCTACTGTTGGGAACCTCGCAGCACACATGGCCAATATTAAGAACGTTACGATAGCGAACCGACAACGTTCGTGTGCTATTTCCACTATCTCTCCCGTCATCCTGACACTCCGCTAGTTTCCCTTTTCACTGCCGTTAATAAGACATTTGGAGATGTAGGTGTTTGTTTGGTTCGCGAAGGCTTTGAAGTACTCATCATTTGTTCTTGTATAGAGTGTCGCAAGTGCCCTTGGCCTTCCTTTTGTGGACCCTTTGGTGGTCAAGAACATTTCCGAAACCGTAAAATTCAGAGCCTATATTGGGTATTCCGTCAATATGACGGCAACAGAAGGGACCTCCAGCCTCCAGGAGATATCATATGATGACTATTACAGGGACTGATGTGAATACCTTTGAGGACTTGGAGAAAAAGTGTTTCGCGTTATTATAAGCGCGGACGTTTGATAGTTAATTCTTATGTTTTCAACGCGGACCGATAGGGCCGGGTACGGCGTTCTCCGAATTTGGACTTTTGTTTTGTTCGTTCCTTCTAGCTAGCCACTTAATATACGCTTTTATCGCCTTTAAACCATTCGGAATGCGCATCAACTTGTCAACTGGGATAACTGTGGAGGCTGAGCTGACATCGCCGTCAGATGCCGGTCAGAACCACGGCGATGGTGGAAATAATCTGGCGGTATTCCTCCATCCATGGCCGTGGTTGGGAGGCCGTATGCAGGATCCGTATGTTGCTTTTCAGACTAACGAATTTAGGCTAACTTCCTTAGGAAGAGTTTTATCTTTGTTGATGGACGTCTTTGAAGTACATAGGTCTCATTACTATCTTCTGCGCTATAACTCTCGAGGAGTAGGCAAGTCTTCAGGCTGGCCTTCGTTGACCGGTCTGAGTGAAGGAGAGGACCTAAGAGCGCTTGTACATTGGGCGCTTGGAACTATTGGG
This sequence comes from Desarmillaria ectypa, assembly GCA_030407005.1. Lineage (NCBI taxonomy): Eukaryota > Fungi > Basidiomycota > Agaricomycetes > Agaricales > Physalacriaceae > Desarmillaria > Desarmillaria ectypa. Next base: position 3,111,200 of record JAUDYN010000002.1, on the reverse strand, counting down.
AACATCAAATCCCTCGTCATTGTGGTATGAGCGCTAATCTGAACTACGTTTCTACAGAGCTGAAATTTATCATAGGGCTATTCTCATGGCTCGCTCATTGCCTCTCTGCATTCCACGCTACCCTCAACGTCAATTAAAGTCTCTCACATCCTTTTGTCTTATCCACTCGGGCCCAGAGGGTGGCTGACAGCTTTCCGTTCCAGTACATATGATTCAGCCTTGAAGGATCTTCTCTCCAGTCCAGAAGCTCATGTACTTGTTGTATTCGGGGATCAAGACGACTTTACCAGTGTCTCAAAGTACGAGCGCTGGACTGAGGAATTGCGAACGTTAACCGGAACCGACGCCAAGCGTTTAGAGATTGTTCGCGTCAATGGTGCCTCGCATTTCTGGAGAGACCGGGAAGAACGTGTCCTTACTGCTGCGGTGGAGCGATGGTTGCAAGGGCGACAGTAAATTTCATAAGTTTGATCAGGTCGGGATCTGAATCCTATCCATGGCTGCTTACCAGCAAGTAAATGCGCCAGTATGGCGGCTATACAAGTAAAAGACTTACAAGTATTCTCTTACTATATCTTACAAGTATTGTCTGTGAGCCCTGTCTTCAGTGTTATCGGGTGATGAAGCTGAAGATGATTTTGATTACTTATTTGAAAATCATCAGAACTAGAACTAAACCTAGATATCGAATGATGAGCCCGTTTACATTCATCGTCTGAAAGCCTACTTGCGGTTCTTCGAAAGGTGGCTTCAGTTTCTGTTCAAACTCTGAGTAGTAATATATTTCCATCATTATATCCCACACTTTTAGAATGCATGTAGGTCTTCAAGCTATCACAAACATGAAATGGACCGGACGCTATTTATAGTACAAGATTAATGCCGTCATAACCACCGGCCTGTTCCGGCGATATCGCGGATAAACCTGACTACCACGATCAGTCGCGAAGCGACGTCGTTACGTGCAATTCCATCCGTATACCATCAGTTCCTTTTCGTTTTTCTTTTTCTAAACGTCACGACCTTTCCTCTTGACCGTCTTGTGCTTGCCAGGACTCTCAGAGGATTTTATTTTAATTTTATTCAGGTCGTTCACCTCCAGTCGGCTTCAGTCCGTCCACTCATTATTCGTCGTTCTTTCCACCTAATCCGACATCGAAATCCCTTCTATCATGCCAGCAATTGTTGTTCGAGATGAAAATTCTGAGGCGATGTCGAGTTCGTCTTCCCTTCGTCCAATTTATATTGCTGGGTTTGTTGTGGTTGGTGTTCTACTGCTTGGCGTAGCTCTGTGGCTCCCCATTAGAAGAAATCGACGACGGGCCCAAGCAAAGAGGGAAGAGAACCTTGGGGCTGCGTTCTTATCTGTCAAAGGACTCTTCAGAGACGGAGACGTCCACACTGAAAAGGCCCCCCTTCCCGAGTCGGTCTTCAGTCCCTTATCTTTTGTTGAAATTATGCTTATGTATTCTCGATTAGAAACCCACAAGCCATTCAAAGCTCTACGTTCTCTCGCGAACAGCTCACTCGTTCTGTAATCTTACCGGACAAAGTGTTGACATCCAAGCGTCCTGCTGCAGCACAGGAGACCACTCAAGATATCCTTGAATTCCACCGACAGTCGGCCAATTTCCCGCGCCCTTTCTCCTCTAAACCCTTTGCGTTTGCTTTGACAGCAGCCCCCAATCCCCGCGGCTCTGTCGTCCAATTAAACCGTTCATCAATGATCCGAAACTCCTTCATGAGCACTGCTAGCACCGTCAGCCGCTTTTCGGTTACATCTTCCAGCTCTTCAGTCGATTCATCCCCTACCACCGGTACAACTCGTAAAATTCGCCAGCTATTCAACCCCATTCTCCCCGATGAACTAGTCACTGCTCTCGGCGAGCGGCTCACAGTCGTACAGTCGTTCGACGACGGCTGGTGTGTCGTTGGGAGGGAGAGTACCTTGAATTTCAATAACACTAAATCCCTCTTCAAATCTCCGAGCGCTCAAGCGGAGCCTAACGTGGAGCTTGGTGTTGTTCCTGCGTGGTGCTTCCTCAAGCCTGTCAAGGGCCTGAAAGCTGAGCGACCTGTCCGAAGCACCAGTCTTGGGATAACTGTGCAGATGGAGGGTCCAGCGTTCTCTTCTCGAGAAGAGATCATTTCTTGGTCTAATTTCTAAGCTCTTTCATATCTATCTATCCTTAATCTAACTTGAAGTACGTACTTCGTCTCTTCGGATTAAGCCCCCCCTCTTCCGATCGCTTGCTACTCATTCCCGGTGCACAACCTCTCTTGCTGGTATCGAAGCGGTTGTGCTCGTACATACCCAACCGTATTGTTGAAATCGTGCTTGTTATTTTTCTTATTCTTCTATTCTGTCAGTGGCAGTCGATTACTTTGCTCGAGAGTTTTTTTGTATCCGATTTGTTGTAGCTCTAGTAGTGTCCGCATCGAGCATGGGAGTTCAAATGTTCACCTATGCTACGTTCATGTCATTTTCACACTTGGAGCATTCAATTAGAACATGGCATAAAAGTGCAGCGTATGCACTGGAAGTGTAAAACACGAAAAGTCGGTAATCGCTGCCCCCGATGCGTTTCCCGTAGACCCCCTGGTCTTTTAAGCTGTTTTGAAGATTAGCACTAGCGTGCATGCTAATCTTGAAATATGAGAGCCCGCGGAAGCCTCCACTAGTCTTCTGAAGTTCGGACGGTTTCATGTATTTCATCGTGACTCATCGGGAACAGTATCTAGCACCCTACATCATCTTGGTAAATACTTCCAGTTCCAAAAGGTTCACTCAGCTGAGACCGAGTCGGCCTTGAAACTCAGCAGTAGCCACTGTAAAATACCGAGTCTCGGACACACAGTGGGGACGGGGAAGCACTGGTTGGTCCGGACATGATATATGTTTGTCATTCTAAGAAGGTTGAGTCAGAGCTGATTTCATTCTCCGGTCATGATTTCGTTCTAGACAGTTTTGGAGGCGTTCGCAAGCCAAATTCACTGACCTGCTAGTTCGTTTTAGATCTGACCTAATGGAGGGTCTTTTGTCGACTGTATGAGGTATCAGGTTAGAAGCAGACAACCACCGATAGCAAAGTACTTGGCTCCAAGCATCGCAAGGTACAGAAGGCGATTATGGCCGTGTCTTCTTCCATGCCTGATCTCCGAGTCTTGACTATTCCAGTGAACGATTAGACGGAGACGGGTGACCTACTGACTATTAGCTACGGCTATAGCCCGGGGCTTCTTGCCATTGCTATTCCTTGGCTACCGTCTGATATGGTTAAGGGTGAGTACATTTTCATCGAGGACTGAATTATGAACGTCATTTGGGAATCTCGATGACATAAAGTGGTTAGTTCGAGGTTGTGCTGGAAGACACCATTGGAAATCACTGTGGTAATCGTGATATTGGAGTCGCTGATACAATTGCGTCTACAGAACGATTGTCGATGTTCCTACACTTGTTGAAAGCCGAGAGAATGAATGGTACAAAGCTAATAAGAAAGAGTTTCCACGATAGCATCAAAAACACGGAGCGCATCAGGGATATGGAACTTCTCATACTGAAATGCCACGGGAGTGCTGTTGGTGTAACATGGTGTCAACACTTGATATAAAAGAGTAGAGGGTGCTACTCACTCCCATCCCGTAACTCGTTTGATAGGTGCGTCGAGCTTTAGGAAGCATCGTTGCTGTACTTGGGCACAGATTTCCGCGCCGACACCTCCAGTCATCCCTGCTTCATGCACCACTACCAGTCTCCCTGTGCGATTCACGCTCTCGACTACCGTCTCAATATCCCAGGGGAGTATTGTCCGCAAATCAATGAGCTCCACCTGAGCTTTGCGCAACGCGACAGGAGCATGCTCCTCCATCTTTGGTGTTGGCGATGCGAGCATATGCATCGCGGCCTCGCAGTGATACACTGGGGTACCCCACGTCAACAATGTCAAATCCGAACCGGGAATAAGCGTTTCAGCGCGTCCAATAGGAAGTGTGAAGTCGTCCGTAGGCACTTGTTCGATGGCAGAACGATAGAGAATCTTAGGCTCCATGAAGATGACAGGGTTAGGGTCGCGGATAGCACTGAGAAGAAGACCTTTGGCTTGGATTGGAGAGCGAGGGATGACGAGTTTGAGACCGGCAGCACCCATAAAGAAGCCTTCGGGAGACTGAGAATGATAGAGTCCTCCATGGCCAACCGCCATGGTAGGTGCACGGACAGTGAGCCCACCTACGTTATATGACCCACCAGAACGATAGCGGATCTTGGCAGCCTCATTCACGAGCTGATCAAATGCAGGGTATATGTAGTCGGCAAACTGGATCTCCGCAATAGCGGTATGGCCCATCAAGGCCATGCCTATACCGAATCCTACGATGCCTTGTTCAGTCAAGGGGGTATTGAAGACTCGTTCACGACCAAATTCTTCTGCTAGACCCTGAAGACCTCAATGGAAATGGGTAAGGAGAAGTAGTGCTGTCGCAACGAACTCACCATTGTGCATCTGAACACACCACCAAAAGCGACGTCTTCACCGAACACAACAGTGTGGTCATCCTTTGACATGGCTATGCTAGACGTCGGTCGGTAGGGGCTCTCTACAAGACAAGATTCTCGTACCTCATCGCGTCCCGGACAGCCTGGTATAAATTCATCTTGCGCGTCTCTCTGCCACCTATGGTGTTTCGCAAAGGTCCAAAGCCATCTTCGTCGGTCCACACGAGCCCAGGGGTACGAATCGCCAAATCTCGCGTAGGCCGGAGCAGTGATGATGTGGCTATTGAAGGTAGATGCCCGCCAGCAGGAGGGGGTTCTACTACAGCTTCAGCGGAATAACGTCGACAGAGTCGTCTACGTCGTGATAGGCAGCGAGCTAAGGCATTGACCCTGGAGTTGGTAAGCATGAGAGTTGATGATGACGAGAATGAAGAAGATCCGAGCCTGGTATTGTCATCAGGTGTGATAGCAAATATGTCCCTTGCTATTTGATCGACTTTGCCTGAAGACCAACGTGCCTCCCAGCTCGTGGCCGTCATCGACATCGATGGAGAGTGAATCGACCTTCGTCGCTCCCGAGGGCGTGTACTCCATCATTGAGGAACACAAGCCTTTCTTCCTGGTCGCTCACGTTAATCCCCCGGCTTCTCCATTTCCCACCCGCGTATCTACTATTATTGTCCGTTATCCTACTGCCAAGCACGGCAGCGGTGCGCCCGGATTTGCTCAGCTACTCAGTGTTGGGAACAAGGACAAGGACACGAGGAATGTGAAGGACAAGGGCCGAGAGGACGGTCACAGCCAATCAAGCAGTGATACTGGGGACGACAACGGATCACCTCCGCTGGGAGGTGCAGACTTACCTGTGAACCCAACGATACTCCAAGAGCACCATGCCCTGTTCTCCCACTCGGGACCGGCTAAGAAGAAGCATGTCGGAAGGCCAAAACACAACATCCGGACAACCTCCTCGACATTCATTACTCGTGCAGACGTTCCCAAGGCACTACAGTCCAAGCAGAACGACACGACATTTCTCTTCTATAATACTGGGAAGAGCTTTCTGTGGGTAGAGACTGGATCCAAGAGCAAGGCGCGTGGCTGGCTGCCATTCACCTGTCCTGCCTTTCATTGACGTTATACCCTTCGGATTTTCTCTAGGAACCACTGGCGAGAGTAACGTTCTCCGCCTTTCCCACTTGTCATGATGTAAACACTTTGACAGCTTCGCCCGAGTGTCTCGACGTGATTATTGGCTTTAGCACCGGCGACCTTATATGGTTGGGTAAATTATCCATATCTCTCTGCCAACTATATATTAACTATCATCGCCTAGATCCCATTTCGTCCAGATATTCTCGTCTCAATAAACAGGTATTTTTTGGTGCAATCAGTATCTTTCAACACATTTACCTCCATTTCACAGGGTTGTATATCAAACTCCCCTTGCACCGCTGTCCGATGGGTACCATCTTCATCTACGCTGTTTCTCGTATCACATGCAGACGGCACAATCGTTGTCTACGATAGGGAACGAGACGATGGGACTTTCAAGCCCCAAGAGCCTATAGCACAGAGTTGTTCCTCGGGATCAGGGTCGCCACCTTCGTCGGACGATAGCACTTCGCAGAAAGATTGGGATCCTATGGATAACATATTTGTGACCATACCACCCTGGCATCCAGTGACCGGGGGGGGCGGGTTGAAAAACGAGAGGGAGAGGGAGAAGGCGGTCAAGAACCCTGTGAGCCATTGGAAGGTATCTAGAAAGAGCGTCGTGGGCACGTTGTTTTGTTTACCATTCAAAGTTTCCTATAACATATCCCATATAGACTTTGCTTTCTCTCCTGACGTCAAGTATGTGGGTGCCATCTCAGAAGACGGGTGTTTGAGGGTAATCGATGCATTGGCTGAACAGTAAGTGACAAATACTGATGTATTGATGGGGAATAATTCTTGTCAGACTAGTTGACTGCTATGCGTCCTACTTTGGTGCGCTAACATGCATTGCGTGGTCTCCGGACGGCAGGTTCATTTTGGTAAGTGATGAGGTTCCTTCGAACTGTCGGAATCTCATTCTGCTGCAGACGGGCGGTCAAGATGACCTGTTGACTATATTCTCACCTTGGGAACAGCGTGTAATTGCGCGATGTCAAGGTCACTCGTCGTTTGTAACTGCTGTTGCATTCGACGACCTGCGTTGTGACGGACGGACATACCGATTCGGCAGTGTGGGCGAAGACAACAAACTCATCTTGTGGGATTTTTCGAGTGGCGCCCTTCATCGACCCAAATTCCAGGCAACCCATCATCAGCGGGTATCAGTGTCATCTACCATTTCACTTGGTTTCAAACGCGATAGATCCGTGTTGTATCTACCCTCGCCTACCGAGGATAAACCTTATCCTCGTTACCATCCTGCACCCTCGCGGAATGAGATCGCTGTCGTACAGCCTGTCCTGGTTTGTGAGTCTGTTTCTGGCATTGTCCTTGCCCTGACGCTCGCCGCTAGGTGAAACAGGTCGAAGGCGAACTCTTAGCGGACGTGGCATTTCTTCCGAGATCGTTAATGACGGCGACAAAATCTGGCCATGTCAAGCTTTGGATACGGCCACTTGCACTGCGGCCACGGCATTTGAAACCTCACCGCACACGTACGATATCTATGGATGTGGATTAAGAAGTTTAAAAACTGGTGTACCAATGACTAACTTATTCCTGTTTTTGTTGGACATTATATAAAAGGACTCTGATGTGTTACATTATACCACTTCTCATTCAGAGGGAGGATAGAGCAACATGTGATACAAGATGAACATTTACTGCTGCAGTTCGACCAACCACCGGGTAACATGCCCTACATCCAACAAGGCCGCCTCCCAGCACATGAGGAATCGTCGCTCTCTCCACATATCCAACCCATATTGGTCTATGAATGCGATCCTCTCTGCTCTGTCCTCTACTAATCTGTCCGCCGAGTTATTTAGGGCCTTTGCGTATCTATCTGAGATATTGACAACAGATTTGATCCTAGCCGGCGCACAAATAGAGATGATATCAATGAGAGAGACGAGGAGTGGCGTAGAAGTACGCAAGGGAAGGGAACATAGAATGAATTCCTTGCTCATCCAGGCTATCTGAGGCGAAACGGCTGTGAATTCGATCGTTGCCGTTCTTCCGGCAGTGAGAGACTTGATGAACGAAGCAATAGATGACTCCGTTTGGGAGCGAGGGATTACATTGAGGTGAAGCGTTGAGGGGTCTTCGGACAACAAGAGCAAAGGAGGTGCTTTATTACCAAGTTCAAGTCAAAATGAGCGCATATAGCCAGATATTGGTCACCTTTCGACGCCTATAGCCAATCAGTCTATAAAACAAATACCGAAATTGACGATGCCTACTACGAAGCAGATAAAACGTCCCTTCAAGAGCCACGCCATCGTTTTGGTCGTCCAGACCGATTCAACGTCCAGACCGATTGTCCATCCGTACACCTTCAAGCGGTCACGGAACATGTCCGAGAGATCCGCTCTAGGATTACGCATTTCAATAGCTCCAGTCTTGACTTTCTCAATCAGAGCACTCAGAGAGAGTTCTAGTCGCCGGTCCTTCCAGTTGACTGTGTATTTGATTGACTGTGAGCGGTTACGCGTAGGAATGACAACGGTCGACAGAGCTTGAAGGTAAACATTTCCCTTGGGCTTGTACGCTCGCTTTGATGCGGAGGATATCGTGACGAAAAGCAGAAGGCAAAGTACAACCAGGAGAGAAAGAAGAGCATATCGATTCTCGAAGCAATACTGGGTGGAGAAGACGCACAGAAGAGAATTTGCGGGGAGAAATTCGTGAAATTTCAAGTATTCATATTGATGAGATGAGATGAGCCCATAAATCGCGTCCGTTGATAGCAGGCCTGAGCAAAAGGTCAGCATGGTGGTTGGAAAGAGGAAAACGGAGAATACCGAGCTCCTTAGGAGGGACTCTTATTGGCAAATGATGCCTGGTGAGAAGGACAAAATGCGCTTCGTGCTTCTCATGCACAAGGCACAGGTTATGGCTATGCTTTAACCGTGGTGATCCTTAGAAAAAGTGACAGAGGTGAGACGAAGAAATAAATATTGTGTCCCGTAGATCTACCACTCCGGGAAAGCGTAGATCAGAGATGCAAAGCAAACAAGGCTTCAAAGGTGTATGGTGGTGGTCAGAAGGCATCATAGAGTTTCCATTGACTTGACAAGTTTTCGTATAATACTGACGGTCCAATACAGATTCATGTAAGGATACAATGGTGAGTAATGAGTAATGTATATCGATCCGATTTATTGGTACAAATGATCGCGCGCATAACCCTTGACAAGTGGAAAGATACATTTAGCACACTGTGCAGACCTTTGAAGGTAGAGGCGGGAAGTCGTCGAGTGTGAAGCTAGGATATGTAGGAGTAGTAGTTTCGAAGATAGTTTTCAGTGTGGAAATGCTTCCACAACGAGAACGTTGCGTGCAGAACGATTTCATACTATTGACGGAAAAGGCAGACGCGTTGGAACGGAACGAATAAATTGATCTTTGCTCGGCATCGCGTGGATCAGGTTTCCAATCCTTTAAGATATACATGATTCAGCAACGCAAAACACCGGACATTCAAAGGCAATAGAACTCACCACTAGCTCGTCGTACATCTCTTGTTTCAAATATTTGTTCTCCTCCGTGTCACGCTCCCATAAAGCCCGCTGGTTGAAACAGTGTTGGGCCAGCCTGTCATACTCGGCCCTGGAAAGTCGACGACTTTTACCATCACGAGACGTATAAGGCCTCATAGGCTGCTCCGTGTATATCATAAAAGAGATCGCCCACTGCCGGGGATTGCACCAGGCTGGTTCCGTCTTCAACGCATCCATGTCCATGTCGGGAGGAAGCTGTGGATTTGGTTTGATGGGAACGACAAATCGCTGGAGCAACTTTCCAAGACGTTCGTACTGACCACCAGAAGATGCAAACGTGGCCATGAGACAGATCAAATAGCCCTTCTTCGGATTTCGACGAGATGAAAGGTCAGAAGTGGCATCCATGATAATGCACGGTCTTTCTTTCCCAGAAGAAACGGGTATGACTTCGCCATCCCGGGTAGTCAGTGAGGAGCCTTCTCTGGTTTCCAGTGGTACGGGTACGCCATTCAAAGCAGCACACAGCGGCGTAAATATGGATTCCTTGACGACGCAAATTTGACCAGGCTTGAAGATTGAGGGTGCCGTTCGGGTCCTATCGCGCCGAGGTTTTAGCACACTGGCCAGCCAGACGGAACTGCGGTCTTCGGGGAGTACAGAACAAGGCATTGAAGAAAAAGAGAGAGGAGGCACCAGGCCTAGTATACTTATACTGCAAGTGAGTGTAAGAGCGCTCAACGTCGAGTACAACGCAAGAATGGGTCCTATCAATACATGTCTTCGATTTTATATGAGATGCTGCCACCGCAATTTCGCGTTGGTCACAGATAGACAAGAGTTCCTTTGTTTTGACACGAGAAACTTGGAAGAGAACATAACCAGAATTAAGACCAGTTGAAAGTAATAAAGAAATCAAATTCATCAATGTAATTTACGGATCATTTTCTCACGCTATTGCTTTCCTTTGTCCTCCTTTTGTCTCGATTGTCTTTCCTGTGCCACCCTGGAGACGGTATAAAATGCTGGATCTAGCCGCCACCACCGGTCCCCTCCCCTTCGCGCCCACTCTCACCCTCGTTGCTCTCTGGCAAAGGCTTTCTATTCACCGATATGCAGTCTCGAGTCGTCCCACCGTTGCGTCATTATTTTGCTTTTTCTATCGATGTCGCTGCAACACTGGAGTTGTACTGTGACGGAGGCGACGACCTTATGCGGAAAAAACTGGATGGTTTGCAAGATAGGATGTACGCGGGCCATTGCTTGTTGGTGCGTCTTTTCGCTGTTTGCTTCAATCTTACCGAATAAAGAGTCGCTTTTTAGGTTGAGAGGCGGGCTGATGGGGATAATAAATACCATGTTATCGACATTCGGCCAGTGCAACAGGGCCTCACAAAGCCTCACCCTCGGAAATCCCAGCACGCGCGTCCTGCCATGTGTGTTCCTATCTTGCCTGAAACGGCCCATCCTAGGTCAAGGGAGCCTCTGGAACTATCGAGGGCATTGCCCTGGGATAATTGCTATCATCCTACCTGTTACGACGTTTGCGCACGGGTACCAACTGAATGGCGGGACTATTCTCAGTCACCATATGTGAAGTTTTCTTCTCCGCTTGTCAAAGCCATACAGGAGGATACACGCTATGACCAACTCCTCCGAGCTGGAATAGATGACGACCAAGCCCTTCGGATTCTCGACGGTCAGCAAGACGCCCCAGACATAGATGTTCCGGACGACGCGTCGGAGACCGATAGTCACACCTGCAGGACGTTTATGGCTAAGATAACAGGCTCCGATAATCCTGAGGAAGATGACATCTTCGTGCCTGTTTTGCGTATCGACCACGTCTTGTCAAACGTTCCTGAGATATCTGATCCGTCGCGGCTACACGGAGACCTGAATCTCTTTCAAGAGTAAGCGACCATCTCCAATTGCTGCGATTATTCTCCTGATCTTACTTTTGTTTTCAGAATCGTGCAGGAGTATCAGCTTGCACGGTATGGATCGATACTTTTCGAGCCGCCAGAGGCTCCGCCGGTTGACCACACGCCTCTTCCGGACAACTTCTCAATGGTGTATAGTATAATGTCAGCGGCTTCTGGAACATCTACGGAAGACCTAGGATCTCATCCTTCGGACTCGCATGAACTTGATTCGTCGCCGTTCGACTCAGAGGAGCTTCTGCCGGCGACAGAGCCTATTCGAAAAGGTGAGTCTTTACAGGCTTAGAGTGGGGTTTCCATTGATTTTTGCTTTCTAGGAAAATGGAGAGTCAAGTCACTTGCGAAGCGAGCACTCATCAATCTCGTTGAGTTTGTTAAGAGACCTAAGTTCTCTGCCAAGTTATCATGATGTAGTCTGCAGGATAGACCACAAAATCATCCCCACCTTCGTTTTCGTATGTGTCGCACACTCCTTTGCCATGGATAATTAAGCCCTCTCCTTACCTTCATCTGTCGACAATACGTCTGGAGCGTCACTGTCAGCCCAATGCTGGACTTGAGGTTTGGTACAACTAAACAGGTAAACAAGTCAAAGAGCGAAGCGGGTGCTCGGGTCCATGAAACCACGAAACTAATACAATGGTAGTATGTCCAAGAGATCGTCTCTAGGATTACGCATTTCGATAGCTCCAGCCTTCACCTCCTCGACTAGAGCAGTCAGAGAGCGTTGTCTTCGCTGGCCCTTCCCGTTTTGATTGACTGTGAGCGGTCATGCGTGGAATGACGACGTTCGGGAGAGCTTGAAGGTAAACATTTCCCTTTGGGCTTCCGTGCTTTCATGCAGAGGATATCATGACGAAGAGCAGAAAAATGTATGAGCAGGAGAGGAAGAACATATCGATTCTCGAAGCAATATTGGGAGTAATTAATGAAATTTTGAAGTTTCAGATATTCGTATTGATGATATGATATGAGCCATAAATCGCGTCGGTTGACAACAAGTCTAAGCGAAAGGCCAGCATAGTGGTCGGAAAGAGAGAAACGGAGAATACCAAGCTCAAACATATTTATATAAATAATATTTGGTGAGACGCAGAGTGCGTCTCGTGCGGTCGATGGGTACCCGGAGATGGGTCCACTTTAACGGTGGTAATTTTCAGACAAAGTGACAGGTGAGATGAAGAAAATAAATATTGAGATCCGTAGATCTACCACTCCGGGAAAGCGTGTCATCCTTGTGCAGGGGCCATGCTAATCTTCTCTGTATCGTTCCAATTTTTTCGTATGTCACCCCGAAGGGGACAATAGTGCATGGTTTCATTGGAAGGTCGCTTTAGAAGTTTTGTATTTACGTCGGGTTACTGGCCAACGACCATGTGGCATGGGCACTGGCAACAACCGGTTCAAACCGCCAAAGCTATGCGATAGCGCTCGACAAGATACATATATTCTTTGAGCAGCCAACAGAGGAGTATTACACGCATGTGAGACGGAGGGAGCCGCTCGAATGGATGAGTGATGCATGCTGCAATGTCTAAGCTTATCTGCCGGTCACAGACTTAGAGAATGCTGTAGGATAATTCCAATCCTTCAGTACGATATTCCTCCAGCTTAGACAAGGCTAATGTGCGTCCGAGTTCCTCCACTTCTTTGTCATCTTCGATATTCAATAATCGACAGAGTCTGATCGTTCGAAGACGCTGGACAGAAAGGATTTTGCACGTCCAACGCGACTCCACCATTTTCACGAAAAGATGGACATGAAACTGCATTTCGCTACTGATATGCAGGGTATGCAGCCTTGGTAGGAGCACGTTATCCGCGTCCACTATCACTAGAGGGGTAGGGATGTCGTCTGTCAAGGCCGTAGGATCCACGTCAAGGAGCTCAACTTCTTGGAGGGTGGATGAGGCACTGCGAAAGATGCGGAGAAGATCCTTTTCGTTTATATTACCGTGGGTGAAGTGAAATGCAGTCAGAGGCGACTGCGATCGACATATTGCCCCTCCCCCCCCCCGAACAGCTGTAAAGGTCTGCACAGTATCGCACACTTGTCCCTCATCTACACAACAGTGCACTCCGAGACTAGACAAGCGAAGCAATGTGAGGACATTAAGAAGCCTAGCAATAACAGAACTGGGATGGTATGTGTATGCCCACGAGCTTAAGGTCAATGTTTGAAGCTTTAAAAAAGATCGTGAAAGGTCTTCAACCTCGAATGCCTCCGACGATGCTTCAGCTTCACATCTCAAATCACAAGCTTCTAAAATTTCCGCCTCTGACAAAAGCCGGAGGATATTAAAAGTCGAAAGTCCGGGATTTCGATGAGAGTGGAGGACGTGGTCAGTGGAATAATGAGTGATCTGATGGTAGGGTAAATCGAGAGTAAAGACGACGTCTCCTATATCCACGGTATCAAGAGCATTTAAGAGTGGCGTGTCTCCAATTCGCCATTCGTGGAGAGTAGAGTAAGTTGTCGGAGGATAGGCAGGCAAAGTTGTAGAGTTGTCACAGAAGTGAACATCGCAGTGGGTAGATAGAGATAGAGAGATTGTATTCGATTTTGCATGGAGAACAAGAGCGTGGAAAGCCGAGGCGGCAAAGACCTGGAAGACGTCAACGTCCATGGCAAGATCCTGAGCATATCAAGGTTGATAATGAATGACATCGCGTTTGTGCAACCTAGCGCGCTAGTTTCCGGACGTAGCGAAAGTTATGAGGCGAAAAATTGTCGTCACTGAGGGATATATTAATGCTCGACCAAAGCTCGGAGAAGTCAAGGACGGCGCCGGGCCATGTTTTGCATACGAGCTCAATTGACCACAACGCGCTCTCACTAGGGCAAAAATTCCACCAGTGTGTATCTCTTTGGGATCGCGTTCGCGGAATAGGGAAGATGATCGTACTGAGAAATATTTTGAACAAGATCTCTGGGGGTAGGCGACGGACTGAAGAGAGAAGGCATTTGCGTTCTGCTATGCGGGCTACCATCTTTCCACGTTCACTGTCAAGGTCTTCCAATTCAGCACCAATCAAGTATATAAATCTACAAAAGAGATGAGCGCTAGTATCTGAGTCGGAATCACCATCGTCAAACGGTACTCGCCAGCAAGACACAGTACCTGTTTGTAAACTTTACTATGAACACGAGGATAAAGTGAGGAGCAAGATTCGACCAGTTTGGACACAAGTGTTTTGCGTCTAGGTAATGTCTTGCTGTGATACTTATGAGTGCAATGTCTTGGAGGCGTGGTGTTCTGCTACACCCATGTGATAGAAGCGGTCCTGTAGGAACTGACTTGAGGAACAGTCGTCACGAAACAAGTTTGAGAACAGTTGATCCAATGGCTAGTGACCGGGGCCGGTGCACTCCCGACTATTTAGTTAGCCTGTCGGAGATTTGAACCGTTGGGGCATTCAACAAGTTGACAACAGCACGAATGCCTTCTGGAAGAATAATTTGAAGCATTCCAGTGCCGTTTCATGGAATTAATTGCGGCGACTGTCAATAAAATAGGCTGCGGAGATACTTGACAAAGTGCGCTGGTGGAGTAACGGGGCACAGCGTCTGAGGCCGTTACGCTGGACAGAGCTAGCTCAAGAGTCTAAAATCAAATAATGTTACAGGACGAGAACTTACAAACAAATAAGATAGATTTGAGAAATGAGATTTGTCATCACTCTATCACCTTGCCGTCGCCTTGCGGCACCTCAGGATGATGAGCAGCAACAGTATCATCCAACCCCTTTGCATCCTTTCTGAGCTCCTCCTCCTCGAGCGCGACGGTATCTTGCAGCTCTTCTTCCTCCTGCTCTTCTTCCTCTATGATTTCTTCTTCTTCGGCTATTTCCTCTTCCTCCTCTTCTACCGCCTCTTGGTCTACGTCCATAGCTATGGGTCCCGTCGATATTGATTCGAAAGGGGGAGGTCCTAACGGTGTAGACGTGAATGGCGTAGAAGATTTCTCCTTGCCTTTGATTTTGATAGTAGGCATGGTTGGCGCAGGAGCAGAGACGGACCCCACTAGCTTGGTGCCTGGTGTAGTGCGGAGAACCGGAGCGGCAGAGGATGTAGCCCGCTTGGTCTTGTCAGTTTTGCTGAGCTCACGATATACTAAGATTTCAGCATTATGAGAACGATGAGGGTGACATGACACGATAGAAGCATACCTTGCAGTTCCTCCTGAAGATTCTGTACTAAATCTCCCAGCTCCATTACTTCGAGGGCACGGAGAACGTCTGTTGCGCTAATACTCTTGTGTTGCTTCGATAGAGCAACGTCATGAGCACTACAAAAGATGAGATACGAGAAAACGCGTGAGAATTAGTGTACTTGCGTAGCAGCTACGAATGCAAGTCCCAGTCAGGACGCGTCGTTGTACCGTGTCAGGCTAACGTACCGAGATAGTTGATGAATACCGTCGACCCTTTCACAAGCGACAAAATAGTTTCCTTTTGAAGCTTTGCATTTTCGGGAATCTATCGAGAAGAAATTCTCTGAGCGAAGAGATAAGTGAAAGTGGGTGACCAGACAAACCGCCGACCGCGCAATTTTGGTTATCAAACTCTTAGGCAATTCAAAGTTCTCGATACCGTCAGAAACGGCGTCCTGTTGGGCTTTAGCGGTGATGGACCCGGTGTTTGTTTCTTTGCGTGGCATGGTGAAGGATCGGGGCAAAAAGTAAAAACGGGAGAACAAGCTCTTGTTCAAGGAAAGTCTTTTTTAGTGGATATATTTTCTTCTAGGTAAAAAATTGTGGCACTATAGCCAAGTGGTTACGGCGACAGATTCGAATTAATAATCTAATCTGTTTCACTTTGTGAGCGCAGGTTCAAATCCTGCTGGTGTCGTTTTTATCCAATTGAAATTGAAGCTTGTTCCT
The DNA here is from genome assembly GCA_030407005.1 of Desarmillaria ectypa. Lineage (NCBI taxonomy): Eukaryota > Fungi > Basidiomycota > Agaricomycetes > Agaricales > Physalacriaceae > Desarmillaria > Desarmillaria ectypa. The sequence continues at coordinate 3,095,215 of JAUDYN010000002.1, read as the reverse complement.
TTTTACTTCCTTCCGTTTCAGCGAGTTCGAAACTGCACTGTAGAAGCACGGAATCGTAGTTCTGATTTAAAGATGCCACTGCAAGTACCATGCGTTTTTTTAATTTGGTGGGTATCGTATTCGGTTATTCAATTGACTTCCGGTCCGGCCACGGATCAGGGCATTTAAATATCAGACATGATGCTTCTGAGCTATAAGGGTCGGCACCGAAAAGTTTTCGTAGGCACACAGAATGTCTTTCTACAGCTCCCCCTCTCCTGATGTTCCCATCGTCAATCGCTCCCTTTTCACCCACCTTCTGCATAAGAGCAAGGATAGTAAACTCGTCGGTGGGCACCCTGCTGATATACCCGTCTTCATCGACTCTGCTACTGGGACTGTTTTGACTCGAGGGAAACTGCGCTCTCTGTGTCTTTCTCTTGGATACGGTCTTCGACATCACGGTACGAAACGGGGGGATACGGTTCTCTTGTTCTCACCGAATGCGCTTGCTTATCCTGTCGTCCTTCTCGGTGGTGCGTCCTCCACGCGTAGATAATGCTTATCACAACTGAAGGCTGCTGCAGCAATCTCCGCCGGTCTGAGGTGCACCCTGGCCAATAATGCTTACACTAGCCATGAGCTTGCACATCAGTACACGGACAGCCGGGCACGGCTGATATTTACGCCCGAAGACTGCCTGCCTGTTGTGCGCACGATGTTCGAGGAAATCGGTGTGGGAGCTGATGAAGCCACTGCGAGGATTATCATTCTTGGGAAGGGCCTAAAGTGGGCGGGTGGTCCAGATGCTCCCCGCACGTCTTTGCTGCTCATGGAAGATTTGCTCGGAGTCGGCTCGTTGGTAGAGGAGGAGAAATTCGATGGGGAACGTGCGCATGAGACTGCCCTGTTGTGTTATAGCTCAGTAAGCGCCGACCTTCCATTACGGTATTCAGTTCAGTCTCAATGATGGAACAGGGAACAACCGGTAAACCGAAGGTGCGCCTTGTCCCTTGATATGCATCTCTCATCACATAATAAAGATCCGCTAGGGTGTTGAGGTAAGCAGAGACATTTTCATATCTCTACGTCGTAGCTATCGTCAAGCTCACACTTGATCGCTCTCTGTCTCGCATTCGTCTTTGCAAAAGACCTGTTGATTCAGTAAATATGTCGTGGACTAACTCCTTTCTCAGACTACACATCAAAACCTTACTTCGGAGATCGACATGCTGGCCGCAGTGTGGGCTCATGGCTCCGGGGACAAGCATCTCGGTTTCCTACCAATGTATCACATCTATGGCGCCGTCATCATTCTCTTTCTCACACAAAAACTCGGACATACGAGTGTCATTCAAGAGCGCTTTGACCCACTCAAATTTTGCGAAGACATTCAAAAATATAAGATTCAAATTGTTATGCTTGTTCCACCCATAGCAGTGTTTCTATCCCGACATCCATGTAAGACCGTCTCATTACCTCAAAATTGCAGGGGTCTCACCCATCATATCTACAGTAGTGGAGAAATTCGACCTTTCGTCGTTGAAGTTGTTGACATCTGGAGCAGCTCCGTTGGGCCCTGAATTGACGAACCAGGTGGGTGGTGAAAGAGACCTACTTTGGCCTTTTTCATTGAACCCATATGCAGGTCACGGCTCGACTTCCGTCACTCAACGTGAATGGGTCGGTTATCCAAGGTTTCGGTATGACTGAACTTTCACCCGTAACACATTTGCTACCTGTGGCCGATGCGGCACGAAAGGCAGGGAGCATAGGCTTGCTCCTACCTAACTTGCAATCCAGAATTGTTGACGAAGATGGGCATGATGCTCAGACGGGAGAGATGTGGATCAAAGGGCCTACGGTGATGAAAGGATATATCAACAATCCGGCCGCGACCGCGAACACCATCACGAAGGACGGATGGTTAAAGACGGGTGACATTGCTATGAGGGATGATGAGGGATATTTCTTCATCGTGGATAGGGTGAAGGAATTGATTAAGTATAAGGTGAGATCTGGTTTCATTCCGTAGTCTCGTAGCCGGACTGACTTCCACGATATAACCAGGGATTTCAAGGTAAGTTTGCATGGAAAATTGTGTGCACCACCTAAATTTATCGTATTTCTCTCAGTTCCTCCGGCAGAGCTAGAAAGTATACTTCTCAGTCATTCGGGAGTGGCTGATGTAGCTGTGATTGGTATTGAAGATGCCGCACAAGCCACCGAGCTACCTAGGTAACTCCTTAACTCTTTCCCCGCATATTCTACTAAATAGCCATGCCAGAGCATATGTCGTACCCACGCATCCCGAAAAACTGAAGACAGACGCACAAAGGTTTGAGTTTGGAGTGCAGATAGCTAAATGGATGGAGTCCAAAGTAGCCAAGCATAAGTATTTGCGGGGAGGTACGTTTCCAAAACCTTCAACCTTGTTTATCATGGGTAACGTTCATCGTAGGCGTCCTGACAATCGATGTTATACCTAAGAGGTGAGTATATAATGGTTGTATGATACATCCGTTGATATGGATACTGCTTAGTGCTGCGGGGAAGATTCTTCGACGGCAGCTGCGTGATCTGGCGAAGAAGGAGTTACGGAGTCGGCTCTGATACCTGCATTATCGACTGCATTTTCCATGGGTATTATCACTTGTTTAATCTCGTTTTGCACTACTTAATAACTTTGGGTGCTATGCGCGTGCGAAATAACCAGCAAATGGAGCAGTGGCTCTTCTATAACGGCAAGGACAAGAAGCATATTGATGCTATGTGAAAGTTTTCTATTCAACATTCCAGTGCATCACTATACTGTTCAGTTTTATCATAAATGGACCTGGCTTCTTACCTTTTGTTTATCTATCTGGATTTCTTGCATGTCAGTCGGCGCTGGCTCCATATATGGCAATCGGGTTAGTGGCTGTGCTCCAGCCAGTCAACAGAAATACAAAACCGTTAGACTTACCTTATATCAATCATACCTATAACTGTCCCCTTCGGGGTGACATACGAAAAAATTGGAACGATACAGAGAAGATTAGCATGGCCCCTGCACAAGGATGACACGCTTTCCCGGAGTGGTAGATCTACGGATCTCAATATTTATTTTCTTCATGCGATGTTTGTCACTTCTTACTATTTTTGATGTCGGCGTGTCGACACTGTTCGCCGGGGTTTTCTGAAGCGCCGGTGGCTACTAAAAAATAAAAACTACGAGCCGGGTAGGCCTGAGAACATTGGGCTCAACCCTACCCAAACTATACCGTGTACTTTTTGTGGACATGGTCGAGTCGCGGTGAGATTGCCTCTGACTGCCGCAAAAGAAAGGTTTGATGCATCCATATGATACAAAGCGTGTTTTGAAGACAACTATCTGGTCGTTATAGAATTGCCCGGCGGCGTAATTGAAAGGGTAAGTCCCATCCTGTTTCGTCCGATGACAAGTCTCTGGGCGCAAATAGTAATGATGATTTTAAGGCTCCAGATCTTTAGTACATGTAAAAAAATGCAATGAGTACGCGGCATAGCTGTGAATCCAGCAGTCTTCTCACAAGTTGTGGATAGCCATCGCCATTTATTATCCTCAACCCAGCTTCTTTCTAGCATGACAACTTGGCTTGGAATGCTGCATTGGCTGCAATAGCTATCCAATGATTATTCGCATTTCTCTTCGGGTGCCTACTGGCGTCTCACACCCACAAGCCTCTGCTTATGGAGAGATGTCAATGTCGGCACCCACGCGTGCATATCACTCGGCATGACTTTTTGCGATTATATGATGGTTCTTAGTACAAAATCAGACATATAAGACGTTGCTTCGAGACTGACCACCCCGGATCCTAACTAAATCGATGAAGCTGAACATCGTCCTCTCCGTCTACATTCACCTCTTGTTTGCATCCGCAGCTCTAATATGCGAATACTGCTTCTGTTTTGAGGACGCTGCGAATATTGGCCTCCCAATCCTGACCAGTCAGTAGAGCGCTGTGTTCCTTTCACGAGAATACGAGTACTCACTCCTTCATCGAAGCCAAGGGAGCGTGCAATGATTTTCAGACCTTGACGGGATGCAAGACGAAATTGGTCCTTTGCCTGGATGGCATCGCTTCGGAGAAAAATGCCACCGACATCCAGTAGGTTTTTTTTTTAGCATTTACTGCTTGACCTCTGTGTCCTCACAAATTTCGAGGGCAGAGAGTAAATGATCTCACAGGGAGAATGTCAGGCTGTGTTGGATCTAGTTTTGGAATGAGAAAGGTGCCAATTTTCGGTCGTACAGTTCAACTGTCGGGCAAAGCAATAGGCTAGATGGGTAGCCTGCATGAGAAAGATTCGAAGTAAAACAGGAGGAATAGAAACATACTAAGACGTCCACAGGTACACAGTTTTCGGACGCTCAGGATTTAATCAAACCTCGTGAAAGCGTCGGCGAGAAGTTTTATATATGCTAGGCAGTGACGGAGGAAACGTCGGACCAAAATGCAAGCCGCTATGAATCAAATCCTTACTCTCGTCTAGCATTTCCCCCAAGTATCGGTAGGCACACTCTCGTAATTGTCCTAGTAGACAAGTAGTTGAGATTTGACGGGTTTCTTTCTCCTGGGATGGATGACAGTGAAGCCTCGCTTCAAACATCTGTCGCGCAGGTGCAAGCTGGATTTGAATCTTCAAATGCTCTATGAAAGGGTACATGAAGTCGCAAAGGTAGTTGATAGAATGCGTACACATGCATATATAATGTAAAATCGTGGCCTGCACCACTGCAAAGATTCAATCAGAGACGAGTGGTCGCTGCAATGTACTAGCGCATACCTCCTCACCCTTTTCGCCCAATCTCTGTAAAATTAGACCTCGACTTCCTGTCTAACCGGCTCTCCGAAAAGATGTGAAAAAGTATGAGTCTTCGAGCTCGGATAATTGACATTGGAAGGTCTGGCATTATTACGACAAAGCTTCAGGTTTAGCTCTGAGCCTGTTAGATGTTTGAGACAGTGGCATGATGCATGGAGCGCATGATAGAGCTGTCACCGAACTGGATGGAGGAAAAGGCAGCCGCAGTCGTGGTCGTAGTGAATCATGATCAACGTCTTGTCCTCGTGCTCCGCGACTAATCGACGTCATGACAAACTCCAGTATCCACGTACACAAAGACGGGGGTCTTTTTCGCAAATAACGGTCAACGTCTAGGCTCGCCGTTATCTACCAGCTAGACATCCATCCCTCTAAATCTCAAGGTCAGTCTGCATATATACGCGCGAAGAACGGTACTTGCTCCATTCACTACTATTGCTGTCGTCGTGAATCTGATGAAGAGTCCTAGAATACATTATCATGGTACTGTACCCTGTAATGATGAGATGAGATGTAGTCGAATCCATGTCGATTGTTGCCGTCTGCAAACTTTAACGCAACCCTTATGGCACATGGTAACATGCGGTATATGCCTCGTGTCTTCACAACACCACCACGATGTCGTCTTTGGCCGCTGAGCTCGCCGAATACGAAGCCAAGCGTAAGGAATTGATATCCAAGGATCGATCTCTCCGCCTGGACGTTTTGGATCAAGATAAGCTATCCACTCTCGAGATACAGGCAGACCGCTTGATTCGCAGCATTCGTGCCGCTGAGGCCGAGTCGGTATGGAGTGCATGTTATCCATCTATACCTCATCCATTCCCTGGCATGGAATTCTTGACTGGTGAGCTGATCTCTGGTCCTTTATCTGGGGATTTCACTTATCCATATGTCTGCAGGAAGGAGTATCATTGTTCAAACCGAAATATTCAAGATTCTATGCAAAGTACGGCGTGATATTTCGTCTATGATGATCGTATTTCTTACGCTTCGTCAAGATGCCCAAGGGCGCGCTTTTGCATGCCCATCTCGACGCGACAGTGAACGCCTCATTTTTGTACGACCTTGGACTGCAAGAACCGTCAATTCACATACAAGTTCCCCAAGTTATCAACGCTCAAACTCTGAGCACTGTGATCCCAAAGTTCAAGGCGCTTCCTCCAGAGCTGAACAATAACGAGGCGTTATCTCTTACTTCACCATCCTACGTCCCGGACACTTGGCTTTCTCTTGTCCATGCCAGAGATCAATTCGACTCAGCGCTAGGAGGTCCAGATGGATTCGATCAATGGGTTCTTGGCTGTTTGACGATCAATCCTGCAGAGGCATACGGAACGCATAACACCGTTACCAAGGTCCGCGCCATTGCCATTGATTGCTTTGAAGGAGTCTGACCTTTCTAATCCTATCCTTGTAGATATGGAAGAAATTTGGGAGCACATTTGTTGTTGCCGACGTAGGCTCTTCTTTCCTCTTCGTCTTGAATGTTTGGTGACGTGATTTTAGGGCCTTATACACTACGTACCAATTTTTACCAAGTATATTCGCCAGTTCATCCGGAGCTCTATAGAGGATGGGATTTTGTATGTCGAGCCGAGGGTCAATTTTTGGATCAAGTACGTGTCCATACAGAGCAATATATGTCGTTCATGGAGCCCCATTCACAGGACCATGGTGAATGCTGACGGCGTCGAGAATGTAACACACAGAGAGCTTCTCATAATCTTCGAGTCGGTCCTGGAGGAGACCATTGCTGACTTGAAGGCTCAAGGAAGAGAAGATGAGTTTGTTGGAGCAAAAGTTCGTCTCTTCATTCGGACGAGCTTAAACTGGACTTTGCAATGCAGATCATCTACAGTACTCTTCGTTTCCTCGAACCAGACGAGCTGGATTGGTATTTTGAAGATTGTATTGCTCTCAAGAAAGAGTTCCCTCACTTGATTGCAGGTATATTCTATTTTTCATCTAGTACCCCATACTCACTCGCATTATCCAAGGCTTCGATCTTGTTGGAGATGAAAACGTCTTATATCCCCTGTCATATTACACAGAAAAGCTATTGAATTTTCGTCATATGCAGAAGGATGCTGGCGTCGATATCCCGTTTATTCTCCACGCTGGAGAGACCCTTGGTGATGGTTCCAAGGCTGACATGAATCTCTACGATGCTATTCTGCTGGGAACGAAAAGGATTGGACACGGGTAATGCCACGCCTTATCTGATTTTTGACGAGTTTACCCAGCGTCCCGTAGATTTTCTCTAGTCAAGCATCCTGAACTGATGAACATATGTAAAGAGAAGAACATCGCGCTTGAAGTGTGTCCGATCTCGTAGGCGTCTTCTTTCTATATGTCGCGGCTCTAGCTAATGTTCCTCCTAGAAATGAAATTCTGGTGATGTCCTCCAAGTCCTTTTGTCGATTTTCCTCTAATTACATCTTATAGAGACTTACATCCTCGATGCCCATGCATCCGCTTCCGATTCTTCTTAACCACGGGATTGCCGTGGCGCTTTGCTCCGATGATCCCTCAGTCTTCGGTAACATGGGGCTGTCTTTTGATTTCTTTCAGGTATGGCTCTCAAGTTATATTGCCCTGCGTTGCATTGACTTCTTCCTGGAGGTACTTGTATCAAGTGAAGTCACTGGTCTTACCCAGCTAGGCGCCATGGCTAGAGATAGCATCAAGGTACTTTAATCGTCTTTTAGCGGGATCTCCTTTTGACGGAAGGAACTCTAGCACTCCATGCTTGAATCGGACCGTAAGGTGATCGCACTTGAGAAATGGCATAGGCAGTGGCAGAAGTTCTTAGAGTATGTTGTGTCTAGAGCCTAGATGCTGATCATTTTCGTGGTAGGGCTCTGCTGCTATCATCTTGGTCATACTGCGGTACTGATCACAGAGATCCGTGATTTTAAAGAATATAGTAACTTTCATGTAAGTAGCCTGGCTGTACGACCCGAAATAATAGTACTTGCACAACGCGACGATGCTCAAACCTGAGGTGGGGCAGCGGTTTCCTAGTACACCTTTTTTCTTTCGGGATTTATGACTTTTGTCTGGTTCAGAAAATAACATCCAATTTGTACGAAGGCTATAAACGGATGTATCCGACATCTGCCTCTCCATGAAGGATTCAGCTCATTCTTCGCGTCAGTTAGGGACACAAACGAGCACGCCGCAGTTGTTGGTCCGGCAAACTAAGAGATCGTGAACTTCAGAATGTACATATTCTACTCCTCACTTACTTCCTTGAGACTCCTGGAAGGCGCAGGAGTGTCCCTCACTGTAATCGTTGGAGCCGTTGCATGCGTCGACTGCGACAGCATCATGGTGAGCGAAGACTGTCATAGTTGCGAAGGAGTCCGATGCATACCAGGGTTAGGTGCGATACCGTTTGCCTCTCCTGCGAAGAGGAACACGACGGCCAATGCCATGACGGTCAACTTGATTTGGAACATCATTTTGGGTGGGCTGGATAGTTCGGATGGTATGCAAGTGGTGGTTATAACTGTGCGAGTAAGGTTGCTGGATGCCATGACCAGAATTGACTGGGTTTTATAGGCGAGGCATGCAACCCGTGCTTTCAAAATTCAAGAATATGAAGGTGGAGCCCTTGCACGAATGTTTCAAGGGTAACAAACGCGTTCCGAAATACCTTTCCAGTCACCTGGCCCGACGGCGAGTTATAATTAGTTTCAGTATCAGGTTTTGGTGGTGCAGCGCTCAATACCAGTCGCATATATTCTAAAGATGAACTTGTTGAAACTATCAGAATATGCGGGAGGTCTATTTATTGAGTACATTGAATTGGACAGCTTAGGTATGGTTGGGGCATCATGGAGTCCCGAGACCGGAATCAGCCTTTGATACCTTGTTTCAGGAATTATGGAACGATAGCAACCAGCACTTCTGTAGGGGTACTGCCGTAGCAGGGGGCTCTGCTTGCATGGGATTCAAGAAAATTTTAAGCTCAAGCCTGGTCAGTGGGGCTGATTGTCGTGTTTTCATCAACTATTTCAACCATTCATCGAAGCTAGGAAACATAAAAATCAGCACGTTTGCTGCTGCTGCAGGATTCTGAAGCCACGCCATATCGTTTCGAAATATCTATTTCTATGCAATCTCGCTATAACTAACAGCTGCTAAATATTCTCAGCAATAATTTCTGGCATCCAATGGTAACCTGTTTGGGTTGGTATCGCAACAACTTAACATCAAGTGAATAATTGCGTAACTTCTGTCCGTTTCAATGTAATGAGTCTTCCGAGCGCTGATTTCTCCAAGTAAATTATATACTAATATCTGTTAAGAACTCTATATAGACAGAAATATATCTGGCACTGCCCACTGCTATGACTCTGACATTGAATTATTTTGTTTTGGGGAGTCCAGGATACGGTATTCACTCACCTCATCGCAACCCATACAGATCATGTCCATCTAGTCTCGTATTTCTGACTACAGTTCCCCTTGAAACCTTCTATGGAATATATTTCTTCGGTAAGAGCTCCACCTGTTGAAACTCACGAACAATGTACAAACACAATCATAGCTCTGTAAATAACATTATTCGCCTATAAAACTTTTCCTAAGTCATATTTCTCTATCCAACAACCCATCCGAGATATCGTTGCTTATATTCAGCCACTCCCGTTTTGCTCCTCTTTCGAAAATGATGTTCAAATTCACCTCTATTGCCATAATCGCCATAGCGGCCATGTTCCTATCCGCAGGAGAAGCCAATGCCGTCGCAGCCAACCCCAGTATGCTTGAAATCTACATTACGAGATTTATACTCACCTTTACCATACTTACTAGTCGATGCATGCAACGGTTCTAATGACTATGGCGTGGGACATTCATGTGCATTTGCCGAGTCTCAGGGCAGTAAGTGGACATCTCCTGCATCCGTATACTGCATTGTATTCATGCAATTTCTGTTATTAGCCTGTGAGACCAACGCATGTGGCAACTTGGTCTGCATCCCCAATTAAATGAAGTCGGAAGCCTTGTCGAGTTTGTTTTGAGTTGGATGTACATATTTCTCCGTAGTACTTGCCAGTCACATTTTCTAAAATTCAACCGGTATCAGGCTGCCATTCTTCTGTTTGCTTTCAGTCGTCTCGCGTTTCTGAACGTGAAGTGATATTCTTTAAATATCTTTGAATTTTCGCGATCGGTAACTCCGCAAGTCTACGCCCGAGTTGGCCTAGAACGTCCATGCTGGGGTCTTCCTTTTTCAACACCACCTTCCAAAGGTCCTTGCGGCAACTAGCTGGTCAGTTTCTTTGCTTTTTTATGCCGGCCCAATCATTTATTTTTTCTACAGCAAGACCTCAGCGTCACCACACAGCTGTAACTGCCACTCCAGTAGAGCTTCACTATACGGAGCTTATACCACCAGATGGTAATAAGACTGACAGAGCGCTTGTCATACTTCATGGATTATTGTACGGGATTTGTTATATATTGCTATGATTAGCGCCTGATGCCTTAATAGCGGTTCTAAACGGAACTGGACATCTCTCACCAAAGCTTTCCTGCGTGACCTGAATCGACCTGTGTATGCCTTGGTCCGTTCATTTCCATGTCCTACTTTTCAGAAAACTGTAAAATCTGTCAGGACCTTCGCAATCATGGAACGTCGCCGCATGCCTTACCGATGACCTACTCAGCCATGGCCTCGGACGTCCTCCACTTCATTTCAAAACACCATTTAACAAACATATCCTTGCTGGGGCACTCTATGTACGCCTTGATGCCATCTTGCGTCAATATTTCTGATGTCTTGTAGGGGAGGTAAAGTTGCTGCCGCCGTAGCATTAGATGCCAACCTTGGAACGTCAACGCTTTCTCACCTTATTTCCGTGGACATAACGCCCGCTAGAGGAAATCTCTCCGATGAATTCCAATCATATGTTGAGGTCATGAAGAGAATCGAGGCTATGAAGGTGAAGACGCGGAAGGAAGCCATCGAGATTTTGCATGAAACAGAGAAGGTTTGCCTTTTCAGCGCTTCGCTATCGCTTTCCCGGTTGACATGTGCATAGGACCCAAGTATCGTTATGTTCCTACTCACAAATCTTGTGGTCCCTCCCCACACTTCCCATAAGCATACACACTTTCGAATCCCGATAAACATCCTCGGGAATTCGATTCAAGACATTGGGTCGTTCCCTTATGAAGGCGGAGAACGGCGGTGGGGCGGAAAGACTTTGTTTATTAAAGGAGCGAAGAGCGCGTAAGTCTAGACGCATGAATCTGCCTTTATAAACCTGATGTATACACAAGCTACATCAATCGGCATAATAACCCGATCGCCAAATCGTTCTTCCCTAACATGGTGCTAGAAACGTTGGACACTGGTCATTGGGGTACGTTATGTGGCTCGTCACCGCAATCTTCCCTGACTGATGAACATTACTTTTAGTTCATGCTGAGCAGTAAGTTGTATGTCGGGCTTTTTTGGCAAAGGCTCATCTTTTCCCGTCCAGGCCGATGGAGTTTAAGAAACTCGTCACGGATTTCATATCATAGCAGAGTAGACACCGAGGTTTTCTAGGAAGGCCGTACATCGGAACATATCATATCGCTCGTGTAGACATAGAAACGCAATTGGCACTGCTTGATTTGGTGAACAGAGTCGGAACCCCATGATATGGCATACATACGTGCCGATGCCTCGGTTTTCTCTGACTTCAGTAAATAAATAAGAAAGCGCTAACTCGACACTAACTCTACAACGTAATTAAGTTTGAATCACGGTGCTCCCCGTTTTTAAAAGAATTTGTTATCTGTCGCAACAAGTACACTATCATCCAAGACGTAGTGGGAGTATTGGTCCTCAGGAAATGGCGTACTTTGATATGCGTATTGAGTAGAGCTGACACTAATTGGAACCGACAGGTCGGATTTTCCTTTGACTTGAACTGGTAAATCTCTCTTTATTGTGGGTCAGCGGCTTTGAACATGGGTCAAATTCGGGTGGTGAATCTTCATTTAAAAGGATCAGGAATGATCGCACCCCAGAGTCATTAGAACACACTTGACATATGTAATTCTAATATTCCTTCCTATAGCATACCAACCGCATGCAAAGATCCTATACAGCGTAAATACACATTTTACATACTTGTCATAAGACAGGCTATTCGCCTGATGCACACATCGCCAGAGTGCCTCACCGTTACAAGAATGCTCCAACTTTGATAGGTTTGCGAACTGCCGCCGAATTGCCTTCGGCGAACTTGTATGCCACACGGAACTTTTTCTCGACTGTTTTATTATTCGTGCCTCCAACTCCACTTGCGGAGCTGGTAATCAGTCGTCCGAAGAAATCGGTTGGCGGCTAGCAAAAGTAGATTAAAACAATGTAATACGTAGATTGAGCACAAAATAACATACTCGGTCGGCGATATCGACTTCCTCCGTTCTGATGCGTTTCGTGGGACGACCAGAACTTGGATCAGACGACTGATCATCTGTCCGCGCCTTTGATCTGCATTCGATGTCTTGGCAGCTCTTCAAAAAATGGTAATGGCAAGTACTGACGTTTTGTCGAACAAGCTGGCATGTTTGCCTTTCTTCCCTTTTTCAACAATGTCGGTTTGCATAGTGGTCAATTCAGCATCGACCTATACGGTATCAGTATACTGGTAAAATGCATTGACATGCCCTAGACCAACCTCTTGAGCAACAAGATGTCGAACAGCATAACGCGAGACCGTGATATCTGCTGTACGTTTCCCATCGTAGGTGACAAAAACATCTATAGGCCTTGTGGAGGTAGAGTTCGGCATTAATACACATATTTCTGTCGCAGAGGCGGACTAGCTCACGGGTCTAGTCGATAGGTTAATTGGCCATCTTCTGCTCGTTCTTGCACAAAACGCAGTTCCAGCCTCGTCATAATCCGAACGAGTCGCGATAGTAGTGCTCGCTCTTCAGGCTTTATGACTTGAGAGTTGACCTGGCGGTGGCTTGTAAGTTAAGTTTGCGATGGCAGGGATGCAAACTTACTGGGCGCAAAGGAGGAGATATAATCCTGTTTAAGAGAGGGGCAAATTCTAATTGCATAATAGGAGTGTGAACAAGATGGCGGAAATCTCCTCCGAGACGAGTGCTGGCCGTGTGTAGACTACGTCCTAAGGATTTGTAGATTTCCTCGTTGGCTTTGGTGGTTTGCACATTCTGGTTCACAGATTAATATGAATATGGCCATCCGAACACCTGATAATTGGCGCACCTCCCAATCGGATTGATCTCTTTCCACCCGTGGACCGCCTCGTTCTTGAAACAAGGGATAGAACGGAACGAGAGTGTACGGTATGTACTGGCTCAGCACAAACTCTCCCTCCGAGTACATCGCCGAGGAGAAACAGTCAAAAGTCATCAGCCACTCGTTGGCCTTTTGATACCGAGAGAAATCGGCATCATGCTGACGAAGATTAGCGTAGTGAGAAAAGCAGCCTGTATATCGATCTCAGTCCAATCCTTCGTGAAATGACCAGAAAACCTTTACCGATGGCAATACTGGAATCCCTGCCACAGGAGTCAACGACACAACTCAGGCGTCCAACATAACGAGATTCTTCTTCATCTCCCATGCCGAGCTCTTTGACACGTCTTTTCGACAAGGGACTAAAAAGATCAGTCAGGACAGAGATGACTGACATCTCTGCTTCCTTCATTCCAACCGTAGCTTTGCGAATGATATCCTCTGTTACAGCCTCCCTGCGGGCTTTGATGAACTGTGATGATGTCAGTGACGTTGTTCCTGCAAGGCCGTCCACGAACCTGAAGAGTATTGATGCATCCTCTTAGGTCGCCTCTGGCAATCCCTACAAGCGCTGAAAGAGCTCGGGTATCAGCTCGAAGCCCTTCAAGCTCACAGACCTGTCGAAGTCGCTTTACTGTGTGTACATCTGCTGGTTTTTGCAGTCTAATCTGATAGGCATGCGGCCGCAGTTTTGCAAGTGACGATGCATTGATATCATTGCAGATACATATGATTGGGCGCAATATAGGTCGTTTGGCATTTGGATCCCGCTGTTGTCCTGCACGCGCTAACTAGACGATTAGTTATATAACAGTAACGAGTAGACTTTCCCACCTTTTCTCCGTGGTTTGTCAAAAGTCAATTGAATAAGTTTGTAGATGAAACTCGACGTCTGGGGTTAACTTTTAGATAGACATAGATCTGAGCACAGAGAGAAAAAAACCCTGACATTCTCTCCTGCACCCGTGGCCCCGTCAATCTCATCAATGACGACCAGTACAGGCCTTGAACTGCCGACAGTGGAACCGGATTCAAGAATAGGTCGTATTCGATCGTCGACAATTTGTCCGGAACGGGCGTCACTAAAAGTCATTTGATCTAAGAAAGGGGGTGTGCGAGCTAGTCAGGCTGCTGTACCTAGCATTAATTTCCAAGACTTCATATCCGGCTTGACGAGCAATGACATGAGCCATTGTAGTCTTTCCTAACCCTGGAGGACCTGATAATAACAGGATCTGTACCACGCGTCAAAAATAGTTATAGGCGAAGGCGTGCGGCTAACCTTTTCTTTGGGACGATGATACTCGTCCTCAAAGTCGACATTCTCGTCACTACCTCGCGCGCGCTTCTTTCCCTTGCTCTTTCCAAATACACACCAATCCCACTGCTTCACCCAAGATAATATCTCCCTGGCCACGCGTTCGTTGCCCATGAGGTCCGTGAATCGTTGAGGTCGATAACGGTCTACCCATAGCATGTGCTCGCTTGCATGGCTCGTGTGTGTGGGTCGTTGGCTTTGAGAGATGGTTTATTGAGATGTTCTAGCCGTTCCGATCGGTGTACTCACCGCTCGCTGAGTTCTATCGCCTTGTCCCTGGAAATATTGTCGAGAAGTCGGTGTATGGGCACGTCAAGCAAGTTTCCCATTCCCTTGGTGGACAAAGCCGCTGATTTCTGCCAACGGTGGTCAGTGGCATACAGGACGAGACATCTGGCCACTTACTCGCGTGTCTCGAGAAGGTTTATGTTTACGCCTGATGAAGATTGTTCTACCGTCAAATGTTCTTGCCTTGAGAGTGATTTTTGACGCGGACTGGTCGAAACGAGGAAAAGGCGCTGTGCTTTTCGAAAGCGTGAGGGGAATGCCAGAAGTTTCGGATAGTTCGTCTTAATTATCAGCGTTGTGAGGTTTTTTGAAAGTATACAAGACACAGGTCGCACCTTGTGAGTTCAAGCTGCCAGATAAAAGTCCATTCGAGATGAACGGATCTGGCACTCTTGAGCAAAAAGAAGCGAAAAGAGACTATAACACACCAGATAGCAAGTCGTTATGGCTGGTAGAAGACAGAAGTCCATTAGACTGGAACATTGGTGGCTCTAATTGTGGTGATGTACTTGCGTCTACACGTAATCAGACAGCTAAGGAGAAATAGGCTGTAATGATAACACACCGGTCCCAACAACGCCGAAAAAAGACTCCATGTCATTTAACGTGTCAATACCATTAAACAATACTTGTAGTGCTCCTTCTGCACTCGACTCCGTAGCTGGCAGTGACGTTTCCACCGTTGATATGGCGAACGCGGTCAAAGCGGGAATTCGTGGAGATGAGGGTCCCGCAATTGGAGCCTCACTTTCGTCAGTGGAAATATTTGCCGCGTTGGATAAGCCCAGAAGGCCGTTGGGTACGAAGGAGGCCGCAGACGCCATGGTAGAAGGAAACGACGCGCCTGTCACGCGTTTGTCACACTGACAGCACCGTCAACGGAAGCAATTGCCAAATTGGTGCCAGAATTGCACCCTTCACCAGTATCGCTAGCATCTGTTATGTCTCAGCCAGTGATTTCGGAACAGCCGACTGTCGAGTCTACAGAGCAATCGAACCAAGGAATTCCTCCAGGTGTATTGGAAGCCCTGCAAGGTCGGTCCAGTCGGCCAAAGCCGCCACTCAGGTTGTTTACGACGTTCGAGAATGGCGTCTCCGATGTTTCGCACAAGCACTACGCTATCGGCGATTACCCAGATATATTGACAAATAAATACCAGCTTGTATGCCCTAGGGACGAATGTCGCAGTATCATTCTGAGGGAAGGGGTTGCTCGTCTTGAAGAACGGGATACTGTCCAGGTCAGTCGAATCGACTTCTGTAACCTTGAAAACTGCCGACTAGTTTATAGATGCAACCCAGTCATGTGGAGTTACATCCGTTGATGATCCCGATCCCAGAGGCTCCTGAAAAATCTTCTTGGTGGCTCGTTGGACCGACACCGATGGAGTTTGATAATATCGGATTCTCGAAAGCTGTTGATTCTGTACCGCTCTCTCCGAACGGTGAGCGGTCCAAACCTACACAAGTATTCGTTTTGCTTATTTCTCATTTCAGGCAAGAAGATTAAATTGCTCTCATGTGCCGAATGCGATCTTGGTCCAATGGGTTGGTGTGAAGAGGGCGGAAAAGAGTTCTGGCTTTCATGCTCCCGCGTTGGATACAGATATACCGAATAAATGGATATTCGATATATTTTGGTATGATTGCCTGGGCTTTCTGTGTCCTGTGCGCTTATTCTCTCCTCAAAAAGACTGGTCTATGTTTACTTATCTACCATCGAATCAGAGTTGTTTCAATAGGTATGCTACTTCTTGCTTATCTCTGTTAGCCTCATGGACCCGTTCA
This sequence comes from Desarmillaria ectypa, assembly GCA_030407005.1. Taxonomy (NCBI): domain Eukaryota; kingdom Fungi; phylum Basidiomycota; class Agaricomycetes; order Agaricales; family Physalacriaceae; genus Desarmillaria; species Desarmillaria ectypa. Next base: position 3,078,707 of record JAUDYN010000002.1, on the reverse strand, counting down.
ATTGCAGTCATATGCAACTCCTTGAATACCGCGATAAATGATAGTGCTCGGCTGCGTATTTTGACAAATTGTTCCTGAGGGCAAGTGCTACATCAGGATTTAACGTACAGTATGGCGGCCCAGGTTCAAGTCTGAACTGACTCATTCTTCGCTCCAAAATGAAAGCGAGGGAATACAACCAAGCTACCAGAACGTGTTTGCACATAATATCGTGGTCGCGGATACGTGGGTGGTACATACGTGCCAGTTTCCTCGAGGCTGAGAGACACATGGCAGATGACGAGACGCGAGAAAGTTCATGAGCAGCGCCATTTGTTATGAGACCCCCAGGCGTCCACTTTATTCTTTAGATGTATACTCTCCTTGTCCTTGAAGGTGAATATCAACCATGGGAGGCAGATAACCCCTCTGCGGTAGACTTCAAGGAGCAGAAAAGTCACTAGACACCGTAGTAAGTGCATTTCGACCATTCGAGAGGAATACTCGGCTGAGCACGTACAGATTATCTCCGTGTCGTGGGCGAGATCGTGGGATTGACAATCTAAATAATGGTACCCTAACGGTCTTATTGCAGGGACAAACCTCTCGGGGGCATCCGGGCGGCAGGAGCGGTGGAAGTGGATCTGTCTTTTCGTCGTTCTGAATCGATGTCATAAAGCTGTAAATAACATTTTGTGGCGCTGTACCATGATTGGACACAAGATGCTTACCGTCAGAGTGTCCACCCCAACGTTCCAAAAGTACTCGGTATCAAATCAAGTACGGATAGGAATCAAGACGTCTCTGACAATCTACGGTGGGTGAACGCATTGGAAAAGCTGTGAATGCTACTCACTCAGATGCTGCTTCTATGTCTTGAACGCCATCCTGGTCGATAACCGCCGATACGTTATACAGCCTTTGGAAGTTGAATACTATTGAGGGATCAAGTTTCACCCAGAAAATCTTCGAGATTGTTTTTCCCCGGGGGTTTTTCAAGAGAACCATAAGCTCGTCTTGATCTGCCGCGTGATGCACCGTCATAATGTTGTACACCAACTCTCCAGTGTCAACGTCGCCAAGGGACTTTGGAAAAAGTTGGCTTTAGGCAACTTGAGGATCATGTAGGGAGCCATGGAAGACAATGAGAAGAAAGTAAAGATAGAGTGTGAATGTCCAGGCATTTTTAAGTTCGCAAAGTAGCAAAAGTGTTGTGGGAAGCAAGAGGTTATAGTTACGATCTTTCCAAGTCCTTGTCCATTGTCCGTTTTTCAAGAGCACGATGCTCATACAAGTAAGCACAATTACGGGCGTCTGAGAGCTATTGAATACGTTCGCTCGATAATTACGGCGTACGCCCAGTATGTTACTGCGGGTCTATTTGTTGTTACCCACGGGGCAGCGTTCCTGCATTGCTTACGAACACTGTGCTGAAGGCGAAATTACATGTGGTGCTAAACCACGCTAGTAAGGAAGGAAAACTTTGGGATTCAACAGTGCTCCTGAGGACAGTGCAGTGTCGGGTTGTAGATGTACGTGAACCGCCTCGAAATCTGAGAATGGAATTGCCGACGGTCCCGCCCGATTGTCACGTGGTGTTTGGACAACACTGTTTGTGCATGTTGTTCGCCTGCCACCGACTCGTTGTTGTGGACGACATTCTGCACGCTATTTCGCCCTTCGTTCTCCCATTTTAGTCCAGCGGAGTGTGCTGACCCAGTTCAAGCCGTCGCTTTGTATGGTCGTCGGCTCTTGTTATGGCCCACCGTCGTCCTTCGCCTCAGACAGTGAACTCGTCGTCGGTCAGTTCACCCCCTCTGGCGCGCAAAAAGTACCCTCTGCGACCATCTCCCAGCTCTCGGAGGCGGAACAACCATTTGCATTTGGACCCATCCATTGGTCATAAACCGCTTCGCGGCTCGACATCATCCACAGAATCACGTCCTGTTTTAGTTCCTTTGCAGCCCAACCTTCGCCGCCTCCCTTCTCGTGTATTCACGAGTCATAAGGGCGCTCCAGATATGCATGTCGGGAGTCAAACAGAACCTTGCATTGGTTCGAAACGGAAACGCGTCGCGAGCAGCAATGAAAACGCGCAAAACGGCGGTCGCCCGACGCGTGGCTCGGGGGTGCTGAAGAGACTCAAGAGTAGCTCTGGGCGTCAAAGGGAGTTCACCAGCGACGAGAGCGACACTAGCTCTATGGAGATCGACAGTGCCGCTCCATGGTCCTCATCACGTAATTCAGATTCCGAAAGCGGCGAAGAGGAACAGAATGTTGAAGTCGATGACGAGAGTGAGGAGTCCAGTATGTGTACCGTACCCATTTCCCAAGAAGGCTTAAAGCTCATTTCAACCTATCTAGCCGATGATCACCTTATCAATTCTGCACCACCTAACCAACTACTTCGCCTTCGCAAGGACGAACTAGTGCGGCTATATTCCCTCACTGGCCCATGTGAAGATGTAGAACAACTGACCAAATCTGACATTGTCGACGCCATCATTGCGACTCGAGATGACATCGCATCGTTACCTCCATCCTCTCCTCCTGGGCACGGCAATTCAAGCGACTATTCATCTGACGACGGCAACGCCCCTGAAAATGAAGAGGACGGTGCCCGGGGACTACCCTATGTTGCCATCGGCAATCTTCGTCGTCGCGCTACGACAAACGACTTAAGAAAGAGTCGAGGCAGAACCCTCAAAGGTAGAAGCTTGTCCATGGGCACGTTCCACGGGGATGTCGCAGTTAATGCTGCAGCATCGCACTCGTACAGAAGGAACTCTAGAAAAGGTAGCGGTGGATCTTCTGGAAGTAACCCGACTCGGTGAGAATCATAACCCTTTTTTGCAGTCTCTCTGACACGCCTTAAGTAGGCGCGCTACCTCGAGTCGTTCATCGCCGCTTGCGTCCACATCCTCATCTGTGCAGACCCTTCCTGTAACTCGTCTGCGCTCACGCAAAGTTTCCACTGAAGCTGCATCGCAAGCTTCAGCTTCCATACCAGTGCCGGTCCGCAGCCAAAGATCAAGCAAAGGGAAGGGTAAACAGGTTGAATTCGATGCCCATGCCACACAAAAGCACACCAAGACATCATTGGATGAAGAGAGCGATCTGACTGAGCTAGAGGAACTAGAAGCTCGCTTAAGTGCCCACCCTGAACCTAGTCCTCGTCGGTTGAGAAGCAAGGACAAAGAAAGGGAACGTGAGAAAGATACAGGAACCCTGGATACACGGAGAGTGACTCCCATGCGCAAGGCGAAGGGACGGATAACGAGTCTAAAAGAGTCTGAAGATGAGGCGGAGGAAGATGATGAAGAGGAGAAGGCAGTCCCAGACATCAGTGTGAGTGACGATGATGCAGAGACGGAGGAAGTAGATGAATTTATTTCCACTGTCTCTCCTTCACCTGCACCATCTCGCGGGCGAAGAACGCCTCTACGGCGTCGACTTCGCTCTAGACATGGACGAGAGGGTACTGCTAGTGACGGAGACGACGTGGATGACGCTGAGGGAGAAGAGGATGTAGATGAGGTGGAAGAGGATGCTGATAAAGAATCGGGCGCTCAGGAGGAAGGAGAAGAGGATGCTGAAGGTGAAGACGACGATGAAGTCACCATCGCCGTTGAGCCCCGAAGATTACGCAATGGGAAGATTGTAGGCGAGGAGGAAGAGGACATGGATGTTGATTCTCTGGTAGAAGATAATGAGGCTCAGGACGTTGATGACGAAGATGTTGATATAGATGCTGAAGGTGACACCGAAGAAGAGGAGGAAGAGGAAGGAGAGGATGGCGATGAGGAGGATGACGGTAATCCTCTTGTTATCACATTTTATATGACAAGTTCTAACCCGTTTCTTAGTCGATCTTACTGTCGCTACGACAAAGACCCTTGTTCGTCTTCGGCGAAACGACCTCGTTCGCCTATGTGAAGTCCGCTACTTAGAGCCTGTAGGCACTAAACCTCAACTCGCAGAGGCACTTCTACAATGGCGAGATAGGCAAGCGATCTCATCGAAGTCCTCTTCTGGTACCGTACGCCCACCGTCAACCGTCAAACGGCGGCGACGTAGGCTCAACAGTTCTGACACCGTGTCCTCGCCCATTCTCCTTCACTCTGAACATATCCATACCGACGAACCGCGTACTCCGCAAGTATCCCAAGAGCCCGAGCTGGAGTTGGACCTTGGCACACTTGGCTTGGAGGATCGGGAGATACCCCCCGACAAGCTTCAGAAATTGGAGAAGATAGGCAGCGGTGGGTTCAAGGATGTTTTCATAGGCAAGTTCAAGGGTAGGAGAATCGCTATATCGGAATTCCGAGGACAGCTCACTGCTAGTAAGTCGCTAGCACTAGGTTTTCTGTTATGTACTGACCTTGTGCTAGTGGATATCAAAGAATTGAAATTGCTTGGAGGCTTCGACCATTCGAACATTGTTCGTTTCGTACGTGATCTATCATACCACTGTGTACCATATGCTGATTATTATCAACAGCTAGGTGTCAGTGTTCCCGAGAATACCAAGGAAGTTCCGGTGATGATGATCAGCGAGCTTTGTTCGAACGGTGATCTATTTGATTACATTCGTAACGTACACCCACCCTCCTTACATAAAGTTGTAAGTGTTGTGTTTTTCTCATATTTAACCAAGGCGTTGAACATGTCCGTTAGTTGGTTATGATGTTAGACATTGCTCGCGGTCTAGAATATCTCCATCTCAGAAAGCCTTCTGTCATTCATCGCGACTGCAAATCCTCGAATATCCTCATCACATCGAAAGGAACTGCTAAAATCGCTGACTTTGGTCTAGCCAAGGTCAAGCAATCTACACGATCCATGGTTCGGAGCCTAGTTGGCACGGTCAACTGGCAGGCCCCAGAGCTGTGGCATGCCCATCCCAAGTACAACCATAAGGTCGATGTCTTTTCTTGTGCTATGGTGTACTGGGAGATGCTCCAATGGCATCAGCCGACCAAGAAGTTCCCTTGGGAGGTACTCGTCGCTTTCATCGGCACGTCGTCCACTTGTACTGAATTGTATCACTTAGGGCATGAACGAACATGCTATCTACGAGATTGTAGGAACAAAGCGCCAACGGTACGTTTTACGATATCGCTCTATCAAGTCTTTTACCTAACGACGTACTCAACGCAGTCCTTCAATATCCGGTCTTCGAAAACAGTGGTGCCCTGATATCGTCGATCTCATCGAGCGTATGTGGGCCCACGAACACGAGAAGCGCCCGACCATGTCTGAAGTTGTTTCGGAACTCGAAGATATGGTTAAGCGATGGTGACATGTAAACATTTGACATCTTTTCACCTTGCAACAATTCGTTATTCCTCTCACCCATGACGAACCGTAGAATAGGCACGAATTCCTCGCCGTGGCTGGTTTCTCTTTATAATTCACTATACGACTTTCACATCTATTGCTCCAATGTTCAATATCACCACACTTGCATCTGTATCTTAGTTTACGACAGAATGTCGAATCAAAGTTATATAGCTTCCTCTTCTGACCGTTTCAATAGCAACCAAGCTGCTTACAAATGCTCTTTGATGGGATCTGTAGACGTTTTCACAAAGTATAACCTTTATGTCATTGTATATTTTGTTGAAAGGGCGTAATCGACAGAAAGATTCTTGTTACCTTGGTGAGATGTCTTTTTCACAACAAGTAAACTAACTACTAAGACAGAACTCGACATTGGGGGGGATCGTCGTTTATTGGACATTTCGATTGAGGCAGCAAGATGTCCGAAGCATCAAGCGAACTAGTGCCACTAAGCGCTCATAAGCCGAATTGATCAAACCCCAAAGCTGTACGGGTCTTTAAGCTTTAGTAGTCGTTAGATAAATTGCGACGAACGATACAGACAGTAATACTAAATGCTAAAGAACAGCTACGATCTCTCTGCCATAAATCTGGATACTTTCTTGGGTGGTTTGCATTCTCCAACCGGCTGACTGCCGGATGCATTGGTTTCTTTCACCAGAGAAGATACAGGTACTACAGTAGGCGGCCTTTGAGGACGAGACGACTCCCTTACTGCAGATGACATCACTGTCGGACGTGACGTCAGTGCAGCTTGAGGCTGCGGGAAAGAGGGCGACTCTACAATCATGGACATCATGTCTCCTGCAGGAAAAGACGGTGAGGCCATGACCGTAGAGGGAGGAATATTTGTAACAGTAGGTGGGAGCTTGAGCGACGACCTCGCTACCTTCGATACAGGTGTAGATGAATCGCTCTGAGATGAAGGCGTAGCTGGTCTCCCAGCCTGCGACCGTGCAGCCTTGAACTTTGACGATTCCGTTTTTGGTAGAAGTAGGGGAAGGTTTACGGGGAGGATGGAGTCTTTCGTACTCGGTCCGGCATTGTACGCTTCGCCCTTCTCAAGAAGCCGGATAATTTCTTGGACTGTCTCGTTGTCTCCTTCGTTGTCGCTTCCTTCTCCCACGAGCCGGTTGTCTGAGTCGAGTTTTCCCATCTTGATGGCGTTGCGTAGGGTCTCTGCACCTGAAGCAGGGAGGACGGAAGCACCGAGAGACTGAGAAGTAGGAGACAAGAATGATGAAGGGGCAGACGCGCCGTAGGAGGATGTGAGTCGTTCAGATTTGAAATGGGATAATGGTGTTTTCTTCTTGGGTGCAGAACCGCTTGGCCGTTCCTGATAAATATTATGATTTCAATGAGTAAAGCTAACATGACAAAATTCAGCCTGACCTCCTCGTCTTCTTCATATACGTGTGACCGCATGGCAAGAGAGACATCACGGCCAATGGTCTCTCGTTTCTTGTGGTACTCCAAGGCAATCTCGCGCTGGTGCTGAACATAGTCCATATCAAAACCTTCTTCAACATCGTCGTCTGCATCAGAAGGATTATCCAATGACGATCCACCTTCAGATAGTGGAGGTTCGGATTCGTCATCGGAGTCAGGTAGAATTTGGGGCGGCTCTGGAAGTGGGTTTGACTGGCCAGGTGGTCGCTCGACAACCGACACCTTCATGGGGAGAGTGCTATCGTTCAATTTTGAAAGCAGTGTAAGTCGTTTGGTCGAAGTCAGTCTTCCTTGAGCCACGTCGCCCCATTCATGCATCACTCCTTCCTCCTCCTCCTCCTCCTCCTCCTCCTTCTCGGGTTCAGCAAATGTAACCGTCTTTTGAGGTCTTTTCTTCGTCCTGGCCTTTTCCTTTTCCAGATCTTCTGCTTCTTTCTCAGCCTTCTCTTTTAATTCCTTCTCCCTAGCCACTGCCATATTACGCAACAGGGCTTTCCCCATTTTCTTCTGCATTTCTCGCGTTTGGGCGAAATTCTTGACTCCTTCACGGCTGGCTTCCTTCATGTTCTGAAGAGCCTCGCGTCGCCGTTCTGTTGCTGCCTCTTTTGCCTTTCGTTCCCTCATTTCCTCCTCCGTCTCGAGCATATCCAATATCCGGTTCCGTTCGCGCTTCCGGACTTCGAGTTCTCCGGGAGATAGCGAGGATAGTGGAATGAGATCAGGCTCGGCCAATGGCATGTTCGAAGACGATCCAGTCTCGAAGTCAGGCTCGTTGATATCGATAATGGGGAGGCCTTCTTCATTTACATGCTGTACAGCGATTCATTAGCAACTATATCCCACTGTCCAGTGTGAACATACCTCACCCCCACAATTTGCATTAAAGGTATCCTTTGCAGTATCCATCCCTCCTGAAAACTCAGTTAGTTTCTCAGAAAGCCGCTGAAGCGCCTCCGGGGAGATGTTTTTGTCGGCGCCTGGTTCGATGGCATTGAAGAGAGCACGAAGAGCTGGATACGGGTCAGCAAATTATGAAAGTGCAAACTGAAGATGTCTTTAAACCTTCAGGGCCACCCTCAGCTACATGTTTAGCAGATGTCATGGCGGTATAGGTAGTAGAAGAGAGGAATCGCGAATTGTGCCCTAAAACCGGATTACGGCCCGAATCTCCCGTAATCCAAGCACGTCCAAATACTTTGTTCCCACCCTACTCAACGCCAACGAAAAATCTCGCCGTCGCCGTCGACATCATCAAGACCCAAAACTATCCGTCATGTCGGTGAGTGAGATATGTTTTCATGCACTTAGGCCAGACTATGTCACTTTGGACGGAAAAACTAAGTGGAGTGGGATGGATTGAAGGATTCAAACTTGGATGACGTTTGGCGGAGGAGTACTGCAAGGGCATTTGCTGATATTCTGTATCCAGGAATCCAACTTTAAGCGTTTCGTTGAGGTGGGCCGTGGTGCGTCTAACAATCTTGCATTATGAACGTCTTTTTGATGGCCTGCTAGTGGTCCTGCTCAAGTCCGGCCCTAGTGCCGGCAACGTCGCAGTCATTGCTGAAATAATTGACCACAACCGGGTGCGTCGTGTTCCCTATTCGAACTTTATCGCAGTGCTCATATGGCACGTACGCAGGCAATAATCGATGGCCCTACCACCTCCGTTCCCCGCCAGGCTTTTCCCTACAAACATCTTACCCTAACGCCCCACAAGCTCACCAAACTCCCCCGCGGCGCAGGATCGGGTGTTATTAAAAAGCAGCTAGAGAAGGAAGCCACCATAGCCAAGTGGGAGGGCAGCAAATGGGCGACGAAGCGGGCAGCGCTCGAGCAGAGGCGAAAGCTCAATGACTTCGGACGATTTGAGGTGCAGTTGTTGAAGAAGCAGAGACGGGATCTCGTCAGGAAGGCCTTGGCGAAGAAGGCGTAGATGTTGGATTGTATGATTTATGCATCCATGCTTTATCCATGCTCATCCTGCGTGTTCCAATGCTATCTCTGAATTAGGCATGATTTCGCCTGCTCTTAAGAGAGGAATCAATAGTGACAGCAGACACCAAGAGTTCTCTGAGTTCATGCAAATACTGTCTGTGCTCGCCAGCATTGTCATTGCACCTGAAAGCTTTCGCTAGCGAAAATCCATGGTGCTCGTGGGTAAGTAGGAGGATCTTCAAGGTACTCGGGCTCGAGGTCGAGTTCCAGTGTTGGTGCCGACAGGCTACAGTGAGTTCCGGACACCTTTGTGCATGCAACCTACAAGTATACTCTGCACATTTTCTTACCATTCGGTGTGTCGGTAGTCTGAAAGTGAGATGCCTACTAATAATATCAAGCCGCTTTCCAGTGCATCCCATATTACATTAAGACGAAGATAGGTCTAGGCAATTGTGGTATACATGTATGGATAAAATCACAGTGCTCGTTGTCGCATGCGGCTGCTAACCGTCCTCAAGCCAGCATACACCTTTCCGGGTGGAGATCCTAGAATAAGCGAGACGATAGCGTCCCGGGCAACTTTAATATTTTGAAAAGATCCCATGATGTGGATTTTTCTACCAGATACGAATGACTAAAGCGACCAAAAGTATGCAAAGACAATACGTACGTATCTGCTAGAACTATACGTGTTCTGCTAGCATTTTCGATTGTGAATTTTGTTTTGCCGTCTTGGCCCGCGATTCGGCCTGCAGGGTGGAAAGGTGAGGAAAGCAATTTTGTAATTGAGCGAAATTCTCACCAATGGCTCGCGAGAGATGGTCTCCGTGCAGGGTTTTCACGTCCTTGATCTCAAACGAGTCAAGGTAGAGGTCATCTAGACGAAGAAGAGCGATGGCATCCTAACATAGCTTCAGCGTAAGGAACATCGGAAAATAGCTAGTACCCTTACATTAACATCGAACCCTAGCGCATATGCTTTGACGAAGTCAGCACCCTTCTGTATTGCACCGATGTCCTTGGTATGTCTTGACGTCTGCAGTCGAGATGAACGAGCGTTCGAAAGAAACCGAACCCAACTCACTCGTGCCTCGACACATCTTCGTTGGACATTCATCCTTACTTGTAGCCCCAAAATTTCTGTAAGAGGCCCGAATATCAATACCCAGTCCTTTTTGAGAGGCGTCATCCGGTGTGGCGGTATAGGTATCCGCCTCGTTTCTGATTTGAGTGTCGTTCTATCGGCATTGACAGGTAATGGCTCAAATATTGGCGCTGCTGTGGGTTGGAGCATGGTGACAGAGTCAACATCAATCATCAGCTTGTCGTCATCTGCTGCGACTGGGACGGGCTGAGCGTCGAGCATGTCCTGGTCGGCGTCTGCAGTCATGGTCTTTTTTTTGCCTGTTTTTCGCCGGTTCTTTTTAGGTGCGCCCGAGGTAGATGAGGAGGGTTGCTGAGCGTGAGTTGCGACCATTGCAAGCGAGCCGTCCGTTTGAATGTGTTCTGGTCCTTTCAACGTGCAGTGATGGAAAAAATTTGGGCGGCTTGGCTTCGGTGTTGGATACAAACAAATGACGCATCACGGGATACCGACGCGAACTTCAACCATGTCTCTTGTTTCCTCACCACTATCTACTCGCAACAATTTCTGTAATATCGGATGGCTGTATCTCGATGTCTTTTCTATGCGATATCTTTCTTATCTTTGCCGTTCTTCACCAGCACTCTAGCGGCCGACCCTGCCTGGAATGGGCATACTACGCCAGGGTCAACCACTCCTGCTGCTTTCACGCCTTTCTACATCCCGCCCAGCTCGAAATCCTATGATTCATCATCTCCAATGGTTCTTTATCGTGGACACTGGACGGAGACCTATCATGGCGATCATCATAGAGGATCTATTCGAACAACGAATGATAAACACGCCCAAGTCACATTTTTATTCACTGGTACAGGAATCGAATGGTTTGGGACTGTTGGCAGGCATCATGGCACTCACGATGTTTACCTGGATGGAATACCAGTGCAACAGGTCGATTCTTGGAGCCCTGTGTCGAGGAAGGGTCAAAGGATATTCGGCATATTCGATCTCACACTGGGGAAGCACATCCTGAAGGTCAAGAATACCGCCAAAGGACTTCATCATGGTTCCCATTCTGTTATGGATATCGATGCCTTCGTCGTTACTCAGCAATCTCTATCATCGTCGGTTACACCCCCTGTACAGCGTAACCGTCCCGCACCTTCGCCTTTTCTTAACTTTATGGACGAGGCACCGTCCGTTACATCCTGGAAGCTTATTCAAAAGGGTTTGACCGGGGTCCATGCTATGCAGCTGGCAGTAATTTCCAATACGCATGCGATTATCATCGACAAAGTTGAACATAATCCTCTCGCTGTTGATGGCCACCCCGCTTGGGGCGCAATCTACAATCTTGATGATCACTCTATCAAGCCTCTTCACTTGAAGTCGAATTCTTTCTGTGCGGGTGGTACCTTCCTTCGTAACGGGCAACTGATCAACGTTGGCGGTAATCCGGTTGTTGAGGATCGCACTTCTGCCGCGGATTTTGGCGACACCAATGGACTGCAAGCTATTCGTCTTTTCAAACCTTGTGATCATGAGTCTGTCGATAAATGCGATATCCATGAGGACCATTCCCATCTTCGATTGGCTAGTTCTCGATGGTACAATACTGTTATTCGCATCTCAGATGGATCCGCCATGATAATCGGAGGCTCGAAGAAAGGTGGATGGATCAATAACGCAACCGTGAACAATCCTACGTTTGAGTTTTGGCCTCCCAAATCTATACACGGATCTCGGGGCATGCCGATTCATTCCCAGTTCCTTGTCGACACGCTCAACTCCAACTTATTTCCCATCGCATTTTCACTCCCGGACGGCAGAGTGTTCATCGCGGCTAATCGTGATGCCATGATTTACGATTGGAAGACCAACAGGGAACAGAGGCTTCCTCAGATTCCTAATGGCGTTCGAGTTACCTATCCCATGACTGGTACTGGCTTGCTTCTTCCCTTGTCAAGTCAGAATGGCTATACTCCGGAGGTTCTTCTGTGCGGTGGATCCACCATCGATGATCATAAGGCTGCGTATGATATCTCCTCGCAAGATCCTGCCTCTTCGCAGTGCTCCCGGATAGTTCTTACGGACGAAGGGATTGCTGCAGGCTGGGAAGTCGAGCACATGCCTGAAGCCCGTCTCATGCCAGATGCTGTGCTTCTTCCTACAGGTCAAATTGTCATTGTCAACGGCGCTGGTTCCGGGATAGCTGGCTACGGCAACACTTTGGATCAAGTCGGAGCTTCCAACGCAGATCACCCAGTCTTAACACCCGTCCTATATGATCCCCTCGCCAAACCTGGCGAGAGGTTTTCATCCGTTGACGTGACAAGCGGTATTGCGAGGTTGTATCATAGTGTGGCTACATTAACGCCGTCCGGTAGTGTCCTAATCGCAGGAAGCAACCCAAACTTGGACCGTAGCGATGTGAAGTATAGGACGGAGTATAGGGCAGAGTGGCTCAATCCACCTTATATGAATGGCCCCAGACCGACCATCGACCACATGCCGGGGCAGATACATTACGGGCAAAAGATTCGCTTGCGTGTCACTTTTATAATCACAGGTACTATACAAGGTACGTGCGTTCTACTTATGCATCTATATGTTCTTTGACGCCTGAATATGGGAACGTAGTCGTACTAATGGATCTCGGATATGTGACGCATGCAGTCCACGCAAATAGTCGGCTAGTATATCTGGAGGCGACTATGGAGGGCGAGTATCTCGTTGTGACCGGTCCTCCAAGGGAAGAGGTGTATCCTCCTGGTCCTGGTTGGATATACGTCCTTGACGATGGCGTTCCGAGTAAGGGTCAGAAGATCATGGTGGGTGATGGCAAGGATCCGCATGTCGACAAAGAAGCGCTGAACTAGTGAGTTACTTTTCTCATTGTTCCCAGCATCTTCCTTACGGGGTATTTTTACAGCGTCTTGACACATACAAAGGGCGTTCAAGCCTAAGGCCTAATGGAGTGTCCTCTTTCATTCTTGTTTTCATTTGCATTCTAGTCTTCGACCTTTTTACGATACCATTCCGCATTGCTATACCCTAACCATACACTTTACCAATAAAGTATACCCTCTAATCCAACTAACCATGTAGTACGCAGTTTTCTAGTCGATTTCGAACCAATCAGAGGTAGTGCATACCCAAATCGGTATATGATAAGGTCGGCAAATTCGGCAAAGGATCTTCAAAAAAAGACTCGTACTCCACTTTCTTGCTTCCCTCTCTGTCCTTTGCGTTCTCGTCGTGCCGTGGGTTGTGCATGTTTTGTCACCGGCGGGGCCTCTCACTATTCCGGTACTACACCACCAGCACACAAGCGAAACTAAAATCTGAACCTTTAATCTTCAAGCCAACATTTGGCAGAGCACCTACGGACACGGGGAAATCGGGGCCTATAACTTATCACAAATTCGCAACCCTGAATGAGATGGCATCGAATGTCATTGAACCGGCCGTAGTGATGAAGGAGCTCGAGACGGTCGAGATCCAGGTCGAACACTCGAAAGAGACTCCAGTGGACTTTGAGGCAACTGAAGTCGCGAAGGAGAGTCAGGCTAGAACTTTGAACGATGTTACGATGGATGTAGGGAAGACTCCAGTGGAAACTATGGATACAGAGAGTCGTACGGGGCACGTTAGGACTGTCGAGGAACTGGGAGACGAGCCGGCTGTTGGGCCACCTCCAAACAAAAAAGTACGGGTTGACAAAAAGAGCGGCAAGAAGGCCGACAAAAAGATGCGAAGGTCACGCAAACTTATGCCAGAGCATTGCTCCCCTGAAGATGTCCAGTGGCAAGATATTGTGGCGATTTTGGGAAAGGACGTCGTGGATCGTGCGATAGAATCAGAGATGGAGTTCTCCTCACCATTCGAGAAATTCGAGGAGCTCGAGGTGAAGGTTGTTCATATGTGCTCCAATGGTATGTGATTTGCGCTTCGTTCAGATTATTGATTATGAATTTTCGAATAATAGCAACTTCATTGGCTCTTGCACCGGAATCCAAAGGCCGACCATGGGTATTGGTTATACCTTTCTGTTTCCCGGGTGAAACAGTTCGTGTCAAGGTGCATCGTCATGAGAGAATGTACTCGCTTTGCGACCTCCTGGAAGTTGTGGAACCCGATTTGGAGATCAGGGATGAGAGCTTGGTCAAGTGTAAATACTTCAGGACGTGCGGAGGGTGTCAGAGTCAGGTGAGAATGGTAATTGCGCATTCACTGGTATCGCTTCTGAGCCGTAGTACAGATGGTTTCTTATGAGAATCAGCTGAGATTCAAAAGAGACGTCGTGATCAACGCGTACAAAAAATATTCAAGTAAGTTATCGCATCGTACTGCAAAACAGCAGCTCATGCTGCTATAGAACTCCCTGATTCTGAGGTACCCAAAATTCTCCCGACAATTGGCTCGCCGTTGCAGTACGGATACAGGACAAAAATTACCCCTCATTTCCAGTTGAAATCGAACGGGACCCCCGGCGATCCCTTTTGTATTGGCTTTAATGATGCCTCTAGACCGCGTGTGGTTGACATTGAGGTAAGTGCATGTTCGATATACGAATTCGTAATTGACCTTCTTCTCAGGAATGTCCAATAGCTACTCCCATTTTGAACGAAACATTACCTATCGCTCGAAAGAAAATCCATGAGTGTGTTTCATTCATTTCCTGTGTAGAGTATCCAAGTTAACCTTTTTATCAGCACTCTTTCGACGTTCAAGAAAGGCTCAACCCTGCTCTTGCGGGAGTCTCTAAATACCGATGTGCCTCTTCCCTTATCTTCATCCTTGACACCTGATGAACTCGCCGATGCGATGAACACTAAGATCTGCATAACGAACAATAATGCTTCCGTGCGAGAACGTGTGGATAACACATTTTTCGAATTCAACGGGGGATCGTTCTTCCAAAACAATAACTCCATCCTTCCCACCTTCACAGAATACATTCGCGAAGCCATCTTTCCTCCTGGCATCGTCTCGAAGCCGACTCACCTTATCGATACTTATTGCGGAGCGGGCTTATTCGCCATTACTCTGGCGCCCTACTTCGATATCGTTTCAGGTATAGAACTCTCTGCAGACTCGATAATGTACGCCAAGCGTAATGCACGACTCAACAACATCCCGTCGACGAAATGTTCCTTCAGAAAAGGTGACGCGGCGAATATTTTTGACGTCGTCAAGGAATTCCCTCCGGAACATACAGCAGTGGTTATCGATCCGCCTCGAAAGGGTACAGATATGAATTTTATCAATCAACTGGTTGGCTTCCTTCCGCAGACGGTAGTGTATGTGAGCTGTAATGTCCATACACAGGCGAGAGATATTGGGCTGCTCTTGAGGGCAGTAGAGTTTGATTCGAGAGGGAAAAAGTATGTGTTGGAGAGTCTCCGTGGATTCGATCTGTTTCCCCAGACTTCGCATGTGGAGTCTGTAGCAGTACTCAGGCTTTGCAATAGAGAACGTTAAGGCACCTGAGGTTGTCTTCCATGATGTTTTCGCCCGATGAAAACCCGATAAATCCGATGGAGGAGATAAGTCTGATAAGATTAAAAAAAACTGAGGAAAGTTTTCGATCGAATCAAACTCGTTCTGTCGCTAACCACAATCTCACACTTCCATCCGACTTGCCTTGCACTCGAAGCGAAATGTCGCTCTGGAAATCTGTCGGTAATTGCATCCTAGAGGGTATTTCGAGCGTTCCGGATCTTGATGTCCGTATGCTACTGAACGTCTTGTGGGCTGCTTGAGATTCTGACTCGATTTCTAGGCATCAAAGCTCACCATTACGCTTGCTGACTCTCTGAAACCTGTACCAGATAATGAGGAGCTGGTTTTTGGAGCTGTGAGTCTCTCTTCAACTTCAGCAAGAATGACATACTCATTTATCTTCACTCTTAGGTCACCACTGACCACATGCTGGTCGTCAGTTTCGAACCTTCAACAGGATGGTCCGTACCCGAAATAAAACCGTATGCACCTCTGAGTTTGGATCCGATGAGCTCTTGCTTCCAGTACTGTACAAATCTCTTTGAGGGAATGAAGGTGTGTTAAACAGTACATCTTACAAACGTACTGGGTTGCTGAGTCCACAAACTGCAGGCTTACGTGGGCCCAGACGGGAAGCCTCGTTTGTTCAGACCAGACAAAAATATGGCACGTCTCGCAAGGTCTGCCGAGCGTGTTGCTTTACCCGTACGTCGCATCCCGTCCAAGTCGGAAATGAAATCTGCAACTGAATCGGGCTTGGGGATCAGCCATTCAACACAGACGCTCTCCTGACACTGATAAAACGCCTAGTCATGGTTGAAAAGCGCTGGATACCCACTGCTGAAGGACACAGCTTGTACATCCGTCCTACTATCATTGGAACGCGTGCTGCTTTGGGTGTTGCCGCTTCCGATCAAGCGCTCCTCTACGTGATCCTGTCTCCTACGGGTCCCTACTTCCGCACAGGCCCCAAACCGCTTTCTCTTCTTGCCGTGAACGAGAACGTGCGTGCTTGGCCTGGAGGAACAGGGGGCCACAAGCTTGGATTAAACTACGCGCCTGGGTTCCTTCCCCAGCGTATTGCGGCGAAGAAAGGTTACGATCAGATCCTATGGCTCCTTGGAGACGCAGTCACTGAGGCAGGCGCCATGAACTTCTTTGTTGTCATCAAGCGGGATGAAGAAGATGGCGTGGACGTCGTCACCCCAGAGCTGGATGGTACTATTCTTCCTGGAGTAACCCGCATGTCCGTCCTGGAGCTCATGCAGGCACATAATGACAGCCGGTCAAATTTGAACGGATTGCCTAAGCTCCATACGCAGGAGAGAAAGGTGACTATGTCTGAGCTGAGGAAGTTGAGTGAGGAAGGTAAGCTGCTGGAGGCGTTTGGAGTGGGGACGGCGGTTATTGTGGCGCCTGTTGGGAAGATTGGTTATGAAGGTGGTGATCTGACTTTGCCAGCCCATGAAAATGGGTTAGGGCCAGTAGGGGGCGCACTCTGGCGCAGATTGGTAGATATTCAAGAAGGTCGAGTGCAATGGGAGAATTGGGGAGTTCTTTGCGAAGACGCTTAGAGGTCACGTATCTATACAACGATATCTATAAAAATCTCGTTTATTTACCTGTAATGTTTAGCGCCCTAGCTGGCAGTCTAGGAATAAGTTTCTTTGATGACTCGAAAAGAGATTTACATGCAGAGATTTTTTCGTGAATTTGAATTCGGGAATCAGAACTGGCTTTCATCTCCGCGACTCACCTCGTTCCAAAACGAACAGTTATGAATCTACTTAGCCGACCTCGTTTATGTAGACCCGTCTGAGCAAGCGAGTTGGAAAGTTCTTTGCATGGTATGCAAACAATAGCCCATTTATTGCCGCATCTTCCGAAAGTCGCATACCTTATGGTGCCACGGACTGATTCTGATTTGTGCCTCAGCAGTTCTTCGGATTCTAGATGGAGTCGTAACGATTGTCATGAACGATTTGAGACGATTCTATTGCCTTGGACGCTCGAAGAATAACCTGTTGGACGCGTTCATGTTCTGGGGAAATGAATTCCTAGCTTTTATGGCGGGGTCAGAATATTTTTGGTTTGTTCTTTCAGTCCCTACTCTTGTTGTGGAAATATTTACTATCTCTGCGGCGTGGCGGATTCAGTAATTACTCACTGTTAATGACGATCCGGGCTTACCAATTGATAGCGACGTCCCTAAACTTTCTCGACGCTATTCAATGGTGTTGTACATTTTGGTGCTTGGTGACGGTCTACTGTAACAGGATTTTTTCCAAAACGGTACACGCAGCTTCCCTTCTGTGTAAACTAGGACTTGACCATCAAGAACCTTTTTTTGGGTTTCCGCATTTATTTAACCGCAACAAGTAGGACACTCAATTATTGGTTTTGTCCTCAGGTCCCCCCTTCTCTCTTGATCAGTTTCCTCTTGGTTATCCAATTTCTTCGGGTGTTTCGGTTACTGTGTAATGTGGATATGCACCCTACATTGCCGCCTTCATGACCTGATAATCATCAAAAGACACCGTAACTTCAGGGCACTGGATATACATTAAAATCTGTACTAGCCACCATTGCAGGTAACGACTTCTGCTCAGCACTTGATTATGAACCTCCCATCACAAGCCAAACTTCTTTCTGATCTGTTCGATATGGAAGAGACAAGGCTGGGAATGTGCGCACCGGTTTGTGCGGCAACATTCAGGGAAGCTGAAGGCCATGTTCAACAGCTCGAGAAGCCAGCGAAAATGCTGTTCTATTTGACTATATATCTTGAACTGGTATGTCCAATTTTGGTGTGCTTATTATTGGCTTTTGCCTCCTTGGGTTCCACGACTTTTTCGTGTTTATAGCGGGATTTCACTCCCTCGTGGGTTTGTGGCTTGTACCCCCTGCTCCCTTGCACGAGGACACTCCTTGTCCTTCATCTATTCTCACGTACACATAAAAATGGCATACTCCTGCCAGACACTGGCATTAAACGCTGTGCGTTCTTTGGTAATTGTTTATGCGTCTTCTTCAGGTTCAATGTCCTTTTCTGACGAACGGTAAAACATTCTCTTCGTGAATCGTAGTCAACTAAGCCTTTGCTCCCCCTTCCGCAACAGCCAAGACGTCGAGTACACTCCATGGTATTGGCTGTCTACCCGGACTAGAGTATCAGAGGGCCAGCTCTCACTCATCTTCTTAGCCAGCACAACGGCCCAGTCGACACACCACTCTCGCTGACAAATTCCCTCCGTGGTTGGATGACCTCGACTTCGACACGGCGAAATCCAGGGTGCTCATCTTGTACATGGTAATACCTGAAATTATTCTTCAGTTGTTCATCTCAATCTTATCTAACAGCGGGTTATTTTCTCGACGGACTATCATGGACAATGCGTTGAATACGCTTTATCCGATTCCAAGTGACTGTGAAGATACACCTCTGAGAGACCAGATTCTCGCAGTTCCATTTGCAAAGCGTCGCCACAAGCCTGACATCTAGGCTACGTCCCCCTCAGGCTTATCTACGTGCCATCATACTCTTCGACCATTTCATTTGCAAAAATACCATCCTCATCGGCCTGTAAAAGGTCCAACAAATCTTGATCAATTCTCTGATTACTTTGTGAATTATCCCATCCACTTCCAGGCACGGACACCGCCTTTCCGTTCATCACCATCGCCTTCCCAGAATCGACCTCGATGCCATACCTCTGCGTAGCCCTTTCCAACCAATAGGTCCTTCACGCCTTCTTCTCTCAGCAAAGCGCCAAAAAATACTAGGTGACGGGGCCATTCGTGAACCCACGGGTACGCGTCGGTGGTCGACGCGCCTGCAAGCGAAGCGGGAAATGGAGAGACAGGAAATGTTGGATCAACCGCAGGCGGAAAACGTTCCATCAGATACTGGTATGGGGAAGAAAAAAATACGTTTGTCTGATCACGATATGTAGATGGATCTTGCTTTCTGTTTTCTCAGTTTAGTCACAGTCAATACATCATCGAATTGCTTACCCGAGCGGAGGCTCACAACCCAAGGCCCACATCCCCCCGTTTTCAAGCTCTTTGCGATGAATGTACGCTTGACCAGGCAAAGAATGGCAAGGCATCAAAATGCCGACGCTCCCACCTTGGAGTTCATCGGTAGGTATACCCCTGATGTAGGATGTGGCACTAATTGGACCACTGCAGTATAATAATACGACGTAGGCAGCAATTGGTATAGGGAAGAGGAGAATTGCAAGAAATTCTTTGCGAACTGGTGGGAAATACGTAGTTATTGATGCATGACGTTTGGGTTTCTTCCTTACAGTCGTCGCGGATAGATCGACCAAAGACTGAGAAGCCAGTATGTGAAGGATAGGAAGTAACGGATGGATGAAGCGCCACTCTTTGTGCCCTGTGAAAGAATAGACGCCTATCGTCCACGCCACCATTTTCCGCATAGTCGTCGTAGCCGTGTTGCTTCCACTCCTTTGCGTCCACAAGCCGTGGACGGCAAACGGTAATGAAGTGGTACAAAGTACCGGAAGGGCTTGAGAGAGGTAGTAGTGCCATGGATTTCCACCATAGAATAAGGCAACGCCGGACAGGTTTGTGATGAGGAAGTTGGCTGGAGCGAAAGTAATTTTGCCATAATATACGCAGTCCAGCCCGACGACAAATGTCAAAACAAGCGTTCTATGGTTCTTGGTGTTAAAAAAGGCTTTAGAGTCAGTGCGCGAAGCTTACCCTATAACAATAGCGTCACGAAGAAGGAAGAGTAAAGTTCGCCGATAGCCCCGAAGAGCCCAAACCAAGTTGGAAAATAGATAGATCCAAATCACTGCGTTCGTCGGCCGGACAGCACAAGCAAAAGCTGCGAACGCGAGACTTTTCCGTATCTTCGATCTGGACCATATGAATGCAGAAATGATTTGCAATAGTCTCGAAGTACCTGTTGTATATCAGCTGGGGGCTTAATCTTGTACTGGCATCCCAGGGATAGTATGAGAAGGCGATGGTCGTTAGGGACGTCTCAAAGGAGTTCGAAAAGGACCGTGAGAGTGAGAGGGCGTGAAAGAACGAAGTGAGCGACAAGAACAACTGGTACGTGCATTAGTACCGAGGCAGAAAGAAGAAAGGAAAGCTTACGGAAGTAGAGACATACCGTTCCCCAATTGTTCGTCGAGTGAGGGAGCAGATCCAGATGTCAGTGCCTGCCGCTAGTGTTCCATGTAAGATACGCGGCCCGATGATCTAAGTCAATTCCATAAAATAAAGGAATCAAGCCGTCATGTGTAGCATACCAGAAGAAAGTCGCCCCAGGGTCTGATTGCATGTATCCCAGTGACCTTTAATGCCCAGTAAATGGGCACATTCAAAGCCGGGTACAGGATGCTTCGGATGGGGAATGGGTTTAGCCATTCCCATGTAAGATTCCCATACCCAAATACGATATTATACGCTGGTTCAAGGGCTTGAAAATATTCGTCCGGTTGAAAGAAAGTCCGAGTACACAGTGCGATTACAAGTCGCACAGCTAAAGCATAAAAAATCACGAACATGCAGGAGAAGTCAGAGCAAGGACGATAATTCGGACCGGATCTTGTTTGTCTGCAGCCCCATGATCCAAGCACACGAATCGACGCAGCAACTCACCTTCCGCCCACGACATTGAGCGCTTACATGGACTCGATACGCGTTTCCAAGGTACTATTCACTGCACAGATGTATTTAATATTCCCTAACAAATTTGTCTAGGTCGAACGTGTCACTTGCACCAAGTCCGGATCCACTTTAACTGGCACGATTCACCTTACGGCCCACCACCTCATCTTTCAGTATGACGAAGACAAACAGAAGGAGCTATGGGTGGGATATTATTCTGCTGTTATTGACTGCGTACTTACTATATATCAGGTTCCCTATCCCCTGATATCACTTGTTACACGCCTCCCCCAGACAATACAGGGCCAGTGCCCTTTGACATTTAATTCCCGAACATTCGAGACATTTACGGTGTCCTTTACGAGGGAGTCTGATGCCACTGATGTTTTCGAAAGTGTGAAGGAGCTCACTGTAGCAAGTGCGTTGAATCTGCTTCTTTCCATATGGCTCCCTTGCTGATTTCAAACAGCATCTGTCCAGCATCTGTACGCATTTTTCTACACCCCCAAACCTTCGTTCCCGCAAACGGATGGATGGTCTTTGTATTCTGCGCGAGAAGAGTTTGGCCGCATGGGGGTCGGGACTCGATCCAAGGCTTGGAGATTCACGGACATAAACAAAGACTACTCTGTGGGTAGTTTGAATGTTTCTCCAGGTATCACATATAGATGACCCTCAGTACACCTAGTTTTGCCCTACATATCCCGCAAAACTAGTCGTCCCAACAAGGATCAGCGACACCACTCTCCAATATGCGTCGAAGTATAGGAGCAAATGTCGAATACCAGTCCTCAGCTATCTTCACTGGTCGAATTACGTGAGGCAACTGGCTTCCCTCCCTTTATTGTTTCTCATAATGCTTGGTATGGGTGCAGGGAAGCATTACTCGGTCGAGTCAGCCTATGGTTGGAATTACACAGAACCGATCCATCCAAGACGAGAAGCTAATCGAAGCAATCTTCCACTCACATCATTCGCCTGAATCTCGGACATCAAAGGCCCTAGTTTATGGTGCAATGGCAACCAATCTTATCATTGATGCACGTCCGACAACTAATGCTGTGGCGAATACTGCCAAGGGCGCCGGTACAGAGAATATGGACCATTACAAAGAAGGAAAGAAGGTCTATCTTGGAATTGATCATATTCATACAATGCGAGAGTCTCTGGCGAAAGTCGTAGAGGCATTGCGGGAAGCCGAAACTGCTTTAGCGAGTATCAGCACCGATCTCTCGAGCCAGGTTTCGGGGATATCCGTTTTGGACAGACAAGCTCTTCGTCGTTCTGGTTGGCTGCGTCATATATCGGCCATATTGGAGGGTACAGCTCTGATCGCCCGAAACGTCCACGTTAACTCCTCCCATGTTTTGATACATTGCTCCGATGGATGGGATCGCACCTCACAACTCTCCTCGCTTGCTCAGCTCTGCCTAGATCCTTTCTATCGCACCATTCGTGGATTTGAAATTCTCGTGGAAAAGGACTGGTTATCATACGGACATAAATTTCTAGATCGATGCGGACACCTCTCCTCGGACAAATTCTTCATCTCAGCGCTTGAAAACACAAATACTAGTAGTGGTGCAGATGCAGCGCAAGCATTTTTGGCATCAATGCAAAACCGATTTGCGTCGCAGAATCACATCAAAGAAACCAGCCCGGTGTTCCATCAGTTCTTGGAGTCAGTCAGACAAATTCAACGCCAGTTCCCGGAACGTTTTGAATTTAACGAACGATTCCTTCATCAGCTCTACTACCACCTTTATTCATGTCAATTCGGAACTTTCCTTTTCAACTGCGAGAGAGAGCGTCGTATGGGAGACGGCGATGAGCCACCACCTTGCGAGCGCACAGTCAGTGTTTGGGATTTCTTCAATTCTCCTAGCGAGATGGAACAAAATCGGAACGCTGCATATGATTCTTCCTTGGATGACCCTATGAGTAGAAGCCCGAAATCAGACATGGGTGTTCTCCTTCCCAATCCCAAGGATGTCAGATTTTGGCATGAGCTTTATGGGCGTACAGACGAAGAAATGAATGGCAGACTGGTTATGGCACAGGCGCTGGGAGTAGAGGCAACTGTTGAAAGTAGTCAGGACAATCCAATCCAAAGGTCTAATACCCCTTCCTCTATTCCACTGCCGCCCTCCCCATCCAAATCACCTGCAAATTCTCTGGCACCGTCTCGCTCAACGAGCATATCTCTCGTGCCAGGAAGTGTATCACCGACCCCACCATCTTCTTCTGCTCCGATAACAGACTCCCTTCCACTCTCTGGACCTCCATCTCGGGTAGACAGCTTCAAACCCTTCGGTGCGTCTACATCTGCCATCTCCATGAAACCTGCCAGTTCCTCTACGACCCCTGCCCCTTCTTCAAATCGCGTGACGTTGAAGCCACCGGATTTTTTTGGGAATAGTGGGGTAAAATCCGTATGGGGGAAGCTCTCATCGAACGCTTCCGCGGCATTCTCAGCGGTGCAGGAGGCTTATGTGGGCTTCTCCCAGGATTCCCGAGGGGACGATACGAGGACGGAGGAGTTACGTGGGAGGGATAATCTTAACGCTTGGGGAGAATCGGAATCGAGTCAATCAATGGGTGCTAATACCATCAATCCTTGGTCGACGGTACCTTCAAGCACGTCTTCGTCCACTCTTTCCTCACCATTCGATAATCCCTGGGGTTCCATTCGTGGGCCTCCACCTAAAGAATCAGAGACCTTCTCAGAATCATTGAACCCTTCCAGTTCTCTTCCCTTAGATCCTACTGTTTCCCCTACTTTACTGTTTCCACTTCCTCGCGGTATCGAAGAGAATTCTGGCTTAGCTGGGTCGTCACCGAAGGCTCGAGAGACCACACATACACAAATGCCAGGTAGCAATAATACAGATCCTCTTGGCGTCGGTTTATTTTAGCTTTCGAGCCCATAATCATGACTTTTCAGTCATGACGGAGCATGATAAGTTTACATTAGAGTTCAGCTCTGTACTGTTAGGCACTCGTTGTAATACAAAGATTTAGAGTATTCGTCTGTGTCATCCAATTCTATGAGCGCTTTATTTATTTCTTATGTTAATGGAACAGCAGTCTCTCGTCATGGCAGTATTTGTAGGTACACCGGCCATTGGCCGCAATGGTCGTCAACGTTAACTCGTTAACCTACTCCCCTTTTGCGTGATGCAACATGCATAACCTTAGGTATGGTGAACAAGATCATTGAGGTGCAGAAGGGGCACTGTATCCTTTGACCGTAAGGCCGCTTAGACTGATGTTGGGAAGGTTTCCCGTCTCGGATATACGGTCCGGAATTGTACCCGGGTCCCGAATCAATCTTTTTCTCACTTTGACCTTGGATGACATGAACGCTTTCCCTTAATGACGATGAATTTGGCATACATATGGCGATCCTCCTGCCTGCGTATTGTTTCACCTAACAATTATCGCGTCTTTAGCACCAGTTCCCCTTGGAATGCCGTCAAAAATTCCGAGGTGCCAATTCGCATGGAGGATTTTGCTTGCGATGCCATACGGTAAGTTTTACACTATGAGAGAAGGGATTGTGATAATCGAAGCTATCCTTGTAGCAATTTCTCAATAATAGCACACATCGGTGAGTCAGTATCCTCTTACGGGCCTTACTGAACGGTATGATGACACTTACGCCCAGATCATGGAAAGTCAACGCTTGCTGATAGGTTTGTTCTCGTTTTATTCTAATATTTCCTTGACCTAACATGATTTACTAGGCTCTTAGAGGTTCCCGTTTCTCTACCGTACACAGGAATTCTATCTCCTTACGTGACCTCCCCAGCTGACCGGGACGATTCAGAAGAAGCGGACAGGGAAGAATGAGCAGGTTTTAGACAAGCTCAAGGTGGAGAGAGAGCGAGGAATCACTGGTGCCGTCAGTTTTTCTTTTAGCATCCAGTAGGCTTACTATTTGCGCGTCCAGTGAAAGCCCAAACCGCCAGCATGTTCCATAAACACGAAGAAAAGATGCACTTGTTGAACCTTATTGATACTCCAGTGAGGTCCTACGACTGCCTTGTTCTTCACTTCGCTGAAAGTCTCCAAGGGACATGTAGATTTCGCGTGGGAGGTCTCTCGGTCGCTGGCTGCGTGTCAGGGAGCTTTGTTGCTGGTATAGACTACATCCATTGTCAACATCCCTGTCTCACGATTTCTCAGGTCGATGCCAGTCAAGGAGTTCAAGCACAATCAATATCTGTTTTCCATATAGCCAAAGAACGAGGGCTCAAGATTATCCCTGTTCTAAATAAGGTGAGAGTTTTGCCTTGGTTTGTGAATTTGTACCGATAATAAGACCCATAGATCGACCTGCCTGCCGCACAACCAGAGCTCATGGCTGCACAGATGGAAGCCACCTTTGGCATTGACCCGGCGGATATTCTTCATATATCGGCCAAGACGGGGCAAGGGGTAGAGGAAGTCTTGAAGGCTGTTATTGAGCGAGTACCCCCGCCAACGGGTGATAAAAACGCACCGCTGAAAGCGTTTCTTTTTGATTCTCTGTGCGTGTTTCCCTGTTTTCACGGGCCGGCACAGCGTATTGAATATTTTCAGATATGATCGTTACAGAGGCGTCATTTCCTTGATCAGTGTACAGGGAGGGGTTCTACGGAAAGGTGACTATCTTACAGTGTGTGTCCTTTCGCTGGTCTGAAGCCATTTAGGCGACAGAATAGCTTCATGTCACACACGGAAAAGATACGATATCACGGAAGTAGGGATAATGCATCCGGAAGAAGTCCCCACGAACAGTCTGTACCCCGGACAGGTGGGGTATATTGCTTGCAACATGAAGGAATCATCGGAAGGTTAGTGACATCAATCTAATCCCTGTCGTTGCGGGTATCTTATTCAAGACTAGCTCACATCGGTGACACATTACATCGCCTTGGCACACCCGTTGAGCCTATGCCTGGTTTCAAACCATCAAAAGCTATGGTTTATGCTGGGGTTTTCCCAGTAGATAGCAACGACTTCCCGAAGCTTGAAGAATCCATCAAGCGGGTATCTATGTCTTCCTTATATGAACCCTCCGTTGTTCCACTGATACTCTGAATCCCCTAGCTTACTCTTACCGACCGAAGCATAATCATACAACGTGAATCTTCCTCTGCCTTAGGACAGGGCTGTCGTCTGGGATTCTTGGGAACCCTGCACATGGACGTTTTCCGGCAGCGTCTGGAGGATGAGTACGACGCAAACATCATCATTACGGCTCCAACAGTACCATTCAAGATAATCCCGACGAAGGGTGGTGACTACTTCATTAGTAACCCGACGGAGTTTCCAGACATTGCTGAAAGCATGGGCAAGGTCAAGGAGGTTCAGGAGCCCATTGTTAGTGCGAGTATAATCGCCCCGGAAGGTAAATATGCCTCTTTGCAAACTGACGAACCTCACTTCAAGCTGACAGTCTACTCTAGAATACTTTGGGGAAATCACGGACTTGTGCTTCACTCATCGAGCTGAGAACCTAGATCACAGGTATCTGGATGCTGGTTCGGGTATTGCGTCGTCAAGGATCATCGTTACATGCCTTATGCCTCTAAGCGAGATCGTTACAGACTTTTTTGATCAGCTGAAAAGCCTCACATCTGGGTTCGCCAGTTTTGAGTGCGCGCATCTTCTATTTCATATTTAGCTCAATTTTGACGCAGTCCTTTCTAGTTATGAGGATGCTGGATATCAAAAGAGTGATTTGGCTAAGGTAAGAAGATTGAGGGCGCTTTTGTAAAAGACTGCTTACATCAAGCACCCAGATGGTTTTCTTGCTGAACGGCAAGCCTGTCGATGCCCTTGCGCTTGTTGTACATAAATCTGCACAGGACAAAATTGGCCGCGCTTGGGTTAAGAAGCTCCGTGGGTCCCCAAGATATTATTGATGTTTATTCTGGCTCAAGTCGGAACAGATAAAGTAATTCCTCGACAGCTCTTTGAAGTCCCCATTCAAGCAGCGATCGGCAAAAAGGTAATCGCCCGGGAAACCCTCTCTGCCATGAGAGCTGATGTCACCGCGGGGCTGTATGGAGGTGTGTTGTAGTACTTGTCAATAAGACCGTCGAAGGGCTGACGTTGGGTAGGGCATTACGAGCGGAAATTAAAGCATCTAGAGAATCAAAAGGAAGGGAAGCGAAGGATGAAGAAGGTCGGAACGGTAGAGCTTCCACAAGAGGCCTTCTTTGATATTCTCAAGAAATAGTCGGATGGTGTACAACACTAACACTACTCTAATTATACTGATATAGGATGACTGGCTGTTGTAATGTATTGCGGATCTATAGCACTGTATCTTCGTCGTCGTAGGTTTCTTTGAGGAGCCTAGTGGGATGGTGGAATGAGTCACAGATGACAATAAAAATGCAAGGACTGACCGATATATTGATGAAGGTGGATGATCGCCACTGGGAAGAAATATCAATATGCATCGTATTCAAGACATATAACTCACTGACTCGTTCGTGATATACGCATCTACTAATTCCGGGCAAACGTAGTCATAGAATGGATTGACAACGTCCACCTTATCAACCAAATCACCCTCCTCAAACCCGAGAACCTTGCTGGGGTCGGAGAAATCCAAAGCTCCATATTCATGGTAGAGATTCCAAAGTGGAGTCACTTTGAATTGCCCTGCGCAGACGACAACAGGGGTGCTATGAGCTCGCGCAGCGGTGGCAGCTATTTGTGCACCAGATGTGGCAAACATGCCACCGTTTGCAAGGATTGCGTGGGCGCCAAGGATGACTTTGTTGACTCGGGACATTAGGGCGAAGATTGACGAATCGGGGACTAGGAACGTTGAGATGCCGGCAGACGAGAGAGATGCAGCTAAATTGCGGCCGCCGTAACTAGAAAGCAGAGTTTAGCGAAGCGAGATTTCGTAGAAGACCTGGTACGGACGTAGGTGCTGTCTCGGCAACGATGACAGTGTATTTTCGATAATGTGCAGCAGTCTTGAGGAAGGCCTCCACGGTCTTCGACGCGCCGAGAGTAAGAATGATTTCACTAGAAGCAAGTTTGGTGTCGTGACGCGCATAGAACGATGGACTTACTCTGAATGTACATGATCCTTGGCATTTTTTGACACGTTATCGTACACAGTTTCCAGCTCGTCAAATATATCTTGGATGGCCTCCATGAGAACAGGTTTTAGTCCTCGTGCAAATGAATCGGGATCAGTTGGATCATCCTCCTTGAGCGTGCCCTTCTTTTCTGCTTTTGTGATAGTAATATGCTTTCGCGGCTGCCCTTGCAGAACGAATTTTGCTATTGAGAATGATTCTGGAATAGATGCGGTCGATCCTTTGGTAGCAGTATGGTACTCCTCTCGAATATGATGCAGAACCTTTCGTACGGTATTACCAACAGAGTGTTCTATGGTCATGAATTTAATGAAACGCAGTGTAATGATACAACAACGTGCGAACCTTTTGGCTGCGCCTCCACGAGTCTTCGGCCCACAGAACGAATGATATCCACGAGTTGTTCAAAATTAGAGAACCGTGCTTTGGCGACAACTTGACGTATTACAAGCAGGGTTTCGAGAGCGGATGCACGTGAACCGACGACTTGTCTGTTAAATCATGAGAGAGGAACGAGGCTGCTTCCTGTGAACACTGACCGCCGTCGTAGCCGCAGTGCAAGACTTTCAACAATGCGTTGGTCGGCGGCATCGGAAGTCATCGTGGAGGACGTGCAGAACGTTGAGGACGAGTCAGTTTTCGGCTATCCCCGTTAGGTATGGGCCCAATTGAGGCACCGACGACATCATATACCCATCATCACTTAGACACGCGTCAGGGAGGCAGCTCAACCTCCCTGTACCAAGCCATCATCATCCTTGTCAATGCCGCCTCAAGTGGACCTCGTCGTCACATTCAGGGCGTCCCAGAAAATCGCCCTGTCGAAGCAGCAAATTCGCGACGACGCTCAGAAAGCAGAGCAACAGTATGCCCGCCTCCTTGAGACATTGAGATACGGTGGCCTTCGAGCAGTAGCCAGGAGGGGAGAGGCTCTTGGACATCTGCTTATCTTTGTATACTGTCCTGATGGCTTGGTCAAGAATTTAGTCAAGAGAGAGCGGTATGTTCATTCACTTTTCGTGGCCATTCGACATGGTGCTCATCGACTGCCAGGCATTCGGATTTTCTCTCCGGCCTTCCGACGACGCCCATCAAATCTGGCACTCATTTACCGCCGCTGAGTATTTCAGACCGCCTTCGCCTAGTGCATTCATACATAACATCGATGCCCGCTGACGGCGGTTTGGGAATCACACCGGGAACCTCCCAATGGGATCTCGTAGAGTCTGTTATGTGCTTGCATGACCGAAACTTCAACGAGCAATGGAAACATACGTGGAAGAGCCGAAAGATTGCTTCAGTCTCAGACGATAGAATACGGGACCAAGTACGTCTTCATTACTAGCAAGTCAGCTCAGCTGACCTGTTTTAGTTTGGCGACTCTGTGGCTCTCTACTTTTCTTTCCTCCACTCATACACTCGCGCCCTCATAATTCCGGCTATCCTTGGCGCTGCCTTCTACTTCTTTGGCTCGCCTTATTCACCTGTGTATTCTTCCTTGCTCCTTCTTTGGTCAGTCACGTTCGTTGAATGGTGGCGTGTCCAGGAGCGCATTGTCTCCCTCCGCTTCGGAACGCGAGGTTCCTTCCGTGTAGAAAAACGGCGTGCCCAGTACAATCCCAATTTCTCTTGGTGGAAGCGAGAACTTCGAATGCTTGCAAGCCTTCCTGTAGTCTTACTATTCGCTGGCGTTCTTGTTGCTCTCTTGACTGCGATATTCGTGTTTGAAGCCTTTGTCACGCAATTGTATACAGGTCCAGGACACAAGTACATTGTGAGTTGGATGTATATGTTGGTGACCTCATTGACGGGCATCCCTTAGAGTCTCAGCCCTACCATTTTATTTGCAATTCTAGTCCCACGTTTACTGGATGTCTACCAAGTCATAGCCTCAAAGTTCACAGCATGGGAAAACCATGCACATCAGTCTTCCTATATCTCTTCACTTAGTCTAAAAACCTTTGTTTTAACTGCCCTTGTCGCATATCTTGGTCTCGCCTTGAGCGCGTTCGTTTACGTGCCGTTTGGTGAAGGCGTCATGCGCGTTGTACAGTCGTCGATCTTCTACGCCAATGGCACCTCCGAGGATTCACCCGACAAACCGACCGCAGGCATTTGGGAGGTCGATGCTACCACAGCTGGTCGCAAACTCAACCCAGGACGCCTCCGTGATCAGATGTTCGCGTATACAGTGACCAACCAGGTTGTAAATACGTTCACGGAAATTGGGTTGCCATTTCTTCTGCGCGCTGTGGAAAAATACAGGAACGGGAAAAAAACCAATTCGGGAGCGTCGTCTCCAAAGGGCAAAAAGAAAGTGGTATTTGAAGACGAGAAGGAAAAGGGGGGTGAGGAAGAGAGAGAATTTCTGGAAAGAGTCCGCAGCGAAGTCGCTTTACCCGAATACGACATCTTCGGGGATTATAATGAAATGGTGATTCAATTTGGCTACGTCGCATTATGGTCGACGATATGGCCCTTGGCCCCCTGTAAGCTGTAAAACTCTGACAAAGGATATGATGCTAACTCTTCATTCTAGTGATGGCGCTGGTCAACAACTTTTTCGAGCTTCGATCGGATGCTTTCAAAATCATCACTCACGTCCGCAGGCCCATTCCGATGAGGGTTGACACGATCGGACCCTGGCTGGACGCGCTCACTTTCCTCGCCTGGCTGGCGTCATTGACCAATGCATCACTCGTATATCTGTTCTGTCCCAGGTCTCAGGACTATTGTAATACCACGCCCTCCTCAATCGAAAAGGTCAGTCAAGAGCTCTTCTCTGCTGGTGTTGCCGGGATCGAGGGGCAGGCCGCGACGATGGATCTGCTGAAAACTGCATTGTTGATTGCATTTGCTGCCTCCCACGGATATATGCTTCTGCGTGTCGTCGTTCGACACGTGGTTGAGAGAATAGTGTGGAAGGCCAGTGAGGAGGTAAAAGAGAGGGGGAGAGAGGAAAGGGAAATCAAAGAGTCGTTTTTGCGGGGTACAGCGGAGAAGGGGGAAGACAATGTGGGAGAGGTGAAGGGCGATGATGCTGATGCTAATGAGGTATTTTGGAATCATGATGAAGGGCTGCAGGAAATTCAGAGAATATCGAAGGAGGCATGAACAGGAATGTACACAGTTTTTTATCTTGGTACACATATATACGACACTGCGTATCACTTCTATGGTAAGTTTGTTTGTTTGTATGAAATTCGACGATCTGCTGTAAGGAACATGAAGTGGGGTAAGTGAATCCATAAAAGAACCGATGTTTATTACTCAAGATAGACCTGAATATCCATCGTCCTCAATATTTTCTGATATTTCTTATTTGTCATTACGATCCTCCGCGAAGTCAGGGTCATATTCATCGTGATCACCCCAGTGGAAAGTCCAGATGAAACGAAGAAATGTCAGTCCCGGAAGGAACTCTTCTAACTTCATTTCCTCAAGCAATGTATCCATTATGAGTCTTGGGCTAGGACCTGAATAGCGGTAGTAATTAGACAAGAACTCCACGACTTCCAGCTTCGTAAGACTGGGTGTATTGGCAGTTCAGATGATACGCAGGATGTTATTGCCCGTACATGTTGCGTCTCGTGCCTGCATAATGAGGTAGAGACGCTGGATCCCTGCTAAAATCCGTACAACATCGACGATACGGTCAATGCACGGTGGATCTCTGGTGAACTCGAAAAGGACATTTAGCTCAATGAGGAGCAGAAAGGTCATCCCAAAGAGCCAGTCTTTCCCATCTGCCGGTATTCCACGTGTCAATGGCGAGGGGAGTGATGTATGTATATAGGCCCGGGATTGGTGGCGGATGCGACGGAACGCTGTATGGTAAGCTGACGCCCGGCGTGAGGAACGTAATCAGGGGATCTCAGCTCTTCAATGTCGAATATGGAAGGCCTAGTACATAGTACAACACGCCTGTACAATCCGTGTCGATGGACGTAATCTTGCTCCACTGCAGGAGCACATCGTCCTCTTCCTCATCCCAATAGTTGACGTCAAACGTGATTGAACGTAGCATCGGCGCGCCGAGAAAAGCAGTGTAAGTAGGCTGCTCGGCGAACGTATGTCTGGCTGATATCCTGTATAGACCGTCCCTCCCATCAATAGGTCTATATCGTTGCCTGTCTACGAGAGACTGCTGATCTTCCCAGCGAACCGTGTGACTGGTCGTTACATGTACCTTTTTCGAATCCTTCGTTTTCTCGAATGTTGTCGCTCCACTCACTTAACAAGAGGGTACCCTTTCGTCAAGCCTGAGCACCCGGTTGGTCGGCTCGACAGTGAACTAAAATATTCTCCATGCATTTTTTCCCCCCACTTTTGAGGCTAAGCTCTGTGATATAATAGGTGTAAATTTATTAAAGTAGGCTTAATAGTGCTTCTGACCTTGACCCACAAGCCCTCGAATGTCTTTACCATTTTGTGAGCCATGAGAAGAATCAAGGAGGGGTATACGTGATCGGACAGAGCAGCTATACCGGTAGCATTTCCTTGCCGGTGATGGTGTGCTTACCAATACGTTATGTTGTTCGCTGATTGGGTATGCTACTCCCATGGAGGTCGGAGGTCGGCTGGATCATGGGATTAAAAAGAAAAGTCTAGATGTAATTTTTATTAACAATCTCGGGCCCCTTGATTAGCACGTCAGTTGTTCCAGGTAAGTATTTTCATGGTGGGCATGTCTGTAGACCACGATATTTTGTTGATGGAACTTCTATAGTAAGCTCTTTATCTTTCCATCTTCCTGCCTGCCAGAGTCCAGACAACATGCCCTCATCTGATTCATAGATTCTTTATTGCCTGCTATTCATCCTCGGAGCTTGTATCTACAGCTGTCTTTTCCTCCACTAACCCTTTCACCAAGAAGTGGAAAGGCAGGCCTACTGTATCAACGTGTTGGGTTCCCCCGGGCTATAGATACTTGGATTGCGGCAAGGCTCGCTGACGGCAGCACTATCCTTGACAACTTGTGTATCTTACATGAATATACTAGCGCATTGGTGGGATTGTTTCCTGACACACTAGATATAAAGGCCCAAAGTAACACAGTATGTCCTGATCCATCATTGATTCAAGGTAGCACAGATGTATAAGTCAGATGTAAGCGGAAACGACAATAGGGACCTGTACGAGGGCTGTAACATCCAGCGGAAGATGCAGTAAGTACTGGTATTAATCAACTGCTGGATAAATGTAGACACGGTTCAATCTAGCTCGGGTTCGATGGCGGACTCATATGTAAGTAAAATAGAATCGCCAGCAGCACTGCCATATTTATCATTTCGATGGTGCTGATGCCCAGAACTTTGAAAACTCAGGCTTTCGATGCTTTTGTTTCAACCTTTTCAACATTCTCCACAGGGTAAGAGCCCCCAAACCACAATGGTAAGCTTTTTCGCGGTGAAAAGCCTGCTCATGTCGGGACCAACTCTAACATTCAGTCTCTCTTTTTTCTCCTAGAGTATACTTATTATGCTGCTATCCACTCCTTTTTTTCGTTGTTTGCTTCGCCTGTCCGACTCTTGTCCGCCCTGCCTTTTACCCGGCTGCCCTTCCTTTGGCTATTCGCTCCAATTCTTCCAATGTGACTTCGACGCCGGCGCCGGTCACAATACTAATAACCAGTGACCCCAGTATTTGAATGATAGAGTACGCTGTCATTTGCTATTTTCCTCCATATTGTCTGATCCTTTCTAGGTTTTAGTCTAGAGTGGATGGATTCGCATTGACGACTCGACCTTCGAATCGTGGCGAAACTATAGTGGAACTACTACGAGCTTGACTAGTTTCGAGGTTACTTCTACTCGCACCATTTTCTCTACAACACAACGAATGTGACTGTGACTGTGACATTTTTGAGTCCAATAGAGGTGAGCACCTTGCGGCAGATACATCCTTTGTTTTTACTGACGTATAGATATAGCCGTCAAATTTGGTTCTTCAGTCATTGCCCTTTTCCTACGTTGTTGTGAAAAACGGGGGATGAATAGATCAGTTCGTTCCCAGTTAGTACATGCGCGGTGTCAGGCCAATAGTATTGCACTTGGCTGAGCTCTGCAAACGCATGCATATGTACACTACTGTACCTACTTATATACTAAATGCTAATTTACTAGAATGTTCTACAAGTTTCCTAATATTTCTTTCTTAATCAGCAAGTTCGGCATGATGCCGGATTGCCATTATCTCGGCTCAACTCTCAAATCCCAACATACGTTTATATCGATGTAGAGCCGAACGATGGACAAGAGCATTCAATACAGCTCTATTCAGGTATTACCGCTGGTGCGTATATACTGCATTCATGAGACTACTATCTTCGCTTACCCTACGCTATGCAGAATGGATCTTTAGCGATTCCAATTCTTTGGTAGAGTGGAGGGTCGCTAGATCCGGTTTCTCGATAATCCATAAAGCTGCCCGACAGACGCCTTTATCTATGCAAGAGCTCAATAATTTAGCTGAAAACGCGACGGTATACTATGCGTTTCCTATAGTATGCCTATTTGTGTAATCTTCTAGCCAAAGACTTTTGGCAGATTTTTGCAGAGCAACGACGCAACGTATGAGACCAGAAGTTTCAGTGTTATTCGTGGTGATTTTACAACAAATGGTACATTGTTCGACACCGAAGACAACAATTTCCGTGAAATTATAGAGTAAGCTACTACGTTTCCTACACGTATATGTCCATTGATATCTTTCATCAGCAACTTCGCTGTGCTTGTTCATGCCGTTAATCTTAATAAAATTACTAGCACAAATTCGTCAGTTGTCTGGGCAATAGGGGTTGTCCGTGACCCAGTAATTCGTCTCTATTCGACGAGTGCAAATAACGGTTGCAGTTCATATTTGTGGACTACATACAATACGGCCAGCGACGCGGTATGTACTTTTCTTCTGATATAGATTTTACAGACTCACCCACTACTTAGATCGATTTTTCCAACACTAAGCAAAGAGCTATTGACCTCGATAATAAGGTCATGTCCGGCGCGCGCCAGATCTCTGATAATTACGCGGATCTTGTTGCACTCGCTGCCCGTCAAGCCTTGACCGCAGATATCACAGTGTTCAAAGACAGCGAGGGACAATGGAATATGTTGGATGTTATGACTTTCATGAAGGACGTGGGTAATTCGGGGTGAGTATTCGGAGTCCCTCGTATCTTGTCAATAGGTTTACATATGCTCTCTAGCAGCATCAACCCCATCGAAATACTTTATGCAACCTTCCCAGCCTATCTCTATTTTAATACAATATAGGCCGGATATCTTCTTGAACTGCTGCCATGATATCAACAGTCTTCGCAATATACTAAAACCTATGCAGCCCCAAATCTCAGTTTGTTCCTTTCTACAGGCATGGCTTGCGTTCTGGTATCCGTCTCAAAGGCTCGTCGTATCCAAATGCCGAGGGAAATGATGATCCATCAATATTCAGGGCAATAGAGGGAGAGCCCACGTCTCCAAGTTGGAAACATGCCCATCATAGGCTGGGCTCATGCCAGGTTCTTTAATATTACGATATGTACGTTACACTCCACCTTCACCTGGTTGTCAAGGCTATGTCAGAGATCATTCAAGCGCTAGGAAAGAGTCAAGATGCTGAAACATACTCGGTGCGCCAAGTGGCTATAATTTTGTCTGTCTCGTGCTGATTCATAGTAGTCCACAGCCGAATCGTACGTTAAGCAATGGCCGATCTGGGCTGGCTCAACAGGCCACCTCCTCTCTACTTACGGAACGACAGCCGATCCGTCATCCTGGTCTCTTGTATATAATCTTTTTGCGGATCTAACAACGGCACTTGTTGACTCCAATGTCTTTACAGTCATCACGTCCAGGACAGCAGTATGCTTTTATAGAATCCTATTCTCAAGCTGGGCAGCGATCGGGCAAGAGAGGGCAACCAATTATCGTGTCAAGTCCGAATTCTGGACCAACTGCCGCAACATCTACGACAGCTTCTAGATCGTCAGGTACGAACCGGAGCGGGGGATCCGACTCGGATAATAACAATACTACGATCCAGCTTCGGGATAATCTACGGAGAGGTGGATGAGATACGGGCGAGGGGTGTCTACGAGCCTCCACCACAA
Organism: Desarmillaria ectypa; assembly: GCA_030407005.1. NCBI lineage: Eukaryota > Fungi > Basidiomycota > Agaricomycetes > Agaricales > Physalacriaceae > Desarmillaria > Desarmillaria ectypa. The sequence goes on along the minus strand of JAUDYN010000002.1, from coordinate 3,042,535 downwards.
TACACATGCAGTAGAAGATCCTTTGTATCTAGCTTTCTTTCCTTCGCGGGACTATTGCTGTAACTTCTCTGCTATTTATCTATACATTGTTGTACTACCTACGCCTCAGCTAACGAATGAAGTTCAAACCTCAACTTTCCTAGATCAAGTCTATCAGGAAGCGCAATCAAGCCTCTCCTGTCGCCCGATGAGATACCGATATTATGGCCCGCTCAATTCTATCGAAATCAAGATGCTGGAAGACCTTTCCAAGCGGGAGAAAGAGACTTATTTCACTGATCTGAGAAGTCGAGAGACTGATCTGGAAAACTAGGGAGAGCGTCAGGTGTGAATAGAGCGACATTATGGGATCCAGGCTGCCCCGAGACATAGGCTGGTACTACAGGCGATCCTGATTCAGAAGGGACTATGATTGGAGGTCCATCGTCGTGAGATGCAACGAGGGCTGCGAAAGGGTCAGAGGGGTTCTGAGTATTGGGTCTGATGGCTATGGCCACAGCGAGATCTGCCTGGTGCTTGGGGGCTGATGGGCTCCATGCTTCTACCTCCTCGAGTAGTGCGGGCCAAGTTTCGTTCCGGTAGGCGACCTCGATGATGATGCCAGGCAAGTACGAATCCGAAGGAGTACTTGATTCCGAAACTTGAGCTGTATTCCGAGCTGTCCTATGCACCCTACAAAGAATGAAATAAGCGACTAGAAGTCAAATTAAAAACACACACACTGTTGAGATGACGGACCCAAAGACATTCTCTGCCTCGTCCTTATCCCCATCAAAGTACTTCGCCATAACATCAACGAAATTTGATCTCGGACTGCTCAGAATCATCATCATGAGCCTGCCAGCCATGAACTGGTGAACAGGAGAGGGGTCTCGATATATGTGTACATATCCCGTCGCAAGGTAGTAAGAAATCTGGTATCTGCCTTTACGTCTGTCGCTCCCAGCTTCGAACACAGACTATCAGATGGGTTGGGCAGCCTTCCAGGAGCTTTCTCCCTCTACATCTTGATAGCGCTCAATGGTCTGCTGAAACGCAGACGAGAGCTGCTTGACTTCGTCCTTCATCTCTGGCTCGAGAGTGGAGATTTCCCATAGACCCGAGTCGAAACCGTCCTCTGTATTCCTAGACAGTGCTTCGACCTCGGCGTTGACTCCTATGGTTTTTTCATCGGTGTACATCTTTTGGTAGTATCCGTTGGAGTGTACTAGGTAATGAATGTATCAAACGAAGCTCGGGTCGAGGATAGCAGTATATATACCAGGAGTAATTGACTGTGAATCAGGGTACAGCGTCGAGTGAGTGTGTCCTGTTGTGCGTGGAGCAAGACAGAGATGTTTTTGAAGTCGAGTGTCTATCATTTCGGGCCGAATATTCCGCTCCTTGCTTTCGACCGTCATCATGGCTCCCTATCGCCCTGCACCCTCGACCACTCGTAAAACTCTATACAAGATCCCGTACTCGCGTAGGTTCTCGTTATATTACTTTACACTATGTCACTGTCACTTCTCTTCCAGCCATTAAACCCTACAAACGATCCCCACTGCAGTACAACCGCAACACGTCTGGACCTCGACGAAGTACCCCACCAGAATCTCACGCTCATCGAGTATCGAGCAACTGGCACCAGCGACCACCTCTTCTTGATCCTATCTATGAGAGCGCTCCTGACCAGCAGAGACAAGAGGTATTGTTCGACTTTGAAGACACTTTTCGCGTGCCAGGAGAGAGGGAGGAAGACGACGACGACGACGTGTCGTTTCCTTGGGAGGACGAGCAGACGCTCATAGCCGATCTCTCGTATGATGGGTGAGCATTGACGTGCATACACCCAGCCATTCTTGTTCTCAATGGCCCCAAGCCGTGTCGAACCAGACGACGACGACGTTCTCAGGCTTACCAACTCGCTCCAAAACTCCTTTACACACTACTCCAAGACCCTCGTTGACGACATTGCACAGACCCTTGTTCCTGCTGTGAGACGCGTCAAGGAAGCTCATCACGTTCTCAACACCAGTGTCGACGAAGATTTCGGGAAAGGACTGTGGGAGTTCCATGATGCATGTAAGAAGATGGAAGTGGTGACATTGAAGGAGGCGGAGGAGGTGAAGGAAGAGTATGAAGCTGCGCAGGTGAGTTGGGTTTCTATGTTTCAATCGTTTGTCTTCAACGTCTTCCAGGTGCGCATCGCGGATATCATGGCCAAGCTTGAGGATGCGTATGCTCGAAGGGACCAGCTCTGGGTCGATTTTGAAGTCAAGTTCAATGGCATTGGTACCTCAATTTGCCTCTTCGCGTGTACCCCTGATTGAAGCCGTTACAGTGGACCCGACGATTGACATGCTCAAAGACCTTCCCGTCAGAATGGAACGTGCTATTTCTGAGGTCGAAAAACAGAGCAAGAAACTGAACCAGGATGACGTCGGACCGGAGCAGACGCTAAAAGACCTCTTGACAAAGCTGACTTGATTTGTGCTGACTTGGACCCGCTTGGTGACATTGCCTTATTCGTTTGCCTCTAAAGAAATCTGCGTTTATTCTTCGTTCTTTGCTGCGGCTCCGATACGCTTCTGAAACTATCTGCTTATAGGTTGTAATCGAATCGTCATTGACTTCTTGTACCTTGTGTCTCTAACAGTGGTGACGCTGCTTCTCCCGCTTTCTGGAACGATATTTCATCAGATTCAACTTTCCCTCTACTATTGAGTGAAATGAGGATGTTGACTAGGCCGATGGCACTTTATTCAATTCCTCACTCGTTCTGCCTGAAAATTTGAACAGTGAACTTTGTTATACCTGATTATCAAAGTTTTTCGTACAGTCTGGAATAATACCGGAGGGGTGATTCGAAATAATAGGGAAGCGGAATGTTGACAAGGTTGTAAGAATAGAAAACTGACCTTGCTGGGCCAGGCTGCAATTGTCACTCTCACCGTTAGTTAATGCTTCTCTATTTCTCTATGTTGTGAAATTACTTTACACGACGTTACTTTTTTGAACCTTATACGAACTAGATGTGAATGTAACTCCTGATGCATTATTGAGGAGGTAAAATGAGTAATGCGACTCTCGTTTCGTGTCATTGCTGATTCTTTTTTGAATCAGGATTTCACCATCCCAAATTGATAGAGTTAAAGATGTTGTACGTATAAGTTAAACCTTTCAAAGCAGCGGTAGAAATGCGGACATTTCTGGAATCATAGCTTAGTCCCGAGACCCGCATTAATACCCGTCGTAAATGATGGATGCGACGACAGAGTCATGAGGAACGTACGAGTACCTGGAACATTCATGTGTTATGAAATCTAAGCTGCCGTTACTCAATGGCCAGAAGGTATCGATACTCGGTGTCTTATCGAGATATGATTGATGTCTGACGTTGAAGAGCAACGGTAGCCAGCATCACCTGTTTCAATCGGTAACTGGATCCATCCGTTGATTGACGTTGAATGCTGGCGTGGAGGACTGGGGGGAATGCTGGAGTTCTCCGGTTACTGAAATTAGATCCCTTGGTCAGTAGTAGACCCAAGAATGAATAATTTTGCTTTATTTGCGGTGATAGAACTGCAACGCCCCGGGGCCCAGACAAATATCCGACCTGCTCTTTCTAGTTGGATACTTCGACGATGATTGGCAAGGTACAGCTTCGATCAAATTCACTCGTGCTGTTCCTAGCAGGGGCGAGGCAGACGAATCAAGCAAGTCGCCTGCTCAACACTACTTATCACGGAATTCAGATCAAGGTACATTCAGGATTAATAATGAGGTGGCGGGGCCTGAATACGATGAGAGGGAAGGATGATAACAATACATAGTAGACAGTCGGTGTACATACAACAACAGATAACCAAGTAAGTAAAAGAGGAGAACTACTGCAGAGAGCAGCACTGGCAATCAGTTCTTTGTTGTCCATAAGGATCCTCCGCCCGTCCAACTGGACCCCACACCGACGGGACCTGTTTATAGTGAGAAATAGTCAAGGATAATCGACATGAAACGCACGAGATGGTCTTTTGTTGTTTTACAGTACCGTATGAGACTGAGCGCCGGTAAGAGCAAGATGGTATGGTGAGAAAAGGAACGTACCTCGCACTGGCCTCGCTGACCCTCACTCTGGGCCTGGCCAGGTCCTCCCTAAGCCGCTGATTGTGCTCCAGTAGCCGACGGAGCTTGAGCTCGGACATGGCCTGGCGGCCTCCTGTGCGAGTGCTCATAGGGGGCGATCGGGGTTGACGGTATTCACGATCTTGGCAGAAATGGTGAGCAAGCGGTGACAATATTACGATAAAATGGACAGCTCACTCAGGGTGGGCTACTAAGATGCAAAGGACAACCGTGAGCGACGGTATCCTTTTGCTATAAGATAGGTACTTGGTCGTCACAAGCAAAGATACATATATATATATATTCAGCATCAAAACCGGGTATTTATCAGCACTGCAAATCACACGTTTGCCCTTTTTCCAAGTTTGGCTTGTCCCTCCGTATTTATCATTCGCGTTCTACGCTGGCTATAGACAGTCTACTTATATCTAACATAGAATTCGGGCAGTAGTGGACGGGACAAGAGAATTGAGCCGATGACCAATAAATTTATAGTAAAGCAACGACCTGATGATATACCGAATGATGATGATAAGAAAGCAGCAGCAAAGAAAAATAATGTAGACGTGAAAACTGGATGAAAACTGGATATTGAGGATGATTGGTTGCCAACCGAACAGGATTGGTGGGTGGGTATCCTGTTGGTGAGGGGTAAACGAATGTGAGGGTTGGCTTGTTGAGGGGGGCAATCCGAATATCATGTCTGCCTTGATATAAATTCCGAAGTAACGGACGACTCCTCCATGAGTGATGAAAAATCCGAGTAGAAAAATAGGAACGACAGAGCAATCACATAACAACACAACTGCAGCCCTGTGCTGGCGGTGCGTACGGATCCTCTCCCTTTCCGACTGGTCCCCATACTGAAGGCACCTAGAATATCCGTGAGCCAGTTAGTATGCGACAACAAGGTAACGGACATACGAGATGATCTTTCGTTGTCTTGCAGTAACGTATCAAACTAACAAAATCGGCAAACGTTGTCACCGCTGTACGGAAAGGAGACATTTAGACCCGTACCTCGCGCTTGCTTCACTCACTCGCACCCTAGGCCTCGCAAGGTCTTCCCGCAGCCGCTGGTTATGCTCAGTTAACCGTCGAAGCTTCAGCTCAGACATTGATTGCTAGTAATCTCCGTTGGCCAACAATCGAAAAATCAAGAGAAACGAGGCGCACTTTGTGAGGCCGGGCATTCATATTGATAAGGGAGATTTTAAACCGGATTACAAGGAAAGGAAGCTGGAAACGAGGTTGAGGTGAGGCCAGGGGAAGAGGCTCGTGTAGCTGACCTTTTGAAGAAAAGGAGAGGAGGTCAAGGGTCGATAGAAGCGGACTTTGAATTTCCAGTACTGATGTTGAGTCAACAGCCATCAACAGTCCCCCTCATCCTGGATAAGTCCTACATTTATTTTACATGCATTTCCTTTAATTTTCATTCAGGTTACAAGGACGCTTCCGGTTAATTACCAGCACATCATACAGCCCAGCCATGCGCTACCGACCCTCGCTTATATTCCACCTCATATTTACGAAAGTTTCCATCCGGCTATCGCAAGGATCAACCCACGAGGGGGATGCACAGCTCGACTCTACACATGTACATAAATCCGAGTCTTGAAATTGGGGATCCCCCTCCTCCAAATACAACCCTGGGCAAAAAGCCTTTTCTTCGGTCCAAATTTCAACCCCGTTATTGGATTATCTCAGCACGCCATTACGGGGGACAAAACTGGGTATTCCGACGTGTGTTTGTTCTGATTCTGATGATGCGACGGCGACACAGCGTCCAGAGAAGAATATACGACCTTGATATGGTGCAACTTGTCCGCGCATAGGATTATCCCACAAGCACCGGTATTTTATGTTTTTGCCGAAGTGACGTCATAGTCAGTGAGCAAGGCTTCACGACACCATAAGGAGATTTATATGAAATACTGCCCGTCGTGGGAGAATGAGAAGAAATGCTTCGGAAAGTTTGTGCACCTCAAAAAAGAACTACTTTATCTCACGTCTTCTTATATCCTCGTAGCTCACTAACGAAATATCATACTGTACGCATAATGAAGCTGGCATATGACTGCACAGCCCAAAGACAGTCAAGCTATTCGTTCCTGCATCATTCATTCTCGCTCGGCACGCGTTTACATGAGTCAGTTCTGCAAATAGGGCGGGTGTGATCTTGATGCAATACGGAGACACGGCGCTCGAAACAAGCCATCGTTCGATTTCTACTCCAAATATGGTGAAAGTATGGGTGTGCACGTATCACAATCCTCCCTCAACAAGGTACCTTCGAATCGGGCCCAGTCAAAGTTACTTTGATACATCGGAACCGCGGGGAAAGGTCGTGTCATTCCCGAGGTGAGCTATCTCCAATGGATCGATTTAATTCCCTGAAGTTCCATTTAGCAGTCGGAGCCCAGCCCGAGCCAGTATAGCAAGGGTCTAAGCACACGCTCATGCACTTTGGCCATGACAGCTGGCAGTGATTTTGATGAGACCGGCGGAGACACAGCGCTCAGACGGGGGTATAGTTCCATTCTGAAGGGAGCGTTGTATGGGACGCGTATGAGTTCTTGATCATGTTATATATACTCTGCCGTTTTACCCTATATCAGTTGTATCACGCCAAACCACATAAAAAGGTGCAATTATGGGAACGATGGAAGCAAGAGGGTCAAGATATTTGTGTCTTTACAGTGATATCCGGGCACGGTGGTGATTGCCGGAGGGCGAGGAAAGCATGGAAGAATTCGTGAGCTTCCTAGTGTGATCGATCATGTTCCTCGGTCCTGATATCTCATTCAGCAGGTGTCAGAACCATGGGCTAGTACGTAGCAACTTGAAGTTTGAGCAACTCCATATCAACCGACCCCAGGAAGAATCGACACAAATTTGCCCACAACTACTATGGGCATTTCGGTCAAGTCCTTCCATGAATCTCATCGATGCTATGAGATATGTTGGAGTGCGGTGTTAGAACCCGGGCACGGCAGTGGATGGTGCATCGTGCGTAAGAACGTGCAATCATTCGCGCCGGCTGTCGGAGGAGAGCAAGTAGACATGTCCTTTTCGCCACTGCGAAAAACAGTCAAATTGAGTGCGATCTACTAAAGTGTACACATATCTTTACCGAAGGTCCTCATCTCGCAAGGTATGGATCTCCTAAATTTTCAATCTGTCGCTAACAGTTTGTTTATGAGAACCCGTGGTATTTTTGGTACACAGAGGCCAGAACTCAACGGTCCTGGGATACATCAATTAGAGAACATCTCCCAATCGGCCAACGTCCATCGTCCCCGGTTTGAAGATCGTCTAAGTATCTAATGACTGACTTCAGACTGTAATACGCACAACGATTTTGTCATTGCGGCAATACTGATCGTGACTTCATTAGACGTATGTATTAGTACATCCAGTATAAAGACGTTGTATAGTCATCTATACGTGGCTCGTTGCCGTCTTGTCCACACTGTCGGGCGCTACCAAGTGTGCGAAAATTTTCCCTTGGGAGAAAGAAGGGATACCTGCTCATGGACGTCGAGGTCATACCCAATTTCGCTGAAATTGGGCCGTGGCCGGACCTTTTGGTTGGTGTCCTGCCTTACGCTCAAAACCAAGCATATGGTTTTCCATAATATTTGAGATATCGTTCATACATTCTAGAATGGGTTTCTGGTCGTTCAATATTGAACGTCAATAATTGCCCAATATCATTATGTGAGACGTCCCCTTCCGGCTCACCCATCTACACGTTCGTCAGTTGGGCAGCCAATCGTACCATCCGTGAAACCATTCTAGCATCTTGTCGCTCACTTGGCAAAGTTCTGAGACACTCTACGACGAGCGACCACAATCCATCGTGAGGGAAAACATTTGGGGACAGTTCCAGCACCGGACAACCTGCTCTGGTAACAACCGCGCTGATGAAGCTAGCTTCATTCTTGATCTCATGGAAAGGTGGTTTTCCAGTAAAGACCTCCGTTAAATACCATGAGATTGTGGTGATAAAAAGTGCGCTATAAGTCCTACTCGATGACAGTGCACCCGTAAGCATAGGAATCCCTAGCAGCGATGTAGGATTGATCGAACGCCCCCGGAATCATGTATTCGGGAGCTAGCCAGCGAAGAGCTCCGCTCCACATCCTAGAAGAGTTGTCGAAGCCCCGCGTTTCCGCAAATATGGAAAGCCCAAAATCTGCTAGACAGCAACACAGATCATCCATGACAAGAATATTTGCCTAAGACTAATTCATGTCAGAGCACGAGGAAGACAAGCACAGTGATCGCACCCCGCGGATATCTGCATGTACTATTGGAGGGTGAAGATTGTGTAAATATTCCATAGCTTCAGCAACTTGAATCAGCTATAATTTTTTTTAACAAAAAGATAGCTTCGGCTCCTAACAACTCTCACACGATGTAAAGATTGGGCTGCCATACCGACGAAAGACGATTGTGATCAGGATGAGCTTCGAGGTAAGCAACAATAATTCCCGTTGATCATCCAGGGAGATATTAGACAGTAACTCGGAGTAAAAAGGTCTTCGCTGACTCCCAAGAAGGGAAGGATATTGGGATGACGGTGTTGCCTCCATACGAGGGCTTCCTGGCACAAATTCTGCGGCAGATCGAGATGCAGTTTGGCTTCGTACGTGCACGGCTCACTCTGATTAAATTCTTTCTATCCTTCTCAGAGGTGAATATCCGAAGAACTTTCAAGCAAACTTGAGTGTCACGAAGACGCCCTTTCCAAATGTCTTGTCAAAAGCACAACACATAAGTCTCATAGTACAAAATCATTAACCAAGAGTAGGGTGCATGCTCACTGAAAACGCACCGTCCCAGACGGAATGTTCCCCTTCTCTAATTACATCTAGACAAGAGAAGGAAGAGGGAACGATGTTCCGGTCCTTGCTCAATGCTCGAAGACATTTCATGGCAGTGCGATACTCATCACTGGGGCGCGTCCTGACAATTCATTAGATCCTTCGTGTTAGCATAGGCTCTACAGTAAACGTACCTGCTGCAGGACATCCATAACCACTTTTTCCACCGATAGTGATATCAACTCCACGGACCTCCAAGGATAAGCAACATTATGGAGTAGACTCTGAATCTGCATGCAAACATCGATTTTTTTGTCGTCGACATTGACCTGAATCCAGCTGTTCAGACTTGGACACCGCTCAAGTCGCTCCAGCCCCGCCCACAATTTCTCCTACTGTGCACGCCACCACTCACTCAGCTTCGAATCTTCTGCCTCTTTCTTGGCAAGCTCTTCCTCTCTCCTCTCCAAATCTTCCTCCTTCCTTGCCTCCGCCTCTTGTGCTTCTCTCGCTTCTCCAGGTTTTGTTCGCGTCGTTTCAAATACTCTTCACGTGCTCTCAGGGCAGCAGCTTTCCTCTCTATCCCACCTTCGTGAGCCTTCTCTTGCTCTGCATTCGAATTGCTGTGTATCGGAATAGCAGGTCGAGAGACTGACATTTGATCCTCCGCATTGTCGTGCTCAGGAATGAAATGCCTGTTGTTCTTCAGAGTGGGCCATGGTGATTGAGGCGTGTACGTACCTCGACTCTGAAACTATGGTTTGCATAGGACTTGATCTGGCGTTCGCTCGCCTGGTAATCGCCAATCAACTTCTTCCTCTGCCAGGGTCCATTTTATCTCCACCGAGGCTATCAATGTCATTCTTGAGCTTCTGCTTGGCTTGGAGCAACATGTCCTTGAAGGCGACAGATAGCCTATGTTTGCTACGACGTGGGCCGTAGCACCTGTTTGAAGAGCCTGCCTTTCAGTAGGATCTGGTAGCACGCATAAACATTCACAACAGTAACGGAAGAGAGGACGCTGGGTGACGAACAACAGATCGGCCTCAACAATACTAGCCAGGCAGATTTGTACCGTAGAATATCTTGCTGGTCGAATATCCAAGATATTGTCTGTACAGTGGGGACACAAGGGACGAACGTTGAGGATCTCAGGTAGAGACCTGCCTGTTACAGTTCAATGAGAAATCGCGAAGACGTGATATCGACTAGATCTAGGAGAGAAGGAATCACAAAAACTGGTCTCGGGTCGGTCCACACGTGGTAAGTGTGCAGTCGTGGATGTTGCATTCGTTACTCAGAACCCTGCGTCATCGGATCACAACTCATTTTTACCCAGACAAAATGTCCTGCTGTGAAGAGCGAAACTTCATTTCGAGCATGTAACACCGAACGGTAGAGAGCCAGGGTCATGTGAGAATGTTTTATTGCAAATCCGGTAGCTTTTCCGTTATTTACTTCACATCGTGCCTTCAATACGGCAACTCCAACTCTTTATCATCATTATGTTCACGACCTCATGCAAGGACTAGCTGCACACCCTTCACTCCCGGAAATGGTCTCAGATAGGTGTGTGCATACGTACGAGATTATCTATGTCCTCTTTCCCTGAGAAGGGACTTGAAGAACATGATGCAGGCGACCACGCTCTCGATTCCATTTGCCTCAACAAATTGCACAAAGGATATGCAGGATCGATCAAGAGAATTAAAAACGTATAAACACTCCGTCCAACTTTGTCCAGTTTTTTGTCGGAATCACCAACCTGGAGCTTCTCGGAATATCGACGACGGAACGTCACGCTGCTAAGCACCAGTGCCATGCACCACTAGGACGATGTCGACGGGACATGAAGAAGCGCACGCAATCTATACAGACCTCTAGAATATAGATAACCCACTCTCAAATACAGGACTTTTTCGTTTTCCTTCCTAGCACTGCTCCTCAAAGTGAAACCATAAGGCTCACCTTTGAACTCCCACTTTACGATGGAACAAGATCTGTTCGTCTACCTGGAACCGCGCCCAATTCGGCATATCGCCCTCGATATGTCCTTCGAATACGGCCCCTACATCACCAACTACTCACCCAAATCCCTCCTACCCACCACAACAGATCTCTATGTCCTCGGTTCCCCCACGAACTCCCCCATCGTCAGGTCACCTCCACCGAGCGACTTGCAGAACACCTGGCACTTCACTGCTGTATGCTACCGAGATACGTCTATATAACTGCTAATAGAAAACTTGTGGCGATCCTCGTATTGTCCGCACTGGTTGGCGGGACTCGAAACGCAAATAGGTGAGTTGCAGATTTTTTACGACTTGGATATAATACTAATAATCCATCCTCAGTCCTACGGAGAACGTATTGAAGCGAGTGAGCATGTTACTCTTCGTTCTTGCCAAGGCTAGGAATACCCTGAAAGTGCAATTTTGGGAAATGGTGATACAATGGAAAACTTTTTATGCGTCAACGAGATATGAGCGCTGAGCATGGGCGTGTTTTTTTGAAAAGAAAAAAAGATTGAAATCCTTTGCTAACTGCACTGGAATCTTGGTTATGCATCAACTAGATCAAAGGACTGCGGCAGTCAGTGCTAGCATTTGTTACTTTGCCAGGCACTTGACTCGATAGAATTGTTCCCAAAAAGAATTGGGCGTGTTAAAAAATGTAATGGGGGCACCCAGGATTGAACTGGGGACCTCCAGAAAGCACCTCAGCCTTCAGGGCATCTTACTTCAGTCTGTTGCTCTCCCAACTGAGCTATGCCCCCACAAAATTTTCTGGAATTACAGAGAATCTGTGGTTGAGATGCGTCCATCCTTAATATATCACAAAAGGTGAATAGGAATGACATCTACACTTACTGCATTGAGGGAGAGGAGACTGGTCGTGTTCTTAACCATTTCTTTCGCCTTGGAAGAAGACGCGTGTATTTTTGTACAAGGTTCTAAAGTAGAAAACCAAAAGCCAAAGCCACTACTACGAATGCGACGCGATGTATGCATAGAGTGGGCGGGGCACCGTTGCTGGCGGTATTAGCATTAGCAGTACTAGAAGAAACACTAACAGTGGTACTGGAACTAAGAACCGATACACCCGTTCTAGTACTCGATAGGACCCCAGACGCGCTCACAGAGGACGAAACGCCGGCAACCGTCCCACTCGTGCTATTCCCCTGCGCAATAGCCAAAAATGCCTGAAAAGTCTTCTCCTGGGTGGGATTAACCGCAAAGAGCATGCCCTTCTCGCAATGACCCGTCTGGGCGCAGAAGAACCAGAGAGGGGTGGAGGCGTTGTTGACGGTGAAGGTCCATTGGCCAAAGAGGGCGCTGCCGGCGGGGATGGGAACAAAACCCGAGTCGATGCCTGATTTTGTGCAGGGGAAGGCGAACGTGGATTGTGTTGCAGACTGTGTGGCGTGTTAGAAGTAGGAAAAGGGCGAAATGAGGAGATGTACGTGGTTGTTGGCTCGACTAGTGGAGGGTATTAGAAAGGGTAGGTGGCTGTGTGGTAGAACGTACAATGAAAATGTGACAGTGTCCCCTTCGAGGGCGGTCACGCTGTGGACGAGCTCAGTTTGGCGCGTAGACCTTTACTACACAGACTGGAATCACCTTGTTGGACTGAATGCCAGCATCTATCCAGCTCTGTGAGAAACATAATCAGATAGCAAAGGTAACTAACTCACCCCTCCGTCACCGACGGTTACTACATGGTCCACTGCAGAAACAAAGACGGCTGACACCAGGACAGCAAAGAAGAAGAAGAAAAACATAATGAACGAACGAAAGAGGGAGGAATAAGAGGCATTTTTGCCCTCGCATTTATACGTTGCCTAGGAATTCTCGGTCAACTCGGCTAACATGATGACATCATATCTCTGTTTTTCAACCATCATGGCCTCGTTGTGTACCCTCAGATCTTTCGCATCTCATCTCTCCCGCCGCCACTTCTCTTCCACTTTGCGCCGCTTCGACCACTACATCGATGCCGACTTTCACGTCCGTACTTTCCCTTTACTCTCCCTACCCATCTAACCTATCTGTAGACCTTTAAAAAAGTGACCACAGCAGAAGGACGCATCGTTCTCGTCGATTTCTACGCAGAGTAAGCAGAGATGCTTAACTATACTCATAAGCTCATGCTTCGCAGCTGGTGTCAGCCTTGCAGGGTCCTCTCTCCCATCCTCGAACAACTCACGGATGATCCTTCTACCGAGACTGCGTCCCGTCAGCCGTTGGATTTGGTCACCATTAACAGTGATACCGAGGAGGGAAGGGAACTTTGTCAGCGATTCAAGGTGCATTTCCTATTTTTCATGGTATCTTTTTCGTATTGACCAGGTCCAGGTACGCGCACTTCCAACTGTCGTGGCATTCCAAGGAGGCAAGGCTGTCAAAACCTTTTCCGGCGCACTGAGAGAACATCAAGTTCGCCAGTTTTTGAGGGAGATATGACATTAACCCGACTCGGCGTTGTGAAATACCATACAAAATGAAAATCTTTTCAAAATGGGGACACTTCGTCGTATTCACGATGACTTTCGGTATTCTACTTGTACAGGAATACTAGGTGTTAGTCTGTTGCTCTCCCGACCCACTTACATCGGAGGGCAAGTTGCTAGAGCGATTTCAAGGTAACGACTCTCCCGACACAGTTCCGTGACAATATTAAGAGCCATCTAAAAAGAATCCTTAATAAGATACTCTGGAGCAATATACTAATTGTCGCCTTCAAGTCTACACAAAGACGCAGAACTGCAGGAATAATCTCTATATTCCATTCTACTTTGGTGCGGTTCCATTACTAGTCTTCTTGACTGTAGCATCCCCAGAGAATCGCTTCCGAATAGCCGCAATCATCTTCCCGAACCTATCCCAGCTTCAGCACGACAACTAGGAAGATAAATCAACACGCACCATAACCAGTTCAGACCTTGCAGCACAACATTCCCTCCTCCATAGATGAGAATATATGCGAGCGGTACTTGGTGCCGGACTTGATATAGCGTATGCGCGAATTGAAATGACTAGTGCCGAGGATTAGGTCGAGCGCCAAGAAACGCGTGCAAAACACGTACGACATACATCCCCCCATACACGAGCCTCAGTACGAAGAACGTCACGAGGAGGAACAAGCCATTGACGAGCTGAAAGTTGCTCCCAGTACGGTTGGTCTTGTCGAGGAACCAGTGAATGTTAAGGAAGAACGTGCTGCTAGAAAGGAAAGGATAAGGCGATAAATGATTAATCTTGAAAGAACGACATACGCTTCCCAGAGAAGACACCGCGCCGCGTAGTACGCCAAGAACGGCTTCTACAAAGGATACTTGATATATACAAAATCTCAAACACGAACAGGCAGACGTACAAAAGACCCAAGATATATCGCCAAACAAGCTAAGCCATGAACGACAAAACCGATATCCACAAAATTGATGATAGCATCGACGGTGTCCCAGATGAAATACCTGCTCGTCCAACTCGGCACTCCCCGTTCATTCATTATATAAACAGCGAGACTCACCCGCTAGAAATAGCAATCAATCTCCCCACCCTATCCTCTTCCCACCCAAATGCTCGATCCCGGTCCAGCGCCTCGAGATTGAGACATCCCAGCGCGAGCGGAATAACCAGTGCGACGTGTACTTGGGACACGATGTGTATGCACCTGTACATCCATCAGACACGAACACCAAACACCAAACGAATCAACCAGTTATTCCTCGCCCGCCGTCCCATCTTGCCGTAAGCGTCAGGGAAGAACGCGCGGCTAGCGAGAGGCGCGACGACGAGGTGGATGAGGGTGAAAAAGGCGAGGGAGGCGAGGAGAGTGGTGAGCTGAGCTGGGAGGGTGGTGAGCCCTGTGTTGAGGGCGTAGGTGGTGAACATGTCCATGGGGTGAGACACGGCCGTTGGGGAAGCTCATAGTCATTACATACGAGTCCTGGGTGATCGGCTTTTAATCATCATGCCGGGTTTTTTACATAAACTCGTAAGCAAGTTGAGAACATTGTTAGGGGTCAAGCGGCTCACGCAAGCACTGCCGGGGCCAATATGTTTTTAGGTTCAAAGAAGCGGTCCTCAAAATGTCGTGACATTTCATTCGAACATCTAATGGTACATAAACAAGGACACGTTATTCAAACTTTGACACGTCTCTTTTCGCGTCTCTTCTCATGCTTTTCTCACTACCCGATGTATTCTTGTTCTACCGAAGGTTCAGGACAGGATTTCGAGGAGTATACAAATGGAGAGATATAGCCTTCAATGATGTCCACCACCCACGACCGATATCCATGATGTCCGAAATGCTCCAAGCCTCTGGCGGTACGAAAGACACTGTACGTTGCCGGGTTGCCTTTACAAAGACCCTCGGCTATGATTCTGGCTACCTTCCTAGAAACATAGGTTTCGCTGTTGTAATGATCAAACATGAGATTGACTACCGCCTCCAAAGATCTGGGCGACATAGTATGCCATAGCATAGGAACCATATCGGCGTAAATCCTCAAGGCTTCGAAGTGCAGGTAAGCATCTTCTGTGATAGGGATAAATTTCGGGGTATTCGTGATGAAGCAAAGAGCATTTGCCTCAGAAGGCCGAAATGGAATAAAGTACTATGAAAAGGGCTTGGAATTCCACTGCTGCAGGATTTGCTTCTTTCAAGGGAAGCCTGGAGGCAAGAAATTCGGCAAACACCAGAAGAACCCTCAGTGACGGTGAGATAGGCTGGATATTCAAAGGGCGCAGAAACACTGACTGAGTAAATCCTGGAATAAGAAGCCAGTATCATCGAACGGCCCTTTAGCCTTGCTCTGCAATGCTGGATGCAAACCACCAATAGCCTGAATGATGATACTCTGAACAGTGGGGTTTGACAACATGGAAAAAAGCCAATGCAAGGCCTCAACCGATAATTCACCCCATACTGACTGTACCGCATTTGACTTCAAGTCCTTCCATTTTGCAACGTTGGAGGCAGACTCGCTAGCCACTGTGACAGGTGTATTCGTCCGATTTTCAATGACTGGTGCACCATTGTTGTGGGCGATATTGGCAAAAAATCTACATGTATGGTGGGAGCCGTCCCAACGGCAAAGCATGCATCCCCACCGATGATTTCCATGTCCTGGATACCGACACTATGCAATGGAAGAAGCTTACGGTGCGGAATTCCTTCGTACTCTTCAATCCTTTACTGAATCTATTACACAGCCAAAATTCTGGTCTAGTGCTCATCGACTATTCGAACCGATAGGGAAATCGAAACCTTTACCGTCGCTGTTCAAACCAGCGTGCACTTTCCTTCAAGAAGCAAACTATATCTTCATGTTTGGCGGTTTCGATGTCAACGAGGAGGCCGTGTCTTCTCGTCTCATAGCCATTGATCTTGACGATGCGCAATGTGGTACGTTGAGGTTGGAGGAGGCGACGTCTGTGGACGGATGAACGCGTCTATAATTGAGATAGACAACAAACTGTTCATGTTTGGCGGGCGAGCGTCATATGACAAGGAATCTCTCGGCATAACATCTTACTCTATCGCAGAATACCCAGACTATCGATGGACGTCGATGACCAGAAGGCGGGACCGAGCTTATGATGCCCATGTTCCCCTGCTAGGATTTGGTGGCCGGGCCCTCTCTGTGCATGGAGGGAGGAAGATCTTGCTAACACCCGGTCGCCTGGCTAACACCGCAGTGAGTTGATTGTTCCTATCCGTTCTGCGGTGTTCCCTGACACGCACACTTTCAGTCCGTGAACATGCAGGAATCGAACTCAATCTTCTTCCACACCACCAACTTCACTTTTCGTGCAGCCGCGGACACAGTCGGCACCTTCCTTGGGAACTTGCGCTGGTATTAGTCGTACTCAAGTGAAGGTTCTCCGCCTTCTGTTCAATCCTTACCAACCACCTCGCCTGAGCCGCGAAAACGGAAACGATTATCCTCCCCGCCGCGCGAAGTCGTAGTCTCTCAGCCGCATGTCATTATTGCTGGCTGGGTGGATTATGAAAAGGAAAACCATATCATGCCCGAGATGTGGCAGTACTTGCTTCCGCCTGAAGAGAATTGAGGAAGAGTGAATGACCTCTAGCTTTGGAAGTCGGGAGATAGGGTCATGGAGGAATTCTTCCCGCAGGTCAGGGACGAGATCCGTGACACTAAGGCAATGTTGGGTCTCCGAGACAAATAAATTCGTGAAGGTGCATGGACGCTCTGCGACATCATCGAGAATAAGTGTAGTGTACGCGAGAAACTTCTTTCTCTTTTCATATTCTAGCAAGGGAGGGAAAATACCACTACGATATCGAGGCATTTCACATTTTCTTCTGCTATGGCAGACGGCTAGAATCATTTTCCTGCGACTGCATCTTCCATGCGGAACTTCGGGTCAATGTAACGGATGTTGAGACCAGCCACAAGTTCAACTCCCACCTCCATCCCCTTTTCGAGTATTCCGGGAGCCATCAGTCCGCGTCAGTTTTCTAGGTTCTGTCTCATT
Organism: Desarmillaria ectypa; assembly: GCA_030407005.1. NCBI lineage: Eukaryota > Fungi > Basidiomycota > Agaricomycetes > Agaricales > Physalacriaceae > Desarmillaria > Desarmillaria ectypa. Next base: position 3,025,089 of record JAUDYN010000002.1, on the reverse strand, counting down.
CCTTTCTTCTGCTCTTCATTGGTGCCAATTTTGTTACAGAATCATTTCCCTAAGACATCAGGTTTCATACCGGTGTACTGCAGTCCGAGTCCATCAGTCTGTAAAGAACTTTTGGAGCTGAGATCTCTCGCTGAAAAGGGGCCTAATGTGACATCATATACCTAATCATTTATCTAAGGATGTCACAAAAATCGAGTCTGATACGAGGTCGCATCCATCGACGGTTGGCATCCGCAAAGTAGACCTCATTTGTGCTATCTAATGCTCTTGGTGGTTACAGAGACTTCAAATCATCTGGTAGGGGGCCTGTACTGTGGTCGATCGCTGAGACTTCACCGCCTCCAGAAGAAGGTCGAAATGAATCAAAATGTGGAGTACCATCAGGTATAAATTACAGGGGATAAAGTCACTTCAGCCACACAAATCATCCATCATACAACTCAGCTGAACCAAATATCTCTACCACAATGAACAACATACTTCCAGCCGAAGTACTTGCCCAGATCATCGAGGAAGCATGGGCACTTCCTCTCACAACCTTCGAACGACTCCGAATGACGACATCATCCGTTCTCGTCAGCAAATCGTTCGCTTGGGAATTCACTCGCGTGTTCTGTACCGACGTACACATCTTCACGCCATCCCACCTTAACCATGTCATCTGCCGTATGCTACAACGAGACACCGCAGCCTTCCGGTCGATTGACTCTTCATTCACACCGTCAGAATTCTGTCGGTCGATTTCCTTCGTCCTCGAAGTCGATCCCCATGGCACCAATCCCGTAACGCACCCGGTATCCAAAGATATCCACGATCTGATGCCGGTGCTTCAACAGTTCTTCCCCAATGCCAAGCGAGTATCGATGAACTACCACAACTGGTGGTATAACGACTCTGAACTCTGGCGAATCCAGCTACCGGAACAAGTTACCGAGTTGGAATTCGTGTACACGCACAGCACGCGGTACACACAAGAGCGGCTGGAGAAGAACGCAAAGTTGGACGTCATTCCACCGTACGACTTACCCGGAGTGAAGAATTTGACGATTCGGGGAGGGAATCGGCTGTTCAACAGCGAAATCGTACAAGCGTGTTACAACGCTAGTCTTAGCTGATGAACCAACAGACGACAACTATTTAATGAACTGCTTTTATTTTTTCTTATCTGTTTCTGTTGCATTATCTGCTATATATCTTCTTTGCTTTTCTATCTATATCTATTTTGCACCATGTTATGTTTTTGACCTTCCAAGTTCTTACTACACGCTGTATACAATCAGACATCAATGCAGATTAATTGGATACAGTTCCTATTCGTGCACGACTTCAAGAACGAGCTCGTGGTTTATCGATAAAACCGTGTTGTAGCACAATTGTCGACACTTATCTACCCCTCATTTTCCTACGACTGCATCTTCCGTGTGCAAACTTCATTCAAACATCTTTTGACGCTCTGTCATGACCGGCGAAAGTTTAAATGCGGTTGGAGAAATAAAATGCCCGTATATTTCTTTGCGTCCATGATGCTACTCAACCCGGTCGATGCTTAGGCCAAGGCAAAATCGAAAGGCCCCATCCACGCTGAGAAATTGTCGCTTGCCACCTCTCCAAATGGAGACGGTGCCAGAAAGTATGCACGGTGTACTGCACCATATGACCGTACAGGACATGGAGCAGGTTACACAGTGAGGTCCTGTAGGGGCACTGGGGGAAAAAGAGAAGCAGGATGTGTGCCATCAAGTACGCCGTATACGCGACGGCCGTGATCACACCAATAACCCAAGCAATGGAGTCACGCAATGGGCCAAGGAAGATCACGAAGCCAACAAAGATGGCAAGGATAGTGTGCATCAAAACAGGGAGTAGACCGATGATAACGAGAACACCCCGTTTTTGCAGTCCTGCGAACCGGAGCTGCCGCAGAAGGTTACGTTCGCGGGGTGTTTCGGATGGTAAAGCCATGTGGTGGTGGAGCCATTGCTTGACCAGCACCGACACCAGTGCTGTCGTGAGGCTGAGCGCAAGGCTGGTGAACCAGAGGCCGTTCACCCAGACGCTCGTGGTTGAAGCAATAAACGTGATGTTAGGGTTGAGAGAAGAGGTAGCGACGGTGTCCAAGAAAGCGCCACTGGCAATAGCGCGCTGAATATTGATCATTTCGAAGAGTAGATTAGCAGACATTTCTGTGAAGTCCGCTTGTAAGCTCTGCGAAGTTTGGACAACAAAAGTTGTAACCACGGCTGAGAACAGACCCGCTTAGTACAGAGAGATGAGCATGGGGAAGGATAAAACATGGGTGACGTCGAGAAGAACATCAACACCATCTCTCGCCTCTTCGACCATATTCGCATCATATATCGCGCGCTCGTCGAGGTACGTCCGAAATACCCTAACGTTGGGTCCCATCTCTTCACAGTACACATCTTCAGGATACTTTTCTTCGTAGTTGAAAGGATCGTTGCCTGATAAGTATGAGATGATAGGATTTCATTAGCATATGAGTGTGATTTACCTTTGGGAGGCTGGTAAGGAGCAGATCCTCGCAATCCAAACCTCTTGCTCGACTTCGAAGGATGAACGTACTCAGAATACGGTTGGGCTGTAGTGTCGTTCTCTTCTTCCTCGACAGGGCCACCTGGCGAGGTTTCGAGTCTTGAGCCCTTCACGTGGGTACGACGTCGCTAGCAAGGGCATCAGAATCTGTGGACATTGTAGTGGACGTAAGAAGCAAGGTCCAACAGAGTCATCACACATCTTCATACAGCATCAAGGCACCAACAGTAGAACGGAAACGGATTCTTCCATGGCCAAAGTGCGTATTAGGATTAGATCGAGAGGGACTTGCTACCCCTCCGCGGTCTAATGACACCCAATTTCTGCCTTTGTCCTTGCCTGTCTTGCGTTGGAAGAGTTGGCTGGACCCGAATAAAGATTTATTACTTTGGCACAACAAGATTTCCCGCGAGAAAAAAGTGAATATCGAGAAAGATATGAGGCATTATAGTCGATGCAGAGAGATTGATGACCTCGCACTATGAGCACATTCGAACAGCTCTCATCCCCGCCAGTTCTCTAGTTAGTAAGCCCGTGGTTAAATGCTATTTTAGCTTTAAAGTCGGAAGCGAGGTTTATGCATAATTTTTTGACACTGGGTGGGGGATAGGGGGTGGTTTCCGTGGGCAACACTTGGATTCTGCGGCTGGATTCGAGTTTGCTGTAACTCCTAGGGTTTCTGAAATCTGTTGAATACCTCTCAATGTTGTAACGCGGGAACGGAAGTGCTCCAAATTTCTCGCCGTTCTTGGAGCCGAAGCTTCACTCACGGGTACTGTTCTTTCTGATCTCGTTTCTCTCTTCATTTCAAGCGAGGTCTATAGCGCCATGAAAGCCACAGCAACGTTTTGGCTCGAGCCTTAAAGTCAAGTACTTGGACTTGTGTTTACACCTTGAGAATCTTCTCGAACGCCTCTACATTGCAATGATTTGGTCGGTACGAGTACCTGGATTGATATTTTCATACACTGCACCAAAGAAAGTGATGAGCTATAGGATTGAACATATAACTGGGGAACAACCTCGCCCTTCCGGTGTACAAGTCTAAATCACCGCCTTGATAGAAATGCCGCCCTAACCAGTCCTCTTACCCTCCACTCCCACGCAACCAGATTCACCCTGCGCGTCACCTCGATGCGTATCGTGTCTTTCGAGTGAAGTATACAGTGCAAGTACGCAAAAACGAGAGCATCGAGTGGTGTTGGAGCCCTACCTCGCGTCAATACCACAGAAGGAATAAACACAGAAAACGTACTCGGATGACAAGAACCACTTGTCGGTGCCCAGTCTCTCGGAGAGCGCCTCAATGGCCTCTCGGTAGCGCGACTGTATAGCTTCGCGGGGGATACGGGTGCCAAAGGGCGGGATGAGGGATGTGAGGCCTGACAGTGGGGCCGGGGGCGGCGCAAGAATGGACTCGATTGGTCGGGATTTTGTTTCCACCAGGGAGAACGACGCCGACGTCGGTTGGACGAGGAGCAGTGCAGCGTGTATGCATCCTTCCAACAACGCTACCCACGCCCGACTCTCGTCACGCGCCGCCTCATCTTTGTAGCCTTCCAGCCCGCCATCACTGTCAATGCTGACCTTAGTATCCACCCAAGCAGGCAACTCCCTCGCTGCCGTCAACTGCTTCCCATCCCACAAATTCGGAAGCTGCACGTCGACAGCTCCCTGAGGGTCAATATCGGTACGCACGCAAATATGGTCGAGACCTCGCAGGGCAAGGTAGGCTTGCCATTTGAGGCACTCGACGTCGGAGCTAAGGACGCCGTCGGGCGAGTGTGGAGGATGGATCCATAGACAGGGTGTTGGATATGCGTCGGTTTGGGACGGAGGAGGAATTGGAGGATAGGTGTAGAGAGGAAAGGGGGAAAGCAGTTTTTGGATGATGGGTGGGACTTGCATAGTACTTCTTAGTGCGAGTTAAGTTGAATTGACTGGTTCATTGTGGCGGGACAATTATCTGCCCAAGACTTAGTGGCGGGGGCATAGCTCAGTTGGGAGAGCAACAGACTGAAGCAAGTATTGTCTTCTGGAGGTCCCCAGTTCAATCCTGGGTGCCCCCATGGCTTTTAAAGTTCTTGACTTTTGCGGCGTTGTACGCTCAAACCGCAAGCGCTCACTGCTCGAACGCTCGGAGGGTGTACAAGTACTCGTGCTAGCCCTTTTACGAAGCATTGCGATACTTGTGAATGCCTGGTTGCCTTGTTCAATTGACACAGCAGAGTTTTGGGAAGCTTGAGCCAGTTTTTTTTTACGAAGTGGACGTCCCTTTCGCTCTTGTCGATTCATATCAACGTAGCTCACATTGCGGCAGTTCCTTTGTGTCAACTTTTTGCGATATACCTAACTCGAGCATCCTTGGTTTTCCATAAGTGAAAACGAAATAGAACAGAAATGAGCGGCTAGAGACATCTGTCTGCCACTGGACCCTACACGTCAGTCCGGTACTGTTTTGTATTTTCATTAACGGAGGCCCCCGCTGGCACGTACGCAATCTGTGTTTCTCTACCAAACCGACTTGCAAGTTGGAACCGAAATTGAAACTATTCTGACCCGAGTGCTGTTCACATCGACGTTGCCTTGATTGCAATTTATACAATGACCGATGACAGTCGGCGGGGGAACATTGTCGTAGCGATCACTTCGCGTAGCAGACCCCATTACAAGGACTCATGCGAGGATTCGTCTGCCGACTTAATCAAGAACGTCAACGCCAGTGCGAAGCTCCATGAAGTCTGTCTTCGGAATTGATTGACATTGGCGCAAGTCTCAAGTTAGGCCTCATCGAAATCATCAGGCAGAAGCTGGATCCAATATACAAATTGCGTATCCCTGAAAATAATAAGTGTCCAAGTCGTTCAGAACCACTTCAACTCACGATCCGACCGTGGAAATCCACCCTCGCAAAAGGGGTGGCGGTTTTGATTGCGGCTCGCGCGGTGTATACCGAGGTTGATGAGACCAATATGGCTCATAGGTATCATCAAAAGAAGTATGCAAGTACATGGGCGTTGCTATGGCTGGCGGCTGATGCGGGAAGAAAGGCCGGGGCTGAGGTTGTCGTACGCCAGGAGGCTGATGACACCAATGCGAGGGCCCGAGTTTGACAGAGTTTGCAAAATCATTGATGGAGGCGTGTCTAGACAGTCCAGTTCGAGTGACTAAACACAGGTTACGGTCAGAATGACATGAAGATCATAGGCAGGCAGATGGATAGACTGACTGAGAATCAGACCATGGGGTTGTATGCCCAGTTCGCGGGCGAGGGAGCGAGACTCTTGTATGAGAAAACGCCAAGCGTCCGCGGTAATGGCTATGGACTGCTCGTGAGTTATGTCACAGTCTATCTGCGCTCCCGGAGGGACTACTATCGGCCAGCTGAGCGAAGATTTTATCAGTAACTACATCCAGTTAGTGGGAAAAGAAGCCTCGCCATTGAATATCATCATTCAAACTGAACGGGCTGACTGGCTGACGGGTCATAGGAAAGTCCTTCCAGCAGAATTGAGTACCATGGCACGTTCTCTCCACAACGAACTTGGCAAGCTCGTCACGGAATGCGTTCCCTAAAAGTACAAAATCCTTGAATGATCTACCAGACGTCGAGTGCCATTTGTGTTGAGGAATATATCCGAAATCTCCCACTGAAAACCGACATGGAAGGACTCCCAAGCTTGTATACCAGACATAGTCGTGAGATTTCGCGTCCAGGCTCGACAATCTTAGCTGGCGAAGAGAAGGCATTTTTCCCTTCATCAAACCGTTGAAAGGCTCATCGACGTCAGCCAGCAATGCCCTTGTCCGTTCGGGAAGGCCATGAGGCTCCCATGTTTTGGGAACAAACCCCTCAACCAATGCCGCGACATGATAGAGTCGCATAATTTCGTCGTCATCTAAGGATCGATATCCATAAGCGACAGGCAGTCACGACTACGAATAAATAAATACTCGCCGATCAACCCGTTTCTGTTCAGTGTTACCGAACCTCGGAGTGGCAACAACTGTACACGGTCATGAGAACTGGTTCGAATTCACAGACCTTTTATAGCACCAAGTGAAACGCACTTTCATAGCAGCAAATCTTATAGTATTGGCCAAGCCGTAATTTCTGGCGGTCACCCATGTGCCTTCCTTGGGTGGCGGGAGGCCCATGATCAGATTTTTACCCCCGTCAGCCATGAAGGTCACACTCTGCACGTCATTTAATGGTGAGCCTCAACTGGTTGCATAATGGAGACGAACGGCCCAACCTCGATGACGTCCTGCACTTGTGAGTCGGTCAGCTCGAGCTGTCGTTGAAGATATGCGGCGGCGTTCTATGGTTATCAATAAGATCAAAATTAATCAAAAACAGCAGAGCGAACATGTCCGGAGAGTGTGACTTACGGAAATATCGGCGTACTATGTATACAGGTATAAATTCAATTCGAAGGCCTTCCATCGGAGTAAAGTACTTACAAAATGCAGGACGGTGTTTATGCATCCGGCTAAGCCGAATTTGTTCAAAGAATCGATCAGGAGATTCTCTGGAGATCGCCTTTGGACTAATGACGGTGAATTATTACCACCTAGTCTCGTCACTTGAAAGCAAAAATATTCATACTATGGGATAGAATAACAAACGGCGTTCCAGCTTCATTTGAAGATACCCCGATCATTTGGGGTAGGTTTGGATGGCTACATATATTCCAACTTGATGTCAGCATAACCTCAAGATATGCACGAGGGAGCCCGGGACTTGCTATAAATTTTGAAGGATCTTCACGTCATGGATCCATGCCTACAGAAGGTCAATGTTAGCCCACAGCCAAATACGAAGCGAGAAACGGTATACTCGCCTTAACAGCACTTGCCTTGGTGCCTTGATCGTACCTTCGGATGAGCGAAGTTTCTCCGTACACGAGTGCTTCGTTCACGTCCGACCACCAGCCGCTGGAAGTGGAAGGTCCAAACGAACCCTTCAAACGAACTTCTGACTGGTGATATTTTCGGAACTAGGAACAGGGAGTGTGAAGATGTGGAGAAAGATGTGGCTATTTGTTCACTTACACCATGGTTGTCAAGGTCATCGAGGGCGTATTGGAAGTCGCTTGGGACTCTTTCTTCGGTTACGGCTCTGTTGGTGTCGTGATATGGTGGTGTTGAAGAACGAAGTGACTTATGAACGACGGTTTTAAGGGCGCGGCTGTCCTGTGCTTCTATGGTGAACTTGGAATTCTGTTTCTGGGCGGACGCTTCGACTGTGTATTGGATGTTGATGAGCGCTGCTATCTACGCCATGGGGTCATTGGAATCACGAATCAGAGGTGGGAAACATGCCCGAAACGCTTGTGATGCCTCGTCCAACCGTTCAGCGTAATCGTTTAAAGCGTTTTCAATCGAATTCTTGCGTAACAAACGGGTGCTCCATTTAGCCTGTGTCTCTTTTACCATGAAGGCATGTATCATGGTCAGCGTTCTGCACAAAAGTGAGCCCGACATCTTCCCCTAAGAAGTGTGTACTGGGACGTACTCTTGAAGACGACTGATATTCTTCAGTAGCAACGGAGATGCAGATTCCCACCTTCCTTCCATCTGTTCGTTAATAGTGAATAAAATCCGAGCGCATTTGTGGACAAGGCGACGACAGGCTTCTTTGTTAGACTGGAAGCTGATTTAGACGCGTTACTCGGTACATAGATGCTGACGATTCGACGAACTTGAACGTCCTGAAAGACTTTGAGATTCGTCAAAAAGAAGCCCTTGATAGAAGACTTACCTTGACCGTCTGCAATATTTGCTCCAAAATGGCGAAAGCGGCACACGCTGGAGGAAAGATGGCCATCGTCGACATCTCCTTGGTCAGTGCTGATGATAGAATTGCGAGATTGAGCGCCGTGCTTGTACGCGCTATTACACGGATTTTTTTCAAGGCCATTTCAGCGGGAACGAGTGAGCTGTCGTGTGTCTCCGACTCTAGGAGCGCCTCGGTGTAGGACACTACAGCTGTCGGAAATTCAGGAACAGTAACCCCCTGTCAAATGCCATTTACAGCTCTGGGTCTGATGGAAGGCGTCGGTTTTTCTCAGGCGCCAAAGGAGAGAGAAGAGATTCTTAACAGTGCTGTGGACAGCTGGTGGGTATAGAACAGTGATAGTTACGAAACAATCGTTGCGGGCCGACATCTCTCCCACGATAATTATCATACTCAGGCCACATTCGCAGGCGGAGTATTCAGCGCTGCTGTACATATTCGAATCTTCTTAGTACTGATAACGAGTGGTTGCGATGGCGTTCTGCGGGCCGAGTTCCGATGTATCTGAGATAAATGTGTTTTCTGCCACCATCACGTGCTTGAGAAATAGCTTTTGCGTTATTTTTGCAAACTAAAAGGAAGCGTTCTCAATCCTGTCTTTTCAGTCTTATGTACTTAACTCTGTGACGGTGCTTTTACAGGCGAGCGTCGGATACGGCCCAGATCTGTGTTTACGACGTTGATGTGGGACGATCTGCTGGATCAGAATTTACTACTATATATCTATGAACAGCAGGGGCGTATAATCTTCGCCTGCTCACGAGCACGAGCATTCCCGCACGGTAACGGGGTTGATTTCGACAGGGATACAACGAGGTCATGCCGAACCTGAAGACAGTCAATTCACGTTTTGGGCTCACCTGGTGATCAATTACCGTTGCTTGCGGCGCGGAATATGTTTTCTATCATCGGTCCCTGCCGCTGCTCAGGCTAAAGCTGCGGTCGCTACAACACACCTAGGGTTCTGCCAAATCAGTGAAGCCTTGCCGAATCTGAATTGCCTCCAACTTGTTAGCATTCTTGGTGTCCGGCTGTCTACTATGTACGAACTGTGGATGGGCTATGATTGACTCCGACATTTTGTAGGAGTTTAATCGGCTTGGGAAGGAGAATTTCTTGACATCAACAAGCACCTAAGAACTGATTTCGTTCTAGCTCGAGAACCTATGATTTCTGGCCCAGCCTTTTTACCAGGGGATCTACGGTGGAGCAAAAGAAGCTGAATCTCCTAGACTCGGCTCGGATTCTTAAAAGGAGCCCCAACCGACTCTGAGCGGTTCAGTTACTTGATCGGAGAAAGTACGTGTGAGGTCTCTTTTCAGGCGACATAGTCCGGCATACGGGTGTGCACACCGGGCTTGTCCACCAACCAGTAGTCAGGGGCAAGCATCTCCGTCGACCTTGGCGATTCTATTCATGTTACTTACTCATCTTGGACGTTCCTATATTGAAGTACTGTGCGTCTTCAAGAAGTAACATGTCATTCTATATTGCGCGGCTTCTCGGTACCTAACAGTAAATACAAGATATTTTTATTGTCGCATAATCCAAGGAGATATGTTCGCTCACGGATAAGAACTTGTCCAACAGTCGTTATTAGTTGCCCCTTACGAGGACGGAACCGAATTCAACGGGCCGAAATATTCGTACAGCGCTAGTTCATATGGGGACACGTTGTGCACCACAGTCTAAAGCTCCGTACGGATGTCGTAGTTGCGTTAGCGAGGCGAAACCCAGAGACGTCCTATAATTATGGAGGGGGGCTATGCCATCAGCATTTTCGCAGTACCGATGCAGCGGTTCTTCAGCTCGAACTAGGTCGATTTCCAAGTAGTCCCGCCAAGCTGGTGGCGCCAGAGGTTAAACTGGGGGGGGTAATCTCAGGCGTTCGTTATTCAGCGAAAGCATATGCCCTTGCAAAGATTTGCTCTGTGTCCTTGACCTAGGAATCAGATCTCCCGTATTCGCCATAATGAAGTGCCAAACATACATAGCGACTTTAGGAGAAGAGGCGTACACATATGACATACCATATTACTGCACCTTTTATGTGATCTACTTGTCCTACACCACACGCTTGTCGTCCATTGTACTCATGAGTAATAACGTAGAGGAAGCAGATGTGATTATCATTTTCTGGTTGGAAGACCGGAATCCATATTTGTCTTTCAATAAAGGCCCGTCAATTGTCATTGAGCCGTGGGCATGGCTCCCGGAACCGAAGGATTGAGATGAAGAGGCCCAGACCTTGGAGATGGTGCCTTCGGAAAGGGGTAAAAGAGTCAATCCCCCAATAAAACTTGTTTGCTTCCTTACCGAAACGTAATTCAACCAGAATGAATACAGCTACGATCGAGATATACTGATTCCTTCCTACTCTTCAAACAGGAGAAGGTAACAACCAGACGACTCGAATCTAGTCTTCGCGTAGACTTTATCGCAACAGTGCCGACGCAGTGTTTGGACCGTACACCCGGGAGGCTAAGTCACGGGCCCAGAGAGACGTCCATCATTGAGATGAAAACGGACGAGGACTGAATTTGCTGCGCTAAGAACCAACATCCCGTCGAATAGAACAGACAGTTCTGGAGGAGACATCATGTAATAGGAACCATATGCGAGACCAGGGAGCGCCATGCAGATGTCCTATATACGTCTTATAATGTAAGAGCCTGCAGAATTGTCCGGAGAGCGGAAGAACGTACGACGCAGTACATAGTTACATACCCTTGGTAAATTCGGTGTACGTTTTTGAGTTGTCGTGACCCCATAATTGATATGTGCCCCATTTCAACAGTGTAAAGCAGCGGGAGAGCCAAGTCGCATGGGAGATCATGATGGTAGAGGAGTAAGCTGTGGTACGTGGTGGCGGCCGTGGCAATGTAACTTAGGCATTTGCTTCCATGTCGGACTCGAACACCAGTGGCGTTTCACGCCCAACGTCGCCAGTACCGGCATTTCCAGATACCGTACGACCGTATAGATTCAACTGGGATCCTGCATCGCGACAACCTGGCCCAGAAAGTGTCTCGGGGACGACGACGGACGGCAGAGGCCCAGATTACTTCAATACCATCCCACGGCTTGGTCACCTCAATCTCAACTCTTCGACAGCGACCTTGTCGCTTGGAGCATTACCCGCTGAGTGGAGTAGCTCGAAGCATGGATTTCATGGTATGTGGTGCATGGAATAATGCCGTATTGGCCGTGCTAACCCGGACACGTACTAGCCATCTCTACCGTTCTCAATAATCCTCACAAGCGACAAGCCCCACCTAAGGCGCATTCAGCGTTGCCTACAGTGCCACCAGCAGAGCTGCCTCGAGTTCGCAGGAAGGATTTCGATCCCTACCTTCGTGCCATAGCTTCAGAATGGGAGCGTTTCGAGAATGCCCACCAGCTAGAAGCCGGACCTCCGACGCCTCGCCCTTCATTTTCCTATTCATCACCATCATACCTTACAAATTTCAAGTCGTTCCCTTCATTAGATTCTGTTCCTTCGGTTTTCTTCGAATCTAATTTTAACTTGGCGGACCCAGGGACCTTTGCTAATGTCACAGAACAGGATGGTCAAGACCCGGATGTGGATCCAACAGCACTTGCACATTCTCTTCCACTTCTCGAGAAATTCTCTCACTATGCGGATACCATCGAACTTCATCTCACTCACGAAATCTCTCTTCGTTCATCATCATTTTTTGCTGCGTTGTCCAACCTTCATCATCTCCAGTCTGAGTCTGCTTCCTGTTTGTCTCAAATTTCGCGCCTACGAGAACTTCTGCAGGACGTTGACAATGACGTGGCAAAGAAGGGCCTGGAAGTAGTCGAAAAGGAGAAGAAGAAGAGTAACCTAAAGAAGATCGATGAAGGGATAGAAGGTATCAAGGGCATTGTGGAGGTTTCTGCGACGGCCCGCCAGCTAATTAGTCAAGGTCAATGGGGTGACGCTTTGAACATTGTGGATGATTTGGAGCGCACATGGGCAGCAGAAGACATCCCTCAGACACAAAATACCACCTCAAAATCTACAACATCGATTCCAGGAAATGGACGATTATCTCCTTTACCTGCAACGCCAGAAGAGATGTCAGAACTACCAGAAACGCTTCCCGGGAAACCGCTGTCAGACCGGCCACCGCTCGCCATCCCCCTTGCCTCTCTGCAAGCCTTCTCAGCACTGCCAGGTCATCTTCGAAGCCTCATCATGGAAATAGTGTCTTCCCTTTCCAACAACTTTTGCTCAATTCTTCGCGAAGATTTACTTGGTAAAATTGACATGAGAGGGGGCGGTTCGCCTCATCAGATGAATGAAGGACTCAAAGACAGCTTGAATCCTCTGTTGGAGGGTCTTGTCAGAACCAATGGCCTTCGGCAAGCAACGTCGTCTTGGAGGAACGTTGCTTTGAGCCAGGTGGGAGGGATCGTACAAAAGGCGCATTTGTGTTCTTCTTAATTGGCTTTACATTTGAGTGCTTACACTTCGTCTCAGAATTTCCCCGCCATTGATGAGGAAAGCTCCAATGCTCGGACGTCAGACAAACACCATCAAAATAGATCTGAATCTCGGTGCGTGGAGCTGTCTCTGTTCCGAACGTGAGCTGAGGGTATCGCTTCAGTGCTGGTTTGGGCAGCCATCTTCGAGAAATGACGCACCTAGATTTCATGAAAATTCTACGCGCGACTTACAAAACCCTCCTGAGAGCTATTGAAGGCCTCCAGACCCAAGGAATGGTAATAGGCGAGGTCCTCGAGGCCATTTATAAGTTGAAGTGCGTATTTCCTCAGCATGTCTGACACGTTCGTCAACGCGTCATGTTTTTATTGTAGATATCAGTCTAGTCCGGATTCCAGCATCCAGAGTGATTTGACAGACATTCTTGGCTCGGTAACGGAGCTTGCTCACGTCATGGTAGCCAAAGTCATTTCTGTTCGATCAGAGCCACATACTTCGTTGCCGCTCCACGAGTTTTGGGAGTTTTTCAGCGAGACATGGTCTTTCGTAATCGGCTGTGAGGTAATTTGCCGCCGAATGGTGGTTGGGTTAAGAGGCGCCGTTGTTGGACAAGTGAGTGTAATTAGCCACGTTCGTTTGGTGCAGGTAAACTCATTGTCACATTTTAGGGAAAGGCATTCCTTCAAGCGTTTCATCAGACTCGGCTGACACAATCCGCAAAACTCGTGGAAGATGAACAATGGAATTCTTGCGATGTCCCTCAGCCTTTGCAGCATCTTGCCGATCTTTTAGTAGACTCAGCAGTGAAGGATTCGCCTGAATTGGTCATACAGCCTCCGCGACCCGAAAGTACCCTCGCTTCCCCGTCTAAATCAGCTGCCAATGGTATCAAATCGTTCTTTTCTTCCTCCCCAATGAAGACGCTAGTTCCATCGTCGTCAAGTTCCTCATCCTTAGCCGGTGGATCCCACAAGCATCTCCGCATTGAGGATAGTGCCTATTTTACGGTACATGCTACTTCCGAGGTGCTATACCTACTCTTGGACTACGTCAAGGTGATAGTGAATTTTGGCATGCTTGTGACGGACACTATGAGCCGAGTGATCGAATTCCTCAAGGCGTTCAATTCGCGAACATGTCAGGTTGTACTAGGGGCTGGTGCAATGAGATCGGCTGGGCTGAAGAACATCACGGCGAAGCACCTAGGTGAGTAAAGTATCTTCTATTCTGCTGCTCACTGACAGAAAGTTATTTGGTCTATTCTTAGCCTTGGCCTCACAGTCACTGTCGATCGTGATAGCGCTCATTCCATACGTGCGTGAAACGTTCAGGCGCCATTTGAGCTCTAAGCAGGCTGTTATGTTAGTGGAGTTTGACAAGTTGAAGAGAGTGAGTCTGGCCGCTTCTAACTCTGAATAGTAGCATCATCAATTACCTGTCCACAGGATTATCAAGAGCATCAGAATGAAATTCATGCCAAGCTCATCGCGATTATGGGTGAGCGACTATCTGCTCATATCAAGTCTCTTCAGGTATGTTCACCGCCTTTTCATCGATTCAATTGCTTAAATCACTGCCTCGTGAGGCTCTGGACTGGAACGTTCCGAAAGAGGGAGGGGACGCCAACGAATACATAGTGGTCTTGACTAAGGAGACGGTCACGTTGCATAAAGTTCTGTCTCGCTATCTATCGACGGGCATCGTTCAAGTGAGTTTTAGCTAGGGCTCGCACCAACTAACAGCCTCTTATATACATGAACATTAGGACGTCATGACGCAAGTCTTCGCAGCGATAAATCATCGATTATCGGAAGAGTACACTAAAATTGAGTTACCACATGCCGCAGCCAAAACGAGGTATGTCGATTTATGCTGTCGACTTCTGCTTTACAAGGTTTAACATTTCGTGTCTATTTTAGGCTCCTCGTAGACGCCAGACATTTTTACCAGAAGATTTCTGAGCTCAAGAATGTCGGAGTACCGAGTAATATGCTGGAGGTGGTCATTTCGGAGAAGAGCATTCCTCGACCCACTGTCCCTCCAACGCCTACAAGAAGTGATTCTTTGGCAGTGAATTCTGCTGCATGGGGGTCAAACACGAATCTTCGGCTGAAGGGTCTGCTGTCTGGGAGAAGAACCTCGTTCGATAAAGTACTGCCTACACCGACATCAACGTCCACGCCTCTACCTCCACCATCGAACGGAGTCAACGGAGCTGGTAAACCAGGCATAAATGGTCGAGAATCGCCCTTACCTCCGCCCCCAATTCAAGAAGAAGGGGCAGGTGGTGATCCCCCTTCTTCTGGCTTCAAACAGATAGAAGTAACTGAACCTGAACCTTCAGAGTCCGTCGAACCACAGTCTGGACCGCAACAGGAGAACTCTGTCGGTCAATCTACCCCACCCACTCAATCAGGTCCATCCGAAGCAACAACATCTTCCGAGGAAATTCGGACAATGGCAACTTCAGTGCAATCAGAAGAGCAAGGGCCATCTCCATCTCCAACTTTAGACGGGGCATCTGATTCGTCGCCCTGCAAAGATGATGTTCCTGCAGAGACCATTCAGAATCCTTCCATAGACAGCAGCATATCACCTGCATCCGTTTCTGAAGCTGTACATTCTGCATCATGACCGCCTGCCAAATGTCTGGTAGGAAGCCTGAAGAAGCGGGCGTCAGGCGTCCGGTCCCCATGTGCAGGTGTAGTAGGCTTCGGCGAGCCATAACATTAGCGTGATGAACCTAAAACGCAACTCCCGGCCTCGTTCGGACGTCTACCGGATTTCTCTACATTTACACTACACGCTTGTCAACCGCTTGTGACTTGAACACAAGTCGTCATTTACGATCATAATTATATGGATTCCTTGCTTCGTTGTCATCAATTTAGGCTTTACGGTGACGAGGTATGGCGAATTTAGGCTCTCTCGACACTTTCTGTATATGGGGGTATAGATTGTATATTGATTTTGGAAGACGTCAGTTAAATCCATCGACAATCTCCGTGGTCGCGGGAAAGGTCTGAATGACTGGTACACAGGAGTGGTACTCAGCACTCCTCACTGGGCAGGTCGTGTGCTGTTAATCGTATCATTCAAGGAAGGACTTCTATTAGTTTAGAAGGTGGTTTTAGTGCTGCGGTCCTACTATTAGACGGATACGGAGCGTGGTCATCTCGGGGGCTGAACAAGGTATTTGAGTAGGTGGATCTGATTGAGAGGGCAGGCTGGCGCGATTGATCCCTGCAGCGTTTGAGCATGCCGCGTGATACGGATGTAGGCTTTTGTTGGTCCAAGCGAAGACGACATGACGCATGAATGATTGTTAATAACGCAACTAACAATGGCGCGGATGGCGTGTTCGGCGTCTAACCAGTAGAATTTGACTGGAATGAGGGGGCCTTCGGCGAATTAGAATAGATCATTGATGAGATAAAGTCATAACGCGACGTGTTGGGCGCTTCAGGGGAATCTAGCGCTGCCATTGTTCTCAGCTCACCCGACGCAGTTTGGCTCGGCATTGATGGCGATTCAGAGTCTTGTGAATGTTAAAATCAAAAACATATGAGAATTGGGTGCAAAGATGTCCAATGCCAGAAAGATTTGTATAACGCAGTATCATCATGTGCAGTTAAGAAATGGAGAGGTGGTCCGTGAGCCGGAAGTCTAGACTAGTTGAGAATCGCAAGTCTCCGAAACCGTGGTGCCGGTGAGAAGATATTAGGCTCTTAAATGGGGCGGGGGCATCGGGTGGGAATTGCAATGATTTGGGGTGATGACAACACGATGCGCAGTGCCGCTGTTGTCCAGAGTCATTACTTTGATGTCTCGTCCGGGGCAGACGCCGTCAGCTGAACTGGGGCGGTCGTTGATGATCTACAGCAGTCTCGACATTATGCCGTTTCCGGGGTACCTTCAAGGTTACTAAAAGTCAACATAGTCGCGCCATTGTCATTTATTGGTGGCGCCGTGTCTTCGGGTGGCACATTTCCGAAGGTTCCAGCAGTCCGAAGATTGGCGATATCAATATCAATGGTGATTTATTTCGTCGATGTTGCAACAATCTTTTTTTCTTTTTTTCTTTCCCTGTTTACTTTCAACGATGCATGTACGCGGATAAATCACCATCGGTACTATGGTAACATCGTGGTAAAGTGATTGCTATTTTTGAATCGAGGCGCCATATCCGTTTGCGGTGACGTTTTTCTTTGAAATGGAGGATAGCCGAGAAAGGCAAGTCACAACGAGGGGGGGGGGGGGGGCCTCTGGGTTTGCACAGGGGAGAGTGATAAGATTCAAAGAATACAAACGCGACATATTGTGGGAATGCGGCATGAATACGTGGAAATAATGGACAAAGGCATCAAGAGATGATGGAAGAACGTTTTGAAAATCAGATTTACAGTCACACAACCTGCCAGTGAAGATAAACGTGGTAGGCAAGGACTAGCCGCTGGCACGTTCGACCGTTATCCGGACCATTGTTGAAAAGAGAAATACGAACGTGAATAGACGGGTAGTGGAATTTCGGTGGAAAGCATGCAGATGGTTCGTGCATTTCTTGCGTAACTGGTGCAGTTGATGCTTCCAAATGTTGGCATGCCCGGTTCGCGTGGCTCGCTTGCAAGAACAATGGCCGATCTGCTCACCAGATCTCGAAGGGTCTCGCCGGCGATTCGCTCTTTTTGGATTCGTGACATATGTGACGCGACAAGAATTAACTCCAAAAAAGGAAGTCACATCGCGCTGCTTGACTCGACTTTTTGTCTTTTCTTCGGTATATAACCGTCGCCTCCCTTCTGAATTTCCCACCCTGTCGCCTTTCTCCTCGTCGCCGTTCGCATTTGCGACCATCCTTTTTACTCCACCATGTTTGAAGAACGCTGCTTAACATGCGGAAGTCATCTCCAGGATGATGGGTATGCTTGTCGCCGTCCTTCCTCACCGTGTGTCGCTCATTTCTTTCAGGAGAGCCTACTGTAGTGATGAATGCCAAACACTTGACTCGGCATCACCATCTATCTCGTCTGCCAGCAGTGCCTACTCGTCGCCTTCATTGGGATATGCCGTTGGAGGCGATGTTCCGGCTCTCATTCCGTCCATGCTAGGCACAGCGCTTAGAAACTTCCAGCAAGATCGCCATTCAGTATCTTCATCTTCAGCCTCATCGACTGCATGGTCAGTGGTCACTGACGATGACGATGAAGACCCTATACTTGGAACAGGAAGTGACCCAGACAGCGCTGGAGAATCTATATACGAACCCACGTCCAAGTCCTCTACATCACATGGCCTCGTGCCCAGACCGCTTTCTTATGCACGACGTCCTTCTGGTACCAACACCCGTTCTACTGTTCCACGTCTTCACAGCCGCACGTCCTCCTCAGGTTCATTCTCTAGCCACGTGCGAGGTCTTCGAAGCGCCACTTCTCAACCCCACACGAAGCACGACGAGGATACCCTGACTGATTCCGGCTTCTCGTCCCGAGAAGACGAGGACTACATTGAGCAGATGATTCCTCAGTCGGCGCCAGAGCGGCAGCATAACCAGTTCGCTCACGAGCAGGATCATTCTACTATTACCAAGACTAAACGGTCTCGCAATCGTGCTAGTCTCCCAGCATACTTCTCATTACTCCAAGTGAGCGGTACACAAAATCCTTTTCCTATTTGCCAAGCATCAAAACGGGCCTCGCCCACCATATCGAATTCTTCAGGCCAAACTGTGGTCAGGCCTTCACCTCCTACACCAAAAGTGTCCTTAGGACTTCCCACTCTCGTCTCTCCTCGCGGTCGTCGTAGGGACCTGGGTACATCCCAGAGTAATCCCCGGTCAGATGACTCGTTCAGTTGCAGCTCTCGCTCAACTAGTGGTTCGCGGCATGACCCCTCCCTTGCACGTTCGCCGTCAAAGGAGACGCGTTTTCTTCCTCGACCACGGATGGATAGCTGTGGTAACAAGGAATCCGTTTTCGACTGCTCTTCAGTGCCAGACCCGCGGCGAGGCCGGACTGCTGTAAGGAGGAACAGCTCTCCGCCGCCGAAAATGACGGCACCGATGTTTATGTTCGAAGGCCGTGACCACTACAGGGACAACACTACCAGGCCCCATCCGCGGGGACGGGCCAGGGTTGAGGAGTTGGATGGTGTCGGCAGGTCCGAAGACGCGCCGGGACTTGGTTATGGGCGTAGTGGACTCATCGACCGGGAGAGAGGACACAGGGCGGGGGGAAGGTTCCGGTCATAATGAGGCCTGACCTTGATAGTATGCCCTCAATCACTCGTACCTTGCTTCCCTTTGCGCCCATCGCTGTATTATCGCCCATACTTCTAGCTCAATCTCCATCTCAAAAGTACCGCATCAAAGACAAGACGCCACACGATTTGTATCAGCGACTACCGAACATATTATCAACGTATCATCCACGAAAAGACAACCGGGACGTAGTTTCATCTGCCCCTTGCCTGTGTAGAATGAAGATTTCGCATCATCCTCATCAGCATTTTAACCATCATTCGTCATCGTATTTTTTTTTCCTCCAGCATACTCTCTTCATTTTCGGGCTATTCGGGCACCTCCCGGTTTCGCGATTATTACCCATCTCAGCAAATATACCTTGTCATTTGCGGTCCCCACCAATGCTATTATTACTACATTTCTTCTGTCATTCGCACGTTTCATACACACCACTCGTTACAAACTAACACGCATTCATCACTTCTTTTATCCTCATGCAAATTGAACGGAGTCACACAATAAAATTCTGCTGTTGTCATCTTAAGTACTACTGCTATCTACATACATACGTTGAAAACATGCATTGCTGTCATCATCTGCATTCACCTGTTGCGACGGACATGGAGCTATCGGAAATACTGTTTAGCAGACGGAAATATTACATTATCGAGCGCAAGAACGACGACATGCACGGCATTCTAATATTTTTGCAATAGTCCGCGCCGAACGATCGTCCCTGAGAAACTGTTGTCAGCTATATGATCCATGGCGCTAGTATGGCGGAAGTAGTAGTATGTTGTTGACGAGAGATTTAGGAGATTCAGAGGCGTTAGAGTTGGACGAATCCTCTAGGTAGCTTGACGTTCAGGGGTTCGCCGACCGACGCCCTCTTGCGGGGGTGGCGCGTGACTCGCACACGTGCACTCGTGCGTAAATATTATTCGAGATCAGTCTGTTAAGTGTGGCGTAGCGACGGCGAGTATACTTGCACGTTTGAATGAGGTATGCGTGGGAGCATTCGTACCCAAGGAGCATTTCTCCAACGGTAATTTCACCGAGAACCTTGTGGTTACTAGAACTGGACCAGGCTGGATACGGCTGTGTCGCGGGTTTCTGTCAAGGAACGATGTGGATCAGGCCCATATATTATGCCTGACGCGGTTACTTATTTGAATCATTTTTTCCTGTTCCTGTCTCGAATAACGTCTCAGAAAAGGTGTCTCTGCGCGCGTACTCGACGGTGAAGACACGGTTGCGTCGTCGGTGATGCGCTTAAAGGAATATTTCCGGCGCAGTCGCGGTGAATGCGAATTTAGTAGTGCGGATAAATAATATTATTAACGAGCTTTTTATTTCCGGATAGTATTTTCCGTGCAATACGGCGCTCGGTAGACTAGTAAGACCGCTATGGCATATGGGTACTAGTATGATGGTTGAACATTGAGACCTGGAATTACTGAGACTTACTGTGACAGAGATAGAATTCTAGTCACGCACTTGACGTCGACCCTAGACTTGCAAGTGCGGGACTGGACGAGACGAGATTATTCAAAACATCCGGTTCCCGTGGTCTTTTGTCATTTCTCGCTATTATCAGGTGTGAGATATAGTTCGAAATGTAACAGCAAGAATATATCGACAGTCACGTGTAGTAATGTCATGCAAGTCTTTCACAGAATGTTTCCGCAGTCAGAAGGCATGTATAGGGACACGCTGCACGCTTGCAGCACAGATAACGAACGCTTTGACTGTCGGGGCCCAGGAAAGGATCGGATTGGTTCAGACGTGCAGTGTGCCGATTTAATCCGAGCTGACTTGATGGCTTCCTGATTAGGCCGTTCACCTCTTTCTTCTTGACCAGTCGCGACCGAACCTCTTTGGCAAGGCATCTTGAGTGCCGCTCTCAGTTCATCTATGTGTATTCCGTTATCTGGACTTCTTGGCTGAAATAGCAAAAGGCTCGACTCTTTTTTACCCAAAACTACTTTCCCGGCCATATGTCTCCACAAGGTCAACAATCTCTGGTGCCACTGTTCGTCCAATGCCTGCCTGGAAAAAAAGGATCAAGTATAGGTCTTTTCTTTGAATGTATCGCAGGTTCAGGGATACCAGGTGTCTGATAAGGAGCAACGGTGTATTATTGTATTATGTATTGGGGCTATCGCTGGTCGTCGTTGAGCGTAGATACAATAAAGAGCAACCACCAATATATCAGAAAGCTTCATCGCCGTTGACAGAGACAAAAAAAAACGAGAATACCTCGTGTGAAGATGCACGCGAGAGTCGAAACGCGGCAATGAAATATCAGACAGAATTGGCTTAGAACCACTACAAGGACAGTGGAGACAAGCAAGTATCCACCGCCACCATCGTCGACGGCGCCGCCAGCGCTGCAGAAAATCGAGAACTGTCCGTACTCATCGTCGGCCACCATTGATTCAATTACCAACAGACTCCCTCCGCGGGACTCGCTTCCCCATTCCTCATCATCGTCTCTATCTCTTGGATCCCGTCCTGTCGCTGTAGCAGCGTCGGATTCCTCAATTTCCTTCTCTTCTACACCACTCAACTCTTCTGTTGTCGCTGCTGTCTCACCCAGTCTAATTCCAGCAACTCGTTCTAGATCTGAGCGGGAGCAGGGCAGCACCAGCTCTCAATTATCTGAACTCTCCATAACAACCGGTATTTTCTTTTTCGTACAATGCTAACTCTTATTCCTGAATGTCTGACATGTTCTTCTCTCTTTCAGACGACGACAATCACAGAGCCCGCAAGAGACAAAGAACAGGCGACATCTCTTCTACTACCCCAGCTAACATGAGGCTTCCTGATTCTGATATCGATTCTCAACTCTCCATCTCTCCTGACTTTACAATCTCCGCCATGCAGGCTGGTCCTTCTTCGCTAGGGCTTGATGGAATAACGCAGTCAGCGACCAATGGCCATACTGTCATGGCTACTATCACCACTAATGGCAGTGCGAGTCATAACGGTCAGGTGCAGTCGAACGGCACTAGCAATGGTTTGTCAAGCGCAGCATCGAACGGGGTTGCCCAAAAGCACGGAAAGGCGGTGGCCAGAGTGAATTTACCAGGCACAATGCTGTATGATGATATGACTCTTGATCGGGAGGAGTATGTGAGGCTGGTGATACAGAGTCTGCGGGATGTTGGATACACGTACGTTCGTCTTGCCCTTTATGCTATCTTGGAACACTGACATCGTCCTGTTGGCATCGCAGTCAGTCAGCAGACACGCTCGAAGAAGAGTCAGGGTTCTCAATGGAGGCACCAGATGTGACGCATTTCAGGCAGTGTATCTTGGACGGGGTGTGGGACAAGGCAGAGGCGGCTTTGACACGGTTAGGCGTCGCTGACGCAGACGAGCTTATGGTGCGCAGCTATCTGTTCTCTCGACGTGTTTTGTCCTCATATCACTCTAGGACTCAAAGTTTCTGATCAATGAACAAAAGTACCTGGAACTCCTCGAGGCGGAGAAGACAACAGATGCTTTACATGTTCTACGCAATGAGCTCGCACCTTTGAACGTCGAACCTGATCAGCTTCATACTTTATCAAGGTGACTTCCTTGCAACTTCGACGTGCGCCACATTTAAATATTTTCTATAGTCTTATAATGTGCTCTGAACCCGAAGATCTTCGACAACGAGCTGGTTGGGATGGTGCTTCTGGCGCTTCTCGTATGCATCTATTAGACAGTCTACAACGTAAGTGTTTCTGAGCAACGCGTCCGGCAGCCGAAATCTTAGCCGTTCTTCGTACAGGATACATCCCCTCTTCCGTTATGATTCCCCAACGTCGGCTTGCCGCCCTTCTCCAACAATCACGGTCATACCAACGCCAGCGATGCGTGTACCATAATCTCCCCACAAACGCCGCGGACTTTTCATTGTACAGTGATCATCAGTGCGATAAGTCAGGCTTTCCGCGGGTTACCACGACCATTCTCAATGTTCACACTGACGAAGTATGGCATATTGAATGGAGTCACGATGGTGCGTATATTGCCAGTGCCAGCAAAGACAAATCAGCTATCATTTGGAAGATCGGCGTAAGCAGCGTTCTCTATGTCATTTAATAATTTTCGCGGGACCTAAAGACTTCTCTGTAGCCTGAAACGGAGCCGTCAATACGACAATGGGATGCGCACCAGATCTTGCGCGAGCACCCGTACCCTGTGGGGTGTCTAGCGTGGTCCATAGACGATACTATCCTCCTGACAAGTGCTGAGAACATCATAAAACTGTGGAACGCCAAGGTGGCTCCTCCTTCTCCTAGGCTTGTAGGGTTGACACTGACTCTTAAGATAGACTGGGGTGTGCTTGAGAGTGCTCGACAAGCATTCAGAAACTGTAACCTCCCTAGCGTGGCTACCGGATGGCTCGGGATTCCTTTCCGCTGCTCTGGATCGAAGAATCATACACTGGGTAAGTCCAATTCGTTTCACATTGCGTCCTTCATTTCAAGGCCACATTCTCCACGTCGACTAACTCTGCAATGTACAGGACGCGGATGGAAAAGAGCGGGACTCCTGGGGCACAACTGCCATCCGGATAACAAGTTTGGCCATCACGCCTGACTTCACGCGAATAGTGACGGTCGGAATGGATTACATTTCTAATACGTCTTCCGGAAGTTCTAGGGGAAGTGGTCGTCGTTCCGGGGAGTTTGCGACGACAAACCCGGCCGGCAATGGTGGGAACCCTGCTCATGGACCGGGGCATGTTTCGGATAACTGGCTTATAACATATGACTATGCAACGAAGCAGGTAGAATCGTACGTCGGCTCTCCTTCCTCTCCTACGGTTTTGCGAACGCGTTGTGGCGTTTTTATCTCAAATCCCCCTCGCCCTTCGTGTGAGAACAAATTTTGACTCGATCCATTCCTTTTTAGATCCGTGCGACTTGAAGGCGAAGTCACAAGTGTCAAGGTATCCCAAAACTCGCAGTATGCATTGATCAATCATGCGCCAGATGTGAGTTTTTCTTGTAACGTTCATACCAATAACCTGGGTTCTGATCAGATCTCCTACCTGTCTATTGTAGGAGATCCGTCTCTGGGATCTAAACCTTGGGCGTGTGGTACGCAAATTTACAGGTCAACGACAAGGCCGACATGTTATCCGGAGTTGTTTCGGCGGGATGGATGGAAACTTTGTTGTCAGTGGGAGTGAAGGTCCGCGGTGGTTTTCTTACTCCCCGTTTTAGTGTTTGACTCTCACCTACCTATTTAGATGGCAATGTGTATGTGTGGCATCGTGATACGGGGGCATTACTAGAGGTCCTTCCTGGGCATGGCGAAGGAAGTGTGAACTCCGTGGCATGGAATCCTCGGAACGAGCGTATGTTTGCGTCTTGTTCGGATGATCATACGATTCGGATATGGGAGGCGCTGAGTGTTGACTCCCCGCCAACGAGTCCGGTTCTGGGCTCATATGCTGGGAAGGGGAAGGGGAAGACCCGACAGCGCTGAGATGGAAACAGCATGGAATCCGGCTCTAGTGTGACGAGGCTGTGATTCATTGACCAAGTTCGTGCATCTGAGGCATCTCCCTAGAACTTCAATCATTCAATCATTCCTCCTTTTTAGTGGCCATCCCACCGAAGTTTTCTGATTTACATACCTATCACTCATAGCAACACTCTTTTATTGTTCTCTGTATTTGCTCTTACTTGGTCTCTTTTTTTTTTTTTCATCCCCACATTGCATCTGAACCATCTCTATTTTCCTGCACACACATCTGTTTTATAACTCTCGGTCTCAACACTTCTTCTATAAAGCAAAGGTTTCCATTTCCAATCTTATATCACAATTGTTACGGGAAGTATTACTCCTCTTGCATACATATTCATACATAGCTACACCGCTTCTCAGATGCGGGAGTCCAATACATTAAACCAATAGCATTTATATGTCGTTGACACGTACATAGACACCGACTAATAGATACGAGCTACCGGTCAAGTACAACGCTGCGGAGACCGCTAAGCATTTGAAAGTAGACCTTGGCGTACCAAGGTGAGAATCGGGGGAATTCCGACGTCAGTATCGGTCCAGTTGGCTTGGGCAATGTATTTTTCAGGCAACGTTCATTTGCTGCGGCCAGGGGCAGTCCATCCAAGTCCGCTAACACTGGTACCGTTCCATACCAGATGACCAACCGTCGCTTCATTAACCGAGAACTGGTATATATTAATAAGGATCAAAGACAGACAGTAGACGTTTGACAGATATGTGGAGGACGGGAGAAATTTGTAGTTTTTGATATCGGGAGCGAGTGTTGACGCGGACGCGGAATCAGATTAGAAAAATGAAATACGTAGTGGTACACGTATGTTCCGGTGGGATATACCTACCGCTACGACCTCAGCGTAGTCGGGAGAGTTCTATGTGTATAGTGTACATGTTGTAAGATAGGAAGATACTGGTCGAATGATGAAGAGCCGTTATGCCGAAAGAGGGAAAGGAGTACAAGAGAATCACATGCGAAAGATAACGCCAAATTAAAGATAACTATCTGGAGATCCTTGGACGTTGCGAGTAAGCTCGATCTTTAGGCATGAACATGGAGGTCATGGGATTCTTCTTCGGCCGTGGCCCAGGTGACGGCGACGTCTGATTGAGCAGTGCAGATCCTTGAACATTCTCGGGTTTCTTTCCTGCAAATAACGGAGACGGCCGACAATTATCAGGTGAGAGTTTACAAGGAGAAAGAGATGGTAAATAAGTCGTGGATTCGCTGGAAGATATTGATGATGATGTAGTCGTAGAAGACCGGGAGTTCGGACCTGTACTACTTGGCGAGGGGGAGGTAGGCTGTCGGTGCTTCACAGTGGTGACCGTCACTCGACTTGCATAGTTGGGGGAAGGCGTCGGTAGTAGAGGAACGCTAGGGGGTTTTGAAATAGGTTTGCCCTTGGCCGTGAACCTGGCATTGTGCACAGTTTTGTGTAGTTTTGAGGCTTCGGAGTAGGTCTTCTGCATCAAGGTCTTGGGTTGACTGGGCCCTGACCCTGGGAGCGACAGGAATAAGAGTGGGTACATTATATAAACGTCACGATCGACTTACATGGTCGAAGACGCTTCTGTGGTGGAATTCGGTCCGTGATCTTGACCTCACGCTCCTTCTTTTGTTGTTGGTGCTCGAGTCGTTGAGAGCGCAGGCGTGATCCCACTTCTTCTAGATGCTTCGCTTCGGCTTTCTGGAGAACCTTAATCAAAGAATCAGAAAACACGGGTAGCATATGGGTATCATCGAAGAACGTACGAAGTAATGATCTCTCCAGGACTCTGGTTCTGGTGCTTCCCCTGAGAGATAGCCCTGGAGCTGAATACTATACTTTTTGATAGAAAGGATCTTCCATAATTCTGGATCATATACCATGTTAGTCGGCAGACAAAGAAGCGATGATAATCACTTGCCTTGGGTATTGTGCTGGAGCCTCTGAAGAGAAATGAAAAAGGTCCGTCACAGCGAGGCATGCGACTCACCGTTGAGCCTCGTTCAAGCCGCAGAAGGTCGTGTGGCTCGCAGTGCTGGAGAATGGGTTTGACTAGATCATAACGAAGACTAAGTTCTTGGCCAAGTGTGGGGATGACTGATAAGAAATGAATGTCAAGAAGCAATTGGGAATAGCTATAGACATTGGCTGACACTCAGCGTGTTTCCCGGCAACTGATAGAATGGAACAAAAGTCACAACCAGTCCAGCCAGAACTATATGAATAATCCCACCTCGTTGGCAGTAGGCAACCAATGCTGGAATCTTGGTTGCTGAAGTGAAGTCGGCAGCCATTCCAGCGATGGTAGTATATGATTCACGAACAACAGCTCCCAAAAGATACTTTCAAAGAGCTGTTGGAAAACAAGAAGGGCACTGATGATGGTTAGTGGCAGACGGTGCTGAGCCACGTTACGCGAAATGCCGCCGTATGCCGGTGCTAAATTTGGTAGTTCTCAGTGCTCTTTTGCTTCCCACCATATTATATGGTATGGATGCTCCTCGTGGAACACCCATTGGCCCCTCCCGGATCTGTCGGTTTCTTGTCCTTCGGATGCCTACGCCACGACAAATATTTAATCTCTTGCACCACGTATATATCTCTTTATCTCTCGGAAGGCCCGTACCTCCGGGATTCTCAGGATTAGGCTCGATGTCTATAAGGCTACATGATTTTCTCCTTGGACGATCCCGGTCCTGAATTCAGTGCCATTCCATTGGTCATCAAGGTGCCAGTCCAGTTCCAGATCAATGGTAGACTTTATTTTTACTCATCTCGTCTTTTCAAACGTTACGAGCATGACTAACTTCTCTCACACTTTCGTCGTCGGCTTTACCCACACTTTCGCGCGTCAATGTCATTTGTGAAGCCGGTAGTTGACCCTTCAAATGTGGCATTCTGCAACTCATTTATTTATTTTATTACCCACAATGGGGATATCACATATATATATGACACGCGCGCTGTGTTTTCCCCTATCCTCGCTGCTCTGGTTGCGTCTTGATCGCCTGCCAGCATCTACATCGCGATTTAAAAGGCTATTCTCGTGCCTTTGTCTTTTCCTCATTTGCCTTCAATGCAGCAGGCTACCCACCCCCGTCTTCACCTCCGCGACACGCGCGACGCCCATATCATCTTTGAAGCCGTTAGGCAAGGCTTTCTTAAGCCAGTTACTAGACGTCTTAACGAGGCTGAGAGGTCCGTGTCAGTACGTTCTGGTGCCGTGTTCGTTTGGGAAGAGCACGATGACGAATCAGGACTCAAACGTTGGACTGGTAAGTCAACATCGATATCCTCCAGGACCGTGACGCCTTTTGACCCCCCCCCCTCCGATAGACGGACGCCTTTGGGGGCAGTCCCGTATGCGTGAAGTGTGTCTGGACCTCGCCGATGCATCGTCAATCACGTTGCTGATCGATAATCCTTGCAGCCATACTTATTTTATGACGAGAAACTTCCCTCAGCGCATGGCGGCGAGGCATCCACTTCTACACGGTACTGATAGTCCTGGGGTGAGGCCATATACGACTTACTAACATTTTGGAATAGGTCACCACCCGCTTTCAGATTTGTTGATGGCGTATCTCGCACGATTCCCTCATCGTCAGCACTTCTCCATCAAGATCGCAGTGGCGGAAATCATCCCGGTTTAATTAAGCAGGCATATTCTGCTTGGGTGCAACTTTCACCAACAAGTACACCACGCAAATGGCATCTCACTGCCTATTTCACGTATGCCGACCTTCCGACAATACCGACTGTCGATGCAGACGCGATTCTGCGAAACATTATCGTTCCGCCGCGGATTTACCAGAGTGGGAAGGCCAGGAAAGGAGATGATGGTGCCGCGGAGACTTTGGGGCATTCGGCGCTGCCGCCACTTCATTCTGCAGTAGGGGGGTATAACATGGGAGTCGTATCTGGCTCTTCCCAGCGCGGTCATCATCGTATGTCAGAAGACCAAAGAGTCATACAGATACTTAATTCTAGATATATATCATAGCGTCCGTCAATGTCATTTTCCCTCTAACTTCCCTGTATTTGAAAAAAAAATCGTAAAATCGTCCCTTCCAAGCATCTTGTGTGAGACTTAGACTATCGGAGGCGTCGGCCGGCGGAGGAGGCGGCCCGTGACACGGATTAAACTTTTAATGCTGCTGATGTAACCTGGTTCACGTTTTTCAATTTACGTTTCGAGTGTACCCTCAAAAAAAAATGGACGTTGCAAAGCACGTTCATCGTCGATCCATCCAATTCGTCCCCAAGTTCGTCCGTCCCTTTTTAGTTTCTTGATTCCACTCATCTTTGTTTCCAGTGTGCGGTATTCTTGGTCTTCTTCTTCATGATCCCAATACCGACGCTGCGGCGGAGGTCAGCGAGGGCCTCTCGCTGCTGCAGCATCGAGGACAAGATGCATGTGGAATAGTTACGTGTGGACCGAAAGGTCGCTTTTATCAGTGCAAGGCGAATGGTATGGTCCGGGATATTTTCGACGAGAAGGCCATACAGCGTTTGGTTGGAGGCATGGGTGTAGGACATGGTGCGTAGCCTTCGCTTGTCTGCGGTAGATCTAATTTATCTTATAGTGCGATATCCGACTGCTGGAAGCTTCAATAATGCGGAGGCTCAACCGTTCTATGTGAATTCACCATATGGAATAGTTTTTGCACATGTACGGACTTTCTCGCAATTCTTCTGCTACTTTTCCCTGACCGTGCTTGTAGAATGGGAATCTTATCAACACTGCGTCTCTTCTACAGTTCTTAGACGCTACTGCGCATCGCCATATTAACACCTCCTCGGATTCGGAGCTCCTTCTCAACATCTTCGCTAATAACTTGCAACAAACGGGCAAGTTCCGTATCAATGAAGAGGATATATTCACTGCAATTGGTGGGTTGATGAAACAGTGCAAAGGGGCGTACGCATGCGTCGCTATGCTTGCTGGGTTTGGAATAATCGCCTTCCGAGACCCGAACGGAATTAGGCCCGTCGGCATGGCTGTCAGAAGATCAGCCACTACGCAAGGAAAGGACTACCTCTTTGCCAGTGAGAGCGTTGTTGCCGATGCCAGTGGTTTTAGCGAATGGGAAGACGTAAAGCCTGGTATATATGTTCTCTTCCCTCTTTGCTCTTCTCTCAGTTTTGGCTCAAGGTGAGGCCGTAATTATCACGCGCGAAAGTGTATCTCGGCGCCAGGTAGCTCCACCCGCGGATTTCGCACCGGATATCTTCGAATACGTCTACTTTGCGCGTCCTGATTCCGTATTAGATGGAATCAGCGTTTACCGAAGTCGAATGGCCATGGGAGACGCGCTTGCTGATGAAGTCAAGCGCGTATTAGCCGAGCAGAACCTTTCCGTTGATGTCGTTATTCCGGTAAGAACAGCTTCCACGCAAGTGCAAATATTATGTTAACGCGTTCTTCTCAGGTACCCGATACATCCCGGGTCGCAGCCTTGAACCTTGCACAAAAACTGCAACTGCCTTACCGCGAGGGCTTCATCAAAAATCGTTATGTCGGCCGAACTTTCATTATGCCCGGACAGCAGATGCGCAAGAAGAATGTTCGAAGGAAGCTTAACGCCATGGCGCTCGAGTTCTCGGGAAAAAATATTCTGCTGGTCGATGGTGAGTCTTGTGTTCTATCCTCGTATCCTTTCTCAGTCTAATACCTAGACTCCATCGTTCGCGGTACCACGTCAAAGGAGATCATTCAAATGGCCAAAGATGTCGGCGCGAAGAAGGTTGTAATGGCCAGCTGTGCCCCTCCCATTAGGTATGTCCATCTTCTAGTCTCCGGTGCAGCCATCTCAAGGTTGCACGCGCACGCATCATAGATATCCCAATGTCTATGGCATTGATATGCCATCTCGGACTGAACTCGTCGCATACGGACGTGACACTAGCTCAATAGCCTCGGCCATTGGCGCTGATCTTGTGATTTTCCAAACCCTACCCGACCTGATATCATCCGTGCGGCAGTTCAATCCTCATATATCAGCGTTTGACTGTTCTGTTTTCACGGGTGAGTACGTTACGGGCGGTGTCGATGAGCTGTATCTTGCCGCTTTGGAAGGCCAGCGTGCGGATAACGTGCGAGGGAAGGCCAAGCTCAATGGGATCAATGACTCGAGGCGGGAGGATGTCACGATAATGTCGAGTGGACCGGTGAACGGGGCGGATGATACGGTGGGATTGCACAATACATGGCAAAGTAATTAATGGATGCGGATCAGTGGTGCATTTCTTAGAAGTAATCTTATTACTGTGCTATTGTTGTTTTGTTTCGCCGGTGTGTATGTTGTCTTAGAGAGCTAGACCATCCCTAGGAATAAAGTACAGCTACTATAACATTGCATCTACGTTTCTATTTGCTGACATGCCAGTCAAGGATATCCGCCCATTTGGGAAGAAGCTCGGAGATCTGCTCTACATCTTTGTCACCTCTACCAGAAAGACACTGCAGATGGACGAAATTAGAGAAAAAGTCATTTATGATGCTTAATCCTTACAATGACAATATCAGAATCTTTGGGCATCGTTTTTGCCATACGGACACCTTCCCAGATGGCATGCGACGACTCCAATGCTGAAAGAGATGTGAACATCAGTCTCGATATCTCCATGATTTGAAGAATATTCACCCGGAATTATGCCCTCCAGTTGTGTGAGCATTCTGAACCCTCTCAATGCCTCTTCATCTGTAGCGACGACATACTCTGCCCTACCAGAGTCTTTTAACCAGGCATGTTCGGGCCCTACCCCAGGATAATCTAGTCCTGCACTGATAGAATGCGTCTCGATAATCTGGCCGTCCGGGGACTGCAAAATGTACGTCCGCACGCCATGGAGGACACCAGGCTGACCCTTAGAAAGCGTAGCGCTGTGTCGGTCACCGTCGATGCCTAAAAGGCGTTCAAATGGGATATATGAAGCAATAAAAACAACCCACCCTCGCCACCAGCCTCAACACCAACCATTCTAACACTTTTGTCGCCAATGAAGTCGTAGAAAGTTCCGATAGAGTTACTTCCCCCGCCAACACATGCCACGACGACATCAGGAAGCTTACCTCGCTTCTCCTTCAGTTGGACTTTGATTTCCTCTCCTATAATCTTTTGGAAATCACGAACGATCGTGGGGAAGGGGTGTGGACCGATAACAGATCCTACGAGATAGTGCGTCGTGGATACATTAGATACCCAGTCCCGCATAGCATCATTTACGGCGTCTTTGAGGGTGCATGACCCAGAGTGGACAGGGATGACCTTTGAATTGTGAGGTTTAATTGCAATGAATGATAGCTGTCTGTTAGGAACGGGCGCACCTTGCCTCCGAGCATCTCAATACGGAAAACATTGAGCGCTTGGCGTCGGACATCCTCAGCTCCCATGTAGATAATGCATTCCAAGCCAAATTTGGCGCAAACCGTTGCTGTTGCGACACCATGCTGACCTGCACCCGTTTCGGCGATAATACGTGTCTTGCCAATGCGGCGAGCTAGGAGAATCTGTTTTTCCGAGATCAGCAAATTGAACCAAGGATGCGGGGAAAACAATTTACTTGACCAATCGCGTTGTTGATTTTGTGAGATCCCGTGTGGTTTCTGCATTGAAAATGTCAGCCTAGGAATACAAACGGAAGATAATTCGCCTACAAATCTTCGCGCTTGAGCCAGATGTTAGCGCCACCGGCGTGTTTGGTCAAATTTTCTGCTAGATAAAGCCCTGAAGGTCTATTGATATATTCATAATAGCTTTGGAATTCCTTCAAGAACTCCGGGTCGTTCATAGCAGATTTGTGGGCTTCCTCGAGTTCTGCCAAACAATTGACCAGGGACTCTGGGACATACTGACCGCCGAATTGACCAAATCGCGCGGGTAAATCCGATGCCGAAGAGACCTTCGAGGCAGCCTTCTTGCCGTTTGTCACAGGCGCTGGCGACCGAGCTGGAAGAGGAGATCTAGCTTTAGGAGGCTGACCCTTCAGAGTGATTTCACTGCAGAAGGCCTCAACACTGTGGAAAACTTTATCTGCAGGGGCGTTTTTAATAACATTGACGATCCGACTGCCAATGACAACTCCGTCTGCACCGGCATCGGCAACATAATCAAAGTGACTGCGATTGGATACACCAAAGCCGACAGCGATGGCAACGGTCGCATGTTCCCGGACACGAGCAATGATATCTGGGAGCTCAGTGTTTATTACTACCTTGTCGGATGATCCAGTTGTACCCATCTAAAGAATAATGAGCGCGATGTCGAAATGAAAAATTAGATGAACTGACTTTGGACACGACATAAATAAAACTGTCGGCAATTGACGCGAGGAATTTTATTCGAGATAGCGTGGTCGAAGGAGCAATGAGAGGAACATATGATAAACTATGTCCGGCGTCATCAAAAAGTACCCTGAGTATGACTCATGTACGCACTTTGCTTTTGTACACTTTTCTCTGAACGTGATGGCTTCTTCGGGGGGAAGGTCGACCATAATGAAGCCATTAGCTCCAGCCTCGCTTGCATCTTGTATGGCCTTGTCCTCGCCATACGCCAACAACGGGTTGTAGTAGCCTAGTCCACTGTCAGTGCCTATGCTGTCGTTTGGCTATGTGTTTCGCACCCATGAGAATGACGGGGACGGCAAGTCCCTTGCTCCTTGCCTCGCGAAGCTGACCCAAGACTGTCGCATAGTCCATGCCATTCTTCAGTGCAACCTACGGAAAATGAGTATCGTGAGCACTCCCACGCCAGCCTGGTCGTACCGTGTTGCTTTCTTGGATGACAGGACCGTCAGCAATGGGATCCGAGAAAGGCATTCCCAGCTCGATGATATCTGCGCCTCCGTTCTGCATAGCAAACATAATGGGGACCGTCGCATCTTTCGTGGGATATCCGGCCGTTACAAAAGTGACAAATGCAGGTGATTCCTGTCAGGAATATGAATGGATGTGCAAAGGATGCAACTAATAGGACCAACCTGAGCCTTCTTGGCCTCGAAAACATTTTTGAGAGCATCCATGGCGATGGGAGAAAGTGTAACACCAGATTACCGAAAGCCAAGCGTCGCTACGAGTCGAACTTGCGAAGAGAAGCTTAGCGTCACACGAGAGAACTAGAACAACTCTCAGGCGTCGTGAATATACTGTAGCAAAGAATATATAAGGAAATAGTGTAATAGGTACAAGCAAAGCTGAGTCAGTGCCGACCCTTGAGGACGGATGTGAGCCGTCCTCCCGCTTTAGTTTTTTTGGGGGGGTACTCTTTGGGGGAGAACAATCTTAGGACTTTGAAGCAGTTTGAATGAAGAGCACATATCATCCTGAGATTTAGATTGTGCAAACTGTGAGCTTTTTTGCACTACCAAGTACTTTTCCACATTTGATCAAGGTGTATCCTATTAAATTCTTCTTGAATGAGCAGTCATCCAAAGCTACCGAGTCAACAAAACGGATACAATTCAGATACAGCCCAATTTCTTCGTACAAAAGGAAAGAATCGGGGACCGGCAACTGCCGCTACTGGATTTATGATCTAAATGGATCGTTTTTATCTTATCGCTTTTCTTAACCATCACCATCTTTTTCTCCCTGATGGACACAGCTACTCCCATTCTATCCGATGAATCTAGAGTCCTTGTGATATATACCGGCGGCACCATTGGGATGCTTGTGGGATCCAGAGGATATGTCCCGGAGCCTTACTTTTTGACCGAAACGCTTCGTAGCCAGACGCGGTTCCATGACCCGCTCCAAAATTCTCTGTTCTCTAATTCTGGGTCCGTGCAAGGCTTTCGAGAATGGAGCACTGGAAGTGGCAGTTCTAGTCCTCTTGGAGGAAGTGCAACGCCTACCATGCCAACTACTTCGACACCTCAACAGCCCACTCTGCTCGTGCGATCATCCCGTCCCATCGGAAGGTCATACGGGCTGGCTTCAAATCAATCATCGGCGCTTGCACACAGCATCAAGGTCTCTGAGAACGTATACGAGGCTCACCTTCCCAGCCTTTTCACTCCACGGAGTGCAGTTCCCGGAGGCAGTGGCAGCAAGTCCATCAGATATGCTATTCTAGAGGTTCGTTTAGAGTTCACGGACAGCCGGAAATTTTCTAATCGATCATCTTTTATTCAGTGGAACCCTTTGCTCGACAGCAGTAATATCGAGATTGACGGTGACGAGCGTTCCGTTCACGCTTTTAACTGGCCATTCTTATCTACATTTTCCGCGATCCAGACTGGATACGTATAGCATCTGAAATCGAACTCAACTACTCATTTGATGCCTTCGTTGTGCTCCATGGAACCGATACAATGGCATACACTTCAAGCGCATTGAGTTTTCTTCTGGAAGATTTGGGAAAGACAGTCGTATGTAAAGCTCGACTGCCCCAATGTAAAACCGCTGACACGGTATGTCAGGTCGTCACAGGCGCGCAAATACCATTGTCACAGCTTCGAAATGATGCTACAGACAACTTAATGGGTGCGCTAACCATCGCTGGACATTATATTATTCCCGGTACCCACTCTCAATCTCCTCATGTGAATATCCCACTAATTGTAAAGAATAGAATGTTCTCTGTATTTCAATCATACCCTGTTTCGGGGAAACAGGGTCTCAAAAATATCTTCATACGATCTTAGCGCCTTCGATAGCCCCAACTTTGCTCCGCTTGTGAATGGTACGAATTAGAAATTACATCAGAAGCCTGGTGTTTATTATAGCTAAGTTGGCATCGACATCATCGTGAACTGGAACGATGTCATCAGGCAAACCAGTCTACGGCGTTTCCGAGCTCATAAGCGTGAGCTTCCCTTACATCCCTTTGCCAATGCAGTGAGATATTCTGACTATCTCATTTGCAGAGATGAGCCCTCACGTCGGTATGTTCCTAAATTCTTCCGAACCACGTTATACAGTGTTCACACACATCTACAGCCACACTTCGTCTGTTCCCGGGAATTACAGCTGCAACCGTTAGCGCCTTTTTCATGCCGCCCATCAGAGGAGTTATTCTGGAGTCTTTCGGAGCCGGGAACGCCCCACAACGAAAAGATCTGATGCTTGCTCTGAAAGAAGCCTGTGAAAGGGGGGTCGTCGTTGTTGCGATCTCGCAGTGTGCAAAGGGTACGGTTTCGGACGCATATGAGACTGGAAGAACGCTTCTTCAAGCCGGTGTTGTACCCGGACATGATATGACGCCTGAAGTAAGATTGGTCCACTCAAACCGGAATGCCCTTACAATTCTAATAATGAAATCTGCAGTGTGCCTTGACCAAACTAAGCTATTTGTTGTCAAAGCCTGAGCTGAGCACTGAAGAGGTCAGAAAACTCATGGGTACACCACTTCGTGGTGAGCTCACCCGACCACTGTCTGGTGCTGTTCCAAGTCAACCCACCATTGACCAGAACTTTGAGAAAATCCAAGGACTTCTGTCCCAGTTTGTTCGGCTATCAGAACAGTCTGCTTCGCCCGCACCAAAGGTAACCTTGTCGGGGCCGCTAGATGAGGCATCTCAGGATGCGGCAGCCTCTTGGTCTTGGACTGCAGCTGAGGCTACTTCGACAGAGGCTGTACTGCTCCCATTCCTTATCCATCTCGCGGCTGCGAGAAATGACATTTCAAGCATCCGGTTTTGTTTGGACTCGTCATCTACTCCATCAGGCTACTCAGACCCGGACTCCCCATCAGTAGATGCTCCCCAGTATGGTAACGTAGCTGGTGGGCTGGTGAATTCGCTAGAGCCAGGTTCTGGTCGATCTCCGTTGCATATAGCAGCTTTGAATGGCCACGCTGAGTCTGTCAATCTGCTATTGCAGTCGGGTGCTCTAGTTCATCTGCGGGATACTCTGGGACATACACCGCTATACTATGTACGTGATGTTCAACAGCGATTTCATCGGTGTACTTATGATTCAATAATCATAGGCTGCCAGACAAGGTCACCGAGGTGTCGTTGGAGTCCTGATTCAGGCTGGGGCCAGCTTAGGCGGCTTGGATGAAAGTTTTGCGAGGACAGCGGCAAAGAACGCCGTTCGAGCTCACGACCGAAAATGCCAAGAGATATGGGACGACGTCGGAGTAAACGTATAGATCAGGCCCAAATTCAAAGTCTAACATGTACAAGATCTGCACATTGAAGCACTTGTACGCAGCCTGTCAACGTTTCAGACGGTCTTCATTAATACTCCCGGAACTAGATACTCCGACTTCTCCTTGGACCTACCGGAGCCGTATACCAGTCATATACTAGGATAGGGGAAACTAGATGGCGTTCTCTAGCTATATTTCGTATAGTGTAAAGCCATGGGAATGTCAATAGTCTCGATGGTGAATAGATAGTTGACGTAGAATCAGGACATTCAAAACCCTGTGGCGTTGCATGTGGATTTGAAGCCTAAGTTGTGAACTCAAAAGTCAAGCAACAGCCGGACCAGGTGGTTCAGTTCATGAGAGTATCAACCCCAGAACGAGTTTTGTAAGTCTTTCAGAGAACGGTTCCGGGGATAACAATTTAGAGTTACATGATCGTCAGCATCTGCATCACGAGTGAAACAATAGCGAGTGTGGCCTAAGCAACGTAAACGGCGTGGCCAGTCAAATGACAGCAACAGACGCACCAAGATGCCGAAATTCTTGGATAATATACTTACAAGAAAATAGATGGGAAAAACATCACCAACCAAATCTACTACTCAACCATTTGGACGTCGTCGTCGTCTTCTGCTGCCTCGCCCTCGCCTTTTTCCTCTTCATCCCCTTGCACCGTCTTCCCTATGGTATTATTGATGGTGCGTATAAAGACCGGCAGCTGTCTCCGCGGGAAAGTGAACGGACCCGACAAGAAGTCTAGTTGCTCGACAAAATCTTCGGGTTCCTTGTCCAGCTCAAGTGGAGAATACAGTATTGCATCGGCGTATTCATTTCCTTCGACAAGTTCATGACATAAGCGAAGATTGAAATTGAGGCCTGTAGATAACGATGTTCATACACTGAGCTCGACTGGGGACGGTAGAAAACATACTTTTGCCGTTGGAATCCGGATCTCCTGGCAAATCTTCGTCAATGTAGGTATATATACACGTCAAGATCCAGTCCTCTTCTTTATCACGCTTGCCGCACTTTTCATTTCTGACATTGGTGATGAGAAGGTTCGTTATATCCTCGTAGAACTGTATGGTTGCTCCGTGCTTTGGTTCTTGCGCGCCCAGGACAGTTTGGCCTCTGTTTCGTTGCGCTGATCCAGGCGGACGGCGTGGATCCTTCGCGAGGGCATTTGCTCGGTCAATTTCTGCCTGAAGTTCTACCCGGAGGTCCTTGACTAGACGAAGGTAAGATATCACTTTCAGAAGAAACATATGCAATAGACAGACTTGTCTGCTCCTGTTCAAGGATCTTCTTATCCTTCTCTTTCAAATCCCTATCGCACACCTCCACCCTCCCTTTGTATCTCTGAACATCACGTTCCAGTGTTTCCTTCTCTTCATCCACAGCTTCACGCGTCATAAGGTGAAGCACAGACGTCCTTCCCTCCCTTATTAGTGGTTCTTTCTTCGCCAGATTGGATGTCAGTTCCTTGATTATCGCGTCTTGGGCTGGAATGACTATAAGAAAGTTTATACTCACTCTAGCTTGAGAACAACCGACCTTCCATCTTGGAGTCAGATTGTTTCCGGTACTCAATTAGTA
The DNA here is from genome assembly GCA_030407005.1 of Desarmillaria ectypa. Classification (NCBI taxonomy): domain Eukaryota; kingdom Fungi; phylum Basidiomycota; class Agaricomycetes; order Agaricales; family Physalacriaceae; genus Desarmillaria; species Desarmillaria ectypa. The sequence goes on along the minus strand of JAUDYN010000002.1, from coordinate 2,986,826 downwards.
AACTTTCTGGCTCTGTATGTCTGATCGCGAAAAGTTCTTCCAGTTGTTTAGAATACTTGTGCGCGCGTTCTCTTGTCTGTTGAAGAACTTGTGAATTTGAGTAGGGAACACAAGGTCTGGAACATACCTCAGCTAGTTCACGCCGAAGACGCTTTAATTCGCCGCCCGAGTTGCTTTCGATCGCGCTATTTATCACAGCAGCCACTTGCGCGGCATCATCTTCCTCTGAATCGTCAAGCACTTCAGGAGGAGAATCCCGTCGCGTCGTTTTGGGTGATGGTGCCTTGGCTTTTCCCTTTCCTTTCACTATATGTTGCATTCCATTTGTGCTACGTTTTCTGCCCCTTCGCGCTGTCTGGGGTTTGCGGATAGGCACTTCTGTCATCGACTCTTCCCCGTCGTTGTCGTTGTCGTTGCCATCATCAGGAACCAGGACTGGATGCCTCTCGTCACCGGAAGAGCTTGGTGTCACATTCTTCTTCTGCCTGCCTGCCTTGGACGCTGGTTTCGACGGTCCTGCTACCGCGCTTCGACCCTGTGCCGTATGAGCCATCCTTGGATTTGCTGCCGGAGTCGTGGGGCCAAGTCCACCCAAGTCTGAAGAAAAGTGAGAATTATGATTAGCAAAGTGGAGGCAAGAAGGGCATCGATGGTCATCGAACCTAGTGAATCGTCGGACATGCTTTTGTCAGGCGACGCGTGAGTGGTTGTGTGTCACGTTTGTCACCAACGCGTAACGGTGTGATATCGTGTGACGTCCTCATCCTGGTCCACAACGTGTCGCTTCGTGAACACGCTCTTCTTCTCTCTTTCATCATGCATAGCATAATATCCCGCGTCAACAATGTGTCTGCCTTCTTGTCTACGTGCATGATGTGTCTCCTCGGTGCTATTGCCCTCTCATCGTTTCTTTTCATTGCCGATCCAAAAGGAGAGCTGACGGTCGCCGCTGTGAAAGTGTAAGTCCCTCTGGGTAACTGTGCAATACTAAAGACCTCATTGTCTCTATAGATATAATGCCAAAGTCCCTCGATACCCGCGTAGAAAGCAAGAAATGGCGTTCGTAAACTTTGATCTCAAAGCTGGTATGCGCCGCTATATGTCAGGCCGCCGATGCTTATATGCGTTACAGACTTGACACCACTTTTCAACTGGAACACGAAACAGCTCTTTCTATACCTAGAATCAGAGTATGTCAATACCGAGGGGGTCAGTGAAGGTGTTACCGTGTTACTTGCGTTATTCTGATCATCCTTCCAAACAAGGTGCATAACGAAGTTGTGATATGGGACCGTATTGTACGGAGGAAAGAAGATGCCACCATCAATGTATCGGGCAAGAACAAATATGCATTCCGAGACGTTTCGCGAAAGTTCAAGTGAGGGTGTCCTTTGTGTTTTGATGAAAATTTGACCTGTCGTTTCAGGGGCATTCCAACATCAAACTATACCCTCAAATACAACGTAATGCCTTACGTGGGTCTCTTAACTTACGGCGAAGTCGCTACTACCTTGGAACCGGTCGAGTTTCATGTCGAAGATCATATATCATAGGTGATTGTATGAGCTGATTGTAATTCGTAGCTACAAAGCACATATATGCGATGTCACTTATGGCTTAGCCACATCATGCCAGCTGCGATATGTCCCCTCGCATGAAATAAAGACTCTTTGTCGACGTGTTATCTGTCCTTGAAATTTTGATACCTTGAAAAATTTGACGCTTGGAGATGGAGATGACAATGGGTGTCTGCGTATATATGTGTGCTGAAAGTCCTATTTGCCTCCTACCTGTTGAATAGAGGATACTTTTAGACAGTCTTTAGTGGGGCGGACTCGGAATGCCGGTGTTTTCGGTCCGATATCCCGGCCTTTGCGAACACGCACCACGTTGCTAGAAAGCGACAAGAAAAGTACCACTATGTCTTCTGCATCTGCACGAGCACAGGCCCGTCGAAAGGCCATCCTCAGTCGCGGCACTGACCGACTCGCGAAACTCACCACGTCCGGTCGAGGCGAAGATGCGCCAGCGTACATGCACGACGACCCGCCTGTTCCAAAACTTTCCAGCCTTTCAAACTTTGTAGAAGAAGAGACATCCATGCCGACACCTCCTTCTCGAGGAGACACAACTCCCCCGTTTGTGCCAGATCCGTCAGTATGGTCCGAGCAGCAGCAGCAGCAGCTCATGCAGGCACTCATGGGGCGACTCCCTGCAGGAACCGAGCCGCCACCCATGCCTAACCTCGCGGACAGTCCTTTTTTATCGAACCTTCTTGCGGCTTCTGGAGGGGGCGATGGAAAAGGTGGTTCAACCGGTGGTATGCCAGCCATGGGCAAGGTTCCAGAGCCAGTTGTACAGCCAAAATCCCTTGTGCAAAAATTGCTACCGCTGCTCCACCTCGTTGTCATGTGGGGTTTCCTCGCATTCTTTGTGCTGTACAAGGAGCCCCAAGTACAGGAGGCGCTGGGGGGGTTGACGAATGATCCGAGGAATGCGCTGTGGCAGAGATGGGCTGAACTTGGGACAGAGAAGGGTCGTATTCAGCTAGTGGTCAGTTTTTCCGTTATTTTCATTTGAGTCTTCTCAAATAACTTTTGACAGCCATTTTTCTGGGCGCTGACAACGATTCAAATTATTTTGCACTCTACTCGCATATTTGTCGGCACAGTGAGTCATTTCAGTGCCGGGAGAAGTACCTTGCTGACTCTTGCAGGATGCGGCACCTCTACCTTTCCTGCTGAATATGGCTGTTCCATTTCTACCATCACAGCTTTCATCTACCATTGTCTATGGATGGAAGTACATTTCACTGTTCTCAATGCTGCTCGATGACCTTGCGGGACTAATTGTCGGACTGGGGTTCATAGTATGGTTGGCATCATGGTTTGCTGTATAATTGTTTAATCTCATGCTTTTATGGCATTATAATCGTATTATAAGATATTATGAGTCCGGTGATGCCTCAGTCGCTGGTAAGGGCTTCGGTGTCGTCCGTGGAGGGTCAACCTTGGGATTAGCTGCCTCTACCCTCTGTGTCGCAGCTCGAAATTCTTTCAAAGAGGGCAACCGCGTAACATCCGTTGATACTCTGGCCCTTGACTCGTTCTCCTCCCCAGGAACAACTGGTAACCCACTGGCCAGTGCGTTCGTTTTCCACCTAGTCCACCCTTCAGTACCCGCCGTATCCATGAGCTCTTTCAGTATTGTAGTGGACCATTTCTCGTGCAGATCAAGTGTCTTCTGCTTGCCATCCTCTGCTCCAAGTTCAGTTCTTGAATATAAGAGAGTGAGGATTGAACACACCGAACACAAGCTCGATCTCTGGTCTCCATGCTTCCGATTTTGTTTTTAAAGCCTTCTCCACCTGGATATCAAGATTTGGATTGGCAAAGCGGATACGAGGGAGTTGCTCCTTCACGAAATGCCTAAAGGAAGTGAGGATATACTTGAAAATTACAAGAAAATGCAAACGAACCTCGCGCCAAAGTGGTCATTGCGGTATGCCAGAGATATCTTCAGTTTCTGCACGCCACGCAGCTGGAGCCTTGGAGGCGCCCTCAGCCAATCCAGCACCAAATCTATTTTCCGAGGAATTTTAGGTGTTACCACCTTCGCGACTGCTTTTACGACCATTGCAGCATAAGTGGAAGAAGAAAGAAGACGAGTTGACGCGTGTTGATCTCGGAAGCTGCCGACATTTCCTTCCCCTCCCTCACTCATCGTTAACGTGTTTCCGTTTGCAACATGTCGACAGCCGACACAGCAATGGCGGCACCGCCTGTCGAAGAGACCCTCGTAGCTCGACGTTCAAGACGAAGCACGGCAGGAAATAGGTAATTCGCTGTCCATTGAGTTATTCTATGCCTTGATAAAAGTTCGGACAGGATGGAAGCTGCACTGGCTGAAATGTCAATAGATGACGCAGTCAAAGACCCTGACGATGATGTCGATTTCTCTGTCGACAAATGTACATTCCCGTTTGACTCTTACAGGTTGTCGGCAACTCATTTTGTTTCAGATGAAGAAGATGTTTTCGAGTCCGACTTTGAGAGCACTGACGAAGAGGCTCAAGAGGATGCTGGGGAACAGGAAGCACTAGACGAGGAGAAGCAAACACGTAAGGTTTGTCTACCCCGTCACATTGTTCGTCCTTCTAATCATCATTCTCAGGCTGCCCGAACTCGTGTAGAAAAGGCCACTGCTGCCGCTCATGCCCGCCAGAAAGTCACGTTTAACCCTGAGGCATCGTCATCTAGTGCTCCAAAGACCAAATTGAGACCAAAACGTCGGGTCTCGCTGGGAACGGCCGTTAACGCAGAAACTGGGGAAGTCATCAAAGGTGACGCTAAGGGGCAGCGGCATAGTAAAAGAATACATACAATAAAGAATACATCAGCGACAGTCAAGAGGTTTAAAAAGGGTGAGGAGAGACGTGTAAGTCCCATATCCTTGTACCGCATCTCCTTGGCTTGCTTATTTCCACTTGTAGGCTGCACAGGCGCCGAAGGTCAAGGCTCTCACCCGCGAGATAACACAGGGCGAACTCATTGCAAGAGCACTCGATAACGAGGAGGGCAACATCGTTGAACACCGTGACTATCTCAAACTCGAGGAGGAGAAACGCAAACGCGCACGAGTGGTGAGAGATGCTGTTGAGGGTCCTCTATTGCGGTGGGTAAGCCGGGGCGAGGATACAAAAATCCAAGTGGAAGTGACCCCGCCCGCACCACCTGCAGCCACGCCAGCATATGGCTACGGACATGGCTACGGAGCTTATAACGCACCCGGAACATCTACACCACCGGCTTACCCCTACTACTCTCCAGCTACGACAACGCATTACCAAAATCCCTACATGCATTATCTTCCCCCTCCCGCACCTCTCCCCGCGCCAGTCTTCGAAGAACGAACGGAAAGTGTCACCAAAAACTACCTCGTCCATGAACTTGCGCAATACGAAAAAGCACCTAAACCATCATGGACCGAGTCGATGGAGGTCATTTTTGGTGATCATGTTAGATGGGATCAAGTTAAGGTGTATAGTGGAAAGGGAAGACCTACATGTGAGATTCCCGTGTCTCTCGCCGTTTCTTGTATCTGAAGGGTTTCTTTTACAGCACGACCCAAGCAGATGTGCCCACTGACTGGTCAACCTGCGTTGTACCTCGATCCAAGGACGGGGGTGCCGTTTGCTAATATATGGGCGTACGAGATGCTCACAAAGCTGTTGAACCATGAATTTGTGTGGAGTACAGCGTTGCGGTGTTATGTGAGGCAGGAAGAACCTCCAACAGAGGATAACATGGATACGTCGTAAAGTGTCTGATCATCGTTTATTTAAGCTCCTTTGCCTAAATGTAGTGCCAATGACACGCAGGTTGAAAGCGACGAACAGCTGCAAAACGGCTGTAAGGAAGTTGACGCTATGCAATACTAGACCTGATTAGGATTGATATTAAATACTTTTTTTCTGAGTTTGCTAGAAATGTTCACCTTTACTTCGACCAACTTAGGGCTACGAGCTTTTGCGGTCCGATTTTCCGGCTGACTAATCCATCACCAAAATTTTGGCCGTTGCAGTGACCTGCTTGCCCACTGACCAGTTCCTCCAGTATGGCCTCGATCCTGAAAGCTCAAAAGGCAAATGCTTCAAAAAGGGACGCCAAATTAAAAGGCAAAAGGAAAGCTGATGAGATGGACGTCGACCAGGACGCCGAATCTTCAGCGCCCAAACCCAAGAAAAACAAGCAACGAGTACTTCTTCTATCATCTCGCGGCATTACTCATCGAATGAGGCACCTGATGACTGATATTGAGGCCCTACTTCCCCATGTGAAGAAAGGTACTTCACTTCCGAGCCATTGTTAGCTGTTTTTAACCTTTTCGCGTCTGATAGATTCGAAACTGGACTCCAAATCCCAGCTTCATCTCCTTCCTGAACTGGCTGATCTCAATAATTGCAACAATACCCTTTATTTTGAGGCCCGCAGGCACGAAGACCTCTATCTTTGGGCTGCAAAGACACCAAATGGGCCTTCAATAAAAATGCACGTGCAAAATGTCCATACGATGGATGAACTCAAGATGACCGGCAATTGTTTGAAAGGAAGCCGAGGGTTGCTTAGCTTTGATAAAGCATTTGACGAAACTGAGTGGGGAAAGTTGACCAAGGAGGTTTTCACGCACGTAAGTGCGGTAGTCCAATTGCTACTTTCTCTCTAATTCACATCTTTGGAACATAGATATTCGGCGTTCCCTCGATAGCTCGGAGAGCCAAGCCGTTCATTGATCACATTCTTACGTTCTCCATACTAGATTCAAAAATATGGTTCCGGAATTTCCAGGTACGCTTTTGCGTTCTTGTCCAATTTGTGTCACAATGGAATATTCTATCTACTAGATAATGGAAAAGGATCCTTTACAGCCAAATGGGCCTCCACAGACGACCCTCGTGGAGATCGGCCCCCGGTTTGTCCTGACTCCCATCCGAATATTCGAAGGTGCCTTTGGAGGGGCCACGGTATACTCGAATCCCGGTTAGTTATTGACCCATTGTTCCTGGGCCCATTGTCTGACACCATCTGCTAGAATTCATCTCACCTGCTGCTATCAGATCAAGCATCCGACATGAACAGAGTAAGAAATATAATATCCGGAAGGATACCGAGCAGGGGGCGTCACGTCGCAAGGAACACCGGAAGAGAGATGAGGATGAGCTCGCTGTATCGAAAGTTTTTACATGATAGACCCGCCTAGTGCACACGACAAACTGGCTAGGTCTATCTTAATCATAACGGTAAATATAAATGGAGCCGGGATTGCGTACGATAATTGAAACTGCCAGTCGTTGGCACGACGAGACTGTGCTGTCATGTCAATAAATTCCACACGAATTATTACGCTCTAGTGCACCCCGATCGGGGGCGGATGTTAATTGATTCCAAATTCCGGAGAACCGTTTTCAAGCGAAAAATAGATTGAAGCGCTATCTGTTATCTACCGAGAATACCAGCCATCTGGAGCGAAAACTCCGGGCAAAGGAACAGGGACATGTAGGAGACGCTAATTGTCCGAGAAGAGCTGATCATTTGTGGTTACATAAGATATCAACCAGAAATGGATGTGAAACAAGAATTCCGGAACAAGGACCGTTGACGTTTTTACCCCGGAAGCGACGGCTGTCCAATAAAAGGGCTGCCATGATCCAGGTTCGCTTAATTGTCCCATCCTTCCCTTTGTTCTCATTTCGCCACTCCCTCCACGGTTACTATAATAATCACGAACTAACGACCTTATACTACTCTTCTTCCCGTTATTGGCCCTACCACTATGCCAGTCTCTATCGATATCGTCACTCTTGCACCTACCCTTGACATGTACGGAGATCCGGATTCTTCGTTAGTTTTTCGCTATCATTCACTATTTCCCGTCGCTCATTGACGCGTCTAGCTCTGCATATTCGCTGTCAGGCCATGTCACTGTTTCATTACATTCGCCTAATTCTATATTCGAACGTCGTCGAACGACATCATTTCTCCTTCAGTCCCTCGAACTTACCTTCGAAGGCCAATCCGAAATATTGGCGCCAGAGATTGGCTACTCTGGCATTCGCGTATGCAGTATAACACGTCAACTCGCGCCCAGTGAGCCTCTGGAGCTCTCAAATGAAGGCCTAGAAGAATCTCACACGCCTTGTACGTTTCCAAGACCTTGTCGCCACTCGCTGTCTATTGATGAATGAACACTTAGGTCGTTGGAACGTGGTATTTAACATTCCGATTCCAGGATGGCTACCTGCATCGTCACAGTATGGCACTGACGACATGGGGACATCGTATACGCTTTATGCGACTGCCAAATTCCTAGATCTAGATAACATCTCGCCATGGTCATTAAGCGCGTTATGCGCGCCGTTTCGCTCCAGAGAGAGGGAGGTCCATGCCGAGAAGACCGTTCCTCTACGTCGTTTTGTGGATTCCCACTTCTTGGACCCCACAGAAGTCCCTCGGACGACGTTCCTTGTCAATTCAAAGACAACCCCACCCAAAAGAAACGAGGACCGACCCCGTATACCACAAGAAATCATCTCAAAACTCCAAATTCTTGCATCTATTCCTGAATACTTGGATGTTCACGAAGACGCCGTGGATCTGACACTCCGTATGAGGGCCAACGGCCTGGAAGAAGAACAGTGCAAGAAGCTCCAACTCTCTGCCTTTGCTGTCAATGTCCTGCAAAGAGAAAAGTACCGGTAAGTGCTCCCGACACAGACGGAGAAGCATTACTGATGCTCTGCTATAGGTATCGACCTTCAGCGGAGTACCGGCGACGATTTCCCCTTCCGTCGGATTCTGAACAGCCTCCTAACATTCCACTTCGCAGCTGTCACCGGCTTGGATACCTGTATGACGGTTTCTACTCCCCTCCGATCAACAATGAGGCAGCGCACATCCGCACCTTCTCTCTTCTTCCGTCCCAAGAAAATGGAGAATACATACTCAGCGATCACAACTACGTTTTCGCACACAATGCCCCTGGAGAAACGCCAATTTGGTACACTTTGCAGACTAGCATCCCTTTCATCCCAGATCCGGACATCAAGCAGGATGAATCTTCCGACTGGATTGGTCTGCCATCTCTTAGGCCAACGGGTTCCTCGCCATTATTGACTCTCCGTCACGAAGTTTGCATATCTTTGATGATAACATACGATCTTCCTGATCAGAACCAACAAGCCACTGAGACGCTGACCTTTGGTGCGATCAATTCAATCCATTCTTGCCTTCCGTTGCTGACATTCATCCTATCTGTACAGCCATCCCTCTCCGATTCGCTCACGTTCCTCCGCCTCCGCCTCTATCGGCACACTCTTCTCCACTGCCCGTTCCATCACAATCCATGGTCATTCCTTTCGCAGAGTCATTGCCGGCCATCTCTTCCGGTCATTCCGAGACTGCACTTCCCGCCTACTCGCAACTTTTCTACTCTAACGGTGACCGCAAACCCGATTCCATCCCTCTACCGCTATATACTGCACACGAACAACCGTGTCCTTCTGAGTCAACCTCGGCCAATCCTGATGAACCATGCGAGCCATCTGACCCAGGTCACAAAGTTGAACATGTCGACGACGACGATAACTCATGTGAAACGATGCCGCTATTATGATTTTAATACCCTCGCTTTGTGTTTATCGTACTCTTTTGGCCTTCTGTCTAATCTTGTTTTCGCATTTGCGTTTACAGTTTTGTTCCGTGCACATTTCGACATCTCTGTATCCAAGATATATTTTTGATCTTCCTTCTCTACCTAATTATATAAAAAGAGAGTTGGATATAGCGCTCATTTGAGTTCTTAATTTTCTGTAGCTGCCCCTCAAACAATGATTGTAGCGTTTATGGCTTGTATCATACTCACTCCCACGTCAACGAACTTGATATCAAAGAAGATCAGTTCAGCGCTTTAGCTACAAGTTCGCGCATGGTTACTCATGAAACTGATTAATCAAGTCCCATCGTTTCATTATCACTGTGCTAGGCAACAGATGATTTTTTCAATGTCTTCCGTACTCGCAAGAGTATAATGTGCGAGCAAGTTAACTGCCCGGGGATATCACGGTCAGTAGGCCAGTGCTAAAGGTACACATTCAATACTATGAAAATTGAGATGCCGACAGTTTTAGCCTAGGAACGTTGTCTACACGAACATACTCTAATTCAGCAAGCAAGTACCTTGTGACTTTTTTATGGTATCGCTCAAAAGAAAACTGCAGACTTAGATTGAACAGTTTGATATGGGCATTATAACGGCTGACATGTCATGCAATTGTCATGGATGGTATCTTTATCAAGTTCTCAATAAGAGTACTAGGTAGAAAAGGCTGTGCATTGTAATTGACACATGTTTACTGTGGCTGATCAAATGGCCTGCGCGATGGGGGGCTACGTTCGTCTTGGCCATTTACCACCATCTTGTCGCTGAACGACAGAGGGACAGAGACATATCTGGTAGCTGGATAGTCCAGAAAACTGTAAGGTATGTAGCATTTTTGTGCCGCAACCCTTCCTCCAACTCCGCCCCCCCTCACACCATACCCCATACCTGTCCATTAGACTCCCTCCTGAACCCCCATCCCAAGTCCCTGCATTCAACGGAGAGAACACTAACAATATCTTGAATCCTTGCTGTCGTTGACCTTTGCCGTCTATCGTTTTCGCCATGCCAGACGCTGACTCGACTCGCAAGCGCTCTCGGTCGCCCTCCGACTCTGAACAACAGAAGCACAACAAACGGGCAAATACCGGCGCAGCTGTTTCCTCGGATGACTCTAATCCTTCAGGTTCAGTTGCTCGCCTCACCCAGACTGACGTGACCATGACTGACGCATCTGCCGCCTCGCCTTCGTCTACTCCAGGTTCTACTAAATCCAAGTCCAATGATGATGTCGATGCTGCGCCGAACAGTGCAGACTCGTCTTCGACTAGTAGCACACCTTCAGCTAACATACACATGCGATGCCTCATCGTCACTCAAGACGCCTCGATTATCATTGGCAAGGGCGGCTCTCATGTAAACGAGATCAGGGAGAAAAGCGGTGCTCGTGTCGTCGTTTCCGAAAGCATACCTGGGAACCCTGAGCGTATTCTTAATGTCAGTGGGCCGCTCGACGCTGTCTCAAAGGTGTGTCTTTCGTTTGATATACTTGATTGATTTTCTGAACGTGCATAGGCCTTTGGACTTATTGTGCGGAGGATTAATGACGAACCTTTTGACACACCATCGGTCCCTGGCAGCCGTGCTGTGACTATCAAGTTTATGATCCCCAACTCCAGAATGGGGTCAGTCATTGGCAAGCAGGGATCCAAGATTAAGGAAATACAAGACGCCAGTGGGGCACGCCTTAACGCGAGTGAAGGGATGCTCCCTGGATCCACTGAGGTCTGTCCTCAATGCAACTTTAACTCTAGGTATTAACTTTTATCAAAGCGAGTGCTCAGTGTTGCCGGGGTCGCCGACGCCATCCATATAGCAACCTACTACATCGGCACTATATTGATCGAAGCTCAAGAACGCATGCCGTCTGCTTCCAACTCTTCCTACCGACCTACCAGCCACTCTCGCCGACCATACAGCGGTTCGTCATACGTCCCTGGGTACTCGAACCCATATTCCCCGCCATCCCATCACAACCCTCCACAGCAGATGCAAACACAGCAGATATATATCCCTAATGATTTCGTCGGCTGTATCATCGGCAAGGGTGGCAGCAAGATCAACGAAATCAGGCATATGAGCGCCAGCCAGATTAAGATCATGGAGCCTGGAGCTGTCGGAGTCGGTCCGGGAATACCAGCTGCATCGCCAGGCGGGGAGGGAGAACGCTTGGTTGTCATCACTGGCCAGCCATCAAATATACAGATGGCTGTACAGCTGCTTTATCATGTGAGTGTCCCTTCGACCCTGTTGTGATATGGTTACTGACGGTCTTCACAGCGCTTGGAGCAGGAGAAGCAAAAGCAACTTCGTGCTCAGTCGTCTTCATGAAAGGACTAAACTTTCCATTTTCTCTGAAAATTCTGTTTGCATTCGATATCTGTTCTGTTGGAAAGCACCGAAGTTTCGTTGTACTCGTAAATCTCCATTTTATTTCAGATCCTTTTCTTGTACGTCTGGTATGAGTAGCAAGTACTCATTTCATAATTTTTTGCAACGTAAGTTTTGCTCGAACGTGACGAAAGGGAAATAGACATCTTCATAACTATAGAACGGGATATGTTCCCGCTTTGCAGGTAACCCTGTAGAAGGGCTGTCGTCGGATACTAGACTTGTGATCGGCCTCTACAATGAGGCTTGAGCAGCGACAGTCTGATTGGACCTATGAACATGCCGCTTTCAGCAACGATCCAGGGAGACAGGTAGTCGTAATCGTACTCACGGTACACACGGTGTGTTCGTCGCTGTCCATATTTTTAGTGTAGTGAAGGAAGCACGGGAAGCTGTTTGCTTCTATTCGTAAAAGGATCTGAAGCCTGAGTCATTTGCGTTACATATAATATTAATATGAACACGGGTTATACATACAACCTCTCCAAAAACATCTATTCTATTGCTCTATAAACCGCACAACAACGTCAATTCACCGGCGTATACAGCTATATAGTGACACAACTCTATTCGTATGTTAAGTATCCAGAGAGCCAATATATTCACCTCTAGATCAGGCAAGACGATTACTCTGCGTACAAGCTCGGGCTCGGGACTCCTCAGCTTGGAGTATGTTGCGACAGGGTATTGTCGACATTCGCGAGATGGTAATGATGGGCAGTAACGGACGTCCATTCTGAAGACGTTGGGAGGGCCGGATGATGAGGCAAGGGTATAAGCAGTGCAAAAAAGAAACCTCTAGACATGAAACCCTGTTCCGTTTGCGCCTGCGTCGATATCCCGAAGCTGATAAGCTCCTTGTGTACGTTCATCAGACGTTTCTTCCGACTAGCCAGTTCCTCCCGCCGAGCGACCAGCGCCGGATCCTCCTCCAGGTACCTGCCGCATCTCTCATTCGCGGCAGCAGTTCCCAAGCCGAATTTGGAGATCAGGAAGGGCTGCAACTCTTCCGCCACCTTTCTGACAAACAGTAGATCTATGAAGGACGGTATGTTGTCGATAACACGCTTGAATACATCTATCAGTCTCTTAAGATTCATTAGCAAGATGATAAGACACACCTTGTACACGACCTGGAAGTACCCCCGTACCTCTGCCATTACCCCGAGCTCCGTCTCGAACATGTCCGTAGGATTCAATTTCCCCAAATCTTCAGGCTTCAAGCCTGCGTAGCCAAGGGCAGCCAATGCAGCCAATGCCTCCTGAACTTTCTCAGCCTTTGCGGCAATATCAGGATCAGATAACAATGGAGCTTGCACAGGCTGAGTGGCCGCTGCTGGTGCAGGAGAAGCAAGTACGAATGGTGATTTGGGGGTGCCAGTACCGCCGAATTGGACTAGAGAGACGCTTGCATCAGTCATTCGGAGAGAAAGATACACCACTAACAAACTCCGGGGGCGCCCTCTGCCTGCGTCGATGTGGTGCCATTGACCTGCTGGGACGCTTTGGACGTTTCAGCTCGTCCAGCAAAGACATCGGTAAGCCCGGGTTGCATCGAAGTTGCGCGCGCTTTAATCTTCTGTCTCTTCGCTGGGGGCTCCATTGAGCCATTGATCCTCCCCGCTCGAATGTTTTTGTGTTTTGCTAGCCATTTATCGGTTGGATCCTCGAGGTAGTGCGTGTTTTGCGTGAATGGGCTCTTCTCAACCTCTAGCGTGGCATTCAGGACAACCAAGCAAGTCATGTGGCAGTCATTCATCAATTCCATGATGAATGCCCTAGGAACAGAGATCAGAAAGCATATTGGGGCAGAAGTGTGTTAACCTACTTTGGATGTCCTTTTAAGATTGTATAACGAGCAAAGTCTCTTTCGATACACCCCATCAAGACTTCATACGTGCACCCTTGCACGCGATTGAAGCAGTTCATGACAGAGGCGTACCACGTAGTTTGGAAAGCAGTAATTAATTCAACTTTGGCCTCGAAAGGTACATTATTGGGAAGCTCGCGGGTTAGGGATCTAAAAGCACCAAGAACCATTCTCTCATGCAAAGTGAAACTTACGATTGAATATGACGCTTCATGTCAGTCAACGTGAAGGGCTCGTCTGTGCTAAGTTCTGGAGCCAGAACTTCTTCTTCCCCGTCTTCCAGGGAGTTAACCATGGCAGGCTGAGGCTGGTCATCCTCCACAGGGACAAAGTTTGGTGCAGTACGTCGGATTGCGATTTTCAAATCTTTAAAAGCCTGTCGGTTCTCGTGGATCAAACGACTTGCGTCTGATCGACCACGGACGAGGCTTTGCACCTCAGTAGAGAGACAAGTTTTAGCATGTATGTCGCGGGTTCTTCATTGATTGCTGTAGGGATTGTGGTGAGCTCCGTACAGCATTCATCTAACACTTCCATTGCCTCTGATCGGATAACGGGGAGACTGCATACATGATGAACAACCAGATTCCGAACGAAAAGAAGAGCACTAACGTTTCGTTAATGACTCGGATGAGAAGACGACTCAGAGTATCGATCAAGTTGTCGGTGCCGAATCGCTTCTTTTGAGTACATTTTGACCAGGGAAGAGTGGTTTCAAAAAATAATTTTTCTTTGGCTCGAGCCTGCTCAGGTGTGATGGATTCTTCTCTGTCCTTGTCATCAGGTTGCCTGGTGCAGTAGTAGCCATGAGTGAGAGGATGACGACGTCCTTCGATCACATCTAGCCATAAGTCCAGAGCTTTGGTAGAACCAGCAGTAAGCATATCGGGTTTTGTCAAGACACCTGCGCTTCATGAACAGAAGACCTTGAAGTTATCCACTGTATTTGCATACCAATGGTACGTCGACCTTTAGGACCTTGTCTTCGAGCCAGCTGTACAGCCTTCTGGTTTTCTATGTCATCTAGGAGGAGGATTAGCTGTTCAATCACATTGACAGCGTAAGCGATTGTATACCCGTCATCGGAAGAATGACCAATATCAGACAGTTCCCTTTGATGTGCGATACTACAAGGTCTTCTACGAGGCTGACAATGTTATTTTCAGCATTCTGGATTAAACCTATTAGTCCACCATGAGCGTGCGTATGGAGGCAGAGCCAATAAGCGTCACCAGGAAGATCAATGAAAGAAAGATCAGTCAATTCCGGCCCACTCAAATCCACGAAAACGACATTACGCGAAAAGGGTTGCATGTCCTGAGATTCTTTGGACCAATTAGTGAGCTCTTCCGGCGTCGAAGCCAGGATTTTCTTGACAGGGATCATAGGGTTCAAAATGGATAGCTGCGCGCGCCTGAGAAGAGGTTCAACACCAGACTTGTCCGTTATAACTCTACCAAAAGGCGTCTCTGATATATTATCTATATGTTCTCCGTTCTTGTCGAATTCCCGCCTGATGGAAACCTTGCATTGCCATGGTGTTGAGGATGAGGATAAGCGACATTCCATGGGGCAGCGAATACATGTTCCAGCGTCTCTTGGAACGTTGATCTGAAATAAGGAATTTTAAGTAACGCGGGAAAGACTCCAGGCATACGGAGCGGCTTACCCCTGATATAGCCTCTACGACGCTCGATTTTCCTGACCGCCTATAAGCACCGAGTTCCAAATTGAGAGCAGCACAAACCAGCGCTTTGGTTTCCTATTACTGCGATACGTGGAAGGTCAAGGTCTCGCTGAGCACTGGGGAATAAATGTCAATTCTCGTAAAGTGCTGTTGTCGATTTATTAAGCAAAATATACTCTAGACTGTGTAACTGGTTTACCAATCCCAAGAGGTCTTTGGTCTTCACGGCATAATGAGTACCGTATATCATTGTTGAAGGATTAGATGTGGATATGGGAATCTGGGGAACTACTTGAACTTGAAATTTTGTTGTGGGTCGCGGCTGGCTGCATAGCCACTATCACGTGGATTTGTTTACCATCGCCGTCTAGAGGGCAGACCCGTTTTGAAATCTTGCCCTTTCTGTTCTTGGCTATTATCGTAGTGCTGCTAGCAGACGTATGTCTTCACTAGCTCGCTTTCTCCAGCCTCTACCGGCTGCGAGGAGAGGCTACTCCTCGTTCTTCTCATCGAAGCCCGGCGGTGGGCGATATTTCAACTCTGCGAGACCGACGAAAACTGTCGTAGCAGGTGGCGTTGCAAAGAAGAGCAACAGAGGGACTCGAGGTGCTGTTGAATCTGGATCTTCAGTGGGAGAGGCAGCCAGTGAAGTAGTTCAGACTGCACAAGGAGAAGATGTATCAGGTAGAAGTGCTCAGATTGTGAAGGCAGCGGATACGGAGGATCCTTCCACTACCCGGACCGCGTCGTCGTCTTCTGATGACGGAAGCTCACCAACATCTCCTACAGGGCCATGCGAGGAACCGTCTCGACCATTTTCTCTTTACGAATCCAGCCATCAGCATCCGATGATAGAGTCGCGAGACTTCAAGCTTCATCAGTTTTTCTCTCTTCATCGACCACTTCTTTTGCTCTCGGACCCTGCTTCGATTTTGCAGACTGCACCGAGGATGGGGCCGCTTCACCCAACGGAAGGAGTTGCTGCTGCGAATGGGTCTGAAGCACGATCACCCGGGGCAGAGTCCATGGAGGCTGTGGCTGATGCGGACGCTGATGCCGCGCGCCAACTGACTCGTGCGTTAACGTTGTCTCAGGCGGGCAGTGCAGTTGCATGGGAGAATACGCTTAAGCGTCTGGGTTTGGATGTAAATGCACAACCGGATCGAATCGGCTCGCAACGGGAGATAAGGAAAGTCTGGAGAGACATTTTTATGGACAGCGTTAAGAGGAAAAGACGAAAGAAGATGAAGAAACATAAGTGAGGCTTTTTCATCTGACCGTGTTGTCTTTATTCTGATATATGTTGTCTAGGCGAAAGAAACGAAGAAGAGTGGGTACAGCGTTCTTTGAATTTTGACTATTTCTTACCTTATCGCGTTTCACTTACAGTTGACTCGTGCTTCAAGGCAAAGATCATCATAATTGGGACCAAGCCGTGGTCTAATGTATCGACGGTCGTTGAATCCAAGGTCATCAGTCGTTTGCTATCCTAGCTGTAGACCAATATCACATCTCATCCCACCACTACCTTGCAACTAATTGAACATTGAATTATTCCGTCACTTCGCTTGAGGAATTCATACTTAGATATACAAGTGCGGCTTGCTGGCTATCATTACTAATAGATACCAGCTGGATACAATGGACTCATAGGGCACTGTAAACCTCATTCTAGTTAACAAGATAAAAACAGTGACGATGGTATATGGCTCACCCGCCTCTATGGTCATTGCATATGGGCCGTCGAAGATCGTACTGGGGATCTACTGCCTCGACACGCCAAGCAGCTCGAATTGGAGGTTGACTGGATGGTAGTGAAGGTTGGGTTTCGTAGTGCAGTTACCTGTATCCTTGAGAACTGTGCCGTGTAATGATGAGATGAGATAAATTGCGCAGTATACTTAGACCGAGGTAAGTCTTCGATCTCGACCCGATCCGTACAGCAAGTTCAACTCGGACCACCACCTGGCTGCGGTATGGCGTTGCCACCATCCATCATCAACGTTCATACTCCTTCGGAATCCTTCGCCATCGTTCACTCCAGCAAGTAAAAGCGGCCATTTCTTCAACATGTCCTGACATACATCTCATAGTAACCCAGGAATCTCTGCAAGTTCTTTACGACAAGCTCAGCAGAAAGGCCCATACTGCCTATCATGGCAGCCGTGTTGGACCTGGCTGGCTCAAATACGAGTTCAATGAATCCATCTGGAACCTTGACGATGGTCAGTAGAACCACCTGAGGACCAACATCGCTCGCTCATTCTGGACGACGTAGATTCCGATTATACCATTTTCGTTTGGCGTCAGCAGCAGGTTTTGGACAACCAAGAAGCTTCGACTTCAATGGCAGTACCCTCAATAACAATCAATAAGACGCCAACGCCTACTCTTTATCTCCACAATCCCTTACAACCCATTCCTGCTCCGCCGGCGTACCGAAACGCGGCATATTACCTCTTCCATCCCTCTCACATTCCTCCTCGAAAGAGCCCATCGCCACGCCCACACAGCACAAAGTCTCGCAAGACCAAAGGCAGCAAGCGCACGAACAAATCTACGCTGAGCGACGAAGACAGTAGTGTGCCCAAATTTAAACGTGAATTTGAGAAATTTCACAGTGCAAATGGAGTTCGAACCGTCATGGGAAGTATTGGCCCTGTGAAAAATGGTACGTCCAATGATATAAAATTTGAATATTCTTTGTACTGAGAACCAAGTTCAGTGCGCATGCTACTGAAGTCTGGATACCGACATGTCTACATTTCTCGGGAGTTTGCAAAGGCTCATGGTTTCATCCCTCAAGATGCTGCACCTGGGCATTACGGATACGGCGGGCTTGTGAATATTGGCACTTGGCCTATAACGCTTACGCCATCTTCCGCCGTGTCTAATCACCCGAATGCTCCACCCCCTCCACCCGTGCCTACTTCGTCTAAATTGAATAGCGTCAAGAAGAAAGATTCTTCTGATAACAAAGAACCTACAAAAACCGTGACCCTCATAACCGTGTACCTCTCAGAAGAACCGCACTTCGACGTTGTACTTGGGAGATCGTTTTTTGAACGTCGACAGATACAAACAAATCCCATTGATCCCACAGACATCGTGTGTCTTGACACTGGGGAGAAGATTGAGTGCGAACTGATCATACTGAAGGATGGGAAAGGCGAGATTGTCACTGTGACGTAGGTCGTATTCATGTTGCCCATGAGGCATGACTTGTTCATTCTTCATATAGCACTCACTTGTAATTCAGCGTTGCGAATACAGAAACAAGGTGTCGCCTTAATGGTTATCTTGAGAGAGATTGTCGGGTAATTAAGAATGCTCTTGGAGGAATGACAGAAAATCAAGTCAGCGAAGAAAAGTTGATAAAATTTTCAGCAATGGGCGATGCTTCCTACGCTCTGGTCTATGACTACCGTATATCTTAGGCTGTTTATCCCATCGAGTCGAGGAAGATGTGACACAAAGCAAAGATAATTCAGACGTACCTCCGATTTTGACGCGAATCTCATGGAAGAGATAATGTCGTGCTCCTCGCCTTTAAATCTCTTTATTGCATACTTTTTTTGTTTGTTCAAATCTGTCCTTCAGCGGACTTTCTCAGCATTTGCTACGTCCGCAGTCCAAACTTTTCCGAGTCTTCAGGTAGATTATGCAGAAAGATTAATAGCCAGCGGTCGCTGATGCTCACTCTCCACTCCATCTGATCGTCACCTTCACTACTTCTACGGGGGCAAGGGTCAAATATCAGCTTCGCGATAGTGCTTGTCTCATTGGTTAGGCGGTGACTCCATCACTACATGAACTCAGGAGGCTTATGCACACCCGCTGGCCATTTGTTTTGTTTGCCTGATAGTTTTCCTGCATGTCTCAGACGTGCTAGAAGGCCACGACGAGCAGCCCGCAGTACCCCAATCATCCATTTCCTGGATACATTAGTCCATTAATTATGGTGACGACCGAGGCACAGAAAACATTTCGAGCTCTCGAACGCTGGGGAACAAGAACACTCCTTCTTTACCTCAAAAATTGTAACAAGAATATTGAATGCTGATCCAGTACTTCATCCTCGTGAGATTTCGTGTATATGTTGTCAGGTTGCCCTGCAGAGTCCTTTTCATGCCAGTTTCCTCCTGCCGCTCACGAATATGCGCCACCCTAATGCGACCTGGGTAATCACCACGTACAGCACTACCCACACCCGAGACTTTAATGAAAGGCGTGGTAGTGAAAAACTGAGCATGAAGATAATGAGGATGAGTGAGATGATATACGCGTAAGGTGCGACTCGGACTCGACAGGACATCGAGGAGTGATGTGGCGAAGAGTTCATGTGTTCTGTCTTCTACTGATTTGATATTTTTACGATGTCTCGACTTGGTTCGTATGCTGGGTAAAATTTCGTAAGGTCGATTCGAGTGAGAGCAGGTAGTAATTGGTTCCGACGACGCCCCTATTCACTTTGTTGTGTTCCCACTATCCCATCGAACGCATTAGATAAGCACATTGAATCAGTTACAAAGTCGTATTCATAGCAAGAACGAGAGCATTAGTACATCACCGTGGCCTCCGATTTACACCCTACACAAGGGTATTTGACTCTCCAATCACATCACTACGCACCACGATCCTTGGTCTTTTCGTACTGGCTTAGGAAGCTGCTGTTGCCAGAGAGTTTGTCGCCCTTGAGTAGTTTGTCGGACTTCTTCATTCCTGGCTGTGCGCCATCGGTTGATCTGCTCTCGATACAAGCGATTGGCTTCTTCCTGCTCCCTTCTTTGGAGCTCAGCTTGTTGCCTCCTCCACTGGGCTTCTCGCTCCAGCCTCAGCTGCCGTTCCCGGTCTGCCTCTTCCTGCCTCTGTCGTTCCATAACCCTTGCATGAAGAGCAGCAATTCCATCTCGCTCTCTTCTATCTTGATCATATTGCTCTTGTGCCATGCGGCGAGCTTCCGCCTCGTTAAACAGCCGAACCTGTTCGAGGTAATCGATGCCTTGAAAAGCGTCTACATCTGGGTTTTGGTGCTGGGGTACAGTAACTTGAGGTTGAGGCGGGGTTGGAGCAGGCTCGTCACCATATATACCTCCATGCGCGGTATTCATATGATCGTAGATTTGGTTTGCATCAAAAACTCCCATGCAACGCCAACAAATATGAGCTCCGCATCTAGAAAAGCTACTCAGTTTCAACGACTAAATAGAAGGATTGGACACGGACGGGCACGTCATATGATTGCATCCTTCCGTCTTCTCTAGAAAGCGTGAGCAGGTTGGACATTTCTTGATACCACGTTGCTGCAAAAGCCATTCCTCGCTCATTCGTTCCTGCTCCGCCGGGTTATTATGAATGCGAGCATCTTCACAGTTCAATATTTCATGCGAATCCTCACCACACGATGAACATATCTCGGAGAAGCAAGATGGGCATCGTAAAACAGACACCACTTCTGACCTGCGGTATATCTGCGTACAATCCGGTGTCTTACAGTACCTGAACTCCTGTGGATGTCTGTCAACATACGACGTGAAAACGGTTTCTAGAAGGCGGTTGAAGGCGGTCGGTGGAAGGAACTTTTGAATGACCGGAATGGAAATGGGTGTTCCGCAGGTTGATTCGTTCCCCATGCATACAAGCGGAAAAATTCCCGTTTCGGCGGCAGAGGTGAGGAAGTGGCGGATACAGCCTGTGCAGTAGACATGCTCGCATACCAATTGAAACGGCGTCGAGACATCATCGTAACATATAGGACATGTATGGGATCCGGGCGCGACATTGACGCTGACGGACTTGAGAGACTCGGTTATGTGATTGTCAAGATGGAGTCGGACCTCCTCGCCTCCCCTTACCGTGATGACAGCAGAGCGAATATCCAGCGCCACATTTTCTTCACCGAAAACTTCTCTCATCGCTGCAAGACCAGTCCGGACAAAATATCCCACCGAGGGGCGTCGCAATGTTACAGTAAATTCCAGAGACGCAAGACGCTCCAACTCCTCTATCACAACTGTCTTGGCTTTTCCCACTGCCTTCGGCTCTCCGTACAACTTGAGCGTCCGCTTCCAGGAATCCGAGCGTAAAAAAGCCCCCGCCTCAGCGATCTTCTGCGCCAGTTGGGCCTGAGGATAAGCTAGATGGTCGTGCCAACAATCGATCTTTTCACCAGCAGCCAAACTTTCGACACGAACTTTGAGTGCACCAAGGGCAGCCTTGACCGTTCCTGACACTTGGATGCGGTAGTTCCCGCCGTTGAGCTCACGAATAATGATGTTACAAGCTTTACGATTTTTGATGTTCTCCTGGAGCTCCTTCCAAAGGTTTTCTTGGGCGCGATACTGTCCGGATGGTATGGTAATGGTGTAAAGTGCTTGAGGGGGAATTCGGAGCCAAAACACGGAGTTGCAGATAAAACTGAAACGTCGGTCGAGGAGAGCATCGTGAACCTTTTTCGCATTATCCCACGTATTGAAGCGGGCACGGATTGAAAGCACCCCAACTTCGTTATCACCTCGGGAGGTAACGTCGAAAGACTGCATTTCGATGCCCTCTATCTGACTGATATGCAGCTGTAGAGAGCGGATCGCTGAATCGACGTCGAAGCTATGAGGTTTGAGAGCGCGAACTGAGTGGGATTGGGCGAAGTCAGTCACAATGGAGGGAGGGACAACATCAGGCAGGTTGCTGATCTTGATAGTATTTGGTCGGAAGCTGGGCACAACACACCCCGGGGGTAGTTGGTTCATTTCCACCTTCACCCGTCGTCCGGCACATATACGACCGTCGAGCTCTCCCACCTTGGTGCGACAGAAAGTTATGTCAGGATATTCGACGACGTAACGAACGGAAGGTGCACGACATGAGATTGTCAGCGTATTCTCGTCCCTTGGTGTCAGAGCACCCATGGCACCAGGTGCATTGAACATCCCGACTTCAAACTCCAATCTCTCGTCTCTGAATTCGAGACCTTCAAGACCGACAGCCAATGATTGTGCAACATCGGCATTCGTAATGATATCTGCTTCCTTCTTCCCACGTCTCCCAGGGGTGTCTTTCACAGATACGATGTGAAACTCAGACATATCAAGACCCTGTTGGGTAAACAAGGCTGCAATTTCTTGCTGGCGGGCATCGCAGGGTATGTTTTTGATGCGGACTCTGCATGATTCAAAGCCTGTGATGGTGTTCTCGATAGAGAGGCCCGAACTGAACGTGACGATCGAACCAGCGAGGACGACACGTTGCATAGTTACTTGAGCATCAGCGGCACGACGCTGCTGGTCGATGCGCCGCTGTTCTTCCTCTTGACGATGTCGTTGTTCCTCTCGCCGACGTCGTTCCTCTTCTCTCCTCCGTCGAGCCTCTTCCTGCTGTTGTCTTACTTCCTCCTCTCTTCGACGTTGCTCTTCCTCTCTCTTGCGCTGTTCTTCTTCCCTTTTGCGCTTTTCTTCTTCTCTTTTATGTTGCTCTTCTTCTTGCCTTCTTCGTGCCTCTTCTGTGCGTCGTCTTGCCTCTTCCCGCTGACGTTCCTGCTCTTCTTTGCGCCGTCTTTGTTGTACCTTTCGCTGACGCTCCTCCTCTACCTTGCGCCTTCGCGCCTCTTGTTTCTTCCGTTCTTCAGCTTCACAAGCCAATCTTGTCTGTTCCATTTCAAGCTCTCTCTCACGTGTCCCTTCGGGCTCCAGCAATCGAAGTCTTTCCATCTCGACACGTCTTTGGAGTTCGACGACTTTCTGGACCTGTCCTGATGAATGAGCAAAAGCGCAATTGGAGTAATTTTGTCATACCCCAGGATTATGGATATCCTGTCGAGGCTCCAGATCGATTGGAGCGTTGGTTCCGTTTTCTACTTCACTAACCTGAATGAGTTCTCAAGATCAATATCGCGATTCGTGCTAGAGAACAGGAAGACCACCTCAGGATCATGGACAAGTCTGCATCGCTCTCCCTGTACACAATGTCCAGGACATGGTGTTCCGTTTTTCAGATTGCAATTTTGCGGCGCTTTCCAGGCGCTGGGGCTTGGTTGCGCATCGACAACGGGAAGAACGCGCTGATTAGAGCAAGCGCCATTCGGAGGCACGGATTTTCTTGACGCGCGACCTCGTCGCTTTGCCCGTTTGCTTTCGACATTATTATGTGCTGTATTCTGTGTTTCCTGGGGACCTTTATAAGTGAAACCGTGGGGGCCGAAATCATGATAGTAAAGGTTACAGGAGTTCCACCAATATGCTGTTTCCTACAGCGAGCCCCGTTCCTGCAGTTTCCTTGGAAAAAAAAACGGCACACTGTAGAGTTTGGAGCAGACATGGGGGGGACGGAGCTTCCAATTTTGAGGTGTTTATACGGACACGCGTTCAAAAAGAAGCTCAGGCTTCCCCCGGCTACAGCGGAGTCGACGCATTAGAACAATGGGATGAGGAACACCTGGACCTAGACCCAGGACGAACGACTAGCTAATAGAAGTTACCGTAAATGCCAGTCGTATTGCGCCTTGCGGTCACCGTGGTTGCAGTCTTCAAATGTCAAAAAAGCAATTTGACATTTCGGATCGGATAACCGGGACGAGCGCCCGATGTTCCTCATGGCACTTAAAGTTACTCCTGCTACTTACGTTAGTATTCGTGGTTGCCGAATATTGAGTTAAACCCGAAGTCCGAAGTCACCTAAATTCCTATTTGTGGAACCCAGCGCATTTAAATTCCCACGAAAGCCGGTGTGGCTCAGTCTTCGCCACTGTGACCCTCTGTTACCATCACGCTCCTTTACGGAGTTGCTCGGCCGAACTTCGCAGTCACCAGGTGCCAGAGATTCTGAGAGAAAATGTGAGCTGGTGGCGGCTTCTGGCGCCACCGAGCGAGTCTTTTTCGAGCAGCACTTATTACTACCAGGATTTGAAGTACTGATCATGGCTTTTTGAGATCCGAATCACTCATTGGCTGTGATCCAAGAATTATATCCAGTAAAGTTCATCTCAACAGCACTGAACTACTTAGATTCAATCAAGTGTACATGAGTTTGCTTTAGGTTATCATAATACTTTCAAGAGGAGTAAACGTAGCAGGTTTTGCTCCTGATGTGGGCCTTGCAGTGCTCAGGACCTTGCTGGCTTTACTGGGACTGGCAAGGAATGAGCGATGCTCCTTATCTAGGGGTTTTGAGAGGACTGAACAAGAACATCCGGCAGTACATGTAACAACGGAAATTGGACAGCTTGTTACTAACCAGTAACAGACGAAGTCCGGCAAAAAGCTCGCTCGGCGGGTTCGCCACCAACTCGCATTTTGCACGGATGTAGAAGACTTTTTTTCGTGGCTGTAAATGACCAGTTATAAGCTTAAGTCTCGTGTTAGAGTTTCCGCCGAGATTCCGGTCTCGCCGATTGACGTCTATTTTCCCATCACAAGTTTCGGCTAGAAAATGACTGGGAGCGGGGAGACCTTTCCAGCAAGGTAATAGTGTGATTCAGGTTCTTAACACTCAGCTCTCCATCCAAAAGCATTGGGGTCCAGCGCATAATTCCTATACCGTTCAAGATAATTTATTAAAACCTCCCAAAAACCTCCTCGACACTCGACAATTCTTATTACCGGCAACTGTCGCACGAAAATTGAAGATCAAAAGAAGGGACCGAGCGAGAGACCTCAGCCACCTCTTTATTCATTTCTCTGCCTTTCTTTTGATCCCAGGTGCTCAGAAACTTTATACATAGAGCCCTGAGGATCATATAGGGCATAAATTAAAGTTTCTTACGGCGTCTTCACGCACCTTCAATTGAAAAGACCGCCTCTTGTCAACCGCATCCGGTCCGATTGTATTATTTTTATCAGTGACACCCCACGACACTGATATATGCCAGGCCTTGTTGCCATTAAGAGATAAGTATATTTAACGAGGTAAAGATATGGAATGACAAACATTTGAGTGAAGCTTACATGGCTATGATGTCAATGTAATGCGAAGAAAACCTCAAATATTCATTTTGCACTTTTTAAACGAACATGCAGCCGTCAACGGTGTCAAGAGGGACATTTGATCCGTAATGTGTACCATATGGTCAGCTCAACCGGTTTGATATCCGAGCTTGGAACAGAGAGCAAGCCTTACATTGTCTTACATCGAGTGAGTAATCGGTCCCATTTTGGATCGCCGCGACACTATTGCGAACGAGACGTGTTTCAAAATACAATTAACTATCCGTAGTTTTTGCGTTGTTTCGACTGGAAGAACGGGCGAGAAAAGCACAAAAAGAAAGTTTCATTCCCACTAAGTAGCAGCTACTACTGGCATTTAAAGATACATTTAAGATTGCGAAGGGTTGTTCTCTGCGAAATATTCGTGGTTATCAGCGTTCTCGATGGCTTCGCTGGGGTTGCTCGACGCGAGGGACTTTGCTGCACTCTGACCGTAGACATAGTCCTGGGTACTGCCGATGATCGTGAAGTGAGAGGACTCATGAATTAAAGTTCCACCCTAGAAGCGCGTCAGCTGTGGTTGCCGGAGAAAAATGACGTAAAGGAACATTACCCTGGAGTCGGTGCCAGTAGTGGTGGTCGCCCAGAAGACGCCGCAGAGATAGATAGTTCCGAACCTAGAGATTCTCAGCGCAGCTCACTCGATTCATAGATAATGATCATACTGAGAGGGGTAAACGTAAGCGTAGACATCGGACTCGGTACAAGTACAGTCGTATTTGTAGTCAGCGTAAGGGTGGCTAAGCATATTGGAGTAGTGCGAGAGGACGGTAGAGTGGCGAGAGCTGGTGTAAGTTCCGAACCAGGTGACAAATCGCGTGGTGCTAGCCGTGTTCGACGAGAGGTAGCTATTGACATGGCATTGGCTCAGAAACAATTTAAAAAGATGAAGCTTACTTGTAGGTGTTTTGGGCGTAGGTCTGGGCAGCAGCAGCAGCTGAAACGAGGGTGGTCTGCCTGGAGGACGAGCAGCCGTTGTAGCTGATCCTCTTGTCGAGGTTTGAGCGGCGAGCGACTGCAAGCGTGCCGCTGATCTTAGCGGCATGCTGTTGTGTTTCAGCATTGATGCTGGCGAGCTCATTGGTGTCAGGATCGACATAATAGAAGAAACTGGAAGGCTCGATGCTGTATAAAGCTTCGCCAGAGCCAGTGAAGTTGTAGGCGGAGCCCACTAAAGAGCGATTAGTACTTATTATCTGAGTCTCTAAAGTTACGAAAACACGCACAGGCATGGTTAACGGTGACAGATTCACCAGGCGCAAGGACCGTAAAGGAAGAATCCGCGTTCTTCTTCACGACGTAGTTGGGATCGTATTTGACCCTGACACCAGTGAAAGCGGGGGATCCATTGTCGCTGCTGATGTCGAATGTGTGGGTGGCGAATGTCGACAAGATACTGGAAGGGTCGTTAAGGATTTTCATTGTCGTGTCACCAGTGTTAGTGAGAGTTGCGGCCACATTAAGGTTCTCGACATTAACCACAGAGTCGGCACCTACGATGGTCGTCAGGACAATATAGTATACAAACGCTGATAGAAAGCAATACCAGAGAGTGAGAGAGAAAGTCCTGGGGCGGCTGATACAGCGACCACAGAGAGGCAGAGGGAGTACAAGAAGGAGCGAATGGAGAGTGAGAACATGGCTACAACTGACAACTTAGTAGACCGGTGATGAACGCTTTCCTCGTTTTTTTCCGACCTTTATACGCGCAGGTCGAGCAGCACGCTGAGATAAGACTAAAGTAGTTTCATGTCGCGACGCGAGCACCATATTGTTTGTGGCTTCTTTTGACCATCAAAAGGGTCCTGCACATGTGTATGTATTGCACCGAGAACGGGTGCCATGCAGGCGGAAGCGCAGGATTTGTATACTAGATGATGCACAATCAAGGCCCACGATGGTTATCTTCTACCGTACGCAGCAAGGCGACAACGCGTGAGACGGATACAGCAATTTATGAGTCGTTGAACGAGAAACGTGGGGCTATTGAATCGTTTAGAGTCGTAGAAAGCCAGCCACAACGCAGCGAAGACCAGAAGTAGTTCGAAGAAGACTATTCCGGCAATAGAACTGCCGGACCGGCCCAAAATCTCCAGAGTAAACGTTCGAAGAGAAAAATCGTTAGGCCATCGGACCATTCGCGCATGAGCAAACGTCCGTTGACAAGGACATGCTTATGATCTCGACCCGCCAGAAAGTCCTCGTGATATGTAGAACATGCACTGATAAAGCTCTGAGGCAAGTGGTAAGGCCCGATAGTCATACGCGCACATGGTAGAAAAAAATGACCCACCAATGACAATATCTGCTAGAACAGATAGTGATATCCTTTTGTGATCATGCCAAGAGGGTGCCAAGTGATAAGGTTAAAGATACGCAACACGTGGCTTCTATTTCAAAATCACTACATGGACTTTAGTGGTCAGTATGGTTCGTTTGTTGCGCCTTCGACCCGACTGTATTCCTTAAATGTGAGCCTCTATCAAAGGTGATGGCGCTTTCTTCCATTTCAAGCTCTGTTATGTATTCTGAGCCTGTCATTCTTGCTAAACCACCGGGTTTCAGACAGGCATCAGCCTTTACTACTTCGTTTCTTTCCGGCTCTCTGTCGACACGAGATTAGTCTGTGACACCTCGGAAACTCTTCCAAGCGAATACAGTTCCACGAATGTACAGATACCTCGTTAATTCGCACCAGAATTACCAAAAGCTTTGTCTTCATTCTTCGAGGTTTCCCAACTAGAAAATATTTATGTTTTTCCTGGCGTAAATCCTGGGAAAGTCGATGCTGCCAAGCATTTCATACATTGAAGAACAATTTATTCTATCACAAAGTGCTTGACTTTCATCGGTTTGCAAGCTGACAGCTCTTCCAAATCATCATCGTTTTCTCAGCCGCTTCTCGTTTGGCATACACTTGGAATTTATGTCCACTGACCAGTTTATTTTTCGTTTACGTTAGACCGTCCTGCGACGTTTAAAGACACCCATGCTCAAAGTATAGCTTGCCTCGTATAGTCATGATATACATGAACCGGCAACTCACCTTACAGCGGGAGACTGGTAGCCTGCGACGATCAGTCCGAATTCGCTTGCACAAGATGATATATTGATATTTCGGTTTCATCATCATGGTCAGTAACACCGCGCTTGTGGACATTTTCAATTATTCCGCCAGCCAGGAGTTCCCTCACAGTATCCCGGGTGGAGAACACACAGTTCCTCTCTCCATCATAGATTCGACAGTAGGCAATTTCACTCCCTGCGAAGTCGTGTGGTTCTACGATGCCTCCCCTTCACTCCTCAGCACCGAAGCCCTTAGATGCACGCTCAGAAAAACCCTCGATTTTTATCCGCAGTGGTGCGGCCGTCTTCACCGTCTTCCACCCTCCCATACGATCGACCGACTCGCTCTAACATTTGGTTCTGCCACGGATCCAGGAGTCCTCTTTGTCGATGCGCGAACCAATGTGCGACTCGCAGACCTTATCCCTTCTCCGCGACCCAAAGAATGGGATGCCTCTGGTTTACCTGCAGCCAAGTTTCTCCCATCTATGCCGTTAGCCCCCGTTGATCCTGAGAGGCCAGCCATGTTGGTACAAGTCACGACGTTCACATGCGGAGGAATTGGCATTGGCATTCGTCTGGCGCATCCTTTCTCCGATGCACAGACATTAGCCTATTTTGCTAGGGACTGGGCGTGCATTGAACACGTTGTTCCAAACCCAGTTTTCAACCCTCAACTTCTCGATGCTTATGCGACAGGGTCAGAAGTTGATGAAGCTCTGGTCAGGGAAGCGCGAAAGCTACCTTGCAACCGTTACGACTGGTGGATCTCTGGCTCAGATTGCCCATTTGCCTCCCAAGCAACCGTCATCCCCCCTGGATTTGAACCTCCTCCCGATGTGGGAGGGACTCGAATGCCCTGGAGCCAATGGAACATCTCAGCACCCGTCTCCCACTATGTTATTCACTTCACCCGAGATGAAGTGAAACAAATGGAAGGTGGAACACAGATGGAGGCCGTTTTGGCGCATGTGTGGAGGTGTATTAATCGTGCCCGTGGCCTTGTGGAAGGAGATCAAGTCCACATGGATCTCACATTTGGTTTACGGCCGCGGTTAAAACTCCCGGACAGGTTTATCGGGTCACCTATCATGCTTGCGGATGTGCGTACGCCTACAGCACAAGGCATTCACTATACGTTGTCGCAGTTTACCACTGATTCGTTGAAGGCTCATTTGCACGATAAGAAGTTTGAAGTGGCACCACAGAGGTTGTGGCAGGCATTTCTGGGGTGCCGGCATGTTTTGGTCACGTCGTGGGTGCATACTGGAGTATACGAGGTCAGTTTCAGGGGAGCAAGTCCACAATACGTTGAGGCAGTGATGCCTAAATTGGACGGGTTGCTGCAGGTTATGGAAGTGCAGAATAAAAGCGGGGAACACGGTCGCTGGTGCGACGCGGGAGTTGATTTGCAGCTACATTTAGAAGAGGAAGTCATGGGAAGATTGCTGGAAGATCCCTTGTTGAGAAAATATTCTGGTGCGTAGGTATAACAGATCTTAGAAGAAAATGGTGCAAGAATACAGGTTAGTCTCGCATTCTACATCAGTAAATTGACTATGCATTAGCCCGGTGGTACATTGAGAAAAACATGAATACATGCAGCTAAAAAGGTTACAAGGACATTGGCCTTCTACATTCATATCCCACCACCACCAAGAATGTACTCAATCGCCGAGTGCACGTTACCGCCTGTGGCCAACAGAGCTCGAACATTCTGTGATGCATTTGTAAAACCCATATCTTGCAGTTGCTATTGTATGCATTAGAAGTGAACGAAGACGAGTAAAGGAACACGTACCTGCAGTTGAACCTGGAACCGCTCTTCGGGCGATCTCGTGTCTGTCGGCGCTGTGGGTGCGGCGCCAAATCCGCCTAGTCCAACACCAAGTCCACCACCAGGTCCACCAGGCAGTCCACCTCCCAACAAAAGCTGCCGCGTCAACGCAGGGTCGAGCGGAAACGGCGGACGTGCGTTCTGAGTCGGTGCAGGGGGTATGCCGCCATAAGGATTGAACAAATTTGTTGGTAGTGGCGTCGTCCCCGTTCCAGCTGCTGCTGCACCTGTCGTAGGACTCGTGGCTGCCGCCGCCCCAGTAGCAGGTGTACCACCACCTGGCACACCAGGAGCAGGGAAGCTACTTCCGCCTCCACCCATTCCAAAGCCGCCCATTCCACCCATTCCGCCCGATCCACCGCCCTGAAGCATCGACGCCATCTGCATCATTTGTTGAAGTCGTTGCGGGTCCGAACTATACATGAAAAGTCACTATCAGGGCAGTAGAAAGCAAAAGATTGATAACATACATCATCTGGCGGAATCCTTCACTCTGAAACATCTCTCTGGCCTGTGGAGCCATGGCTTGTAACTGTGGATTAGAAGCGATGATTTGGTCAAGAACGGCAGGGTTTGCCATCATCCCGGCCATTTGTTGCAGGAACTCGGGTGAGTTCATCATCGTTTGGAGCTGTGTAATCATTACTGCTGACAAAACGAATGCAGTGGCGAGCGCTACACACCATATTAGGGTCATTCTGGTTTAGTCCCATATCAGCGAAGGGATTGATGCCCGCCATGGCACCATATCCAAGGTGACTGTTGAGTAGCGTAAGCGGATCGTGAGGATTTTGTCCCGTTTGCATGGTGGGAAGGGGCTGCGGTGTTGCCGCTGACGAAGACGTATTCCCCCGTGCCACTCCTTTCACCATGTGAATCGTATGCCCAGTGCTTATTTTGTACGTCGAAAGAACATCCTCGTCCTGAAGACAGTCAGCACGGATGACCTGCAAGAGAAGAACACGACGCCACCTTCAAGACACGTCCTAACCATTCTGTCAGCAAGCTGTTACACGAAAATGAGAAAACTAATACCGGAATAAATAAGCCTCTGCCGCTCTGCCTCTACATTGGATTTCTCAGCGACTGCTTGCTTCAGCTCGAGAACCGTTTTATCTGTCGCGATCGTTATCTGGAGTTTGATTTCGCCCGGTCCTAACACACAGCGCAGATCAGCGTCATAAACACAGAGCAGAGAGGATATGAGAGAGACCTTTGACGTTTATTTGAATCTCCTCCGCCATCATGAAAGAGTAGAAAATATGAGAAGAAGAAGAAGGAAGAGAAGAAGTGGTACAATGACTGTCCGGCAGATGACGTATAGCAATGGATGCCGGCCAGCGGCATCATTAGGTAATATATTACCTATCAAGTATACGGCTTCGTACCAAGGCGGGATTTTCAAGGCGGTACTGAGTCTACTGACCTGTCACGTCGAGTCGGGCTCGCCATCTGTAGGCGTGCATGGATCAACCAAAAAAGCTGCAAATTATTCTCATTATTTTCCAGAGATTCAGCAATATTAACTTGTACTGCACAGTGCATCGAGTGCATTAAATGGGGGGTGGAAGTGCTCGAAAAAGCTATGGGGGCACCCAGGATTGAACTGGGGACCTCCAGAAGACAATACTTGCTTCAGTCTGTTGCTCTCCCAACTGAGCTATGCCCCCGCCAATAAGTTTTAGACAGATAATTGTCCCGCCACAATGAGCCAGTCAAATCAACTTAACTCGCACTAATAAGTACCATGCAAGTCCCACCCATCATCCAAAAACTGCTTTCCCCCTTTCCTCTCTACACCTATCCTCCAATTCCTCCTCCGTCCCAAACGACGCATATCCAACACCCTGTCTATGGATCCATCCTCCACACTCGCCCGACGGCGTCCTTAGCTCCGACGTCGAGTGCCTCAAATGGCAAGCCTACCTTGCCCTGCGAGGTCTCGACCACATTTGCGTGCGTACCGATATTGACCCTCAGGGAGCTGTCGACGTGCAGCTTCCGAATTTGTGGGATGGGAAGCAGTTGACGGCAGCGAGGGAGTTGCCTGCTTGGGTGGATACTAAGGTCAGCATTGACAGTGATGGCGGGCTGGAAGGCTACAAAAATGAGGCGGCGCGTGACGAGAGTCGGGCGTGGGTAGCGTTGTTGGAAGGACGCATACACGCTGCACTGCTCCTCGTCCAACCGACGTCGGCGTCGTTCTCCCTGGTGGAAACAAAATCCCGGCCAATCGAGTCCATTCTTGCGCCGCCCCCGGCCCCACTGTCAGGCCTCACATCCCTCATCCCGCCCTTTGGCACCCGTATCCCCCACGAAGTTATACAGTCGCGCTACCGAGAGGCCATTGGGGCGCTCTCCGAGAGACTGGGCACCGACAAGTGGTTCTTGTCATCCGAGTATGTTTCCTGTGTTTATTCCTTCTGTGGTATTGACGCGAGGTAGGGCTCCAACACCACTCGATGCTCTCGTTTTTGCGTACTTGCACTGTATACTTCACTCGAAAGACTCGATACGCATCGAGGTGACGCGCAGGGTGAATCTGGTTGCGTGGGAGTGGAGGATAAGAGGATTGGTTAGGGCGGCATTTCTACCGAGGCGGTGATTTAGACTTGTACACCGGAAGGGCGAGGTTGTTCCCCGTTATGCGTTCAATCCTATAGCTCATCACTTTCTTTGGTGCAGTGTATGAAAATATCAATCCAAGTACTCGTACCGACCAAATCATTGCAATGTAGAGGCGTTCGAGAAGATTCTCAAGATGTAAACACAAGTCCAAGTACTTGACTTCAAGGCTCGAGCCAAAACGTTGCCGTGGCTTTCATGGCGCTATAGACCTCGCTTGAAATGAAGAGAGAAACGAGATCAGAAAGAACAGTACCCGTAAGTGAAGCTTCGGCTCCAAAAACAGCGAGAAAATTGGAGCACTTCTGTTCCCGTGTTACAACATTGATAAGTATTTAACAGATTTCAGAAACCCTAGGGGTTACAGAAAACTCGAATCGAGCCGCAGAATCCAAGTGTTGCCCACCGAAACCACACCCTATCCAGTGTCAAAAAATTAAACATAAACCTTGCTTCCGACTTTAAAGCTAAAATAGCATTTAGCCACGGGCTTACTAACTAGAGAACTGGCGAGGATGAGAGCTGTTCGAATGTGCTCATAGTGCGAGGTCATCAATCTCTCTGCATCGACTATAATGCCTCATACCTTCCACGATATTCACTTTTTTCTCGTGGGAGATCTTGTTGCGCCAAAGTAATAAATCTTTATTCGGGTCCAGCCAACTCTTCCAACGCAAGACAAGCAAGGACAAGGGCAGAAATTGGGTGTCATTAGACCGCGGAGGGTAGTAAGTCCCTCTCGATCTAATCCGGATACGCGCTTTGGCCGTGGAAGAATCCGTTTCCGTTCTACTGTTGGTGCCTTGATGCTGTATGGAGATGTGTGATAACTCTGTTGGACCTTGCTTCTTACCACAATGTCCACAGATTCTGATGTCCTTGTCAGCGACGTCGTACCCACAACCATCGAAGCTAAAACGGTGAAGGGCTCAAGACCCGAAACCTCGCCAGGTGGCGCTGTCGAGGAAGAAGAGAACGACACTACAGCCCAACCGTATCCTGAGTACGTTCATCCTGCGAAGTCGAGCAAGAGGTTTGGATTGCGAGGATCTGCTCCTTACCAGCCTCCCAAAGGTAAATCACACTCATGTGCTGATGAAATCCTATCATCTCATACTTATCAGGCAACGATCCTTTCAACTACGAAGAAAAGTATTTTGAAGATGCGTACTGTGAAGAGATGGGACCCAACGCTAGGGTATTTCGGACGTACCTCGACGAGCCCGCGATATATGATGCGAATATGGTCGAAGGGGCGAGAGATGGTGTTGATGTTCTTCTCGACGTCACCCATGTTTTATCCTTCCCCATGCTCATCTCTCTGTACTAAGCGGGTCTGTTCTCAGCCGTGGTTACAACTTTTGTTGTCCAAACTTCGCAGAGCTTACAAGCCGACTTCACAGAAATGTCTGCTAATCTACTCTTCGAAATGATCAATATTCAGCGCGCTATTGCCAGTGGCGCTTTCTTGGACACCGTCACTACCTCTTCTCTCAACACTAACATCACGTTTATTGCTTCAACCACGAGCGTCTGGGTGAACGGCCTCTGGTTCACCAGTCTTGCGCTCAGCTCACGACAGCACTGGTGTCGGTGCTGGTCAAGCAATGGCTCCACTAGTTCATGGCTTTACCATCTGGAACACCCCGCGAGCGTAGCCTTCTGCGGCAATTCCGATTTGGTGGACTGCAGAAGTGGCACGTTCTCATTATCATCGGTCTACTCCCCGTTTTGATGCACACTGCCCTTGCCATCTTCTTTGTTGGCCTCGTGATCTTCCTTGGTCCACTACGAGATTCCCTTGCTTGGGTTGTTGGCACGATCACGGCCGCCGCGTATACGGCCTACTTGATGGCACATATTCTCCCCTCATTTTTTTTTCTAATGTCCCTACCGAACCTCACTGTGTGACCTGCTCCATGTCTTGTACAGTCATGCAGTGCAGTACACCGTGCATACTCTCTGGCACCGTCTCCGTCGGTATGGGACGAATATGCCTGTCAGTGGCTAGCGAGTCTGCCTCCGACGTTACAAAATGGAAGGACTTGAAAGAATTAGAGTCAGACATGGTATAGTCAGTATGGGGTGAATTATCGGTTGAGGCCTTGCATTGGCTTTTTTCCATGTCGTCAAACCCCACTGTCCAGAGTATTGTCGTCCAAGCTATCGGCGGTTTGGATCCAGCGTTGCAGAGCAAGGCTGAAGGGCTGTTTGGTGATATAGGCTTGGTGATATGGCAATTGTCTACACGGTGTACTTCTAGGCTCTCAGATGACTATCGAGACACCACTGCCTGGAGCTGAGACCAAGCTTGAGCAGTTACTGCCCTGCAAGCTAGTTGTCTCTGGTGATCTCTCTATTCCCATCGACCTCGCACAGACACCAGGTGTTGAATTTCACCCAGTGTTACAGCTTCGATAGAAAAATATAGAGATTATCGTGGTATAAATCTGTTTATGAGAGAGGTTGCCCACAACGGAGCTATGGCATTGCCTGGGTCCTCCAAGGATAAATATTGGTGTTTCCATCCATTC
The DNA here is from genome assembly GCA_030407005.1 of Desarmillaria ectypa. NCBI lineage: Eukaryota > Fungi > Basidiomycota > Agaricomycetes > Agaricales > Physalacriaceae > Desarmillaria > Desarmillaria ectypa. Next base: position 2,951,623 of record JAUDYN010000002.1, on the reverse strand, counting down.
GTCTGGATCGACCTCATCACGAATGCAGCTTTGAACGACGTCTTCTCTCCCATTGATATCAGCACTAAAGATCCTTTCGCAATAGATATATGCTGTACAGTTCTTTACACATTTTGGCCACATTTATACGACGAATTCGACTCCACAGACAACATGGCCCAATCAAATAGTACACCCATGACACTCCCTGCAGCTATCCCCCAATATCTATCTACTGACATAATAACCTTTATCTTGGAAATGTTTGCCGTATTTGTGTCCCCTTTAAACACTTAGTCTATCTCACCGTCACTGAGGGTTCTTCTGGTGCTTGCCGAATTTCTTACCTCCAGGCTTCCCTTGAAAGGAGAAGATCCTGCAGCAGTGGAATTCCAAGCCCTTCTCATAGTATTTTATTCCATTTCGGCCTTCTGAGGCAAATGCTCTTTGATGTCCTCGATCGCTTCATCACGAATACCCTGAAATTTATCCCTATCACAGAAGATGCTTACCTGCACTTCGAAGCCTTGAGGATTTACGCCAATGTGGTTCCTATGCTATGGCATACTATGTCGCCCAGATCTTTGGAAGGGGTAGTCAATCTCATGTTTGATCATTACAACGGCGAAACCTATGTTTCTAGGAAGGTAGCTAGAATCATAGCCGAGGGTCTTTGTAAAGGCAACCCGGCAACGTACAGTGTCTTTCGTACCGCCAGAGGCTTGGAGCATTTCAGACATCATGGATATCGGTCGTGGGTGGTGGACATCATTAAAGGCTATATCTCTCCATTTGGACACTCCTCGAAATCCTGTCCTGATCCTTTGGTAGAACAAGAATACATCGGGTATCTCCACGAGCCTGATAACCTCTTCGTCGTGTACTCTATCCTTACTGTTGGCAATTCAGACTTTATTGACGAATATCGCAAAATGCAAATCAAGTGGAATATTCTGTCGCAAGTCCGGATTCAGCGGGATGCTCCTGTATGGGATGAATGTCGCTGCAGGCTTCAACGATTGCTCGAAGAGGATGACATGGGATTTTTCTATTAGAAGGCTTACGTTGATGGAATCGAATGGATTGCCTTGTCAGGAGAAGAAATAGCAGAACAAAGGGAATATATTCATTTCGCCATCGAGACCTTGAATGCATTTTTCTCAGCCGTGTTGAATCAAGATGAAGAGTTGGTGAATGTTTCTGACTACAATAGTTTGGAATGGCCTTTGATTGGAGTCAGGAGGGAATCTCGACGAATATCCTGCTCTCATATTATCTGAAGATTCTTTACCCATTCCTCAGCCTCGCTGGTCCAGTCGCATGCATCGATTTTTACCTTGGCATAATCACAAAGCGAGTGACGACAGTGCCGCGGGGAACGTTTAAATGTATCAGCCAACCCTACAGGACCTTGGGCATAGGAATGCGCGTCATGTGGTGGGCAGATATATGATAGGGAATTGCCTAAGAGACGATAGCGAAATATAGTAAGGTTATGGTACAGTAACATATTCAGCAACAAAAACGTGAGAAAAGCTGTGTCGAGATACGCTTCGGAGAGGTATTCGAAAGAACAGTGCATAAGAGACGATGTGCGAGCGAAGACACCCACCTAGTTAAAGGTCACATATGCTGGTCGAAAGCGATAGCTCAGAACAGCGATCTCCGAGTCAACAATGATACCCACTCGTATACGCCGAGAAATCTGAGGAAGGTGCAAGCTTGAAGGAAACAGTGTGGGAGTGTACTTAAGTGTGGAATGAATCTGCGGATGGCATGCAGTCAGCAAAACCAAGGGACGGCTTGCTAGTAGAGTAACGAAAGAACGACACAAGTCGAATGGGGGCACACAAGGACTCATGGAAGCTAGCTAGACGAAGGAGATCTGTGAGCTGCAATATCGCGCGCAATTGGTTGCCCCTCCGTGGCCGTATTGAATAACCTCGGGTGCCATCCAATGACGAGGATAAACAAAGGTAAAGGGCAGGAATCGGTCTGAGAGCCCCATCTGAGATGAAATCTGTCAAGAGTCGCGTTGGTCAAAGAAAATTAGGTATTTACAGGATAGATATAGTACATAGAAGCATAACAGGTCAAAAATCATGTAGATAAAGTCCCAAAAGAGTGAAAACGAACGAACGAATGTAGAATTAAGATGCTAGGATTGGTGAACTACAGTTAGATCCAACAAAATGATGGTATGTGAAAACGTGAAGAGATATATAGTCCGCTGCAGCCCCAGAGAGTGATGGAGGGAAAAAAATGAGAAATAAATTAAGATGCAATGTAGAACGTTCATCTCAGTCCAAGTTCAGACGCACCAGCCAGGTCAATAAACCTCGTCACCCGCCTCATAGATTTTGTCGCCGCGTAATCATCCACGTCGTCCGTATGCCTCGCATGTCGCTCACACAGCATCCGCCCATCCACTTCCCAGTACTCCTCCAGCTTCTCATGGCATCCCGAGTGTTCGCATAAAAGATGTTCAGGATGATACCGGTCCCCCGCATGCGAGACCGCACACGGTCCCTCGATGGGCTGGCCACACGTAGCAGCAGCACATAAAGAGTCATTGGCTTCATGATAGTGATAAGCGCATAATGGTCGGCCGTCAAATACGTAGAACGTTTTGTCGGGAAATGATTTCTGAAGACAAGGAACAATTAGATCAACGCTGCGACATGGACGCGAAAGAAACGTACATGGCATATATGGCAATTAAAACAGTCCTTGTGATACTTTCCTTTAAGTTGACCGTCAGAAGATGATACTGCTTGTTTCTCTATAGGTAAATTACAACGCCGACACTGAGAAAAATAGGCAATCAGCCATTCGTTCACTTAGAGAGAAAAACACTTACTTTGGGTAAATACATATTCTTCCAGCACTGCTCGCAAAGCACACCTCCGGTATCGATCTGTATCCACCTCCCATCTTCGATTTTCTTATCACAGCGCACACAAATTCGAACCTTCTTCGCCGGTCGCTCTATACCACGCAGCGCTTCCTTTCCTTTCCTCACCCTCTCCAAATCCGAAGATCGCTCTTTCTCCGTCCTCGCCCGCGCCGGCAGCTTCACAGCTTTATTCTCTGGACTGCTCGTCACTTGCATCGTGTTACTCCGGTACGGTATTGGCGCAGTCGAGGTCCTCGTATTACTACCATCCTCTTTCTTAAAATACGTCTGTTTCCCCGTGGACTTGCTCTTGGACAACGACGATCGCGCATCATCCAACGCAACGTCCTCCAACAACGTCTCCATCGCCTTTTCCAGTTTACCAGTAGTGAGACCAGAAGATGATCGCGCAATCATCCCCAGTCCGGTTCCAGAGGACACTGAGGTGTTACGGGAGTACGCGCTACGGCTACCACTGCTACTCCCACTGGCGCTCCGTCCACTACGCGAAGGCGGTCCACCGAGCCGCCCATAATTACTCGGCGGCGTTTGAGAAAGTCCAAGTGCCTTAGCGATTAGGGACGAATTGCTCCTATCCCTCCCTATCCCGGCGGCAGCATCGGCATCGGAGACAGACGACAGAGAACTAGAGCTCTTTTGATGTGCCGGAGATGGCTGCTTAGCCGAACGACCAGGATCCGAGGCTGACGGAAAATGAATGTGACTTTGCTGGCTGGTCTGAGAGGTGGAACGGAAGATGGAAGTGGTTAAGGGAAGAGGAGGAGGAGGGTTGGCTTTCGTTTTAGTATTGAAATCGGTGTCCCGATCATCTTCTTCATAATCTGTGGAGTCAGCGTAGGCTAAGCCATATTCTGACCCGGAACTGGGGGATGTGGGGATACGATCATCACGCCGGGAAGCGGTCGTGCTTCGACTGACAGAACGTGCAGGCGTGTGACTCCGGGAAGTAGAGGAAGAGGTTCTGGAGCGGGTATGAGATGTCGCTGTTGATGGAGTATTAGGGATAGGTATATAGTTTGTATCAATGGGTGTAACAGATTTACGCAATTTATCGGGGAAGGGGAGACGTATGCCAAGCGGTGACATTGGACCGGCATCGTCATCATTGATAGCGGTGGGTGAAGACGGCTTGGAAGAAAGAATAGGAGAATGGAATTGGGATAATGGTGAAACAGGACCAGGAGATGTCGAAGAATATCCGGACCCCGGAGATAAAGGAGGAGTGGCGTTCGCTGTAGAGCACGATGAGGAAAGAAGTAATGCAGTAAAGAGGATAGAACATACAACTCAAAGCGGCAGCAATGTCCAGAAATTGAGGAGCATTATCACGACGACTCTCGCGTGGAGGTTGAGGCGAGAGAAAATCTGCTGCCCGAGCTGCAGCTGCAAAACCACGACGGCCAACACCAGCCATGCCCGCTTCTCCGCCGATTTTGGTGTCAATTTGAGGTACGACGTACGAAGCTACAGGCTGCGGTGTTACAGATTTAGGCGATGACTGCGGCTGGGGTGAAGGGGAATCCCGAGTGGAAATGAATGAAGGGCGGGCAGTGCTTGGTGATGAACTACTAGAGCTACTGGAGACAGTGCGTGTGCGAAAGTCGGATGAAGGCGTCCTAGAGCGTAACGGAGACATGGCAGAGGGCGCATAGAGGTCTCGCCGAGCTGCTGGAGACGCCGTGTCGCGTCTGTCTGGGTCAGGGCGGGCCAATGGACTGGACCTGTTTGGAGTAGATGATGGCCCGGAGGTCGTACGTACGCGTGTGTGTTCACTAGCAGTTGATGGGGTAGGGCGATCTTGTGGTGGAGGTGTAGGACGCTGTGGTGCTGAGCGACTTGTAGGACGCTGCTGAGCTGGAGAAGAAGGGCGAGAAGGCGACAAAGGTATACTGTTAAGTTTAGGCGACGATACCAGGTTCTGTAGCCGCTGGGACAAGCCTGAAGTAGCTGACGGTGCAGAAGACGCTGACTTTGGCACAGGCGGTAATGGTGGCGGCTTTGTGCATATATGCTCACCTAGTTTTGCTAGCGGGACTGGCTGATGACAGTTTGAGCATTTCACTGTGGGCAGTAGCTGGGATATGCGACCTGGTGGATTTGCCGGTGTCGGTGTGAGCAGCGAGGCCATCATGGCGGGATGGTCCACAGTGCAGGGAGGGCAATATTAGAAGGTACGGCCAGCGCTGATGGTGGTGGTAGTAAAAGAGGAATGGTTTGCAATCACGTTGATGAAGAATAAAATAGCAAGGCAAGTCCAAGAATAAGTTAGGGCAAGGAAAGCGAAGGAAAGGAAACGAGGCAGGACTGTAAGAACTGAGGCGACGAGCAACCACGGTGAAATCAAAGTTGACCCAAGGTGATGGTAAGAAGCCAAACCGCCAATCCGGCAACTCACCGCCGTCATATTCGAATATTGTCTCCTGACCTAGATTTCTATTTTCTTCCTTAATCCACCTATTTCTTTCCCAGCCGCTATGCCAACTTTCAGCGCCTTATCTCGTCTCCAATAATCAATATAGCAATTTTTCTATCAACCTAACCATCATCTTCCCCATCATCCATCATTCAATGGTCGCACCTGTCGCTCGTTTCCGGTGTACCGATCCCTTTCTACTGTCTTCCTTCTTCTGTATCATTTTCTGCGATATCATGCGGCATCCTGCTTGGCTAATAGTTTGCTAGACATCTTGCTTGGTTTCTTCACTTGTTCTCGTTCCCTAAACTCAAAACTTTCAATTTAATGCTCCCGCGAATATGAGCTGCCTTGTCCCATGTGTCCAATTTTCGGTGATGGAAAGTGATGTCCACGGGAACGCACCTCAGTGCCTGTAACCCCACCTGTTTTCCGTCACTTGCGTTGCCAGCATGCATCCTGATAGAGCATCAACGATTTCCCAGTTGTTGTCGACTTGCTACTTTATACCCAGCCTCAAAGCTGTATTATCTTGAAGCAACTCTCCTCCCAGAACTCGGCGAAAGTGAGAGGAGCGCGTAGTGCGTCCTCTTTTCCAAATCAAATCTGGCCGAGTTTCGGGTATGGAACGTACCGTGCATGCAGTTATCATGCCTTATTACGGTCAAGCTCCATATTGATGATAGGGAAAAAAAATTGCCCCACATGCAACGTGAACCTTACTGTAGCCCTCCTTGGGCCTCATGGAGATAAAACCGAGCTTAGCACGAGCGTGTCGATGCACAAGGACAATATAGGCTAAGCGCAAAATGAGGTCTAATTGCTCGCTACATTTTTAGCGTCGGTCCCGCTTCTGAAATGCAAATACTTGTGCGGACCTGGGATCCACGTCGGGTGTATCATCTCATCCAGATTCCGGCACATCGTATAGCTGCGACTCGATATCATGACTTGCTGCTGAGAATAGGTCGGTATGTCTTGGAGCGAATTGCAATAGAGGAACTGTGTATTGACCCAAGTATTCATTATAACACTCGGGTTTCTATAGTAAGCTCAAAGAACATAGTCGGCATTGTTTATTTAAACTTATGAACTTATTCCGTCTAAGCCGAGTCAGTTTGGCCCAGAGAGTGTTTGGTACCGTAGCACTTGTTTGAGTAGTACGCGTCTAGGTTAGAATCCTTAATATACCATGACCAATATACAAGTTGCGGCAACCAGAGAGCCTAGCCAGATAGATACGAGTTTGAAGGCTTGAACTTGATCACACAGTCACCATTTCAACGTACCAATCGATTTCCTGCATTTCCGTCTTTTCGCCTTCTACCAGGATATATATTAGGCCGATGAAACGTCTTGGATCCCTTTTCGCCCTTGCTAAAATGTCTAACCTGTATCTGGATCTCCTTACGCCGCCGAGCTTTCGCAAAGAGTATCTGTGTCATGGGTCTCTTCATCGCTCTTCCCCCCTCTCCCCCTATTCTGGATTTTGGTATTCTTTTCGAACAACATTCTCGAGCCTCTGCAAAAGGTATTCGCTATCTCGCACCTCAGCCACCTCCTTTTCGTGTGCGAAGCATGTCTTTGCTAATTCCCTCGCTTCTCCACATCTGTATATTTGTGTTACTTTAGATGAACGGCACTTTCCTCTGCCGCTCACTGGATCATGCCTATACATCCTTGGTCAGCATCTATCTCATGGTATTCTTTTCATAGCTTCATGTTTCCTAGAGGCGCCTTGAATGACATTATCTTTCACCTTCTACGACTACTACATTCTTCTATATCGTCTGTCATTGAAGTAGTGTTGCGGTGATGCCAACTTACACATTAGGACTTAAAGGACATCTGTTATTACGTGCGCCCCTTCCTTGCTTCGATACCGCAACAGACCGTTGACCTAATATCAGTTCATGTCATATACATTCACTTTTCGCGTCAAATGCTGCTTGAATATGACTGTGACTCTACCCGAGCAGAGGCAAGGCTGTCAGTATTCAATTGACAATACTACGGCGTCCTTATCAAATGTGCAACAGCAGAAATATGATAAGATATCAACAGACTTCATGATCTATACGCACTGTAGCAGCTCTTTACCTTCCTTTACCTTCCATCTACACCTCCTGATATTAGCCAGAACCAATGCCTACATGCCAAGCCGGGCCCGGGCCAGCCGCCCTCGTCATCGATGTTGACTTCATACCATCCCGCGGGCCGTCACTCTTAGCCCCCATCAAAAAGATTACATGTAATTCCTCTCCAGATCCTCGCGTGCATCAATTGCGGTCCATATTCTGTACAATGACGTGTTCCGCGGAACTGTATTAATTTGAAGATACTACAAGTTGGATTCGTACCACCATGAGCTTAAAAGAGCGCCCAGTAGACAACAAAGAACTTAACGTCGAGGAGACATTGACCTATCACGGGACGGAGAGCCCCTATTCCAATGACCAGACCCATCGGAAGCTCAAGGTGTGTCCGTTCGGTTCTTTTTATTTTTATTTTGTACTGATCCTTTCTACAGAGTAGGCACATTCAGCTCATCGGCATTGGGGGTGAGTTATCATACCCTACATCCAAGGTCATTATCCAAGTCTTTTATTCAAAGGAACCATCGGAACGGCACTCTTCGTCCAGATTGGCGCGTCTTTGACCAAAGGAGGTCCTGGTATCGCTTTTTTCAATATGTGTCACATACAAATCACCAATTCCTCCCTAGCCAGCTTGTTCCTTGCCTTTACTATATGGTCCACCTTTATTCTCGCAATCAACAACTGTCTCTGTGAGTACCCACCCAGGTACCTCCCAGTCAAAACCCCAACCCACCCCATTTCCCCTCCCCCAGCTGAGATGGTTACCTGGATTCCCATATCTTCCCCATTTGTATGTAACCATGCTCCATCTCCAATCTAATTTCAATACTGTTGGTTCAGGTGCGATTCGCCGACCGCTTCGTAGACCCAGCCCTTGGCTTCACCGCCGCCATCAACTTTTTCGTCTTCGAAGCAGCACTGGTCCCATTCGAGATCATCGCCTTCAACGTCGTATTACAATTTTGGACAGACAAAATTCCCGTTGCTGTTGTTATCACCTTTGTGATCGTGTGCTATGCGTGTGTTACATTCCCCATTTAGAGATGTCACTTGACGGGATTGCGATAACAGTTTTCTAAATGTTTTCGCTGTGAAATGGTACGGAGGTCAGAATTCTCCGTCTATTCTTCATTTCGCGTATCTATAATCTAACTTCCGGCTCAAGAGTCTGAGTTTTGGTTAGCATTTGGCAAGGTACTCCTTGCTCTTGGCCTGATATCGTTCACATTCATTACCATGGTGGGCGGTAATCCACTACATGACGCCTATGGATTCCGCTACTGGAACTGTTCGTCTTCCTATCCGCCTATAACGTGCACTCATAGCTCACCAGACAATCACCAGCATCTAACGTATCAGGAGCGCCATTCGCAGAGTTCATCCAGAAAGGCGACCTGGGCCGCTTTATGGGCTTCCTCGCATGCCTTATCCAAGCATCTTTCACCATCGCAGGTACGCCCCATTTCTTCTCCTTCTTTCTTTCTCCGCCCGCTAATCTCCTCAACGTCAGGTCCAGATTACGTCTCGATGACCGCAGGCGAGGCGGAACTCCCGCGCAAGAACCTCCCTCGGGCATACAAGAGCGTGTTCTACCGCCTGACCACCTTTTTCGTCCTCGGATCCTTGTGCATAGGGATCGTGGTACCTTACAATGACACGAACTTGTTGAATGCACTCTCTAATGCCCGGCCGGGGGCGGGGTCCTCGCCCTATGTCATTGCGATGCAGCGCATGGGGATCCCAGTCCTCCCCCACATTGTCAACGCGCTAGTCATGACATCCATCTTCTCAGCAGGGAACAGTTATGTGTATTGTGCTAGTAGGACGCTATTTGGCTTGGCGCTCGAAGGCAAGGCTTTGAGGATCTTTGCTAGATGCACGAGGTCTGGTGTGCCTATCTATTCCGTCGCTCTGACGCTGGGGATAGCTCTCTTGGGTGAGTGAATAGCTCGTTAGAATGTCCAACGAGGGGTTCTGACGGGTTCTGTTAGCCTTTTTACAGGTCTCGACCAATGCAGCGGTGGTTCTTAACTGGTAAGTTATGTGATTACCCATTCATTGTCCACTGTTTCAAATATTTCGCTAAGGTTTGTGAGCCTTGTCACAGCCTCGCAGCTGTTGAACTTTGCTTTCATCTCGTTTACATATATACGATTCTACAACGTGGGTGAAGGCATTCGTTTTGCGTTTTCTGGATGTTCAATTGCAGTGCCACATTTGTAGGCGCTCAAGGCCCAAGACATTGACCGCTCGATGTTGCCGCACAAAAGTTTCTGGCAGCCTTTCTGCGCGTACGTGATCCCTTTTGCTTGTTCTACCAAGTCAAGTTTCTCAGTCCTATAGATATTATGCACTATTTGGTACCGTGGTCATGGCCTTCGTCGGTGGTTATACCGTATTTCTTAAGGGCAGATGGGACGTACCTAGTTTCCTCTTCTCCTATGCGATGATTGGAATCTGCCCCGTCCTATTTGTGGCATGGAAAGTGTATCACCGAACGACAGTTCGTACATTTTCTTTGTGGTCATGTTCGACAACTAATACTCTTCTTTCAGTGGCGAAAACCGACTGAAATTACTTTCTTCGAGCTGGAGCGAGCCCAGATAGACCGCTACGAGCAGAACTTCGTAGAGGAGGCATCCTCAAATCGCATCCTTCGATACTGGAACTGGATTAATTCTTGACCAATGCATGACGCTAGCATTACTCCCATCAAGCGTAGAAAATTGACATATAATTTGGTTTTCATAATATATGGTACACATCCATGATCTATGCCTAGGCTGCCACAGGAGGGTTTGCTGAACTAAGCCCTTCAACCCGCATCTCATATCCGTATCCGCCACCAGGAGCACCAGGTACATTGCCCGGGCCATCGTAGTGCATCTTGGATATATCGTAGTTGCCTGGAGGGATTGTCTAAAGTCAAGAAACGTATCTTGCCACAGTGAGATAGGCACAGACCGATGAATTTCCATCCGTCTTCTTTGACATGGTAGAGATTGCAAGTGTTTCCAGAGAAAGCGTCTCGATGACCAGCAGCATAGATGCTACGCCTACCGAGTTCTTGTGCCTCTGCATCCGTCAAGTCCCAGCGGTAGCCCTGATCCAGTACGCCGTACGCGAACGTACTGCCAGATCCTACCGAAAACAGGTCGCCCTTCAGGCGGGTGCCATCAGAGTCGACATAGAACACGGCTGGACCCTAGATGCTACCATGAGTATGTGAAGTATTGAAGTTTTATTCCAAGAACGCACCGTCTTATCCCAACCACAAATCATCGTTCCCTATATGCAATGATACGTTAAGATTTGATGGAAGAGCGAGCATCGCAGTGCATACCATACTCAACCCCATACCCTTGTAACTGTAAACAAGGTTGCTTAGATATTTGCTTGCTGCAGACACGGATATGCGCTCCCGGTTTCGAAGCTCGTGAAGTCGACAGTGCATTCCAAGGTATGTTTCCCAGTATTGACAGTCGGCTGCGAACAGCTGTAAGCCAAGTTCGTAGCATATACACTGAAAGCATACCTGCACCACCAGCCATCGTTCCAAGAAGGTAAGGATTGATTTCAATCACCTTTTTCACAGTTCCCGAAGCTTTAATATCCCATTAGATACAAGCAAAGATTGGGAAGTTTATACTCACCGACGTAGCTGCCTGCAGTAGCACGAGAATCAACTGCGACAATAACACCTCCTCGGAACCTAAAAGCAAGTGTCGTTGTTCCATGAGAGATCTTGATTTTGCAAGCGGGGTCAGCATGGTCGTCGGTGTGTAGCCTTAGAAAGGCCGCTGGCTGGTAACGTAGTTGTCAATACTCTTGTTCATATATACCAACGCTTCGTGCTCACATCCGGGATATTCGGGACACTGAAAGTGGGCACACCCTTCGCTAGGCTACCAAAGCCGGCCTCAGAACCCCACGCAGCATCGGAAAACTCTTCCTCATCGAGATCTTTCTGTGCTTTTCTCAGCTCTGGCAGAGCTCCTATTGACGAGAAACGGTCTGCAAATGTGTTCATGACGGTGGAATGAGAAGACGTATGCTAAATCCAATGGTGACGCGGCCGTGTTGTTTGGATGTTTGCTTGGACTTGAAGCCAGAGGCAAATACGGCCAGTCTGACGGTCCGAATATCCGGACCAATTATACTTTTTCCCTCCTCCGCGTGGAACCGTAAATGATGGTTGGTGCATCCAGAGATTCGTTTATATTCTCCGTGATAGTAATTGAAACAGTAAGCCCCGAAAGAGCCAAGTTGCCATATTTCAATAGATACCGTGATGGCAGATCTTCCAAGGAAGGATACCATACAGTCCTCCTCTCTCTTTCTTTCCTCTATCTGTTCACCTTCCTTCCTCCTTTCCTCCTTTCTGTCCGTCGCTCCTAGTTGAGCGACGTGTATCCTGGAGCTTGGTTTGAAGGAATGCCTTTCATTCGGTGCCGCACTTTTCTGGGGTGCCTACCACTTGTGTCGGGGGTCTGGCTACTCTCCCTGGTAGGACTGATGTTGGGAGCGTCTGGGGCCGTAGGTAGTTGGATAGAAATCAACCTCATGGGTATGGTGTTGTTCTTTTCTTCCTTTGCAATATTGAAGACGCTGTGCAGCATCACATCCACTACCACTTCAAGACGAGATCGCACAATTCGTTCAAGCTATTGTCTTCTCCTTGCTAGGTCTTTTCTCCATCCTTGGGTACGCGCCGAACTACAAAATACACCAAGAGCTGGGATCTAATTGTAGCATCAGGTTCGCCGAAGGCATCTCCCAGAACCGCAACTTCGCCTTCATCTATTGCAAGCTGGTAGCAATTCATTACGTGACAACTATTGCGGCTTTTGCGTTCACATTGTACTCAACGTTCAGACATGTTGATTCGTTGACTGTCGCGTCCTGCATACAAGGAGACCTCGATGAGTTCGCTGTTCAGTTCTGCAGCAAGGGTTGGTCCTTCGTGAAAGGGCTCCCAATCATCTGGTACATCGTTGTTCTATTGTTTCAGGCTTGTACGTATGTTTTCAAAACGGTGCGTCCCCCGCTAATACTCGATCTCAGATGCCTATATCCTTGCGATAAATTTTTCGGAGAAGTTGGATATCGATGATATATCTCGTATATCAAAGCATTTCACAGTCCTGTCCTCCGACGGACTCTCTTTCCATTCCAAGGATGTGGAGTATGGTATGTCCGACCTGCCCGATGTGACTTTTGTAGGCGGCGGCAGACATAGCTGATTGCCTAGGTCAGTGTTGTCAGGAAAGTTACTTATTTGTTCGTACTGAGTCGTTAGGCAGGTACAATACCTCTACACTAGTGCTCGTCTAGGATATATCGACGCAGGTACTTTTCAATGTAGTCTTCGGGAACACCTTCTTTTACCGCATCTGCGATGCCTTTGTTCATTCGTTCGATATACTCGTCCTTTGGTATACTATCCAAAACCCTCCCCGTATCCACATATACGAGACAGTGTATGATCGTGTCGTCCTTGCCATCTGTCCCAAGCAACATCACGGGAAGGATTTTCTTCTGATAACTGGTGGAGACGCCTTCATATTGGTCCAGAACTTTTTCATCTTTCGCATTGATCTTGTACAAGAAGCCATAAACACCATCTCCAGCTTCTTTGGATGGTACAACGTTGGCATAACCACGTCCGTTAATGATCCACCGCCTGAGAGAGATGAGATGAGTGGCGATCAAAACAGTGCTGTCTGTACAAACCGCCTACCACTCTTTAAGCAAACCAACGCTCAAGAAATTATTCTCGGGACAGCGAAGGTTCATTTGCTCTCTCCAGAGATTGCTGCCGTATGCAAAATAGACTCTTGTGACTTCAGTCATCTCTAAAACTTGAAAGCTGTTGAGTGCGTAGGTATGCTCCGAGACTGTTGTAAACAAATAGGTCTGTCCCAGGGTCAAATCCTACCATATGACGCTACATCAGAATTCCGTTTGGCAATCACATAATATTCCAATCCAAAGTACAATATTTGCAAGCACAATAAGAGTACCTATATATTACGAGGAATGTATCAAAACTGCCTACAAAACTGGAGTGTTGACCTCCACCCATCGAAAGGATCAATGATAAGTCTAATAAAATACACGACACGAGGAGAGAAAGTAATTTATGTTATCATAAAGAACAAAACAGACGTGCAGACCAAATGAGTACGAGAGAAAGGGATATACTAGCTGTACAAAACCCGAGAAAGCGCGAAAAAAATAATCAATAATTGCCTTGTGTTGCCCCCACAGGCTGTGTGGATGCCATCGTTGGCGTCGAGGGTAGGCGAGGTGGAGATTGGGTAAGTGAAATCGAAGGTATGGGCGAAGGGCTGCTATGCTGAGCATGAGGTGACAACATATTCCGGGGCAAACCCATCCTCGTCCCATTCGCAGACGGTGTACGACCAGGCGTAGCCTGTGCCAGATTTGGCGAGAGGGACCCATTGATCATTGTGACGTCCAGTCCATTAGCCATAGACGTCGGCCGTAACATCGGAGAACCATTGACACCGTGCGACCACTGCATCGGTTGGCGCACCGCCGGAAGCTTCATGTTACTGATATTGGCCGGATTGTAGTTCACATTCTGCTGCACAACGGGTATATATGGACCAGGGATAGGGCGCACACCATTGATCTGGATAGCCGTCATATCCTGGTTACCAGAAGCTGCAAATACTGATTTGAGATTTTGCATCTGTTGTGCACTCAGTCCAGTCTGAACATTCAAGTACTGCGAATGATTCGAAAGAGGAGTTCCTTGGAAGCCATTGATATGGTACCCAGGATGTAGAATATGAAGCGGCTCCTGCGACTTGGCAAAATTTCCTTGGCCATTAACATTGACCTCTTGCCCATGGGGAATGGTTTCCTGTGAATGCGGAGGCGGGGAAGATTGTGGAATAGTTACTGCACCGTTCGGCATGGAATATCCAGACTCGATTTTCACAGCATCAAGATGTGGCATATTGATAGCAGCACGGGTGACACCATTTGTGGCACTGAGGGGAGGAGAAAGTTGTAGGGCGGAAGATGGAGAAGATAATGGAGGCGAGGCACTGTGCATCCCGTTAGGTATCATAGATCCTGCGCGCATGCCACTAGAAGATATGCGCGGGTGACTTAGACCAACACTCGACATCTTCACCTGTTGCTGCGCAGATATAGGAGTACCGTTTGGCATGGGCATTACCGTACTCTGCTGTGCGGCGGCGACGGCTTGTGCTTGCTGAGCAGCATGAGAGATCATTGGCTGTGGTCCAGGCCTGGGACCCATGTCGCGTCTAACGATAGCGTTGGCAAGACCCAGCTTGAAGGGGATGACAATTTCTTTGCGACCATCAGAGTTGTACTTGGTTATGGAGGGGTCTGTCAAAAGATTCTGATCTACATCAGCCAAGAGGTGGATAGAATGCCGGATATATCTAAGAAAAAAGTTAAGTCCATGTATAGAACATATGCAATCATAGATATTCACTCGATATCGTAGTCGTCAACGAGATGTCGGTCTTGCTCTTCAGGACTTGAAATACCAATCGATGGTGCATCATCGGAGTCGAATCGCCAACGTTCCTGCAATCGCTTCATCTGCTCATTGTTGTCTACATCGACATCCATAACGTCGAGGTTGGGAGGACTTTCCCGTCGAGGAACAGACCCAATGAAGGTACTTCGTCGATCTAGATGCATACGACCACCTCGTCCAAATCGTAGACGGACAGGTCTTGGCCGCCGCAGTTGTGTCGATTCAGCGTTTGAATCCGGAGGGGATAACAATGACCTTGCTGGCCACTTGGGAGCATCGGAAGGTCCCACATGTCTGAAGACTCGAGAGGGAAAGGACACGAATGGCGGAACGTAGGAGTTCTAAGATATTGATTGGCAGTGGCCGAAGAAAAAAGGAAGCAGACGCTTACGTCGATACTGTCCTCCCATTGATAATCTTTTTCCCTTCGCTTCTGCAAGGCGTTCTCGACTTTCGCGTATATTGCGGCATATCTGTCTTTGGGACGAATAGACGGTTCCGTACGAATAGGAGGTGAGGGTATAAGAATCTCCGGCTTGACTGGTATACGTGTACGGCTAGAGAAAGAGATCAATTTGTTTCGTGAACAGAAGGTATTGTGATCTAGCACTGACAGGTCTGGTTTCTTTGCAGGAGGTTCTTTATCGACTAAGAGCTCCTCATTCGACACGTCGCCATCAAGGGAAGGATTTCTACGTTTAAGATCGACGATGGCAATGCGGCGTTGCCAAACGTTCAATCCAAGCCGCCCCAACTCGCATTTGGCATACTCTCGTCTGATGATATTCTTCGCAATTTCCAAGGGTTCAGAAAACTGTTTGTTCAAAGCAGTCAGCTTGTCAGAGGAATTCGCTTGCGAAGCGCGAGTTTTGCGGACGGCCTTTACTTCTCGCCGACGGAAGCAGATGTAGGATTCGTTCAAAGTATCTGTCTCATCACCCTGAAATAATTGTATGAAAAGAAGAGCTGATAGGTCACACTGAACGTACGTTGAGCTGTGGTATAATTCGTTGACCACCTCGTTCAATTCTACGCTGCTTCCAATACAGATATATCAAGCGAGCCATACGAAGCAACTGGGGAGGAGGGGGGATGCCCCGAGGGACGACAAATCTGGCGAACAAGGAAGCCGGAAGGGGGTTCGCGAAGGTATCATGATAGTTCGAGAATTCCGGAAAAGTCATTCCCTCTTTAAGACTCTGCGTATGACTCGTTAGTGGACTGACGATGCGATATGAGCATTTCCTGCGTACATGATGCAAGTACTCCGTTTCCTCATGCGTAATCAGCTCGAACAATCCCATTACCAACTCAAAGTGGTCCTCTCCGACATGGACCGGAGTCGTAGTATCAGGTTCCTTGCCCTTGCTCTTGGCACTCCGTGCCGATGTCCTCGTACCGGGTGAGAGTGATGCTTGGGTACTAGTTCCTTCACCTCTAGCTTCTTCATTGTTCTTGTTCAGCCACTCTTTGTCCCGCTCATCCATATAGTAAGTGCATCCATGGGCAAGTCCAATTTTACACCTCTCCTCGACAGTTTCTGAAGAGAACACATACGAGGCTGGATCCCTCCATTTATTAGGAGGGTAAAGAGTCTCGTAGTTATCGACGACTCCAGTGGAGTCAGGGGTTGGAATGTATGCGGAAGCCGCGATCTTATCAGATGTGCCACGAGTAGTTTGCACAGAGGACTGATGGCGCAGTGCCGCCTCACTGAGGACTTGCTGCAAGTGGTGCTCCTAAAGCAGTCGATTAGTCATCAAGTCCACGGATCGCACTGCCACTCTCTGACGGCGACGTGGGTGACTCTGATTGGCTGGCAGCGAGCACTCACATTTGCATCCTCCTGGTCGACACCTGCAACGCTCTGAAGCATGCGATTCTTCTCGTCGTCTTCATCAGGTATAATCGGATCGGCCTCGACATTCCCGATGTGGACTCTGAGGCGGCTCTTGTTCGTAATCCGGTTGCGATTCCTGAGCGTGGATGGCACCGGTGGTTGAGGACGGGGCATGTCATGGAGTGTGGGTTCAAGTGCGTTAGAATCAGAGGGTGGTATGGGCAAAATCCACACAATAATGCTTGAGGTCGTCGGCGATGTTAATGCCCACGCCCTCGTCGTCGTGAGGCGTTGTCGGATTTCCGAACTGGGTGGGTTCGGCTCGGCGAACTCGGCACAGAAAATTCTTATCTTACACAAACAATGACGTCACATGAGATGCTGGCTCCTTTGGCAAATTTTGCGCAAGTATTCAGAACTGATAGCACATTGAGAATCCTAGTAAAAAGGTGGAACAGAAAATGAACATACCTAGAAAGTCTTCTACAAAAAAATAATCTTTTACGACTCTAGATATGAATCAGTAGTTAGCTTTGTTTATCTCCGATCGGTGTCAATGGAAGCGTACAACTATTTTCGAGTCAGAAAGATGGGCGATGAGACGATACGGTGAAGAGAAACATATTGTATGTGTATTGGGACTATGATATGCCGTTAAGGCATAAGCGACGGTCCCAGACGCCTCCAATCAACGAAAAATGATGAGAAGCACCAGTGCCCAGAGAAATCCTGGAAGCCCGCGGTATATTTTGGGAGTGATGACATCGCAGAGGGCCTGGGTGGGCTGTTCGATGGGAAGGGTATGGAACGTCAATGATCAGGTGCTCGCACCCGTGTCGAGCCTGTGAATAAAGTCGCGCTGTACAAACATGGTGAGGAAAAGATGAAAAGCATCAAAACCTCTCGCATATTCACTCAGTAGAAGGACACCCACGTCCGCGCCCAGGCAATTGCGTACATCGGGCCAGGTCGCGCTAGATCCGTAATCATCGTCAGGAGGCCTTTTGAGCGAATACACCTAGTGTAGCTAGCAAAGAGAGCAGACAGGAGGAAGCATGAGAGAAATCTACGGAGCAGATAGAGGCTGAGAACCCTGAGTCATCGCGATGGTCATCTGCGGCGTTCAGTGGAAGCAATCATCCAACGTAGGAGAACAGTAAGACAATCAGCCGATGGACCAGTCGCATGGAAAGAAGAGGCCATGGAGTGACGCAGCTCATGATAGCCTGGCACCATTAATGAGATGCCACGCGTTCTAGGACAGTGTGAGCGGTGAACGCCCGTGTGCCACTGCAACGATGCGTCAGCCTGGAACGTCGGGAGCATATGAAAAAAAAAATGGAAGAGAGAACGAGCGCAACGAAGCCACCTACAGCATTTCTCCGCCCCCCTAGATCAGCGGCCATCCACCGTCGCCACGCATGAAAAACTCGGTGCCCTCGAGCAGTGCGCAGGAAAAATGCCAAAAAATGATATGGTTTGCAAATATGCGAAAGAAAAAGGGTAATGAGAGTATAAAAGTACAGGCCAGAGCAGCATGGGAAGTACGGGCAGGCTACCTCGCCTATGGGGCATGATACAGTCGGACGTGACATGGGTATGGGATGAGAGAGAAACCTGGAACAGGATTTGCCCTTACGCCACTGACCACGTGCGCGATTCGGCTTTAACCGGAAGCCTGACGTTTGTTTTTTTACGGCGTGTCCAGTCCTTGAAAATGTATGGTGGCAGCTAGCTCGTTCTTGTGTTGTTCCATGTACACAACTCTACTAGAACTTCAGCTTGCGACAATACAGGCAAACTGATGTCCGTTGACTTGGGTAACGACATACGCCTCGGACCAGCAATACCCGCAGTGCGGTAACAGCTGCGCACGCACGAAGGCCTACCGTATCCATCCTGGTCAAGGCAACGGTGATGGCACTGCGGTAAGTACTGTGGGTCTCTGCATTATCTTCAGGCCGTAAATTCTTCCGCTCTCACGACTACTAAATTTTATTTAATTGGGCATTCATCTGTTGTAATGCGAATTAGTGGCGTTAAAGTCTTCTCTTCAGCTCGGCATCCACGCTTAAAAGTTATGCCAATTCGGTGGTGCTATTTAGCAACGCCCATCGCCGCTCTATAGCCCTAGATGCTCATTTTTGCTCGTTGTTGCCCATCAGCGTCACGGTCGGCGCCTTTGCGGCCTGTGTAGCGGTCTACTGTTTTTCGTCCTTCGTCGGGTTGGTGCGCCACAGTTCTGGATCTTATAGCTTGACGCGTGACGCGTGACGGCCTGAAACCTTCTCCGTTTTCTTTTGACTCGGCAATAGAATTTGGGAACATCCACAAGGGACGAGTAATCTTAGAGTGCCAAGTTACGCTCCGAAACACGAAGAAGACTAAGGAGAGAGAATGCTGGGAATGAGACCCTTCGGAGAACGAGCGCAATAACCTCCATAAAATCACTGTTCAAACGCAGATGTACAACAGAAGTTAGTCTACACACACATGCCGTATTACAGTAACGTGCCACACTGACATACCTGAAGAAACTGGGTTAAAGAGACGGGAGCAGGAGGAAGCCTGGCTCTGTTAATTCCGCTCAGTGGTAGGTCTTGATCGATCGAATCCCATACGGATATTTCCGGTCCAATGTCAGCCTGAGAAAATTTCCAAAACGTCTTCAACGCGTACACCCACTTAAGACCAAGGATCAATCGTGAGGTCAACACCACCACCTTTTCATACTCAAAAGACACTCAACTGCAATGGCTGATGATACGCGCGGAAAAGCTTGGCCTCTTGCTGATGCTGACTTGACGAACTCGGTGCATATTCTTCATGCAATTGATGGTTTGCGGTCTAACCGATACTGTATAGATTCTCGACCTGGTTCAGCAGGCCACTGACTACAAGCAGCTCAAGAAAGGTGCCAACGAAGGTACACTTCTAGTACTCTCGACTTATGGTTTTGTTCCTGACTCAGTTTCCCTCAGCGACGAAAACTCTGAATCGGGGAATTTCCGAGTTCATTGTATTGACCGCCGACACAGAGCCCTTGGAGATTTTGCTCCATCTTCCACTCCTGTGTGAAGAAAAGGTGAGTGTGTAATGTTTTTGTCTTGCCATGGATCTAAAAATGTTCTCAGAACGTCCCGTATGTATTTGTCCCGTCAAAGGCAGCCCTAGGACGTGCTTGTGGGGTCACCAGACCTGTCATTGCTGTCAGTGTACTCACAAATGAGCAGAGGGAATTGGTCAGTCAGATACAGACCATTAAACTTGCTATCGAAAAGCTTTTGGTGTAGATCTATTATGTTTTTGTACGACAAAGAAATTTTTGAAAACAGTTTTTTTTTTCCTTTGTCGGACAATGACTTTTTCTGGCATTATAAAGAGTGCTCCTTGCAATTTACGATGCACTCACAACCCAGTCACGTCCTTTTTCGAAACAAGCGTTGCGCTGACTAAGCATATCCACTCTCTCCCTTCCGCCAAGTTTCCAACAGCTCAGCATGTCGGGTATTTGCAGGCCACGATTGGCGGAAGAGCGCAAGCAGTGGCGGAAAGACCACCCTTTCGTGTGTATCTCGCAAAGACCAACAGCGGTTGCTGATATCTGTCTAGGGATTCTTTGCCAAACCTTCGAAAGCGTCCGATGGCTCCATGAATCTTATGGAATGGGAAGTAGGAATCCCAGGGAAATCTGGTGTACGTCGATATATCTGAATTGTGCTCATCAGCGCGCCATTTGTTAAATCGAATAACCTTAGACTGCATGGGACGGCGGGTTGTTCAAACTAACTATGATTTTTCCCGAAGGTGTGTTGATTGCTGTCGTTTTGTATCGCCTGTGCTCATCCTCGTTGCCCGGCTCAGATTATCCCTCAAAGCCACCCAAATGTCCGTAGCATATCTTTTCTTTCTGCTATCCTCTTACCTGTCACACAGGCAAATTTACACCGCCCTTGTTCCACCCTAATGTTTATCCCTCTGGCACGGTTTGCTTGTCGATCCTAGATGAAGAAAAGTCGTGGAAACCCGCTATCACGATTAAACAGGTACGGTCAATTGCTGGGGCACCTAGATCTATCTAATACTCTGTTTAGATTTTGCTAGGTATTCAGGATCTTCTTGATGATCCCAATGTAAATGACCCTGCCCAGAGCGAGGCATACACGATGTTCAAGTGCGTACTTGTCGTAATCTCACGTTTGGGATGTTGGCTAACTCGGTCTCCATCTGCAGGAATGATAAGGTGGCCTACGAGTACGTATAAATTTACTTCGACTGTCATCCTACTGATGTCTTGCAGGAAGAAGATTCGCCAGCAAGCTAGGGAGAATATACCCAAGTAGTTGTTAAACTTTTTTTCAACACGGGCCACCGGGGTTTTGTGTTCTGTATTTTTGTTTTTAGTTTAATCAGTATAACAGTCTATTACTGTACTGTAACCTGTGCAAGTATTGTGAGTACACCCTGCAAGGCCGACTATGTCAAGCTGGAAACACTTAGGCGGGGCTCGTCCGAGTAGTTGAGCAGCAACGCGCACTGATGGCTTCGTTCCAATTTGGATCCTCCTTTTCCCTTCTTTGAGAAAATGGCTTGCAAAAGTACGCTGTATGAACAAAAGAAAACATAGCACCATCGTTGACGTCAAATTTGGGCGGGCCGGCCTCCTAATGCGTCACTCGTTTGTGACGAACGTTCCTTGCGCTTAAGCTGTCATCGTCGTCCCCGACAGCGCTCTCCCTCCTTCTGCTACCATGCACGCCTCCCACAGGGACTACGATTCGCCGCCGCCGACGTCTCAATTTCGGCGGCCGTGGTCTCCTGAGCCTTTCGACCCGAATCCACGGACTGTCCTCTATGATTCGGAAGTGAACTATTCTCGGTTCCCGACATACAACCCGTCGACGCAGAGGAGGGAGCCCAGCGTAGAGGCATTGGATTTGGCAGACTATGCTGCGACGCTGCGCAGACAGCCAAATTACGACTATAATGATGATCCGCACGATTATGATTACAATTCTTCTATCCATCGGGGAATGCCCAGCCTTATGCCTCGAGGGGAAACACTCTCGTCCAACTCGCACAACAATGCGTCTAGGTTTCGTGCATTTTCTTTACCGCCGCCACCACCACCGATACAGCCACGTATCGCAGACTCTGACCGTGACATTGACACCTCCCGCTTTCCCGCCTTCACTCGACACTGGTACACCTCTCCGCCATTGAATTCACTGCCAGTCGATGAAGACCCGTATATTCTACCTCCCAAGCGAATATCACATACTGGGACACCTTTCGACCCAGGCCACACCTACAACTCTTTCCCGACACATTCTACTCAGTATTCCACTCAATATGCTGGCTCAAATGCTCTTCCTTGGTCATCTGATCCAGATCCCCCGTCGTACCTCGACCCATCTCTCAAAGAAGAGCGCATACGAATGCTTGAGAGGGAATTTGCGAACACTTCGAATACTGCGCAGCAAGGAGAGGAGAAACCGCAGATTGGTATGGCAGATGGAAGAGGGAATCTTATTACACAAGGGCCAAGGAAGCGTACAGCAACGAGAATTTTTCAAATGCTACTGTCTCTGGCTGCTGGTATCCCGGGGATATATGCTGCTGTAGTAGGTCAATTGACCTTGTCTCAGGTTCCCCCCACTAATGAGCTCTTGATCAGGTCATTAAAACGAAAGGGACGCCTCCACCAGCGGGTACACCAGCTGCGTACGCTCTTTACATTACCTCTGTCGTGACATTTCTACTTCTCTTCGGTCTGTTCGCCGTGCGTCCGTGCATCAAGCGACCGAAGAAGGAGCAAAGTGCTCCTGGAGTTAATGGAATGATAGTGCTACCCGTAGGCGGTAACAATAAGAAAATGAAGGAAAAGAAAGGGAAGAAGGGAGGTCCCCCGTCGCAAGATGTCCAGGTCAACCTCATCGTCGACCCGACAATGTTTCGACCACTGCCAGAGGAACTCTCTGATTCAGATGACGACCCTACACGGTGGGAAGGGTCGACCGCCTCTTCACGCCGCAAGAAGAATGCAAAACCTGCACGGAGGAGCGTATTTGCTGGGCTTCATATGGAGGCCGAATGGCGACGCGCACGATCTTGGGCTAAGAAAGTTGCCGTGGTCGACGTCTTTGGGCTTATCATATGGGGCACCGTGTTCGTGGCTGTGTTGCTTGGCAAGAGGTGTCCAAGTGGTGACTACGAAGGGTGGTGCAATGCATACAATGTATCCAGCGCTGCCGCCTGTTTGCTATGTATGGCGTTTGGCATCAGTGTCTTTTTCGACATCAAGGATTTGCATGCGAGTAAGGTCTCCCCGAGGACGAGATGATTTTTCATGACTGCTATGTTAACGATTTTTTGCTTGATTCATTGGTTCATTTCTCTTGGTTGTTTGTTTTATTGCAGACACATTTACGGACTTTAATGACCACTCACGCACGCACAAATCACATTTTATTCTTAATACTATCAAGACTGTGACAAAGCTCAATTGTATTCTTACATCTGCTAGGCCAAGGTTTGAGGAGATGTGATGAATTTTATTGGAAGGCAGCCGCCTGTATGATGTATGAGTCCACGCTGGATTCGTAGCTGATTTTCTGGGCGGGCCTCCGGGTACATGCTGGTACGAGATGCACTCATGGAAGAAGCATCAATAGTAAGTAATATAAATCCCAAAACCCGAATACAGATGATGAATAAACAAGATAGTCAAAGAGCAAACTAGACGACATCCATCCCGATAGTCATACCAGGATTCACCTCTCTTCTATCCTCTAATACTACTCCGGTAGGATCAAGCCAGGAATATCCTCTAGGTCTACATAGCACGGCAACGACATTTCTCCTCCACGAGCCATGCGAGAACGGATTCGGTGGTGCAGGTCCAGGGACGAGCGTCTTGTGAGCCTGGTTTCGTATCTGCTCTATCGTCGTGATATTGAGCAGCAGCAGCCGCATATGATAGGTCAGCAGTGCGCCGACAGGCCAAATGACAGCGATGCTCAAACAGAAGGCCACTGCGCTTCCTGTACCCTGTCCATGGCTCAGGGCCTTCCGGAAATCGATATCATTGCGCTGGGTGAGGAAGTAGAGATGCAGAGCTGAAGATATTATAACGATGATGAGGGTCGTGGCAGCGGCAAGAAGTAGAGTGAAGAAAGATGTATAATTGCGGCGACCGACACAGTTATTTACCCACTGGCAGTGATGATCGCAGCCGTCAATGCAATTGTCGCAGAGCTTGCAGTGAGTAGATCGTGGTGGACGGTATGTTCTGCACGTAGGGCAATATTTGACGCGTACGCTGGGGAAGGACGTGAGATGCGCTAAGAAACGGCGTTGGAATACATACACATCTGCTCGGACTTTTAGGATTCTTGGCATTGGTGCACGCAGGCCATCTCCACTCTCCACTTCATGATATGGTGGATCTTCATCTAGACCTCTAGGCAAGATGCCAGGGTCGGTGAATGCCGTTACGAGCATACTGACAATCGTCACAAGGGAGAGGTAGGCAGTTATCACCACTAGCACGATACCTCCTGGACCTTCGTTATGCCACCACCAGATAGCGGTTGAGCTAAAGAAGGTTCCAGATATGCCAAACACAATACACAGGGCAGCAGCGAATGCCCAAGGAGTATCGCCACTGGTTAGAAGTCGTCCATGAAAGAAAAACCGATTGCGAGAAGGGTGCTGCACGTAGCGGCGAATTGGACGGTGGGTCAGTGGGTCAGTCGCGACAATTGAGTTGAGAGGGAGCGGAGGCGGCATCGGGTTGAAAGATGAAGGAACTGGGCTCGGTGAAGAGACGGAAGATGACTTGGACGTCGGACGGAACGGCGGGTGGTCGTCCTCATCGAGTGGGTGCAGTCGTTTAAGTGGGAAAGCATCTGAGTCGTACTGGTGCTCATCCGGCTGAGACAATGACGACGACGGCCTCGAAAATGACGGACGGGAGGGACGGAAGAAGGATGCGGAAGGGTTGATGCCTGGCAGATGGGTGCGTCGGGACCCGGGCGGGGCAGTCATTGTTGACGGCAGCGGAAGCTGGCTGAGCGACGTTCGCTTCGTCGTCGACGGCGTTCCAGGCGGTGAGAATGATAAGGAGTGTGGGGACGCCGGCATCATGATGATGAAGGTATAGTATTTACTAAGTTGTTCGGTGTTTCTTTGTTATGTAAAATAATTATTTGTGTGCGCCTAAATTGGTCAAAGTGACGTCGACGTTCAGGGGATATTATCTTTCTCGTCGTCGACGACGACGACGGCGAGGCGAGATGAAACGTTTCTTCAGCAGGTCACCAAATTGCACAGATGCCAGTTCTGTTCCATCTCCTGCAGCGGTCCCTAACTCCTTGCCTCATCCTCACTTGCAGCCGAAATATGTCATTCCACCAGTTCCTCATCCAGCTCCATATAAACATGTAGCGCTTCTAGCGACAAAGGAAGGCCTGTTGATGAGACCTCATGAATCTGATGTAGGGACATCCTCTATCCATGGTGCTAAGATTTCCTGGGGTCGAGGCGGAAAAATTGAGGAGATATCTGTGGTCGGGGAGTGGGAGGGTCACATCACCGTCTACGGTATCGTCGGTATCCTTGAGCTCTTTTCATGTACGTGCTCTCATCTGCGCTTCTAATACTTCACTTACAATGGAACAGCTTCTTATCTACTGGTTATTACCACCAAGACAGACGTTGGAAGCCGTAAGCCGCCTCCATTCTTCGTTAATGACCGAATAATAATGCTTCCCAGTGTTTGAGGAAAGCCATTCAATCTATGGCATCAAGGGAGTCATAGCAATACCACTCCACGAAGAAGGTGCTCGTGAAAGGATTAGAACGCTTGCATCACGCGTAAATCTGAGCCATCTTCAGACCAGTCGTACTCTAGATACCGTTTCCTCCCCACGCGCCACTGACCCAGCAGGCAGTTTGGTACCCTCATCCTCAGATCCTACCGTTCCCAAACCAAGCCCTCTTATACAATCTGCACCGACACCCATTCCCGTTTTTGATTATGATTCGAACGCGGACGAACATACCTCACGTTCATGTTCCCCATCTGACGCGTCGTCAACATCATCGGAGTCATCTCCAGCGTCTTCTGTAATTGAGGCCCTGGCTTCGCGATTGTCGTTTTGGAATCGATTGTCTCCTGGCACAAGGGGCTTAAAGCAGACGAGCGGCGATGTTTTTAATCCAAGTCCTAAAGACGAGAAGGTTATTTTGGAAGAGGGAGATCCCGAAGAAGTGCTAGCTAGTATCGTGGCTCCCGAACCCATCTCACCCGAAGAACGACATTCGGAACTGGAGGGAAAGATCGTCAGGGAGTGCGTCAAGGAGTTCACGAAAGGTGGGATGTTCTTTGCATACAACTTTGACATAACACGATCCATGCAACATAAACGCGATCTGATTGCCAAGACGCAGAGGCAGGGTTTCTTACTCGCGGATCTCAATGTCTTTTCGTCTCATAAATTGGACAATACCGGAAATGTCTCCGAGCCAAATCCAACGCTACCGCTTTGGCGAAGAGTGGATAAGAAATATTGGTGGAACGAGTGGTTGGCGAAACCATTCATTGATGCTGGGGTTCGTCATCTTTCTCTACCTTGATTTATGCCAAGTTGAATGTATTTTAGTTGCACCCATACGTTTTACCTATCATGCAAGGTTACTGCCAAATATCCGCATTTGATATACCAGAAGATGGTGCTGAGGATCCTGTCCCTGTTGACTATGTACTCATCTCCAGGCGGTCGAGAGACAGAGCGGGATTAAGGTACCAACGGCGAGGAGTAGACGACGAAGCCCATGTAGCAAATTTTGTGGAGACCGAGACGATAATGCGAGTCGTGGTGGGTGCCTCGTTTTTTTTTTGTGAATCAGGCTCGAACCTAACTACCTGTACAGAGAGAAGGGAAGACGAATACGTTTGGTTACGTGCAAGTTCGAGGCTCCAGTGGGTCTACTTATCCATCTGTCTGCTCTCGCTTTAATTGTCTTACAGTACCCCTTTACTGGACGCAGACTGGGTATGGTTTGAAGCCCCCACCTGTACTCGCTGCAGATCGGACGCACGAGCAGAATCTCGATACTATGAAGAGACATTTTGGGAGAACGGTGGCTTTTTATGGGCCTCACGTAGGAATATTTATGTCTTCCCTGATGAGAGCTCTGTTCTGATTGGTTGCATATAGACAGTAGTGAATCTCGCGGAACAACGTGGTAAAGAAGCTGCCGTTACACAAGCATACAGAGACTGTATGGCGGAGTTAGCGTTACCTGATGTACAGTGCGTGCCACCTTGACCTCTTGAAATCTTTCGGCTTATGGTGGGGTAGGTATCATGAGTATGATTTTCATGTCGAAACTAAAGGGATGAAGTAAGTACACGACCTTCGTAGTTCATAAATCCTGATCATCTGTCCTATAGCTACGAGAACATTTCGAAGCTAATCGACAAGATGGACAGGACATTCGAGCACCAGGGGTGAGAATCTGTTTTCAATTCTCCGGTCATTCTAACGTCAAGCCGGACAGATTCCTTTGGATTTCGGATGGGAGCGTACTCTCGACTCAGAAAGGCGCCTTCAGAGTGAATTGCATTGATTGTCTTGACCGTACAAATGTAGTTCAAAGTGCCTTTGCGCGTCATGCGCTGCAGACGCAGCTCAGGGCGGTGGCGTTGGTCGGTGGGACGGGGGATAATGATCTAGTGTTTAATGATGTCTGGGCCAACAACGGAGATGCTATAAGCCGCGCGTAGTGAGTCCAATCTTACGGTTCGGTGTGATCTTATGCTAAGATATGTTATCAGTGCGGGCACGTCGGCGTTGAAGGTGATCGCATTCTATTCTTTGTCGTGTCAACTGCTGAAGGTTTCGGGATGATAGGGCGATTTCACAAGGTATAGTCTTTCCGGTATCTTGTCGTCTCCGGTTGGCTGATATGATCATAATTGAATAGAACTGGAAAACGTGATTTGAGTGGACTACTCAACGATGGTGTGAATTCACTAGCTCGGTAAGCCTTTTGGATTCCGGTCTCAACTACTCCAATTCTAACGTTTGGCTCTTGTAGAATGTATACGTCTACATTTAGTGACTGGTTCTGCCAGGCTGTGATTGATTTCATGCTTGGATATCGAACGCTTAGCGTGTTCAGTGAATTCTTGTTGAAACTACAGTCAACAGATCCGAGAGACTTGATACGGCTCTCGAAGATTAGAGCGGAGGCTATAGCTACTAGTGTGGCGAGGGTTTTGGAAGAAGGCGAGAGGTTATTGGCTGGATGGACCATGTTTGCACCGGAGGAAATGGCCGTGAAAGTTGGAGATAAGTGGGAAGAGAAGGTGTTACTTTTGGTGAGTGGATATCCTGTTTTCGGAGGCTAGTGGAGTCTTCAATAGTCTCTTCTTAAACTCGTTTTATCTTGG
This sequence comes from Desarmillaria ectypa, assembly GCA_030407005.1. NCBI lineage: Eukaryota > Fungi > Basidiomycota > Agaricomycetes > Agaricales > Physalacriaceae > Desarmillaria > Desarmillaria ectypa. The sequence continues at coordinate 2,923,368 of JAUDYN010000002.1, read as the reverse complement.
CATCTGCTGTCTTTTGCTCGTGCTGATGGGACCTATGTGTGTAGACTGCGAGAGCTATTTATATTATCGTAAGTATTGTGCCCTTATGTTTGGTGAACTATTGCATTTGCTGACTGGCAGAACAGAGTTATGATTATACCCTACAGAAGGTGAAGAGATATACCCGTGTTCTCTTGGGCGATATTACTGGTATTACAAAAGGCGAGTAAGATTTCACGGTGGTCGCATACTATGCGGTATACTGAGTACACGGGCACTCTCCTAGGAGCCTACATACTGTCCCCATTGGAAGAAGCGAGTAGGGATTCGGAACAGAATGCAGGATTTGTGATTGAATGGCTGAGCAGGAGGGAGATCACACGCATGACGAGCTACTCGATGAGGAACTCATTGGACTTGTTGGCGATTTCGCCGCCTCTCAAGTCCAACACGTCATCGCTTGGGAACAAGTACAAGTCCATGACCGTGGGACCAGGCAAGGCAGGCAGGGTAACGCTGAGTTCAATTTTAGGGAATGGCCATGCAAATGACGTGGAGAAAGCATTCGCGGCATTCAAGATGCTACCTATCGATCCTACTCGGTCGCGATCGCAGAGTGCAGGCAGTGAAGAGGTCGAGATAGCGGGAAGTTGTCGAGAAGCCGTGAATATGGTGGTTGAACGGATCAAGCGGGCATGTGAAGATGTTGGCGGAGTAAATAGTGGATTCGTGAGGGAGGGGGACGTGGTAAGTCTCGCAGAGGCTCAGCGAATGACGAGCATGTATACCAAGATGGAATATGGAGTAAAGAGACTGCTCTGGCTGGGAGGTTAGCTAGTATCCTCTTAATACCCAAGGTACTTGCTCTATATTCTTAGTTCATAGTGTCATTGTTTACATCCGTTTAAGCGTCTAGCCGCGCTTCTTACAGTTTACGAATGCCACGATCTGTTTACGAGAAAATTGAATGATAGTAGCACATGAGGTCGTTCCTCTGAGACTCAACCACGCCTCGGAAGCACATACAAGTCCATGACCGGGCAGGGCAGACCCAGCAGCGTGGTGCTGATTACGCTGGTAGTCAGCTGAATAACAGGTGGCTCTTTGAGGATTAATTCTAGCTGCGAAATAGGTCGATGTTTACCACACTAAGGTCTTACAATTGTTTTGGCACCTCAACTAATGGAGCGCCCAAAAATTGTTAGAAGCAGCATGCCGTAAAGGGACTGGCTCTGTCCGCATCTAGAACGACACCCGCGAGCGCTCACAAATAAACTTTCGCTGCCGCCATGCTCATTTTGAACTAAGATTCTGTCCCTGTGTATCCGTCCACATGGCTAACTGAAATTTCCGTCAATACCGCTGAAAACAACCACATCGCTAATCTACTTTGAAGAAGCGAGGAGGGGCGGAAAAATCTTGATTGCATTTTGGACCTCAGTGCTGACGGGGACTATCCTTACGGCCTTTTCGACTTCCGTCTCAGAGAAAGGCAGTCAATATTATTCTAGGCCTCTGTCGGTGGGCCTGTGTTCAAGCGTTAGCTTTAAACGTGTCCTCGAGCTAGAAATATGTGCAAGGAACTTGCGACACTGTAAGGTCGATTCACTGCAAAATAGGTAGAGTAGTTTGGTAAAAGTCGCGATTGTAGGGTGACTCGGACCGGTCAACTTTCAAAGTTCATGCTGTGTGGGAAAGCCGTGGTATGACGGTTGACAGATTAAGCAATCGTGTGAAAATATTTGTGGAGCAGATAGTGGAGAGGACTCGCCGAGGTTCAGCGAATAATGAACATGTATACTAAGATGAAACATGGATTAGTTACTGTTTTTAATTCGCTGGACTAATGCCTCTAGGGGTAAATTATTCTTAGCTATAGCGTCATGCATATATCCGTTCAAGCGCATCTTACAGTTTATGATGACATGATATATTGTTTACGGAAAATTTGAACGATGATACTCCACAAGCATGAGGTTGCACTGCTTCGAAGGAACGCAAATGTGTATTCGGGTCAACAGGCTGCAAGGAGGTTTACAGGGCTGTGGGAAGGGCCGTCGGCATGAGAAGACGATGTATGAAGGATTGAAGCAGCGTTGCCGGACAGCGCTAAGGCAGCGATGGGCCGAAATGGAAATAGGCGGATTAGTCATGGTGGTAGAGCAAGGCGGCTGTCGGAGTGTTTCGGAGTTTGAAAACTACCCGGCAGAGGGTTTGCGCTGCCCACTGTTGACCGCAGCGCAATACAGTGAACATAGGGCGGCCAGCACAAGCGAGAGAACTGGTGAGCCCACTATTTCTTGGATACGTACAGAAAGATGACTGGGGCGATCAGGTCGAAGGGAGAGACACGGAGGCAAAGTCAAGAATCTGAATAAGCGGGGACTGGGTATATAAGGCATGAGTAGGATGCCATCTCCTGCTGCAGAGCCGCCGACACCACAGCCGACAAAGGAGGTCCCGAAAAAAGGTCGGCAGAAACGCTCAACGCAGCCGACGCCGGCACCTCCCCCGCCGCAACCACCTCATTATCCGACTCCCTTCATCATGAACCCGGCGTCATATCCTTCTTCCTATCCTCAATATCACACCTCTCCCCCTCCAAATGCTTACCCCTACCACATGCCCCCATATCCTTACCAGTATGGCCAATATCCGCAGCCTGTTGTCGGCCAGCATCCCGTCCAGCCAGTCGTAATGTACCAACAGCCGCCACCGCCGCCCCAGTCGGCAGATCAGCCGTCTGCCTCGTCGTCTGGCAAGCGCAAGCGCAAACCGGAGCGTGGCGGCAAGGACGACGACACCGATGACGATGCTGCTCGCCCTACCTCGGCTGTGGATATGAAAAAACGCACCAAAACTGCTCGTGCTTGTGATTCTTGCAGGAGTCGAAAAATTCGCTGCGACGTACTTGCCGATAGCGAACCTATTATCTGTCAGCACTGCAAACAATATGGGTTTGAGTGCACCTTCTTTTTGCCTATCACCGAGACGCGTTTCAAGAAGAAGAAACAAGCCGAAGACGAACATCAAGATAAGGACAAGGTCGGCGGGTCTGCAGGCAAAGACGTCGCTGTCTTCGGTGGGTAAAGTTTTGTCCTGTTCTGGTGAATGCTAATTGAACAAGGTCCCACCTTTGTTAACCATCTTCCTCATTCTACAGCTACAGTGCCTCCAAGATCATACGAATCTTACGATCTTCGATACCAACACACATTCGAAGTCAGTGAATCTGGCGACAGGATTATTGTCCAGCATAAGCCCCCCGCCCTCGATCCTCGGGGTGGGTCGCTCCCTGGCAAAGACACCCACATCGAACCAGACCTCATCCAGCAGCTTGTCAACGCGTATTTCGAATACGTTGCACCTCTACTTCCCGTAGTGACCAAGAAAGAGTTCCTTGCTTCTTCGCCACCACCGCCCATCCTCCTCTACTCCATGTGTCTAGTCGCCGCTGCAAGGAGAGAGGTTCCTCAAGGCGTTTTCGATTCGATTCGATACACCGTCAATGCTCTCATCAGAGCTGATGATGTTCTCTCTACCGCATCAATCGTCAACGTTCAGAGTCTGCTCATTTTATGCATGACTGGCGACTGTCACTCACAGTTTGTACCTAATGCTCTCTCGGCATTGTGGGTTCGCCTGGGAAGTGCGATACGCATGGCCCAGGATCTCGGCTTACATCGCGCGGAAACTGTTATGCAAGACATCGAACTGCGACGCAGACTCTGGGGTGCATGCGTAATTAGTGATCGTACGTAACTTTTGGCTTTATCACTAAGCTTTGCGCTGATGTTAAACAGGATGGTTGTCTTTAACTTATGGACATCCGCACATGATTGACGTTCAAGATTGCGACGCGCGATTACCGAGCGGTGGTTCCGTGGGTGATATGTACATGGACGAGCTCGTTCGCCTCAGTATTGTACTTGGACGAGTCCTCAAGACCATATACACTCCGAGTGGATTGACTTTCACGACTGATGAGATGCTCGAGAAACTCTTGGCTGACATCGAGGCGTGGAAAGCCAATCTTCCAGAAAGCTTGAGGTTTAGGGGAGAATCAAGTTCCTTAACTTCTGGTCAGTCCATAATAATCTACAGGCTTATGCATAGTGCTGATCCCTTTTCTTCGTTCAGGTATCCTTCACCTTCTATACACATGTGTCTGCATGATTTTCTGGCGAGTCTTTATGCGGATCTCGTATTCTTGTCCGTCACATCTCAAGTTCGGGTTGACTGTCGAGCAATGGAGTGCCCTTGTTGCACTCACTGGAGAGTCTATTGACTGGCTGGATGCCAATGAGGGCGTTTACGACGTCTGGCTACTAATAGCGTACGGTGCTACCAGCTGCGCGCTTGTACAGTACCATACGTGGGCAAGGAGGAGAGACGGCGATGCAATGGGGAAGCTGAGGAAGCTTAGGGACTGTGTGAGGAGGTGGGAAGCGAGCTTGAGTCCCGATCACATGAGTACCAGGAGAAAGGTAATTTAATTATTCATCGCTTCTTCGGCGGGTTCTGATATAATACTTATAGACCGCTGAAATTATTGGTCTCTTGTACGAAGCGACCCAAGGCGATGATCTCCCTGTTGGTGGACCTCCAGTCCTCAATCCAACGGGAGGGGTCACCGGAAAAAAAGCGCCCGAAGGACTTGACTACAAACCTGATCCATCTCGTCCCGGTGGTGGCGTGTTCGTCGCCAGGGACGGATCGAACCCTATGGCTTCCCCGTCAGCCTCTTCGACTCAAAATGGGATGGAGATGAGCTCATTTGTAACCGCACCTGCGCCCAGCGACTTTGGATCATTAGGCATCAACGTGAACCCTGCGATGAACTATGTGTCCAAGGGAGGCTTGAATCAAGTGATCAATTCTTTGGACATGAGTGGGACTATTCAAGAGATGGCGTTGACTGATACTGGACTACTCGAAGGAATTCCAGGTGGGATGTTCGATTGGGGTAAGTATTTACGGTCTTTATAACCTATAAGTGCTGATCATGCGTTACAGGCCAGTGGGATACATTCTTTGCCAGACTTAATGGCACTGGCGTGACCGTGGATGCGCCGGTTGTCCCAGAACCGTCCAAGTGAGAGAAGGACATCATAATGTTAAATATAATTGTGTATCGATATCCTTACGGTTTCCGGTTTCGTCTCTTTTTGCTTTTCTTGTTAGCGCTATCGTGTTTTCTCTTGAGATGATAGACTATCTTTATTCGGTTGTAGCTATACACACGTTGCAACGAACGTTGACCTATAGCATACCGTCAAGCTAATGTCACCTGGTTTGACGAGTGAAGTACTATATTATTCCTTTTTAAATAACTTTCCGCAAATAGAGATATAGATTCTTGTCGATCGTGAATCAATCTGCTCGTTGTCGTTTACAAATGGAGCATCACTACTGGGGTCGGCTGCTTTTTGGGACCTAAAAATGTATCCCAAAAATGTCGTGAATTTTGACCGTCTTCATCTTACACCCGTAAATCAAAAAAAAAAAAACATAATGAAAAAACTTTGTTTTCTGTGTCGTTTTTACGCACCAAAAAGAGCACTTTTTTGACAAAGGAAAAGCAATTTCTATTGTTCTGAACAATAGAAACCACTTTTTGGAAAACAGATCGTGCTAGGACGAAAAAGTGCTGTTTTTCATCTTGTTTTTAGGAGATCCTTTTTCCTGTTAAAAGATCGCATAGAAAGTCGCAACATTTTCGCTTGTTCGAACCTAAAAGCTCCAGCAGTGCATCAGTTTCACACAATAATGTAGTTCTTGGCCGGCCGGAAGATCTTGTTTCTGCTGTCAGTGTCATCTGCTATTTGAAATTTCTTCCACGTGAGATTGATTGATTGATTATTGGTACTCATCTGTACTGACTTTTGAGCTCTCTTGATACAACTAGAATTGGTACATTCACTGTACCGCAGAGCACTGTGTGGGATGGACAATCCGTTCTGATAGATCAGGTATCACGAAAAAAAATCGAGTAATTTTATCTGTCGGAACCTCGCGCCACATTTGGAAGGTCACCTGCCGAATGGAGTCTAGCCTCGCCCTTGGCAACCTCCTAACGGTCACCCGTGTTTCGAATTGGCGTCCTACCAGCATCCCTTCTTTCTCCCATTCCCCCTCACATTTCTTCCTACCCGACTAAACGCCCTTCCTTGGACCGGTTTTTTACGCTCTTTACCACAGAAAATAGAAGAGATTGGAAGATGGGAGGCTCGTTGCCTTATAGGATTGGTCATGCTGGTGCAAAACATAGAAAAAGGGCCAGCGATAGTGCGTTCCTTCGTCTCTTCGTACCGTAAAAGCGATATTAACAGATGCGCAGCCTGCTCTACTGGCGGCTTCTACACGTCCCCGGCCAAGGGCGCTGTTGTAAATTCACTTGAACCGACCACGATTTCTTGGGATCCCTCCTGTTTGAACACGGACAATGTCGACATCCACCTATACGCACCTTCCCTAGCCAATCCCAGGATGTACGTCTGGGAAAAGGTTGCCAACAGCCTGGGGACCTACAACGCCACTCTAAAACCAAGATGGTGGAACGACACGAGCACCATTCAGCTGCAACTTGCTATTCTGGCTTCAGGAGATGCGCCTTTCCTCGCTACTCTCCCTGCCGGCCCTCTCTGGAATGCAACTTATACGAAACCTTCGACGGGCGCCCCTGATTCTGCCGACACATCGAAGACTGACTCGGGTAGCGAGACGGTCGGTTCCCTTTCTGGGGACAACAAATCTTCGTCAATGTCGGGCGGGAAAATTGCGGCTGCAGTTATCGTGCCCCTGCTTTTCGCCGCCCTTTGCGTTGCGGCATGGATCAAATGGCAACGCATGAAGGGCCAAGAGAAGAGGAAGAGGTTCAGCGAGGCCATCGATAAGCGGATGTCCACCATCAGCCAGGACTGGAAAAGTTTATCTGCTGCTGGTGCATCCGCCGCCATTCGCAACAGTATCGCGGTCTCAGGAACTGGCTCCGGTGGCAACAGGGCAAGTTCTTTCAGCTTCGGTGGTATTCGCCCCAGCTCGACTTACACTGTCGATGGTGGACAAGCTAGCGTCGGCACCAGTTTCTATAATCAAGAGAATATGTCCTTTGGTCCAGAAATGTCCCAGTTGCGCCGACCCAAATCTTCTTTCACCTCGGTTGATCGCGTTAGTCGCGTATCATTTGCTGAAGGTACCAGGCCATCGGGTGAAGTAAGACGCTCCACTGCTGGACAAAGCCGCGCGTTCCACCATTCCTTCGTCCCGCCCATACCCACTCGCAATGATAGTAATGAAGTATTGACGGATGGCTCGATGAGCCCGACTCAGACTGAAGGACCCGAGAGTCTAACCGTTGAAGCTATCAGAGCTCGTGTTGCTAACGGAGATATCTCGGTAAGGGCCAGCATGGATGAAGAATTGAGCCCGGCTATTAGCAGTACGTGTTCGGTATTTTTTTGTTATGTGGGATGGCATACTGACACATTCACAGTGATACGGTCCATTTCGCAAGCCGATTCCGCTACGTACGTCGCTTCTGACACCGACCCTGGCGACATCGGTTCGCAATACATTATTCCTCCTCCCGCCGCCAAACTGCACGATAATCACTACGGCCAGCTCCACAATGAGACCCTCTTTGACGCCACTTCTCCTGACTCGCC